>JAVIAB010000041.1:34589923-36989923 GCA_032433765.1 Megaustenia siamemsis | reverse complement strand
AAACAACAATAATAAAATATAACAAAGAGAACTCTACACCCATTGATATAAATAGAGAAGTAGGACAGGGATATATCCTATCACCAAGCTTATTCAATCTATACTCTGAGCAAATCTTTAAAAACATCACAGAGATGCCAGGCTTAAACATTAATGGGAAGATAATCAATAACCAAAGATATGCTGATGATACTTTATTACAAGCAGAAAATCCTAAAAATCTACAACAATTACTTAATGAACAAAACATGACAAGAAAAAAATATGGATTAGCTATGAATATGAAAAAGACTAAAACTAAGATCATAAACAAAGATAATACTCAAAACCAAAAAGTGGATATCAAAGTTGAAGGAATAGACCTGGAGACAGTTCAGAGCTACAACTACCTTGGACATACTATAACCAGTGATGGAAAATGTAAAACTGAAATAAACAAAAGAATAGGAATGGCAAAAAATAATTTTAATGCCATGAAAAAATATACTAACATCAAAACAAATAACACTAGGGGTAAAATTAAGAATATCAAGATGTTATATCTTCTCAACATTCCTATATGGTGCAGAAACATGGACATTAGACAAGAAAACAGAAAAGAAAATTGAAGCCTTTGAAATGTGGATTTGTAGACGAATGACGAAAACCTGCTACAATAGCATATAACATCTCTAGATAAAAGTTGCACAAACTACAGAATGAAAATTAACACAGTAAAAACAGAGGCTATGAGAATAAGCAAATTAAGACACCCATTCGACATTAAGATCAAAGATAAAGAAATAAAACAAGTAGAAGAATTTAAGTATTTGGCCACAATGTTCACAGAAGATGGAAAACTAGACAGAGAAATTGACATGAGAATACAAAAAGCAAATGCATACCAGCTTTCACCATTGCTAAGACATCCAAACATTTCTATGCCAGCTAAACAACAAATGATAAATAGCATTAGCATCAACTTTGTGCTATGAAAGTCAGACATGGACCCTTTCTAAAACACAATTAAGAAAGATCAATACACGTGAGATGTGATGCTTGAGAAAAGTAACAAACAACACAAGAAGAGATAGAATACCAAATGAAACTATAAGAAAAATGGTAGGAACAAAACCCTGCCAAGAATATATAGAACAACAACAACTTAAATGGTTTGGCCACCTGGTCAGAATGAATCCTCACCAATCACCATCAAGGGCGTTCTTCTCGAGAATGCATGGAAAAAGACCAAGAGGAAGACCAAGAGGAAGACCCAGAAGAAGATGGATAGATGCAGTGACAGAGACATGTAACAACAAAGGAAAATCACTAATTCAGACAATTCAAGCAGTTTAAGAGCGACAAATGATATAAACCACGACACCTTTCAGGTTATCAGTGAAAATAGAAAAGAAGAAGAAGAATAGATGAACAGAAAGAATTGGATAAAAAGAAAACAAAACAAATGAAGATGTCATAGAACAACTAAAAATGAAAAGAAAACTACTAAACACTTTTCAAACAAGACAAATTAGATTTTTGGGCCATGTTAAAAGACACAACAGCCTACTAAAAGTAATCATGGAAGGAAAATACACGGTAGATGAGGCAGACCATGACAAACATTGATGAGTAACATCAAAAGATAGACAAATAGCCTATGACAACATGCACTATCAAAGCAAGAGACAGAGCTGAATGATGCTCCATGGTATTGAGTTATTGAGTTATTAGCGGGTCATCATCATTGCACTCCGAACATGTCCATAGATGCTCAGATCCCCTCCTTAGCAAGTCTTGAAGTGTCCAGTGACTGACGACTCCAGTTCTGTGTTGGTTGATTAGTCTTCTTACACACCCATTAAGTTTCTCATTTCTGGCTATGCTCCATGGTAGACAACCTTCAATGTGGAGATGGCATTTAATGATGATGAATAGATATATAAAACTATTAAAACTGTCTTACCTAAGAAAGTATCATTACTACCAAAACACACTACTCACTCCATCTACAACTATGAAGAGTGTAGTATAGTAGTAAAAGTATAAATTGTTTTTTTTATTGTTACATTCATCATCATCATGTGTGATACCGGTTGGCATAGGCGATCATGTCCTTCCACAACCTTCTATCCATCGTGCATTGTATCAATTCTGTTGTTTACTGTTTTCCATGCTATGACACCAAGCTATCCAGTATTTTCTCATTTCCTCGTTGGTCTTTTTTAGCTGTCCAGGGAACATTAAATATTCTTCTGAGAAATCCCATCTCTGTGGCCTCTATTCCTCTTTTCATTTGTTTGTTTACTGTCCATTTTATTTTTGTGGTGCATCTCCCATCTGATGTTATTATTGTGCCCAAGTATTTGACGCGTTGCACTTGTTTTAGATTTGTCCTGTTTATTGTTTATTTTTATGTTGCATGATGATTGTTTCTTAACATTAATTTAAATTTAATAATAATTATAATTCAAACATTACTTCTGTTTTCTTACTATTCAGACTTAGAAAGTTAGACTTTCTTGTTAAATTTGTTAATTTAAATTAAAATATAATTTGTATAATCATAATTACATAATACTCTTTTTATATATATATGTTATATTATTATATTTGATTATATAATTATAAATATTATTTATATAATCGTTTCATATGATCTACATACTGATCTGACAGAGTTATATTGATCATGATGTAGATTTAGTGTGTTTTAAATTAAATGACCAAAAAAATATTTTGACAAAATATAAGAGTCGTATTATAACCAAGTATAACACATAGTTCTGAATTATTGGTAACTTTACCTGCAAGCAATTACCTACCAGTGTCTATACTTGTTGTGCCTATTGTTGGTACATGTTGATGATAGTAAGGAATCCCTGGACCTGGTGCCGCAGACCCTTGTCCTGGTCCAGCAGGAGCCGTCGCCTGTTCAAGACAATAATCAGGCACACCATACATAAAGTTGTAAGTCATTCCCAAGTTGTTTCGAATATAAACAAGCTATCCACGTCATGAATTCAAACAATTAGATATAAAAGTTCACTTTCACAATTTCTATCCATTGTAATTCATTTTTTAACCCCTCAATTAAGGGGATGTTACTCTGCTTTTATATCTATTTGGCATATTTTCTGCTGCCCTTCTAAATTACGCCTTCGAAAACAGTTCAGAATACATTTATATTCGCACAAGCAATATACGCAGATGATCTGGCGTTATGGGCTCGCGAGGAAAGTATGTCGGTGGCTGGACCCAGGAAGCAAGATGCCCTAGGTGAACTTGAAAAATGGACGAACACCTGGTTCTTACCAATCAACGAAAAAAAAACTACATATACAATTTTCAGCCTATCAAGAAACACACTCTCTGCAAACTTGAAGATAAAAGACCATACACTCCCTATTGGTCAAAACCCAACATATCTTGGCGTCACCATGAATCGCAGAATGACTTGGAAAAATCAGATAGACAGAGCACGGAAAAAAGCCAGAAAACGAACAAATATTATGAAGAAATTGACAGGAACGAACTGGGGAGCAGACAGCAATATTTTGAAAAGACTATACGTAGGAAGAATCAGACCAGTTCTAGAGTATGGAGTCACAGCCTGGGCTATGGCATGGCTTCCAAATCACACCTTAGCAAATTAACAGAACCAAGCTGCCCATATCATCACTGGTGCTATGAAATCTACACCTATCAAGATTCTAGAAACAGTAACAGGTTTACAACCCTTAGATGACAGACGGGTCACTAAAGTATTGCAACAAGCAGAGAAATACAGAAGGCTCCTTAGCCACCCCATGCACCAAAGAATAACTGGTCCCGGAATTGTACGACTAAAGAGGAGCAACTTCGCTGCAATTGCCAATGAACTAACTACTGGAGACCCAGTGCTTTCCCAAACAATATCGAAACCCTTGGTCCCATCTGATATGTCTCCTCATGGAAAGCATAAAAAACCAGAACTTAAGGAAAATATAACAGGGATCATGAAAAAGGCACCCAATTAGACACAGAAAGAAAAGACGTAGCAAAAAAACACATACACGATACCTACCCACAGGACTCCTGGTCCCACATATACACATACGTTGCTCTGCTACAAATGCCACCAGAAATGGAGGGGGAGGTGTGTTCTTGACGCTGAATAATCAGGACGAGATCATAAGTCAATAGTTACTGGAAAATTCTCAAACAACTTTAAAGCTGAAACTGAGGCCACCAGAGATGCTGCAACACTGGTAATTCAACACAAAAATAACATGCACAATAAATTGGTGATTCTGACTGATGCACTGTCAGTTTTATCAGCTCTAAAAAGCCCCAAGAACAATGAACTAGATGACTTGAGAACAACCCTGGAACAACTATGCAATAACTTCCGGAGAGTAGTCATTCAGTGGATAACATCACACTGTAATATACAAGGAAACGAACGCGCAGACAAATTAGCTAAAGAGGGAGGGAGATTACCACAAGAGAACCATCCGCTCAGTTATGATGAAGCCAAATCCATCCTCAAGAGTCAGTTCCATGAAAAATGAAAACGAGAACACCCAAAGCATAACGAGAGTGACGGATACCACCAACTATCAAGGTGGGATCAAGTCATCATACTTCGCCTACGCACTGGCCACAATAGAATGAGAAATCACATGTTCACCAAATTCAAAATAGGTACAACCAGCTTATGCCACTGTACACTGGACAATATGACTACAAAACATGTTCTACAGGATTGCCCCCAGTACACAGACCTGAAAAGAGCAATGTGGTCTACGCCCACCTCCCTGGAAGAAAAACTATATGGGGCATTCGAATCGCTTAAACAGACAGCTGACTTCATGAGAGAGTCTGGAATCCTACTCTGATTGAGTCTTGATCGCAGAGAGAGAAAGAGAGAGAGAGAGAGAGAGAGAGAGAGAGAGAGAGAAAGAGAGAGATGGCTCACTATTCAACTTAGCACGACTGAGAGCAAAAGTAAATGTTGCACTACTTAAAGACCTTTTATTTGCTGCCGATGCAGCCCTAGTCGCTCATAGTGAAGCCACCCTACAATCACTGATCGACAACCTTGACAAAGCAAGCCACTTTTTTCACTGTAGTTTTCAATCGATTTATGATTGTATAATTAAGTTGCGACAGTGGTTTTATATTGCCTTGAGATCCATGAGCTTCAACAGTGTCCAACAAACAGACCCATCACTGTAGATAACTGCCGAACCATCGGGTGAATTCTCATAGATCATGGCCCATACCTCCACAACCACAGAGTTTTGTTGCCTACATTCTATGTTCAATGTGTTATAAACTATAAACAGAAAATGACGTAGAGCACTATATTGACACCCGTGTCCACTTTTCCCCGGGCTCAATGTCCCTCGCTGGAAATCTGTGGAACCACCGCCTACGATCAATTTATTTAAACCTGAGTGTTGAGATGGAATTCTTGGAAAACCCCTAACTAGGTTGACGTTTTCAGCTTTGCGAGCAGGGATGGCTGTGAGTGGAATTTGGTTAGCCGTCTATACAAGATGGAAAGTGGATTCATACAAGACGAAAAATATACATTTATATATTCAGGTAACACAACAGAACACCAAAGAGGGGTAGGAATACTAATAAAACAAGAGCTACAAAAATATATAAATACCCACTGGACATAGAATGATAGGATTATACTATTAAAATATAATAGGATTATACTATTAAAAATGAGGAGACGCACCAAGATGGCGCCCTGTTAATTGGCTTCTTCATAAGACTCACAGATAAGTGATGTTTTCCAGTGAAATTTCCTGTTTATTTGTTTGTTTTTATTTATTTTTTAAGGGTTCATGTGAGTGTACGCGCTTTCTATTTGATGTAAATCACTTTGCATCTTTTGATTCATTGCATTTTGTTATAATTTCCTTATTTCATCACTCATCATTGTTGTTGCACTATTGAACGCGTCAAAAAATGGCGGTTTGTTTACGCCGGTCTGTCGTCAAGGACGCGTAAGTCATTTAATTTGTAGAAAGCTCACAGTGTTTCCGCGTGCTGCTGAGCAAGTTACTGGAGTTGGCCAGTTTATAACGTGGAACGGGTTCTGGGCCGTGCGACTGAGCAAGTGCACGTAAGTCTGGACCATCCAAAGCATCGACGTTCATCAAAGACGACGGTAAGTGGAAGTTTTCAGATGCAGCCCAAACTACATCACCGAAGAAGGAAAACACGACGGGGCAAGAGGGGTGGCACTAAACTGTCAAAGTGTGAAAGGCTAGGCCTAAAGTATGTGCGCGTTACTTATTGGAATTGTGGGTCCATTAATCAACGACGGCCCATTCTTGATAAGCTACTGTGCGGCGCCGATATAATGGTTTAGCAAGAAACTCTTCTTGGTGACAGGACAGTAAGTACTCCTGGCTTTCATTGTTTTTACAATAGACGACACCTTGGGCAGGCCATCCTTGTGCGCAACAATATGGTGGCAGCTGAGGTTGATATGTCTGCGTGGAACAATGCAGAATTGCAGGTACATGCGGTTAGGGTGCAGACACCAGTTCATTTCGTGATTGTTAATGTGTATGCCTGTAATGGGAAGGTGAACACACAACAATGGCAGAATCTCTTCGAGTTCAATGAAGAGAACGTCATTTTCTGCGGAGACTTTAATGCTAGAGGAAACCAGTGGGGTAACGTCATAACCAACAAGCAGGGAGAAGACCTAGAGAACGCACTGGTATCGGCCGATTTAGTGTGCTTGAATGATGGAAGGGCAACAAGAATGGCCACTCGAACAGGGGACTCTGATAGTCTCATAGACCTGGCACTGGTGTCATCCACCTTCGCACCGGTTTGCAGGTGGAGTGCACTGGGGTTCCACGGAAGTGATCACAATCCATGTGTCCTCCTAATTGAGAAAGGCGGAAATAAAAGCCAGAGAAGAAAACTCCACACATTCAACTACGAGAAAACAGACCAGGACGTCATTAGCAAAATCAGACATAGGAAACAGAGCGCCCCTCGTAGGAGGCAGGAGAGATGGACGCAGCCACCCTGGTGGAACGTAGATGTCGAGGAAGCTTGGCGGAGCAAGAGACAAACGGTCAAGACATGGCAGAAAGCCAGAAGGTATGGTAGAACACAACCTGAGCTCTTGAAGCGTCTGAAAGTAGAGGTCGACCAAAAAATGATGCACTTTAAACTATGCGCTAAGCAGGCTAAGGATGCCAAATGGGATGACTTCTGTAAAAAAGTGTGCTCAGAAAAATCGCTAGTCACATTGTGGCGCCTTCATCAGTGCATGAATGGCACACCACGACACAGAGGTATACCAGACTTTCAGAGCACAGGCCAGATATGGCACAAATCTGATGAGAGCAAAGGGAAGGCCCTGCTTGTCCGCTACATTGAGCAGACGGACCAAAGAAATGAGGCTGTAAGAATGAGAATACGGGGATCTTTGTCAAATTTGTGTAAGGATGTAGGGCTGGAAGAAGATCTCACAATCACAACCGATACCATTCGCACGACACTTAAAAGGTCACACAACACTGCTCCTGATCCAGATGGTGTTCGGTATGATGACATAGGCGATTTAGCTGATGACGACTTGACAACACTGGCCATTGAGTTTAATGCCAGTATTCGGAGTGACCAGATTAAGGAGCAGTGGCTACACAGCTACTTACTACCGCTACCGAAACCAAACAAGGACCATTCTCAGATCAGTGCCTACAGAATCACCACAATGCAGAACACTGCGGGCAAGCTGCTGGAGAAAATAGTTGCCCGTGTCCTCACGTGTCGCCTTGAACAGAAACGCGTATTCCCATCCACACTCGGAGGTTATAGATACATGTATAACAAAGAGACATGGCTCAATGCGGCAGTCTTTGCCTATGACGTCTTCGAAGGCTTCCACAGACGAGAGGAGACATGTGCTGCTGCTATAGATCTGGAGGATGCATACAACAGGGTACCATTTGAATATCTCATGCATATGCTTCTCAAACTGGCGGTGAACCCCTTCCTCATTAGATGGATCGCCGCGGCACTGTTTCAGAGGAAGGTGATACTCAGATGTGGAAGTTGGTCTTTCGAGCCAACACCCATTTGTCATGGGCTGCCACAAGGCTCACCATTGTCACCAGTTCTATTTAACGTGTACACAATAACGATCACGGCCCAACAGCTGGATGGGAGGGGAAGAACTATGACTTTTGCTGATGATATTCTGGTATATCGACAGGGAAGAGACAGACAGGGAATTGCCTCCACAATGCAAGACAAACTCGATCGCATTTCTTCCTGGTGTGGGGTTTCATGTGCCTTGGTTAATCCTAATAAAGCATCAGTTTCATGGTTCTCCCTTAACAATCATATCGTTAATACGACCACACCGGTAGTACGAATGGGAGCTGATGAGGTGACCAGGGACAAGTTGATGACATACCTCGGAGTTAAGTTTGATCGCAGCCTGTGTTTTCGGGACCACGTCGACCATGTAATAACAAAATCCCGCAAAGGATTAGCCGCCTTGAAGGTCATGGCAGCTGCCAACATCGAGCAGAGGCTACTTACTCTTCTGTTCCAGGGATTAGTCCTCGCACCAATCAAGTATGCCCTGGCCATTCTTACTGTCAGTACGACTCAAATTGATAGGCTGGAGAAAATACAAAATGAAGCCATGCGCATTATCATGGGATGTACGAGGGACACTCTCTGTGTAGCAATCAGGTATCTTCTTGACTTTCCAACCATGGATGACAGAAACAAGATCTGGAGAACACGAGCATACCTGAAGATTAGTACAGATACAGAGCATCCATTGCACCACGTGCTCAACACAGAGAAAGGTGACAGGCTAAAAAGAGGCAAATCATGGGTGGGCCGAGCAGAAGATGTCATCAAACAGGTCTGTGGGCTTACCAATATCAGCGTTGGTGAGGAGTGGATACCGGTGCCTACGTCATTCAAGGGGACTTTCTCATGTATTGTCACACTCGACAGGAAAAGTAGGGAACAGAACCCGGTCGTGGTTAATGCTGAGGTCAACGGTCTCATCTGCGATAACACCGATGAGAAAGATGCAGTCATCTATACAGACGGATCTGTAAGACGACACCAAAGAAGTGCATGGGCATTTACAGCACGCTCGGCAGGCAGAATAGCCAAGGAAGAAAGTGGTGCATACGCCATGACAACGAGTAGCATGACAATGGAGGTGATGGCAGTGACCAAGGCATTCAAATGGTTAGAGTCACAAGACTACATCCACGCATGTATACTGAGTGATTCGATGAGCATGATAAAAAAAGTGGAGGCGGGCTTTGTACGCATGCAATGGGTAGAGTCGTTGCAGAAATCCAAACTACGTAAGGTCACCTTTGTCTATGTCCCTGGACATGCGGGAGTACGGGGAAATGAGAGAGCGGACAGGTTGGCTAGCTGCGCTGTCGTTGAGGACGGGCAACCGATGGATCGGGCGGACATCATCAATGCACTCCGAGATGTGGGAAGAGCACAGGACTTCGACAAACACAGATCAACGTCACTTCTTCGGATGATGGAAATGGGAGTTAAGATGGGCACAGCCAGAAATGAGAAACTTGGTGGCCGTGTAAGAAGACTTATCAACCAACATAGAACTGGAGTCGTCAGTCGCTGGACACTGAGGGAATTGCTGAGGAGGGTATCTGAGCACCTATGGACATGTTCGGAGTGCAATGATGATGACCCGCAAATAACTCAATAACTCAATATTAAAAATGAAGGCAAAATCATTTGACATAGCAATAATACAGACATATGCATCTACTCAAGACTATACAGATGAACAAATAGAGACATATTATGAAAATATAAATACAGTTATAAAGTAAGTGAAATCTTCAGACATCTTAGTGGGTGGCATGAACGCTAAAGTAGAAAATGGTAGATAAGGCCATTATAGAAAATCGTGGTTTAGGAAAAAGAAATGTCACAGGAGAAAGGTTTGTAAAGAAAACAGGCTGATAATATGTAACACCTACTTTGAGCAAGAGAAAAAGGAAGAGCCCTGGAAATAGGAAGAGGAATCAAATAGGCTACATGGAGATATGACGTCATGGGACGCACCAAAATGAAAGCTGTTCGCGTTCGTGCCATTGTGTAAACAATGTTTTCTTTGAACATCACGCTATCTGTTATCACAGCGAGTTGGCGGATTTTTAGAAATGTGACCACTGGTTTGATAATAAATGTTTGTACATAGTTCGTTAACCACCACTATAGATCAAGCCTTTATTCTGCTGGCTTCGTACGCGACATTGGAAGCCAATGACCTAACTTGTGCAGATGGTTGGTGTGGGGCAAATTGTACGTTACAATGTCACTGCTATAATGAAGCAGTTTGTGACAAAACTACAGGGACATGCCCAAACAATGACAGTTGTCAGCACGAATATTTCGGACCCCAGTGCCAGTACTTGGATCTCGTTTACAAATACGCCCAAAAATCTGAACCTACTTTCCTGTTTGATAACAACTACACCACATGTAATCCGGACACAGATTCTACATCAGTTGAGGCAACTCTCAATCAATCTTTGCGGTTCTCCTGGCTTAGGATTTATCTGAATGACTTAACATATCCGGACAGTTTCACGGTAAAACTAAATGGTTCTGCCTCATGTAACATTGAATCAAGGTTTGTAGTTAGTTCGCACGAGATTGATGTCTTTTGCTCTGGGGATGGGCTGATCAACAAGTTACGGATTGAAGGGGCGATAGTTGCAAATATCTGCTCCATTTACATTGGCGGGGGTCGGAATGTGACTCTCAATCAGAACACAAACCATACCGACACATTTAATGCTTGTTATACAGGAGACGGATGTGGACCAGAGGCCGCAGTTAATGGCAAAACAAAGACCAATCTCTATGACAATGACTGCACACACACACAATTGAGAAGTGGAACCAATTCTGTTTACTGGCATCTGAACTTTGCCACGCACCAGAAGACTCACACCATTCGAATTTATCATCGAGCTAGCACTATGATTTGGGTAAAGAATGTCAATCTACAGGCTTTCTCTGACAGTGGCGGTGTAGTGTTCCAGTATAATGATATATCATACCCAAATATTTCTCTGAACACTATTGTAGTCACCACACAAGCGACAATGGCACACATTAAGAATGAGTTCTCATCGACCATTTCGCAGGCCGACAGTGCACTGACTATGTGTGAGGTGCAAACATTTACAGACACCTATTTTCTGGACGGGCATTCTTGGTCGTTTTGTGCAGTGAGTAGTGGGTGTTGCAAAGGATGCAACGTCATAATCGGTACGTGTCACGGCATCTGTTCACATGGGATCTATGGACACGACTGCTCCGGGTCTTGTCTCAGTGTCTGTCCTTTTTGTGAGGAAAAATCCGGAAAATGCTTACAATGTAAACATCCTGGCTACACCTGTAATGACACTTGGGGACAATCAAAGGCTAAGGAAAGCAAATCTGAATAAAATGCTGGCTGAAATCGGATGCACTGGGCCACTGGCGCAGAACACAGTGCAACGTTTTAACGGGTGTTCAATCGGAGTGGATCTGGCAGACTCTAATTGTGATGTTCTGTCTGTGGGGGCGATCAACAAACTTAACCTGACGGCTGACTTCATGTGAGAGTCTGGAATCCTGCTCTGATTGAGCCCTGATTGCAGAGAAAGAGAGAGAGAGAGAGAGAGAGAGAGAGAGAGAGAAATAGGCTACATAATGATAGAGGATAGGCTCCGTAACAGCGTCAAGAAACCCTATCCAGGAGCAGATATTAATTCAGATCACAATCCTGTAATGATTAAAATGAAAATCAAACTAAAGAGAAACAAACAAAGGACTAATTAATCAATACCAATAGATATAACAGCTTTAATTAAATCCCCCAAAAATGTTAAAGATACTTATACAATACAAGTAAAGAAAACTATCAGAAGCTGCTAGAAGAAGGGATTCAGCAGTACAGAAGAGAAAATCCTGAAGAAAAAGTTACAACCAAATGGCAAAAAATAAAGAACAGCATACATGAATCCTGTGACACCTTACCCAAAAAGTAAAAGAACAAAAAACAAAAATGAATAACTGACACCCCCTTAGAAAAAAATGGAAGAAAGATGAAAGTGAAGAACACTGCCAAGATACAAGGAAACTGATAATGAAATACGCAAGATATGCAAAAAGGCAAAAGAAGACTGGCTCAACCAAAGGTGTCTGGAAGTCGAAACTAAGGAAAATAAACAAAATTTAAGACGGATGCACACAAAAATACAGAGAATGACTAATAAAAACAAAAATGCTACAGGAAGCGGATGTATTGCAAACAAAGAAGGAAGAATGTTAACAGACAACAAAATTATAATTGATAGATGGCAGGAATATATAACAGAATTATTTCGTGACGAAAGAAAATTTCGGAGTAGTATATCAGGAAGGATTTGACCCGCATTTGGACCGTAAATTAGCAAAGATATATAGTAGGTGCGCGGCGCACCTAATGTACCGTAGGTGCAGGGGGAGTTAACCATGATAGCTCGTGTCGGGATGTTGACCTCTAGTCCCGGTGACCTCGGAAGTGACCTGTTTATGTCTGGTGTGCGCTGACTTTGGAGCGCTTGGTGTACTTGATCGACAGTGACAGGTTAGTAGATTATACAACATCATGGACAAACAATCAATATAAAACAGAAGACAAAGATATATTTTAGTCTTTTATTATCTCAATAGGTGTATAACATACATTGATATTATATAACATTACAAACATATTCAGTACATTGAGTCAATATATAGTACATGGATAACATTTATTTATAGATAGGTAGTTGGATGTCTGCTTAGCGTTGTGTCATAAATGAATCATAAGGGGTGAAACTGTTAGAGATTGCTGGGTAGTCTAAGCTGGTAGTGTAAAGAGTTAAATATCTAGAGGCGTAGTCGAGACGTTATCATCAGCTACCTTTCTTTTTATATAGAAATTGGAAAGAGCATTTCTTGTTTGACTGTAGGAAAATATGGAATTATTTAAGACTTTGAATCCTACATTTTTCCCACCCTTGGCCTTTTGCGTGGCGAGAACCTCTAAAAACATATCTTTATCTAAGTTGTTGTGTTGCTTGCTTAACCCTTTACAACTGATTTTATCGTAATCCCCACTACAATGGTACGTCTTACTACATAAGCTAACAAGAGCTGTCCCTTCGTACTCTAGTTTAAAAAGCCCGGGCGTTCGTTTGGTGTATGCTTTAACACCCTTACAGTTTATACAGTCTGTCTTGCTAGTATGTTCATCGCAGCGATGGGTGTATGGAGGTCGCCTAGTGTGTAATAAGGGCTGTATAGGGGTCGTCTAGTGTGCCGTGATGGGTCAATGGAGGTCGGCTAGTATGTCGTGATGGGTGTACGGAGGTCGTCTAGTGTGTCATATTGGGTGTATAGAGGGCGTTTAGTGTGTCATGATGGTTGTATAGGGGTCGTCTAGTGTGTCATGATGGTTGTATAGGGGTCGTCTAGTGTGTCATGATGGTTGTATAGGGGTCGTCTAGTGTGCCGTGATGGGTGTACGGAGGTCGTCTAGTGTGTCATATTGGGTGTATAGAGGGCGTTTAGTGTGTCATGATGGTTGTATAGGGGTCGTCTAGTGTGTCATATTGGGTGTATAGAGGGCGTCTAGTGTGTCATGATGGGTGTATGTAGGTCGTTTAGTGTGTCATATTGGGTGTATAGAGGGCGTTTAGTGTGTCGTGAGGGGTGTATGGAGGTCGTCTACTGTGTCGTGAGGGGTGTATAGAGGTCATCTAGTGTGGTATGTGGGGTGTATGGCGGTTGTCTGGTATATCATACTTTAATCAACCAATAAGAAAAATGAAGGAACATTACATTCAACATTACTTATCTTAACTACTTTACATCAATACAGTTGAATAACGTGTTATCGGTAAGTCTTACCATACTTTAAGAGAAAACATTCAAACTTACAGCGTAAAATATAGTCTCAATCATCTACACCGAATATAACCTGTTATCGATAAGCCTTAACATACGTTAAGAGAAAACAAGCCAACTTACTGTGCAAAAATCCGCTAGTGTGAACAGTAACTTTCCTTGAATCAACCAAACTTATAACGCCGTCTAGTTTAAATATAACCTGGTAAGAAATGAATAAATTAGCCAATCAGCGAGTGACTATGCCAACATCGCTTGATATCGGGATTAACCAATCAGAAAAGAGTATTAACATAGGAGGCGGGGCGAAGAAATGGCTGACAGGTGGATTAACCAATCAGAAAAGCGCGTTAGCCCAAGCGTAGGTAGTGGCTGTCGGGTCAGCAGTGGGGGAAAAATGCGGGGTGGTGGGTTACTTGAACTCGTTTTGACCCCTGAGGCAATTCCAGAAGAGTTCTATGACCTCATTTTGACCGCTGAAGGCTTTAATACCAATGTTTCCCACTTCAACGAACGACATACATCATTAAAGGTGATTACTTCAGCTCTTAGACTTTGGAGTTCCATATCTTTATCACTTCAACGAATGACAGACAACAGTAAAGATGATCATTTCAGGTAAGAAAACTTAGTTTCAAACCCTAAAATTTTGGTTCATACTCACAAAGTTGAACACAAACTCTACAAATTTAGGCCCAAAGTTGTAATTGTTAGACACGAAAGTCGTAAATGTTATATGCAAAGTCCAAAAGTTTGTCAAAAAGACAACCCAAACTCAAAATAGTTAGATGCAAAGCTCAAAAATGTATATGCAAAGTCCAAAAAGTTACTCCAAAAGACAACTAATATAACACTTAACCCCAAAATTTCGTCTCATAACCAAAAAGTTGAACTCAAAACCCTAAAAATTTAGTCCCAAAGTGATACTAGTTCGACACAAAAGTCGTAAATGTTATATACAAAGTCTAAAAGTTTGTCAAAAAGACAACCCAAACTCAAAATAGTTAGACACAAACCCAACAATTTATAGGCAAAGTCCAAAAAGTTACTCCAAAAGACAACTAATGTAATACTTAATCCCAAAATTTCGGCTCATATGCACAAAGTTGAACACGAACTCTACAAATTTAGTCCCAAAGTCGTAATTGTTAGACACGAAAGTCGTAAATGTTATATTCAAATCCAAAAGTTTGTTAAAAAGACAACCCAAACTCAAAATAGTTAGACACAAAACCCAACAATTTATAGGTAAAGTCCAAAAAGTTACTCCAAAAGACAACTAATGTAACACTTAACCCCAAAATTTCGTCTCATAACCAAACAGTTGAACTCAAAACCCTAAAAATTTAGTCCCAAAGTGATACTAGTTCGACACAAAAGTCGTAAATATTATATACAAAGTCCAAAAGTTTGTCAAAAAGACAACCCAAACTCAGAATAGTTAGACACAAAACCCAACAATTTATAGGCAAAGTCCAAAAAGTTACTCCAAAAGACAACTAATGTAACACTTAACCCCAAAATTTCGTCTCATAACCAAAAAGTTGAACGCAAAACCCTACAAATTTTGTCTCAAAGTGATACTAGTTCGACACAAAAGTCGTAAATGTTATATTCAAAGGCCAAAACTTTGTCAAAAAGACAACCCAAACTCAGAATAGTTAGACACGAAAGTCATAAATGTTATATGCAAAGTCCAAAATTTTGTCAAAAAGACAACCCAAACTCAGAATATTTAGACACAAAAGACCAAATAGTTACATTCAAAGTCCAAAAGTTTGTCAAAAAGACAACCTTAACTCAAAATAGTTAGACACAAAACCCAACGATTTATATGCAAAGTCCAAAAAGTTACTCCAAAAGACAACTAATATAACAACAAGCCCTAAAATTTCGTCTCATAACCAAAAAGTTGAACTCAAAACCCTAAAAAGTGTCCACTTATCAACCAAAGTCTTTAATACAGCTGAGAAAACCCTAATAAATAATTACAATTTACTAAAAATGTTGCACTTGATGATAGTTGCGACTGTGTCTAAATCATTATTGAAAATATTCATAGAACTCTAGTAAAAGCCAAACACACTAAAACACCACATTGAAAGAATGAACTTAAAGTTCACGCCCCTGTCACAACTCTGCTAAGAAAAGTACTGCAAAGCATGAAAGTTATGTCCCCTGCTATAACTCTACTAAACGAAAGTATTACCAAACACGTAGGTTACACTCCTACCATAACCCACTAAGAAAAACAAGATTTTTCTTAAAATACCACATTTATGATTGTTACGCCCCTTGTCCCTTTATGAGGGGCCGCCCATGAAACTGTTAGAAATAGTAAATTTAACCTAGTGGCATACCCCAGATGTTATATTAGACATCCCCATAGCAAAAATTTACTTAAAACTCACTTTTATGGTGGTTACCCCCTGACCCATTTTTGAGGGCTACGCCCATGAAACTGTTAAAAATAGTAAATTTAACAGCTAGACATACCCCAAACTTTATATTAAGCATCCCCGTAGCAAGAATTTACATAAAAATCACTTTTGAAATTACTACCCCAGTACCCATTTTTGGCGGTCACGCCCATGAAACTGTTAAAAATAGTAAATTTAACAGCTAGACATACCCCAAACTTTATATTAAGCATCCCCATAGCAAAATTTTACTAAAAAACCACTTTTATGAGTGTTGCCCCTTTGCTCATTTTTGGCGGTTACGCCCATGAAACTCTTAGAAATAGTAAATTTAACCTCTAGACATACCCCAAACTTTATATTAAGCATCCCCATATCAAGAATTTACATAAAAATCTTTTTTGAAATTACTACCCCTGTACCCATTTTTGGCGGTTACGCCCATGAAATCGATAAAAAAATTGCAAATTTAACACCTAGACATACCCCAAACTTTATAATAAACATCCCAGTATCAAGAATTTCCATAAAAACAACTTTTGAAATTACTACCCCGGTACCCATTTTTGGCGGTTACGCCCATGAAACTGTTAAAAATAGTCAATTTAACATCTAGACATACCCCAAACTTTATATTAAGCATCTCCGTATCAAGAATTTACATAAAAACAACTTTTGAAATTACTACCCCTGTACCCATTTTTGGCGGTTACACCCATGAAACTGTTAAAAAATAGTCAATTTAACATCTAGACATACTCCAAACTTTATATTAAGCATCCCCGTATCAAGAATTTACATAAAAACAACTTTTGAAATTACTACCCCTGTACCCATTTTTGGCGGTTACGCCCATGAAATCAATAAAAAATTGAAATTTAACATCTAGACATACCCCAAACTTTATAATAAACATCCCCGTATCAAGAATTTCCATAAAAACAACTTTTGAAATTACTACCTCTGTACCCATTTTTGGCGGTTACGCCCATGAAACTGTTAAAAATAGTCAATTTAACATCTAGACATACCCAAACTTTATATTAAGCATCTCCGTATCAAGAATTTACATAAAAACAACTTTTGAAATTACTACCCCTGTACCCATTTTTGGCGGTAACGCCCATGAAATCAATAAAAAATTGAAGTTTAACCTATTGGCATACATCAAACATAATATTTGACACGCCCATGTATCAAATTAACCTGAAAAATCAACCAAAAACTAGTAGTATAGTATGTCAATAAGGGACCCCAAAAGTCCTTCCAGCCGCACATAATTTCTTATATAAATAGTCTACCCGTACATGGAAGCACATTTTTTGGTGCGGTTTTTCCTTATATGAGAGTCTACCGTTTTTCCTTATATGAGAGTCTACCGTTTTTCCTTATAGTCTATCCATCCTAAGTGCCATACTATACTACTAGTTTTTGGTTGATTTTTCAGGTTAATTTGATACATGGGCGTGTCAAATATTATGTTTGATGTATGCCAATAGGTTAAACTTCAATTTTTTATTGATTTCATGGGCGTTACCGCCAAAAATGGGTACAGGGGTAGTAATTTCAAAAGTTGTTTTTATGTAAATTCTTGATACGGAGATGCTTAATATAAAGTTTGGGTATGTCTAGATGTTAAATTGACTATTTTTAACAGTTTCATGGGCGTAACCGCCAAAAATGGGTACAGAGGTAGTAATTTCAAAAGTTGTTTTTATGGAAATTCTTGATACGGGGATGTTTATTATAAAGTTTGGGGTATGTCTAGATGTTAAATTTCAATTTTTTATTGATTTCATGGGCGTAACCGCCAAAAATGGGTACAGGGGTAGTAATTTCAAAAGTTGTTTTTATGTAAATTCTTGATACGGGGATGCTTAATATAAAGTTTGGAGTATGTCTAGATGTTAAATTGACTATTTTTTAACAGTTTCATGGGTGTAACCGCCAAAAATGGGTACAGGGGTAGTAATTTCAAAAGTTGTTTTTATGTAAATTCTTGATACGGAGATGCTTAATATAAAGTTTGGGGTATGTCTAGATGTTAAATTGACTATTTTTAACAGTTTCATGGGCGTAACCGCCAAAAATGGGTACAGGGGTAGTAATTTCAAAAGTTGTTTTTATGTAAATTCTTGATACGGAGATGCTTAATATAAAGTTTGGGGTATGTCTAGATGTTAAATTGACTATTTTTAACAGTTTCATGGGCGTAACCGCCAAAAATGGGTACCGGGGTAGTAATTTCAAAAGTTGTTTTTATGGAAATTCTTGATACTGGGATGTTTATCATAAAGTTTGGGGTATGTCTAGGTGTTAAATTTGCAATTTTTTTATCGATTTCATGGGCGTAACCGCCAAAAATGGGTACAGGGGTAGTAATTTCAAAAGTGATTTTTATGTAAATTCTTGATATGGGGATGCTTAATATAAAGTTTGGGGTATGTCTAGAGGTTAAATTTACTATTTCTAAGAGTTTCATGGGCGTAACCGCCAAAAATGAGCAAGGGGGCAACACTCATAAAAGTGGTTTTTTGGTAAAATTTTGCTATGGGGATGCTTAATATAAAGTTTGGGGTATGTCTAGCTGTTAAATTTACTATTTTTAACAGTTTCATGGGCGTGACCGCCAAAAATGGGTACTGGGGTAGTAATTTCAAAAGTGATTTTTATGTAAATTCTTGCTACGGGGATGCTTAATATAAAGTTTGGGGTATGTCTAGATGTTAAATTTACTATTTTTAACAGTTTCATGGGCGTAGCCCTCAAAAATGGGTCAGGGGGTAACCACCATAAAAGTGAGTTTTAAGTAAATTTTTGCTATGGGGATGTCTAATATAACATCTGGGGTATGCCACTAGGTTAAATTTACTATTTCTAACAGTTTCATGGGCGGCCCCTCATAAAGGGACAAGGGGCGTAACAATCATAAATGTGGTATTTTAAGAAAAATCTTGTTTTTCTTAGTGGGTTATGGTAGGAGTGTAACCTACGTGTTTGGTAATACTTTCGTTTAGTAGAGTTATAGCAGGGGACATAACTTT
Source organism: Megaustenia siamemsis (assembly GCA_032433765.1). Lineage (NCBI taxonomy): Eukaryota > Metazoa > Mollusca > Gastropoda > Stylommatophora > Ariophantidae > Megaustenia > Megaustenia siamemsis. The sequence continues at coordinate 36,970,503 of JAVIAB010000041.1, read as the reverse complement.
CATGCTTTGCAGTACTTTTCTTAGCAGAGTTGTGACAGGGGCGTGAACTTTAAGTTCATTCTTTCAATGTGGTGTTTTAGTGTGTTTGGCTTTTACTAGAGTTCTATGAATATTTTCAATAATGATTTAGACACAGTCGCAACTATCATCAAGTGCAACATTTTTAGTAAATTGTAATTATTTATTAGGGTTTTCTCAGCTGTATTAAAGACTTTGGTTGATAAGTGGACACTTTTTAGGGTTTTGAGTTCAACTTTTTGGTTATGAGACGAAATTTTAGGGCTTGTTGTTATATTAGTTGTCTTTTGGAGTAACTTTTTGGACTTTGCATATAAATCGTTGGGTTTTGTGTCTAACTATTTTGAGTTAAGGTTGTCTTTTTGACAAACTTTTGGACTTTGAATGTAACTATTTGGTCTTTTGTGTCTAAATATTCTGAGTTTGGGTTGTCTTTTTGACAAAATTTTGGACTTTGCATATAACATTTATGACTTTCGTGTCTAACTATTCTGAGTTTGGGTTGTCTTTTTGACAAAGTTTTGGCCTTTGAATATAACATTTACGACTTTTGTGTCGAACTAGTATCACTTTGAGACAAAATTTGTAGGGTTTTGAGTTCAACTGTTTGGTTATGAGACGAAATTTTGGGGTTAAGTGTTACATTAGTTGTCTTTTGGAGTAACTTTTTGGACTTTGCCTATAAATTGTTGGGTTTTGTGTCTAACTATTCTGAGTTTGGGTTGTCTTTTTGACAAACTTTTGGACTTTGTATATAATATTTACGACTTTTGTGTCGAACTAGTATCACTTTGGGACTAAATTTTTAGGGTTTTGAGTTCAACTGTTTGGTTATGAGACGAAATTTTGGGGTTAAGTGTTACATTAGTTGTCTTTTGGAGTAACTTTTTGGACTTTACCTATAAATTGTTGGGTTTTGTGTCTAACTATTTTGAGTTTGGGTTGTCTTTTTAACAAACTTTTGGATTTGAATATAACATTTACGACTTTCGTGTCTAACAATTACGACTTTGGGACTAAATTTGTAGAGTTCGTGTTCAACTTTGTGCATATGAGCCGAAATTTTGGGATTAAGTATTACATTAGTTGTCTTTTGGAGTAACTTTTTGGACTTTGCCTATAAATTGTTGGGTTTTGTGTCTAACTATTTTGAGTTTGGGTTGTCTTTTTGACAAACTTTTAGACTTTGTATATAACATTTACGACTTTTGTGTCGAACTAGTATCACTTTGGGACTAAATTTTTAGGGTTTTGAGTTCAACTTTTTGGTTATGAGACGAAATTTTGGGGTTAAGTGTTATATTAGTTGTCTTTTGGAGTAACTTTTTGGACTTTGCATATACATTTTTGAGCTTTGCATCTAACTATTTTGAGTTTGGGTTGTCTTTTTGACAAACTTTTGGACTTTGCATATAACATTTACGACTTTCGTGTCTAACAATTACAACTTTGGGCCTAAATTTGTAGAGTTTGTGTTCAACTTTGTGAGTATGAACCAAAATTTTAGGGTTTGAAACTAAGTTTTCTTACCTGAAATGATCATCTTTACTGTTGTCTGTCATTCGTTGAAGTGATAAAGATATGGAACTCCAAAGTCTAAGAGCTGAAGTAATCACCTTTAATGATGTATGTCGTTCGTTGAAGTGGGAAACATTGGTATTAAAGCCTTCAGCGGTCAAAATGAGGTCATAGAACTCTTCTGGAATTGCCTCAGGGGTCAAAACGAGTTCAAGTAACCCACCACCCCGCATTTTTCCCCCACTGCTGACCCGACAGCCACTACCTACGCTTGGACTAACGCGCTTTTCTGATTGGTTAATCCACCTGTCAGCCATTTCTTCGCCCCGCCTCCTATGTTAATACTCTTTTCTGATTGGTTAATCCCGATATCAAGCGATGTTGGCATAGTCACTCGCTGATTGGCTAATTTATTCATTTCTTACCAGGTTATATTTAAACTAGACGGCGTTATAAGTTTGGTTGATTCAAGGAAAGTTACTGTTCACACTAGCGGATTTTTGCACAGTAAGTTGGCTTGTTTTCTCTTAACGTATGTTAAGGCTTATCGATAACAGGTTATATTCGGTGTAGATGATTGAGACTATATTTTACGCTGTAAGTTTGAATGTTTTCTCTTAAAGTATGGTAAGACTTACCGATAACACGTTATTCAACTGTATTGATGTAAAGTAGTTAAGATAAGTAATGTTGAATGTAATGTTCCTTCATTTTTCTTATTGGTTGATTAAAGTATGATATACCAGACAACCGCCATACACCCCACATACCACACTAGATGACCTCCATACACCCCTCACGACACAGTAGACGACCTCCATACACCCCTCACGACACACTAAACGCCCTCTATACACCCAATATGACACACTAAACGACCTACATACACCCATCATGACACACTAGACGCCCTCTATACACCCAATATGACACACTAGACGACCCCTATACAACCATCATGACACACTAAACGCCCTCTATACACCCAATATGACACACTAGACGACCTCCGTACACCCATCACGGCACACTAGACGACCCCTATACAACCATCATGACACACTAGACGACCCCTATACAACCATCATGACACACTAGACGACCCCTATACAACCATCATGACACACTAAACGCCCTCTATACACCCAATATGACACACTAGACGACCTCCGTACACCCATCACGACATACTAGCCGACCTCCATTGACCCATCACGGCACACTAGACGACCCCTATACAGCCCTTATTACACACTAGGCGACCTCCATACACCCATCGCTGCGATGAACATACTAGCAAGACAGACTGTATAAACTGTAAGGGTGTTAAAGCATACACCAAACGAACGCCCGGGCTTTTTAAACTAGAGTACGAAGGGACAGCTCTTGTTAGCTTATGTAGTAAGACGTACCATTGTAGTGGGGATTACGATAAAATCAGTTGTAAAGGGTTAAGCAAGCAACACAACAACTTAGATAAAGATATGTTTTTAGAGGTTCTCGCCACGCAAAAGGCCAAGGGTGGGAAAAATGTAGGATTCAAAGTCTTAAATAATTCCATATTTTCCTACAGTCAAACAAGAAATGCTCTTTCCTATTTCTATATAAAAAGAAAGGTAGCTGATGATAACGTCTCGACTACGCCTCTAGATATTTAACTCTTTACACTACCAGCTTAGACTACCCAGCAATCTCTAACAGTTTCACCCCTTATGATTCATTTATGACACAACGCTAAGCAGACATCCAACTACCTATCTATAAATAAATGTTATCCATGTACTATATATTGACTCAATGTACTGAATATGTTTGTAATGTTATATAATATCAATGTATGTTATACACCTATTGAGATAATAAAAGACTAAAATATATCTTTGTCTTCTGTTTTATATTGATTGTTTGTCCATGATGTTGTATAATCTACTAACCTGTCACTGTCGATCAAGTACACCAAGCGCTCCAAAGTCAGCGCACACCAGACATAAACAGGTCACTTCCGAGGTCACCGGGACTAGAGGTCAACATCCCGACACGAGCTATCATGGTTAACTCCCCCTGCACCTACGGTACATTAGGTGCGCCGCGCACCTACTATATATCTTTGTTAATTTACGGTCCAAATGCGGGTCAAATCCTTCCTGATATACTACTTTTCGGGACAAGAAACAATTTATAAAATGTACGTCAAGCTATAAAATCTTAAAATCTGAAGTTGAAAAATATATTAAAAAAAAAAAAGGGAAAAGCAGCAGGACCTGGCAAGAAACAGATAGAGATGATATAGGCACTAGAAGATTTTGGCATTGAAGTGATCACATACATATGCAACGATATATATCATACAGGATACATAGCAAATGAACTAAAAACATCAACTTTCATTCTATCTATCTATTGACCTTTTGAGCCGTAGCCGGCCCATACGGCATAGACCCAGATACTCTTTCTCTTATCTAAAATTTTATTCTAGCAGTTTTCAATCCTTCTAAAGATATTTTATCAAATCTCGCCATTTGTCTCCGTTCTGTGCAAGCAACTCTATCTCAATGAAGGAGCCGATTCCAGCTGCTCTTGCCTCTGTGATCAATGTTCTTCTCAGTGTCTCTCTGGGTCGGCCTCTTTTCATGTTACCTGTTGTTTCCCACATGAGAACTTGCTTTGTTATTCGGTTATTATCTTTCCTCATCACATGTCCAACATATGACCATCGTATTTTCCTGATTACTGATATATTAGTTGTTAATTGGCAATTTCTCTGATTTCTTCGTTTGTTTTGAATTCGTTCCACACTACACTAAGTATTTTCCTTAAACATTTATTTTCGACTTCAACTTCGTTTCTATGTCTCTTGTTGTTTTCCAGCTCTCACATGCATACGTAAGGGTAGATAGTACGTTTGATTTGAATGGTCTAAGATTTGTGTTTGTCTGTTGATGAGTTTTGATTTCCACAACTTTTCAAGACTTCTGAAAGACATTGCTGCTTTAGCTATTCTGATTCTAATTTCTTTACTTGTATCCCCTTCCCGATCAATGTGACTTCCATGGTAGATAAAACGGTCGATCTCTCCCGCTGGTTTATTTTCCATGTCTATTCTGTCAGAGAATTAAAGCCATTGAAAAGTGGACATATAGAAGAATAGGTAGAATTGGATGGAAAGAAAAGAAAAGAAATGATGAATTCTTAAACCAGCTAAAAATGAAAGAGAACTACTAAACATAATTCAAATAAGACAAATGCGATTTTTGGGCCATGTTAAAAGATACAACAGCCTACTAAAAGTAATCTTGGAGGGGAAAATGCAAGGTAAAAGAGGCAGACCAAGACTAACGTGGACGAGTAACATCAAAAGATGGACAAATCAGTGTATGACAAGCTGCGCCATCAAAGCAAGTGACAGAGCAGAATGGCGCTCCGTGGTAGCCAACCTTCGTTGCGGAGATGGCACTCGATGATGATGATGATTCTGTCATTTGTTGGAATTAAGTTTTTCATGACTTTAGTCTTTTCATGATTGATCACAAGCTCAATCTTGCTGGCTATTGATGATAGTTCATTTATGCTTTCCTGCATCGTTTTTATCTGACTGCATTGCCCAAAAAGAATGGTGCAGTTGAATGCAGTGATTTTAGAACAATAAGCCTACACAACAGTGCTCAGAGCCAAAATAATGGAGAAACAATCGCGATCATATAGACATAATGCAAATAAAACAGTCAATTATATTACTAATATGGCAAACGAAGGACAGCAGAAGAGACTGCAACCAATATAGAGGAATATCGCTATTAAGCCACACAGGGAAGTTATATGCCAAGATAGTTGAAAAAAGATTGAGACCAATTATAGACCCACAACTAAGCGATGCTCAGATGCGCTTCAGGAGGAACAGAGGTTGCACAGATGCCCTATTTATCATAAAACAACTAGCTGAGAAAACAATAGAGCATAATAAAACACTATATACAGCTTTTATTGACCAAGAAAAGGCGTTCGATAGGGTGGACAGGGAACAACTGTGGTCCGTATTGCCCTTGTACGAGTGAGTCATCACCTAATAGAGATATGCAAGAGCCTCTATGAAAGTAGTCGCTCTACAGTAAGATCTTCCGCAGGCTACTCTAAACATTTCACCATTAACTCCGGAGTAAGACAAGGCTGCGTGCTTTCCCCTTTACTTTTCATCACATATATGGACAATATATGCAAATTAGCATGCCCAATCAAAGGAAGTATACCAACACGGATGATAACAAGCGATAACACAAAAGAGAACGAAATATACGTACCAGAAAACAGCAGAAGAGAGGAAGAAATAAATGAAACACTATTTGCAGACTACCAAGTTCTGATACATGAAACAACTGACGACCTGCATGAACATATCAATAGGCTAAACAACACTTGTAAACAATACAACATGAAGATCAACATAAACAAAACCGAAGTAATGACAATAGCAAGAAAGAAAGACAAACTAAACATCATAATAGATAATACAATTCTGAAGCAAGTAGACAATTTTAAATATCTTGGTAGCACGTTAACACAAGACAATAACCAAGAGACAGAGATAGATATAAGGTGTAAAAAAGCATGCCAAGTTATAGGCCAAGTATCAACACTATTGAAAAACAAAGCAATAACTACGGAAGCAAAAAGGGCAATATACAAATAAATTTTTCTACCAACGCTGTGCTCTCAGTGCCAGAATTGGACCGCTGGACTCTAGAACAATAAGAAAGATAACGACCACAGAAATGAAATGTGTCAGAAGAATGACAGGAAACAGCTTAAGGCACAGAGGAAGAAACACCGACCTGAGGAAGAAACTCGAAATTGAACCAGCCATCGAATACATAAAGAAACAACAGATAAATTGGTTCGGCCACATAACAAGACAAAAAGAACTAACAATGACTCAAAGAGCCATAAACTAACGCTACGAAAACGCCAGATTAAGAGGAAGACCGAGAAAGAGATGGATAAAGGGAATACTAGAGTCACTAGGAGGGATAACAACAGAAGAGCAAAGAATCGCAGATTGAATCTCCCCTCGACGCCAACGGCAATGGAGGAAGGATAGAAGAAGAAAGAAGAAGAGGAAGAAGAAAAAAAAACCTAATGAACCAGGCAGCACATTTTACTATTGGTCGTTTCAAATCTAAATGTTCACGATTAACATGAAATATCTCCTCTTTCCCTGCTCTTACAAACTTGATTTTTTGCATCTGGCCTTGTTTTTCCAAGGTCCCACCGATTTCACAAAATTTAATGATGTAGGAAGTATGCTTCATCATGAAGCAGCACTTTCCTTTGATCTCAGTGAATTTACGGATCTTTTTGCTCCTGGAGAAAATAATTTACCGTACATTAATGGAAATCAGCTTCTCGACATAGGCGTCTCTACACAACTTGAAAGTTGGAGGCGTTTATCAACTGTTTACTTTCTATTGTTTACTTTCTTTAAAATACTATGAGAATGTCAATGTTATAGCCTTTACAGACGGTCTAAAACAAATCAGCGTATAAACAGTTCCATTAATGAAAACTATTTAAACAATATACAACAAAGAATACATTTTAAAAAATTAATTATCCGTTGCGAGCGATAACGAGCATGACATATCAAGCAAAGTTATTGTTTATGGGTACGCATGTGACTAAAGAGTCCGATGTAAGCACGGGATCCTCTTCACTGTAAAGAGCTACATTGTTCGTTTTATGTCTTTCCATGTGACTCATTATTTTACGTAAACAAGACATATGAAAGTGATTTAGTTTCTTTGCATGCCTGCAGTACACATATCAAGAATCTTTACATTTTCAAAACGTTATCAACTTTAGCTAAAGATTGATCATGCGGACATATAAAAACGTCCATTATTATTTCATTTATTCTGAATCAGAGGAGTCTAACATATTGATTACTAATCTGGGCTGAACGAACGATAGTCCATCTTTTTTCCAATAGTCATTTTCTTCTTTTAAGACATGATCTTCACATTTGCACCAAAAATCTTTGTCAATCTGTGATAGAGCAGCATATGTCAGTCCTTTTATATCGCATAGTTTAAAACTTGTATTCTCAGCTGCCACCTGCCCTTTAATTTTTGCCCAAACGAGTTCAATGGGGTTTAATTGTGGATGATAAGGGGGCAGTCTCAAGCACGTATGACCATGCTGTTGAATGATTTTGTCTATTTGGAATACTTTGGTCTTTTGCGATTTCTTAACAAGTGACAGTAATTCAGGTTTCAAAAATCCCTCGTTAAATGGAATTCCTTCCTTTCTTAGCCAAATTTTTATAACATCTTTTGTACTGGTAGATGTAGGAATTTTGTCTTCTTCTGCCACAGCGTTGTGGTACGACGCGTTGTCCATTACCAGACAGGATGGTCTGTCTAGAATTGGAAGAAGAGTATTTTCAATCCACTCTCTAAATATATGGCCATTCATCTCGGTGTGATAGTCCCTGTTGTCAGTATAATTAGAGGTGAATATAAGTTCTGCATTTTTCACCAACCCTTCTTTTCGGCTGCCTGCATGTGCCATTATAATACGCTGTCCTTTTCCAGTGGGTACACATCTTTTAATACTTCCATCTGATAACTGCCATTCCTTTGCACTTGTGTGGTGAGAATTTATCCAAGATTCATCTAGAAATACAATATCATAACCTTGGTTACGCATTTCCCGTACTTCACGTAAATATTTACTCCTCATAGAAACTAAGTGCGGCTTCTCGCAGATGACATTTCTACCACTATCGTACTTTCTAAACGTAAAACCGATGCTTCTAACAGTTCTCCATAATGTTGGTTTCGACACAACAATGTCATTTTCTGCTCTCAGTCGAATTTTCAGTTTTCTTAAAGTCACAGTTTTTTTGGAATCGAACATTTTACAAATTGCTCTTCTTATCACTTCCTTGTCAAAACTATCTACTACTTTCTTTCTTCCTAGCGTCCTAGTCTTGATTGAACTGGACACTCCGTTAGCTTTAAGCACTTGTTTGAAAAAGCGTTTGCTTATACCCAATGCGTGAATAGTTCTCTTTTCTGGCTTTGAGATGCTTCATACAGTTTTCCACGCTTAGCTTCTATGCAAAAATATTTATACACCTTTATTGCCACTGATTGCAATGTAAGGAACTTTACTTTTATACCCATTGACTAACAGATCACAAATTTAACGAAATTACCCAATAATTAGGATACGCCGTTGCACATAAATCACAACAAAACGACAGGAAATGGGATGCACCGGATATAAAATTATAACTATGACGCGTTTTATGTGTTTTTTAGTGCTTAAAACAGGGAAATTGGCGCGCATTACGTTCAAGATGACAAGTCCGTGGGTGCTCACTCATATGAAGCGGTAATTCCTCCAAATATATGGTTTGACCAAAATGCCTTAAATTTGTATACTTCAAATAAAGAATATTTAAAACTATACGTTTGTTGGTGAGGAAATGAATGTACTTCTTGGGACCAAAAAATCACAAGACCATATGCAAAATTTCAGCATTATCAATCAATTGGTTGCAGAGATATGGAATTGTAAACACCTTCAAAATATTTTGAAACGACCTATAAAAGTTATCCAGGGAAGAATTCAGAATAAAATTAATATTGAATTAGAGGAACAGCAATTTGGATTCAGGAAAAACAGTGGGACAAAAGAAGTCATATTCAGCATGAGAACATTAATCGAAACGTACACATAAGTAAACAAACCAATATATGCCTGCTTCATAGACTACACCAAAGCTTTTTTTTTATAGTATACACCATAAACAACTTATATACAGCCTAAAAGATATACATCTAGACGACACAGACATACAACTAATATGTAATTTATACTAGGAGCAAACAACAATAATTAAATATAACAAAGAGAACTCTACACCCATCATATCACCAAGCTTGTTCAATCTATACACTGAGCAAATCTCTCTCTCTCTCTCTGCGTTCAGGACTCAATCAGAGTAAGGATTCCAGACTCTCATATGAAGTCAGCTGTCAGGCTAAGTGTGTTGATCGCCCCCGCAGACAGAACATCACAGAGTCTGTCAGATCCACTCTGACTGAACACCCGTTAATACGTTGCACTGTGTTCTGCGCCAGTGGCCCAGTGCATCCGATTTCAGCCAGCATTTTATTCGGGTTTGCTTTCCCTAGCCTTTGATTGTCCCCAATCTTCCTGCAAGGCAGCAGATGATCTTTTCTGTAGGGGGATTCTGCCCTTAGATGGTCGGCCCTCCCAGGTTTACGAGCACCATCTGCCCGAGTCACTAGAGGTGACTAACACAGACACCAGAGATGCCAGTAGTAGGTGTGGCTCTTTATGAACCCAAAAGTGCATGTGCATGCACCGAAAGACAATAGATTTGGCACCGATACTGCACGAAACATGCACCCAAAAAAAAAAAAATTTTTTGAATTCGCTATTTTTTCGAAATTGATTATTTTTTTTTTTTTGGTTCATCAGTTTGTCGAAACGGTCTACTGTGTCTGAGAGATTAACGCAGGTAAATTCAAAAGATCGTGTCTCGCTGGTAATCGGCTTATCGCTCCGTGCGGGTCCGGTGATCGCCTCTCCCCGTGTGTGATATTTGTGAAAGAGTATTTTAAAAGAGTATATTTGTGAAAGTAAAAATTCAGAATTATTTAAAAAATATGTATTTGTGAAAAAAAACTCAGAATTATTAAAAATAAAAAAAAAATAAAAAAAATAGTATCCCACCAGGATTCGAACACGGGACTGCGTGACAGGCCAGGCACTTACCACACGGTCCACTTCGTCACTTTGTCGAACGGTCTACTGTGTCTGAGAGATTAACTTAGGTAAATTCAAAAGATCGTCCGTCAATGGGGAAAGATTATTGGTCGTGTGTGTTATCGCTACCAACATCATCATGTGTCGTGTAGTAAGGTGTGCTAATATTAAATAGTGACGCTCGCTCTTTCTCATTCAATGTAAAGCAAAACAAAATTCTATATTTCACAACTTTATTAATACATCATATATATATATATATATATATATATATATATATATATATATATATATATATATATATATATATATGTATATATATATATTACTGTCCAGTTGCTGATAATTTTAAGCATATGGGTTTCCTACACAACCACCCTCCTTTTTGACAAAACCTTGATCAAAGCTGGAATAGGTAATCGGTGACTCTGAAACTGGTGCGCGTGTCAAACTTGTGCATGTTTTTGCACGGTGCAAATCTCGTGCGGTTTTGGTGTAACTTTTAGATGAGTGTGGGAGTAGATTTTTATGGTTTTGAGGTCGACTTTTTTAGTATGTGCCTAAATTTTTGTGATCTCAGAGATGAAATGTGTTAGACGAATGACAGGAAACAGTCTGAGAGATAAGCTCAGAAATGAAGAACTGAGAAGAAAGCTAGGAATAGCCCCATCATAGAATATATAAGGAAACAGATAAAATAGTTTGGCTAGGTGACAGGGCAGACAGATCAAAAACACAACGAGCCTTCAGCAAAATGTTGTGAGAAAACCAGACCCAACTGTCGACCACGAAAAAGGATGGGTCGATGTACAATTAGAAGCGCTAGGAAACATACCAGCAGCAGAGGCGAACAGAAGAGCAAGAGACCGCAAATTATATCTCTCCTCGACGCTGCCTTTGTTAAGTCCATGGTTCGTGGGGTCGTGGTTCGTGAGTTGATGGTTCGTTAAGTCCATGGTTCGTGGGGTCGTGGTTCGTGGGGTCGTGGTTCGTTGTTCGTGAGTTGTTGGTTCGTTAAGTCCATGGTTCGTATGGTCGTGGTTCGTTGTTTGCGAGTTCGTGGTTTGTTAAGTATGTGGTTCGTGAGTTCGTGGTTCGCGAGTTCGTGGTTTTTAAAGTTCGTGGTTCGTGAGTTCGTGGTTCGTGAATACGTGGTTTTTAAAGTTCGTGGTTCGTGAGTTCGTGGTTTTTAAAGTTCGTGGTTCGTGAGTTCGTGGTTTGTTAAATTCGTTGTTCGTAAGTTTGTGGTTTATTAAGTTTGTGGTTCGTGAGTTCGTGGTTTGTTAAGTTCGTTGTTCGTGAGTTTGTGGTTTATTAAGTTTGTAGTTTGTTAAGTGCGTGGTTCGAGAGGTCGTGGATGTGTTATGGTGGTAAAATCTTAGTGATTTGGTCCAACATTTTGGACCTTGAATATAACTTCCTGCTCGTTGTGTCTAACTAGTATGACTATGTGAGTAGATTTTTATGGTTTTGATGTCGACTTTTTGAATATGAGCCTAAATTTGTGTGTTATGGTGGTAAAATATTTGCGAATTGGCCAACTTTTTTGGCTTTAGAAATAACGATCGGTTCGTTGTGTCTAACTAGTATGAGTATGGGAGTAGATTTTTATGGTTTTGAGGTCGACTTTTTGAATATGAGTCTATATTTATTTTGTTCTGTGGGTAAATTGTTAGTGATTTGGCCAAACTATTTGGACCTAGAATATAACTTTCTACTCGCTGTGTCTAACTATTACGACTATGTGAGTAGCTTTTGGGATTTTTAGGTCGACTTTTTGAATATGAACCTATACTTTTGTGTTCTGTGGGTAAAATATTTGCGATTTGGCCAAACTTTTTTTGGTTTTTAGAAATAACGATCGGTTCGTTGTGTCTAACTAGTATGAGTATGGGAGTAGATTTGTAGAGTTTTAAGACTTTTTAATCTGAGCCTACATTTTTGTGTTATGGGAGTAAAATGCTTGCGATTTGGCCAAACTTTTTTTTGGCTTTAGAAATAACGATCGGTTCATTGTGTCTAACTAGTATGAGTATGGGAGTAGGTTTTTATGGTTTTGAGGTCGACTTTTTGAGTATGAGCCTATTTTGTTTTGGTTTACCATAAATGTGAGAGAGACAGAGAGAGAGAGTGAGAGAGAATTTCGCTGATTGATACGTTGTGTGGCTTGATGATAGGTTGATGATGATGCTGATGATTCTGATGATAGGACATGAAGGGATGGTGATGGTGTTGAGGGTGGCACATGATGATGATGATGATAGGCCATGAATGGTTGATGATGTTGTTGAGGGTGGAACATGATGATGATAGGCCGTGAAGGGTTGATGATGTTGTTGAGGGTGGCACATGATGATGATAGGACATGAAGGGTTGATGATGTTGTTGAGGGTGGCACATGATGATGATAGGACATGAAGGCAGAGGGGGTAGTTCCATTGTCTAAAGATGGCGTTAAGGCAGTCTCGAAAACGCTTATGCTACTTTTTGTTAACCAGATGATAGGACATGAAGGGATGGTGATGGTGTTGAGGGTGGCACATGATGATGATAGGACATGAAGGGTTGATGATGGTGTTGAGGGTGGCACATGATGATGATGATAGGACATGAAGGGTTGATGATGTTGAGGGTACACATGATGATGATAGGACATGAAGGGATGGTGATGATGTTGAGAGTGGCACATGATGATGATAGGACATGAAGGCAGAGGGGGTAGTTCCATTGTCTAAAGATGGCGTTAAGGCAGTCTCGAAAACGCTTATGCTACTTTTTGTTAACCAGATGATAGGACATGAAGGGATGGTGATGGTGTTGAGGGTGGCACATGATGATGATAGGACATGAAGGGTTGATGATGGTGTTGAGGGTGGCACATGATGATGATGATAGGACATGAAGGGTTGATGATGTTGAGGGTACACATGATGATGATAGGATATGAAGGCAGAGGGGGTAGTTCCATTGTCTAAAGATGGCGTTAAGGCAGTCTCGAAAACGCTTATGCTAACCTCAACTACACGCCGCCTGTTGTTAACCAGATCAACTACACGCCCCTTTTTGTTAACCAAGGGGACCTCACTCTTGTTAATCAGACAACAGATCCGGCAGCCAATATGGATGCCCAGGATGTTTCAGCAGAGTCACCGATTACCTATTCCAGCTTTGATCAAGGTTTTGTCAAAATGGAGGGTGGTTGTGTAGGAAACCCATACGGTTAAAATTATCAGCAACTGGACAGTAATATATATATATATATGATGTATTAATAAAGTTGTGAAATATAGAATTTTGTTTTGCTTTACATTGAATGAGAAAGAGCGAGCGTCACTATTTAATATTAGCACACCTTACTACACGACACATGATGATGTTGGTAGCGATAACACACACGACCAATAATCTTTCCCCATTGACGGACGATCTTTTGAATTTACCTGAGTTAATCTCTCAGACACAGTAGACCGTTCGACAAAGTGACGAAGTGGACCGTGTGGTAAGTGCCTGGCCTGTCACGCAGTCCCGTGTTCGAATCCTGGTGGGATACTATTTTTTTTATTTTTTATTTTTAATAATTCACAAATACATATTTTTAAAATAATTCTGAATTTTTACTTTCACAAATATACTCTTTTAAAATACTCTTTCACAAATATCACACCGCGAGAGGCGATCACCGGACCCGCACGGAGCGATAAGCCGATTACCAGCGAGACACGATCTTTTGAATTTACCTGCGTTAATCTCTCAGACACAGTAGACCGTTTCGACAAACTGACGAACCAAAAAAAAAAAAAAAAATCCCCCCCCCCAAAAAAAAAAATCAATTTCGAAAAAATAGCGAATTGAAATTTTTTTTTTTTTTTTTTTGGTGCATGTTTCGTGCAGTATCGGTGCCAAATCTATTGTCTTTCGGTGCATGCACATGCACTTTTGGGGGTCATAACAGCCACACCTACTACTGATGCCAGGCTTAAACATTAATGGAAAGATAATCAATAACCTAAGATATGCTGATGATACTGTTCTACTAGCAGAAAATCATAAAGATCTACAACAATTACTTAATGAAATAAACATGACCAGCAAAAAATATAGATTATAGATATGTGTATCAAAATTACTTTAAACTATGATAATAAACAAAGAAAATACTCAAAACCAAAAAGTGGATATCAAAGTTGAAAGAATAAACCTGGAGACAGTTCAGATCTACAACTACCTTGGCCATACTATACCACTATCATACTATACCAGTGATGGCAAATGTAAAACTGAAATAAACAAAAGAATAGAAATGGCAAAAAGTAATTTTAATGCCATAAAAAGTATACTAACATCAAAACAAATAATACCAGGGCTAAAACTAAGAATAGCATAATGTTACATCGTTTCAATATTCATGTATGGTACAGAAACATGGATATTAGACAAGAAAACAGAACATAAAATTGAAGCCTTTGAAATGTGGATTTATAGAAGAATAGGTTGAATTGGATTGAAAGAAAAGAAAACAAATGGAATTTTAAAACAACTAAAAATTAAAAGAGAACTACTAAACACAATTAGAACAATACAAATTAAATTTTTGGATCATGTTAAAAGACATAATAACCTTCTTCTTCTTCTTTCCTTCCTCATCTGCCTTTCTGCGTCGAGGGGAGATATAATTTGCGGTCTTTTGCTCTTCTGTTTGCCTCTGCTGCTGTTATGTTTCCTAGTGCTTCTAATATTCCATCGATCCATCTTTTTCGTGGTCGACCCTTGGGTCTGTTGTTCTCACAACGTTTGTTGAAGGCTCGTTGTGTTGTGTTTTGTTCTTTCTGCCTTGTCACGTGGCCGAACCATTTTATCTGTTGTTTCCTTATATATTCTATGGCTGGGGCTATTCCTAGCTTTTTTCTCAGTTCTACATTTCTGATCTTATCTCTCAGACTGTTTCCTGTCATTCGTCTAACACATTTCATCTCTGTAGAGGTTATTTTCTTATTGTTCTTGCATCTAGAGTCCAGGTCTGGCATTGGTAGCACAACGTTGGAATGAAGATTGTATTGTATAGTGCTCGTTTTGCCTCCAGAGTTATTTCCTTGTTGGACAATAGTGGTGATAACTGTCCGATGATTTGACAAGCTTTGTTGCATCTTGATTCTATCTCTGCTGTTTGGGAATTGTCGTTTGTCATTAGACTTCCTAGGTATGTGAATTCCTCTACTTGTTTTAGTTGTCTTCCTTCAAGTATACATAATAACCTGCTAAATGCAATATTGGAAAGGAAAATACAAGGTAAAAGAGGCAGAGGACCAAGACTAACATGGACGAGTAACATCAAAAGATGGATAAATCAGCCTAATACAATCTGCACCATCAAAGCAAGAGACAGAGCGAAATGACGCTCCATGGTAGTCAACCTTCGATGCGGAGACGGTACTCAATGATGATGATGTCTATAACACCTATAGTTGAATATATGACGCTAGTTGCGGAGTTTTCTTGTTTTCTTATCTGTCCGCGGTCTTTTGTAAATCTGTAAGTTGGCTGTGGTTGAACTCAATGGCCTACACTGGTTTTGTGGTCTGGGCTATCAACAACATAATAAATAAAAACATACATTATATTCAGTAGGCTAACATAAAGTAATATTTTCTAATGCCATCACTACATTTTGAATTACCTACTTATTTATATGTTAATTATATCCGTCTGTTTGGAACGAAAATGTCTTGATGACTTTGTCATTGAAAGTACTGTTGGGTTGGTTTCTAAGTTTCTGAGGGAATGATTTCTCAATGGACATTAATGCCAGACCAGATAAGCGTTCTTGTGTCTGAGTTGAGTGACAATAAGAATTGATTCTCTTGAGAGCAGAAAAAGTTCTTTCTACAGATGCTGATGCGCATAACGTAGTTATAAATAGCTAAGGAAGATTCGGTAATCAGACATAGTTTCACTTTCACTTTTAACGCTTCTAATTGGCTAGACTAAAATAACCAATGAAACCGCATTCCTCTAGCGGTATCTCCGGCTATATTATTTTGACTCCCTTTTTTTAATGCCAAGGTTGTTAATACTAGGTCCGGATATAGGAAAAATGTACCGCTAGCTACCAGAGGTTTCAATATAGAGTAGTTTCGGTTTCATTAACAAACGTTATAGTTGTAAGAGGAAAACCTTGCCTTAATAAATGAAAATCAAAGCAAATAAATCATATTGGCCTACGAAATGTGTAATAGAATATTAGAAAATTTGTAATATAATGATAAAAAAAATAAAATAAATTATCATTTCCTTTTGTAATTCGTTAATCTGTTCAAGGCTACCGGCGGCAGCTGCGGCAACATAGATAATACGCCACTGGTTAAACTCAGTCCGCGACTCCCATAATTTTCCACTTTTAAGCCTGCGCCCTTTTCCCTCCCAAACTCACAGTCCAAAGGCTGTTGTATGCCAGCACTGACACAGAGGTAGACACATGCATGGGTCATCATTATTCTGTCTGAGATGGTGGGAAAACCGAGGATATACAGCATCGCCACGGTGTGGTTTTCGTACATCCAAGTAGTAGAATCACCAGTGCGTACTGAGTAACCGAAATTACTAGTCCTTGTTATAGGAGGACAAAAAGATGCTATTTATAACATGCCGCCGTCATTATCTCCAGTGATGAGAAGCCCTTTAAATATAACGTGATCTATGTGCTGGGTGAAAGCAAGACTTCGGTCGAACTGTATTCTCAAACACTGCATTATGTGGTCCTTCACTGCAACCTTTGATGGCGGGTTTTGGACTGACTGACTTGCCGAAAGATGTCAACTCCAGCTTCATCGACTAAATTGGCACCTTTTATAAATCCATCAATATTACATCACATATCTCTACTTCGTCCTACACCTTTCTTGATATGATTGTCTCCCTGGGTACATCCAGCCTCCACACTTCCGTCTACTATAAACCCACAGACGTCCATTGTTATCTTCTCTACACTTTGCCTCATCGATCGCACTGCAAAGATTATATTTATTTTCTCAGTGTTACGACTTCGTTGTATCGGCCAGGATGATAAAGATTTCTCCAATAGGCCAATCTGATGTTAAGTTTCTTTAGGCGTCGTCTATGTCTTGAATCGGTTCTCCAATCTGCCTTCAAATGAGCTCGTGGTATTTCCCGCCCGGTTGCACTCACCCCATCCACCCGCCGCTCATTCAATAGGACCATATTCACCCTCACTTACCACCCTCACAACTTGGCTGCCGTGACGATCCTTAACCGGTACCGCTCCATTCTCCACGGATCCCACAACCCGCATACTTTTCAGTGATCCTCCTTCGGTCGCCTTCAAACGCGACAGTAGTCTGAGAGACATTCTTGTCAAGAGCCGCCTCCCTTGCTCAAACCACAAACACCTAGGCACCATTCGATGTAATCGTCGAGTCTGCAACACTTACAACCACGTGATTTGCACCGATTCCGTCCTGTTCCCCAATTCGATATGAAGGAGGGGTTTATATGCGTATTATGGAATATCATTTACACCATAATATGTCAGCATTGCCAGATGACTTATGTAGGTGAGTCTGGACGACGTCTATGTAAAGATTTTGTGAGCATCTTCGTGATGTTGAGCAGAAGACTGGCAGTCCGGTGTCGCCCCATTTTAATTCATTGGCCATAGTGGTAAACCCGACATGCAGGTTACTGGCAATGTCTCATGTCACTCCAGCAACCGTAGCCAGTTCCCTCTTCAGAATCGTCTCATAGTCTAGTTTGGTTCGCTGTCCCCACAGGCATGCACATATATCTCTCATACACTTAGGAAACCTGCTACATATTTCATACCCATATCCGCATCCGCACTTATATATGTGTGTATATTTTTCTACGATGAATGATGATATCGTACAGGGAACAGTTGGCTGTGTTCACTTTCTGCGCGGTTTCGCCTTATGTCTTTTGGCGTGTGCTGAGACTGTGACTACAGCTGTGACTACAGCTACCTTTCTTTGTTTGGGAGATGAGATGTTAATTCTGATGATTACGCTGGCACGGGCGGTTGAGCAATTATGGATTTTAATTCGTTTGCAGTGATACTGGGGGCCTTCCATAACCAAATAACCAAATATTTTTCTGCATGTGTACTTGCACATTTGGACACCTTTTAGTGCTTTTTTTATGTGCTTTGTGGTAATATATACAGACGTATGCGCTTATGAATGTATGGTTACGTACGCATGTGTTAGTGCACTTGTTTTCGGTGTGCACACCCATAGTTGCAGATATACACATATTTATATGTTCGCTTGTTACGTTAATATTATTATCCGTTTGGATTTTTTAATTTTTATTTTATTTTATTTTTATTGGGGGGGGGGGAAATAAATTCATATTAACGTTTCAAGCAATAGTAGAGACTGGGTTCTTGTAACCACCTCCAAATATTTATAGAACCCTCACCATTTTACTGTATTTCACACCTGTGTCCTTCCCTGTCGGCCGGCCATATTAAATTCAGTCGGTACCTGTCCAAGCTTCGCGCCTGACCAAGCTAAAGACCCCAGGGATGTGACTTATTTTCCTGTTTTGAGTCTAGCATATTATCGCCATGTAGTTAGATTTCTGTGTATATCCCTATATATATTTGTGTGTTGTTTGTTGTTCCGGCTGAAGGCCTTTTTGGCTGAAACTTCGTTCCACTTTTGTTTTGTTTCTCACCTACATAAAGCTGTTACCATACCACATTTTTCTCTTTTTAAATGTTCATTAATATAATCAGCTTTACAGCAGCTTCGCATTTCTATGCATCTGTATGCCTTTAACCTTTTAGCCTGGGCTCGTAATGGTGTAAGTGTATGGTTGTTCAAAGAGAACAAAGTTACCGCCTTCGTTGGGTTTACCAGTGCTACTGTCGAACAGCACCATCTGCTCAAACGGGTAAGTTCAGTCTGGAGTTCGTCTACCTTGTCGGTTGACTATTACATCATCAGCGCCCCCAGTGTATATCCGTGCTGGTCGTAGCTCATATCTTAGTGGGAGACTGTGATAGCCATGGCTGATATCTTGGTGTATGTAGGGGCTGGCCATGATTCATATCTTGGTGTGTGTCTGTGCTGGCCATGGTTCATATCTTGGTGTATATCCGTGCTAGTCATGGCTCATATCTTGGTGGGTGTCTGTGCTGGCCAAGATTCATATCTTGGTGTGTGTCTGTGCTGGCCATGGTTCATATCTTGGTGTATTTCCGTGCTAGCCATGACTCATATCTTAATGTCTTTCAGTGCCAGTCATGGTTCATATCTTGGTGTGTTTCCGTGAAGCCCTGGCTCATATCTTAATGTGTTTATGTGCTAGCCATGGCTCATATCTTAGCTTGTGTGTGTGTGTGCTAGACATGGCTCATATCTTGGTGTGTGACATGTTAGTCATATCTTATATCTTGGTGTGTGTCCGTGTAGATCATGCCTCATTTCTTTGTGTGTATCTGTGTTTAGTCATATCTCATATCTTAGTGTGTATCTGTGTTAGTCATGTGTTAAATCTGTGTGCGAGCATGTTTGTGTTAGTCATATCTCACATCTTTGTGTGCATGTCTATGTTAGTCATATCTCATATATTTGTGTGCATGCCTATGTTAGGCACATCACATATCCTTGTGTGCATGTCTATGTTAGTCACATCTCAATTCTTTGTGTGTGCATGTTTGTGTTAGTCACATCTCATATCTTTGTGTGTGCATGTCTGTGTTAGTCACCTCTAGTGACTCGGGCAGATGGTGCTCGTTAACCTAGGAGGGCCGACCATCTAAGGGCAGAATCCCCCTACAGAAAAGACAACCTGCTGCGTTGCAGGAAGATTGGGGACAATCAAAGGCTAAGGAAAGCAAACCTGAATAATATGCTGGCTGAAATCGGATGCACTGGGCCACTGGCGCACAACACAGTGCAGCGTTTTAAATTTATTCAATCAGGGTGGATCTAACAGACTCTAATTATGATGTTCTGTCTGTGGGGTCGATCAATTTACTTAAACAGACAGTTGTCTTCATGTGAGAATCTGGAACCCTACTCTGATTGAGTCTTGATCGCAGAGAGAGAGAGAGAGATATCCATATAGCCCCTGTTTATCTCGCCAAAATCAACTTCCGTTACATACACGTACACGATATTGTGACACCTTTACTTCATCAGAAAAAAATATCACACAGAGCTTCCATGTCGCGGTCCACAGGCAGAGTGGAAACCCGTGTTGTTGAATAGAAAAGTCTGATCATACGAAAAGCGATGGTCCTGTCAAAACAGATTGATTGGCAATGAAGGAAAATAATGCAACGGTTTCTTCAGAGATGAGTTGAGCATTTGGTTTGGACGGTTTTACATGATATAGTCAACAAAAGCTAGCTGAATACATAAACCACACTGTCGCAGATCAAATCAATTATCCATTCCCCCAACGATTGCGGGAAAAAACACACAAAAAACTGTTTAGTCTGGTGTTTCAAGCAATTTGAGCTCAACATACTACCTATATAATAATGAAGACGTTTTCACCCGCCAGTGTGAAGTGCGCAGTCACCACCATACAATTTGAAATCAAATGTCACATATGAGAATAATCATGACATTGTGACATCTAGTTTCATGACATCAAAGAGACCATAAACATGTCAACAAAAGAAGTTGGAGGTCTGGCTAGACAATTTTTTCCACGTGGTACGTGGTGCGTGAGTAGTATACAAGGGTCCATTTGCTATCATTTAGGCGCTAAATTAACAAAGATATATAGTGTGGTGCGCAGCGCACCACATGTACACGAGAGACAAGGGGAGTTAATCGGTCGTGCGGCGGCGGGCGGCGTGACCCCTCGTGCGGCGGAGGGCGGTGTGACCCCTCGGCGCTCCGGCGGTCGGCGTGTTGACCTCTAGTCCCGGTGACCCCGGAAGTGCCCTGTTTATGTCTGGTGTGTGCTGACTTTGGAGTGCTTGGTGTACTTGAGCGATAGTGATAGGTTAGTAGATTATACAACATCAATGAAAAACGATCAATATAAAACAGAAGACAAAGATATATTTTATTCTTTTATTATCTCAATATGTGTATAACATACATTGATATTATATATCATTACAAACATATTCAGTATATTGAGTAAATATATAGTACAAGGATAACATTTATTTATAGCTATGTAGTTGGATGTCTGCTTAACTATGTGTCATCGATGAATCATAAGGGGTGAAACTGTTAGAGGTTCCCGGTTAGTCTAAGCTGATAGTGTAAAGAGTTAAATATCTAGAGGCGTAGTCGAGACGTTATCATCAGCTACCTTTCTTTTTATATAGAAATAGGAAAGAGCGTTTCTGGTTTGACTGTAGGAAAATATGGAATTATTTAAGACTTTGAAACCTACATTTTTCCCACCCTTGGCCTTTTGCGTGGCGAGAACCTCTAAAAACATATCTTTATCTAATTTGTTGTGTTGCTTGCTTAACCCCCTTACAACAGATTTTATCGTAATCCCCACTACAATGGTACGTCTTACTACATAAGCTAACAAGAGCTGTCCCTTCGTACTATAGTTTAAAAAGACCTGGCGTTCGTTTTGTGTACGCTTTAACACCCTTACAGCTTATACAATCTGTCTTGCTAATATGTTCATCGCAAAACTCAGCAGGAAACCAGTCTTTATATACGCTATTAAACTCATTCCGCAGACCTGACTTAACTATATCCGCCAACTTAGGTGCACTTAAAGCCAAGTATAAACTATCAGTATCTGTTTCACATAACTGAAAGTTGGATCTATCTACAAACTTATCTAAGAACTCGAAATAAAAATCTATCATACGAAGTTTTGCATATTGATACACGAAGAAACCGATTTGTAGGGGTAAGTCCCAAACCGTTTTCTTTTTCTCTATCTCAATTTCAAAAAGAGCCTCCCCTATTTCAGTCATCTTTTTAAATCGGGAATTATTTATCATTTTCGATATCTCATCCCCCTGAACGTACGAGACAGCGCTATGATTGGCCTTATTGGTTAGAGTCTTCCCATAGGCTGAGTTTCCAAGGAGGTTCATCGTGTCACTTACTATAGATTGATTTTCGTCTAGATCACCAGCCCGCCTAGCGTCAGAAACCATTTCTCCAAACTTTTTAAAACAACTAGACGGTTGATATTCTATCACTTGATAGATTTTTGTTACCTCTAACCCATGATCTAAATACCATTTTAACAGTGGTGTTGCCAACACAATTTTTTTCCCCGACATAACTACCGATCAGAGTGCGACGAGGGGTTGACAACAAATTATGTTTGAGGGCATATTCACCCATAAACGAGCCAATATCATCACGCGTGACGTCAATATTTTTGAAAATTGGAGTCATCTTTCTGAAATATTCCTTCAGGCGGTCGGGGACGTGTAGATCACATTCCACTAAACCAAAACATGTCCCATCTGAAACAGAAGTCAAAATATGTTTATCACTAAGAGGGAGCCCTTCTTTAGAGTAAGAGGGTCTAGCTCGAGGGATGGCTTTAGAAAGGAAACCCCTAATGGTTGCGCGCCCTCTCCAGCTCTGTCTCTTTCGCTCTCGCTATCTCTCTCTCTCCCTTTCCATCTCTGTCTCTTTCGCTCTCGCTATCTCTCTCGCTATCTCTCCCTCTCCCTCTCCATCACTGTCTCTTTCGCTCTCGCTCGTTCTCTCTCCCTTTCCATTCTCTCTCTCTCCCTTCGCTCTCGCTACCTCTCTCTCCTTCGCTGTCTCTATCTCTCGCTATCTCTCGCTCCCTCGCCATCGCGCTCTCTCTCTCTCTCGCTCCCTCGCCATCTCTGTCTCTTTCGCTATCTCTCCCCTCTCCTTCGCTGTCTCTATCTTTCGCTATCTCTCCCTCCCTCCCCATCGCTCTCTCTCTCTCTCTCGCTCCATCTCCAGCTCTGTCTCTTTCGGTCTCGCTATCTCTCTCTCTCTTTCCATCTCTGTCTTTTGCTATCTCTCTCCCTCTCCATCGCTCTCTCTCTCTCGCTCCCTCTCCAGCTCTGTCTCTTTCCCTCTCGCTATCTCTCTCTCTCGATATCTCTCTCTCTCTCGCTCTCTCTCTTCTAACCCCTACTAAACTTCTTTCCTACCACTCGTACTTTATACACATCACCATTAATACAACCGAAATTCCTTTAATGATAACCTACCACATCGTTATGAGATAAGAGAAAAACAGGAAAAAAAAGTTCAACTTACACCGTAAAATATACCACTACAACACAGACCGCTAGACTGAACAGTACTATGAAAATAAACTCCAGTGAATCAATCGCACTTATAACACGAAGTCTCACATCCGACTAGTTTAAATATAATCTGGTAAATAAAAGTTGGACGACACTATTCAACCCTCGACTAACATCTAGGTTAACCAATCAGAGAAGAGGATTTCTATCGGACACCCATCAACGAGATGACAGACCTTTGGATTAACCAACCAGAGAAGAGGATTTCTATCGGACACCCACCAACGAAATGACTGAGCTCTGGATTAACTAATCAGAGAAAAAGATTACTGTTATCGTGATAACTGACCTCATTTTCAACTTGGAGTGCTGTCGAGTCTGACGCGTGGGTTACTTTAACGCGTTTCGGCCCCTGATACAATCCGCCTAGTGGATCAATGGTGGGAGGAAATAATACAAGTGGCGGGTTACTTGAACGCGCTTTGACCGCTGCTGCAATACCAGGAGTTCCATGACAGTCATAAATAGTTGGATACAACGAGCAGGAAGTTATATTCAAGGTCCAAAATGTTAGACCAAATCACTAAGATTTTACCACCAGAACACACAAATTTAGGCTCATATTAAAAAAGTCGACCTTAAAACGCTACAAATCTACTCCCATACTCATACAAGTTAGACACATCGAACAGATAGTTATATCCAAAGTCAAAAAAGTTAGACCAAATCGCAAACATTTTACTCCCAGAACACAAAAATGTAGGCTCATATTAAAAAGTCGACCTAAAAATTTCAAAAAGCTACTCACATAGTTATAATTGTTAGACACATCGAACCGATCGTTATTTCTAAAGCCCAAAAAGTTTTGCCAAATCGCAACATTTTACGCCCAGAACACAAAATGTAGGCTCATATTTAAAAAGTCGACCTAAAAATCCCAAAAAGCTACTCACATAGTCATAATTGTTAGACACAACGAGTAGGAAGTTATATTCTAGGTCCAAAAAGTTTGGACAAATCACTAAAATTTTACCACAGAACAAAAAAAAATATAGACTCATATTTAAAAAATCGACCTCTAAACCATAAAAAGCTACTCCCATACTCATACTAGTTAGACACAACGAGCAGATAGTTATATTCAAAGGCCAAAAAAACTTTATTTTAGACATCCCCATAGCAAAAATGTACCTATAAATCACTTTTATGATTGCTACCCCCTGACTAGTTTTTAGGGATACGCCCATAAAATCGGTAAAAATCGTAAATTTTCACTGTAGGCATACCCAAACTTTATTTTAGACATCCCCATTGCAAAAATTTACATTAAAAACCACTTTTAGGATTTTACCCCCTTATCATTTTTTGAGGTTTACGCCCATGGAATCGATAAAAATCGTAAATTTAGCACGTAGGCTTACCTAAAACTTTATTTTAGACATCCCCATACCAAAGATGTACTTAAAAATCAATTTTGAAATTGTTTCCCCCCCCCCCCCCCGACCATTTTTGAGGGTTACAACCCTGAAATCGACAAAAAATTGAAATTTAACCTCAAGGCATAACCCAAACATAATTTTTGACACCCCTAAATATCAAATTCCAACAAAAAAATCAACAAAAAACTAGTAGTGATCAAGGGGTTTTGAACATGGTTTCGATTATTTTGGCATGATGCATTTAGCACCCTACATCCGCGGCTAGTATGAGCGGTTCAAAACCACCTGATCACTACTAGTTTTTTGTTGATTTTTTGTTGGAATTTGATATGTAGGGGTGTCAAATATTATGTTTGGGGTATGCCTTGAGGTTAAATTTCAATTTTTTATCGATTTCAGGGGCGTAACCCTCAAAAATGGTCAGGGGGTAATAATTTCAAAATTGATTTTTAAGTAAATTTTTGGTATGGGGATGTCTAAAATAAAGTTTTAGGTAAGCCTACGTGGTATATTTACGATTTTTATCGATTCAATGGGCGTAACCCTCAAAAATGGTAAGGGGGGTAACAATTTCAAAAGTGATTTTTAAGTAGATTTTTGGTATGGGGATGTCTAAAATAAAGTTTTAGGTAAGCCTACGTGCTAAATTTACGATGTTTATCGATTCCATGGGCGTAACCCTCAAAAATGATAAGGGGGTAAAATCCTAAAAGTGGTTTTTAATGTAAATTTTTGCAATGGGGATGTCTAAAATAAAGTTTTGGGTATGCCTACAGTAAAAATTTACGATTTTTACCGATTTTATGGGCGTATCCCTAAAAAATAGTCAGGGGGTAGCAATCATAAAAGTGATTTATAGGTACATTTTTGCTATGGGGATGTCTAAAATAAAGTTTTTTGGCCTTTGAATATAACTATCTGCTCGTTGTGTCTAACTAGTATGAGTATGGGAGTAGCTTTTTTATGGTTTAGAGGTCGACTTTTTTAACATGAGTCTATATTTTTTTTTGTTCTGTGGGTAAAATTTTAGTGATTTTCTCAAACTTTTTGGACCTAGAATATAACTTCCTACTCGTTGTGTCTAACTATTACGATTATGTGAGTAGCTTTTTGGGATTTTTAGGTCGACTTTTTAAATATGAGCCTACAGTTTTGTTTTCTGGGCGTAAAATGTTTGCGATTTGGCCAAATTTTTTGGGCTTTAGAAATAACGATCGGTTCGATGTGTCTAACAATTATAACTATGTGAGTAGCTTTTTGAAATTTTTAGGTCGACTATTTTCATATGTGCTTACATTTTTGTGTTCTGGGAGTAAAATGTTTGTGATTTGGTCTAACTTTTTTGACTTTGGATATAACTATCTGTTCGATGTGTCTAACTTGTATGAGTATGGGAGTAGATTTGTAGCGTTTTAAGGTCGACTTTTTAAATATGAGCCTAAATTTGTGTGTTCTGGTGGTAAAATCTTAGTGATTTGGTCTAACATTTTGGACCTTGAATATAACTTCCTGCTCGTTGTATCCAACTATTTATGACTGTCATGGAACTCCTGGTATTGCAGCAGGGGTCAAAGCGCGTTCAAGTAACCCGCCACTTGTATTATTTCCTCCCACCATTGACCCACTAGGCGGATTGTATCAGGGGCCGAAACGCGTTAAAGTAACCCACGCGTCAGACTCGACAGCACTCCAAGTTGAAAATGTGGTCAGTTATCACGATAACAGTAATCTTTTTCTCTGATTAGTTAATCCAGAGGTCAGCATTTCGTTGGTGGGTGTCCGATAGAAATCCTCTTCTCTGGTTGGTTAATCCAAAGGTCAGTCATCTCGTTGATGGGTGTCCGATAGAAATCCTCTTCTCTGATTGGTTAACCTAGATGTTAGTCGAGGGTTGAATAGTGTCGTCCAACTTTTATTTACCAGATTATATTTAAACTAGTCGGATGTGAGACTTCGTGTTATAAGCGCGATTGATTCACTGGAGTTTATTTTCATAGTACTGTTCAGTCTAGCGGTCTGTGTTGTAGTGGTATATTTTACGGTGTAAGTTGAACTTTTTTTCTGTTTTTCGCTTATCTCATAACGATGTGGCATTTTATCATTAAAGGAATTTCGGTTGTATTAATGGTGATGTGTATAAAGTACGAGTGGTAGGAAAGAAGTTTAGTAGGGGTTAGAAGAGAGAGAGCGAGAGAGAGAGAGATATCGAGAGAGAGAGATAGCGAGAGGGAAAGAGACAGAGCTGGAGAGGGAGCGAGAGAGAGAGAGCGATGGAGAGGGAGAGAGATAGCGAGAGACAGAGATGGAAAGAGAGAGAGATAGCGAGACCGAAAGAGACAGAGCTGGAGAGGGAGCGAGAGAGAGACCGATGGGGAGGGAGGGAGAGATAGCGAAAGATAGAGACAGCGAAGGAGAGGGGAGAGATAGCGAAAGAGACAGAGATTGCGAGGGAGAGAGAGAGCGATGGCGAGAGAGCGAGAGATAGCGAGAGATAGAGACAGCGAAGGAGAGAGAGAGGTAGCGAGAGCGAAGGGAGAGAGAGAATGGAAAGGGAGAGAGAACGAGCGAGAGCGAAAGAGACAGTGATGGAGAGGGAGAGGGAGAGATAGCGAGAGAGATAGCGAGAGCGAAAGAGACAGAGATGGAAAGGGAGAGAGAGATAGCGAGAGCGAAAGTGACAGAGCTGGAGAGGGCGCGCAACCATTAGGGGTTTCCTTTCTAAAGCCATCCCTCGAGCTAGACCCTCTTACTCTAAAGAAGGGCTCCCTCTTAGTGATAAACATATTCTGACTTCTGTTTCAGATGGGGCATGTTTTGGTTTAGTGGAATGTGATCTACACGTCCCCGACCGCCTGAAGGAATATTTCAGAGAGATGACTCCAATTTTCAAAAATTGTTCAGGGGGATGAGATATCGAAAATGATAAATAATTCCCGATTTAAAAAGATGACTGAAATAGGGGAGGCTCTTTTTGAAATTGAGATAGAGAAAAAGAAAACGGTTTGGGACTTACCCCTACAAATCGGTTTCTTCGTGTATCAATATGCAAAACTTCGTATGATAGATTTTTATTTCGAGTTCTTAGATAAGTTTGTAGATAGATCCAACTTTCAGTTATGTGAAACAGATACTGATAGTTTATACTTGGCTTTAAGTGCACCTAAGTTGGCGGATATAGTTAAGTCAGGTCTGCGGAATGAGTTTAATAGCGTATATAAAGACTGGTTTCCTGCTGAGTTTTGCGATGAACATATTAGCAAGACAGATTGTATAAGCTGTAAGGGTGTTAAAGCGTACACAAAACGAACGCCAGGTCTTTTTAAACTATAGTACGAAGGGACAGCTCTTGTTAGCTTATGTAGTAAGACGTACCATTGTAGTGGGGATTACGATAAAATCTGTTGTAAGGGGGTTAAGCAAGCAACACAACAAATTAGATAAAGATATGTTTTTAGAGGTTCTCGCCACGCAAAAGGCCAAGGGTGGGAAAAATGTAGGTTTCAAAGTCTTAAATAATTCCATATTTTCATACAGTCAAACAAGAAACGCTCTTTCCTATTTCTATATAAAAAGAAAGGTAGCTGATGATAACGTCTCGACTACGCCTCTAGATATTTAACTCTTTACACTACCAGCTTAGACTAACCGGGAACCTCTAACAGTTTCACCCCTTATGATTCATCGATGACACATAGTTAAGCAGACATCCAACTACATAGCTGTAAATAAATGTTATCCTTGTACTATATATTTACTCAATGTACTGAATATGTTTGTAATGATATATAATATCAATGTATGTTATACACATATTGAGATAATAAAAGAATAAAATATATCTTTGTCTTCTGTTTTATATTGATCGTTTTTCATTGATGTTGTATAATCTACTAACCTATCACTATCGCTCAAGTACACCAAGCACTCCAAAGTCAGCACACACCAGACATAAACAGGGCACTTCCGGGGTCACCGGGACTAGAGGTCAACACGCTGACCGCCGGAGCGCCGAGGGGTCACACCGCCCGCCGCACGAGGGGTCACACCGCCCGTCGCCGCACGAGGGGTCACACCGCCCTCCGCCGCACGAGGGGTCACGCCGCTCGCCGCCGCACGACCGATTAACTCCCCTTGTCTCTCGTGTACATGTGGTGCGCTGCGCACCACACTATATATCTTTGTTAATTTAGCGCCTAAATGATTTGCAAATGGACCCTTGTATACTACTTGCGCGCAACGTTTCTAGGACATAAATTCGCTGATGTTCATCATCATCATCGAGTGTCATCTCTGCAATTACCATGGAGCGTCATTTCGCTCTGTCTCTTGCTTTGATGGTGCTGGTTGTCATAGGCTGATTTGTCCATCTTTTGATGTTACTCGTCCATGTTAATCTTGGTCTGCCTCTTTTACCCTGTATTTTCCCCTACAAGATTACTTGTATAGTAAGCTGTTGTGTCTTTTAACATGGCAAAAAAATCGCATTTATCTTGTTTGAATTGTGTTTAGTAATTCTCTTTTGATTTTTACTTTTTTCAAGACTTCATTTTCTTTTCTTTCCATCCAATTCTACCTATTCTTCTATATATCCACATCTCAAAGCTTCAATTTTCTGTTCTGTTTTCTTGTCAAATGTCCATGTTTCTGCACCACATAGGAATGTTGAGAAGATATAATGTTTTCCTATTCTTAGTTTTAGCCCTGGTGTTATTTGTTTTGATGTTAGTATATTTTTCATGACATTACAATTACTTTTTGCCATTCCTATTCTTTTGTTTATTTCAGTTTTACATTTTCCATCACTGGTTATAGTATGGCCAAGGTAGTTGTAGTTCTGAACTGTCTCCAGCTATGTTCCTTCACTTGTGATATTCACTTGTAGGTTTGAGTATTTTCTATGTTTATGATCTTAGTTTTAGTCTTTTTCATATTTATATCTAATCTATATTTTTTGCTTGTCATGTTTATTTCATTACGTAATTGGTGTAGGTCTTTAGGATGTTTTGCTAGTTTTACAGCATCATCAGCATATCTTAGATTATTGATTATCTTTCCATTAATGTTTAAGCCTGGCATCTCTGTGATGTTTTTAAAGATTTGCTAAGTGTATAGATTGAACAAGCTTGGTGATATGATGCATCTCAGCCCTACTTCTCTTTTTATATCAATGGGCGTAGAGTTCTCTTTGTTATATTTAATTATTGTTGTTTGCTCCTAGTATAAATTACATATTAGTTGTATGTCTGTGTCGTCTAGATGTATATCTTTTAGGCTGTCTATAAGTTGTTTTTGGTGTATTCTATAAAAAAAAAAGCTTTGATGTAGTCTATGAAGCAGGCATATATTGGTTTGTTTACTTCTGTGTACGTTTCGATTAATGTTCTCATGCAGAATATGACTTCTTTTGTCCCACTATTTTTCCTAAATCCAAATTGCTGCTCATCTAATTCAGTATTGATTTTATTCTGAATCCTTCCATGTATAACTTTTAGCAATATTTTTTTGTAACATAACGTATTAGGCTTATTGTTCTAAAATCACAGCATTCAACTGCACCATTTGGTTTCCTTGCAGTTATTTCAGATAAATAAAACCAATCTCTCTCTCTCTCTCTCTCTCTCTCTCTCTGAGAGATCAAGTCTCAATCATAGTAGGATTCCAGACTCTCTTATGAAGTCAGCTGTCTGTTTAAGTGATTCGATTTATAGTTTCTCTATATATAGGGTTAATGGATACAAGAGGAAGAAATAAAGAAAATAAAGATGAGTATAAGAGATTAAATAAAGAAATTGTAGTAAAATGAAATGAAGCAAATGTAGTACGGCTAAAAAAGAGATGCAAAGAGATTGAAATGCAACAAAAAGGAGATGCTAAAGCTATATACAAACAATTTGAGGAATTAACAGGAAGAAAAACGCAATAAAAAACTGGATGTCTAATATCAAAGGAAGGAGAACTGTTGATTGATCAAGAAAACGTAAGGGAGCGATGGACAGAATACATTAAAGATCTTTATAATGATGAACGAACGGAAGTAAATATTAAGGATAATGGAAAAGGACCAGAAATACGCAGAGAAAAAGTGGAAGACGCCTTGCGAAATATGAAAGCAGGCAAAGCTCCTGGACCAGATAATATAACTAAAGAAGAGATTGAAGCCATGGGTGATTTGGGAATAGTAATAATAACAAAAATATTGAATGATATCTACAACAGCGGATAATTACCAGACGACATGCTCAAATCAATATTCATAGCCTGCGATAACACCGATGAGAAAGATGCAGTCATCTATACAGACGGATCTGTAAGACGACACCAAAGAAGTGCATGTGCATTTACAGCACGCTCGGCAGGCAGAATAGCCAAGGAAGAAAGTGGTGCATACGCCATGACCACGAGTAGCATGACAATGGAGGTGATGGCAGTGACCAAGGCATTCAAATGGTTAGAGTCACAAGACTACATCCACGCATGTATACTGAGTGATTCGATGAGCATGATAAAAAAAGTGGAGGCGGGCTCTGTACGCATGCAATGGGTAGAGTCGTTGCAGAAATCCAAAATACGTAAGGTCACCTTTGTCTATGTCCCTGGACATGCGGGAGTACGGGGAAATGAAAGGGCGGACAGGTTGGCTAGCTGCGCTGTCGTTGAGGACGGGCAACCAATGGATCGGGCGGACATCATCAATGCCCTCCGAGATGTGGGAAGAGCACAGGACTTCGACAAACACAGATCAACGTCACTTCTTCGGATGATGGAAATGGGAGTTAAGTTGGGCACAGCCAGAAATCAGACACTTAGTGGCCGTGTAAGAAGACTGAGGGAATTGCTGAGGAGGGGATCTGAGCACCTATGGACATGTTCGGAGTGCAATGATGATGACCCGCAAATAACTCAATAACTCAAATAATTACTAAAAATCGTCATGCGAACAGTGCAAAACAAAATCAGTCCACAAATTAGCGATGAACAGTGCGGTTTTGTTAGAGGTAAACGAACAAGCAATGCCATTTATATCATAAGATCTTTAGTAGAAAGAGTCATAGAGGTGAAAACAGATCTATACCTATGTTTCATAGATTACGTAGGGAACAGGCAAATAATTGCAATGCTGCGGTAAAGCTGGTAGCAAAGAGCCAGTGGTGAGGTGTGCTAAACACTCCAAAGTATGATGACAGCTTTACAAGGAAGAAACACAACACAATACTGACGTTTCGGCCTGTTGCCTTCTTCGGAATACAAGGACAACGACAACAAACTGTGAAGCACAATTATCTATAATTACATGTGGATGATAAAGAGGAGGGCTAGGAAAGTAGGATGTAGAAATAAAAAAGGAGAGAGAAGAGGGAAATGAATACTACACGAGGAGAGGTAGGATGGGCGTCAGGATATATATAAAATGGAAAACGAGAAAGAGAAAAATGTATAACTTTCTTCATCCGAACTCTTCCTCTCAACCTCCTACTGCGAACGAATTTGCCCGCTTTTCCTCCCGTAAATCTGACTGGACGCCCTCCTCTGGCGAATCACAGGCTTTGGACCAGTTCATTAACAGTATCTACCGGGACATTAAGGCACTTCGTCCCCATAGGCTTCGACACTCTAATCTTAGTAGTGAGGAGTACCAAACCCTCCAGGATCTTCGCCGACGTGATGATATTGTCATCAAGCCGGCTGACAAGGGTGGCTCTGTGGTGGTATGGAGGAAAGACCTTTACATCCGTGAAGGTGATAAACAATTATCCGACTCGACTTTCTACCTCCCTACCCCCGACGACACTACTGTCTGTAACAACGCCGTGGTGCTTCGTACGATCCTCCGTTTCGGAGATTCAGGATGGACTACTTCCCTCTAGCTCCTCCCGCATGATCCTTCCTGATCACTGCTTGGGCAGAATATGCTGCCTAAAATACATAAACCTGACTGTCCTGGACGACCTATTGGCTCTTCCATTTCATGTCCCACAGTTCTCATTTCTGACTTCCTTGACAGTGTCTTTCAACCCATAGTTATGGGGCCCCCTTTGTATGTCAAAGACACTAACGACGCCCTCAACATCTTTGCCTCTATCACCCTCCTTCCTGCTCGTCACTACCGCCTCTTCGTTATGGATGTTTGCTCCCTTTATACTTCTATTCCCCACTCCGACAGCCTTCGGGCTCTTCAGTTTTTCCTGGACTGTAGGATCCAACCTTCCATCGCCACTGGCGTCCTCCTCCGTCTAGCGGAATTAGTCTTGAACCTCAACTTCGAGTTCAATGGCAATTTCTTCACCCAGATTAGCGGTGTGGCGATGGGCACTAAAATGGGCTCTAGCTATGCTTGTCTCTACATGGGTTACCTTGAGCACCAAATCATCCAAACCTACGAGGGCCCTCTTCCCCTTATGTATCGTAGGTACATCGATGACTGCATTGGTTTGTCTGACCTTCCTGAGATTGAGATCTCCCGTTTCATCGAATATGTCGGACATTTCCACGCCTCTATCCACATCACCTTCCACATCTCCACCTCCTCCGTATCTTTCCTGGACATCCTAGTCTCCTTAGGCACCTCTCATCTTCTCACCTCGGTCTTCTACAAGGCCACCGACTCCCACAGTTTCCTCCGCTATGACTCCTCTCACCCGACATCCTGCAAGAACTCTCTTCCCTATTCTCAGCTTCTCAGACTTCGTCACCTTTGCTCAAGACGATGAAGATTTCCTTCACAATGCCCACCTTATGCTTGACTTCTTCCGCCGACGCCTCTATCCAGAAACGGCTCTCCTCCCTGCCCTGCGTCGAGTTCTCCACACTTCACGTCATTCTGCTCTTACCCCCTCTACTCATTCCCCCTCGGACAGAGTAGTGCTCGCACTCACCTATCACCCTCACCACTACGCTGTGATCAGGACCATCCACCGCTACCTCCCTATTCTTCGATCTGACCCTACTACTCGTCTGCTCTTCCCCGACCCGCCATTAGTGGCCTTTAGACCGTAATCTCCGAGACCTTCTTGTCAGGGGCCGTCTTCCTGCCGCCCTCTTTAGCCATCGTGGTACTATCCGCTGCAACCGCAGATTATGTAAAACTTGTGGCCACGTTTTCCAGACCGACACTGGCCTCGTCCCTAATGGTCCTTGTGAGATCAGAGAGGGATTTACTTGCACATCGCGGAACATCATTTATGCCATCATCTGTAAGCGATGCAAGTTAACCTACATCGGTCAGTCTGGTGGAAGGATCGGCGATAGGTGCCGTGAACACTTGAATGACATCACCCAAGAAGCGGACACTCCTGTAGCAGCCCACTTTAACTCGAGGGGCCATCGAGGTAAGACGGATGTCTTGGTTACTGGCCTAGTTTCATGTTCCTCTGATGACCACAGTCGGCTCACTCTGGAGCACCGTCTGATCGCTCGTTGGGGTTGCCTCAGCCCTCGTGGCATCAATGTATCCCTGTCCCTCGGAGGAACCTCCTTCCTCCGACTCCTTCCTCCCACCTATGGACTTCTCTTCCTATTTCACTTCTTGGGTCTTCTACTCCTCGTCCATCCCTGTTCTCCATGTCCGCTTTGAGTAACCCTTACCTTGCCTTCTTCATCCTAAAGTAGTAGGTGTGGCTGTTTACCCAAACTAAAAGTGCACGTACATGCACCGAAAGACAATAGATTTGGCACCGAAACCGCACGAAACTTGCACCAAACCCGTGCAAAAGTCCGATAATCGGCTTATTATCTCGGTGGTCGTGATCGGTAATCGGCTTATCTCGGTGGTGTGCGTTGGTGCGTGACGGCTTATTGATCGGCGCGTCGCTCGTGGTGTGCGTTGGTGCGTGGCGGCTTATCTCGTGGTGCGTCGCTAGCTCGCCGGTTATCGGACAGCGGTTCTAAAATGGGTCAGCGGTTCTAAAAGGGGGATGGCGGTATCTCGCGGGTCGGATGGCGGGTCGTCGCGTGGCGTGCGGGTGGGGAAAGGGGGGTGCCTTTATTGGTCGAGTGTTATCATCATGTGTGGGTATTAGGCAACAGGAGGCGACATGTAAAAAACGCTGACAAGCAATTATTAGTATCGTTAGCATCATGTACCAGGTGTGATTATAGCGATTTTTTTTCTCTCTACTGCATATCCAAGCTAACTCAAGTCAAATAAAAATCATGTGCCACCCTCATCATCATCATGTGCCACCCTCAACATCAACCTTCATATCCTATCATCATGTGCCACCCTCATCATCATCATGTGCCACCCTCAACATCACCTTTCATGGCCTATCATCATTATCAAGCCACACCCTCAACACCATCATCATGTGCCACCCTCAACATCACCCTTCATGGCCTATCATCATCATCAAGCCACACCCTCAACACCATCATCATGTGCCACCATCAACATCACCCTTCATGGCCTATCATCATCATCAAGCCACACCCTCAACACCATCATCATGTGCCACCCTCAATACCATCCCTTCATGTCCTATCATCAAGCCACACAAAGTATCAACCATCTCTCTCTCTCTCTCACATTCATGGTAAAGCAAAACAAAATTCGTTCTATATTTCTCACAGCTTTATTATTAATACAACAAATATACGACACATATATATTACTGTCCGGTTGTTGAATGTGGGCATCCGCGGGCCCCTCGAAGCCGAAGTATCCACGGGGCGAGCAATCGATAAATGATACGGTCGTTTATGTGCTGTCTCGATGAAAAAGGCATGAGAATTCTGTTAAGTTTCGCGCCACGACACTTAAGAAGTATATAATAAACACAATATAGACCGCACGTGTTGCTAAACAAATCTTGCAACACCCGCGGGTTGTAGGCGAATGGAACGTCTGAGTTTTGCTCTATAAAGTTTAAAATATCCACGTGTCTGGGAGGCAAACCGTAGGAATCGAAATACTCACATTCGCCGAGTCCGTTATAAAATAGGGCCACCCAGTGCTCTCCGGGTTCGTGGGCAGGGTCGGTGTTTATGACAAAGGCCGCGGTCGCCGTTGGGTCGATGCTCGGCGGTAAGTGGTTTCGTGGAATGACACTAACAAGGGAACAACGTCGAACGAAAATATCCGACATCAAAAGGTTGTAAATCTCCCTCGTGTTCATATTCTTCTTCTTTTTTCTCTCTCAAACGGCAAAGTCTGTTAGAATATGCCTTGTCTTGGACACCTCGAGCACCGAGTCCAACTCGGCGTAGACGATAACTTGTAGGGGAGTAGTTGTGGGAGCGGCAAACTTGAGTTCTATCGACAAGGGTCCGCTTGTGGCTAGCTCAAAATGGGAGCCGTCTAGTAGGCTGGACGAGAGGTCAAAACCAAATAGACAGTATCCGTCCTTGAATTCTCTATAATCAACGTTATTCCCAGCGTTTTCACCAATCAGACCCATGGCCAGATTTGTGCCGAAGAAAGCTCTCGCGTATTGATTTCGTTCAAAGTCCATAGTTAGAGGCTTTCCCGAGATACATTTCCCGTCGACCGCCAGGTTCATATAAATCAGACCAAAGTGTTGAAAATTGAACGGGTTAGCTGTGTAAACACCATTAAAAGCACTGACCGTAATCAGACCTATCACTATACGGGTCGGTGTTTGAGACAAAAATAAATTGTCTTGACTGGGAGAACATCCCGCTAGCGATGGAAAATGTCTTGATGGTAACCCTCTTGATCGGGTACCGCGCATTCCCGCTTAAGAGAGCCTTTTCGTGGGCCAGAGAAATTGCGGGGTTTAGCTTAGCTTTCCTGACCACGAGCGCGGCGTAGGTGATAACACTCATATAACCCACAGAGCTATCGTGAGCCACGAGGCTTCAACACATCCTTCGAGGGCGTGAGTTTTATCTTTACGTCGACTCTGTTTAACATGTAACGATCCTGAACAAAGACATCAGAGTGCAAACGACCCATCATTTCAACCTCTTTACTACCCGAAGTCAAATCGCGCCGTGTTTTAAAACCCTCATTTTCTTTCAAATCGTCATGGTGGCCAGCTGTGTCTTTGTAGAACAGAGCGGCCGTCAAGTATCCCGTTTTCGCATCCTCCCCATAATTTAGCGTGGCCTCAAACACTGCTCTAAAAGGATAGGTATTCTCCGACGGTGTAACCAACGTGTCGTTTAGCGATACGTCGACTTGTGAAAATAGACTGTGAAGATAATTGTTGACCGGTCCTACCTCAGCATCGGGTGGTACACTGTCACCATTCTGGAGGGTGATCTTGACCCGCAGATGTAAAAACGTGTTGAAAAGATCTAGATACTCCTCGCTGTTTCCAGAAATGAAAAACTCTATCGGTGCGCTATGCGACAAAGCTGCGATCGGACGAATTTCAATAAACTGGCCAGAGTCTAGAGATGTCTGCGTTGGTGGAACGCTAAATAAATCCAAACCAGAGTGAAGACATTCGCACGATTTGGGGTGAATGAGGGACATTATTAGTCGAAAATATCCTTTGCCACCCTCGTCTTCGTCTTCTTCCCGCTGTTGTGCACCGAATGAAGGGGGAACCGTCCAGCTGTCGGTTTTATCCTCTTCGTAACGGGTTCTCCTGGTGGAGGTAACTTCATAACTCGCTTTCTGCTTTGACGTAAACCACTTCCCGATTGGTTGTTATCACGCAGGTGGTCTACGGCCCCGTGTAGCAACCGCTGACCGGCCTCCTTAGCTCGTTCTTTGAAAGATTCACCGACGTTTTTCCCGGCTAATGCGTCCTGTGCGACCTGCAGACCGGTCCCCAAACCTTCTCTTAGCAAGGCCTTACCGCCGGTTTTTAACCAGGGTAAAATAGCCCTCCCGATTCCACCGAAGAAACTACCGATTCCTCGACCGCTCTGACTTCGACCTCCTATAAACACGGGCATCCCATCACCCGCCTGACAACAGTAAAAGTCTTCGTATAACTCAACATCTCTATGAAGAGGAGTGTGTTTCACCATTATACCAGCTCGAGATGCTTCTTGACTCGAAAGTGTACCGTTAGCACCGACGTCCCGCTGGTGAATGGAATGGTTTTTCCGTGTTCGTTGGCTAAAAGGATTTCCACGGTATCGAAGGAAAATCTACTCAGGGGTAGGTAGTGAGGCTTATCGTAGATCTGAAACACCGAGGTGTGATTTCTATTGAGAACAGGCACGCTCCTGAGGAGAGGCACCATCACATTCCCGACCGGTCTGGGGGAAACGAGATCGCAGTAGACGTAGACATTCTTCGCAACACTTTCCAAGTCCATTACACCCACGCTGAAGATATCGGGAGCCGTGTCTGATATTGAGGTCGTGGGGAAGGCTAACATGTTTTTCAAAGTGTCGCTTATGGTAACACTGACTCCTTTTTCGTAAAGTTTCAAGATGGCTTTATTCACCTCTTTTGCGTAAATGAATCTAATTTTTTTCCCTTTCACTCCCCTGTACGACTCATCCTCCGCTTTCACGATCGAAGCGTTCAACGCGCCGATGAACGCATCGGGTTTCGTGTATAACCCGGGCTCCAATTTCACGTTGAAATAAAATCTGGCGTCGCAAATATCGTCGTTATCGAGAGATTCGTAGCGAATCCAGACATCACCCTCTATTACATTGAAATAATTTAGCGGAAACTGTATCTCCACCAGTGCGATCTCATACTGCGTCGAAATGTCAATGGTCTGAGGGAGTTTAACAAAAAAGTGGCCTGGGTTATTATCCTTAAAAAGTTCCATAGATGCATTGCTGGGCAGGGTGACATAAAAACTCATTTTTTTACTCGTTTTACCGTCGCCTCTCCAAGTTTGGATTCGGTAGCATGTAACCCAAACAGCTGCTCAGTAGGGCTATCCACAGTTTTCCCTCCTTCGCGTCTGGCTTTTCGGTGGTCAGATTGAACAGCGAGACCGCTACAACTGTATATATAACTACCACTTGACAAATAAAGACAAGTTCTAAGTAGGGGGATAGTTTCCCAAACATCGACCCCCACCAGCGTGGTTCGCCGTCTCTCCTGACTCCCGAGTTTACGGCTCGCAAATCGGGCTCTCCACCAAAAGTTACCACTTCTTCTTCTCGCAAACGATGTGGCATTTTATCATTAAAGGAATTTCGGTTGTATTAATGGTGATGTGTATAAAGTACGAGTGGTAGGAAAGAAGTTTAGTAGGGGTTAGAAGAGAGAGAGCGAGAGAGAGAGAGATATCGAGAGAGAGAGATAGCGAGAGGGAAAGAGACAGAGCTGGAGAGGGAGCGAGAGAGAGAGAGCGATGGAGAGGGAGAGAGATAGCGAGAGACAGAGATGGAAAGAGAGAGAGATAGCGAGACCGAAAGAGACAGAGCTGGAGAGGGAGCGAGAGAGAGACCGATGGGGAGGGAGGGAGAGATAGCGAAAGATAGAGACAGCGAAGGAGAGGGGGAGAGATAGCGAAAGAGACAGAGATTGCGAGGGAGAGAGAGAGCGATGGCGAGAGAGCGAGAGATAGCGAGAGATAGAGACAGCGAAGGAGAGAGAGAGGTAGCGAGAGCGAAGGGAGAGAGAGAATGGAAAGGGAGAGAGAACGAGCGAGAGCGAAAGAGACAGTGATGGAGAGGGAGAGGGAGAGATAGCGAGAGAGATAGCGAGAGCGAAAGAGACAGAGATGGAAAGGGAGAGAGAGATAGCGAGAGCGAAAGTGACAGAGCTGGAGAGGGCGCGCAACCATTAGGGGTTTCCTTTCTAAAGCCATCCCTCGAGCTAGACCCTCTTACTCTAAAGAAGGGCTCCCTCTTAGTGATAAACATATTCTGACTTCTGTTTCAGATGGGGCATGTTTTGGTTTAGTGGAATGTGATCTACACGTCCCCGACCGCCTGAAGGAATATTTCAGAGAGATGACTCCAATTTTCAAAAATTGTTCAGGGGGATGAGATATCGAAAATGATAAATAATTCCCGATTTAAAAAGATGACTGAAATAGGGGAGGCTCTTTTTGAAATTGAGATAGAGAAAAAGAAAACGGTTTGGGACTTACCCCTACAAATCGGTTTCTTCGTGTATCAATATGCAAAACTTCGTATGATAGATTTTTATTTCGAGTTCTTAGATAAGTTTGTAGATAGATCCAACTTTCAGTTATGTGAAACAGATACTGATAGTTTATACTTGGCTTTAAGTGCACCTAAGTTGGCGGATATAGTTAAGTCAGGTCTGCGGAATGAGTTTAATAGCGTATATAAAGACTGGTTTCCTGCTGAGTTTTGCGATGAACATATTAGCAAGACAGATTGTATAAGCTGTAAGGGTGTTAAAGCGTACACAAAACGAACGCCAGGTCTTTTTAAACTATAGTACGAAGGGACAGCTCTTGTTAGCTTATGTAGTAAGACGTACCATTGTAGTGGGGATTACGATAAAATCTGTTGTAAGGGGGTTAAGCAAGCAACACAACAAATTAGATAAAGATATGTTTTTAGAGGTTCTCGCCACGCAAAAGGCCAAGGGTGGGAAAAATGTAGGTTTCAAAGTCTTAAATAATTCCATATTTTCATACAGTCAAACAAGAAACGCTCTTTCCTATTTCTATATAAAAAGAAAGGTAGCTGATGATAACGTCTCGACTACGCCTCTAGATATTTAACTCTTTACACTACCAGCTTAGACTAACCGGGAACCTCTAACAGTTTCACCCCTTATGATTCATCGATGACACATAGTTAAGCAGACATCCAACTACATAGCTGTAAATAAATGTTATCCTTGTACTATATATTTACTCAATGTACTGAATATGTTTGTAATGATATATAATATCAATGTATGTTATACACATATTGAGATAATAAAAGAATAAAATATATCTTTGTCTTCTGTTTTATATTGATCGTTTTTCATTGATGTTGTATAATCTACTAACCTATCACTATCGCTCAAGTACACCAAGCACTCCAAAGTCAGCACACACCAGACATAAACAGGGCACTTCCGGGGTCACCGGGACTAGAGGTCAACACGCTGACCGCCGGAGCGCCGAGGGGTCACACCGCCCGCCGCACGAGGGGTCACACCGCCCGTCGCCGCACGAGGGGTCACACCGCCCTCCGCCGCACGAGGGGTCACGCCGCTCGCCGCCGCACGACCGATTAACTCCCCTTGTCTCTCGTGTACATGTGGTGCGCTGCGCACCACACTATATATCTTTGTTAATTTAGCGCCTAAATGATTTGCAAATGGACCCTTGTATACTACTTGCGCGCAACGTTTCTAGGACATAAATTCGCTGATGTTCATCATCATCATCGAGTGTCATCTCTGCAATTACCATGGAGCGTCATTTCGCTCTGTCTCTTGCTTTGATGGTGCTGGTTGTCATAGGCTGATTTGTCCATCTTTTGATGTTACTCGTCCATGTTAATCTTGGTCTGCCTCTTTTACCCTGTATTTTCCCCTACAAGATTACTTGTATAGTAAGCTGTTGTGTCTTTTAACATGGCAAAAAAATCGCATTTATCTTGTTTGAATTGTGTTTAGTAATTCTCTTTTGATTTTTACTTTTTTCAAGACTTCATTTTCTTTTCTTTCCATCCAATTCT
Source organism: Megaustenia siamemsis (assembly GCA_032433765.1). Taxonomy (NCBI): domain Eukaryota; kingdom Metazoa; phylum Mollusca; class Gastropoda; order Stylommatophora; family Ariophantidae; genus Megaustenia; species Megaustenia siamemsis. The sequence continues at coordinate 36,928,977 of JAVIAB010000041.1, read as the reverse complement.
ACCTATTCTTCTATATATCCACATCTCAAAGCTTCAATTTTCTGTTCTGTTTTCTTGTCAAATGTCCATGTTTCTGCACCACATAGGAATGTTGAGAAGATATAATGTTTTCCTATTCTTAGTTTTAGCCCTGGTGTTATTTGTTTTGATGTTAGTATATTTTTCATGACATTACAATTACTTTTTGCCATTCCTATTCTTTTGTTTATTTCAGTTTTACATTTTCCATCACTGGTTATAGTATGGCCAAGGTAGTTGTAGTTCTGAACTGTCTCCAGCTATGTTCCTTCACTTGTGATATTCACTTGTAGGTTTGAGTATTTTCTATGTTTATGATCTTAGTTTTAGTCTTTTTCATATTTATATCTAATCTATATTTTTTGCTTGTCATGTTTATTTCATTACGTAATTGGTGTAGGTCTTTAGGATGTTTTGCTAGTTTTACAGCATCATCAGCATATCTTAGATTATTGATTATCTTTCCATTAATGTTTAAGCCTGGCATCTCTGTGATGTTTTTAAAGATTTGCTAAGTGTATAGATTGAACAAGCTTGGTGATATGATGCATCTCAGCCCTACTTCTCTTTTTATATCAATGGGCGTAGAGTTCTCTTTGTTATATTTAATTATTGTTGTTTGCTCCTAGTATAAATTACATATTAGTTGTATGTCTGTGTCGTCTAGATGTATATCTTTTAGGCTGTCTATAAGTTGTTTTTGGTGTATTCTATAAAAAAAAAAAGCTTTGATGTAGTCTATGAAGCAGGCATATATTGGTTTGTTTACTTCTGTGTACGTTTCGATTAATGTTCTCATGCAGAATATGACTTCTTTTGTCCCACTATTTTTCCTAAATCCAAATTGCTGCTCATCTAATTCAGTATTGATTTTATTCTGAATCCTTCCATGTATAACTTTTAGCAATATTTTTTTGTAACATAACGTATTAGGCTTATTGTTCTAAAATCACAGCATTCAACTGCACCATTTGGTTTCCTTGCAGTTATTTCAGATAAATAAAACCAATCTCTCTCTCTCTCTCTCTCTCTCTCTCTCTGAGAGATCAAGTCTCAATCATAGTAGGATTCCAGACTCTCTTATGAAGTCAGCTGTCTGTTTAAGTGATTCGATTTATAGTTTCTCTATATATAGGGTTAATGGATACAAGAGGAAGAAATAAAGAAAATAAAGATGAGTATAAGAGATTAAATAAAGAAATTGTAGTAAAATGAAATGAAGCAAATGTAGTACGGCTAAAAAAGAGATGCAAAGAGATTGAAATGCAACAAAAAGGAGATGCTAAAGCTATATACAAACAATTTGAGGAATTAACAGGAAGAAAAACGCAATAAAAAACTGGATGTCTAATATCAAAGGAAGGAGAACTGTTGATTGATCAAGAAAACGTAAGGGAGCGATGGACAGAATACATTAAAGATCTTTATAATGATGAACGAACGGAAGTAAATATTAAGGATAATGGAAAAGGACCAGAAATACGCAGAGAAAAAGTGGAAGACGCCTTGCGAAATATGAAAGCAGGCAAAGCTCCTGGACCAGATAATATAACTAAAGAAGAGATTGAAGCCATGGGTGATTTGGGAATAGTAATAATAACAAAAATATTGAATGATATCTACAACAGCGGATAATTACCAGACGACATGCTCAAATCAATATTCATAGCCTGCGATAACACCGATGAGAAAGATGCAGTCATCTATACAGACGGATCTGTAAGACGACACCAAAGAAGTGCATGTGCATTTACAGCACGCTCGGCAGGCAGAATAGCCAAGGAAGAAAGTGGTGCATACGCCATGACCACGAGTAGCATGACAATGGAGGTGATGGCAGTGACCAAGGCATTCAAATGGTTAGAGTCACAAGACTACATCCACGCATGTATACTGAGTGATTCGATGAGCATGATAAAAAAAGTGGAGGCGGGCTCTGTACGCATGCAATGGGTAGAGTCGTTGCAGAAATCCAAAATACGTAAGGTCACCTTTGTCTATGTCCCTGGACATGCGGGAGTACGGGGAAATGAAAGGGCGGACAGGTTGGCTAGCTGCGCTGTCGTTGAGGACGGGCAACCAATGGATCGGGCGGACATCATCAATGCCCTCCGAGATGTGGGAAGAGCACAGGACTTCGACAAACACAGATCAACGTCACTTCTTCGGATGATGGAAATGGGAGTTAAGTTGGGCACAGCCAGAAATCAGACACTTAGTGGCCGTGTAAGAAGACTGAGGGAATTGCTGAGGAGGGGATCTGAGCACCTATGGACATGTTCGGAGTGCAATGATGATGACCCGCAAATAACTCAATAACTCAAATAATTACTAAAAATCGTCATGCGAACAGTGCAAAACAAAATCAGTCCACAAATTAGCGATGAACAGTGCGGTTTTGTTAGAGGTAAACGAACAAGCAATGCCATTTATATCATAAGATCTTTAGTAGAAAGAGTCATAGAGGTGAAAACAGATCTATACCTATGTTTCATAGATTACGTAGGGAACAGGCAAATAATTGCAATGCTGCGGTAAAGCTGGTAGCAAAGAGCCAGTGGTGAGGTGTGCTAAACACTCCAAAGTATGATGACAGCTTTACAAGGAAGAAACACAACACAATACTGACGTTTCGGCCTGTTGCCTTCTTCGGAATACAAGGACAACGACAACAAACTGTGAAGCACAATTATCTATAATTACATGTGGATGATAAAGAGGAGGGCTAGGAAAGTAGGATGTAGAAATAAAAAAGGAGAGAGAAGAGGGAAATGAATACTACACGAGGAGAGGTAGGATGGGCGTCAGGATATATATAAAATGGAAAACGAGAAAGAGAAAAATGTATAACTTTCTTCATCCGAACTCTTCCTCTCAACCTCCTACTGCGAACGAATTTGCCCGCTTTTCCTCCCGTAAATCTGACTGGACGCCCTCCTCTGGCGAATCACAGGCTTTGGACCAGTTCATTAACAGTATCTACCGGGACATTAAGGCACTTCGTCCCCATAGGCTTCGACACTCTAATCTTAGTAGTGAGGAGTACCAAACCCTCCAGGATCTTCGCCGACGTGATGATATTGTCATCAAGCCGGCTGACAAGGGTGGCTCTGTGGTGGTATGGAGGAAAGACCTTTACATCCGTGAAGGTGATAAACAATTATCCGACTCGACTTTCTACCTCCCTACCCCCGACGACACTACTGTCTGTAACAACGCCGTGGTGCTTCGTACGATCCTCCGTTTCGGAGATTCAGGATGGACTACTTCCCTCTAGCTCCTCCCGCATGATCCTTCCTGATCACTGCTTGGGCAGAATATGCTGCCTAAAATACATAAACCTGACTGTCCTGGACGACCTATTGGCTCTTCCATTTCATGTCCCACAGTTCTCATTTCTGACTTCCTTGACAGTGTCTTTCAACCCATAGTTATGGGGCCCCCTTTGTATGTCAAAGACACTAACGACGCCCTCAACATCTTTGCCTCTATCACCCTCCTTCCTGCTCGTCACTACCGCCTCTTCGTTATGGATGTTTGCTCCCTTTATACTTCTATTCCCCACTCCGACAGCCTTCGGGCTCTTCAGTTTTTCCTGGACTGTAGGATCCAACCTTCCATCGCCACTGGCGTCCTCCTCCGTCTAGCGGAATTAGTCTTGAACCTCAACTTCGAGTTCAATGGCAATTTCTTCACCCAGATTAGCGGTGTGGCGATGGGCACTAAAATGGGCTCTAGCTATGCTTGTCTCTACATGGGTTACCTTGAGCACCAAATCATCCAAACCTACGAGGGCCCTCTTCCCCTTATGTATCGTAGGTACATCGATGACTGCATTGGTTTGTCTGACCTTCCTGAGATTGAGATCTCCCGTTTCATCGAATATGTCGGACATTTCCACGCCTCTATCCACATCACCTTCCACATCTCCACCTCCTCCGTATCTTTCCTGGACATCCTAGTCTCCTTAGGCACCTCTCATCTTCTCACCTCGGTCTTCTACAAGGCCACCGACTCCCACAGTTTCCTCCGCTATGACTCCTCTCACCCGACATCCTGCAAGAACTCTCTTCCCTATTCTCAGCTTCTCAGACTTCGTCACCTTTGCTCAAGACGATGAAGATTTCCTTCACAATGCCCACCTTATGCTTGACTTCTTCCGCCGACGCCTCTATCCAGAAACGGCTCTCCTCCCTGCCCTGCGTCGAGTTCTCCACACTTCACGTCATTCTGCTCTTACCCCCTCTACTCATTCCCCCTCGGACAGAGTAGTGCTCGCACTCACCTATCACCCTCACCACTACGCTGTGATCAGGACCATCCACCGCTACCTCCCTATTCTTCGATCTGACCCTACTACTCGTCTGCTCTTCCCCGACCCGCCATTAGTGGCCTTTAGACCGTAATCTCCGAGACCTTCTTGTCAGGGGCCGTCTTCCTGCCGCCCTCTTTAGCCATCGTGGTACTATCCGCTGCAACCGCAGATTATGTAAAACTTGTGGCCACGTTTTCCAGACCGACACTGGCCTCGTCCCTAATGGTCCTTGTGAGATCAGAGAGGGATTTACTTGCACATCGCGGAACATCATTTATGCCATCATCTGTAAGCGATGCAAGTTAACCTACATCGGTCAGTCTGGTGGAAGGATCGGCGATAGGTGCCGTGAACACTTGAATGACATCACCCAAGAAGCGGACACTCCTGTAGCAGCCCACTTTAACTCGAGGGGCCATCGAGGTAAGACGGATGTCTTGGTTACTGGCCTAGTTTCATGTTCCTCTGATGACCACAGTCGGCTCACTCTGGAGCACCGTCTGATCGCTCGTTGGGGTTGCCTCAGCCCTCGTGGCATCAATGTATCCCTGTCCCTCGGAGGAACCTCCTTCCTCCGACTCCTTCCTCCCACCTATGGACTTCTCTTCCTATTTCACTTCTTGGGTCTTCTACTCCTCGTCCATCCCTGTTCTCCATGTCCGCTTTGAGTAACCCTTACCTTGCCTTCTTCATCCTAAAGTAGTAGGTGTGGCTGTTTACCCAAACTAAAAGTGCACGTACATGCACCGAAAGACAATAGATTTGGCACCGAAACCGCACGAAACTTGCACCAAACCCGTGCAAAAGTCCGATAATCGGCTTATTATCTCGGTGGTCGTGATCGGTAATCGGCTTATCTCGGTGGTGTGCGTTGGTGCGTGACGGCTTATTGATCGGCGCGTCGCTCGTGGTGTGCGTTGGTGCGTGGCGGCTTATCTCGTGGTGCGTCGCTAGCTCGCCGGTTATCGGACAGCGGTTCTAAAATGGGTCAGCGGTTCTAAAAGGGGGATGGCGGTATCTCGCGGGTCGGATGGCGGGTCGTCGCGTGGCGTGCGGGTGGGGAAAGGGGGGTGCCTTTATTGGTCGAGTGTTATCATCATGTGTGGGTATTAGGCAACAGGAGGCGACATGTAAAAAACGCTGACAAGCAATTATTAGTATCGTTAGCATCATGTACCAGGTGTGATTATAGCGATTTTTTTTCTCTCTACTGCATATCCAAGCTAACTCAAGTCAAATAAAAATCATGTGCCACCCTCATCATCATCATGTGCCACCCTCAACATCAACCTTCATATCCTATCATCATGTGCCACCCTCATCATCATCATGTGCCACCCTCAACATCACCTTTCATGGCCTATCATCATTATCAAGCCACACCCTCAACACCATCATCATGTGCCACCCTCAACATCACCCTTCATGGCCTATCATCATCATCAAGCCACACCCTCAACACCATCATCATGTGCCACCATCAACATCACCCTTCATGGCCTATCATCATCATCAAGCCACACCCTCAACACCATCATCATGTGCCACCCTCAATACCATCCCTTCATGTCCTATCATCAAGCCACACAAAGTATCAACCATCTCTCTCTCTCTCTCACATTCATGGTAAAGCAAAACAAAATTCGTTCTATATTTCTCACAGCTTTATTATTAATACAACAAATATACGACACATATATATTACTGTCCGGTTGTTGAATGTGGGCATCCGCGGGCCCCTCGAAGCCGAAGTATCCACGGGGCGAGCAATCGATAAATGATACGGTCGTTTATGTGCTGTCTCGATGAAAAAGGCATGAGAATTCTGTTAAGTTTCGCGCCACGACACTTAAGAAGTATATAATAAACACAATATAGACCGCACGTGTTGCTAAACAAATCTTGCAACACCCGCGGGTTGTAGGCGAATGGAACGTCTGAGTTTTGCTCTATAAAGTTTAAAATATCCACGTGTCTGGGAGGCAAACCGTAGGAATCGAAATACTCACATTCGCCGAGTCCGTTATAAAATAGGGCCACCCAGTGCTCTCCGGGTTCGTGGGCAGGGTCGGTGTTTATGACAAAGGCCGCGGTCGCCGTTGGGTCGATGCTCGGCGGTAAGTGGTTTCGTGGAATGACACTAACAAGGGAACAACGTCGAACGAAAATATCCGACATCAAAAGGTTGTAAATCTCCCTCGTGTTCATATTCTTCTTCTTTTTTCTCTCTCAAACGGCAAAGTCTGTTAGAATATGCCTTGTCTTGGACACCTCGAGCACCGAGTCCAACTCGGCGTAGACGATAACTTGTAGGGGAGTAGTTGTGGGAGCGGCAAACTTGAGTTCTATCGACAAGGGTCCGCTTGTGGCTAGCTCAAAATGGGAGCCGTCTAGTAGGCTGGACGAGAGGTCAAAACCAAATAGACAGTATCCGTCCTTGAATTCTCTATAATCAACGTTATTCCCAGCGTTTTCACCAATCAGACCCATGGCCAGATTTGTGCCGAAGAAAGCTCTCGCGTATTGATTTCGTTCAAAGTCCATAGTTAGAGGCTTTCCCGAGATACATTTCCCGTCGACCGCCAGGTTCATATAAATCAGACCAAAGTGTTGAAAATTGAACGGGTTAGCTGTGTAAACACCATTAAAAGCACTGACCGTAATCAGACCTATCACTATACGGGTCGGTGTTTGAGACAAAAATAAATTGTCTTGACTGTGGGAGAACATCCCGCTAGCGATGGAAAATGTCTTGATGGTAACCCTCTTGATCGGGTACCGCGCATTCCCGCTTAAGAGAGCCTTTTCGTGGGCCAGAGAAATTGCGGGGTTTAGCTTAGCTTTCCTGACCACGAGCGCGGCGTAGGTGATAACACTCATATAACCCACAGAGCTATCGTGAGCCACGAGGCTTCAACACATCCTTCGAGGGCGTGAGTTTTATCTTTACGTCGACTCTGTTTAACATGTAACGATCCTGAACAAAGACATCAGAGTGCAAACGACCCATCATTTCAACCTCTTTACTACCCGAAGTCAAATCGCGCCGTGTTTTAAAACCCTCATTTTCTTTCAAATCGTCATGGTGGCCAGCTGTGTCTTTGTAGAACAGAGCGGCCGTCAAGTATCCCGTTTTCGCATCCTCCCCATAATTTAGCGTGGCCTCAAACACTGCTCTAAAAGGATAGGTATTCTCCGACGGTGTAACCAACGTGTCGTTTAGCGATACGTCGACTTGTGAAAATAGACTGTGAAGATAATTGTTGACCGGTCCTACCTCAGCATCGGGTGGTACACTGTCACCATTCTGGAGGGTGATCTTGACCCGCAGATGTAAAAACGTGTTGAAAAGATCTAGATACTCCTCGCTGTTTCCAGAAATGAAAAACTCTATCGGTGCGCTATGCGACAAAGCTGCGATCGGACGAATTTCAATAAACTGGCCAGAGTCTAGAGATGTCTGCGTTGGTGGAACGCTAAATAAATCCAAACCAGAGTGAAGACATTCGCACGATTTGGGGTGAATGAGGGACATTATTAGTCGAAAATATCCTTTGCCACCCTCGTCTTCGTCTTCTTCCCGCTGTTGTGCACCGAATGAAGGGGGAACCGTCCAGCTGTCGGTTTTATCCTCTTCGTAACGGGTTCTCCTGGTGGAGGTAACTTCATAACTCGCTTTCTGCTTTGACGTAAACCACTTCCCGATTGGTTGTTATCACGCAGGTGGTCTACGGCCCCGTGTAGCAACCGCTGACCGGCCTCCTTAGCTCGTTCTTTGAAAGATTCACCGACGTTTTTCCCGGCTAATGCGTCCTGTGCGACCTGCAGACCGGTCCCCAAACCTTCTCTTAGCAAGGCCTTACCGCCGGTTTTTAACCAGGGTAAAATAGCCCTCCCGATTCCACCGAAGAAACTACCGATTCCTCGACCGCTCTGACTTCGACCTCCTATAAACACGGGCATCCCATCACCCGCCTGACAACAGTAAAAGTCTTCGTATAACTCAACATCTCTATGAAGAGGAGTGTGTTTCACCATTATACCAGCTCGAGATGCTTCTTGACTCGAAAGTGTACCGTTAGCACCGACGTCCCGCTGGTGAATGGAATGGTTTTTCCGTGTTCGTTGGCTAAAAGGATTTCCACGGTATCGAAGGAAAATCTACTCAGGGGTAGGTAGTGAGGCTTATCGTAGATCTGAAACACCGAGGTGTGATTTCTATTGAGAACAGGCACGCTCCTGAGGAGAGGCACCATCACATTCCCGACCGGTCTGGGGGAAACGAGATCGCAGTAGACGTAGACATTCTTCGCAACACTTTCCAAGTCCATTACACCCACGCTGAAGATATCGGGAGCCGTGTCTGATATTGAGGTCGTGGGGAAGGCTAACATGTTTTTCAAAGTGTCGCTTATGGTAACACTGACTCCTTTTTCGTAAAGTTTCAAGATGGCTTTATTCACCTCTTTTGCGTAAATGAATCTAATTTTTTTCCCTTTCACTCCCCTGTACGACTCATCCTCCGCTTTCACGATCGAAGCGTTCAACGCGCCGATGAACGCATCGGGTTTCGTGTATAACCCGGGCTCCAATTTCACGTTGAAATAAAATCTGGCGTCGCAAATATCGTCGTTATCGAGAGATTCGTAGCGAATCCAGACATCACCCTCTATTACATTGAAATAATTTAGCGGAAACTGTATCTCCACCAGTGCGATCTCATACTGCGTCGAAATGTCAATGGTCTGAGGGAGTTTAACAAAAAAGTGGCCTGGGTTATTATCCTTAAAAAGTTCCATAGATGCATTGCTGGGCAGGGTGACATAAAAACTCATTTTTTTACTCGTTTTACCGTCGCCTCTCCAAGTTTGGATTCGGTAGCATGTAACCCAAACAGCTGCTCAGTAGGGCTATCCACAGTTTTCCCTCCTTCGCGTCTGGCTTTTCGGTGGTCAGATTGAACAGCGAGACCGCTACAACTGTATATATAACTACCACTTGACAAATAAAGACAAGTTCTAAGTAGGGGGATAGTTTCCCAAACATCGACCCCCACCAGCGTGGTTCGCCGTCTCTCCTGACTCCCGAGTTTACGGCTCGCAAATCGGGCTCTCCACCAAAAGTTACCACTTCTTCTTCTCGCAACTCTAGTTTTTGTATCTGACAATGTCCTTGGACGGTATCCAAGTGTTAAATGAGGAATCGTACCCAAACCATTTGACTAAACACTCCTTTCGCCCAAAGGATGTGCGACGCTCGGTTATGATACTCTCGATTCTGTACTCGTGTTTGTCTCCAACTTTTTGAATTTCCGGTGTGTAGAATGACCCCTCTATCTCATCACCCTTATCGTCTTTCAACACATATGTAACGGGGTTTGTTTCATTTACTCGACTGATGGAAAACAGTTCCTCCGTCCAAGCCGGGGCATAACCCTTTTTAAAATTGGCTCTGCCCAGGACCAGTCTAACTCGATCACCGGGCTTGTACAGGGGTCTTTCAAATTTAAAGTTGCGTTTGCTATTATACAACGTGTTCCATACCTGTTCTTGATTGTCTGCGTTGACGTCGACCGGTGCCATTTTTATACTTCTGTGATACGAATGGTTATAACTTCGAAGTAGGGCGGGTAGGACTCGGACATAAGACAACTTATTGGATTTCGTGAAATATCGCCACATCCGTTGTTTCAGAGTCCTGTTAAAACGTTCCACCACGGCGGCCTTAATATCTTCGTTCTGCGTAGTGAAAAAGTGAACGTTGTTGTCAGCGAGGAATTTCTGAAATGTTCTGTTCAGAAACTCTGACCCCTTATCGGTTTGAAAACTTGCGGGTTTCCCATCGAGAAATATCTTACCGACGGCTTCCACTAAGGATTTCCCCGTTTTGGTTCGTATCGGTACAGACCACGCGAATTTACCGAAAACGTCCACGCAAGAAACCAAATAGGAATATCCGTCGTTGTGTTTTTTCAAATGTCTCAAATCGATTAGGTCTGCCTGATATTGCTGTTGGGGGCCACTCGTTATAATGGGACGCCTTTCAAATCTGCGACGAATTGGTTTATGAAGGGTATAGGTATCCTGATGACTCAGCCATTGTTTGATCTTTGCGAGTCCCAGTTTGGTATTACGTTGCAGGGCCGTTGCACCACTATACGCCCCTGGTCGACTAGGGTCAAAGTAACGACGTCTCAATATTTTCTCCACCGTTCCCATTTTGGTGTTGGGATTCCGCTCTTTCTTTTTTTAGGTCTCAGTTTATACGTGGTTACGGGCGGAGTGGTTTCATTATCTACCTTTGGGGTTTCCGCTGGTGGTGGTGGTGGTGGTGGTGTCTTGGTCTGCTCTGGTGATACCTCGATTGATGGTGTTGGTGGGGAAGGTGTTTTTTCTGTTGCCGTGTTGTGTTGAATGAGATCGACCGAGCCCAATGAGCGTCGTTTATACTGCTCCAATCTAGTTAAATATTGATGCAGGGCACGTTGGTACACTCTGGCCTTATCGGCGGGTGCTAAATCATCGCGGAATAGGATACGTTGCATTTCATCATCTAAATCTCTCAAGTTGTCACCGATCGCCTCGGGTGGGCTATACGACGTGCTAGTAGTCTGTTTAAGACCCTCGAGGAATCGAGGATCCATCAAAATCATTTTTTTGGCCATTGTTACGCACCTAGTACTCCACCGAGAATACTTAATATAGGACGGAGCAAAGCACCTATAAACCCACCGGTTTGTAGAATCTCATTCCGCCGCTTAAGACTCGGTTTCTTTTTAGTGAGAAGTCTCAACTTGTTCTTGTGTCGACGTAGCTCGCACTTCTGTCGCTGAGTGAGTCTAACATTACCTTTTAATATGTTATGACAACACTCGCACAAAAAGTTAATGAGTTTGGGAGAGGCTGTTTTCAATATGGCTCTTAAACCGCTCGGCGAGGCGGCGCGCATACATTTCAACATTTCACCGTGCCGTCTAAGTGCTTCATCACATATGATTCTCTACTTTGGCACGTAGACGATTTGTCTCTCCCCCGGGAATATTTTTGTTCTCAACCTAAGATTATCAGGTGTGTCCTGACGAAGATCGACCAGCAAATAACCGTGAGGAGTCGCTGTTGCGTCCTTAAAACTATCTTGGAGGTACCCCACCTGACCTGGGTACATTTGTTTACCCAGATTCATAATTTGACTCCCGTCTCTCGGGTTCTTGAAAATGACTAAATAGTGCGTATTGAGACTTATGGTTCGATGTTCTTTATTTTTTCCGAATAGATTTTGAACAATGTACATCACACTAATATCTCTGTGATGACTACCTTTGGTGAATAATTTTGTTACCCGCTCGTCCGTCTCAGACATCAAGTCATCGATGACGATCAGTCTTCTCTTCTTACCACCTTCCAATTTATCGACGTCTGGTAGACCCTCGATAAATCTCACTGACCCCATAGTCTCGTATATCGATTGCCATTCCCCAAAACACCATATAACTTCCTCCGGTACGGGGACAGCTAGCTCGTGAAGGTTCTGTATAAACTTTTGCACAAATACCGTTTTCCCACACCCGGTAGGACCGGCTATCAGAGCTGTGAAGGGATGATTCCATCGGGGATCCATCCTCACAAGTGCTACTAACTTTAGTGATTACGCCCCCCGACGAAAATAACAACGAGTGATTTTAGGTCAGCGCGCGAGGTTTCCCCCTCTTCAACTAACACCTATTTTTATAAGCCACAACTTATATAAACACTACAGGGGGGAAGAGGAGTTTCCTAGTCTCAGGCCGCATCACCCTATTGGTCAGTTCCAGAGGTCACTGAACATGTCGCAACACGACTGATTACCACGCCTGATAACGTATTGCGTTAGCTGCTATAAATAGACGGTCCTCGACCCGATAAACGGGTATAAAAACCCTCCAGTCGAGCAGTGTACACGCACACACATAACCAACGTCTGTTGCCAGGTGGTTTTTCTTTGAATATGGAGTCGTGTAGCTTGAATACGCCAATTTCGTTTGATGTTAGTGATCAGCGCATATTTATGTCACGTGGAAATGAGACTGTAGTTCCATTGTCTAAAGATGGCGTTAAGGCAGTCTCGGTTTGTGATTTTCGTAACAGACCATTGATAAATATAAGGACATATAGCGGTGATAGTTTTTTTGAAGTTTCCTACCAGAACTGGGATAACACTATCGAGAGAGGAATTTATCACGTTAGTCGAGATGCGAGAGGAAATTTTAACCGCTTATGCTAACCTCAACTACACGCCGCCTGTTGTTAACCAGATCAGCTACACGCCACCTCTCGTTAACCAGATCAACTACACGCCACCTCTCGTTAATCAGATCAACTACACGCCGCCTGTCGTTAACCACCAAAACTACATACCATCTCTTGTTAACACGAATCTCATCGACTACACTCCCCCCTTTGTTAATCAAGGGAACCTCGCTCTTGTTAATCAGACGACAGATCCGGCACCCAATATGAATGCCGCGGGTGTTTCAGCAGAGTCACCAATTACCTATTCCAGCTTTTATCAAGGTTTTGTCAAAATGGAGGGCGGTTGTGTTTTGAAGGCTAATGAAACTTCCTATGCACCCGTGTTTGATAGACATTTAACAAACAGTACCACCAAAACAGGAGGGAGGAAACCCAGACGCTTAAAATTATCAACAATCGGACAGTAATATATATTTGTCGTATATTTGTTGTATTAATAATAAAGCTGTGAGAAATATAGAACGAATTTTGTTTTGCTTTACCATGAATGTGTGAGAGAGAGAGAGAGAGAGAGAGAGAGATGGTTGATACTTTGTGTGGCTTGATGATAGGACATGAAGGGATGGTATTGAGGGTGGCACATGATGATGGTGTTGAGGGTGTGGCTTGATGATGATGATAGGCCATGAAGGGTGATGTTGAGGGTGGCACATGATGATGGTGTTGAGGGTATGGCTTGATGATGATGATAGGCCATGAAGGGTGATGTTGAGGGTGGCACATGATGATGGTGTTGAGGGTGTGGCTTGATGATGATGATAGGCCATGAAGGGTGATGTTGAGGGTGGCACATGATGATGATGAGGGTGGCACATGATGATAGGATATGAAGGTTGATGTTGAGGGTGGCACATGATGATGATGATGAGGGTGGCACATGATTTTTATTTGACTTGAGTTAGCTTGGATATGCAATAGAGAGAAAAAAAAATCGCTATAATCACACCTGGTACATGATTCTAACGATACTAATAATTGCTTGTCAGCGTTTTTTACATGTCGCCTCCTGTTGCCTAATACCCACACATGATGATAACACTCGACCAATAAAGGCACCCCCCTTTCCCCACCCGCACGCCACGCGACGACCCGCCATCCGACCCGCGAGATACCGCCATCCCCCTTTTAGAACCGCTGACCCATTTTAGAACCGCTGTCCGATAACCGGCGAGCTAGCGACGCACCACGAGATAAGCCGCCACGCACCAACGTCACCACGAGCGACGCGCCGATCAATAAGCCGTCACGCACCAACGCACACCACCGAGATAAGCCGATTACCGATCACGACCACCGAGATAATAAGCCGATTATCGGACTTTTGCACGGGTTTGGTGCAAGTTTCGTGCGGTTTCGGTGCCAAATCTATTGTCTTTCGGTGCATGTACGTGCACTTTTAGATGGGTAAACAGCCAAACCTACTACTTCCTAAACCCCCACCCACCTTTTCTCTTCTGACTACCTTCATGTTTTTCACCTCTTTATCACTATATCACCTATCCACCTGGACTGTACCATCTCTCTGCCCACTTATATTGTTCCTCGTCCTTCCCACCACCTCTCTGCCCACTTATATTGTTCCTCGTCCTTCCCACCACCTCTCTGCCCACTTATATTGTTCCTCGTCCTTCCCACCATCTCTCTGCCCACTTATATTGTTCCTCGTCCTTCCCACCATCTCTCTGCCCACTTATATTGTTCCTCGTCCTTCCCACCATCTCTCTGCCCACTTATATTGTTCCTCGTCCTTCCCACCACCTTTCTGCTGATCCACTCCTAACTCACCCCTTTCCTCTCTATTCACTTGTAGTCACTACTCCTCTAAATCTACTATTCCAGTTTGCCCATTATCCTGATGTCCACTTTCATTCCTCTCCTAGGACCCTCATCATTCCCCTTTGCTCTATCATTTCTCTACTTCTTTACCTCCTTTGGTTCATACCTCTTGCGCACCATTCCCCTATTACTCCACTTCTATTCACTTCTGATCTACCACCTCTCCTCCTATCCACTTCCCACATGCCTGCTTCTCATCCCTCTTCTCCATTCCTCCTCCTCTATACTTCCCTACCTCTCGAGTTACTTACTTCCTCCGGATCACCCCTCTATCACTCTACCGCCCTTTTCCCTACCTACTTGACTTATTCCGGTCATCTTATTCTTCCTCTCCTCATCTCTTCCTCCGGTACTCACTCCCTGCCTTCGTTGACCTACCTTTCTACTCTTCCAGTTCTAGGCCTTCCATTCTGTAGAGTCTATCTCTCTCACCCATCTCCCAGTTCAATACTTTGTCTTTTCATTTACTCTTTCTTTTAACCTCTCGCGGGAGTAGTGTTGGTGGCTGTTTACCCATTCTTAAAGTGCACGCACATGCACCGAAACAGCACCAAAGACAATAGATTTTGCCCCGATACCGCACGAAACTGGCACCAAACCCGTGCAAAAGTCCGATAATAGGCTTATTATCTCGGTGGTCGTGGCTTATCTCGTGGTGTGCGTTGGTGCGTGACGGCTTATCTCGGTGGTCGTGGTGTTCGTTGGTGCGTGACGGCTTATCTCGTGGTGCGTGATCGGCTCGCCGGTTATCTCGTGCGACAGCGGTTCTAAAAGGGGTCGTCTCTCGCGGGCAACAGCGGTTCTAAAAGGGGTCTGCGCGGGGGGTAGCTCGCGGGAGGGGACAACAGCGGACATGGGGCTATGTGCCTTGATTGGTCGTGTGTTATCGCTACCAACATCATGTGCCACCCTCAACAGCATCACCAACCCTTCATGTCCTATCATCATCACCAAGCCACACAAATTGACACATCATCATCATGTGCCACCCTCAACACCATCATCACCCCTTCATGTCCTATCATCATCATGTGCCACCCTCAACAACTCTCAACACCATCATCACCCCTTCATGTCCTAACATCATCATGTGCCACCCTCAACACCATCATCATCCCGTCTTGTCCTATCATCATCATGTGCCACCCTCAACACCATCATCATCCCTTCATGTCCTATCATCATCATGTGCCACCCTCAACACCATCATCACCCCTTCATATCCTATCATCATCATGTGCCACCCTCAACACCATCATCATCCCTTCTTGTCCTATCATCATCATGTGCCACCCTCAACACCATCATCATCCCTTATTGTCCTATCATCATCATGTGCCACCCTCAACACCATCATCAGCCCTTCATGTCCTATCATCATACCACACAAAGTATCAAACCGATTATTAGTGACACATCATCATCATCATGTGCCACCCTCAACACCATCATCATCCCTTCATGTCCTATCATCAAGCCACACAAAGTATCAACCAGCGAAATTCTCTCTCTCTCTCTCTCTCTCTCTCTGTCTCTCTCTCTCTCATATTCATGGTAAACCAAAACAAAATTCATTCTATATTTCACAACTTTATTAATACAACAAATATACAACACATATTTGAAAATATATATATATTACTGTCCGGTTGTTGATAATTTTAAGCGTCTTGGTTTCCTCCCTCCTGTTTTGGTGGTACTGTTTGTTAAATGTCTATCAAACACGGGTGCATAGGAAGTTTCATTAACCTTCAAAACACAACCGCCCTCCATTTTGAAAAAACCTTGTTCAAAGCTGGAATAGGTAATTGGTGACTCTGCTGAAACACCCGCGGCATTCATATTTCCACGTGACATAAATATGCGCTGATCACTGACATCAAACGAAATTGGCGTATTCAAGCTACACGACTCCATATTCAATGAAAAACAAACACAAACCACCTGGCAACAGACGTTGGTTATGTGTGTGCGTGTACACTGATCGACTGGGGGGTTTTTATACCCGTTACGTTTATCGGGTCGAGGACCGTCTATTTATAGTAGCTAAAGCAATACGTTATCAGGCGTGGTAATCAGTCGTGTTGCGACATGTTCAGTGACCTCTGGAACTGACCCAATAGGGTGATGCGGCCTGAGACTAGGAAACTCCTTCCCCTGTAGTGTTTATATAGGTTGTGGATTTTAAAAATAGGTGTTAGTTGAAGAGGGGGAAACCTCGCGCGCTGACCTAAAATCACTCGTTGTTATTTTCGTCGGTGGTATAATCACTAAAGTTAGTAGCACTTGTGAGGATGGATCCCCGATGGAATCATCCCTTCACAGCTCTGATAGCCGGTCCTACTGGGTGTGGGAAAACGGTATTTGTGCAAAAGTTTATACAGAACCTTCATGAGCTAGCTGTCCCCGTACCGGAGGAAGTTATATGGTGTTATGCGGAATGGCAGCCGATATACGAGACTATGGGGTCAGTGAGATTTATCGAGGGTCTACCAGACGTCGATAAATTGGAAGGTGGTAAGAAGAGAAGACTGATCATCGATGACTTGATGTCTGAGACGGACGAGCGGGTAACAAAATTATTCACCAAAGGTAGTCATCACAGAGATATTAGTGTGATGTACATTGTTCAAAATCTATTCGGAAAAAATAAAGAACATCGAACCATAAGTCTCAATACGCACTATTTAGTCATTTTCAAGAACCCGAGAGACGGGAGTCAAATTATGAATCTGGGTAAACAAATGTACCCAGGTCGGGTGGGGTACCTCCAAGATAGTTTTAAGGGCGCGACAGCGACTCCTCGCGGTTATTTGCTGGTCGATCTTCGTCAGGACACACCTGATAACCTTAGGTTGAGAACAAAAATATTCCCGGGGGAGAGACAAATCGTCTACGTGCCAAAGTAGAGAATCATGTGTGATGAAGCACTTAGACGGCACGGTGAAATGTTGAAATGTATGCGCGCCGTCTCGCCGAGCGGTTTAAGAGCCCTATTAAAAACAGCCTCTCCCAAACTCATTAACTTTTTGTGCGAGTGTTGTCATACCATATTAAAAGGTAATGTTAGACTCACTCAGCGACAGAAGTGCGAGCTACGTCAACACAAGAACAAGTTGAGACTTCTCACTAAAAAGAAACCGAATCTTAAGCGGCGGAGAGAGATTCTACAAACCGGTGGGTTCATAGGTGCTTTGCTCCATCCTATATTAAGTATTCTCGGTGGAGTACTAGGTGCGTAACAATGGCCAAAAAAATGATTTTGATGGATCCTCGATTCCTCGAGGGTCTTAAACAGACTACTACCACGTATACCCCACCCGAGGCGATCAGTGACAACTTGAGAGATTTAGATGATGAAATGCAACGTATCCTATTCCGCGATGATTTAGCACCCGCCGATAAGGCCAGAGTGTACCAACGTGCCCTGCATCAATATTTAACTAGATTGGAGCAGTATAAACGACGCTCATTGGGCTCGGTCGATCTCATTCAACACAACACGGCAACAGAAAAAACACCTTCCCCACCACCATCAATCGAGGTATCACCAGAGCAGACCAAGACACCACCACCCAACAGCAATATCAGGCAGACCTAATCGATTTGAGACATTTGAAAAAACACAACGATGGATATTCCTATTTGGTTTCTTGCGTGGACGTTTTCGGTAAATTCGCGTGGTCTGTACCGATACGAACCAAAACGGGGAAATCCTTAGTGGAAGCCGTCGGTAAGATATTTCTCGATGGGAAGTTTTCAAACCGATAAGGGGTCAGAGTTTCTGAACAGAACATTTCAGAAATTCCTCGCTGACAACAACGTTCACTTTTTCACTACGCAGAACGAAGATATTAAGGCCGCCGTGGTGGAACGCTTTAATAGGACTCTGAAACAACGGATGTGGCGATATTTCACGAAATCCAATAAGTTGTCTTATGTCCGAGTCCTACCCGCCCTACTTCGAAGTTATAACCATTCGTATCACAGAAGTATAAAAATGGCACCGGTCGACGTCAACGCAGACAATCAAGAACAGGTATGGAACACGTTGTATAATAGCAAACGCAACTTTAAATTTGAAAGACCCCTGTACAAGCCCGGTGATCGAGTTAGACTGGTCATTGGCGAGCCAATTTTAAAAAGGGTTATGCCCCGGCTTGGACGGAGGAACTGTTTTCCATCAGTCGAGTAAACGAAACAAACCCCGTTACATATGTGTTGAAAGACGATAAGGGCGATGAGATAGAGGGGTCATTCTACACACCGGAAATTCAAAAGGTTGGAGACAAGCACGAGTACAGAATCGAGAGTATCATTACCGAGCGTCGCACATCCTTTGGGCGAAAGGAGTGTTTAGTCAAATGGTTTGGGTACGATTCCTCATTTAACAGTTGGATACCATCCAAGGACATTGTCAGATACAAAAACTAGAGATGCGAGAAGAAGAAGTGGTAACTTTTGGTGGAGAGCCCGATTTGCGAGCCGTAAACTCGGGAGTCAGGAGAGACGGCGAACCACGCTGCTGGGGGTCGATGTTTGGGAAACTATCCCCCTACTTAGAACATGTCTTTATTTGTCAAGTGGTAGTTATATATACAGTTGTAGCGGTCTCGCTGTTCAATCTGACCACCGAAAAGCCAGACGCGAAGGAGGGAAAACTGTGGATCTGAGCAGCTGTTTGGGTTACAAGCTACCGAATCCAAACTTGGAGAGGCGACGGTAAAACGAGTAAAAAAATGAGTTTTTATGTCACCCTGCCCAGCAATGCATCTATGGAACTTTTTAAGGATAATAACCCCGGCCACTTTTTTGTTAAACTCCCTCAGACCATTGACATTTCGACGCAGTATGAGATCGCACTGGATCGCCTTGCTCAGAGAAGATTTGGGGACCGGTCTGCAGGTCGCACAGGACGCATTAGCCGGGAAAAATGTCGGTGAAGCTTTCAAAGAACGAGCTAAGGAGGCCGGTCAGCGGTTGCTACACGGGGCCGTAGACCACCTGCTTGATAACAACCAATTAGGAAGTGGTTTACGACAAAGTAGAAAGCGAGTTATGAAGCTACCTCCACCATGAGAACCCGTTACGAAGAGGATAAAACCGACAGCTAGACGGTTCCCCCTTCATTCGGTGCACAACAGCAGGAAGAAGACGAAGACGAGGGTGGCAAAGGATATTTTCGACTAATAATGTACCTCATTCACCCCAAATCGTGCGAATGTCTTCACTCTGGTTTGGATTTATTTAGCGTTCCACCCACACAGACATCTCTAGACTCTGGCCAGTTAATTGAAATTCGTCCGATCGCAGCTTTGTCGCATAGCGCACCGATAGAGTTTTTCATTTCTGGAAACAGCGAGGAGTATCTAGATCTTTTCAACACGTTTTTACATCGGCGGGTCAAGATCACCCTCCAGAATGGTGACAGTGTACCACCCGATGCTGAGGTAGGACCGGTCAACAATTATCTTCACAGTCTATTTTCACAAGTCGACGTATCGCTAAACGACACGTTGGTTACACCGTCGGAGAATACCTATCCTTTTAGAGCAGTGTTTGAGGCCACGCTAAATTATGGGGAGGATGCGAAAACGGGATACTTGACGGCCGCTCTGTTCTACAAAGACACAGCTGGCCACCATGACGATTTGAAAGAAAATGAGGGTTTTAAAGCACGGCGCGATTTGACTTCGGGTAGTAAAGAGGTTGAAATGATGGGTCGTTTGCACTCTGATGTCTTTGTGCAGGATCGTTACATGTTAAACAGAGTCGATGTTAAGATAAAACTCACGCCCTCGAAGGATGTGTTCAGCCTCGCGGCTCACGATAGCTCTGTGGGTTATAAGAGTGTTATCACCTACGCCGCGCTCGTGGTCAGGAAAGCTAAGCTAAACCCCGCGATTTCTCTGGCCCACGAAAAGACTCTCTTAAGCGGGAATGCGCGGTACCCGATCAAGAGGGTTACCATCAAGACATTTTCCATCGCTAGCGGGATGTTCTCCCACAGTCAAGACAATTTATTTTTGTCTCAAACACCGACCCGTATAGTGATAGGTCTGATTACGGCCAGTGCTTTTAATGGTGTTTATACAGCTAACCCGTTCAATTTTCAACACTTTGGTCTGATTTATATGAACCTGACGGTCGACGGGAAAAGTATCTCGGGAAAGCCTCTAACTATGGACTTTGAACGAAATCAATACGCGAGAGCTTTCTTCTGCACAAATCTGGCCATGGGTCTGATTGGTAAAGACGCTGGGAATAACGTTGATTATAGAGAATTCAAGGACGGATACTGTCTATTTGGTTTTGACCTCTCGTCCAGCCTACTGGACGGCTCCCATTTTGAGCTAGCCACAAGCGGACCCTTGTCGATAGAACTCAAGTTTGCCGCTCCCAAAACTACTCCCCTACAAGTTATCGTCTACACTGAGTTGGACTCGGTGCTCGAAGTGTCCAAGACAAGGCAGATTCTAACAGACTTCGCCGTTTGAGAGAAAGAAGAAGAATATGAACACGAGGGAGATTTACAACCTTTTGATGTCGGATATTTTCGTTCGACGTTGTTCCCTTGTTAGTGTCATTCCACGAAACCACTTACCGCCAAGTATCGACCCAACAGCGACCGCGGCCTTTGTCATAAACACCGACCCTGCCCACGAACCCGGTGAGCATTGGGTGGCCCTATTTTACAACGGTCTCGGCGAATGTGAGTATTTCGATTCCTACGGTTTGTCTCCCAGACACGTGGATATTTTAAACTTTTTAGAGCAAAACTCAGACGTTCCATTCGTCTACAACCCGCGGGTGTTGCAAGATTTGTTTAGCAACACGTGCGGTCTATATTGTGTTTATTATATACGTCTTAAGTGTCGTGGCGCGAAACTTAACAGAATTCTCATGCCTTTTTCATCGAGACAGCACATAAACGACCGTATCATTTATCGTTTGCTCGCCCCGTGGATACTTCGGCTTCGAGGGGCCCGCGGATGCCCAAATTCAACAACCGGACAGTAATATATATATATATATATATATATATATATATATATTCAAATATGTGTTGTATATTTGTTGTATTAATAAAGTTGTGAAATATAGAACGAATTTTGTTTTGGTTTACCATGAGTGTGAGAGAGAGACAGAGAGAGAGAGAGAATTTCGCTGGTTGATACTTTGTGTGGCTTGATGATAGGACATGAAGGGATGATGATGGTGTTGAGGGTGGCACATGATGATGATGCTGTGTCACTAATAATCGGTTTGATACTTTGTGTGGTATGATGATAGGACATGAAGGGCTGATGATGGTGTTGGGGATGGCACATGATGATGATAGGACAAGAAGGGATGATGATATTGTTGAGGGTGTCACATGATGATGATAGGACATGAAGGGGTGATGATGGTGTTGAGTGTGGCACATGATGATGATAGGACAAAAAGAGATGATGATGGTGTTGAGGGTGGCACATGATGATGATAGGACAAGAAGGGATGATGATGGTGTTGAGGGTGGCACATGATGATGATAGGACATGAAGGGGTGATGATGGTGTTGAGGGTGGCACATGATGATGATGTGTCAATTTGTGTGGCTTGGTGATGATGATGATAGGACATGAAGGGTTGATGATGCTGTTGAGGGTGGCACATGATGTTGGTAGCGATAACACACGACCATTCAAGGCACATAGCCCCAAGTCCGCTGTTGTCCCCGCCCGCGAGCTACCCCCGCGCAGACCCCTTTTAGAACCGCTGTTGCCCGCGAGAGACGACCCCTTTTAAACCGCTGTCGCCCGAGATAACCGGCGAGCCGATCACGCAACACGAGATAAGCCGTCACGCACAACCGCACACCACGACCACCGAGATAAGCCGTCACGCACCAACGCACACCACGAGATAAGCCACGACGATCGAGATAATAAGCCGATTATCGGACTTTTGCACGGGTTTGGTGCCAGTTTCGTGCGGTATCGGTGCAAAATCTATTGTCTTTGGTGCTGTTTCGGTGCATGTGCGTGCACTTTTTGGATGAGAAAACACTCACCAACACTCCTCGCGGGATCTCTCACTTACATTGTTCGAGTGATTTATGGCATGGTTTGCCCCTCCGGGCATTGGGTTTTGGGATTGACCATCGTTTCCTAGTAGTTTGGCAGCTTCGCCTATCTTTCTTCCCCCACCCTCCTCTCTCTGTTCCCCCCCCCCCCCCCTACTAGATCCGTTTGTCCTTCCACTCGCCTGTCTCAATCACGTGTTACTTTCTTAACACATTCTTAACGCTCCTATAGCTCGTTTCAAATCACTTGCCCAACTTCAAAACGCTATTGCTCAGTAACCGTTTGTTAAAAACTGTTGAAATTTTCCAAATGTTATTAGAATGCAAAAGACCCTTTAAATGTATATTTAACAAATATCTTGCAGCTGCAGTATTCTTAAAGCGGCGAATTTCTTTGATGTTTGTCAAAATTGTAAATTGTGAACCCCTAAATAATAGAAATTACCGTAGTTGCTGGTCTATGATTAATTTTCACTAGGTAAAGGCGTGGCCGTAATGGGGAAATACCAGGAGAATTATTGTCTTCTCAGTTCGAGGACGGACGATAATATCAAGATATACCTGTATGTCAAATTTTCATAGTTGTGTGGTCCTGAAAAGGACCGTTTGTTGAACTAATTTAAGGTAATATAGGGGCCAACATTGTGGGGGCTATATACTTTCATTCTGAATCAGACGAGTCTAAAAGATTAATAACTGTTTGGGGTTGAACATTCCACAAACCATCATTTTTCCAATATTCCTCTTCCTGTTTTAAGACGTGGTCTTCACATTCAGCCCAATAATCTTTGTCTATATTTAATAAAGCGAGATTAGCAAGAGTCTTTACATCGCATATTTTGAATGTTGTATTTTCATCTGCCACTTGTCCTTTTAATTTTGCCCAGATTAGTTCTATTGGATTTAAATGAGCATGGTAAGGTGGCAGCCTCAAACTTATATGACCGTGCTCTTGGATAATCTTATCTATTTGAAAAATCTCTGTCCTTTGTTTTTGCTTTACTAGAGATAGTAATTCAGGTTTTAAGTACATGTTATTAAATTGTATGTGCTCCTTTGTGAGCCATATCTTAATAGCATCTTTTGTACTGGATGACTTTATCTTCAAGTGCAACAATGTTGTGGTACGCTACATTGTCCATTATTAGGCAAGATGGTCGATCTAGTGATGGGAGAACAGAATTTTCAATCCAATGTCTAAATATGTGACCATTCATCTCAGAGTGATAATCCCGATTGTCTATGGATTTTGAAAGAAAAATGATCTCTGCATTCTGTATTAGTCCATGTTGTCGACTACCTGCATGAGCAATTATCAAGCGCTGTCCTTTGCTGCTAGGTATTAATCTCTTAATCTTTCCATCTGATGACTGCCATTCCCTTTGGTTAGTGTGGTGAGCATTGATCCATGTTTCATCCAAGTACACAATATCATAACCTTGCTTGCGCACCTCTTTTACTTCACGTAAGTACTTGCTTCTCATGACTACAATATGTGGCTTCTCACAGATGATGTTTCGTCCATTGGAATACTTTCTGAATGTAAAGCCTGCAGCTCTCACATTCCTCCATAATGTAGACTTTGATATTTCAATACTGTTGTTCCTTTTCAGCGAAATTTTAAATTTTCTTATTGTAACAGTTTCATTCATACCCAACATTTTGCGAATTTCACTTCTAATAAGTTCACTGTCGAAATTATCCAACATTTTTGCTCTTCCTTGTGATTTTGTATATTTTGAACATTGACGGTCACGTGCTTGAATCCAGCGATTAAATGACCGTTTAGATAAATCCAAAATGTGTCTTGTCCTATTCTCAGGGTTTTCTAAAGAATGAAATAATCTTCATCGTTTAGCCCCTTTGCAAAAATAGTCATGCAATCATTTTTATTGCGATGTTTTGTAAACTGCAGAATTTCATATTAAGACTCATGATAAATGTTATCGTTCCACGTCTACACCTATGATTGAACGGAAATGGAACACACAATTTCTCAAGTGTCTAATTGTGTCAAAAAAACCACGGCGAAAGCGTGCAAACACGTCAATTTTACCGTGTATGGATTTTTACTCGCTATTTTTAACTTAAAATACTGTAAACATTAAGTTTTGACTACATCAATGGGTCGTTATAAATTTATATAAATCAAATAAGCAACAATAATAACCAAATGTTTTTTTAAAAATGAAATTAATTCCCTGTTGGGTTCTAATCATCATAACTTTACATGGAAATTTTGAACAACTTACAACAAGCGGTTAAAAAGCTATCGATTTTAAAAGTTGGGCACGAGTTATGAAACAAGCTATAGTCATTCTTACTTGTTTCAGCACGGAGGACTGACTTGCTGCTCGAAGCTAAGTGAATTTTATTATACATTTTTACTCTTTCTCGTTTTCCATGTTATATATCTTGACGTCCATCCTACCTCTCCTCATGTAGTATTCATTTATCTCTTCTCTCCTTTCTTATATCTACATCATACTTTCCTAGCCCTCCTCTTTATCATCCACATGTAGTTATAGATAATTGTGCTTCACCGTTTGTTGTCGTTGTCCTTGTATTCTGAAGAAGGCCACAGGCCGAAACGTCAGTATTGTGTTGTGTTCCTTCCTTGTAAAGCTGTCATTATACTTTGGAGTGTTTAGCACACCTCAACACTGGCTCTTTCATAGATTACACCAAGGCATTTGACAAAGTAAAGAAAGCACCAAGAAATAATCAACATTTTAGAAAGCATAAACGTAGACAGCAAAGATCTAAGAGTAATAAAGAGCATGTACTGGCAACAAACAGCGGCCATAAGAACTGGAAACCAACTGGGAATGTTTCAACAAATAAAACAGGGTGTTAGGCAAGATTGTGTGCTGTCACCAGATTTGTTTAATATTTATAGTTAGATTATTTTATGATCCATAAGGGGCATGTCTGGAATAACAATTGGAGGTAATAACATAAATAATCTAAGGTATGCTGATGATACAGTCTTAATCGCTAAGTGTGAAACTGAGTTACAAGAAATGTTGGACATTATGGTGAAAGAGAGCAAAAATAAAGGACTCAGCATTAATAGCAAAAAGACAGAGGTAATGGTAACAACAAAGAAAAAGACACCACCTCAGTGCAAAATAAAGACAAGTGGAACAATATTAAAACAGGTAAATGAATTTAAATATTTGGGAATTTTGTTAACCTCAGACGGAAGATGTACAAAAGAGGTGAGATGCAGAATGGCTCAGGAAAAAGTAGCTTTCCAAAAAATGAGGAAGATACTATGCAATCCAGTTTTTACAATAGAAACAAGAAAAAGAGTTCTTAAATGTTACGTAGAGCCAGTCTTAACATATGGATGCGAATCATGGACAATAGGACAACAGACAAGAAAATCAATGGAGTCTGTAGAAATGTGACTTTACAGAAGAATGTAGAGAGTACCATAGACAGCTAAGAAGAGTAATGACGATGTTCTGAGAGAGGTCAAAGCAAAAAGAGAGCTAATTTACAATATTAGGAAGAAACAATCATCATTTTTTGGCCATGTAATGAGAAGAGAACAACTGGAATATATTGAAACAAATGGAAAAATTGAGGGATGAAGAGATAGAGGGAAGCAAAGTGAAAAAATAACAGCAGACAGCTTAAGAGAATGGCTTGGCAGAAGGTCAACAACAGAAATGATAAATAGCAGCCGAGATCGAGAGTTGTGGAGAGACATGACACTTACGCCAGCATGCCCGGTACTTGATGATGATGATATATAGGGTGTGGACCACGTTGCCCTTCTCAGTCTGTGTACTGGGGGAAATCCTGTAGACTGTAGAACATGTACCAGTTAGAACGTTGCACTGTCTTCTGCGCAACTGGCCCATTACATCCGATTTCTGCCAGCATTTTATTTTTATTATTTATATAAAAAACCAATATAATGTTTAACGAATGCATAGGAATCACGTGATTGCAAAATGGCCGAAGGGGAGTGTCATATACAGTTATACAGAGTAAATGTGAATAGTCACAGTGAATATACAATTGTGTAATCAGTGGATGTAGTAATATATATAATATAGTATTTTTTAATTGTTAAGGATTTGATCATTTACACGCGAAATGCACTTTTCCATTCCAGAAACAGAGGAAGTCAAAGAGGGTTCAGCCTCTTTTACGGTGAGACAAAATTTTAATTTTACGCACGGTTTTGCAGCATTTTTTACCGTTGGCCGTACACAGGCAGTCCAGGGTAGGCATACGCCACGGACAGAACGTGATGGATAACGCAATTAATTTAACGGCTTCAGTCAGTCAGTTAAATTATAAAAATGAATTCTTATTATTTGAGTGCACTCTGGATAATAAAAAAAAAACATTTTATTTTTGCGTTATTATTGTCACTACTACTACTACTATACTATGACTATAATTTAATAAGTATTATTACTCCGAAAATTACTGCTTTACTAACTTCATTTCACTTTCTTGACTTTGACTTTGTCTTTAGACAATTAGTCACATTTACTTTACAGTTACATTGTTATTTTACACTGTTATTGTACACTGTGTTAGTCTTCACTTTGACTCTTACAGACTCTACTACTACTAAATAAACACTCAATACTGCTACAATCTCTTTTCTTAGCGCTCAAGTCTAGTATATAAGTATGTATTGTATGTGTAGTGTACAACTTATGTATTGACTGTTGTCAGTGTACAAAAGTCTTTCTTTAACCTATTTTATACTTTCTGACTTTCTCTAGTCTCTGTCCTATCAGTTTGAGTTTCAAAGTACATCTCTCTTTCTCTCTCTCTCTCTCTCTCTCTCTCTCTCTCTCTCTCTCTATATATATATATATATATATATATATATATATATATATATATATATATATATATATATATATATTCTATTCTGTTCATGTAATCAGTTTCATTACATTCAGTTGGGACAACCACATATTTGCTCAACCACCCATCCCAGCATTTCTCAAAGTACCTGCAATCTTTATCGACAACTACTAACTTGAGGTTGTGCAGCAGTATAGTTACCTGGAGTTCATCATCAGTGGCAAACTATTTTTAGACACAGAAATTGAAACCCATATTGGTAAAGGTACTACCACCTGTTTAGGTGTGATTGGTAAAACAGCAAACTGACAACTAAAACAGAGGCTGCAGTTTACAATGCCTGCAACATTAGTATCTTTCTGTATGGTTGCGAATCATGGACAAGTTATGCAAAGATGGAGAGAAGGCTAGAAGCATTCCTTATGCAATGTCTGTGCTGTATTCTTAGTATCACCTGGAAGGACAAAGTAACAAATGTGGAGGTCCTCACTCGTACAGGCCTTCCAAACATCTACACACTGCTCAAACAATGCATGTTATGGTGGCTTGGTCACTTACACCATATGAAAGATGGCCGCATACCAAAAGATATACTTTATGGACAACTAGCAGATGACAAAATAGCTAGGAGACGCCTTAAACATCAATGTGTATTAATGTTGTTGACTGTTTTCCATGCCATGACACCAAGCTATCCAGTATTTTATCTCTTTGTCGTCTGTGATCTCTCTTTCCTTTTATTTTGCCAGTTGTAACCAAGTATTCCATCTTTCCTATTCTCATGATGTGCTCGAAAAATGTTGATTGTTTCTTTCTGATGTTTTTTAAGAGTTCCCTTTTTGTGCTGGCGTCTTTGAGAATTTCCTCATTGGTCTTTTTAGCTGTCCAGGGAACTTTCAACATTCTTCTGAGAAATCCCATCTCTGTGGCCTCTAATCGTCTTTTCATTTGTTTGTCTACTGTCCATGATTCACTTCCATAGGTCAGAATTGGTTCTACATAGCACTGATGAACTCTCTTTCTCACTTCTATTGACATAGATTTGTTGCGTAAGATATTTTTCATTTTCTGAAATGCTATTTTGGCCTGAGTTTTCTGCTTTTTATTTCTGTGGTACATCTTCCATCTGATGTTATTATTGTGCCCAAGTATTTGATGCATTGCACTTGTTTGAGATTTGTCCTGTTTATTTTTATGCTGCATGCTGGCGATGATTGTTTCTTTAATATGACCATTACTTCTGTTTTCTTACTATTCAGACTGAGACATTTTTTGTTGCCTTCTTTTACTATTATGTCTATCATTTCTTATAGTTCATTCTCTATCTCTGCTATTAAGACTGTGTCATCCCCCGGCATATTGCAAATTTTTATACTGTGACCGTTGACTTCAATTCCGACGACAGAATACAGCCTTGTCTGACTCCTTGTTTTATATATTGGAATTATCCTGTTTGATTGCTAATTCGTATAGCTGCTGTTTGTTGCCAGTATATTTTTTTTATGATTCGCAGACCCTTGTCATCAATGTTTAATTTCATAATTAGGAATTAATTCAGCATATTGATTATTTCCACATGCTTTACTTTGTCAAATGCTTTTGTGTTGTCTATAAAGCACATATATAGTTAATTCTTTACCTCAATAGCTCGTTCTATCAATGTTCTTTATATGTATATTGCATTATTAGTGCCCCTTCTTTCCACAAATCCACATTGTTCCTCACTTATTGCTGGTTTTATTTTGTTTCATACACGTCTCATGATGATTCTTAGTAATATTTTGGTCATATGGCTCATGAGACTAATAGTGCGATGGTCTTCACAATCAGTGGTGCCTGACTTCTTCGGTATGGCTACAAATAAAGATTTTAGTAGATTTTTTGGTATGTGTCCAGTGTTATATATATGTCATTGAGTATTCTCACTGCCCCTCGATGTCCTGTATTTTCTCAATAGCATTATATCTATTTTGCACTATCGTGCCATACTTATCACTCATCTGTTTATCTACTCTAAGCATATCTAGCTCTAATTTTATATTTCTTGGAGATTTCTGTGTCTTCCGCAGTTTTATTCTTATCTTTCAACTACGGGTACATGGTCACTATTGTCACTATTGCAATCTGCTCCTGGCCTTGTTTTAACAGATGTTAGCCCATTCCTGAATCTTCTCTGTACCAGCATAAAATCAATTTGATTGTGTACTTTTTTTGTCTAGGCTTTGCCATGTCCATAGTTGCCTAGGGTGTTGTTTGAACCATGTGTTACCTATAATCTTTTCATGTGTCTTTGCCCAATCTATCACTACATATCCCCTCTGTCATTCGTCTCTCCAATGCCATGTCCCCCAGTCACATTTTGCACTTTAGATGTTCCTACCTTTGCATTGAAATTCCCTAATATAATAGTTATTTCTTGGGATTTACTCTGTTCCATGGTCATCTCTAGCTTCTTGTAAAAATTGTCAATGTCTTATTCTTCTACATTACAATACTATCATAAAAATTACCACCTCAAAAAATACATTTTTGAAATTCGACAGTTTCCTATGGACAAACATCTCCACCCTCTTTACCTTCCTAATTACTACTTCCAGTGATCCCTAAGTGTTGGATTTGTTTCCTTTGATGTTGCATTTTTGCTTTCAAGTGCTTCATAAAAAGCTCAATGGTATCGTTGAAAGGGATTTCATTTTTAAAAAAATAAATTTTGCCACTTTTAAAGAAATTTTTTTTTCTTTCTTTTTTTTTTCTATGATGGGGGAAACACGAAAGTCAAACACTGATCTAAAAATTGACAAAGGCGGAATGAAACAGTGACCAGGATTTGCATGCCTGTTGGTAATATGATTAATAGACAGTAGACAGATAGGATCTCATAGGCTCAAAAGGAGCCAAACAGTGAAAAATGAGAAAGGATCTCATGAAAATAAATGAAAATAGTGTAGGTCCCATAGTGTAGGATGAAAGATAGAAAAGGGAGGAAATAAAAAAATAATAAATAGAAGACAGGGGTGGTGATGGGGTAGAAGAGCAGGAGTGGCAATAAAGATAAAGCAGAGAGAAATACAGCTCTACTCATGGCCCCACATAATATTTTTTTATTTATTATATTTGTGGTTGTCATCAAAATATGGACAGGTGAATCTATGACAATGTGCACCATCAAGACAAGAGACAGAGCAAAATGGGGCTCCATGGTAGCCAACCTTCAATGTGGAGACAGCACCTAATGAATGAATAAAGTGGGCAGGATTTCTTTAAAATGTTCAGCTTGCTGTGACTTTATGCCCTCACTTGATGTATGGTGCCATTTTTATTCATAACATGTCTCCCTCTAGATGTAAAGGTACTTGCCAGCACAACATACTGAATTTTGCTGTCTCCTGTCATTGCTGCTCTCTTTGCTGTCTTCACCAATTTATTATTATATGTTCTTTCATCTCTTGTGGCTGAATCTTTTATTTTTTTATCTAGATTTTTTGTATGTTGCTTTTGCCAGATTTTTTCTAAGATCTGTTTTTATATTCATCATGGCTATCTGTGCTTCTTATCTCCCATGAATTTATTTAAATGTACTGTGATATATCCATATTTTTCTTCCTGTTTTCTTCATTCCAGCACTTGATTCTGTTGATGTCATTAGGACTGTGCTGTGAAGGTTCATATTTCATCTATCCCCATCTCATCTAGCTCACCACATGCTGCATAACAATCACTGAGTTCCAGGTTAAAGTTATATTATTGTTCTCATCTTCCAGTTTGAAAATGTGTTCATTAGCTTTGATTTCTTGTGTTATGTTATAGTTTTATCTTTCCAAACATCATCATCAAGTACCGGGCCTGCTGGCGTAGGTGATCATGTCTCTCTATAACAGTATATGATGACGCTTTCAAATCACATACACAGCACCCTGTTGCCAGCTGACTTCAACTGGCACTTGTGATCGACTTGCACAAACTTGATCGTAACGATTGGCGTTTGACCTCAACGCCTTGTGTTGCGTTGCAGGCACTCAGATTGCCTGGAGGTGTCTTGCACGGGACAGCTCGTCTTGGCCCCGTATCAGCTCCAGGCCGAGTGTGATGGACTGGCCTCGGGATTCTATAGCTGCTGATCTGCTTTCTGCTTGTCTGGTACTGACTCAATATCGCCCGGACACCCCCTTGTCCGTCGGTCGTGACCCCCTTGTCCGTCGGTCTCTGGTACTCCGCGCTGCTTCTTGTAGACAGTTGTGTTTCTACTGGCTGGCATGCTGGACTCTCCCAGTTGTTCTTCGCTAGACCCGGACAAATACAGCTAGCATTCGAGTAGGTACTCAATGAACACCAAGTAAATTACACCTGAGGTTTAATTACAAAAAAGTCAACCTCACACACAAGTTCACAATTACAACTACAAACCGCAGTTTAGCGACCTTCCACACATTGCCTGCTATTCACACAGCATCCCCCCGGTGTTATCTACAGCGCTGCAGTAGGCTACAGCAACTCTCTCTTTCGCCACGCCACCTAGGTCTCTCTGACCTTCCTCTGAATAAGATTTATCATGAATTCCCCACTATTTCACCTCAGCAGCCCACGGCTGACCCGTAAGTTGGCGATATCGACCTTGCTCAACCTGACTTACCCTGTTGGGTTTTGGAGCGTCATACTCTGTAATCGTACACCTTCCTGGTGGACAGGAACGCTGCGAATCTCCCTCGCTCGGTGCCACCTAACTTGCTCGTTGTCGCTGACTGCGCAATACACTCTAATTCATGCTCCTGATGAAGCCTAACTTTGTAAACACTATATTATGGGTTATCACTGAAATTGTTCGTTGCTGCTACATACAGACTACACTCTACTTCATGCTCCTGATGAAGCCTAAACTGTGTAAACACTATATTATGGTTTATCACTGAAATTGTTCATTGCTGCTACATGCAGACTACACTCTACTTCATGCTCCTGATGAAGCTTAAACTTTGTAATCACTAGGTCGTGGATTATCACTGAAATTGTTCGTTGCTGCTACATACAGACTACCCTCTACTTCATGCTCCTGATGAAGGCTACACTTTGTGAACTCTATGTCACGGATTGTCACTGAACTTGTCATTGCTGCTAACTGCAGAACTACCCTCTAACTTCATGCTCCTAATGAAGCCTAACTTTGGGAACACTCCTTCACAGCTTAACACTTAAACTGTTCATTGTTGCTAACTGCACAACTACCTTCTACTTCATGCTACAGATGAAGCTTAACTTTGTAAAACTAGCTCACAAACTGTCATTGAAGTGGTTGGTGCTGATAACTCCCATAACTATCTTATCAATTACTCTAACACACATTCTACTTGTCCCTGATCCAGGAATAAGGTTCGTTCCATGCAGTTACTACGCACCAACTGCCTGAACCTCCCACTTTGGTGTGAACTAACCACTCTGCTCACGGTACCGGTTGCAATACACAAAAACACACAACCGTCCACATAGAGTCCTCGTTCAATCTCGAATGAATGTTCCCTAACCTACCCTTTGTATAACTTTCTCTCCTTCAACCAATTACCCCCCCCCCCCCCCCTTTTTAATTTTTGCCTCGTTCTTGATTATGTTTCACGTTTCCCGTGAGTCACGATGTGTCTATCCTCCTTACTTCTACTCCCTTTTTCCTGTGGGCTCAATAATTCTCTCTTAGTTAACTTTTCTCATTTCCCCACGATTTCTACTTTCTCGCGCCCTTCTTATCACTGCTACACTTCCACAACTTTCGATCTCGACAGCTATTTATCATTACTGTTGTTGACCTTCTGCCAAGCCATTCTCTTAAGTTGTCTGTTATTTTTTCTCTTTGCTTCCCTCTATCTCTTCGTCCCTCAATTTTTCTAGTTGTTACAATATATTCCAGTTGTTCTCTTCTCATTACATGGCCAAAAAATGATGATTGTTTCTTCCTAATATTGGAAATTAGCTCTCTTTTTGCTTTGACCTCTCTCAGAACATCTTCATTACTCTTCTTAGCTGTCCATTGTACTCTCAACATTCTTCTGTAAAACCACATTTCTACAGACTCCAGTGATTTTCTTGTCTGTTGTCCTATTGTCCATGATTCACATCCGTATATTAAGACTTGCTCTACGTAACATTTAAGAACTCTTTTTCTTGTTTCTATTGTCAAAAATGGATTGCATAGTATCTTCCTCATTTTTTGGAAAGCTGCTTTTGCCTGAGCCATTCTGCATCTCACCTCTTTTGTACATCTTCCTTCTGAGGTTAACAAAGTTTTCAAAACATTTAAATTCATTTATATATATGACATCATGGGACGCACCAAGATGGAAGCTTGTTCGCGTCCGTGCCATGGTGTAAATAATTTTGACTTTGAACATCACGCTATCTGTTATCACAGCGAGTTGGCGGATTTTTAGAAATGTAACCACGGGTTTGATATTAAATGTTTGTACACAGTTCGTTAACAGCTGCTGTAGATCAAGTCTTTATTCTGCTGGCTTCGTTTGCGACCTTGGAAGTTAATGACCTGACTTGTGCAGACGGTTGGTATGGGGCAAATTGTACGTTACAATGTCACTGCTATAATGACTCAGTTCGTGACAAAACTACAGGGACATGTCCAAACAATGACAGTTGTCAGCATGAATATTTTGGACCCCAGTGTCAGTACTTGGATCTCATTTACAAATACGCCCAAAAATCTGAACCTACTTTCCTGTTTGATAACAACGACACCACATGTAATCCGGACACAGATTCTACATCAGTTGAGGCAACTGTCAATCAATCTTTGCTGTTTTCCTGGTTTAGGATTTATGTGAATGACTTAACAGATCCGGACAGTTTCACGGTAAAACTAAATGATTCTGCCTCTTGTAACAATGAATCAAGGTTTGTAGTTAGTTCGCACGAGATTGATGTCTTTTGCTCTGGGGCTGGTCTGATCAACAAGTTACAGATTGAAGGGGCGATAGTTGCAAATATCTGCTCCATCTACATTGGCGAGGGTCGGAATGTGGCTCTCAAACAGAACACAAACCAGACCAACACACTTAACTCTTTCCGTACGGAAGCTTTTTATCAATGCAACAGAAGAAATTTCAGAGACACAATTTTTCATGCTTTAAGAATTAATCAACATATTTATATTTGTTAAACATATAACATATTATATACACAATTTTGATTATTGAACAAGGAATTAGATTTCACCAATACCAAGTTGATACAAGGCATGTAAAAAAGAATATGTCTTAATGACGGTTCGCACTAATCAAATTGAAAGTGACGCACTGTGCGGCGAAACGTACGGAAAGAGTTAATGCTTGTTATACATGAGACGGATGTGGACCAGAGGCTGCAGTTAATGGCAAAACAAAGACCAATCTCTATGACAATGACTGCACACACACACACACAATTGAGAAGTGGAACCAATTCTGTTTACTGGCATCTGAACTTTGCCACGCCCCAGAAGACTTACACCATTCGAATTTATCATCGAGCTAGCACTATGATTTGGGTAAATAATGCCTCTCTAAAGGCTTTCTCTGACAGTGGCGGTGTAGTGTTCCAGTATAATGATATATCATACCCAAATATTTCTCTGAACATTATTGTAGTCACCACACAAGCGACAATGGCACACATTAAGATTGAGTTCTCACCAACCATTTCGCAGTCCGACAGTGCACTGACTGTGTGTGAGGTGCAAACATTTACAGACACCTATTGTCTGGACGGGCATTCTTGGTCGTTTTGTGCAGTGTGTAGTGGGTGTTGCAAAGGCTGCAACGTCATCATCGGTATTTGTCACTGCAACTGTTCACATGGGATCTATGGACACGACTGCTCCAGGTCTTGTCTTAGTGTCTGTCCTTTATGTGAGGAGAAATCAGGAAAATGCCTATAATGTAAGCATCCTGGCTACACCTGTAATGACACTTGTCCCGATGGTAATTTTGGGCTACAGTGCAAACAGACGTATTCTGATGGCTGTGACATCATATGTGACCCGGAAAGTACAGACTGTACGTGCAAAGAAACATACTACGGGTCAGACTGCACTCTCAAATGTCCGGACACATGTTTTAACTACAGGGAAATTTGAAAAAAAAATAGACAAAATGGTATGTTAGAAGCTTTACGTGATTAGTAGACGACACAGATTTGAACAACGTTTCGGCCCAATAGGCCTTCAGCAGGAACAAACAAAAAACACACACACATGGATATGTAAGTGAAACTAATCCTACATAGCTAACCAGTAACGAAACATTAAAAAAAATATATATAATCAAAATATGTTAAAGAAAATAAAAATGTCTTCCCTGTGTGTCCTGTGTTACTCGGACCGTGGATCAGAGTCAAAAGGGAATGGTAAACCGAGTGTGCCTGTAATTATACCAAACTCAGGTCAGGTGAAAGGTTCTAAAAATACACGAGTGAGGGGAACGCTGTCTAGGTGAACTCGACCGCAAAGACACTGATAATGTCTGAAAGTACCCATAAACACATGTATACACACACCCAGGGGCGTGCATACATATGTACACGTACAAACGGACATGCATATATCTATACATATCAATCCATGCATGCTTACATACACATATATGCTTACCAACTAGCACACCCATACATGCATATATATACATACACACACACACACACACACACATATATATATATATATATATATATATATATACATATATATATATACCAATGCCATACATATGAGCACATACATGCATGTGCACATCTATACGGGGATAATCATGTATGTGCAGGAATGTGCACAAATGCACACAGAACCAGAGGAGTTCACACTGGGGTCCATGTGCAAACACAAAGGGGATAGAATAGAACAGTAGACTAACAGGTACTCAAAAGGCGGAAAGAGTGAGATGTCTTAGAGTGGGGTACAATGAAAACACATAAGGGGTAAGTAGCACAGAAAAAAGGTATAGAGGAGAGCACCGAAGTGTCTCAATGGGGACTAGAGAAGGAGAACTATAGGTAGCATGGCATAGTAGATAGACCAAAGAACCCAAATATGGGCAGTAGAGAAGGCTACGCAAAAAGGAAAGGAGTAACCAAAAGGGAACTATGTGTATGAGTGTGATACATTCGTTCCTCGTGGGGTCAGCGAACCATACTGGACAATGAGGCGATTTTCCAAAGTATATCGGCTGTGGTCGCCAGAGTGACAAAGGACAATACCAGTGACACGGATGTCGTCTTTGCCCTTATGATCAGGGGAGTTGAAGTGGGAAGACACTGGAGTGCCCGTATTCTGTTGGACATCTCGTAGATGTTCACAAAATCTTTCCGCTAATCTTCTCCCAGACTCACCAATATAGGTCATGTGGCATCGTTGGCATATGATGGCATAAATGATGTTGCGGGACACACATGTGAAGCCATGCTTGATCTAGAACCGTCCATTAGGGAATAAGACCGAGTCAGTAGGGAGCACATAGGCACAGCTTTTTGCGTAGCCTTCTCTACTGCCCATATTTGGACTCTTTGGTCTATCTACTATGCCATGCTACCTATAGTTATTGGTTATTGGTTATGGAAGGCCTCGGTATCACAGCAAACGAATTAAAATCCAACCTATAGTTCTCCTTCTCTAGTCCCCATTGAGACACTTCGGTGCTCTCCTCTATACCTTTTTTCTGTGCTACTTACCCCTTATGTGTTTTCATTGTACCCCACTCTCAGACATCTCACTCTTTCCGCCTTTTGAGTACCTGTTAGTCTACTGTTCTATTCTATCCCCTTTGTGTTTGCACATGGACCCCGGTGTGAACTCCTCTGATTCTGTGTGCATTTGCGCACGTTCCTGCACATACATGATTATCCCCGTATAGATGTGCACATGCATGTATGTGCTCATATGTATGGCATTGGTATATATATATATATATGGGCGTGCTAGTTGGTATGCATATATGTGTATGTAAGCATGTGTGGATTGATATGTATAGGTATACGCATGTCCGTTTGTACGTGTACACATGTATGCACACCCCTGGGTGTGTGTATACATGTGTTTATGGGTACTTTCAGACATTATCAGTGTCTTTGCGGTCGACTTCACCTAGACAGCGTTCCCCTCACTCGTGTATTTTTAGAACCCTTCACCTGACCTGAGTTTGGTATAATTACAGGCACACTCGGTTTACCATTCCCTTTTGACTCTGATCCACGGTCCGAGTAACACAGGACACACAGGGAAGACATTTTTATTTTCTTTAACATATTTCGATTATATATTTTTTTCTTTATGTTTCGTTACTGGTTAGCTATGTAGGATTAGTTTCACTTATATATCCATGTGTGTGTGTTTTTTGTTTGTTCCTGCTGAAGGCCTATTGGGCCGAAACGTCGTTCAAATCTGTGTCGTCTACTAATCACGTAAAGCTTCTAACATACCATTTTTTCTATTTCTTTTTCAAATTTCCCTCACATTCAGCTTTACTGCAGCTTCACATTTTTTTGCATTCATTTGCATTTCTTTGCCTTAACCCCTTACTGTTTCAACTACACCTATGAACAGTCAACCGGGAACTATACATGCAAGGGAACGTTCTACGGGTCAGACTGCACTCTCAAATCTCCGGACAACTGTTTGAACGAAACCTGTGAACAGTTAATCGGGGCCTGCGTCTCGTATGTCGATGATTCCCACGTTAAGAAGAGTCTGCCGACTACAACAAACTCAAGCATATGGGATACCTTAATGTGTTTCTGTGCTGGACATGGTTCATTTCTTGGTGTTTTTCCGTGAAGCCATAGCTCATATCTTGATGTGTTTTTGTGCTAGCGATGACTCATATCTTGATGTGTTTCTGTGCTAGCCATGACTCATATCTTGATGTGTTTCTGTGCTAGCCATGGCTCATATCTAAGCTAGTGTGTGTGTGCTGGCCATGGCTCATATCTTGGTGTGTGTTATGTTAGTCATATCTCATATCTTGGTGTGTCCATGTTAATCATGTCTCATATCTTTATGTGTTTATGTGTTTAGTCATATCTCATATCTCAGTGTGTATCTGTGTTAGTCATGTGTCATATCTTTGTGTGTGCATGATTGGGGTAGTGATATCTCATATCTTTGTGTGTGCATGTATGTGTATGTCACATCTCATATCCTTGTGTGTGCATGGCTATGTTGGTCATATATCATATCTTTTTGTGCATGTGTCATATCTTTGTGTGTGCATGTCTATGTCAGTCATATCTCATATCTTTATGTGCATGTTTATGTTAGTCATGTGTCATATATCTTGACGTGTGTCAGTGTTAGTCATGCCTTGTATCGCTGTGTGCATGTCTGTGTTAGTCACATCTCATATCTTTGTGTGTGCATGTCTGTGTTAGTCACATCTCATATCTTTGTGTGTGCATGTCTGTGTTAGTCACCTCTAGTGACTTGGGCAGATGGTGCTCGTAAACCTGGGAGGGCCGACCATCTAAGGGCAGAATCCCCTACAGAAAAGATCATCTGCTGCCTTGCAGGAATTGGGGACAATCAAAGGCTAAGGATAGCAAACCTGAATAAAATGCTGGCTGAAATCGGATGCACTGGGCCACTGGCACAGAACACAGTGCAACGTTTTAACGGGTGTTCAATCAGAGTGGATCTGGCAGACTCTAATTGTGATGTTCTGTCTGTGGGGGCGATCAACACACTTAACCTGACAGCTGACTTCATGTGAGAGTCTGGAATCCTACTCTGATTGAGTCCTGATCGCAGAGAGAGAGAGAGAAATTCATTCACCTGTTTTAATATTGTTCCACTTGTCTTTATTTTGCACTGTGGTGATGTATTTTTCTTTGTTGTTACCATTACCTCTGTCTTTTTGCTGTTAAGGCTGAGTCCTTTATTTTTGCTTTCTTTCACTATAATGTACAACATTTCTTGTAACTCATTTTCACTCTTAGCGATTAAGACTGTATCATCAGCATACCTTAGATTATTTATGTTATGACCTCCAATTGTTATTCTAGGCATGACCCTTATGGATCTTAAAATAATCTCACTATAAATATTACACAAATCTGGTGACAGCACACAACCTTGTCTAACACCCTGTTTTATTTGTTGAAACATTTCCAATTGGTTTCCAGTTCTTATGGCTGCTGTTTGTTGCCAGTACTAGTTCTTTATTATTCTTAGATCTTTGCTGTCTATGTTTATGCTTTCTAAAATGTCGATTATTTCTTGGTGCTTTACTTTGTCAAATGCCTTGGTGTAATCTATGAAACATAGGTATAGATCTGTTTTCACCTCTATGGCTCTTTCTACTAAAGATCTTATGATATAAATGGCATTGCTTGTTCCTTTATCTCTAACAAAACCACACTGTTCATCGCTAATTTGTGGACTGATTTTGTTTCACACTCTTTGCATGATGATTCTTAGTAATATCTTAGTCATATGTCTCATAAGGTTTATTGTGCGATGATCATCGCATTCAATCGCACCCGATTTCTTTGGTAGGGCTATGAACCTTAATAATTACTTCCGTTCGTTCATCATTATAAAGATCTTTAATGTATTCTGTCCATCGTTCCCTTATGTTTTCTTGATCAATCAACAGTTCTCCTTCCTTTGATCTTAAACATCCAGTTTTTGATTGCGTTTTTCTTCCTGTTAATTCCTCAATTTGTTTGTATATAGCTTTAGCATCTCCTTTTTGTTGCATTTCAATCTCTTTGCATCTCTCTTTTAGCCATGCATCTTTTGCTTCATTGCATTTTACTACAATTTCTTTATTTAATCTCTTATACTCATCTTTATTTTCTTTATTTCTTCTTCTTGTATCCATTAGCTGCAAAATGTCACCTGTCATCCATTTCTTTCTTGAATTTGTCCTCACTGGTGGTATGAACTCTTTTGATGTTTATCTTTCCAAATCCTGAGTTATAAAAAGTAAAGAGCCCTATCATGCCATGCGGTGTATATGGAATATGGTGTTAGTGCCCATATGTTTTTATAGACCTTTGACGCATGATTTTTGGGGCAATGTGGTTGGTAATATTTGGTACTTATTTAAGGCTGGGTGAACCTGGAAGCCGCCAATCAGGGTTGAACCCAACCTCTTGTCCTTAGTAGTCTAGTTAGCAAACCACTGAGCTATCATGGCCGCACTGCCTGAGTTATGGTTACCGTTTATGCCTGCCTTCTACATACGCCTATAAACATCAGTGATGTTCTGATTTGTCTATTAATACAGAATCCATCTGAGTTTCAGTCCTGTCATAGAAAACGATGTTGTTTTGTGTATCTTTCAGTTTGTAATATCCGGCCTAGAATTATGCAGAATAAAATTAACGCTACATAGCTAACTAATAATTATATATCAAAACAAAATAATACATGAAATTAGAATGAAAGGACTCAACTTCCAGCTGCTGTGATCAGGGCCAAGATCAAAATGATCTCTCTGTGAGGTGACCATCATGGGGAGGGCATGAGCGCAGGTAATGGGCTCTTGCTGGAGAGGTTCTAAAATTATGCAGAGAGGGGGCATATGTGTATAAATGTACGCTTGTTTTGGCCTATTCTTTGTATTTTGTGTATGCATGCTGACCTATGTGTTAACACTTCTGGGTGTGTATGTAGACTTGTATGTGTATGTTTATACATATACACCCCTTCTCTGCATAATTTTGGAACCCCTCCAGCAAGAGCTCATTACATGCACCTGTGACCTCCCCATGCTATTCGCCTCATAGCTAGGCCATTTTGATTCTGAACCTGGTCACAGCAGCTGGAAGTTGAGTCTTTCATTCTAATTTCATATATTATTTTATTTTGGTATCTAATTATTAGTTAGCTATTTAGTGTTTGTTTTATGGACTTAAATATCTGTGTATGTGTTGTTTATTGTTTCTGAGGATTGTCTAATGAGTCGTAACGTGGTTCGGTTCTGTGTTGTCCATTACTTACGTAGAGCTGTAACCATACCATATTTTTCTATTTTAAAAAAAATTTCTACTTTATAGTCAGCTTCACATTTTGATGCATTTCTATGTCTTGATCCTTTACTAGAATTATGTATTCAGTTAGGCAAAATTCAATGAATATTTATCCATTTGAATACTAACACAGACTTGTCTTATTCATATATAGAACATAAGACATCCTTTAGTAGAGTTCAACTACAATTATGCAGGGATTTCCAACATTTTATGAATGGTAACAGTTTTTATTTATCTCCATACTTTTCAGATTTATCACATTCACATTAACGGCGTTTTTCATTGCAAGGCAAGATATAAACAGCTGAGACATTTTCATGATGAGGTATTATGTTTATATATATTTTCACTGACATACATTTTATTCTTGACAAGACACAACTATTTAACAATTAATAGAATGAACAAAGCATCTGTTGAGAGAGAAATGAAGGGAAGAAAATAAAATATTTAGTCTGACAAGTCCTAGGACAGACAACATTGACAACAAACAGTTGTTTATTCCATTGTGTTGTTGTTTACATTGGAGCTGTAGTATTTACTCCTTTTGACCCAATACATCTGACACAATACATCATATTGCAGTTAGTTGGAACAGGGTTTGACTTGTCTCTTTTTTCAAACATTGTTCATAAGTCCTGTCTGGGAAGTCTAATTTGAGACAACCATGTGAGCATGGACCTGGTCAATGAAAACCAGAGACCAGTCAAGTGCTTCATGTGGTGTTGAAGTGTTGATGATGATAACGGATATATTTAACTTTTTCTTTTTTCCTTCCTCATTTGTCTTTCAGCGTGGAGGGGAGATATAATTTACGGTCTTTTGCTCTTTTGTTCACCTCTGCTACTGTTATGTTTCCTAGTGCTTCTAATATTCCATCAAACCATCTTTTTTTTTCGTGGTCGACCCTTGGGTCTGGTATTATCGCAATTTTAACTTTTTTATTACATTATTAAGTTAAAACTGTTATGGGTTTAGTTTTATCATTTTTGCCTGCATTCATAAATAGAGTTGTTCCATGTTGCTTGAGATTTTAAACCTGAGGCATTTATACATTTTATTGTAATACTTTTTTTTTCTTTCTTTCCTCATTTGCCTCTCAGCGTCAAAGGGAGAGATATAGTTTACTGTTTTTTTGCTCTTCAGTTCACCTCTGCTGCTATGTTTCAAAGTGTTTCTAATATTTCATCAATCCATATTTTTCATGGTCTGGTGTTCAACATTTATTGAAGGCTCGTTCTGTTGTGTTTTGAACTTTCTGAGTTGTACTATTTTTTTCTTCTCCTTTCTTTCCTTATTTGCCTTTCAGCATTTAGAGAAGGTATAATTTACAGTCTTTTGCTCTTCTGTTTATCTCTGCTGCTACTATGTTTCCTAGTGTTTCTAATATTCTGTCAATCCATCTATTTTGTGATCGGCCCTTGGGTCTGGTGTTTTCACAATGTTTATTTAAGGATTGTTGTGTTTTGATCTTTCTGCCTTAACACGTGGCCAAACCATTTTATCTGTTGTTTCTTTATATATTCTCTGGTGGAGGTTATTTCTATCTTTTTTCAGTTCTTCATTTCTTATCTTATCTCTCAGTCTGTTTCCTGTCATTCGTCTAACATATTTCATCTC
This sequence comes from Megaustenia siamemsis, assembly GCA_032433765.1. Taxonomy (NCBI): domain Eukaryota; kingdom Metazoa; phylum Mollusca; class Gastropoda; order Stylommatophora; family Ariophantidae; genus Megaustenia; species Megaustenia siamemsis. Next base: position 36,885,995 of record JAVIAB010000041.1, on the reverse strand, counting down.
AATAGTGGTTATTTTTCTTAATGTTTTTGCATCTAGTGTCCAGGACTGGCATTGTTACCACAACACTGTAATGAAGATTATATTGTAGAATGCCTGTTTTGCCTCTAGAGTTATTTCCATGTTGGACAATAGTGGTGATAGTTGTCCAATGATTTTTCAAGCTTTGTTGCATCTTGAGTCTATTTCTGCTGTTTGTGAATTGCCATTTGTCACTAGACTTCCTAGATATTTGAATTCCTCTACTTGTTTTAGTTGTCTGCCATCTATAGTTATGTTGATGTTCTGTTTCTTCTTTGTGATATTCATAACTTTATGTAGATGTTGATTTTCATATTGTATGTGTCTGTGTTGTTGAGTCTATTTAAGTGTTCATAAAGGTCTTCTATTTTTCCATACATAGTACCTGATCATCTGCAAATAGAAACTCGTTGATCTCCTCTCTCTCCGATTTGTTGGCTAACTCACATATATAGTCCATGTATTTAATGAACAATAGGGGAAATAGTATGCATCCCTGTCTCACTCCTGATCTAACTTCAAAGCGGTCTGTGTAGTCTGCTGCTGTTCTGACAGCAGCTGCTGTTGTTGTAGAGACTTTTAATTAGGCTGGTTAGATGTTGGCTTACTCCGTACATTGTTAGTATCTCCCATAGTTCTCTGTTTACTTGGTCGAATGCTTTTTCCTGGTCAATGAAAGCTATGTACAAATTTGTATTGTGTTCTGTTGTCTTTTCTGCAAGCTGTTTTAGGGTGAATAGAGCATCAGTACATCCTGTTTTTTCAGAACTCCATTTGAGATTCACTTAACTGTAGTTCTATAATTGGTCTTAGCCATCCTTTTTTTCCCATAATTTTGACATATAACTTTCCCACATGGATAAGAAGCAATATACCTCTATATTGATTGCAGTCTCTCTTGCTGTTGTAGTACTAAATTGTTAAATAGCATACTTTGTGTATGTGTGTGTGCATTGAGCTACATTTGCTATGGCAGAGTCTGCGGCCAGCAGTTTATCAAACCCTTATTTCACCTCAAAATTAAGCTCGCTGGTAACAGTTTGCATCAAAGCTGACTGGTTAACAAGGATCATAGTCCCTGCAATGATGAGGTGTGTTGATAAAGAAGTGATATAATTTATATATATATATATATAAATATTCCTGTGTGTTACCGGGGCCTCATTATGAGGGAACTAAAAAATAGTGACACTGTGACCTTCCAGGCATGCCATAAGTAAGAGGCGACTAAGGAGGTTGATGGATGGCTTGACAAGCTGTCATTGTAAAAAGTATTGTTATGGAAACAACGGCATATATTTTAGAGCAGTGATCTCTGCAATATGTGCCACTTTGGCACGCAAGGTTTCTGTTTTTGAGATTGTGGTTCTGCCCTATGTGCCGTCTTTGGCTTGAAAGGACAATAGATATAGATATATAATGTCAAGAAAACCATTGGACTTCACATGACCACCAAAATGTCACTCATTGACACCATGGCATTAGGTCAACACATAACATGATATAACTGCATTTTTCTTGTTCACTGTTTTTCATGTGCAACTAGTGACTAGTTTGTGGGTTAATCATCATTGCACTCCAAACTTGTCCATAAATGTTCAGATCCCCTCCTCAGCATGTCCTACAGTGTCCAGCGACTGATGACTCTAGTTCTATGTTGGTTGATAAGTCTTCTTATACCTCCACTAAGCCTCTCATTTCTGGGTGCACCCATCTTTACTCCCTTCTCCTACATCTGAAGGAGAGATGTGGACTCATTGTTGTCAAAGTCCTGTGCCCTTCCCACATCTCGGAGGGCATTAATGATGTCTGCCTGATACATTAGTTGACTATTTTCAATAACAGCACAGCCAGCCAACCTGTCTACTCTTTCATTGCCCCATACTCCTGCATGTCCAGGGGTGTAGACAAAGGTGACTCTGCGTATCATGGACTTCTGTACATACCTGACCCATTGTCTGCGTACAGAGTCCGCCTCCACTTTTCTTATTATGTTCATCGAGTCGTTTAGTATAGAGGTGTGGGTGTAGTCTTGTGACTCTAACCAGATGAATGTCCTGGTCATTGCCATCACCTCCATTGTCATGCTACTCGTGGTCATAACTACACACTGCTGTCTTCTTTGATTATTCTGCCTGCATAGTATGCTGTAAACGCGCATGCACTCCTTGGTGTCATATTACAAATCTGTCTGTATAGATGGCTACATCTTCTTTGTCGGTGTTGTTCAAAATTAGGATGTTGACCTCCATTGGAACATCGACCATGGCTGGATTCTGCTTCCTACATTTCCTGTCGAGTGTGAAAATAAATAAGAATGTATCCCTGAATGATGTAGGCACCTTTATCCACTCCTTGCCAGTGTTGATATTGGTAAACCCATATATCTGTTTGATGACATTCCTCTTTGATGGCCCACTCATGATTTGTCTCCTTTTAGTCTGTCATGTTTTCCTGTGTTTAGCTCTTGGTGCAATGGATGCTCTTTATCTACATTTATCCTAAGGTATGCTCACGCCCTACAGATCTTGATCTTGTCATTCATAGTTGGAAAATCAAGAAGGTACCTCATTGCTACACAGGGAGTGTCTCTCGTACACCCCAAGATATTACGCATCACTTCATTTTGTATTTTCTCTTGCCTGTCAATTTGTGTTGTCCTGACAGTGAGAATTGCTAGGGCATACTCCTTTGGTGCGAGAACCAGCCCCTGGAACAGAAGTGTAAGTAGCCTCTACTTATTATTGACAGCTGCTTATCCTTTGTGGGCTTTTGTTATCACATGATTGACATGGTCCCTAAAACACACACTGTGATCAAACTTAACTCCTATGTATATCATTAACCTGTCTTTGGTCACATTGTTAGCCTCCATTCACACCACCGGCGTTTCCATGTGAATATGATTGTTAAGGGAGAAACACATCTCTGAAGCTTTATTAAGATTAACCAAGGCTTTTTTGGTGCGTCCAAGATGGCAGTGTGTTTTCACTAGTCCATTGTCAATGAAGCATAATTTCATTTCTGTGAGCTTCTAAATGACGAAAATCAAATGCCCACAATGCTACCACATGCCATAGAACTAATTGCCTGGAGTTGGCCAGTCTATAACGTGGAAATGGGTTCTGGATCGTGTGACTATAAGTGCACCTGAGTCTAGACCATCCACAGCATCGATGTTCAGTGAAAACTAGAAAAGGTAAAAGAGGTGGTATGAAATTGTCGAAGTGAGAGAGGCTAGCCCTAAATTATATGCGCGTTACATATTGGAATTTTGCATCTATAAATCTAAAGATGTCCCATTCTTGATAAGCTACTGAGTGGTGCCGATATAATGATTTCTCAAGATACACTTCTTGGTGATACAATAGTTAGTGTCCTTGGATTTCATTGTTCCTACAATAGAAGACACCTTGGACAGGCCATCCTTGTGCAAAACAACATGGTGGCAGCTGAGGTTGATATGTTGCGTGGGACAATGCAGAATTGCAGGTACATGCGATTAGGGTGCAGACCCCAGTTTCTTTCGTGCTTGTAAATGTGTACACCTGTAATGGGAAGGTGGACACACAACAATGGCAGAATCTCATCGCATTCGAGGAGAACGTAATTTTCTGTGGCGACTTTAAAGCAAGAAGAAACCATCATAGCTAGTGGTGTGATTTTTCCAAGTAGGCTACCGAGGCCCCTTGAATATTATGTGTTCATTAACATTAACAATGTTCATTAGCAAAATAGCAAGAAGTCAAAATGAAACATGAGTAAAGTTAGAGAAACACTTCTAGAACAATTCAAAAGTTACTTATATTTTGATTATACAATATACAGACAGCATCTGTGGCAGAAACATTAAGTAAATAATAATTATCAAAAATACATTACAGAATCTTAGGAGTATTTAAGCATTAGCAACTGTTAGATGATTGGAATATTTTAATCCAAAGTGTTATATATTTTTTCTAAGTTATATGATATTGCAACATAGACAATGAACAAACAGTTATACAACAGAGCAGAGACACATGAGATGTGGATATATAGTTTAGAATGCATCTCATGTCGATAAAAGTAAATGTTTTTTTAACTTTAAGATTATAGAAAAGGGAAATATGGAAAGATATTTGAATATAATAATAATTTGAATATAATAAACCAATATATGCCTGCTTCATAGACTACACCAAAGCTTTTGATAGAGTACACCACAAACAACTTATAGAATGCCTAAAAGAGATACATCTAGATGACATGGATATACGACTAATATGCAATCTATACTGGGAGCAAACAGCAATAATAAAATATAACAAAGAGTTCTCTACACCCATTGATATAAAAAGAGGAGTAAGACAAGGATGCATCCTATCACCAAGCTTGTTCAATCTATACACTGAGCAAATCTTTAAAAACATCATAGAGATGCCAGGCCTACAAATTAATGGAAAGATAATCAATAACCTAAGATATGCTGACGATACTGTACTACTAGCAGAAAATCCTAAAGACCTACAACAATTACTTAATGAAATAAACACGACAAGCAAAAAATATGGACTAGATATGAATATCAAAAAGACTAAAACTATGATCATAAACAAAGAAAATACCCAAAACCCACAAGTGGATATCAAAATTGAAGGAATAGACCTTGAGACAGTTCAGAACTATAACTACCTTGGACATACTATAACCAGTGATGGAAAATGTACAACTGAAATAAACAAAAGAATAGGAATGGCAAAAAGTAATTTTAATGTCATGAAGGACATACTAACATCAAAACAAATAACACCAGAGCTAAAACTAAGAATAGCAAAATGTTACATCTTCTCAATATTCCTATATGGTGCTGAAACATGGACATTAGACAAGAAAACAGAACAGAGAATTGAAGCCTTTGAAATGTGGATATATAGAAGAATAGGTAGAATTGGATGGAAGGAAAAGAAAACAAATGACAAAGTCTTAAAACAACTAAAAATGAAAAGAGAACTTCTGAACACAATTAGAACAAGACAAATGCGATTCTTAGGCCATGTTAAAAGACACAACAGCCTACTGAAAGTGATCCTGGAGGGGAAAATACAAGGTAAAAGAGGCAGAGGCAGACCAAGATTAACATGGACGAGTAACATCAAAAGATGGACAAATCAACCAATGACAACCTGCACCATCAAAGCAAGAGATAGAGCAAAATGGCGCTCCATGGTAGCCAACCTTCGTTGCGGAGACGGCACTCAATGATGATGATGATGATTTGAATATATGAAAGAAACATATCTTTAAAGTGAGACAACTAGTGTAGAACAAAACTGAATGTACAAAGTCAGGTATATAACACATGAGAGTAGCAGTCAAAGATGGGAAAATGTTTCTCTTAGAAAGAAGCAAAAGGTCTTGAAAGTTTAGAGCTTCCGTTCAATGCAAACAGCACCCAACCTTTTATGTCAGATTGTGCAAGTGTTGTTTTATTGATTTAACAGCACAAATATTTAACTTTGCTTATTTATTTCACTTTGTAATAGTGTATCAATTAATTTACAGCTGAAAAAAGAGTTTGGATCTATAGCTCTTCCTGAGTTTCCAAAGAAGAAACTTTTAGCTTTGACACAGCAGGAGATAGAACAGAGAAGACTCACACTGGAGCGATACATTCAGCTTGGTAGGTGGTTTGTAAAGTGTAGTTTAGTTATAGATTTTGTTATAGGTTTCTATTCTGTTTGCAGTCCTCTTGCATTCAAAGAAAAAATGGTGTGTCATTTACAGCGTTCTGTAGTTTTCCACATAGTAGTAATTTGCATGACTTTTGCCATTTCACTTTTTTTTCCCATCTTCTTTCCTTCCTCATTTGCCTTTCAGCGCCATTTCACTGATCCTTCATTTTGTAGATCTTCCCTTTATTTTTTTGTTATTGCATCTTGTTGTTAATGCTTGTTGTGGATTACTGTTAAATTTGTTTTTTTTTGTGTGGATGTTATTAAATGTGTTACTTCTATTATCTTTAGTACTTTATTTTAGTCTCTTCTTATTACATTTAACAATTTTATGTGGTATCTATTTTCATTTCATTCATTTTCCATTGGGCCCAAATACGGCATATAGGTTGGAAGTCATAGTTCCCCACGATTGATGATTTGCTGCTTGTTCTTGTAGTTCTTGGTTGTTTATAAGTCCCATGGTTGAGTCTTACCTAGTAATTGTTCTGCATAGTGATTCTCTGGGTCAGTCTATTTTGTTTTCTTTTACCGGTCGGTTTTCATTTGAGTGCCTGGTGGGTAGTCTTTTTTTCATTCAATCATTGTGACAGATATATTTCCAATACCTTTTTTTTATAAAGCTCGACACATATTTTTGTTTAGATTCGTCTTTTGTCTATTTGTTTGAAATGTATTCTTTCCAGCTAATGTTTGAGATCCTATTAAGACGTTTGTTGTCAAAGGCATTTAATATCCTATCCAAAGTCTTGGTGGATTTCCAACTTTCACATCCACATGTTAGCACTGGTAACACACAGGAGTTGAACAATCTAAGTTTTTTCATTTACTGAGTATCTTGGATCTCCAGATATTTTATGCTAGTGCGATGTGCTTCATAATTTATGACGTTATGCAGGCATTTTTGGACATTTTGCTGCCTAGATAGGTAAAATTTGTAATTTTTTGTAAAATTTCATTGTTACTTGTTATATCAAAGGCTATGTTGGTAATATCCAGACTTTCATTTTGACTGTGTTGATCTGGAGGCCTATTTGACCAGAAATGTTGTGGAGTGACTTTATTTTTTCTTGAGCATCAGGATATGTTGCCAAATCATTTATTCATATATTCAAGCCCCAATCTTGGGAATATAATTCTCACCTGGATGTCTGATATCCTAATACCCTTCACTGTATTCTCCTTGGGATTGCACAAACTTTACCCAGTGGTCCCACCATTGCTGGAAGCATTTCTGGAAGGCTTTTTAGGAAATGGGGTTTAGATGGGCCATTACGTTCCACATAGTGTCTTCTCATGACTCAAATCAGGTCCCTTTCAGCTGCATTTTCAACTTGGGGAACAGCAAAAAAAAACTGAACCTGTAAAACCATGTCTCCTCAACAGTGATCACAGGCATTCAGGAAGTTGGAGTAATTGTTTGCAAGGTCCACTATATCCTGCAAAAGTCCTTCACATGAAGCCGCTTCTGCACTCACTCACCAAATCATCATGTAAAATGGAGTGTGTCAAACCTATGCTTATCTCCACCTTGTCTGCAAGTTCTCAAATGGTTATATGCCGGTCTTTCATTGCCAAAATCTGCACTGAATCAGTGACCTCATCAATTTGGCTAGTTGAGGGTCTAAAGGAATGTGATTTGTCTCCACTGCAACCTGTTGAATCTTCCAAATCATTTCCATTTGGGTATCATCAACCTTTAGGCAAAATTTGATGAAATGTCACTCCTCAAGAGTTTTCATTATTTTGCAGCAAATGGGAATCAATAGGCATTCACTACACACACTCACTCATGGGCTGCACTCTGATATGAGATAAAAATCTCCTATGTTTTACTTGTTTCCATTGACAAAAAATTAAAGCCCATGCACACACATATAGACTATATAAGCAAAAGCATGTATGCATTGATCCACATACTAAAAAAACCTTTAAATCCATGTATGCATACATCTATACATGTACCAGAATGATACGTGCACATATATCTTACACAACTTCAATATTCAACCACTTATATATTTTGACCCTAGATTACGATACCGTAGTAAAAATGACTGCATTAAAACATAAATTATTCAAAATTGTATAGTTTGCGATGTTAAAGCATCACCCCCCTCCTTGGTCGTATTTCATTTCTCTTTTCCCTTTGACTAGGGAGATTTCCTTGGTCATCGGTGACATCAAACAACTCTTTGGGACTCTGGAAACTCAGAAAATAATGCTTTCCTGATAACTCAGGAAATAATGCAGGAGCTACTGAGTTAAGAGGAGGTGCGCGTGGCCGTGCGGCTAAAACCACTGTTCCGCTAGCTGAAAAGCCGGCGTACGGTGTTCGAAGCCCACGGTAGACAGAAAGGATTTTTTCTATCGGGGTTGAAATAAAAATCCTGAGTCTCACACATCGTGGCGACTGCTTGACCAAGCGGCCTTTATCCCTCGGGTTCTATCGTTGCCCTCCGACATACACCAGCAATGGTACTATGTGTCGTAAAGATAGTTTTTACTGAGTTAAGTGCTCTGTGCACACTGTGAGCTGTGTGTCTCATCCGTTTTGATCATATTTCGATATTCTAATTGTTTACGATGAATGATGATATCGTTGGCTGTGTTCACTTTCTGTGCGGTTTCGCCTTATGTCTTTTGGCATGTGCTGAGACTGCTATGATGGCGACTACAGTTACCTTTCTTTGTTTGGGAGATGAGATATTATTATGAATACGCTGGCACAGGCAGTTAAGCAATTATGGATTTTAATTTGTTTGCAGTGATACTGGGACCTTCCACAACCAAATAATGCTTTGAGGTAGCCTGACATAAGCTGATGCAGAAGCATATGCTTTAAGGTAGCCTTTATCAAGACAAATTTATGGCATCTGTCCGAATAGACAAAATGAAAAATTTGGTCCAAGCAGTCAAATTTGGGTCATAAATCAATCTGAGACAGGAAATTCAAGTTCCCTGTGTGGATAATTGGTAAACTCACAGTTGTATCAAAAGTTAAAAGAAAATACTATTTTTAATGCTCCTAATGTTACAATTAATTGGTAGTAATTTGTACTACAGGATGTAATGAAGCGCACCACAGGTAGATATCGTAATTAAGGGTTAAAGTAGCTCATATGTGAGAGACACATATTAACACCTCTTGTCATGTGTTCATCCTATTTATAAGGTGATTATTTTTAGGGCAAGCTGACAGCAAAATCATCAGAGTGGTATGAGACTATACCTGTGCCATTATTATATCATGTGGGTCCTAGTGGTTGAATCTTCTTCTTCTACAGTGTTCACCCATTAAGTGGGCATAGATGCACTGTGAAGCTAGTTGATGACAAACCACAATATTTGCACTCTCAGCAAGAATACAGTTTTAACTCTTTCCGTACGTTTCGCCGCACTGTGCGCCATGTCGATTTCGGCAACGTACATTTCACCACATAGTGTGCCATGCTCAATTTGATTAGTGTGAACGCCATCAAACAATATTTTTTTTGCATCTCTTGTATCATCTGGATATTGGTGAAATTGAATACCTTGTTCAATTATCTAAACATTCATATATAATATGTTATATGTATATATATATATGGCCCTTTTCGTCTTGTCAGACGGTCTAGTGGAGGCTATTGCATATTTTTTTGAGGTTTTGTTTTTGCCGAACAGCTTCTCTCGTGGCTAATTCTACCAATGTTTGACAAACACACGCGGTCACATAATGAACAGGTCAGGCTCGCTGATCCACAGGGTTTACCATCCTTTTTCATGAGTCTCTTCTCTTCTAAGTCCTGTCTTAGCACAGTCTCAAATGTTGTTATACCGTTCCTTATACATTCTCTCCATGATGTGCGATCACTTGCCAGATGTTGCCAGTTGTTTTCACAGATGGAGAAGTCTTTCAGAGATGATTTGCAGATATCTCTATATCGTAGTTTAGGTCTGCCGATTTGTCTTTTCCCGTATGTTAGTTCACCATATAGTATTTGCCTAGGAATGCGTTTTTCTTCCATCCGTTGGACATGCCCCAGCCATCTTAGCCTTCGACTTCTGAGCATCGACATGATTGTTAGGGTCTTAGCACGTTGCAGGACAGTTAAGTTGGTTATTTTGTCTTGCCATTTGATGTGCATTAAATATGTTATATGTTAGATAAATATAAATATATAGATTGATTCTTAAAACCATGAACAATTTTGTCTCTGAAATCTCTTCCATTCAATTGATAAAAAGCTTCCGTGTGGAAAAAGTTAATTGCTCAACAATTTTGCCCATGTAGCAGCCATTTTGTTCTACTTTTTTCTTCTGAATTTCCCAGAGTTTTTTAATGTGCAAAAGTGCACACATGACCTCTCCTTTTTCACCGTTATCTGAGAGGGCTAGACATAGAACCTTAGGACCCAGCTGAAAAAGGAATGAGTATCTGATTTAATGAGTTGAGGAACAGTAATAGCAGTGAGGCAGAGCACTGGCTTTCTTACCTCCAAATGTTGTGGGTTAATATGACAAAATGTTATGTTTCATTTCTCTATGACAAGATGTGTTACAGGACATTACTTTAAGGTGAACATTTTTTTAAAGTTTTTAAATTGTCATAAAAGATGTTTAAAGCATTTTGCTTTAAGCCTTTTACAACCAGTTCTGTTTTTTGCTGTTTCCCAAGTTGAATAAGCAGCTGAAAGGGACCTGATTTTGTTAACATTTCTTTTAAAATGTTAATTTGTTAACAATCCATTTAATGCTGACCATACAACACTGCTAACATGCCATTCATTGATTAATTAACATTCACCCATCCGGTGACGCCTGTGTTGTTTGCTATCAAACAGTACCGAATGAGCGTTGTAGACTTATGGGACACTGCGGCTGGCCAGCCCAATGCCCCGTTGTGAATCGTACTACATGCTGTTTATTGATGGACTGCAACACACCCCCCAACCTGACTTGAATGTTGTAGGCTGGCCTTTGTTCGTCGCTACCAGGCTAGCTTCTGAGTACTTCACTGATTAAATTATGAAACAAGACAATGTTTGGATAAATACAACTCACTTTATTTAGCTAATAAACACTCCACTCTGTGCCCGAATGGACCCAGTGCTGTCCACCTCACACCTTCAGCATATTACAACATCACCTTTACAGCTGATGTTTAAAAGCACATTAGCAAGCTCTTGCTTGCCCATAACAATTTAAAAACACTAACAAATTCATGCCATCCAACAGTGGTGCTCAGCAAGCCTTTCACCTGATCTCGCTTCCTATTAAGATTCTAGTGTTTATCTTACTCACAGTTGAGGTGGTGGTCTCTCACTCAACACAATTAAATGAATACAACCCAAAATGTTACAACTATAAAAGTCACACAATGTCTCTACACTCATGTGCAGGTCTCTCACCTGCTTCCACCTCCTAAGATGACTCTAGTGTTCATCTCACTCACAATTGAGGTGTCGGCCTCTCATTTGACACACTTAAATGATACAAACCAAAATGTTACAACTATAAAAAGTCACACAATGTCTCTACACTCATGTGCAGGCCTCTTGCATGCTTTCACGTTCTAAGATGACTCTAGTGTTCATCTCACTCACCGTTGACATAACGATGACGCCTTACAACTATATTACTCCGCTTATGCACTCAGCGGTGTTCCCTTTAGGACTCTTGAAATAACTGCCTCCTCGCCTCTTGCATGAATAATTTGTGAGCCCACTGCTCCTACACCAGAACTCACATGTTCCTTGTTCCAGTCCCTTCAGTTCTTGCTGAGTTACACGGCCTTCCCAGAACTATTTGGTGACTCTCACTAAATATTTGCTTCACAACTTTGAGCACACTGCTCGCATGCTGCTGTACTAATACCAACAGCACTCTACTCTACAAGTTGTCTCCGACTGCTTATGTCTAACAACACTGTCCATGACAATCAACTGGACAAGGATTAAACCTCTCACCCTAACTGTCCATGAACTTGAGTTGTACAAAGATGCACATCACACACACAACTGTCCATGAAATTATCGGCACAAAAATTGATATCTTACAAGACTGTCGTCGCCATTATGTTCATCAATGAATATCTCACAAGGCTTTCCATGGAACCTAATTGTACACAAATCGGGAGACACCCGTCTTAACCCACTGACAGTTGACCACAGAACTAAAAAGCTATCCAAGGGCTGGTAGCAACAGGCTACCACCTCTCTGCGAGACCTCCTCACAGGTCCACCGCTTGATCAACTCTCCCCTTCAAAACCCTATATTTTCCTTACTCTCTTTTTTTTTCCTCAGCCAGTCATTACCCTTGAACTCTCCTATAGTTCCCAAGAACCATGAGAAAACCACTTAGTCCCTTGAGCTGACTTAGTGTTCACTGTCATGTCACATTCTCTTCACACGACTTTCACGTCTTTCTCTACCCCCCCCCCCCCCCCCTTCACTCTCTCTACCTGATTTGTTCTCTACCCCTCTCTCCTGTCTCTCCTTATTTTCCCCCACTCCTTACATCTATTCTCTTTGTCTTTCTCTTCCCTCATCTGTTTTCTTTCTTCATTCGCTCCCCCTACTACAATTTGGGTCATGAGAAGACACTATGTGGAAGGTAATGGCCCATCTATACTCCATTTCCTAAAAAGCCTTCCAGAAATGTTTCCAGCAATGGTGGGTAAAGTTTGTGCAATCCCAAGGAGAATACCTTGAAGGTTATTAGGATTTCAGACATCCAGGTCAGAATTATATTTTTCTGTCCCAAAGATCAGATACTTTTTGAACAGCCCTGAGGTGTAACACATGTAAAAGTCACTCATTACACATGATGCTGTTAGCAGGGGTGCACTTTTTTGGTGCGTTCAAGATGCGGTGTATTTTCACTAGTCCGTTGTCAACAAAGCATAATTTTATTTCTGTGAGCTTCTAAATGGCAAAAATCAAACGCCCACGGTGCCTCCACATGCCGTAGAGCTAATTGACTGGAGTTGGCCAGTCTATAACGTGGAAACGGGTTCTGGATCATGCGACTGAGTGCACGTGAGTCTAGACCATCCACAGCATCAACGTTCAGCGACCATATCAATCATGATGACAATAAGTATTCGATGAAGCCCAGAAGACTACAACAAAGGAGGAAAACTAGAAAAGGTATAAAAGGTGATTTGAAATTGTCGAAGTGTGAGAGGCTAGCCCTAAAGTCTGTGTGAGTTACATATTGGAATTATGCATCCATAAATTAGCGATGTCCCAATCTTCAAAAGTTACTGTGGGGCGCCGATATAGTGATTTTTCAAGATACATTTCTTAGTGATAGGACAGATAGTGCCCCTGGATTTCATTGTTTCTACAATAGAAGACACCTTGGGAAGGCCATCCTTGTGCAAAACAACATGGTGGCTGCTGAGGTTGATATGTTGCATGGGACAATGCAGAATTGAAGGTACATGCGATTAGGGTGCAGACCCCAGTTCCTTTCGTGCTTGTAAATGTGTACACCTGTAATGGGAAGGTGGACACACAACAATGGCATAATCTCTTCGCATTCGAGGAGGAGAATGTCATTTTCTGTGCAGACTTTAATGCAAGAGGAAGCCAGTGGGTTAACATCATAATCAACAAGCAGTGTGTTTGAATGATGGAAGGGTAACCAGAATGGCCACTCGAACAGGGGGCCCAGATAGTGTCATAGACCTGGCACTGGTGTCTTCCGCCTACGCACCGGTTTGCAGGCGGATTGTACTTGGATTCCACGGAAGTGATCACTATCCATGTGTCCTCCTAATTGAGAAAGACAGAAATAGAAGCCAGATAAGCAAGCTTCACACATTCCACTATGAGAACATAGACCAGGACGTCATTAGCAAAATCAGACATAGGAAACAGGGCATCCTTCACAGGAGGCAGGAGAGATGGATGCAGCTGCTTTGTGGAACTCAGAAGTCGAGATAGTATGGCAGAACATGAGACTAACGGTCAAAATATGGCAGAAAGCCAGAAGGAATGGAAGAACATAACCTGAGCTCTTGAAGTGCCTGAAAGAAGAAGTCGACCAAAAAATGATGTTAAGCAGGCTAAGGATGCCAAATGGGATGACTTCTGTAAAAAAGTGTGCTCAGAAAAATCGCTAGCCACATTCTGGCACCTTCATCAGAGCATGAATGGCACAATACAACACAGAGACATACCAGACTTTCAGCGTACAGGCCGGATATGGCACAAATCTGATGAGAACAAAGGGAAGGTCCTGCTTGCCCGCTACATTGAGCAGATGGACCAAAGAAATGAGGCTGTAAGAATGAGGACACAGAGGTCCCTTTCAGAATTGTATGAGGATGTAGTGCTGGGAGAAGATCTCACAACTGATACCATTCGCACAACACATAAAAGGTCACACAACACTGCTCCTGGTCTAGATGGTGTTTGGTATGGCGATATAGGCAATTTAGCCACCAACGACTTGCAAAAACTGGCCAAAGATTTTAATGCCAGCATTCAGAGTGGCCAGATTACGGAGGAGTGGCTACACAGCTAGTTACTACTGTTACTGAAGCCAAACAAGGACCATTCTCAGATCAGTGCCTACAGAATCATCATGATGCAGAACACTGCTGGCAAGCTACTGGAGAAAATAGTTGCCCGTGTCCTCACCTGTCACCTTGAACAGAAACGCACATTCCCACTCACACTTGGAGGTTATAGATATAACAAAGAGACATGGCTCAATGCGGCAGTCTTCGCCTACGATGTCTTCAAAGGCTTCTCCAGATGAGAGGAGACATGTGCTGGTGCTATAGATCTGGAGGATGCATAAACAGAGTACCGTTTGAATACCTTACATATTCTTCTCAAACTTGTGGTACACTCCTTCCTCATTAGATGGATCGCTGCAGCACTCTTTTAGAGGAAGGTGATACTCAAATGTGGAAGTTGGTCATCGAGCCAACATCCATTTGTCCAGGGCTGCCACAAGGCTCACCATTGTCACCAGTTCTATTTAACGTGCACGATCACAGAACAACAACTGGATAGGAGGAGGACTATGACTTTTGTTGATGATATTCTGGTATATTGACAGAGAAGAGACAGAAATGAAATCCCCTCCACAATGCAAGACGAACTCGATTGCATCTCTTCCTGGTGGGGAGTATCAGGTGCATTGGTTAATCCTAATAAAGCATCAGTTACATGGTTCTCATTTAACAATCATATCGTTAACACGGAAACACCAGTGGTACGAATGGGAGCTGATGAGGTGACCAGGGACAGGGTGATGACATGCCTCAGAGTTAAGTTTGATTGCAGCCTGTATTTTCAGGACCACATCGACCACATGATAACAAAATCCCACTAAGGATTAACCATCTTGAAGGTCATGGCAGCTGCCAACATCAAGCAGTGGCTACTTACCCTTTTGTTCCACGGAATAGTTCTCGCACCAATCGAGTATGCCCTGGCAGTTCCTACAGTCATTAAGACGCAAAATGACACGCTGGAGAAAATACAGAATGAAACTATGCACACTTGGGGTGTACGAGGGGCATTCCCTGTGTACAATGAGGTATATTCTCGACTTTCCAACCATGGATGAATGGATCAAGATCCGGAGGGCACGAGCATACTCGAAGATAAGTGCAGATAAAGAACATCCATTGAATCATGAGCTCAACACAGGGAAGGGTGTCAGGCTAAAAAGAGGCAAACCATGGGTGGGCCGAGCGGAAGATGTCATCAAACAGGTCCGTGGGCTTACCAATATCAATGCTGGTGAGAAGTGGATACCGGTGCCTACGTTATTCAGGGGGGACATTCTTGTGTATTGTTACACTCGACAAGAAGTGTAGGGAACAGGACTCAGTCGTGGTCAGTGCGGAGGTCAATGGTCTCATCTGGGATAACATAGATGAGAAAGATGCAGTCATCTATAAGACATATCTGTAATACGACACCAAAGGAATGCATGGGCATTTACAGCATGATCGGCAGGCAGAAAAGTCAAGGAAGACAGTGGTGCATACGTTATGATCACGAGTATCTGAGCACCTATGGACATGTTCGGAGTGCAATAATGATGACCCACTAATAACTCAATAGATGTTGTCATGGCTTAAACATATATCAAATTATATCATTAGTGGAAATTAAGTGTACATATCTGAGGCTACTGGTGTTAGGACAGGTTCTGTAATTAAATCCACATAACTTCTTTATTCTCAAAATAGCATTTCAGAAAATGAAAAATATCTTATGCAACAAATCTATGTCAATAGAAATGAGAAAGAGAGTTCATTGGTGCTATACAGAACCAATTCTGACCTATGGAAGCGAATCATGGACAGTAGATAAACAAATGAAAAGACGATTAGAAGCCACAGAGATGGGATTTCTCAGAAGAATGTTGAAAGTTCCCTGGACAGCTAAAAAGACCAATGAGGAAGTTCTCAAAGAGGCCAGCACAAAAAGGGAGCTCCTAAAAAGCATCAGAAAGAAACAACTAACATTTTTCGGGCACATCATGAGAAGAGGAAAGTTGGAATACTTGGTTACAGCTGGCAAAATAAAAGGAAAGAGAGATCACGGACGACAAAGAGAGAAAATACTGGATAGCTTGGTGTCATGGCATGGAAAACAGTCAACAACAGAACTGATACGATGCACTGTGATTGTGGGATATGATTGCCTACACCAACCGGTATGGCACATGATGATGATGATGAACTTCTTTAACCTGTTCATAACTTGTATAAATAACTTCTATGAAGTCTGTGTACTCCTAGCTCTGACCTCCCTAATAGTGCTGATCTCTTTAAAGACCCAAAATATCTACCTATAATCTCTTCCTTTGATACAATCAGTCTGAATTATTCTCTCACTAAGACATCTGACTGTTGATCTCTCTGAATCTTTCCTGCCTCTAGTTTTCTGAGTTTAAATATTAATCCCCAAATGAACCCCTGAGTGTTCAGTGCCTCAAAAGCTAAGTACAACTTTGTTAAATAGTGAATCCTAGCCCTTCATTGGTTGCTATCCATCATGTTTCCCATCCACTGCTTTTTTCTCATGGATGGTGTTATCTACATTGCCCATGTCACTCCCCTTGGTGCTTCATGTTTTGGGATCAAACACTTGCAAGCACTTATTAAATAGCTGATCAATGTCAAACATGCAGTGGCTCACTCCTAATCAGCAAATGTTTGACCTATTGTTTATTCTTGAACAATATTCTATGGCGTGTTGTGTCAGTAACATACAGTTGTCAGTAGCATACAATTGTTAGTAGCATACAACTGTAACACCTTACATTTTATACTGGACTGGCACCACTAACATGCATGTATGTGGTGATAGATTTAAAAAAAAATCTATGTGACTATTTTACTTTGTGGGTCATATGTTTGTTCAATTAAGATGGATTATGTTGCAGCTTTTTGTGTCTTATCATGAGTGGGGAGACCCTTACATTCATATATGGATGCTTGGGTATTATGTTGGTGTATGTATATATATATATATATATATATATATATATTGACCTTTCGAGCCGTTGCCAGCCCATAGAGTGTAGACCAAGATACACCTTCTCATATCTGAATTTTTGTTCTAGCAGTTTTATTTTAACGATTTTTTATCAAATCTCGCCATTTGTCTCTGTTCTGTGCAAGCAGCTCTATCTTGTTGAGGGAGCCGAATCCTGTTGCTCTTGCCTCTCTGATCAATGTTCTTCTCAGTGTCTCCCTGGGTCTTCCTCTTTTTCTCTTACCTGTTGTTTCCTGTATGAGGGAAACTTAATATGTATGTGTGATTTTGTGTTTGCCTATGGGTATGTGTACTTTTATGTATTGTGTATATGCTGGATGCATATGTTTTTGTGTTGGTCTGTGGTATTATGTGTGTGTGTGTGTGACTGGCTGCTGCTGTGTGTATGTATGCATGTACACATTTATAGTCATGCTTTAACTTCTTTATTTTAGAATGGTTCCTCGTGAGCTCTGTTAGACTCACTTTACCACACTCTGCCATCCACAATTCTTTTTTTAACTATTATTATCAATAGTGTTCAGTCTATTTCATGGCACTCTCTTCCCAGGGCTGGTCTTTTGCACTAAGACAACCAATGTAACATTCAGATAAGATTTTTTTTTTTTATTTCTTTACTTAGCTTTATAATTAATCCAAAATGTAATCTATTTTTAAAATGAGCATACTTGATGAGAGATCGCAACAGCTAGGACTGAAGATTTATAGAGATAAGACCAACATTATGAGAATTAATACAGTTGGCAATAACCAAATAAAACTAGGAGAATTACCTCTGTTAGATGTACAATCTTACATATATCTGGGCAGTAATATAGATAAAGTGGGAGGAACAGAAAATGATACCAAAATAAGGATATCAAAAGCAAGAGGAACTTACATTGCACTGGGAAACATATGGAGGAAATCCAAATAAATTAGGTTAAATACAAAAATAAAAATTTTCGACTCAAATGTTAAGTCGGTCCTATTATATGGTTGTGAAACATGGAGAACAACAAAATTGACAATCACGTAGATACAGACTTTCATTAATGGATGCTTACGCAGGATAAAAGGATGGAAATGGCAGGACAAAATCACTAACATAGAATTATGGAAATGTACCAGTCAAACACCAGTGGATAAAGTGATACAACGAAGACGATGGCGCTGGATAGGACACACACTACGGAAGCCAACTGAGAGTATTACACAACACACCCTTTTTTGGAATCCCCAGGGAAAAAGACAAAGAGGAGGACCAAGGAATTCGTGGAGAAGACAGATAGAAACAGAGATGAAGATGATGGGGAAGACATGGAATGATCTTAAAAGAATGGCAAAAAACAGAACGACTTGGAAAGTGTTTGTTGAAGACCTTTGCTCCACTGGGAGCTAAAAAGGTGGTAGAAGAAGAAGAAGTAATCTATTTTTCTAGTTTTTTTTTTTTTTATTTGCTAATGTTTTCCGCAGAAAGCTTGTAGAGGACCACACCATTGCATTTTTTGGTGCCATTTTTTATGACCCTTATCAACTTTACAGCACCACCACATTTTTATACCTATCCTTTTTCCAAAGTTTAACTGCCCTGGGAATGGTATTAGCAGCAAATCGTTCAGCATGGAGAGCTTCTGTCATGTGTATTGTCTTTGGCTTTAGAAGTGCTGACTAACTAAATTACTAAACATCAACTTAGAACACCAGAACTGTCTAGAAATAAAAATAAAAAAATAAGAAAAGAACCAACAAATGTATTTAGAAGTACCATCCTATAGCTGCTTGCCCACTGTGGAATTAGTGAAAAGAAAAAAAAACAGATATTTTGTTAAAAGCAGACAGTAGAATGTATCAGTTATATCCAGTGACTTACAACAAGGCCTACTCTATCAAATGTTATCTAAGTAAAATAGAATGATGGATAAGACTGAATATGAACAATAATTGTGACCTTGTACATCAATTACAGAGATTCCAGCAGACCACTATGTTTTGTCTGAGAAGTGACTTCTGTAGAGGTCTAAGCCACCTCAACCTTCTTAGAATCCTCCAAATGGGTGAATGTCAATGTCAAACTGGAATACAAGACCCAGAATATGTCCTTCAACTGTGCCAAGCTAACATTAAACTTTGCCACAGAATGAGACAAGCAGATGCAGAACTGGGGGCACAAGTTATGGGGCAGCCGTTACAACCTAAAAATAATGACTGCACTCTAGATCTGACTTACATGATAAAAAAATGCAAATCAAAGAATGAGAACAAAAATAGTACCTGGTACAAAATAAGTGCAAATGAAAAATTCTTATTCCTTTACAAGTTGTTTATTTATGTTAACTCCTTCAGGACCAGAACAGGAAACGCATTATTATTAGGTTTGAACCAGATTAATTTTCCTCTTTCAAAAAAAAAAAAATTCACCAAATACCTTTTTTATTTGACTACTTCACACAATAATTTAGATAAATGTGGTATGTGTTATACGTCACTGGAAAGGGAAATGGATACAGAAAATGAAAGTAGAAATATATTTATGATATGTGATTATTTAAATAACTATCTTTACGACACATAGTACCATTGCTGGTGTATGTGGGGGGGCAATGATAGAACCAGAGAGGTAAAGGCAGCTTGGTCAAGCAGTCGCCACGACGTGTGCGACTCAGGATTTTTACTTCACCCCCGATAGAAAAAATCCTTTCTGTCTACCGCGGGCTTCAAACACCGTACGTCAGCTTTTCAGCCAGCGGAACAGTGGTTTTAGCCGCACGGTCACACGCACCTCCTGTATTGTTGTGATTATTATCACAGCACTTGTTATCAAGTTGTGATTATTTGAAGGAATAAATATATTTTTTAAAATATAAAATATTCAAGGTAGATAATTTTTAATTCAAAATATTGTAATTCACCAACCTTTTTCCATAGTTGCTGAAGTGTTGCTATCCATTTGTCTTGAAATATTACACAACATAATCCAAATTCCTTTAAAATACAGTTTATTTGATGAATTTATGTCCACAAAATAACAAAATTATGTATATTTTTTGTAAATAATTACCAGAATTTACCAGTTTCGTTATCAAAGTCACTACCACTCAATTCCTCTAAGGCACTGATAGTGCTGGAATAGAGGCATCCACCAGCTAAACCTAAGCTTGATCGTCTTGATTTTTTTGCATTACTATTACTAATATTACAACTATCACCATTATCACAGCAAAAAAATTATTGTCTGAGTTTAAATACTATGGATACTCTATTTTTGAATCATTCAATTACAAGGTTTTGAACATAGATCTAGCTTGTTCTGCACTATATCGTTTTGGTCGACTGCAAGAAGTACCAGCAATGGGCGTGGCCATTATGTGACAGAAAATTGAGAAATAAACAATGAATATAAATTAACAATTTTCTAACGTTCAAACTCCAAAACCATGAGGTATCAACAGGAATATCTAGTGAGAACTCTCCTCATCTGGAAATCAAGTGCTGGTTGAAATAAAAACCAAAAATCAGTGCAAACGAAACAAATATGTTCATCAGAGCCAAATTTTCGGCGATTGGTTAAAAATAAACACTTTTTATTGAACCGATGTGTCTGGTAATATAGTCCTGAAAGAGTTAAAGCTTGTAATATTTGACAAGATTATGTTTTCTTTTTCTTTGTTATCTTGATTACTAAATATAGCCAAACATTTAAATTACATTGTTCTTTACTATCAAGTTAACTTTGGCAATCAATTATGAAATTAAAGCTGCTTTTTTCCCCCACAATTTTCAGTGAGTCAAAATCCTCAGATGAGCAGTAGTGACTTGTTTAACAGTTTTCTTTTAACTGCGCAACAGGTAATTGGATATTATTTATTGCTGTTGTTTTTGTCATTAGAAAATCTTTAGTATATTGTGCCTTGTGAGTGAGTGATAATTACAGGAAGGATATTACACTCTCAAGGAGTAAATATTTTCAACATCATCAGCTTGCATGTCCTTTACAGAACATTGCATTTATCACAGCCTGTGTGAAAAAGTCTCTGTCTCTAGCCAGGTCACATACTTGATTTCTTTGATGCCTTGAAACCACCTTCTTTTTGGTCTGCCCGTCTCTTCATCCTGGAACCTACCTTCCATTATTCTTCTTTCAGGCACACAATATCTTTTAATGTGGCCATAGTATCTAACTTTCCTCTGTTGAATGATGTTTATAAGCCAGTTTTTAAAATGTTCAAATCTTTTAATATGTCTTCATTGCTCCTTTTCATTATCCAATATTGTCTTAAGCATTTTTCTGTAGCATTTTTTTTTAAATTAATTGATTTTCTTCTTTTCTGTTTGTGAAATTGTCCATGATTCACAACCATGTGTTGCTTTTAGGAAGATACATGCCCTTAATTTTAGTTTTACTCCCATACTGGTATTGTGCCACATGGAGAAATAAAAAATATATTTTTAAATGTTATAGTTAAAACTTTACGTAATTATAGGATAACACAAATTTGAACGATGTTTCAGCTCAAAAGGACTTTCAGCAGGAGCGACAAACAACACACACACTTGCACACAGAGAGAGAGAGAGATGTAAATAAATAAAATTAACCCTATATAGCTAACTAATAATGAGGTATCTAAAAACAAAATAACCTCAAATTAGAATGAGAAATAAAAATGTCTTCTCTGCGAAATGTGCTGAGACCAGGAGGAAAATGAACACTGGCTAGTCTATGCAGGAAACCTGGTGTAGTTGACCAGCTAATGGGAGAACCAAAACACAGGTAGAAGGGTTCTAAAAATATGTGTGTGTTTGTGGGGGGGAGGGGGGGTATTGTATAGATTACCTCAATTATAATGCCACCGGCAATGTCTATATGTATCTACGTATATATATCCATGCAAGAGCACACAGACCATATATATATACACACACACAAATATAAGAGAGCTGTGAATAGTATAGCATGTGCATATACTAATGTGCTCATACATGAGCAAAAGAGTAGAAAATGCAATAAGGAAGGAGCAGCTACAGGGAAATTATGTATGAGTGTGATACATTCACACCTCATGGGGTCAATGAACCTAATTGGACTATAAGATAATTCTCCAAGGCGAACTGGCTGCGGTCACCATAGTAGCAAAGGACAATACCTGTGATATGGATATCATTTTTGCCCTGGTGGTCTGAGGAATTGAAATAGGATGCCACATGAGTGCCAGTATTCTATTGAACGTCCTGAAGGTGTTTACAAAATCTCTCTGCTAAACATTTCCCAGACTTGCCAATATAAGTAATGTGACATCATTGGCATACAAGTTGCTGACCCCTTGAGGCATGAATGTATCACACTCAGACACAAGTAGTTTCCCTGTAGCTGCTCCTTCCCTATTGCATATTCTACTCATTTGCTCATGTATGAGCACATTAGTATACACAAATGCTATGCTATTCACAGCTCTCTTCTACTAGACCACACTGCGACACTCCAGTGGTCCCCTATATCTCTTATGTCTGGGCTGCTTGCTTTTGTGCAAGGCGATACCCTTTCCACCTGCACAGTATCTTACCTTTTACATGTTCTTAGTGAAACCCACTCTTGAGACATCAAACTCTTTTCTTCTTTCGGGTACTCTGTATTCTCCTGGTCTATTCTTTGTGCTTTGTATATGCACATGGATCTAGGTTTGGACACTTCTGGGCATGTATGCTGTATGCGCACTTCTTCTCATGTATGTGTATGCACATGTGTGAGTGTAGCAGTGTACATATATATACACATGTATATATGTATATATCAGGATATGTGTGCGTGTGTGTTTTTTTCTTCTTGCACGATTGTATAAACGTTGATACATATAGACATTGTCAGTGGCGTTATAACTGAGGTAACCTATACAATATTTACACTCTCCTCCCCCCATAATTTTAGAACCCTTCCACTGTGTTTTGGTCCTCCCTTTAGCTGGTCAACTATACCAGATTTCCTGCGCAGACAGCCAGCGTTCATTTTTCTCCTGGTCACAGCAAATTTAGCAGGGAAGGCATTTTTATTTCTAATTCTAGTTCAAGATTATTTTGTTTTAGATACTTCATTATTAGATAGCTATGTAGGGCTCATTTTATTTATTTACATATCTGTCTGTGTGTTGTTTGTTGTTCCTGCTGAAGGTCTATTGAGTCTAAATGTTGTTCAAATTTGTGTCATCCATTAATTGTGTAAAGTTTTAACCATACCATTAAACAATTTATAAAAAATTTCCCCTTTACAATCAGCATTACCGCAGCTTCAAATTTGTATGCTGTTTGATGCGTTTCTTTGTCTTGACCCCATTATTGTGCCACATGTTCTTCAAGGCATTTAATTTTTGTGTTGCTCCATTGTTAGTTACTACAGATCCCAGATATTCATAATTTGTTACAATTTCAAGCTTTTCACTATTGATACTCATTATGGGTTGGCCTTTTTGCTTTGTCACTGGACATTATCGTGGTTTTCTGTAGACAGAGGTTGCAGTCTTGACTGTATTTTTTAACACACTCATTTATCTCTTTTAATCCCTTTGCATTGTTTGAGATAACTGTATCATCAGAGTACCTGTGATCTGGAATTATGTTGCCATTTATTGTGAAAGGATTAAACTCCACAAATGTGTCATAATTTCTGACATTTCTCATGATGTTCTCAGCATAAATGTTGAACAGGTATGGAGAAAGGATGCATCACTTACCCCCAGTTTTATGTTTTGCCCACTATTCTGATGGCCGTTTGCTGTTCGTGATATTGTGATTTGATAAGTTGTATTAAGTGAGTTTGAAAGCCCATATCTTTCAGGATGTTCCACAGTTTCTGGTGTTGGATGCAGTCAAAGATGTTGCTGTGTACCAGGTTACTGTGTACATTTAATCATTTTAGAGGAAAAGGTATGTTTACAGCACTCAGAAAAAATTACAAATAATCAACAGAAAAAAAAACAAAGAACAATATATGGTCCGAAGCAGGATCGAACCCGTACTCATTGGCACAGCGCCTTACCATGAGAAATCAAATGCTACCGTTTATGTGCCAAGGTGTACTGGTTCGATCCTGCTTCAGACCATATATTGCTCTTTGTTTTTTTTTCTGTTGTTGATTATTTGTCATTTTTTCAGAGTGCTGTAATCTCTTCCTCTGAAATGATTCGCTGATCTATTGCCTCGGAAGTTTCCCTTTATAATAATATTCATTTATTATTATTTGCCTACTGTGTACATTGTAAGACATTAGCAACTTTGAACAGTGGTCATTTCAAGGTTATCCTGTGCAGTCATATGCTTGGTTTGTAGTCATGTTATTGAATACGATAATCCTGGACAGTCCTCTCCAGAACTTCAAAGGAGAAAAACATTGTAGATTTAGATAAGGGATTGGTGCTGGCAAAGCAAATATGACATCATGGAAGGCTGACATCTGGTTTAGATAGAGTAGAGTAGATAGTTTCAATTGCAGAAAAGTAGCTATTATCATTGAGAGATATCCAGTTAGGTTAGATTAGCATGATTTAGAAATTTTGGTAAATCTTAGACAGTGCTAATAACCCCAGAAGTTTGGTGAGAACAGAATGGCTGATTACCTGTTGCATAGTGATCATCAGGTCACATGTCCTTTACAGAATGTTGCATTCACCACAGCCTGTCAGAAAGAATCGCTGTATCTAGCCAGATCTCCCACTTCTTCTGTTGTCATGTTCAAGGTCTCCTTGGTGTCTTAAAACTACCTTCTTGATCTGCCCCTGATGTGTTATCTAGGAACCATGCCTTCCATTATTGTTCTTTCCAGCCAGCTGTATCTTTTGACATGGCAATAGTATTTTAATTTCCTCTGTAGAATAGTGTTTATAAGATAGTTTTTTGTTAATGTTAAAATCTTTTAATTTGTCTTCCTTGCTATTTTTCTGTAGCATTTTGTATAGTGATAGAAATTCAAAATGGATGAAGTAAGTATGGTGAATATCTGCAGTACCTTTGATATTGCTGTTCATTGATGTCATATAAAACCACAGGGAGTGCTGGATAAGTTTGAACCAGCCTCCTGACATTTTATTACCATACAAGTTGATCTTAATGAAGTCCCCATGCACCATAAAAATAACTTATCTTTTGTCATCTACATGATGTATTGATTTTCTCTTCACTGTAATATTATTTATTTATTGATTACGAATATCCAACATGAGACTTTACTTTTTTTTTTTCTAAATCCTTATCAAAATCACTCACTAACTCAACTTGATCATTATATTTATGTATACATAAATGATCAAGATTAAATACTCCAAAGATTCTCTTAAGATGTTTCTAAGAACCTTGAATACTGAAGTAATTTCCAGGAAAACTTTCCACAAAATTGCCCTCTTTGATGAAGTATCATTACAATAAGTGCCCTTTTCACAGAGAAACCCTGAATTCACTATTTAAAAAATGATGAAACATTTAACACCCAAATGACTAACTTTGATTTTAAATGTCTCACTGTGCAGGGGATTCTGTAAAAAATTGAACAGTCACCTTCATACTCATCATCATGTGCCATACCGGTTGGTGTAGGTGATCATGTCCCTCCACAATCTTCTATCTACAGTGCATCATATCAGTTCTGTTGTTGACTATTTTCCATGCCATGACACCAAGCTATCCAGTATTTTCTCTCTTTGTCATCCGAGATCTCTCTTTCCTTTTATTTTGCCAGTTGTAACCAAGTATTCCAACTTTCCTCTTCTCATGATGTGCCCGAAAAATGTTGATTACTTCTTTCTGATGTTTTTTAAGAGCTCCTTTTTTGTGTTGGCCTCTCTGAGAACTTCCTCATTCGTCTTTTTAGCTGTCCAGGGAACTTTCAACATTCTTCTGAGAAATCCCATCTCTGTGGCCTCTAATCGCCTTTTCATTGAGTTATTTGCGGGTCATCATCATTGCACTCCGAACATGTCCATAGGTGCTCAGATCCCCTCCTCAGCAATTACCGCAGTGTCCAGCGACTGACGACTCCAGTTCTATATTGGTTGATAAGTCTTCTTACACAGCCACTAAATTTCTAATTTCTGGCTGTGCCCATCTTAACTCCCATTTCCATCATCCGAGGAAGTGACGTGGATCTGTGTTTGTCGAAGTCCTGTGCTCTTCCCACATCCTGGAGGGCATTGATGATGTCCGCCCGATCCATTGGTTGCCCGTCCTCAACGACAGCGCAGCTAGCCAACCTGTCCGCTCTTTCATTTCCCCGTACTCCCGCATGTCCAGGGACATAGACAAAGGTGACCTTACATATTTTGGATTTCTACGATGACTTTACCCATTGCATGTGTACAGAGCCCGCCTCCACTTTTTTAATCATGCTCATCGAACATGCACTCAGTATACATGCGTGGGTGTAGTCTTGTGGCTCTAACCATTTGAATGCCTTGGTCACTGCCATTGCCTCCATTGTCATGCTACTTGTGGTCATGACGTATGCACCACTGTCTTCCTTGATTATTCTGCCTGCCGAGCGTGTTGTAAATGCCCATGCACTTTTGCTGAGGTCAACGGTCTCATCTGCAATAACACCAATGAGCTAGATGCAGTCATCTATACAGACGGATCTGTAAGAGCCTTTTCATTTGTTTGTCTACTGTCCATGATTAGCTTCCATAGGTCAGAATTGGTTCTATATAGTACCGGTGAACTCTCTTTCTCATTTTTATTGACATAGATTTGTTGCATAAGATATTTTTCATTTTCTGAAATGCTATTTTGGCCTGAGCTATTCTGCTTTTTATTTCTGTGGTGCATCTCCCATCTGATGTTATTATTGTGCCCAAGTATTTGAAACGTTGCACTTATTTCAGATTTGTCTCGTTTATTTTTATGCTGCATGATGGTGGTGATTGTTTCTTCGATATAGTCATTACTTCTGTTTTCTTACT
Source organism: Megaustenia siamemsis (assembly GCA_032433765.1). NCBI lineage: Eukaryota > Metazoa > Mollusca > Gastropoda > Stylommatophora > Ariophantidae > Megaustenia > Megaustenia siamemsis. Next base: position 36,858,828 of record JAVIAB010000041.1, on the reverse strand, counting down.
ATTCAGACTGAGACCTTTCTTGTTGCTTTCTTTTACTATTATGTCTATCATTTCTTGTAGTCATTCTCTGTCTCTGCTATTAAGACTGTGTCATCCGCATATCACAAATTATTTATATTGTGACCGTTGACTTCAATTCCTTTTTTGCCTACTATTGATCTCATAATATATTCGCTGTAAAGTGAAAACAAATCCGGTGACAGAACACAGCCTTGTCTGACTTCTTGCTTTATATATTGGAATTGTCCTGTTTGGTTGCCTTCATACTATACTGATAATAAAGGAGCAACTACCAAAAGAGTGAAACATTTTTCACCATATTTGTGACTGATGTTATTTACACTGATTGGAACACATTTTTATCATCACCATTTGCTGTTTTTAACCTTCTTTGTCAACACTGTCAATATAAAATAAGTTGTCAATAGCTTTTTAATCCTGACCATGCTGCTCACCCCTTATTTTTCTACTGTTATTAGTTTATGAATCTTATGACAAAGGTAAACTTGTGAAAGGGTGTTAGATATTAGATCATTATATCACATCATCATCAAGTTCCGGGCCAACTGGTGTAGGTGATCATGTCTCTCCACAATTTTCGATCTCGGCAGCTATTTATCATTTCTGTTGTTGACCTTCTGCCAAGCCATTCTCTTAAGCTGTCTGTTATTTTTTCTCTTTGCTTCCCTCTATCTCTTCGTCCCTCAATTTTTCCAGTTGTTACAATATATTCCAGTTGTTCTCGTCTCATTACATGGCCAAAAAATGATGATTGTTTCTTCCTAATATTGGAAATTAGCTCTCTTTTTACTTTGACCTCTCTCAGAACATCTTCATTACTCTTCTTAGCTGTCCATGGTACTCTCAACATTCTTTTGTAAAACCATATTTCTACAGACTCCAGTGATTTTCTTGTCTATTGTCCTATTGTCCATGATTCACATCCATATGTTACGACTGGCTCTACATAACATTTAAGAACTCTTTTTCTTGTTTCTATTGTCAAAAATGGATTGCATAGTATCTTTCTCATTTTTTGGAAAGCTGCTTTTGCCTGAGCCATTCTGCATCTCTCACTTCTTTTGTACATCTTTCGTCTGAGGTTAACAAAGTTCCCAAATATTTAAATTCATTTACCTGTTTTAATATTGTTCCACTTGTCTTTATTTTGCACTGAGGTGATGTCTTTTTCTTTGTTGTTACCATTACCTCTGTCTTTTTGCTATTAAGGCTGAGTCCTTTATTTTTCCTTTTTTTCCTTATAACGTCCAACATTTCTTGTAACTCATTTTCACTCTTAGCGATTAAGACTGTATCATCAGCATACCTTAGATTATTTATATTATGACCTCCAATTGTTATTCCAGGCATGTCCCTTATGGATCTTAAAATAATCTCACTATAAATATTAAACAAATCTGGTGACAGCACACAACCTTGTCTAACATATATACATATATCACATAGTTAGGTTATAATGCTTTTCTTTAGAAGAAAATGTATATCAATGACTTTTTAGAAATACAATAAATTAACACATATTATCTGTAGGAATCCCAAATGGAAGAAGCAGAACGTGTCTCACTTGACATTTTCCTCATGAATGGTCACAAAATAATGATTACTTTGATGTCTACAGACCAGACAGATGATGTTTTAGAGGTTTGTTTTATGTGGAAAACATTTATAAAATAAATTTTTTACGCATTTCGTTCATCTTATAAATCCTCATATTAAATGGCAGCTAAATGTATTATTGAGTTATTTGTGGGTCATCATCATTGCACTCCGAACATGTCCATAGGTGCTCAGATTCCCTCCTCAGCAATTCCCGCAGTGTCCAGCGACTGACGACTCCATTTCCATGTTGGTTGATAAGTCTTCTTATATGACTACTAAGTTTCTCATTTCTGGCTGTGCCCATCTTAACTCCCATTTCCATCATCCGAAGAAGTGACATGGATCTGTGTATGTCGAAGTCCTGTGCTCTTCCCACATCTCGGAGGGCATTGATGATGTCCGACCGATCCATTGGTTGCCCGTTCTCAACGACAGCACAGCTAGCCAACCTGTCCGCTATTTCATTTCCCCGTATTCCTGCATGTCTCAGGGACATAGACAAAGGTGACCTCACGTATTTTAGATATCTGCAGCGACTCTACCCATTGCATGCGTACAGAGCCCGCCTCCACTTTTTTTATTATGCTCATCAAATCACTCAATATACATGCGTGGGTGTAGTCTTGTGACTCTAACCATTTGAATGCCTTGGTCATGCTACTCGTGGTCATGACGTATGCACCACTGTCTTCTTTGACTATTCTGCCTGCCGAGCGTGCTGTAAATGCCCATGCACTTCTTTGGTGTCATCTTACAGATCCATCTGTATCTGTAGACTGCACCTTTCTCATTGGTGTTATTGCAGATGAGACCGTTGACCTCAGCATTAACCACGCTGGGTTCTATTCCCTACTTTTCCTGTCGAGTGTGACAATACACGAGAAAGTCCCCTTGAACGACGTAGGCACCGGTATCCACTCCTCACCAACGCTGATATTTGTAAGCCCACAGACCTGTTTGATGACATCTTCAGCCCGGCCCACCCATGATTTGCCTCTTTTTAGCCTGGTACCTTTCTCTGTGTTGAGCACGTGGTGCAATGGATGCTCTTTATCTGTACTAATCTTCAGGTATGCTCGTGCTCTCCAGATCTTGATTCTGTCATCCATGGTTGGAAAGTCAAGAAGATACCTCATTGCTACACAGGGAGTGTCCCTTGTACATCCCAAGATAATGCGCATGGCTTCATTTTGTATTTTCTCCAGCCTATCAATTTGAGTCGTACTGACAGTAAGAATTGCCAGGGCATACTCGATTGGTGCGAGGACTAATCCCTGGAACAGAAGAGTAAGTAGCCTCTGCTCGATGTTGGCAGCTGCCATGACCTTCAAGGCGGCTAATCCTTTGCGGGATTTTGTTATCACATGGTCAGCATGTATATATGCTTATACGTGTAGATTTATGTTATGGATTTAAAGAATCTACTTCACAACAATCATTAGGTCCATTCTTTTTCATTTTCTTTCAACAGAGAATACAAGGTTAGATTGTTGATGGTACAAGTATACCTACAGTTTCTGACCTCACTTATCTCACATATCATCCTTTCAGTCAATATATCCTGCTTACACCAAGCTTGAAATCTGAGAATTGCTCTGTCATTAATCTCTGTACCGCTCCCAAATAAATTGTCATATACAGACTTCAATAGACTTTTTTTTTATATTAAGAACTAAGTCAATAGAATAATAAAAATAAAAAATATAAACAATAAATAGAATAATAGTTATAATTAGAGAAAGAAATTATTTTGTCTTAAGTATGATCTCCAATCTACAAAGGACAAGAGGTAGGGTTCGATCCCAACCGATGGCTTCCAGATCACCCAGCCTTTAATGGGTACCAGATTTTTCTGGGAAAGTAAAGTGGCACGGGCATAATACTGACCACATTACCCCAAAAATCATGTGCCGAAGGTCTATAAATTTATGGTCACTAACACTATATTCCATATATGCCACTTGGCGTGACGGGGGTACTTTACTATTTTTTTTTAATGATCTCCAATGGGAGCCATGATAACTCAGTGGTTAGTGAACTGGACTGCGGCTGACTTGACGAAACAGTTCACATTAATGAGTTGTAACTTGTAAATAACATGTGTCAAGCAATTCCAACAACGGTCATGAACAGGACTCAATGTGACGTAAAGCGCAGATCAACTCTAGCCAGTGGAAGGTCGCATTCACAACACTTGATTTGTCAAAATGGAATAACAAGCTTTAAAAAGTTGTGGAAATCAAAACTCATCAGCACAAACACAAAACTTAGACTATTCAAATCAAACGTACTATCAACCCTTATGTATGCATGTGAGCGCTGGAAAACAACAAGAGACATAGAAACAAAGTTGAACGCAGTCGAAAATAGATGTCTAAGGAAAATACTTGGTATAGCGTGAACGAATTCAAAACAAACGAGGAAATTAGAGAAATCAACAATCAACCACTAATATCTTCAGTAATCAAGAAAAGACGATGGTCATATGTTGGACATGTGATGAGGAGAGATAATAACAAAGCAAGCCTTCATGTGGGAAACAACAGGTAAGAGGAAAAGAGGCCGACCCTGAGAGACACTGAGAAGAACATTGATCAGAGAGGCAAGAGCAGCAGGAATCAGCACCCTCATTGAGATAAGAGTTTCTTGCACAGAACAGAGACAAATGGTGAGATTTGATAAAATATATTTAGAAAGATTGAAAACTGCTAGAATAAAAAAAATTTAGATAAGAGAAAGAATATCTGGGTCTATGTCCTATGGGTTGGCTATGGCTCGAAAGGTCGAAAGATAGATAGATAGATAACAATTGGAAATACTTCTTCTGTCATTTTTGTCACATAATACACAGTCTGAAATTAAAACAAACATGATGATAATGATTTTGTTTGTGTGCTGTTGAGTCTATTTAAGTGTTCTTGTAAGTCTTCTATTTTTCCATATATTGTTTAAAATCTGTATAACATTGCATGAAACGAATTCAAAACAAATGAGGAAATTAGAGAAAGGTCAATAGATAGATAGATATTTAGGAATATCCTTGTTACTCTTTTAGTTGTCCACAGTATTCCTAATATTATTCCATAGCCTCCAAGAATTTTCCTTAATATTGTCCAGAATTCACTTCCCTATATTTAAAACATGACACTGAGCAGTTTTTTTTTGTTTTTTTTGTTATTCTCATTGTAAAAAAAAAATATGTTGAATCTTTGGAGTGCAGCCTAAGCTTGGACATTCTGCACTTCACCTCTGCTGTACATCTACCATGTGAAGTTATTGTCGTTCCTAGGTAATTGAATTCATTTACCCGTTTTAATACTGTCCCATTTATTTTAATTGTTGATTTTAGAGACATTTTTTTTGTTCTAACCATTACTTCTGTCTTTTTGCTGTTGAAGCTAAGGTCCTTAATTTTGCTTTCTGTCACTATAATGTCAAATATTTTATGCAGTTCTTTTTCACTTTTAAATAGTTAGACTGTATCTTAAGTATTTATTGTGTTGGTGATAACCAACCAGTATTCAAGGTCCATCCATTATGGATCTTTGTATGATCTCATTATATAGATCAGTGTGGTCCAACCTTTGTTGTCCGGTGGCCAAACAAAAACATACTGTAGCCTGAAAAACATAGAAACAAATAAAGAAAAACAGATAAGTCACCCATCATTAATTGGAAATTTGAAAATGCTTAAATACATGCAAAATTAATTGAAGAAAAGGAATTTTACTCTAAAGTGCATGGAAAAGTATTTGCAACAAAATATGTATTTCAGGATATAAAATAGCATGATTTAGGGGTTGTGATGATAGAACAGCATGTGCCCATTCAAGAGCTCGTACAACATTCCTACTCCATTGTCAACTTGATTTACACTCTGGAAGAGAAACAAGGCATTTTTAGGTTTTGTGATCAGATGGTGCGAACCATTCTAAAATCTACAGAAGGATGAAGGTACAGTATGGAGACAGTTGTTTTAGTCATAGAAGAGTGTTTGAATGAGTGGAAAGATTTTAAAATGGGAAACAAAACGTGAACAGTGAATGATGAACAGTGGAGTAGGAAACCAGAATGTTGCAAATGAGGCAGTGAAACAATCGATTGAGCAGTGAATTCTTGACAACAAAAATAAATCATTAGTGATTAAATTACTATAGAATTCAACATGAGTCATTTATAGAGAACATCCATAGCTTGTGGACTGGAGGACCAAATATATTGTGAATCAGTGGGACTATGTAAAGAAATATTATAACTGAACAATTTTTGTAAGTTCTCTTGTAAAAAGTTCTTAACCTTAGATTACGATAGGGCAGTAAAAATTTACAGTATCAAAATACAAATTCTTCAAAATTTGACAGTTTGCCTGGTGAAGCATTTGGAACACCCACCACCACCACCACACACACCCTCCTTCCCCATACCCCTCCTCACCCCTTTGCATGTACCTTCCTAATTACTACATGCAGTGACCCCCTAAGCATTGGATTTGTTGTTCCTTTGATGTTGGATTTTTTTCCCCAATTTTGTGAGATACAATCTTGTATAATGCGGAAAAAAAAAATCATCAATTCCCAAGAAATTGGTAGCTTTTCCCTCTGACAACAGACATTTCCTCGGTAGCCAACTGACATCAAACAATCCTCTGTAACTTGCAATGAAATCCAATGAATAATGCTATGAGGTAACTGAACATGCTGACGGACTAATTGTGTCCGTATCGATAGACAATGTAACACGTCCAATCCAAGCAGTCAGGTCATAAATCAACCTGAGACAGGAAATCAGAGTTCCTATGTCTCTCCTAGTGTAAACACACAGCTGTGTATCAAAAGTTCAAAGAAAATATTATTTTTAGAGCTCCTAATGTTACAATTAAGTGGTAGTAATTTTTATTTTGGTATCATAAACACGTGAATCATAGATAGGTATCATAATCTAGGGTTAATATTCTCTTTATAGACTTATATTATAGGATAATATTAAAATAAAATATGCCCACTTCGGAATACACAGTTTTAATTCATCATAATGGTGTATACAATTATCAAACAATAAACAATTTATATAAGTGAAAGAGTGCAATGTATGTATTTAATATTCACGCTTAAATATCAAACTAAATTTATCAAAAAATAACTAATTAAAAAAAAAAACATTAATATGCATTTAAAAATCACTCATTAGTTTTAATTTGCCTAGCCCTTCTTTGAATAAAAATAAACATAATTAACACATCTTATTTACCAAATAACAAAGATTATTTGACATATATATATATAATAAATAAAACAGTTTTTATATATACATATTCAAATAAAACATCTAACCTTTCTTAATATTTTTCTTTCTTTCTTATGACAGATTCAAATTGTAATAAAAAATATGACAAATATATTGTCTGTACACTTCAAATAATATTATACCAATACAAGCCTGCCACATTTTTCTTTTAAAGAATATAAAAATGTACAGTTAATATGAAATAAATTGTATGACAAATATTCACATGTAAATTGTCATATTAATGAAACAACAATAATACAGTTCACATTGTATGTGATCTGTAAACATTGAAAGTGTCAAATGCGAATTTAGATTTTTAAATACTTATTTGCACTATAGAAGTGCTTGTCATGCAATTCAGACACAATGTAAAATAGAACTCATATCTTCTTCATCTTTCCTTCCTTATTTGCCTTTCAGCGTTGAGGGGAGATATAATTTGCGGTCTTTTGCTCTTCTGTTTGCCTCTGCTGCTTTTATGTTTCCTAGTGTTCCTAATATTCCATTAATCCATCTTTTTCGTGGTTGACCCTTGGTTCTGGGGTTCTTGCAGCATTTATTGAAGGCTTGTTGTGTTTTGATCTTTCTACCCTGTCACGTGGCCAAACCATTTTATCTGTTGTTTCTTTATATATTCTATAAAAAACTAAAACTATCTTTACAACACATAGTACCATTGCTGGTGTATGTCGTGGGGGGGGGGGGGGGACGATAGAACCAGATGGATAAAGGCCGCTTGGTCAAGCAGTCGCCACGATGTGTGCGACTCAGGATTTTTATTTCACCCCCGATAGAAAAAATCCTTTCTGTCTACTGCGGGCTTCGAACTCCGTACGTCAGCTTTTCAGCCAGCCAGTAGTTTTTAGCTGCACGGCCACGCGCACCTCGTATATATTCTATGGCAGGGGTTATTCCTAGCTTTATTTTTCTCAGTTCTTTTCTGATCTTATCTCCCAGTTTGTTTTCTGTCACTCATCTAAAACATTTCATCTTGGTGGAGGTTATTTTTCTAATTGTTTTTGCATTTAAGGTCCAGAACTGGCATTGTTAGCATAACATTGGGATGAAGATTGTATTATAAAGTACCCGTTTTGCCTCTAGCGAGTTATTTATTTGTCAACAACAGAATTGATCCAATGCACAGTGGATAGGAGATTGTGGAAGGACCATATGGCGCATGATGATAATGATTTTGTTTCTGTGTTGTTGAGTCTATTTAAGTGTTCTTGTAAGTCTTCTATTTTTCCATATATTGGGTAAAATGTGTATAACATTGCATGGAACAAATTCAAAACAAATGAGGAAATTAGAGAAATCGCCAATCCACGACTAATATCTTCAGTAATCAGGTAAAGACGATGGTCATATGTTGGCATGTGATGAGGAGAGATAATAACCGAATAGCAAAGCAAGCCCTCATGTGGAAAACAACAGGTAAAAGGAAAAGAGGCCGACCCAGAGAGAAGAACATTGATCAGAGCGGCAAGAGCAGCAGGAATTGGCTCCCTCAATGAGATAGAGTTTCTTGCATAGAACAAAGACAAATGATGAGATTTGATAAAAGAACTTTACAAGGATTGAAAACTGCTAAAATAAAAATTTAGATAAGAGAAAGAGTATCTGGGTCTATGCACGTGGGTCGGCTACGGCTCAAGAGGTCAATAGATAGATATATAGATAACCATTGGAAACACTTTTTCTATCACTTTTGTCACATAATACACAGTCTGAAATTAAAACAAACCACTATCTTGGACAAATGGAAACTAACCTTTTCATATATGTTGTCTATTTGTAGTATTACATTGAAAAATAAGACATTAGACACACAAAACGTGTGTTAATCAGAGATGATGTCTAGCCAACTGTGGATTGTTTGCAAACATGCATACATCAAACATTAACAGTCCTGGAAATAATGAGCACAACATGGAGCTTGCAGTGCCCAGCAGATAGTCAGATATAGGAAAAAAAATGTCTCTCCCTCTCTCTGCGATGAAGTCTCAATCAGAGTAGGATTCCAGACTCTCTTATAAAGTCAGCTGTCAGTTTAAGTGATTCGATTGCCCCAATGATATTTTTTTAAATTGATATATACACAATAGAAAGAAGAGAAGTGAAGAAATTAATCAAAGAAGAAAAACATAAAGCATGGATAAAATTTGGAGAAATGATTAGTAACAATCACAAATCAGCATCCAGAGATTTCTATAGAACAATTAAAGCCATAAGACAAAAGAAAGACAATTATGACCCAACTGAAATTATCAATGATAAACGAGGCCAAGCAATAACAAACAAAGCGCAAATCTTAACGAGATGGAAAGAATATTTCGAAGAACTTTTGAATGTAGAAACAACGAGTCCAAAAACACACAAAAAGCAACTAATAGTTGGCGATAAAGAACCAAATATACTAATGGAAGAAATAGAACAAACATTACGACTAGCACCAAGAAACAAAGCCCCCGGAATCGATAACATCCCAGTAGAAATGCTAACAGCAGCGGGAGAGGCAGGATGTAAATGGCTACACAGAATATTCAACGCTGCATGGATACAACAGCAAATCCCAGACGATTGGAAACAGTCCATTATATTACCAATATGGAAAAAGAAGGGCAACAGAAGAGACTTCAACCAATATAGAGGAATATCGCTATTAAGCCACACAGGGAAGTTATATGCCAAGATAGTTGAAAAAAGATTGAGACCAATTATAGACCCACAACTAAGCAATGCTCAGATGGGCTTCAGGAGGAACAGAGGTTGCACAGATGCCCTATTTATCATAAAACCACTAGCGGAGAAAACAATAGAGCATAATAAAACACTATATACAGCTTTTATTGACCAAGAAAAGGCGTTCGATAGGGTGGACAGGGAACAACTATGGTCTGTATTGCCCTTGTACGGAGTGAGTCACCACCTAGTAGAGATATGCAAGAGCCTCTATGAAAGTAGTCGCACTACAGTAAGATCTTCAGCAGGCTACTCTAAACACTTCACCATTAACTCCGGATTAAGACAAGGCTGCGTGCTTTCCCCTTTACTTTTCATCACATATATGGACAATATATGCAAATTAGCATGCCCAATCCAAGGAAATATACCAACACGGACGATAACAAGCGATAACACAAAAGTGAACGAAATATACGTACCAGAAAACAACAGAAGAGAGGAAGAAATAAATGAAATACTATTTGCAGACGACCAAGTTCTGATACAAGAAACAACTGAGGACCTACAAGAACATATCAACAGGCTAAACAACACTTGTAAACAATACAACATGAAGATCAACATAAGCAAAACCGAAGTAATGGCAATAGCGAGAAAGAAAGAAAAGCTAAACATCATAATAGATAATACGACTTTGAAGCAAGTAGATAATTTTAAATATCTTGGTAGCACGTTAACACAAGACAATAACCAAGAGACAGAGATAGATATAAGGTGTAACAAAGCATGCCAAGTTATAGGCCAAGTATCAACACTATTGAAAAACAAAGCAATAACTACGGAAGCAAAAAGGGCAATATACAAATCAATTTTTCTACCAACTCTGTGCTATCAGTGCCAGAATTGGACGCTGGACTCTAGAACAATAAGAAAGATAACGACCACCAAAATGAAATGTGTCAGAAGAATGACAGGAAACAGCTTAAGGGACAGAGTAAGAAACACTGACCTGAGGAAGAAACTCGAAATTGAACCAGCCATCGAATACATAAAGAAACAACAGATAAATTGGTTCGGCCACATAACAAGACAAAAAGAACTAACAATGACTCAAAAAGCCTTAAAGAAACCCTACAAAAACGCCAGATTAAGAGGAAGACCAAGAAAGAGATGGATAAAGGGAATACTAGAGTCACTAAGAGGGATAACATCAGAAGAGGCTAACAGAAGAGCAAAGAATCGCAGATTGTTTCTCCCCTCGACGCCAACGGCAACAGAGGAAGGATAGAAGAAGAAGAAAAAGAAAGATTGCCCCAAATAGTTTCTCTTCCAGGGTGTCCCATGTATGGAAATACTGATTTAGAATCTGAGGCTTGTGATACTTTAATGAGATATTAAAGGAATAAAATAAGTGGGATATTAAAGAAATCAACATCACTGCACTTAGAGCTGTCAACACCGCCTAAAGATGAACTACAGTCAAATTGATTACTGATAGTGAATGTCATATGATCAAGTTTTACATTACATGCTAATAAATACAAGTAAATAAATCTTTTGCTTACATAAGTAAATTTTCTGTAGTTACTTTACTTTTCTGTAACTCTGATGTAGATATTGTTATGCTTAAAGTTTCCAACATTTATATTCTAAAATTGCAAATTGTTGGCAAAACAATGCTGATATTATATATTTTAACCCCTTTCCTCCCTGGTATCGTAAAACTGCACTGGATACTGCAGACAAATACATTCATTCATCTTCACTTTAAAACAATAATTGTCCAATTTGTAAGGGATATAACCATTAATTATTGCCATGACTTTTCTTGACCTTATCCCTTCCATCGATTTTATTCTTTGAGCTTTTTCATCTGTGTTTGGGAAAATGTAGTAAATAGTCATTTTGAGAATTTTCATAATAATGGGGTCAGGTGGAAAGTGATAACTCTATTTGAATTGTATCATACTACAACTGAACTATTCGGAATAACAATGTAATAAATAGTTTAGTCGTCAGATCATTCTCACCTCACGTGGGACATGTCTATAAGTGCTCCTCCCAAATCTGTCCCTCATTGTAGCGGAGACTGATTACTCCAGTTCTGTGTTGATTTGCTATTCTTCTGTGTCTTCCCACATAGCACTCCTTTCTAATATCTCTAGTTTTAACCTGATGTTTATGCTATCTGGACATGGTTGTAGATTCATGATTATTGACTGAATCATTAGGTTGCCCTACCTCCCTTAGTACATTCGGAATGTCAGCCCTGTCCATTGCACGTTCACTATCCACAACAGCTGGGAATTAGCTTGTTCATTTTCTATCATGCCTAAGTGTCCTGGGATGAAAATTAAACATACCAGCCAGCCCTGAGTTCTTTAGTAACACCAACCACTGTCTTCAAACCCAGCCCACTTCGATCTTCCTGAGCATGCTTATCGGGTCACTCAGAAATATGTAATAATAAAACTATTTAATGTTTATATTTAATTTTATTATTAATTTAACTTTATTTAATAAGTTAATAAATTATTAAATATATTTTGTCTTTGTTCTATTCTTCTGTTGCTGCTACAATTTTTTTTACAGAAGTAACAGGGACAAAAAGAACCAAGAATACATTTTGTCGCATAGTACGTCACGCTCAATTTGATTAGTGAGAATGCCATCAAACCATATTCTTTTAACATGTCTTGTATCATCTTACAAACAAAATAAAATTACACATTATACAATGCTATGCACCAACCAACGATAAAGATGACTCAGTTAAAGATGATTTTTATAAACAGCTACAATGCCAGATGGATGCAAGACGAGCCAAGGATATTATAATCTTGATGGGAGACCTAAATGCTAAGGTAGGATCAGACAACAGAGGCTTTGAAGAGATTATGGGAAAACATGGACTTGGAGATATAAACGAGAATGGAGAGATATTTGTGAATTTCTGCGCCCTTAATCAAATGAGCCTAGGAGGAACAATATTCCAACATAAAAGAATACACAAAGCTACATGGGTGTCACCAGATCATAGAACGGAAAATCAAATTGATCACATATGTATTAATAATAAGTTTAAGTCATCCTTACAGGATGTAAAAGTATATAGAGGGGCAGATATAGCTTCTGATCATCATCTGCTGTTAGCCAAACTTAAAATTAAATTAAAAAGGTATACTACAACGAATAAGGGCAGAACGTATTTCAATGTAGGGTTTCTTAAAGAACAAGGAATTAAAGATAAATTCGCAGTCACAATATCAAACAAATACCAAGTCCTCCAACAACTAGAAAATACAATAAATATAGAAGATCATTGGAAACAGGTAAAAAATATATGGAAAGAGACATGCGAAGAAACACTGGGGAAAAGAGAACGCCAGAATAAGGCATGGATGACAGCAGAGACCCTGGATAAAATTAAAGAAAGAAAGAACAAGAAAGCAGACATAAATAAAAGCAAAACAAGAAGTAATAAAGCCAAGACACAGGAAGCTTACACAGAGGTGAACAAAGAAGTGAGAAGATGCATTAAAAGGGATAAGAGGAAATATATAGATGAATTAGCTAAAGAGGCAGAAGAAGCAGCAAATAAAGGGAATATGAAAGAACTGTACAACAGCACAAAGAAATTAGGTGGAAAATACAAACAGATCAACGCCTTTATCAAAGATAAGAAAGGAAATCTGCTTAGTAATATAAAGGAACAAATGGAGAGATGGAAGGAGCACTTTGAAGAACTTTTGAACAGACCTGGCTCAAATAATCCTCCAGATATACTACCAGCAGAAGAAGAATTACACGTTAACTGCGGAAAACCAAGCAAAGAAGAAATAATGAAAGCCATCAAACTGTTAAAAGATGGTAAAGCCACAGGACCAGATGAAATTCCTTCGGAAGCCATCAAAGCAGATATTATCACCTCTACCAAGATGTTACATAATCTATTGGATAAAATTTGGGAGAGGGAAGAAATACCTAAAGACTGGAGAGAAGGTTATATGATCAAACTACCAAAGAAAGGAAGTTTACAGGAGTGCACAAATTATAGGGGAATTATGCTACTATCAGTGCCAGGAAAAATATTAGGCAGAATCATTCTGGAGAGACTAAAAGAGGCTATAGAGAAACACTTGAGAGATGAACAAGCAGGTTTTAGGAAGAACAGATCATGTGCTGATCAAATAACTACTCTACGTATAATAGTTGAACAAAGTTTAGAACTAAAATCCCCACTTTATATTGGATTCATAGATTACGAAAAGGCATTTGATAGTTTAGACAGAAGAATGCTTTGGAAGTTGCTGAGTCATTATGGAATCCCCATAAAGTTTATTAACCTGATAAAAACAATGTATGAAGGAACAAAATGTAGTGTGGTGCATGAAGGACAGCTTACAGAAGCATTTGAAATAAGAACAGGAGTAAGGCAAGGATGCCTTCTGTCTCCATTTCTCTTTCTACTGGCCATAGATTGGATTATGAAAATAACTCAAAACAACAGAAATGGGATCCAGTGGTCACTGACCAAACAACTTGATGATTTAGACTTTGCTGATGACATAGCTCTCCTATCACACAGCCACCAACAGATGCAAGATAAAATGAGTATATTAGATGAGAGATCACAACAGCTAGGACTAAAGATTAATAGAGATAAGACCAACATTATGAGAATTAATGCAGTTGGCAATAACCAAATAAAACTAGGAGAAATACCTCTACTAGACGTACAATCTTATATATATCTGGGCAGTAATATAGATAAAGAGGGAGGAACAGAAAACGATACCAAAATAAGGATATCAAAAGCAAGAGGAGCTTTCATTGCACTGGGAAACATATGGAAATCCAAAGAAATTAGGCTAAATACAAAAATACAAATTTTCAACTCCAATGTTAAGTCGGTTCTATTATATGGCTGTGAAACATGGAGAATAACAAAATTGACAATCACGAAGGTACAGACTTTCATTAATGGATGCTTGCGCAGAATAAAGGGATGGAAATGGCAGGACAAAGTCACAAACGTGGAATTATGGAAATGTACCGGTCAAATACCAGTGGATAAAGAAATACAGCGAAGACGATGGCGATGGATAGGACACACACTACGGAAACCAACTGAGAGTATTACACAACAGGCCCTTTTTTGGAATCCCCAGGGGAAAAGACAAAGAGGAAGACCAAGGAATTCTTGGAGAAGACAGATTGAAGCAGAGATGAAGATGATGGGGAAGACATGGAATGATCTTAAAAGAATTGCAAAAAATAGAACGACTTGGAAAGTGTTTGTTGAAGACCTATGCTCCACTGGGAGCTAAAAGGTAGAAGAAGTATCATCTTGATATTGGTAAAATCTAATACCTTGTTCATTTGTCTAAAAATTCACATATAATATGTTATATGTTAGATAAATATAAATATGTAAATTGATTCTTAAAACCATGAAACATTTTGTCTCTGAAATCTCTTCCGTTGCGTCGATAAAAAGCTTCCGTACGGAAAGAGTTAAAATGAAAAATACCACATATTTTTTTCCATTTACTTATTTCTAAATCATCTACACAGACATAATGTTTACATTTTGAAATTTCTCATCCATTTTGCTTCAACAAACTTATATAAATTACGCATGTAGGTACAGTATGTCAAGAGATATGTCTCTCTAAAGAATACAATATGTATGTTATTTCCCTTGGTTTTTTTGCCAAGTACCGCATGGTATCTTTTTTTTTTTTAATCCGGTAGTTTAATACAGTAAGTAGATTGCTTTGTTATGTTCTTCATTTGGCCAAAAAATAGAACTTATTTGATTGTGTCACAATGAAGCTACAATATTTTGTGTTTTTTTCCCTCTATATCAAACTTAGTGATGGAATGACTTTGGGACCAGACTGCCTTTCTTCTTAGATTCATATTCTCTTTGCCAGACTGAGTGGCTTGTTTTAAGAACCAAAGTGTGGTAGATATGTATGGTTCTGATTCACTGACCCATATGTCATCCGACAGTCGCCATTATCTTTGGTCCCAAGCCTGAGTTTAGTAATTGGAGGTATGGTTATGGTAGGTCCCAGTATCACTGCAAACGAATTAAAATCCATAATTGTTCAACCGCCTGTGCCAGTGGAATCATCCGAATTACTATCTCATCTCCCAAACAAAAAAAGGTAGCTGTAGTCTCCATCATAGCAGTCTCAGCACACACCAAAAGACATAAGGCGAAACCGCACAGAAAGTGAACACAGCCATCTGTTCTCCGTCATGCGATATCATCATTCATCGTAAACAATCGAAATATCGAAACACGATCAAAACAGATGAAATGCACAGCTCACTCTGTTTTTGTCAATTGGAGGTATGCTCATTTTTAAGATCAAGCAGTAAAAGAATGTCATGTAGTAACAGTTCCTTCTAAATTTTCAAAGCTTGTGACATGGTAAATGAATTTGTAAGTGTAGCGAGTGGAAGAACTGCTATGAAAATAGAAATGTACTTTATAAGGATTCATTTATCTCTTTAGGCTGTAGCTCAGCAGATTGAAATTCCTGATGACTTTGTCCATTACTTTGGACTTTATCTTGTGAAAAAGGAAGAAGATGGTGATAGCTCAAGTAAGTGATAGTTTAGTAGATGTTGTTGTTGATCATCATCAATGAATATCAAAATTATAATTTTCTGTTGATTTAAAGGCAACTGATGAGTAGTTCCTTCTGAGCTCAACTTTTGTCTGCTACATTGGTGGCATCATTATCAAGTACCGGGCCTGCTGGCGTAGGTGATCGACAGTTATTTATCATTTCTGTTGTTGACCTTCTGCCAAGCCATTCTCTTAAGCTGTCTGGTATCTTTTCTCTTTGCTTCCCTCTATCTCCCCTCTATCTCTTCTCATCCCTCAATTTTCCCAGTTGTTACAATATATTCCAGCTGTTCTCTTCTCATTCATCATCATCATCATGTGCCATACCGGTTGGTGTAGGTGATCATGTCCCTCCACAATCTTCTATCTACAGTGCATCATATCAGTTCTGTTGTTGACTGTTTTCCATGTTTTCTCTTCTCATTACATGGCCAAAAAATGATGATTGTTTCTTCCTAATATTGGAAATTAGCTCTCTTTTTGCTTTGGCCTCTTTCAGAACATTTTCATTACTCTTCTTAGCTGTCCATGGTATTCTCAACATTCTTCTGTAAAACCACATTTCTACAGACTCCAGTGATTTTCTTGTCTGTTGTCCTATTGTCCATGATTCACATCCATATGTTAAGACTGACTCTACATAACATTTAAGAACTCTTTTTCTTGTTTCTATTGTCAAAAATGGATTGCATAGTATCTTTCTCAGTTTTTGGAAAGCTGCTTTTGCCTGAACCATTATGCATCTCACCTCTTTTGTACATCTTCCGTCTGAAGTTAACAAAGTTCCCAAATATTTAAATTCATTTACCTGTTTTAATATTGTTCCACTTGTCTTTATTTTGCACTGAGGTGATGCCTTTTTCTTTGTTGTTATCAATGGTGGCATGCTAGGTAGATAAAAATATGAGTGTAAATAGTGGCTTCACAATCCAAAGGTCATTGAGTTTGTTTCTACATGAGCATGATCTGATTGATCTGACTATAGAGATGTGTACTTAGAAAAGCTAGTAACCACCTGGAAGATCTCTTCGTATGCTGTGAGTTATAACTGCCGTTTATGTCTATATAGTAAGAAATAATTTTTAAAATGCATTAAAAATTGTATAATATATGTATCAATTCTAAGTAATAATGGCCAGCAAGCAAACAAGAAAATCTCTGGAGGCAATGGAAATGTAATTTTACAGATGAATGTTGCAAATTTAATATGTCCTGGTATTAACATATGAGTATGTGAAGAGACCACAGAAGAATTTCAAAACAGACTTTTATATGAGAAACATTAAGGTACAGAAAAAGAGGAAGACCTAGAGAGACAATGAAAAGAACACATATAAGAGAAGCAAAGCTGACAGATATAGACAATAGATAAGATTGAATGTCCTCACCCAGAGTAGAGATGGGTAACAAAAAACACAACAAGCCCTATACGACATCTAGTAACGCTGGAAGGATCATGATATATATATATATATATATATATATATATATATATATATATATATATATATATAAACACTCACACACATTCTATATATTTTAGAGGTGGACGACATGTAATAAAGTAAAGTAAAGTACCCCCGTCACGCCAAGTGGCGTATAGGGAAATATGGTGTTAGTGACCCTATATTTTACAGACCTTCAACACATGATTTTTGGGGTAATGTGGTCAGTATTACGCCCGTGCTGCTTTACTTCCCCAGAAAAAAAATCAGGTACCCATTTAAGGCTGGGTGAACCCGGAAGCCATCGGTTAGGATCGAACCCTACCCCGTGTCCTTTGTAGCCCAGTTCACTAACCACTGAGCTATCGCAGCTCCCGACGACATGTAATACTAGACCAAAAAATGTGTACAAATGAAAAAAAACTATGAAATAAATTTTTTTCAAGTGTTAATATAATAATTATTTATATATATGGCCCTTTTCGTCTTGTCAGACGGTCTGGTGGAGGCTTTTGTGTATTTTTTTAGGTTTTGTTTTTGTCAAACAGCTTCTCTCGTGGCTAATTTACCAATGTTTGACAAACACACGGTGTCACATAATGAACAAGTCAGGCTCGCTGATCCACAGGGTTTTACATCCTTTTTCATGAGTCTTTTCTCTTCTAAGTTTTGCCTTAGCACAGTCTCAAATGATGTTATACCGTTCCTTATACAAGTTCTCCATGATGTGCGATTACTTGCCAGATGTTCCCAGTCATTTTCACATATGGAGAAGTCTTTCAGAGATGATTTACAGATATCTCTATATTGTAATTTAGGTCTGCCGATTTGTCTTTTTCCGTGTATTAGTTCACCATATAGTACTTGCCTAGGAATGCGCTTTTCTTCCATTCGTTGGACATGCCCCAGCCATCTTAGTCTTCGACTTCTGAGCATCGACATGATTGTTAGGGTCTTAGCACGTTGCAGGACATTTAAGTTGGTTATTTTGTCCTGCCATTTGATGTGCATTATTTTGCGGAGACATCGCATGTGGAAGACATTTAGTCTTTTTTCCTGGTTTGAGTATGTTGTTCAGGTTTCAGATCCATGTAATAGTGTGCTAAGCACACAAGTTTGATATATTAAGAGTTTAGTCTTCAGTGTTAGTTTCGTGTTGTTCCAGGCCCTTTCTGCAATATCGACATGTAGCCTATTTAGTTCTTTATCTATGAGGGCTGTTGTTCTAATTTGCCCTTCTGTCGGTGTGTTACATTGGTGCTTTCTTCCTCATTTCACTTTGCCTACTCTGCCTGGGCGCGGAATATGGAGATAGTGCTTTACCCAGTCGCACTATCCCCCTCTCGACTTCCTTCAAGGATTTCCGAAGGAGGGACAAAGTCCATACGTTCAGAATTGAAAGAAGGTGCAGGGGATGCCAGAAAGACGGTTAACGCCGTCTATTGCCTTAGGGTCCCTCCCTCCGGATTTTTACTCTGGGTGTACTCCCATAACCTTCGATTCTAACTAGAATCTAGTCCACAAGATAGTGGAGGATTTTGTGGTCGAAGTTTCCCTTCTTCTAGACGGGTTGCCAGCCAAGGATAATAATTATAATATTACTATAATAATAATACATGATAGTTTAGGGCAAAGATTCTCAGCACCCACTGCATGCTATCTTGGTGGCCATGAAGTTCCAGCCTCACCCAGCGAGTTTCGTCATTTATTGTCCGGCTTTCAGCTGAACAAAAGATTGAGAGGAAAAAAAAGAAAGGATGAAGCAAACTCTGGCGTTTTTTCCTTCCCAATGAACAGAAGCGGTAACTGTCTGCATAAAATGGTCAGTGCAAAGCAGATATAGTGGTTGAAATTAGCCTTGATGAGGTATCTTGAAGGGCTTGAGTAGAGGTGAGCCTTAATTTACATCATAAATATAAGTGGCGGCATAGACTCAGTGTTTCAGCAATTTCTGAAATAGACATGAGTCGGGTATATGCATTTGTTGATGGCTAGTTGTACCGACAGTTGTTAGTAATACAGAACTATAAAATCACCCACAAAATACAAACTTTAATGCATGTGTTTTATTGTGTATTTCCCACAGTGATGTCGTGGCTGTAATTTATTAATTTTATTTCTTATCTAAGTAGAAGCAGATGACTATCAGCACATATACATTTTGTGTATATGTGTGTTTGGTTTTACGTGCATCTTTACAATAAGTACACCAATGAAGAGAGTGTGAACATATCGGCCTAATTTCAACAGAAAAGACATTTTGTTTTGTTGAGATAAAAGGAACATGTGTGTTTGATCTGTGACAGCCATGTTGCGATGTCCAAGAAATATAATATTGAACATCATTTTTAAATAAATCACAATTCATTTACGGAAAAATATCCACCTAATTAAGAAGTACAAAAGTATAAAGTAGCTGAATTGAAAGCAAAATCTGCAGTTCAGCAGTCAGCTTTTATCAAGTCTGTGTTAACATCGAAAACGTCACAACTTCTTCATTTAAAATTGCTTACGTCTTGACAAAGAAGAAAAGACCACTTCAACATGGTAGATTGCTGAAAGAAGCTTTTCTGGCAAGTGCAGAAATTCTGTTTAATGGATTTTCTAATAAGAAAGAAATAATGTCAGCAATAAACGATCTACACTTATCAAATGATACTGTTACGAGAATAGAAGCAATCGCTGGTAACATGCAAACTCAGTTGAAGAATGACCTAACAATTTGTGAGTTCTTCTCCCTTCAATTTGATGAGTCCATCGATCGGGCAGACATCATCAATGCCCTCCGAGATTTGGGAAGAGCTCAGGACTTCGACAACTATGAGTCCACATCATTCTTTTGGATGAGAGAGATGGGAGTCAAGATGGGCACAGCCAGAAACAAGAAACTTAGTGGGCGTATAAGAAGACCAATCAACCAACACAGAACTGGAGTTGTCAGTCGCTGGACACTGAGGGACTTGCTGAGGAAGTGATCTGAGTACCTATGGACATGTTTGGAGTGCAATGATGATGACCCACAAATAACTGAATCAGATATTTCACAGTTGGCTGTTATGGCAAGAATGGTGTTCAGTGGCCTCACTGTGAAAGAAGAGCTGTTGGCAATTCCGACCCTGAAAACTAGAACAAGAGGTGAAGATGCATTTAATATATTCAAATCGTATGTGGCAGAAACTATCGTGGTGCTTGAAAAGCTTTCTGCTATTACTATGGATGGAGCAGGGACTTTCGGTCAATATGGGGGAATAGGTGACAGGAACAGTTGAGGCACTGTCTGAAAAGTGTTCCTTGTTGTAGTTCCCTCATACACCAAGTCTGGTTTGCTGCAGGAGCTACTGAGTTTAGTATGCACACTGTGAGCTGTGCTTTTCACCCGGATGGTGTTTCTATATTTAGATTGCTTATGATGAATGATGTATCATATGACAAAGGGCAGTTCAACTGCATTCATTTTCGGTGCTACTTGGCCTTATTTCTTTTGGCATGTGCTGTAACGGCTATGATGGGGACTGCAGCTGCCTTTCTTTGTTTGGATATTCGATGAGATGTTTATTTGGATGATTATACTGGCACAGGCGGTTGAGCAATTATGGATTTTCATTAGTTCAGTCATACTGGAGCCTTTGAATAACTATAACTATGATAGGCAACATAGATGGATTTGTTGCCTTTTGCAACACACACCCATGCGTACATGTATGTGTCATCCACATATAGAAGAGATGTTGTTGAATGGTGAGACTGATGCTTTTTCTGCCTTCATTTTTGCATCTTTTCTTTTCAACCCATTTTTTTGTGGGTCTCTTTCTCTGATTTTCATGTAATTCTTTACAAGTTTACACTATTTCTGTCCAACTGTGGAACATTTATAGATTTTCATTGTTGACGTTGAAATGCTTCATGCCATGCAAGCAGGTATGGCTAAAACAGAGTGGTTGACCAATAGGTTGCATGTCTGACACCAGCTCATTGTACAGAATGTCTTTTGGAATTCCCTCTTCCATACATGTCTTGTGTCCAAGTCATCTCAGATGACTTTGGTTTAGAATGACATAATTACTGTTTGTGTTTACTGCTGACTTTGGTTTAGAATGACATAATTACTGTTTGTGTTTGCTGCTTAAAGAGCAGCAAAGTTGGTACATGATCATAGTATGTGGTGCCTAGAATTTTTCTTAGGCTGTACACATGGATTGAACTATGCTGTTGTTCTTGATGAACATTAAGAATGTTCTTGATGTTGTCTATGTCTCACTGTGTGTCTGCGTGTATGTGTGCATGCGTTGTGTTTTGTAAAGAATCATATTCATGAAAGTGACAATTGCACAATAAAAGGATGTTTGTTTAAAAAGTACATTTTGTTACATTGATGTGCTGGAGAATTTTGCTTATCACTATAACTCAAAGAAGGTCATCATTAGGGTTTCCCAGACCAGACAAATCAATGAGTTGTCATCAGTCTTAACTAGAAACACTGATTTAGGCCTGGCTGTAAAAATAAAAAGGAAATTGCCATGTATGTTCGTAATTTCTAAATGAACACAAGAAAATGTGCACATTGAGAAACAGATGATATTAGGAATGACAAAGTTATCATCTGGTCATTCTTTGAGCTGAGTGGGAGTATAAGATTGCCTACCTGATGGGCAGTGAATAT
The DNA here is from genome assembly GCA_032433765.1 of Megaustenia siamemsis. Taxonomy (NCBI): domain Eukaryota; kingdom Metazoa; phylum Mollusca; class Gastropoda; order Stylommatophora; family Ariophantidae; genus Megaustenia; species Megaustenia siamemsis. The sequence continues at coordinate 36,836,486 of JAVIAB010000041.1, read as the reverse complement.
AAGGATACTTTGATGGTAATGAACCTAATTCCATGGAGAAATAGATTGAACTAGATACAAACATGTTCAAGTCAGTGCACAGAGCTACTGCCTCGCAGTCAGTGCAATGTTATTTTCAATAGTATGACATTTTAAGAATCTAATGCCAGAGCTCAGTTAAAAATGTTATGAAACTAGTACACAGTATTTTGTACATTCTATATCTTGTTATTCCTGCATGTATTGAGGCAAAGGCATTACTAAATATCAGGCAGTATAATTTTTGTTAAAAAATTATCTAATTTTTTTCCTCTTAAAGATTATTCTACTTTATAATAGTGAAGTAATCTTATTTATTTTACTTATTTTCCAAAATGTTCTATTAGTTGTGAGAAAACTCCAAGAGTTTGAATCGCCATACCTGTCCCTGAAAGCAGCAACCAAGAATGGAGTGCACAGGATAGTGCTAAGAAAAGGGCGAGTTTCATGTCTATCATTGTAAATTTATGGACAAAGAAAATGTATTTTGCTGGGTTCTTTTTTTTAAATTCTTAGTGTAAAAGAAATAGATTATTTTTCTTTTAAAATGAATAGTAGACATGTCAGACAACTGTTTTTGCCATTTATAGCACTCCTCTCAAAAACACATTATTGTGTGATAAAGACAGAGTAGAAATAATAACCATGAGCCATCAAAAACATGATTAATAACATTTTTTTTTCATGACATACAAAAAAAAATTGTAGAATTTGTTACAGGAAATCATCATATAATCCTATCACATAATCATCAATAGATGCAAGATAAAATGAGCATACCTGATGAGAGATCAAACAGCTGGGACTGAAAATAAATAGATAGGGCCAAAATTTTGAAAATTAAAACAGTTGGCAATAACCAAATAATAATAGCAGAAATAACTCTGTTAGACATACAATCTTACATATATCTGGACAGTAATATAGATAAAGGAGGAACAGAGAATGAAACCAAGAAAAGGATACAAAAAGCAAGAGGAGTCTATGCTGCACTAGGAAACATGAAAATCCAAAGAAATTTAGTTTCTTCAAATACCATGCTTGCTGATGTAGGTGATCATGTCTCTCCACAACTTTTGATCTCAACAGTTATTAATAATTTTTTTTCTTGACCTTCTGCCAAGCCTTCTTTTAAGCTGTCTGGTATCTTTTTTCATTGCTTTCCTCTATCTCTTCATCCCTCAATTTTCCCAGCTATCACAATATATTCCACCTGTTCCCTTCTCATTACATACCCAATAAATGATGATTGTTTCTTCATAATATTGGAAATTAGCTCTCTTTTTGCTTTAACCTCTTTACACAATGTTTTCATTACTCTTCTTAAATGTCTATGGGATTCTCAACATTCTTCTGTAAAACCACATTTCTACAGCCTCAAGTAATTTTCTTGTCTGTTGTCCTATTGTCCTTGATTCACATCCATGTGTTAAGACTGGTTCTACATAACATTTAAGAACTCCTTTTCTTAACATTTAAGAACTCCTTTTCTTGTTTCTATTGTCAAAAATAGATTGCACAGTATCTGCCTCATTTTTTGGAAATCTGCTTTTGCCTGAACCATTCTGCATCTCACTTCTGTTGTACATCTACCATCTGAGGTTTACATTGTTCCCAGGTATTTAAATTCATCTAACTGTTTTGATATTGTTCCACTTGTCTTTATTGTGCATTGTGGTGATGTATTTTTCTCTGTTGCTACCATTACTTCTGTCTTTTTGCTATTGAGGATGAGTCCTTTCCTTTTTTTTTTTTTTGCCTTCTTCCACTTTAATGACTAACATTTCTTGTAACTCATTTTCACTCTTAGCGATTAAGACTGTATCATCAGCATACCTGAGGTTTTTTATATTATGACCCCCCAATTGTTATTACAAGCATGCCCTTATGAATCTTAAAATAATCTCATTGTACACATTCAATAAATTTGGTGATAGCACACAATCTTGCTTAACACCTTGATTTATTTGTTGAAACATTCCCAATTGATTTCCAGTTGTTATGGCTGCTGTTTGTTGCCAGTACATGTTCTTTATTATTCTTAGATCTTTGCTGTCAACATTTATGTCTTCAAAAATGTTGATTATTTCTTTGTGCTCTACTTTGTCAAATGCTTTGGTATTATCTATGAAATATAGGTCTAGATCTGTTTTCACCTGTATAGCTCTTTCAACTTATGTCTTTTGATGTATATGGCATTGTTCGTACCTTTATCTTCAACAAAACAACACTGTTGATCACTAATTTCTGGAATGATTTTGTTTTGCACTCTTCGTATGATGATTCTTAGTAATATCTTAGTCGTGAAGCTTATTGTGCGATGATCATCGCATTCAATTGCACCAGATTTCTTTGTTAGGGCTATGAGTATTGATTTTAATATTGGGTTAAATACAAAAATAAAAATGTTGAACTCCAATGTTAAATCAGTCCAGTATGACTGTGAAACAGGGAAAACAACAAAAATGACAATAATGAAGATACAGACCTTCATTAATGGATGCTTGTGCAGAATAAAAGGATGGAAATTCTTTCTTTCTTTCTTTCTCTCTTCACTGATATCTAAAAGGTGTTGTGGTTAAGGATGGAAGTAGCAAGACAAAATCACCAACGTAGAATTATGGAAATGTACCAGTCAGTTACCAGTGGACAAAAAGAAATAAATGAAGACTTTAGCGCTGGATAGGACACACACTTCGGAAGGCAACTAAGAGCATTATACAGCAGGCTCTTTTTTGGAATCCCCAGGTGAAGAGACAAAGAGAAAGACCAAAATATTCTTGGAGAAGACAGGTGAAAGCAGAGATGAAGATGACGGTGAGACATGGAAAAATCTTAAAATAATGGCAAGAAACAGAATGGCTTGGAAAGTGCTTGTTAAAGACAAATGCTGCTCATGGAGTTGAAGGGTAGAAGAAGAAGAGCATTTACCAATTATATCATTTATATATTTATGTCAATTATATAATTTCATTTAGGTTATATATACAATTAAATCTGTAGTGTGTCTTAAAACCAAAAAAGTATTTTAAAATAAGACTGTTTTTAATTAACCTAGAAGTAGGTAATGGGCATTATTAGAATTACATAGGAATTATTTGAGATATACAATGGACATTTAAACTGGATGCATTTGAAAACAAATGCCAGAGGAAAATATTTTGTATACCATGGAATTATTCAAGACTAGTACAGAAATAAAAGAAATAACAAACCATCCAAAAATATCAACTATAATCAAGAGAAGAATGTGGTAATATGTTAGTCATGTGAGGAGAAGAAACAACAAAAGAAGAAAGAATATCAAAGCAGGCCCTCAAATGGAAAAGAGACTGACCTAGAGAAATATTAAAAAGAACATTAAAGCAAGATGTTCCCTGTCCAAGAATCAGCCGCTTGCCCAGAACAGAGCAATGTGGTGAGACACACTGTAGATCTTGTGCAAGGTCTGACAGTTAAGTGATTGTTGAACACAAGAGTCTAGAGTTTCTGCCATATGCGTCGTCTTTGGCTCAAAAGGGCAATAGATAACTAGATACATTGGACATTGTTTAATAACATATTTATATTTACATTAAATTATGGTATGAGTATTCTCATTAAAATTTTTCATGCTTAAATTGTGAAAAAGTAAGGTTAACAAAATGTTATGACTTGTGTGTGCATACTTGTGTATATATATATATATATATATATATATATAAGACAATATATATGATGATATATATATTGTGTGTGCATACTTGTATATATATATATATATATATATATATATATATTGTCCTATTGAGCCGAAAATGGCATATAGAGCAGAAATTCTAGACTTTTGTGTTCAATGATCTTTCAAGTGTCAGACCTTGCACAGGATTTGCATTGTGTTTAGCTACACAGTTCTGTTCTGGGTGAGTTGCTCAATCTTGGTAAGGGAGTTGATGACTGGTGTTGTTGGCTCTCTCCAATAGTATGCGAAGTATTTTCCTGAGGCATTTGTTTTCAAATGTTTCCAGTTTATTTTCTTTTTCTTTAGTTGTTTTCCAGCTCTCACATGCATAAGTAAGGTAGGTAGAGAGTTTCTAAAGCTTCAGTGGAGTACTTAAAGTGTGGTTGAATCCTTGAAGGGGGAGTCCCCAGGGAATTTGAGTTAGTTTTTGAGATGAGATGGTCTTCAATAGCAGTTTTTTTCAGGGAGGCAACTTTGAGTTTTTGAGAGAGGAAGTTAAGTAATATCCCAGTGTTAGAGTTCTGGTCAAGAGCTACAGTCTGTTTGGAGACACAAACTTATTAGCTATAAGAAGTTCTTCAAGCAGTTGGTTTGAAGTTAGTTTTCAAACTTTAAGCAGTTTTCAAATCAGTGTTCAAGAACAGTTTTAATACTTGATCAATTTTCCATTACAGTTAAGTTGCTGAGGAGTAAGAGATTCAAGGTTTCCAAGATGGTGGAACTAGTTCACGTTCTCTCAATCGCTGCAGAAGTTGCATTTGGGGTCTGATTAATTTCGACTCTCCATTGCAATTTTCTGCGTTAAAGCCAAAATGATGACTTAGCACATCTGCGCCGATGAAGCGGAGTAGTACGCACGGCAATATTCCTTTTTGACAAATCAAGTGTTGTGAATGCGACCTTCCACCGCTTAGAGTTGTTGATCTGCGGTTTACATCACATTGAGTGCTGTTCAATAACCGTTGTTGGAATTTGATGCAAGTCATTTACATGTTACAACTCATTAATGTGGATTTCTCCGTCAAGTCAGCCAAAGTTTTATCTCTTTAGGGAATTTGCACCATGTTTCATTCATTGTAGGCTGCATTCACTAGAGAAATCAGGAATCTATGGGCGCTGCCATTGTTGTGTGTGTTACGTCATCACAATGGCTCATCATATATCCCTAGACTGGCCATACGCTAATCTTACGGTCTGTTGTTTGATGTGCGACGGGGATAATCTGCCGACTGCATTTTATATGTTCGGAAACGGAGTCAAAAACGATGTCCTAACATCATCAAGCGCTATACATTTTAAAAATATGACGATCATCATATTCAGGAGGACGTGAACTTCAGGTCAATATGGTGGATAGGTGACAGGAACCATTGAAGGCTATGTATGAAAGTGTTCCTTGTTGCAGTTTCCTCATATTCCAAGTCCGGCTTGTTGCAGGAGTTACTGAGTTAGGTGCTCTGTGCACACCGTGAACTGTGTGTTTCATCCGTTTTGACCGTGTTTCGATATTCCAATTGTTTACGATGAATGATGATATTGTATGGCAGGGAACAGTTGGCTGTGTTCACTTTCTGTGCGGTTTCGCTTTATGTCTTTTGGCGTGTGCTGAGACTGCTATGATGGGGACTACAGCTACCTTTCTTTGTTTTGGGAGATGAGTTAGTAATTTGGATGATTCCACTGGCACGGGCAGTTGAGCAATTATGGATTTTTATTCGTTTGCAGTGTTACCAGGGTCTTCCATAACCAAAAGACAAATGAGATTCAAGTCCATATATGTAAGGAACTAGCAGTGAATTAGAGCTTGGGTGCATAACATACTACCCTTTATATCACAGACTATTTAACAAAATCAGTCCAGAAATTAGCAATGAACAGTGTGGTTTTGTTAGAGATAAAGGAACAAGCAATGCCATTTATATCATAAGATCTTTAGTAGAAAGAGCCATAGAGGTGAAAACAGATCTATACCTATGTTTCATAGATTACGCCAAAGCATTTGACAAAGTAAAGCACCAAGAAATAATCAACATTTTAGAAAGCATAAACATAGATAGCAAAGATCTAAGAATAATAAAGAACATGTATTGGCAACAAACAGCGGCCATAAGAACTGGAAACCAATTGGGAATGTTTCAACAAATAAAACAGGGTGTTAGATAAGGTTGTGTGCTGTCACCAGATTTGTTTAATATTTATAGTGAGATTATTTTAAGATCCATAAGGGACATGCCTGGAATAACAATTGGAGGTCATAATATAAATAATCTAAGGTATGCTGATGATACGGTATTAATCACTAAGAGTGAAAATGAGTTACAAGAAATGTTGGACATTATAGTGAAAGAAAGCAAAAATAAAGGACTCAGCCTTAATAGCAAAAAGACAGAGGTAATGGTAACAACAAAGAAAAAGACATCGCCTCAGTGCAAAATAAAGACAAATGGAACAATATTAAAACAGGTAAATGAATTTAAATATTTGGGAACTTTGTTAACCTCAGACGGAAGATGTACAAAAGAGGTGAGATGCAGCATGGCTCAGGCAAAAGCAGCTTTCCAAAAAATGAGGAAAATACTATGCAATCCATTTTTGACAATAGAAACAAGAAAAAGAGTTCTTAAATGTTACGTAGAGCCTGTCTTAACATATGGATGCGAGTCATGGACAATAGGACAACAGACAAGAAAATCACTGGAGTCTGTAGAAATGTGGTTATACAGAAGAATGTTGAGAATACCATGGACAGCTAAGAAGAGTAATGCAGAGGTTCTGAGAGAGGTCAAAGCAAAAAGAGAGCTAATTTCCAATGTTAGGAAGAGACAATCATCATTTTTTTTTTGCCATGTAATGAGAAGAGAACAACTGGAATATATTGTAACAACTTGAAAAATTGAGGGACGAAGAGATAGAGGGAAGCAAAGAGAAAAAATAACAGACAGCTTAAGAGAATGGCTTGGCAGAAGGTCAACAACAGAAATGATAAATAACTGCTGAGATCAAAAGTTGTGGAGAGACATGATCACCTATGCCACTAGGCCCGGTACTTGATGATGATGATTTAGAGGTAGAAGGCTGAACTGTTTACTGTAAGAACGGTGAACAGTGTTTTATTCATTTTTATACACTGTATTATCATTGATGCCTTCATTTATTATTATTGAAATGATCATTGTTGATGTCAATTGTTGTCATGAATGTTGTCACTCTGAGGAGGAATGCTATCTCACACTGTTCAGGCAGGGACACAGAAATATGTCCGTAGCACCAGATCAGGGAAGTATGGTGGATGATCAAGAAATGACTTTTGTCCTGTACACTTCTACCAATGTTTCATGCATTTCCATCACCATTTCTTCCAATTTGTAGCAGAACTACATTGCACTGTAACCGTACCTCTTACACCTGACTATCAGCACTGGGTTTACCCTGACAGCCGCATGTACAGCATGCCAAGTGGCACTTCTTGATGTGTCTTTGGACAGCCATGTGCATGCGCATTTACCTGGCCCATGTTGGAAGCTGCATAGATCAAGAAGGAGACACAAAGAAAGAAATTAGAATCAGAATAGCAAAGGCAGCAATGACTCAACCTTGGTAAAATATGGAAATCAAAATTACTAAATACAAAAACAAAGCTCAGGATTTTCAAATCAAATATATTATCTACCCTTACTTATGTATGTGAAAGCTGGGAAAACAACTAAAGAAATAAAAAATTAACTGGATGCATTTGAAAACAAATGCCTGAGGAAAATACTTCATATACCATGAAATGAGTTCAAGATTAGTGCAGAAATAAGAGAAATGACAAAGCATCCAAAAATATCATCTATAATCAAGACAAGAATGAGGTCATATGTTGGCCATGTGATGAGAAGAAACAACAAAAGAATCTCAAAGCAGGCCCTCAAATGGGAACCAGATAGCAAAAGAAAAAGAGGCCGACCTAGAGTAACACTAAAAAGAACATTAAAGTGAGAGGCAATAACAGCAGGCATCAGCTCTCTTCCCGAGATTGAGCTACTCGCCCAGAACAAAGCCATGTTGCGAGACACAATGCAGGTCCTGTATGCATGGCCTGACAGTTGAAATATCGTAGGAGAGTCTAGAATTTGTGCCCAATGTGCCATTATTTGCTCAAAAGGACAATAGATAGATAGACAGTACTGACTGACTGACTGGGTGGGTGGATGGATGGATGGTGTTATCATTTTATTGAACCTAACATGTTTTCATCTTCATTCTGTGATCGAATCTGTTTATAAAACTTATACTTATAACACTAATATTTTACCAAACTACTGACTATCATGATTGTTTGCTACCTACAATCTGTTAAGACTCCAAAGGCTGTGTGCCTCCAGGTGCGTGCATGCATGTGTTTGATATATATATATATATATATATATATATATATATATATATATATATTATTATTAACAAACACTTAATATGAAGTAAAGTCATATATATATATATATTGAAATATATATAAAAATTGAAATAAACAAAAGAATAGGTATGGCAAAAAGTAATTTTAATGCCATAAAAAATATACTAACAACAAAACAAATATCAACAGGGCTGAAACTAAGAATGGCAAAATGTTACATCTTCTCAATATTCCTGTATGGTGCAGAAACATGGACATTAGACAAGAAAACAGAACAGAGAATTGAAGCCTTTGAAATGTGGATTTATAGAAGAATAGGTAGAATTGGATGGAAACAGAAGATAACAAACGATGAAGTTTTAAAACAACTGAAAATAAAAAGAGAACTACTAGATACAATTAAGACAAGACAAATGAAATTTTTGGGGCATGTTAAAAGACACAACAGCCTACTGAAAGTAATATTGGAAGGAAAAATACAAGGTAAAAGAGGCAGAGGCAGACCAATACTTACATGGACGAGTAACATCAAAAGATGGACAAGTCAATCTATGACAGCCTGCACCATCAAAGCAAGAAACAGAGTAGAATGGCGATCCTTGATAGCCAACCTTCGTTGCGGAGAAGGCACTCGATGATGATGATGATATATATATATATATATATATATATATATATATATATATATATATATATATATATATGACTTTACTTCATATTAAGTGTGTGTTAATAATAAAGTCCTTTTTACTGTTCATACCTGGCATAAATGAACTAGAGTCTTGTATCACATTAATATCACAGCAGTTTTAATGCACAGATTTTGGGATACTTCGTTTGACAATGATTTACTTGAGGACAAGATCACAATGAATCTTTTGTATGTACAAGCAAATAATGACATTGAAAGACAGTGGGTTCTAGCAACAAAAGACCAGCTCAGTCACCTGGCTAATTTAAGAAAGAAAGGATCAAAGAGAGAGGTAAGAAAGAACATTGTTATAATTTAATATCCTTACTATTAGTTTTTTTTTAACCTTGATCCTTCCAGCATCAGAAGATGTTTCATCGGGCTTGTAGTGTTTTTCGCCACTCATCTCTTTTCCAGGTAAAGGTAAAGGTAAAGTACGAGACTTGAACCAGTGTCTTAGCACGCAAGTTTCCACCCATATGTGCTCGGCCGCCTACCTGGAAATGTTCGGAGATTTCTGGATAGTGTCGCTTCAAGCATCGAAGCTCACAATGCGAGGCAACATTCCTCACCTTCCCAGGGTAATACCCTGGTACCCATTTCTGCCAACGGCTGAGTTGACCATGGGGGTATTTTTTTTTCCAACCACGAATGCAATTCACACTGCTCCCAGCGGGTATTGAACATGGGTTGTCCGAACGTTGGTAGTCCAGTCGGGTGGTTTTCCCAACTAGGCTACCGAGGCCCCCTCTTTTCTGGGTGATATATTTGATCTGATGGAATGAGTTTATGCCTGCCAATTTTGCTTCTCTTTTCAGTGTTTTATTTTCAGTGTCTTTCTATGTTTTTTACTTTTTTTCTGTATCCTGTATTTCCCATAGTGATCCTGTTTTGGAATTCTCTTGTTGTCTTTTCTCAGCACGTTCAACATATGTCAGTCTTCTCTACTTAATTATAGATGAGATTGTTGGTTGCATGACCATTTCTCGTATTTCAATATTAATCTTGAATTAATTCTATTGTACATGGAGTATCCTTCTTAGGCATTTGCACTGTCCTCAGAAGCATTTAGTTTTTTTCTAAATCACTTTTGTTGCTTTCCAGCTTTCACATGTGTAGATAATTGTTGATATTGTATTTAAGTTGAATGTTCTAAGTTTAGTATTCCTGCTTCTGGTGCATGACTGTGCTGGCAACACCATGCAATTTTCGATGGGAGTCAAATTTATGTTATAAGTGAATTTCAATGCCCGTAGTAAACAGAAATTCAAGCATTCTTGTGTTATTTCGAACAGATTTATTTGTGATTTACTCTTAAAGTTTGTGCAATATAAGTAGAATTACCATCCATTGTGCTAATACGATCCCGAACGAAAATGCAAAATGAAAGCGGGAAACATTTCTATGGCAGCTAAACAACAAATGATAAATAGCATTTTCATACCAACTTTGTGCTATGAAAGTCAAACATGGACCCTTTCTATATCACAATTAAGAAAGATCAATACATGTGAGATGCGATGCTTGAGAAAAGTAACAAACAACACAAGAAGAGATAGAATACCAAATGAAACCATAAGAATAATGGTAGGAACAAAACCTTGCCAAGAATATATAGAACAACAACAACTTAAATGGTTTGGCCACCTGGTCATAGTAAATCCTCACCAATCACCATCAAGGGCATTCTTCTAGAAAATGCATGGAAAAAAGACCAAGAGGAAGACCCAGAAGAAGATGGATAGATGCAGTGACAGAGACATGTAACAACAAAGGAAAATCACTAATTCAGACAGTTCGAGCAGCTCAAGAACGACAAATGATATAAACCACGACACCTTTTAGGTATCAATGAAAAGAGAAAAGAAGAAGGAGAAGTATTCCTGCTTAGTATTTTTTATTTTTATATTTTGTCAAGGTTTTTTTTACTTTGAATATGCTTTTGGTTTTCTATTTCTAATATATTTTTTAAAAATTTGTTTCGCTTTCACCTTCTTGATCTATATTACTACCAAGATAAACATAGTGATCTAATTTTTCAAAGGTTTTACTACTTAGATATATATTGCCTCTGACGTACTTTTATTTTTCATTATTTTTGTTATATCCCTGTTGATTTCAAGTTCTATTCTTTTTGCCATGGATGATAGGGTATCTGTGATATTTTGCATTTTGTTGATATTGCCACTTAAGAGAACTATTTCATTTGCAAAATCTAGATCTTCCTGGTAATTCTTGTTATACCATTTATTGTCATTATTTCCTGTGCAACATTTATTCATTATGTAATCAATGGTAATCCCAAATAGCAAAGTTGATACATCCCTGCTTCAATTCTGTTTCAATCTGAAACCAATCACTCATTCCCTCCTCTCTAGAACTGCAACTATAGCCGTCATATATATTTATGTATGCTGTCAATGCTTTTTTAAAATCAATGAAATTACAAATTAATGGTTGTTTTTTTTGGTATGTTCCTATTGGTTTACAGGGATAAAAATTCAAATACATTTATTGCCCATTAAAAAGTCCTTTAGACAGAGAGGGTTATCTGGTTTGTTCATTAATCTGTCTCACCTTGTTGCTGCCTTCTTCTTATAACTATTTGTCACAATTTAGCAAACAAAATTGTTTGCTGTCTTTGTGCATTGTTTCGTCAATAGGCAAACAAACATATCACACATATGTAGACCTCACCACTGGTTACTGGGATGTTTTTAACACATAAGCCAGTATTTAATTTAACTTTCTCTTCAATTGATTTTCACAAAGTTTTCTTTGACCTTCCAATGCTTCTTTTCAGTAGTCTAGTAGTTGTCTGATCTGTTAATTTTACCTGCTACTGTATGCAGTAAACAGTACAACCTGTGGCTGCCCTGCTGCCTTGCAGGTAAGCTCAGGAGAGTAAAAGGCCAAGGGAGGGTACCCCGAAGTAAAACAACCCCACTGCCTTGTGGGTGAGACTTTTTAGTCAAAGGCTAGCGGAGCCAACCATAAACAAACCGACAGAAGGCAGCAGAAAACCACCATAGTAACTTCTTTGTACAATCATAAATCACCACAACAATAGAAATCACGACAACAACATTAAGGGGGATTCCAATGGAAAACCCTCGTTCGGTAGAGGACATCATGTGTTACAGGTGATACCCAATCGTCATCAAGCTACTGTAAGCAAAATAAAGATAAAACAAACTTTAAAGATACGTACTTGGAATGTGAGAACACTCATGCAGAAGGGTAAACTGGAAAACATCATACAAGAAATTAAAAAATGGGTTTACAATTAATGGGACTTTGCGAAATGAGATACACCAGATCAGGGGAGATGTATTCTGATAAACATAAAATAATCTATTCTGGAGGTACTGAACACCAAAGAGGAGTAGGTATTATCTTGGATACAGAAAGAGCAAGAACAGTGAAAGGCTTTTACCCAATATCTGACAGAGTCCTTTTAGTGAAATTGAATGGAAAGCCAATAGACTTAATCTTATACAGGTTTATGCACCAACAGCAGACAGTCTAGAGGAAACAATTGATAAATTTTACAACAAGTTAAATGAGGCACTTCGGGAATGCAAACCACATGAAAACACCATAGTTCTAGGGGATTTTAAAGCAAAAGTAGGAAATGAAAGAGTTTTGGAAGTAGTTGGTCATTATGGCTTAGGCGAGAGGAATGAAAGAGGTGAGAAACTTATTGACTGGGCAAGAACACACATATTGAAGCAGAGATGAAGATGATGGGGAAGACATGGAATGATCTTAAAAGAATTGCAAAAAACAGAACGACTTGGAAAGTGTTTGTTGAAGACCTATGCTCCACTGGGAGCTAAAAGGTAGAAGAAGAAGCACACAACATGATGATAGGAAACACCTGGTTTAAGCAACATCCAAGATGTCTGTGGACATGGAAAAGCCCATGAGACAACGCACGTAATCAATTTGATTACACAATGATAAGTAATAGATTTAGAAACAGTCTGGTGTGTGTGAAAACTAGACCAGGGGCAGATTGCAATAGTGATCATGTACCAGTTGTGGAAAAGCTTAGAGTAAAATTAAAAACAACAAAACAAGCCTCAGTTAACATCAAGATAAATTTAGATTTACTCAAATCAGACAAGAAGCTGCAAGACAAATATAAAATCACAATTCAGAATCAGTACAATGCAATAGAGAAGATACCAAACATTGATGAACAGTGGGAAATGCTAAAAGAGTCAATGCAACAAATAATCAAAAGAGTTCATACCATCAGTGAGGACAAATTCAAGAAAGAAATGGATGACAGATGAAATTTTGCAGCTAATGGATACAAGAAGAAGAAATAAAGAAAATAAAGATGAGTATAAGAGATTAAATAAAGAAATTATAATAAAATGCAATGAAGCATAAGAAGCATGGCTAAAAGAGAGATGCAAAGAGATTGAAATGCAACAAAAAGGAGATGCTAAAGCTATATACAAACAAATTGAAGAATTAACAGGAAGAAAAACGCAATCAAAAACTAAATGTTTAAGATCAAAGGAAGGAAACTGTTGATTCAACAAGAAAGCATAAGGGAACGATTGACAGAATACATTAAAGATCTTTATAATGATGAACGAACAGAAAATATTAAGGATAATGGAGAAGGACCAGAAATACTCAGAGAAGAAGTGAAAGACGCCTTGCGCAATATGAAAGCAGGCAAAGCTCATAGACCAGATAATATAACTAAAGAAGAGATTGAAGCCATGGGTGATTTGGGAATAAAAATAATAACAAAAATATTGAATGATATCTACAACAGCGGATATATACCAGACGACCTGCTCAAATCAATATTTATAGCCCTACCAAAGAAATCGGGTGCGATTGAATGCAATGATCATCGCACAATAAGCCTTATGAGTCACATGACTAAGATATTACTAAGAATCATCATGCGAAGAGTGCGAAACAAAATCAGTCCAGAAATTAGTGATGAACAGTGTAGTTTTGTTGGAGGTAAAGGAATGAGCAATGCCATATACATCATCAGAACTTTAGTAGAAAGAACCATGGTGGTGAAAACAGATCTATACCTATGTTTCATAGATTATACCAAAGTATTTGACAAAGTCAAGAAAAAGAGGAAGACCCAGAGAGACACTGAGAAGAACATTGATGAGAGAGGCAAGAGCAGCAGGAATCGGCTCCCTCAATGAGATAGAGCGCTTGCACAGAACAGAGACAAATGGCGAGATTTGATAAAATATCTTTAAAAGAATTGAAAACTGCTAGAACAGAAATTCAGATGGAGTATCTTGGTCTACACCCTATGGGCTGGCTACGGCTCGAAAGGCCAATAGATAGATAGATAAAAAGTACCAAGAAATAATCAAAATTTTAGAAAGCATAAACGTAGACAGCAAAGATCTAAGAATAATAAAGAACATGTACTGGCAACAAACAGCGGCCATAAGAACTGGAAACCAATTGGGAATGTTTCAACAAATAAAACAGAGTGTTAGACAAGGTTGTGTGCTGTCACCAGATTTGTTTAATATTTATAGTGAGATTATTTTAAGATCCATAAGGGGGCATGCCTGGAATAACAATTGGAGGTCATAATATGAATAATCTAAGATATGCTGATGATACAGTCTTAATCGCTAAGAGTGAAAATGAGTTACAAGAAATGTTAGACGTTATAGTGAAAGAAAGCAAAAATAAAGGACTCGGCCTTAATAGCAAAAAGACAGAAGAAATGGTAACAACAAAGAAAAAGACATCACCTCAGTGCAAAATAAAGACGTTCGTTCGTTCGCTTTCGTCAGCTTTGACCTCTGACGAAGTCCCATCCACTCAATTTTGTGGGACTGAATTTTGCGTGTAATGTCTGTTTTATCCCATTACAGGATGCCCCTCGCCATGCAGGCAGATTTACTCCGACTTCAGAGGTACTAATTTTTAGGGAATTAGTAAAACCCTGGCGAGGATTAAAACAGATAAATTAATTTAAATATATGGGAACTTTGTTAACCTCAGACGAAAGATGTACAAAAGAGGTGAGATGCAGAATGCTCAGGCAAAAGCAGCTTTCCAAAAATGAGGAAGATACTATGCAATCCATTTTTGACAATAGAAACAAGAAAAAGAGTTCTTAAATGTTATGTAGAGCCTGTCATAACATATGGATGCGAATCATGGACAATAGGACAACTGACAAGAAAATCACTGGAGTCTGTAGAAATGTGGTTTTACAGAAGAATGTTGAGAGTACCATGGACAGCTAAGAAGAGTAATGAAAATGTTCTGAGAGAGGTCAAAGCAAAAAGAGAGCTAATTTCCAATGTTCCAATGAAGAAACAATCATCATTTTTTGACCATGTAATGAGAAGAGAACAACTGGAATATATTGTAACAACTGGAAAAATTGAGGGACAAAGAGATAGAGGAAAGTAAAGAGAAAAAAATAACAGACAGCTTAAGAGAATGGCTTGGCAGAATGTCAACAACAGAAATGAAAATAGCTGCGAGATCGAAAGTTGTGGAGAGACATGATCACCTACGCCAGTAGGCCCGGTACTTGATGATGATGATGATTACTTCTAGCCATCTGATATTAATTATAAACAATCTACTATCACATGTATACACTTAGACTATTATTATGATCAAGTACCATGCCTGCTGGCATAGGTGATCATGTCTCTCCAAACTTTCGAACTCGACAGTCATTTATCATTTCTGTTGTTGACCTTCTGCCAAGCCATTCTCTTAAGCTGTTTGGTATCTTTTGTCTTTGCTTCCCTCTATCTCTTATTCCCTCAACAATTTTCCCAGTTGTCACAATATATTCCACCTGTTCCCTTATCATTGTAGGGCCAAAAAATGATGTTTGTTTCTTCCTAATTTTGGAATTTAACTCTCTTTTTGCTTTGGCCTCTTTCAGAACATTTTCATTACTCTTCTTTGCTGTAGATGGCATTCTCAACATTCTTCTGTAAAACCACATTTCTACAGCCTCCTGTGATTTTCTTAGACTTATAATAATAATATGGCTTTTGGTGTCTTGACAGACAGTTGGTAGCATGCAATCATGATAAGTCAGTAGTTTGGTAAAGCATTAGTGTCTCATACTGGGTGCTGCTTTACTGAAAATCTTTTCTCGTGGCTGAATTTGCCAATCCTGGACAGACAGATCCATCCACAGAATGAGCAAGGTGTACCCGTGGTAACTGACCTTGTCTCCTTTCTCTTGCACCTTTTGTCTTCTGAATTTGACATAATCACTGTCTTGAAAGTTGCTGTGCCATTTTTTATGTTTGCTCTCCATGTGCTACGATCCGCAACTACATTTTCCCAGTTCCTTTCACTTAAAGAAAATTCCCCCAAGGAAGCCCTGCAAACATCCTTATATCTCAGCACTGGTCTCTTTCCGTCCTTAAGTTTGCCATACAATATTTGTTTGTGAATGTGATTGTTTGCCATTCTTCTTACATGGCCCAGCCACCTAAGTCTATGAATCCTAAGAAGCTCCTTGATTAGGGTCTCAGTTGTTCTTGATTTTGACCTCAGATGTGCAAGATTGAATAAGGAGCCGTAAGATATTGTACGGATGTAGATGTCTCCAGAGACGGTTTCAAACACATTGTGTAGAAGGGCAGCGAAAAATATGCCAAATAGAGTAGGGGCAAGGACACATCCTTGTTTGACTCCACAGTTCATCTCAAAGGGCTGGGAAGATCTACCGTCGAACTGGATGATGGCAGACATAAAAAAAAACTAAAAAACTATCTTTACGACACATAGCACCATTGCTGGTGTATGTCAGGGGGCAGCGATAGAACCCGAGGGATAAAGGCCGCTTGGTCAAGCAGTCGCCACGACGTGTGAGACTCAGGATTTTTATTTCACCCCCGATAGAAAAAATCCTTTCTGTCTACCGCAGGCTTCGAACACCATATGCCGGCTTTTCAGCTAGTGGAACAGTGGTTTTAGCCACACTGCCACGCGCACAGATGGCAGACATATTGTTGTGAAATGACTTGATCAGCTTAAGTAATAAGCTCCTTGTAGGAGGGCAGCCAACATTTTCCAACATCTTAGATAGACCTGCTCTGCTCGCTGTTCTTAGACTTAGACTATACAAAATTATAAATAATTTAATGCTTATAAATTTAGATCTAGTTTAGTCAACAGATCATTCTATTTTGCACATCAGACTTGTCCATAAGTACTCAGATCTCTTCCCCAGTATGTCCCTGTGTGGAGACTGATGACTCCAGTTTTTTGTTGATTTACTATTCTTCTGTGCCTCCCTGCATAGCGATTTTTTTCTGGCTTCTCCAGTTTTGACTAGATATTTATGCAGTCTGAGCATAGCTACTATAGATTCATGATCATTGTTTGAATCATTAGCTCACAATACCTCCATTAGATTCTTTAGAATGTCAGCCCGGTCCATTGCACATTTGCTATCAATAGCAGCCGTTCATTTCCTTTCATGCCTGAGTGTCCAGGAATGAAAATGAAACGGACATCAATCAGTCCTGAGCTCTTAGTGATTCCAACCACTGCCTTTGAACCCTTCAATTTTCCTGAGCATGCTCATTGAGCCACGCAGAAAACATACTTTAGTAAAAGGTTATGTTTCTAGCTAGACTTTAGTTACTGCCATGTTGTCTGCACTTTCTGTTTAAATTAATGCAAGCCGAAAAGGATGTAGAGTACACTGTTGGCACCCATATCCACTTTTCTCTTTTCCGTGGGCTCAATGTCTCCCATGCACATAACTGTTGAATATTGTCATTAGCATGCACCATCCTTGATTTACCTCTGTAGAGCCTGCTACTCTTTCTCCTAATCTCATTTTACAGTGAATACTATACATCAGCACTGATTCTGAAGTAGGCATGTGCACAAGACATCATTATTCTGTCTGCAATGGTGAAAAAATCTAGGAGATACCACATTGCTCTGCATGGTGTGATTTTTATGGATCCAAGCATGATAAACATGGCTTCATTTGTTATTCATTCCGGTCTTTCAGTCTGTGTGTGGCTGAAAGTTAGAGTCGCTAGTGAATACTCTATAATCAAAACATTAAGTCCTTGATATAGGAGGATAAGAAAATGATATTTCCAGTCTGCGGCCACAGAAAGTGCCCTCAATGTTGAGATTCCCTTCCTTGATTTGATCATTATGTTTAATTATAATATTATTATATAAAATTAATTATTACAATAATTATTGTTATTAACACTCTTACTATTTTCCTTTAGATTTGTGTCTGCCATTGCGTTTTAACTTACAACAATTTATATTTTAATAATATATATCTATCAATTAACCTTTCGAGCCGTAGCTGGCCCATAGGGCTTAGACCCAGATACTCTTTCTCATATCTAAATTTTTATTCTAGCAGTTTTCAATCCTTGTAAAGATCTTTTATCAAATCTCAAATAATAATATAATAACTATATATTTTAACTATAAGAGAACAATAGAATCATCAGCATCAAGTACCTGGCCTACTGGCGTAGGTGATCATGTCTCTCCACAACTTTCAATCTCGGCAGCTATTTATCATTTCTGTTGTTGACCTTCTGCCAAGCCATTCTCTTAAGCTGTCTGTTATTTTTTCTCTTTGCCTCCCTCTATCTCTTCGTCCCTCAATTTTTCCAGTTGTTACAATATATTCCAGTTGTTCTCTTCTCATTACATGGCCAAAAAATGATGATTGTTTCTTCCTAATATTGGAAATTAGCTCTCTTTTTGCTTTGACCTCTCTCAGAACAACTTCATTACTCTTCTTAGCTGTAGATGGTACTCTCAACATTCTTCTGTAAAACCACATTTCTACAGACTCCAGTGATTTTCTTGCCTGTTGTCCTATTGTCCATGATTCGCATCCATATGTTAAGACTGGCTATACATAACCTTTAAGAACAATAGAATAATAATTGTATAAATCAAACCAAACTGTCCCACACAAATGAATGCCCATGTGAAGCTGTTATCCAAAACCCAGAGCATATCCTCCATTTGTGTCCAGCCCACAAGGAACCATGATTTTAAATCTGACCAGAGGGTGCTGAACTAAGACAGAAACTATGGGGCTGCCATCACAACCTGGAGAGAACTGTCAGCTTCATCATGGAAATGAGACCATTTCTGACTTCATGAACCAAAGACCAGATGGAAGGGCTCTTCTACCTGGATTGGGTGGGGGCAACGGGTGGAACTGTTGCACCATCTAAAAAAACATCCCATATGTCCAACGACATTCCATGTAAGTAAGAGCAGCATTCAAAGCTCTATCCACGGGTAAGTATACCCCAGAAAACAAACTATTGCTGCCTAGCAGTTACCATTGGGAGAAGGAAAAAATATGGGACCATACAGAAACCACGGGCAGGGTGGGTCCAACAGCCCTGGATGACATCCATCATAGGAGAAGGAAAACTCCTATGTCAAACCAAGATCCAGCACTTCGAACACGGAGTGTGTCAGCAGCGTGCAGGTTTAGGGGAAAAATCAGGATAGACATGCATATAAAAGTATTGACCATACAACTCATCGTGTGTCATGATGTTGTCTTTATCCCTCCATCATGAAACAGGATAAAGAGTAAAGTCTGCATGATCGCAGGACTTGAACACTGAAAAAGAAGGGAGTAAGCCAATTAATTGTTACATAATCAGGAAGAAAATGTGAATCACACGCAGTCTGTAAGCAAAATGCTACACAAATACTTAAATAGTGTAATTCATGAATGATAAATGTTAATAATTTTGTAGTTTAATTGTTAACTCTGAGGTATGGTGTTAGTGCAGTGTCACTATGTCATATAAGACTTACAAGCAGAACATATTAGCAGTCTCTCTGTCTTATCATTTTCAACACCTTTCCTGAGCTAAGTATGTCAGTATCAGTTCTAGTTTCTGTCACTGTGAAATTTGGCAAAATATGATGTCTAGTTTTTTTAAACACCACATTTGTTATTGATATATTTGAAACAACATAAATCTGTTTCTTTATTTTTCTTTCCATCTTCAACCTTACATTCATCATCATCATCTAATGCCGTCTCTGCAACGAAGGTTGGCTACCATGGAGCGCCATTCTGCTCTGTCTCTTGCTTTGATGGGGCAGGTTGTATAGGCTGATTTGTCCATCTTTTGATGTTACTCGTCCATGTTAGTCTTGGTCTGCCTCTTTTACCTTATATTTTCCCCTCAAGGATTACATTTAGTAGGCTGTTGTGTCTTTCAACATGGCAAAAAAATCACATTTGTCTTGTTTGAATTGTGCTTAGTAGTTATATTTTCATTTTTAGTTGTTTTAAAACTTCATTGTTTGTTTTCTTTTCCTTCCATCCAATTCTACCTATTCTTCTATATATCCACATTTCAAAGGCTTCAATTCTCTGTTCTGTTTTTTTGTCTAATGTCTATGTTTCTGCACCATATAGGAATATTTAGAAGATGTAACATTTTGCTATTCTTAGTTTTAGCCCTGGTGTTATTTGTTTTGATGTTAGTATGTTCTTCATGACATTAAAATTGCTTTTTGCCATTCCTATTCTTTTGTTTATTGCAGTTGTACATTTTCCATCACTGGTTGTAGTATGTCCAAGGTAGTTGTAGTTCTGAACTGTCTCCAGGTCTATTCCTTCAATTTTAATATCCACTTGTGGGTTTTGAGTATTTTCTTTGTTTATGATCATAGTTTAGTCTTTTTTGATAGTCATATCTAGTCCATTCAGATTCAGGAATGGGCTAACATCTGTTAAAACAAGGCCAGGAGCAGATTGCAATAGTGACCATGTACCAGTAGTTGGAAAGATAAGAAATAAAACTGCGGAAGGCACAGAAATCACCAAGAAATATAAAAATAGAACTAGATATGCTAAGAGTAGATAAACAGATGAGTGATAAGTACAGCATGATAGTTCAAAATAGATATAATGCTATTGAGAAAATACAGGACATCCAGGAGCAGTGGGAAATGCTCAAACAATCGATTCAACAAACATCAAAAGAAGTAATACCAGTGACTAAAAGAATCAACAAAAAGAAATGGATGCAAGAAGAAATATTACAACTAATGGACGAAAGAAGAAAACATAAGAAAGAAGAACGGACATACAAAATATTGCACAAAGAGATCCAAAACAAGTGCAGTGAAGCAAAGGAAGAATGGTTAAAACGGAAATGTGAAGAAATGGAAAAATAACAAAAGAAAGACTCAAAATTTATGCACAATCAGTTAAATGAATTAACAGGAAGAAAAGAAGTCAGTTTCAGGATGTGTGAAATCAAAGGAAGGAAATATAATAATGGGACAGGAGAAGACAATGGAAAGATGGACAGAATATATCAGTCAACTCTATGATGATGAAAGACCAGAATTAAACAATTCAAATGAAGACACAGGACCACCAATAATGCAGAGTGAAGTGGAGGACGCAATTCAACACATGAAAAGAGGCAACGTTCCAGGTCCTGACAATATAACAATCGAAGAGATAAATGCATTAGGAGAGCTGGGCGTACAAGTCATAACAAAATTACTTAGTGACATATATAACACTGGACACATACCCGAAGATCTACTAAAATCTATCTTTGTAGCCATACCGAAGAAGTCAGGAGCCACTGATTGTGAAGACCATCGCACTATTAGTCTCATGAGCCATATGACTAAAATATTACTAAGAATAATCATGAGACGTGTAAGGAACAAAATAAAGCCAGAAATAAGTGAGGAACAATGTGGATTTGTGGAAGGAAAGGGCACAAATAATGCAATATACATCTTAAGAACATTGATAGAAAGATCTATAGAGGTAAAGAAAGATCTATATATGTGCTTTATAGACTACACGAAAGCATTTGACAAAGTAAAGCATGTGGAAATAATCAATATGCTGGAGAAATTAAACATTGATGGCAAGGATCTGTGAATCATAAAAAACATGTACTGGCAACAGACAGCAGCTATACGAATTAACAACCAAACAGGACAATTCCAATATATAAAGCAAGGAGTCAGACAAGGCTGTGTTCTGTCACCGGATTTGTTTTCACTTTACAGCGAATATGTTATGAGATCAATAGTAGACAAAAAAGGAATTGAAGTCAACGGTCACAACATAAATAAATTGCGATATGTGGATGACACAGTCTTAATAGCAGAGACAGAGAATGAACTACAAGAAATGATAGATATAATAGTAAAAGAAAGCAACAAGAAGGGTCTCACTCTGAATAGTTAAGAAAACAGAAGTAATGGTTATATCGAAGAAACAATCACCACCATCATGCAGCATAAAAATAAATGAGACAAATCTGAAACAAGTGCAATGTTTCAAATACTTGGGCACAATAATATCAGATGGGAGATGCACCACAGAAATAAAAAGCAAAATAGCTCAGGCCAAAATAGCATTTCAGAAAATGAAAAATATCTTATGCAACAAATCTATGTCAATAAAAATGAGAAAGAGAGTTCATCTGTGCTGTATAGAACCAATTCTGACCTATGGAAGCGAATCATGGACAGTAGACAAACAAATGAAAAGATGATTAGAGGCCACAGAGATGGGATTTTTCAGAAGGATGTTGAAAGTTCCCTGGACAGCTAAAAAGACCAATGAGGAAGTTCTCAAAGAGGCCAACACAAAAAGGGAGCTCTTAAAAAACATCAGAAAGAAGCAATCAACATTTTTCTGGCACATCATGAGAAGAGGAAAGTTGGAATACTTGGTTACAACTGGCAAAATAAAAGGAAAGAGAGATCGCGGGCGACAAACAGAGAAAATACTGGATAGCTTAGTGTCATGGCATGGAAAACAGTCAACAACAGAACTGATACGATGCACTGTAGATAGAAGATTGTGGAGGGACATGATCACCTACGCCAACCGGTATGGCACATGATGAATGATCTAGTCCATATTTTTTGCTTGTCATGTTTATTTCATTAAGTAATTGTTGTAGATCTTTAGGATTTTCTGCTAGTAGTACAGTATCATCAGCATATCTTAGGTTATTGATTATCTTTCCATTAATTTCTTGGCCTGGCATCTCTATGATGTTTTTAAAGATTTGCTCAGTGTATAGATTGAACAAGCTTGGTGATAGGCTGCATCCCTGTCTTACTCCTCTTTTTATATTAATGGGTGTAGAGTTCTCTTTGTTATATTTTATTATTGCTGTTTTCTCCCAGCATAGATTACATATTAGTTGTATGTCCATGTCATCTAGATGTATCTCTTTTAGGCATTCTATAAGTTGTTTGTGGTGTACTCTACCAAAAGCTTTGGTGTAGTCTATGAAGGAGGCATATATATATGGCCCTTTTCGTCTTGTCAGACGGTCTAGTGGAGGCTATTGCGTGTTTTTTTGAGGTATTGTTTTTGCCGAACAGCTTCTCTCGTGGCTAATTCTACCAATGTTTGACAAACACACGCGGTCACATAATGAACAGGTCAGGCTCGCTGATCCACAGGGTTTACCATCCTTTTTCATGAGTCTCTTCTCTTCTAAGTCCTGTCTTAGCACAGTCTCAAATGTTGTTATACCATTCCTTATACATGCTCTCCATGATGTGCGATCACTTGCCAGATGTTGCCAGTCGTTTTCACAGATGGAGAAGTCTTTCAGAGATGATTTGCAGATATCTCTATATCGTAGTTTAGGTCTGCCGATTTGTCTTTTTCCGTGTTTTAGCTCACCATATAGTATTTGCCTAGGAATGCGTTTTTCTTCCATCCGTTGGACATGCCCCAGCCATCTTAGTCTTCGACTTCTGAGCATCGACATGATTGTTAGGGTCTTAGCACGTTGCAGGACAGTTAAGTTGGTTATTTTGTCTTGCCATTTGATGTGCATTATTTTGCGGAGACATCGCATGTGGAAGACATTTAGTCTTTTTTCCTGGTTTGAGTATGTTGTCCAGGTTTCGGATCCATATAGTAGTGTGCTAAGCACACATGTTTGATATATTAGGAGTTTAGTCTTTCGAGTTAGTTTCGTGTTGTTCCATGCCCTTTTTGTGAGTTTGCCAAAGGTCGTAACTGCCTTACCAATTCGACAGTTTATTTCTTCATCAAGAGAGATGGTTTGCGTAACTGTGGATCCAAGATATGTAAATTTCTGTACTGATTCTAGTGGGCAGTCTTTTAGAGTAATAGATAGAGGTTTGAAGTCACCTTGATTTAGTATTACTGTCTTCTGAACATTAATTGACAGTGAAAAAAGGTCGCATGCTTTATCCAGGTTGTTGATCAGCGACTGTAGGGTGGCCTCACTATGAGCGACTAGGGCTGCATCGTCAGCAAATAAAAATTCTTTAAGTAGGGCAACATTTGTTTTGGTTTTTGCTCTTAGTCGTGCTAGGTTGAACAGTGAGCCATCTGGTCTAGTGCGAATGTAAATATCTCCTGAGCTGTTTTCGAAGGCGTAATTTAGGAGGGCAGCAAAAAATATACCAAAAAGGGTGGGGGCGAGGACACATCCCTGTTTCACTCCTTTGTTGACTTTGAAATTCTCTGATGGACTCCCATCAAAATGGACTTTGCCATTCATGTCTTCATGGAAGGAAATTATCAGCCTAAGTAATTTAGGAGGGCAGCCTATGCCTTCTAACACCTTGTAGAGACCATCTCTGTTTACTGTGTCGAATGCCTTTGTGAGATCCACAAAGGCAATATAGAGCGGCATATTTTGTTCCCGACATTTTTCCTGCAGTTGTCTAAGAGTGAAGATCACATCTATGGTTGATCTCCCGGGTCTGAAAACGCATTGGGACTCGGGAAGCATCCATTCCGCAAGTCTATGCAGGCGATTAAGTACGACTCTAGCAAAAGCTTTGCCTGTTGTGCTAAGGAGAGAAATACCTCTGTAATTATTGCAGTCGCCCCTGTCTCCTTTATTCTTGTACAGCGTTATAATCTTGGCATTTCTCATATCATGAGGTATTTCTCCGTTTCTCCAGCATTTAATTAGCAGTTTATATAGGTGTGGAAGTATTACGCTTAGGTTGTCCTTTAGTACATCTGTGGGAATGTTGTCATTTCCTGCAGCTTTTCCTCTTGAGAGGGCATTTATAGCGTCAGCAAGTTCGTTCATAGTAGGCTCAACATCCAGTTCAAACATTGTAGGATATTTGGGTATTGATTGTGCTAGAGCTGTGTTTGCTGGTCTGTCGTCACTGTATAGATTAGAGTAGTGTTCAACCCATCTTTGCATTTGTTGTCCCTTGTCAGTAATAGGTTCTCCAAACTTGGATTTTAGGGGGGCTAATTTTGTTATTTTTGGTCCAAGGGCCTTTTTTATATTGTCATGCATGGTTTTTGAGTCGCCCCTGTCTGAGGCTTTCTGTATTTCAGAGCATAGATTGTTCCAGTATTCGTTTGCGCATCTTCTTGCTTCGCGTTGTAGGGTGGCTTGCGCATGTTTGAGCTGATCCTTGGTGATTTGATTGGGATTATTATTGAAGTTCAGTAGAGCCTTTTTCTTATTAGCTATTAGTGGGTCTAGTCTTGCTGCATTTTCTTCGACCCAGTCGTTCTTTGAGAATCGTTTTTGGCCGTAGGTAGATAGAGCGCAGTTATAGATGTGTGTTCTCAGGGAGCACCAGTTGTCATCCACACTTGATGAATCTTCTACTTCTTCTACCAGTTCATCAAACTTGGATCTAAAAATGTCTTTGGTTGGTGTGGTTTTTGTCGCTGTGATGTTGATCTTGGCTGCTGCAGGCTCTCTTGATTTGTAGATACGACTACTTCTGGCTTTGATCTTACTAATGACTAGAGCGTGGTCTGTGTTGCAGTCTGCACTGTGATATGTTTGTGTTATTCTGATGTTATTTAAAGACTGCCTACGTGTAAGAACTAGGTCTAGTTGGTGCCAGTGACCACTTCTAGCATGATGCCATGTTACTTTATGCTTGTGTTTCACATTAAAGTAGGTATTTGTTACACATAGGTGATTATTTGAGCAGAATTCTAGGAGTCGCTGGCCATTTCCGTTAATTTTTCCAATGCCGTGGTGACCTAGACATGTTGGCCAATATTGCTGATCAGATCCTGTGCGTGCATTGAAATCACCGAGTAAGTATAATAGTTCCTCTTTTGGAAGTGAGTCAATGGTCATTTGCAGTTGTTGGTAGAAGTTGTCTTTCTCTTCGTCTGATGCAGCCAACGTTGGTGCATAGGCACTAATGATATTTATTAATCCACTCTTCGTATGTAGCTGGAGTATCATCAAGCGTTCAGACACTCCTTTTGGCGTGGTTATGAAGTTTATGTGTTTGTTATGTACAGCAAAGCCTACTCCATGTATACGTGGTTTTTCGGGGCTTAGGCCTTGCCAGAAAAAAGTATAGTTTTCTTCCTTTACAGAACCATAGTCTGAGAGTCTTGTTTCTTGTAGGGCAGCAATATCAACATGTAGCCTATTTAGTTCTTTATCTATGAGTGCTGTTGTTCTAATTTGTCCTTCTTTCAGTGTGCTTGTTTTAGTAAGTCCAGGGCACATGGTCCTTACGTTCCATGTGCCAAGTTTAAACATTGGTAATTTCTTCCTCATTTCACTTTGCCTACTCTGCCTGGGCACAGGATATGGAGATAGTGCTTTACCCAGTCGCACTATCCCCCTCTCGACTTCGTTTCAAGGATTTCCGAAGGAGGGACAAAGTCCATACGTTCGGAATTGAAAGAAGGTGCAGGGGATGCCAGAAAGACGATTAACGCCGTCCACTGCCTTAGGGTCCCTCCCTCCGGATTTTTACTCTGGGTGTACTCCCATAACCTTCGATTCTAACTAGAAACTAGTCCACAAGGTAGTGGAGGGTTTTGTGGTCGAAGTTTCCCTTCTTCTAGACGGGTTGCCAGCCAAGGTTTACGAGTCCCGTCTACCCGGAGCGATATCTAAAGATACGCCTTTCAGGAGGCATATATTTGTTTGTTTACTTCTGTGTACTTTTCAATTAATGTTCTCATGCAGAATATGGCTTCTTTTGTCCCGCTATTAACCTTACATTGGTCTACATTAATTGAGGTTAGCTTAATAACATTGTCTGTGGTGAAAATTAACATGGTGCTAAAAAAATGTATTACATTACCCACTTTGTCACTTTTAATGTGATAAGGATAATTAAAATTAAAATAAGTTGTTTCTAATCCATTTTAAGAATAAAATGTAGACCTGCTAGCACATATTAATTGATGCTACAAAGTAGATTTGATCATATCACAAAAGACCAAACTAATATATGCAATTTACTTATGACTCACAGAGCTAACTTGCTGTGAAAGTGATTATAGAAATCTAATGCAAAGGGCTACAGTGCAGTATAATTTTTTACTATGATGATATTTGATATGTGCAACAACACTGCTGTAATTGTGCAGTGGTTTTACACAATTAAAATGTGTCCAAGGTTCTGGTTAGTGGTTTAGACTCTTATGATAATATTATCAGGTCTATCATTTGAAGCCAATGACAAGCTATTTGAAGTCATTTATTATGAAATAATAAATGGAGGCAAGTAAACCCTGTAAAACTATCAGACCAACTCAGGACTGAAAATATCACTATTCTTCATCCTTGAGTAATCCTTTTTTTTGCTAAGTCTCAAAAAAAGACACACGCACATATATAGTTAATGAAACAGTTGAAAAAAACAACAGACATATTTCCTTGATTTGGAATCTGCAAGATCAAAACAAATGTGGTGACCTTTTGAAAAAAGAGTCCACTAACATTTGTAATGTTAACACTGACAAGACTGCTAAAATACTAGTATACAAGTCCTACTTTTGTGCAGAGTAAAATAACCAGATGTGGTCTTGAGACTGCAACAATCTGAAATAAAGCATCAAACAAGTAGAAATTATAATATGCAAAGATGGGCTAGGTGTGTATATAACCAATGAGTTACTGGAACAATCATTTGACACACATTTCATTAACTGTTGAAAGTGACTGAGCACCTTTGAGGTTCTTCGAGTGCGGTGAAGCCTACTTTAACAACAGTCAATACTTTATTCTTCTTTCAAGTGTTTACCCATTAAGTATGTGTGAATGTGTTGTGTTCTAGTTTATGGCAAAGCAGCATCAACTGGAACGGAAAGCCTGCCCACTCTGTGTAGCCTTGACCAGTGACCCTACTATTCAACCAGCTATCCACGGTTGTAGTGCAATCAATGAGTTTTGTCAAATGTTTATGAGCAAAAATTACTACAGTAAAGTAAATAGAACACTTACCATCCAGGTATTGTTGACAGAAAATGGCAATATTTATGGTGTTGTCACCATCAAAATAACACATCCAAGGAGTGAAGTACATCAAAATAATACATCCAAGGAGTGAAGTACATCAAAATAATACATCCATAATCACTTCAATGTCTCAGATGAGGAAAAGAAATAGCCATGAAAAAACCTTTCGGCGATCAATGTAAAAATGTTGCAAATTTTCTTTTATTAACCCTAGAGTTTGTCATTTTCATCAGTGACTTTTCATTTTGCATTTTTCTATAGGTGTTTAAAAAACATTGTACAAAATATAACTGTTCTTGAGAATAACTTTAATCTTGGGACAATCATTGTCATTGACACTTCACAATCATAGTGTTTGCTGGGTGTTGCTATGATAATATGCTTCAGCACATTTTTATGATACAACAACTCTGAAATTTCTCTTTAAACTCGATCAACAAAAGTCTTTTAGGACTGCAAATGCTATAAATGCTAGTATATTTACCAATTTAGTAGGATAAAAGCTTGCTATGCTTATATTACAAATAGCATTTGTTACCATTTTCAAAACTAGAAGAGCATGCTGAAGTTAAATGTCTTAACTTACTTGGGTGAGGCAGACAAAGCGGTTGACTTTTCCTGATAAACCTCTAACAGGATGGTAATTTAATGTACAGATTGAAAGCCAAGCAGACAGTGCAGGAACTGTGACAGGATGGTGATTTAATGTACAGCATGAAAGCCAAGCAGACAGTGCAGGAACTGTGACAGGATGGTGATTTAATGTAAAGCATGAAAGCCAAGCAGACAGTGCAGGAACTGTGACAGGATGGTGATTTAATGTACAGCATGAAAGCCAAGCAGACAGTGCAGGAACTGTAAAACTTTCTGGTATCCACAGTATTGAGCAAGTAGAGCTGTTCTGCAGCAAATACCAGTTTCTTATCCTTTACCCCATCTTTCAAATTATTATATAGTACATCAACAGCTCACAAGTATGCTTTCTGGGTGTATTTGCGTACAGTTTTGTTGTCTGGATTGTTAGAAGGGCTAGATCCTTGTAATAAATAATTAGATGTTCTGGCTGTGACCACCCGTCAACTTTGCTGTTTTCTACCATGCACTTCAGATGTTTCTGATCAATGTTTTCATCACCAACAAACACCATAGGACTCATATCTGGAAATATTGTTACAGTCACACAAATGGAAGCTGCAGAGATTGTTTCAACACCAATTGTATAAAACATGAAATAATTACTAAGTTCTCCATCAATCAGTCAATATTTTTACAGTTACACAAATGGAAGTTGTATAGACTGTCCCAGCACTGACTATGTAAAAACATGAAGTCATTGCCAAGTTGTCCATCAAACAGACAATACTTCCAAGGTTTCTCCAATAAACACTTCATGTTCACGACCAGATTCAGCTTCAGATGTTCAAAATCTTTTATAACGCTTACAATGTAGGAGACCAGTTTTCACATGGTATACATTTTATTCACTTGCTTCACAGTTAAAAATTTGTAGGAAATTTAAACACACTAATGTATTCACCACTAGCTTTGAAAGTACTGTCATAATTAGATTTGTAGCCTGGAACACAACATGATGGTGGCATTTTCAGAGTAATACTAAACATAACAATGGTGAGATGCTTGAAATAAGAAATTGAAACACACTGGCATCTGTATACTACAATAACATTTATAAATATTTGCAAACAGAAGCTGAATAATCCAATCCAATGAACTTGAATACACAACTTAAACCATGTGTGCTGCCATTTTGTGAAAAAAAATTCAAATTGGAAGTTTTTTTTTATTGGTACTCTATAAAATAAACATATGCATACTTTCCATATTTTGTAACCTGATATTTAGGAGACAGCTATGGCTATGTGCCTTGCACATTAGGCATAGAGATTAGACATCATCAAATAAAATCAGTGTCATTATTTCAGTTTCTCAGGATGGCTAATACTCTCAAGTACTATGGCTACATGCAGTTCAAGCCTTGTGTCACTGACTACCCTGAACCAAGCACAAAAGTCATTGTCTCAGCTGGCCAAAAAGAGCTGAACTTCCGAGTTCAGGTTCAGGTGATTTTTTTATTATTTATGTATTTGTTACATATTATAACAAGTGAACTTTGCTACAGTCCATATGCGAATACATTCATGTGTGTGTATACACGTAATATATAGAGAGACACTGAGAAGAACATTGATGAGAGAGGCAAGAGCAGCAGGAGTCGACTCCCTCAATGAGATAGAGCTGCTTGCGCGGAGCAGAGACAAATGGAGGGATTTGGATTTAATAAAATATCTTTAAAAGAATTGAAAACTGCTAGAACAAAAATTAAGATGATGGAGTATCTTGGTCTGAGCCCTATGGGCCAGCTATGGCTCAAAAGGCCAATAGATAGATAGATAGATTTGGTTATTTCTTTCTTTTTTTTTTTTTTGGTTATTTGGTTATGGAAGGCCCTGGTATCACTGCAAACGAATTAAAATCCATAATTGCTCAAACGCCCGTGCCAGTGGAATCATCCGAATTACTAAATCATCTCCCAAACAAAGAAAGGTAGCTGTAGTCCCCATCATAGCAGTCTCAGCACACGCCAAAAGACATAAGGCGAAACCGCATAGAAAATGAACACGGCCAACTGTTCCCTGTCATACGATATCAGCATTCATCGTAAGCAATTGGAATATCGGAACATGATCAAAACGGATGAAACACACAGCTCACGGTGTGCACAGAGCACATAACTCAGTAGCTCCTGCAACAAGCCGGACTTGGAATATGAGAAAACTGCAACAAGGAACACTTTGCAGACATAGCCTTCAATGGTTCCTGCCGCCTATCCACCATATTGCCCGGAAGTTCACGTCCTCCTGAAAATGATGATTGTCATAGTATTTAAATGTATGGCGCTTGATGATGTTAGGACATCATATTTGACTCCAACTCCGAACATACAAAACACAGTTCGTCGTCAGATTATCCCGGTTGCACACAAAACAACAGATCGCAAGATTAGCGCATGGTCGGTCTTGGGACACACGATGAAAGAATATGATGACGTAGCACGCACAATATGGCTGCGCCCATGGATTCATGGTTACTCTAGTGAATGCAGTCTACAACGAACGAAACATGGTGCAAATTCCCCAACGAGATAAAACTTTGACTGAATTGTCGGAGCCCACCACATTAATGTGTTGGAAATTGTAAATAACTTGCGGCAGACATTCATCGAACAGCACTCTGTGTGACGTAAAACGCAGATCAACAGTAGACGGTGGAGGGTCGCATTTACAACACTTAATTTGTCAAAACGGAGTATTGCCGTGCATGCAACGCCAATTCATTGGCGTAGATATGAAAAGTAGAACATCATTTCGACTTGAATGCAGAAAATTGCAACGGAAAGCCGAAAGATAGATAGATATATATAATACAGGGTGTTTCTAAAGTCGCAGTGCAGTGAATTTCTACTCTCGGAAGAAAAACGTCACCAGAAATGCGGCTAACTAATGCGTCACACAAATTGTAAAATATTCAAATATACTTGACTGCTATCGGCGAGCTTATAATGGGTAATGTTGGTATTAACACAATAAAGTGCCTAAAGCATATGTTGAAAATGTCCACCACGGGCTTCAAGACATGTCGTGATTCGTCTTTCCATATTTGCGAAAACCTTCAGAATAATGTCTGGTGATATTTGTTTAATCTTGTCTACTATTTCAGTCTTTAGGTCATTAATTGTCTGCGGATTATTTTCATAAACTTTCCCCTTCAATGCCCCCCACAGATAATAATCTGGGGGTGTTAGATCTGGTGAACGAGCAGGCCAGATTCCACGTGAAATAATGCGATTTGCAAATATGCTTTCTAAATAATTGAGTGTTGTTGTGGCTGTGTGCTGTTGCCCCATCCTGCTGAAACCAGGATTCCATAATTTCCCGTTCTGTAAGGTGTGCTTATAAACGGTTCCAGAATTAAAGTACGGTAACGTTCTGCATTTATTGTTTCATTAAAAAATATAGGTCCTATTATCCGCATACGACTTATAGCGCACCACACTCCGACTTTTTGATCGTAAAGCGGCACTTGATGAAATTCATGGGGGTTTTCACTGCTCCACAGCCGATTGTTATGACTGTTCACATAACCGGATAAATGAAACCAGGCCTCATCAGTGAAAAAAGTGACGTCAAGGATGGCAGCGCCATGTTCATAAATAATATTCTGAAACCACATGCAGTAGTTTAAACGGGATTCATAATCTCTTTCTTGGAGTTGAGACACTTCAGTTAATTTGTATGGACGATAGTGTAGTTCACTTCTTAAAACCTTGTGAACAGAAGTCTTAGATATTTGCACCTGTTGAGACAAGTGGTTTAAAGATGCATTTGGACTCATTGTAATTCTGTCTTGGAGTTCCATAATTTGGTCTTGTGAAATTGAAGGTCTTCCAGATCGGTGGGTGTTTCTTTAATGACTGTGCATTATTTGAAAATCTAGTTGTTCCAATTTATTTATGTAAATCACGCATCATGTACTGCTGTAGCTTGTTCCTTTTTCGGTAAAGTTAAACATATAACATCACTATTCACAAAAGGTATTCGAAACATCCACCACGTTTTAGTTGGCAAATGTTGATACGTTTTTTCATATTGTTAAAAACCTTACGCAGTATGGGCTGTGTAACATTATTAATGTTGTTGGCGATTGAAACCTGCAGCTCATCGAGTGTGTGGGGATTGTTTTCGTACACTTTTCCTTTCAGTTCACCCCAGAGATAGTAGTCCATGGGAGTAAGATCAGGAGACCGTGCAGGCCAAATTCCGCGAGAGATTATACGATTAGCAAAAATTTTATATAAAAATTCCAGTGATTTTACAGCAGTGTGAGCAGTTGCGCTATCTTGTTGAAACCAAGCTTTTTCAATTTCTGGCTCAGAAAGTTGGGTTACGAATCGCTCCAGTGTGTTAATCCTGTATCTTTCTGAATTTATTGTGTCATAGAAGAAAATTGGGCCGATTATCCGCTGACGACTCATTGCACACCACACTCCTACTTTCTGACCGTGGAGAGGCACTGGGTGCAATGCATGTGGATTTTCATCACTCCAAAGACGATCATTCTGCCTATTCACGTACCCAGACAAATGGAACCATGCTTCATCTGTGAAGAAAGTGAAATCAAGGATTTCCTCACCTTCTTGGGCTAGAAAATTCTCAAACCACATACAATAATTAATTCTGGATTGGTGATCTAATTCTTTTAATTGAGGAACGACGGAAAATTTGTACGGATGTAACTTTAATTTTTTTTTCAGAACTCTATGAACAGTACTGCTTGATTTGTGTACTTGTTGAGCCAGCTTTCTTATTGATTTGCCAGGACTCATTAGAATGCTGTCCTGGATGTTGAGAGATGTTACTTCAAGAACAGATGGTCTACCAGGACGGCTAACATCATGTACACTACCGGTGTTTTGAAATTTGATTATTAAATTACTCACAGTATTTCGATGAGGCACTGGTGTATCAGGAAATCTATTCACAAATTGTTCAACAACCCCATTCGAATACTTGCCGCCGTTACGGAACACATGCTCCACTATAAATACCATTGTAAGCCAGATCTATCATGTAGCAGTGATGTTTAAATGAACACGTAAATGGTGCTTGAACTATTACGTCATACATAGATAAAATTTAGGTGCGTAATTATTTCAACAACAAAAAATGCACAGTCATTAAAGAGACACCCTATATAACGAGAACCTTGCTACAGTCAATATATCATTATTTCATTTCATATCTGTGTGTTTATGTATTACAGCAAGTGAACTTTATCAGAGTTAGTTGGTGGCATACAGCATAAATCTGTTGACATGTTCTGTTGACTAACAATTTTTTTTTAACCTCATGTAATAGATGTAGTGAACAAAAATGATAGAATTGAGTTTTCACCTCATCTAGTGCATATGCTAAAAATGCTTTATAAATATCAAAAAGCAACTGTGTACATTGAAGATGATACATCAAACTGATTTGGCATTTTTAATGTATGGTGTGGTAGGTATCACTTTGGGTTACCCTACTTCTCCTGTACGCATTTAAGACACAGAACATATTAGATAGTATTTTTATTATTAGACATTATTATATTCCTAGGTGAACCTAGGAGCCATTGATTGGGATCAAACCTGGCCTTTTGACTTGAACTAAAAATGTTAAAGATGTTTTAAAAAGATATAAACACTTGTTTAAACTAATATTTCTCTTTTTTTTTTGTCTTAAATTTTGATAAGTTGTTATCTAGTAGTTGTAGTGTTAGTCTTAAATGCAGTGTGGTTGATTCAGATCTCAATTGTTGTGTGCAGAGTCAGATCAAGGAGGGAAGTTTCAAAATTACACGAATGAGGTGCTGGAGAATCACTACAGTGGTAAGAACTTTTGATTTATAAACTCAATGTAAATATTAATAACTGTCGGTGTTAAGTGTCTCCAGCTGATAATCGCTGTCATTGTCCAGCTATCTTCTCCAAGATTTTGCTATATAAGATGAGCATAAGAGAACAAAGCACATTTAATGTGTTAATTGAATTTTTAAATGTCATAAATTAGCACTTAGTGATTGTGGTTTGCAATGTCTTTTAATATTGTACCTGCTTGTGATTCTTTCGCATAATCTGACAATGTTTTTTGCAGAGTTAGAAATATTTAATCAACATTCTGTGATAAGTGTCCACTGTCAAAAGGATATCATACTGATTGCAGCACATCATCATCAAGTATCAAGCCTGCTAGCATAGGTGATCATGTCTCTCCACAACTTTTGATCTTAACAGTTATTAATCATTTTTTTTCTTGACCTTCTGCCAAGCCATTCTTTTAAGCTGTCTGGTATCCTTTCTCTTTGCTTCACTCTATCTCATCATCACCTCAATTTTCCCAGTTGTTACAATATATTCCAGCTGTTCCCTTCTACATGGCCAAAAATGATTGTTTCTTCCTATTATTGGATGTTAGCTCTTTTTTTGCTTTGGCCTCTTTCAGAACGTTTTCTTTCCTCTTCTTAACTGTCCATGGTATTCTCAACATTCTTATGTAAAACCACATTTCTACAGCTTTCAGTAATTTTCTTGTCTGGTGTCCTAATGTCCATGATTCACATCCATATGTTTAGTCTGGTCCAACATAACATTTAAGAATATCTTTCTTGTTTCTATGTCAAACATAGATTGCACAGTATCTTCCTCATATTTTTGGAAAGCTGCTTGTGCCTGAGCCATTCTTTATCTTATCTCTGTTGTACATCTACCACCTGATGTTAACAATGTTCCCAGATATTTAAATTCATTTATCTGTTTTAATATTGGCCCACTTGTCTTTATTGTGCACTGAAGTGATGTCTTTTTCTTTGTTGTTACCATTACTTCACTCTTTTTGCTATTAAGGATGAATCCTTTATTTTTGCTTTCCTTCACTATAATATCCAACATTTCTTGTAACTCATTTTCACTCTTAGTGACAAAGACAGTATCATCAGCATTCCTTAGATTATTTATATTATGACCTCCGATTGTTATCCCAGGCATGACCCTTATGGATCTTAAAATAATCTCACTTTACATATTAAATAAATCTTGTGACAGTAAACAACCTTGCCTAACACCCAGTTTTATTTGTTAAAACATTCCCAATTAATTTCCGGTTCTTATGGCTGCTGTTTGTTGCCAGTACATGTTCTTTATTATTCTTAGATCTTTGCAGTCTACGTTTATGTCTTCAAAAATGTTGATTATTTCTTGGTGCTTTACTCTGTCAAATGCTTTGGTATAATCTATGAAACATAGGTATATATTTGTTTTCACCTCTATGGCTCTTTCTACTAAAGATCTTATGATGTATATGGCATTGTTCGTTCCTTTACTTCCAACAAAACCACATTGCTCATCACTAATTTCTGGACTGATTTTGTTTTGCACTCTTCGCATGATGATTCTTAGTAATATCTTAGTCATGTGACTAAGATGAACATCGCTTTCAATCGCACCAGATTTCTTTGGTAGGTCTATGAATATTGATTTTAATCTGTCGTCTGGTATATATCTGCTGTTGTAGAAACAGCTAAAAATGTATAGTTAGACCGTGAAAGATCGCATGTGGGACCTTAGCGATCAAACATGTTGGAGAAACATCAGCCGGACTAAACCCCCGACATGTGTTTTTAAGTTAAGCCCTTAACTTACATTAAGTTAAGCCCTTAACTTACGACTGACTCAGCAGGTCGGTAAGGGATAAATGTTTTATGCTGAGAGAAATGCACAGAAGATGGAGATAGATAAATATGAAGTAGCAACGATCAATATATGCGGAATAAAAAATAAAGAAGTTGAATTTATAGAAGAAATGACAAAAAGGAAAATCAAAATACTAGTATTAGTGACACCAGAGTAAAAGGACAACAGATAAAGAAAACACACATGAACAACACTACAATGTTCTCAGGAGTCGACAACAAAGAAAGAGCAACACACGAAGTAGGTTTTATCATTGACCCAGAACACGCGAAGGACATTCTAGAAATAAAATACCACTCAAAAAGAATTATCACAATCAGATTACTAGAAGACAATCAAAAAACAACTTACATACAAATCTATGCACCATGCAACAACAAGAAAAAAGACAGCAAAGAATTCTATGATATATTGAATGAAATTATTAACAAGACTGACAAAAACAACGACATGTTAGTGATGGGAGATTTTAATGGAAGGCTAAGGAAACACGGCAGTGAGAACAGAGATATCTTGGGACTCTCTGGCGATAAAACAACTGAAATAAAAACGAAAATGGAACCAGACTGCTGGAAATATGTAATCTCTCTCTCTACGATCAAGACTCAATCAGAGTAGGATTCCAGACCCTTATGAAGTCAGCTGTCTGTTTAAGCGATTTGATTGCCCCATATAGTTTCTCTTCCAGGGAGGTGGGTGTGCACCACATTGCTCTTCTCAGGTCTGTGTACTGGGGGCAATCCTGTAGAACATGTTTTGTAATCATATTGTCCAGTGTACAGTGGCATAGGCTGGTTATACCTATTTTGAATTAGGTGAACATGTAATTCCTCATTCTATTGTGGCCAGTGCGAAGGCGAAGTATGATGACTTGATCCCTCCTTGATAGTTGATGGTATCCATCCCTCTCGTTATGCTTTGGGTGTTCTCGTTTCCATTTTTCATGGTACTGACCTTTGAGGATGGATTTGGCTTCATCATAACTGAGCGGATGGTTCTCTTTTGGTAATCTCCCTCCCTCTTTAGCTAACTTGTCTGCACGTTCGTTCCCGTGTATATTACAGTAGGATGGTATCCACTGAATGACTACTCTCTGGAAGTTATTGCATAGTTGATCCAGGGTTGTTCTCAGGTCATCTAGTTCATTGTTTTTGGGGCTTTTTAGAGCTGATAGTACTGGCAGTGCATCAGTCAGAATCATCAGTTTATTGTGCATGTTATTTTTGTGTTGAGTAGCCAGTGTTGCAGCATCTTTGAGGGCCTCAGTTTCTGCTTTAAAGTTGTTTGAGAATTTCCCAGTAGCTATTGACTTGATGATCTCGTCCTGGTTATTCAGCGTCAAGAACACACCACCCTCTCCATTTCTGGTGGCGTTTGTAGCAGAGCCATTTGTGTATATGTGGGACCAAGAGTCCTGTGTATAGGTATCGTTTATGTGTTTTTCTGCTGCATGTTTTCTTTCTGTGTCTGATTGGGTGCCTTTTTTCATGATTCCTGTTATATCTTCCTTAAGTTCTGGTATTTTATGTTTCCCATGAGGAGATATATCAGATGGGCCTAAGGGTTTCGGTATTTTTTGGGAAAGTACTGGGTCTCCAGTAGCTAGTTCAATGGCGATTGAGCTGCTCCTCTTTAGTCGTACAATTCCGAAACCAGTTATTCTTTGGTGCATGGGGTGGCTAAGGAGCCTTCTATATTTCTTCGCTTGTTGCAATACTTTAGTGACCCGTCTGTCATCTAAGGGTTGTAAACCTGTTACTGTTTCTAGAGTCTTGATAGGTGTAGATTTCATAGCACCAGTGATGATATAGGCAGCTTGGTTCTGTATTCTGTTAATTTTGCTGTGATTTGAAAGCCATAACCCAGGCTGTGACTCCATACTCTAGGACTGGTCTGACTCTTCCTACATATAGTCGTTTCAAGATATTGCTGTCTGCTCCCTAGTCAATTCCTGCCAATTTCTTCATAATATTAGTTTGCTTTCTGGCTTTTTTCCTTGCTCTGTCTATCTGATTTTTCCAAAAAAATAAAAATGATTTATTTATCACCAACACATTCTTCATTCTTCAAACACAGAGATTCACAAGTATACACCTGGTAAAAATGGAATGACACAACATGCAGAAGCCAGATAGATTTTATACTAACAAGAAAACAGAACAAAAAAAGAGTGACCGACAGTAGAGCAATCCCTAATATCACAGACAACATGAACCACAAGATGGTTATAATCACACTTAGCCAAAAATAAGAGAATATACAAAGACAAATAAAAGAAACAAATAGAACAGACAATAAAAGTAAAACAATTAAAAGATCAAGATTCAAGGAAAACCCTAGAAGAAAAACTAACAGAGGAATTCAAGAAACTCCCTAACGAAGTATGCACAGTAGAAGAAGAGTGGAAGCAATTAAGGAAACAGTAACCAACATCTCTAAAACAGTTTGTGGAACGAAGCTAAGGACAAAAGAAGGGAAAAATAGCACCCCATGGTGGAACGAAACAGTCAGAGAAACAATTAATGAAAAGAAGAAACTTTAAAAATTGGAGGGAGAATAAGAATTTTTAAAAATATGAAAAATATGCCTTAGTTGGAAAAAGAGTAAAAATTTTGATCAAAAAAGCTAAGCAAAAGAATTGGACAGAATTCTGACAAAATATGAGCAGAGACTTCAAGACAGCCACAAGAGATTTCTACAAAGCAGTAAAAGCCACAAGAGCAAGAAAAGAAAACCATGATCCTACTGAGCTCATAAATGACAAAGACGGACAACCAATATCAAATAACCAACATATGCAACAGAGATGGAAAGAACATTTTGAAGACCTGTTAAATATGACAACTGCCAACAAGACAACAAACGCCACACAAGAACGCACAAATACTGAACCCAACATCATGAAAGAGGAAATCGAAGAAGTAATCAAATATGCACCAAGAAATAAAGCCCCTGGGATAGATAACATACCAATAGAAATAATAGGAGAAACAGGAGTGACAGGGCTGCACAGAATAATTAATGCAGCATGGCACCAACAAAAAGCCCCAGAAGACTGGCAACAGGCAATCATTGCACCAATATGGAAAAAGAAAGGTAGCAAAAGAGACTGCAATCAAAATAGAGGTATATCTCTTCTCAGCCATGTAGGAAGAATACACCAAGATCAAGGAAAAAAGGCTGAGACCAATAATAGAACTGCAGTTAAGCGATTCTCAAATAGGGTTCCAAAAAAACAGAGGATGTGCTCATGCTCTATTCACATTAAAACAGCATGCAGAAAAAAACAACAGAACACAATCAAAATTTATACATAGCTTTCATTGACCAGGAAAAAGCATTCGACAGAGTAAACAGACTATACAGAGTAAACTGTGTGAAACACTAACAGCATACAGAGTAAGCCAACATCTAACCAACCTAATTAAAAGTCTCTACATCAACAGCAGCTGCAGGGTCAGAACAGCAGCAGGCTACTTCGACCACTTTGAAGTTAGATCAGGCGTAAGACAGGGGTGCGGGCTATCCCCCCCCCCCCCTACTATTTATTACATACATGGACTAAATATACAAGTTAGCCAACCCATCAGAGACAGAGGAGCAACAAGCTTTTATTTGCAGATGGTCAGGCACTAGTACATGAAAAGATGGAAGACCTACAAGAACACTTAAATAGACTCAACAGCACAGGCACAAAATACAACATGAAAATCAACATCAACAAAACAGAAGTCATGAATGTCGCTAAAAATAAACAGAACATCAACATAACTATAGAAGACAGGCAACTAAAACAAGTAGACGAAATCAAATACCTAGGAAGTTTAGTGACAAATGATAATTCACAAACAGCAGAGATAGACTCAAGATGCATCAAAGCTTGTCAAATCATAGGACAATTATCACCACTATTGTCCAACAAGGAAATAACTCTAGAGGCAAAATGGGCACTCTACAATACAATCTTCATCCCAACGTTGTGCTACCAATGCCAGATCTAGACCCTAGATGCAAAAACAATAAGAAAAATAACCTCTACTGAGATTAAATGTGTTAGACGAACAATAGGAAAAATAACCTCAAGATGGATCAACGGAATACTAGAAGCAATAGGAAACATAACAGCAGCAGAGGCGAACAGAAGAGCAAAAGACCGCAAATTATATCTCCCCTCAACGCTGAAAGGCAAATAAGGAAGGAAAGAAGAAGAAGTAGATATCATTCAATATTTTTGTTATTTTTATTCCAAAATCACCCATGGCTTCAATCTATCTTTTTAGTTATATTATCTGGTCCAGGAGCTTTGCCTGCTTTCATATTGCGCAAGGCGTCTTTCACTTCTTCTCTGAGTATTTCTGGTCCTTCTCCATCCTTAATATTTACTTCTGTTCGTTCATCATTAAAAAAGATCTTTAATGTATTCTGTCAATCGTTCCCTTATGCTTTCTTGTTCAATCAACAGTTTCCTTCCTTTGATCTTAAACATTTAGTTTTTGATTGCGTTTTTCTTCCTTTTAATTCTTCAGTTTGTTTGTATATAGCTTTAGCATCTCCTTTTTGTTGCATTTCAATCTCTCTTTTAGCCATGCTTCTTATGCTTCATTGCATTTTATTATAATTTCTTTATTTAATCTCTTATACTCATCTTTATTTTCTTTATTTCTTCTTCTTGTATCCATTAGCTGCAAAATTTCATCTGTCATCCATTTCTTTCTTGAATTTGTCCTCACTGATGGTATGAACTCTTTTGATGTTTGCTACATTGATTCTTTGAGCCCTTCCTCTGTTCATCAATGCTTTGTATCTTCTCTATTGCATTGTACCGGTTCTGAATTGTGATGTTATATTTGTCTTGTAACTTCTTATCTGATTTGAGGAAATCTAAATTTAACTTGGTATTAACTGAGGCTTGTTTTGCTGTTTTTAATTTTACTAAAGTTTTCCCACAACTGGTACATGATTGCTATTGCAATCTGCCCATGGTCTAGTTTTCACACACACCAGACTGTTTCTAAATCTGTTGTTTAACATTATGTAATTAATTTGATTACATGTGTTGTCTCTTGGGCTTTTCCATGTCCACAGATGTCTTGGATGTTGCTTAAACCAGGTGTTTCTTATAATGGTGTATATGTATGGTATCATGGTGTGTATTCTTGTCCAGTCAACAAGTTTGTCACCTCTTTCATTTCTCTCGCCTAAGCCATAATAACCAACTACTTCCTCAACTCTTTCATTTCCTACTTTTGCATTGAGAGCCTCTGGTACTATGGTGTTTTCATGTGATTTGCATTGATG
Source organism: Megaustenia siamemsis (assembly GCA_032433765.1). Taxonomy (NCBI): domain Eukaryota; kingdom Metazoa; phylum Mollusca; class Gastropoda; order Stylommatophora; family Ariophantidae; genus Megaustenia; species Megaustenia siamemsis. The sequence goes on along the minus strand of JAVIAB010000041.1, from coordinate 36,794,786 downwards.
AAGTCCCATATGAAGCTCGTGATAATATTTATCAATTGTTTCCTCTAGACTGTCTGCTGTTGGTGCATAAACTTGTATGGAATTAAAATCTATTGTTATTTACTATATGTAGGAAGAGTCAGACCAGTTCTAGAGTATGGAGTCACAGCCTGGGCTATGGCTTCCAAATCACACCTTAGAAAAATTAACAGAACACAGAACCAAGCTGCCTGTATCATCACTGGTGCTATGAAATCTACACCTATCAAAACTCTAGAAACAGTAACAGGTTTACAGCCCTTAGATGACAGACGGGTCACTAAAGTATTGCAACAAGCGGAGAAATATAGAAGGCTCCTTAGCCACCCCATGCACCAAAGAATAACTGGTTCCGGAATTGTAATACTAAAGAGGAGCAACTTCGCTGCAATTGCCAATGAACTAATTACTGGAGACCCAGTACTTTCCCAAAAAATATTGAAACCCTTGGGCCCATCTGATATGTCTCCTCATGGAAAACATAAAATACCAGAACTTAAAGAAAATATAACAGGAATCATGAAAAAAGGCACCCAATCAGACACAGAAAGAAAACATGCAGCAGAAAAACACATAAACGATACCTACCCACAGGACTCTTGGTCCCACATATACACAGATGGCCCTGCTATAAATGCCACCAGAAATGGAAGGGGGTGGTGTGTTCTTGACGCTGAATAACCAGGACGAGATCACCAAGTCAGTAGCTACTGGGAAATTCTCAAACAACTTTAAAGTAGAAACTGATGCCCTCAGAGATGCTGCAACACTGGCTACTCAACATAAAAATAACATGCACAATAAATTGGTGATTCTGACTGATGCGCTGCCAGTACTATCAGCTCTAAAAAGCCCCACGAACAATGAACTAGATGGCTTGAGAACAACCCTGGATCAACTATGCAATAACTTCCAGAGAGTAGTCATTCAGTGGATACCATCACACTGTGATATTCACGGGAACGGACGCGCAGACAAATTAGCTAAAGAGGGAGGGAGGTTACCACAAGAGAACCATCCGCTCAGTTATGATGAAGCCAAATCCATCCTCAAAGGTCAGTACCATGAAAAATGGAAACGAGAACACTCAAAGCATATTAATAGTGACAGATACCACCAACTTTCAAGGTAGTTTCAAGTTATCATACTTCGCCTACGCACTTGCCACAATAGAATGAGAAATCACATGTTCACCAAATTCATAATAGGTACAACCAGCCTATGCCACTATACACTGGACAATATGACTACAAAACATGTTCTACAGGATTGCCCCCAGTACACAGACCTGAAAAGAGCACTGTGGTCCACACCCACCTCCCTGGAAGAGAAACTATATGGGGCAATCGATACACTTAGACAGCTGCCTTCATGAGACAATCTGGAATCCTACTCTGATTAGTCTTGATTGCAAACAGAGAGAGAGATATCTATTGGCTTTATATTCAATTTCACTAAAAGGACTCTGTCAGATATTGGACAAAAGCCTTTCACTGTTTTTGCTCTTTCTGCATCCAAGATGATACCTACTCCTCTTTGGTGTTCAGTACCTCCAGAATGGATTATTTTATGTTCATCAGAATATATCTCCTCTAGTGCAGTGTATCTCATTTTGCACAGTCCTAATACATGTAAACTCATCCTTCTTGTTTCCTGTTTGATATTTTCCAGTTTTCCCTTCTGCATGAGTGTTCCTAGGTTCCAGGTTCCTATTTTCAATGTCTGTTTTATCTTTATCTTGCCTACAGTAGCTTGATGACAATCCTGTATCACCTGTAGCACATGATGTTTCCTACCGAACAGGGGTATTCCATTGGAATCCCCCTTAACGTTGTTGTCGTGAATTCTATTATTGTTTCGATTCATGATTGTACAAAGAAATTATGACGGTGGTTTTCTGTTGCCTTCCATCGGTTTGTTTACAGTTGGCTTTGCTAAAACTAAAGTGGCGTTGTTTTACTTCAGGGTACTCTCCCTTATAAGAAAGGAAATCTGCTTAGTAATATAAGGGAACAAATGTAGAGATGGAAAGAGCACTTTGAAGAACTTTTGAATAGACCTGCCTCAAATAATCCTCCAGATATACTACCAGCAGAAGAAGAGTTACACGTTAACTGTGGAAAACCAAGCAAAGAAGAAATAATGAAAGCCATCAAACTATTAAAAAATGGTAAAGCCACAGGACCAGATGAAATTCCTTCAGAAGCCATCTGAACAGATATTAACACCTCTACCAAGATGTTACATAATCTATTAGATAAAATTTGGGAGAGGGAAGAAATACCTAAAGACTGGAAAGAAGGTTATATGATCAAACTACCAAAGAAAGGAAGTTTACAGGAGTGCACAAATTATATGGGAATTATGCTACTATCATCATCATCATTGAGTGCTGTCTCCGCATCAAAGGTTGGTTACCATGGAGCGCCATTCCACTCTGTCTCTTGCTATGATGGTGCAGATTGCCATAGGCTGACTTGTCCATCTTTTGATGTTACTCGTCCATGTTAGTCTTGGTCTTCCTCTGCCTCTTTTACCTTGTATTTTCCCTTCTAATATTACTTTTATTATATGCTGTTGTGTCTTTTAACATGACCAAAAAATTTCATTTGTCTTGCTCTAATTATGTTAAGTAGTTCTTTCTTCATTTTTAGTTGTTTTCAAACTTCCTCGTTTGTTTTCTTTTCTTTCCATCAAGTTCTACCTATTCTTCTATAAATCCACATTTCAAAGGCCTCAATTTTCTGTTTTGTTTTCTTGTTTAATGTCCATGTTTCTGCACCACATACAGGAATATTGAGAAGCTGTAACATTTTGCTATTCTTAGTTTTAGCCCTGATGTTATTTGTTTTGATGTTATAGTCCGTTCAGATTCGTTTGCCGAGATGTTATGATTTATAATTCAAAAAGTTCTTGATGATTTCACATGATTTTTGGCATACGGTGTTAAAATGTCCATGTCACGAGAACATATGTGTTACTCGATGTCTAGCTATAACGGTTTTCTTAAAGCGGCGAATTCCTTTGATCTTTGCCCATTTAACTATTATTTTGACCCTAATCAAAATGTTTTACAGTAATCTAGTGCAACGATGACCCATAGGCGTGTCCATAAAATTTTACTTGGTGGCAAGTATACAAATTTTAAATTATATATAGAACTTTTGTTCGTAGAGTCAATTTTATATAGTTCCATGTTCTTGGTGTGAGTTTCCCAAATGTTGTCGCTGCCTTTCAAATACGTACATTTAGTTCCTCATCTAAGGAAAGTGTGGCTGTAATAGTGGATCCAAGATAGCTGAACTTCTGTACTGACTCAAGCAGGCTTCCATTCAAAGTAATGGTTGTTGGTTTGCTTATAACATATTTTTGATTGCTTGGGTGGTCTTGAACAATAAACTGTTTAACAAATCAACTAGGAAATTTTGCAAATCAAACTATTTATCTGTAGACTTAATCAGAGTAATGATCATTCAGAATCAGACGAGTCAAATAGGTCGATTACTGCTTTCGGCTGAACAAACAACAAACCATCCTTTTTCCAATATTCCTCTTCTTGTCGTAACACATGATCCTCACATTTTACCCAGTAGTCTTTATTTATATTTGATAGAGCCTGATTTGTAAGTGTCTCAACATCGCATAATTTGAAAGTTTTATTTGTATATGCTACGTGTCCTTTAACTTTTGCCCAAACTAGTTCTATAGGATTTAAGTGTGCATGATATGGAGGTAGTCTCAAACATCTATGGCCATGTTCTTGAATTAACTTGTCTATTTTAAATATCTTTGTACGTTGTGTCTGTTTTACAAGGCTAAGCAATTCGGGTTTCAAGTAGCTGTCGTTAACTTGTATGTGTTCTTTTATGAGCCACGTTTTGATTGCATCTTTTGTACTTGATGATGTTGGGATTCTATCTTCTACGTTAACTACGTTATGGTATGAAGCATTGTCCATTATCATACAAGAAGGTCGATCTAATATTGGAAGGATACTTTTCTCGATCCAGTCTTTAAATATGTGCCCATTCATTTCGGAGTGGTAGTCTCTATTGTCTATGGATTTTGAAATGAAAACGAGATGAGCATTCTGCAACAACCCATTATGTCTGCTACCTGCATGTGCAACTATAAAACGTTGCCCTTTACTGCTTGGTACTGATCTTTTAATACTTCCATCTGCTAACTGCCATTCCTTTTCATTTGTATGATGAGCGTTGATCCAAGTTTCATCTAAATAAACAATATCATAATCATTTTCGCGCATTTCCTTCACTTCACGTAAATACTTGCTTCTAAGAGCTACTAGATGTGGCTTCTCACAAATAATGTTTTTTCCACCAGCATACTTTCTAAAGGTGAAGCCTGCACTTCTTAATATTTTCCATAATGAAGTTTTTGATATTTCAATGTCGTTGTTAGTTTTCAGCCAAAGCTTCAACTTTCTAAGTGTCACTTCTTCGTTTATATCAAACATTCGACAGATTTCTCTTTTTACTAGGTCCTTATCAAAACTGTCTAACGTTTCTTTCCTTCCTTGCTTTCTTGCATTTGTTGGCAATAAATATCCGCTTCCTTTAACTATTCGATCAAATGAACGTTTACACAAACCTAAAATATGCATTGTTCTCTTCTCAGGGTTTGATAAAGAACAATAAAGATGTCCCTTTTTACGCTCTCTGCAGAAGTATTGATAAATCTTTATAGCAATGTTATGCTCAGTAAAATATTTTGCCTTTATATTCATTCTCACATAGACTTGCAGAAGATAATATGGATAGTGCCGCCTCCTTTCTGTAAATATTGAGATTTGCCTCTGAATTATGACTCGAACTCGAGTCTACGGCCGTGATTTTGACGTCACATAATTTCCGGTTTCGGCTAAAATGTCATTTTGTGCTAAACGGGAAATTTCATATGTAACATTTCTTTATAAAAATTTATAGTGGAAACATAACTATTTTAGGACGGTGCGCATTCAGCCGTGAAGGTCATGCCTATATGTTAAAGAATCAGCTGTGAGATGTAAGCATCTACATAATCCCGCCGGTGTTTATAATATCGATTAACTTTTTTTTAATATAGGTTAAATAAGGCATCTTTGAAACTGGATCACATTTCTTTGATAAAAAAATATTTTTATAGCGACATTAGTATTCTAAACCTAACTTCAAAAGATCAATGCAAATGAACAATAAGTTTTTGAAAAAAATAAATTAATGTCTAGGCAAACGAATCTGAACGGACTATAGTATATTTTTCATGGCATTGAAATTACTTTTTGCCATTCCTATTCTTTTATTTATTTCAGTTGTACATTTTCCATCACTGGTTATAGTATGTCCCAGGTAGTTGTAGCTCTGGACTGTCTCTAGATGTATTCCTTCAACTTTGATATTTAATTGTAGGTCTTGTAAATTTTCTTTGTTTATGATCATAGTTTTAGTCTTTTTGATATTCATATGTAGTCCATATTTTTTGCTTGTCATGTTTATCACATTAAGTAATTGTTGTAGATCTTTAGGATTTTCTGCTAGTAGTATAGTATCATCAGCATATCTTAGGTTATTGATTATCTTCCCATTAATGTTAAGGCCTGGCATCTCATTGATGTTTTTAAAGATTTGCTCAGTGTATAAATTGAACAAGCTTGGTGGTAGGATGCATCCTTGTCTTACTCCTCTTTTATATCAATGGGTGTGGAGTTCGCCTTGTTATATTTTATTATTGCTGTTTGCTCCCAGTACAAATTACATATCAGTCGTATGTCTGTGTCATCCAGATTTATATCTTTTAGGCAGTCTATAAGTTGCTCATGGTGTATTTTATCAAATGCTTTGGTGTAGTCTATGAAGCAGGCATTTATTGGTTTGTTTACTTCTATGTACTTTTCTATCAATGTCCTCATGCTGAATATGGCTTCTTTTGTTCCACTGTTTTTCCTGAATCCGATTTGCTGCTCATCTAATTCATTATTAATTTTATTCTGAATCCTTCCTTGTATAACTTTTAGTAAAATTTTGGTTACCTGGCTCATTAGGCTTATTGTTCTAAAATCGCTGCATTCAAATGCACCATTCTTTTTAGGCAATGCTATAAAAGTTGATGTTTTTAATTCCTTTGGTATGTATCCTCTGTACGGTATATGTCATTGCATATGTCTGTGATCACTTCAATGCCAAAATCTTCTAGTGCCTGTATCATCTCTATCTGTATATTGTCAGGTCCTGCTGCTTTTCCCTTTTTCATTGTTTTTATAGCTTTTTCTACTTCAGATTTCAGGATTTTATAGCTGGATGTACATTTTATATATGGTTTTTTTTGTCCCTTTCATCATAAAATAATTCTGTTACGTATTCCTGCCATCTATCGATTATATCTTTGTTGTCTGTTAGCATTATTCCCTCTTTGTTTGCAATACATCCGTTTCCTGCAGCTTTTTTGTCTTTATTAGTCATTCTCTCAATTTTTATTTCTGTGTGCATTCCTCTTAAATTTTGTTTACTTTCCATAGTTTTGACTTCTAGACATCTTTGGTTGAGCCAGTCTTCTTTTGCATTTTTGCACATTTTTCGTATTTCATTATCAATTTCCTTGTATTTGGCAGTGTTCTTCGCTTGTCTTCTCTCTTCCATTTTTTTCTAAAATGTTGTCTGTTATCCATTTTTGTTTTTTGTTAATTTCCTTTTTGGGTAAGGTGATGCAGGATTCTTGTATGCTGTTTTTTATGCATTGCCATTTGGTTGTGACTTTTTCTTCAGGATTTTCTCTTCTGTACTGCTCAATCCCTTCTTCTAGCAGCCTCTGATATATGTTCTTTACTTGTACAGTATAAGTTTCTTTCACATCTTTCTGATTTAAAGCTGTTGTATCTATTGCTGTTGCAGAATTAGTACTTTGTTTATTTCTCTTTAATTTGATTTTCATTTTAATCATTACAGGATTGTGGTCTGAATTAATATCTGCTCCTTGATAGGTTTTGGCTTTCTTGACGCTGTTCCGGAATCTGTCTTTTATCATTATATAATCTATTTGATTCCTCTTTCCATCTCCAGGGCTTTTCCATGTGTATAATTTCCTTTTCTCTTGCTTGAAGTAGGTATTACATATTATTAGCCTGTTTTCTTCACAAAAATTGAATTAATCTTTCTCCTCTGTCATTTCTTTTTCCTAACCCATGATTTCCTATAATGGTCTTATATCTGCCTTTTCCCACTTTTGCTTTCATGTCACCCATTACAATCAAGATGTCTGAAGATTTCACTTGCTTCATGACTGTATTTAGATCTTCATTGTATGCTTCTATTTGTTCATCCGTATAGTCTTGAGTATGTCTGTATTATTGCTATGTCAAATGGCTTTGCCTTCATTATTATTAATATAATCCTATCATTGAATGTCACTTGAGTATTTATATATTTTTGTAGTTCTCGTTTTATTAGTATGCCTACCCCTCTTTGATGTTCTGTAGTGTTACCTGAGTATATAAATGTATATTTATCGTCTTGTATGTATCCACTTTCCTTCCATCTTGTTTCTGCTATGCCTAAAATATCTATGTTTAATCTCTCTGCTTCTATCATAAGATTTTCTAGTTTTCCTTGTTGGTATAAGGTTCTAACATTCCATGTGGCTATTTTTAGTTATGGCTACTATCAGTGCCAGGAAAAATATTAAGCAGAATCATTCTGGAGAGACTAAAAGAGGCCATAGAGAAACATTTGAGAGATGAACAAGCAGGTTTTAGGAAGAACAGATCATGTGCTGATCAAATAACTACTCTACGTATAATAGTTGAACAAAGTTTAGAACTAAAATCCCCACTTTATATTGGATTCATAAATTACGAAAAGGCATTTGATAGTTTAGACAGAAGAATGCTTTGGAAGTTGCTGGGTCATTACGGAATCCCCATAAAGTTTATTAACCTGATAAAAGCAATGTATGAAGGAACGAAATGTAGTGTGGTGCATGAAGGACAACTTACAGAAGCATTTGAAATAAGAACAGGAGTAAGGCAGGGATACCTTCTGTCTCCATTTCTCTTTCTACTGGCCATAGATTGGATTATGAAAATAACTCAAAACAACAGAAATGGGATCCAGTGGTCACTGACCAAACAACTTGATGATTTAGACTTTGTTGATGGAATAGCTCTCCTATCACACAGCCATCAACAGATAAAATGAGGATAAAATGAGCATACTTGATGAGAGATCACAACAGCTAGGACTGAGGATTAATAGAGATAAGACCACAATTATGAGAATTAATACAGTTGGCATTGGCCAAATAAAACTAGGAGAAATACCTCTACTAGACGTACAATCTTACATATATCTGGGCAGTAGTATAGATAAAGAGGGAGGAACAGAAAACAATACCAAAATAAGAATATCAAAAGCAAGAGGGGCTTTCATTGCACTGGGAAACATGGAAATCCAAAGAAATTAGGTTAAATACAAAAATATAAATTTTCAACTCAAATGTTAAGTCAGTTCTATTATATGGCTGTGAAGCATCGAGAACAACAAAATTGACAATCACGAAGATACAGACTTTCATTAATGGATGCTTACGCAGAATAAAAGGATGGAAATGGCAGGACAAAATCACTAACATAGAATTATGGAAATGTACCAGTCAAATACCAGTGGATAAAGAGATACAGCGAAGACGATGGCGCTGGATAGGACACACACTGCGGAAGCCAACTGAGAATATTACACAACAGGCCCTTTTTTGGAATCCCCAGGGGAAAAGACAGAGAGGAAGACCAAGGAATTCTTGGAGAAGACAGATAGAAGCAGAGATGAAGATGATGGGGAAGACATGGAATGATCTTAAAAGAATGGCAAAAAACAGAACGACTTGGAAAGTGTTTGTTGAAGACCTTTGCTCCACTGGGAGCTAAAAAGGTAGCAGAAGACCCTCCCTTAGTCTTTTTCTCTCCATAGCATACCTGCAGGGCAGCCGCAGGTTGTACTGTCTACTGCATACAGTTAAAAGTAGTTTTTTTTCATGAGGAAAATTTGAAAACCTTTGGATAATTTATTATTATGTCTGCTACTTATGTCTGAAAAAAAAAGTCACACGAAGACTAAATATATTTAACAAAATATGAACTTTATTATCTGTTTATTTTTTTACAATAAATTCTTAAAAACCGTTTCACTCCAACAAGAAGGCACATTTTGTGTTGTTCAGCACCCTTCCACTACTACCACCTTGTGATCGAACTCCTTGAAGACATTGCCTACCTCGACCTGATGAAGGAATTATTCCAGTGCAAGAACTAGTAGACTGTGTATCTGCCTCGACAGTAGTTCCATGTGTAGAGGTGCTGCTTAGTACATCCACAGAGCAGCTGACACTAACAGGTGCTGTTATAAATGTTGACTTGATGAAACAGCAGTAACAGGTTATGAGGAAAATGTAGGAAAATGCACATGAAGAGAATGGGGAAATTAGCTTGAAATCAGCTCAAGTGGACTAAGGTATTCTCTGCATTTGAAGGAGTTCGAGAGTGCTGAGTGGCAAAAGACAAAGAATATAGGTGAATGACAAGCTGAGAGGGGAGAGTTGCTCATACGTCAGCCTGGTAGCAGGTTGTCCGAAGGCGGTGGCCAGTTGGCCTACCAGCCTGTGAAGATGTGGTCATGGTTGAGTTTAATCAGTCTTTTCTTGATTGTGAGCAAGGAGCTCGTCATTTGGTGTTAAGTTACATTTCAAACTGATTGGTTACCAGATTATTATGAGGCTTTGTGAATTGGCCATAGACTGACTATCGTTGTCATAGTGGATCTGTTGAAGTCTTTTCTTGATGGTGAGCAAGGAGCTCATCATTTGGTGTTAAGTTACATTTCAAACTGATTGGTTACCAGATTATTATGAGGCTGTGTGAATTGGCCGTGGACTGACTATTGTTGTCAACGTGATTCTGTTGAGTCTTTTCTTGAGGGTGAGCAATGTGCTCACTAAGGTTGAGGCTTTGGTGAAGAGCTGATTAAGTGACCAATCTTTGTGTATGTGTGAGGCATGAAGGTTGACAGTAGGGCAGTATCATTCTGGGATTGACATTGAAATCCTGTCCTTTGAACTGCGTATGATTTCGGGAGTGCAAGAGATAGGTCGACGTATTTGTGAATTGTTATGAACAAGGAATCTTAGTGAGCAATTCGGAGCGAGTGAAGGGCTTGCTGAGGATGTTGTATTGCCTAAAACTGAACCTTTGTATTAATATTTATGTGTGAGCCAGTGTTGACTTGTGGATGTACTATAATGAACAGGCCAGTCCGTCTGTTTAATTGGAGCGAGCGAAGGCGCTTGCATATGTTAAATCAGTGATTGTGCAAATTGAACATTGTCAGAGCAGTGAGTGTGTGAGGTGATCGTCATTTGTGTCTGAGTAGTTGAGGGGACATGTTTTAAACAGAAATAAAAGTGAAGCCTATTTTATCAACATATTGTGTTTTTACTTGGATTGAGTTAGTGTGATGATCAAGTTTGGTGTGGCGATGAACGAACAACGGTTAGTGGAGCCGGCGACAGGTTGGAGGTCTGCATGAACTATCGTTAAGAAATAGCGCAAAGTACTACCAGAAGGGGGATGCTAAGGCCAGCCATAGTGTCCAGAACCAGTCCTAAGCAGCGGATCCGGTGGTGATCCGGGAAGCCAGGATTCCAGAAATCGACGTTAATCATAAAGTGGGCGTAAGCTATGTGGATGCCAACAGACATTCAACACATCAAATAAACAACACAGTGCGTCAGAATCTAAGAAGTGGCTACAAATAATATGGTGACCCACGGCAGTCCACTTCGCCGTACGAATGGAAAAGAATCGCGACAGTTAAACCATAATTACTGTCACTATCACTGTCTGAAGTGTTAAATTCCTCTTCTGAAGGCATATACACATTATCAGAGTAATCCAAACCCATCTCCTCACTATTTGTAACATAAAAAGTTTCTTCATTGCTGATTATTTAACAAGATTCATTAGCAGAAAATAATGATCGCTTTCCACCTGACGCCATTTTTTAATAAAATGCCTGAGAGGCACTCAAAAACACTATTTCGCTACATTTTCCAGAATAGTCGAAAAAAGAGTAAAACAGATAGAAGGAATGTAATTGAGAAAAGTCATGCCCATAAGTATGGGTTACATCCCTTAATAAATTAACAATAAGGGTCCAGAAACGTGACAAGTTAACTCATTCTTGGTATCATCAAGCGGATTATATGGACAAGTATACTCATTGTTGGTAGAGAAGGGGGTTAATAATTCCAGTGAAATTATGTGGCACAATGTATTTATTATCAGTTTATTTTTTACTTTGTAACTGTTACATTCACAGTATCTAAATGGTGAAGATAAACCATCACCTTCAAGTCACAAAGCTCAGTTGGAGCTTTCCTTTGAATATTTGATGTCCCGTGACACATTACAGTGGATATCCATAATTAGTGATCAGGTAAATATGCTGCATTTTTGTATTATTCAATTCTAACTTGCACACAAAAACTTTTCTCCTTTAAAAATTTCAAATCCTCATTGTTAACAATGATATTTGTCAAGTCATTATGTTCCTAGTACACTATTTCATTTGCATCTATTTAAAATTTAATTTGTGTTGTATTAAATCTAGCAGCAGGACAAGAGAAACTATTTTCTGCATTCACAATTGGAATAAGACAAATGAAATTTTAGGACATGTAAAGAGATACTAAAAGTTTTCTTGGAGAGAAAAGTACAAGGTAGACAAATCAGAAGCAGACCAAAACTAAAATGGACTGACTGATTGCATCAAAAGATGGACATGCGAACCTATGAAAACATTCACTTTCAAGGCAAGAGACATTGTATAATGGTGTTCTATGGTTGCTGACCCTCAATGTGGAGACTGCATCCAAAGAATGAATGAATTACACAAATAAAACAAGGGAAAACATTTTCAAAGTTTTTAATAAAAACCAGCTTTGAATTATCACATTTCAAATCAAGTGCAGTTTAAAAATAAGAGTTCTTGTATCTATCTATCAATTGACCTTACGAGCCGTAGCCGGCCCATAGGGGATAGAACCAGATACTATTTCTCTTATCTAAATTTTTATTCTAGCAGTTTTCAATCCTTCTAAAGATCTTTTATCAAATCTTGCCATTTGTCTCTGTTCTGTGCAAGCAACTCTATCTCATTGAGGGAGCTGATTACTGCTGCACATGCCTCTCTGATCAATGTTCTTCTCAGTGTCTCTCTGGGTCAGCCTCTTTTCCTCTTACCTGTTGTTTCCCACATGAAGGCTTGCTTTGTTATTCGGTTATTATCTCTCTTCATCACATGTCCAACATATGACCATTGTCTTTTCTTGATTACTGAAGATATTAGTGGTTGATTGTCAATTTCTCTAATTTTTTGGTTTGTTTTAAATTCATTCCACGCTATATCAAGTATCTTGTATATAGGACCATTATTATAGTATTTGTAGACTGTTCATTAATACTCAAACCTCTGGTCTGATCATGCAGGAAGATCTCAGACAAACTCCATTAGTGAGAGTTCGTAGAGTTATTTCAAAAGTTAATTATATTAGCCCAGTGGTGGTTAGAATGTTACTTTTAGAAATTAACAGCCCATGGCCTGTTTGTTTCTTATTTTCAACTGCCAATAATTATTTTCTTTTTTTAATATGCTTGACTGGGCAGAAGACCCAATTTTTATTATCCAAGCCATCTCACCTACATATAAGAAAGAATGGTGATAATTAGAATCATCATCATGTGCCATACCGGTTGGCATAGGTGATCATGTCCTTCCACAATCCTCTATCCACAGTGCATCGTATCAGTTCTGTTGTTGACTGTTTTCCATGAAATGACACCAAGCTATCCAGTATTTTCTCTCTTTCTTGTCTACGATCTTTCTTTCCTTTTATTTTGCCAGTTGTAACCAAGTATTCCAACTTTCCTCTTCTCATGATATGCCCTAAAAATATTGATTGTTTCTTTCTGATGTTTTTTAGGAGCTCCCTTTTTGTGTTGGCCTCTTTGAGAATTTCCTCATTGGTCTTTATAGCTGTCCAGGGAACTTTCAACATTCTTCTGAGAAATACCATCTCTGTGGTCTCTAATCGTCTTTTCATTTGTTTGTCATAGTACTATTATACAAATTTATGCAACTTGTTATGACTCATGCGCACAGGAAGCAAAGACAGAATTCTTCAATGAACTTTCAGTAACCTTGAATGAAGTAAAAGACTATATATATAGACTATATGTAAACTAAATATAATGATAATAACCAGGGACAAGTTGATGACATACCTCGGAGTTAAGTTTGATCGCAGCCTGTGTTTTCGGGATCACGTCGACCATGTGATAACAAAATCCCGCAAAGGATTAGCCGTCTTGAAGGTCATGGCAGCTGCCAACATCGAGCAGAGGCTACTTACTCTTCTGTTCCAGGGATTAGTCCTCGCACCAATTGAGTATGCCCTGGCCATTCTTACTGTCAGTACGACTCAAATTGATAGGCTGGAGAAAATACAAACTGAAGCCATGCGCATTATCCTGGGATGTACGAGGGACACTCCCTGTGTAGCAATGAGGTATCTTCTTGACATTCCAACCATGGATGACAGAATCAAGATCTGGAGAGCACGAGCATACCTGAAGATTAGTACAGATACAGAGCATCCATTGCACCATGTGCTCAACACAGAGAAAGGTACCAGGCTAAAAAGAGGCAAATCATAGGTGGGCCGGGCAGAAGATGTCATCAAACAGGTCTGTGGGCTTACCAATATCAGCGTTGGTGAGGAGTGGATACCGGTGCCTACGTCATTCAAGGGGACTTTCTCATGTATTGTCACACTCGACAGGAAAAGTAGGGAACAGAACCCGGTCGTGGTTAATGCTGAGGTCAACGGTCTCATCTGCGATAATACTGATGAGAAAGATGCAGTCATCTATACAGACGGATCTGCAAGATGACACGAAAGAAGTGCATGGGCATTTACAGCACGCTCGGCAGGCAGAATAGCCAAGGAAGACAGTGGTGCATACGCCATGACCATGAGTAGCATGACAATGGAGGTGATGGCAGTGACTAAGGCATTAAAATGGTTAGAGTCACAAGACTACATCCACGCATGTATACTGAGTGATTCGATGAGCATGATAAAAAAAGTGGAGGCGGGCTTTGTACGCATGCAATGGGTAGAGTCGTTGCAGAAATCCAAAATTCGTAAGGTCACCTTTGTCTATGTCCCTGGACATGCGGGAGTACGGGGAAATGAGAGAGCGGACAGGTTGGCTAGCTGCGCTGTCGTTGAGGACGGGCAACCGATGGATCGGGCGGACATCATCAATGCCCTTCGAGATGTGGGAAGAGCACAGGACTTCGACAAACACAGATCAACGTCACTTCTTCGGATGATGGAAATGGGAGTTAAGATGGGCACGGCCAGAAATGAAAAACTTGGTGGCCGTGTAAGAAGACTTATCAACCAACATAGAACTGGAGTCGTCAGTCGCTGGACACTGAGGGAATTGCTGAGGAGGGGATCTGAGCACCTATGGACATGTTCGGAGTGCAATGATGATGACCCGCAAATAACTCAATAACTCAATAAATATAATGAGAGGTTTCGATGGGAGAGTTGGACAGTGCAGAACACCAATACACTTAATCTCTCCTCAACCGATTTTGGTTGTGGTCATAACAATGAGTGAAAACTTCAATATCACTAACTTTCATTTAATCATCTAATTATTCTGTGAATGGCAACTAACATTAATTTTCACTTATAGGACAACCTCCATATTTTCAATTCTCCAAAATAACATTACAAATGAAGGGATAATTCAGTGTTTATTATATGGTTACTAACTGATCCGTAATTATGGTATAACAACAGGTATAAAATTGTTATTTGTTAAGATGAAGAAACTTGTTAAGATGAAGAAACCGTATCTTTTTAGCCCATCACCGTGTTCAGGTGAAACTCTCACCCTGTATAGGTACTAATAATTTATGTTCACCTGTGTTACTCATGGAGAGAACTCATTGTTATAGTGATAAAAGTATTGAGTTATTATGCATGTCATCATCATTGCACTCCGAACATGTCCATAGGTGCTCAGATCCCCTCCGCAGCAAGTCTTGCAGTGTCCAGCGACTGACGACTCCTGTTCTGTGTAGTGATAAAAGTAATATCAAGACATTTATTATACTGCAATAAATATTGGAACATGTCTAATGTTTCCTGCTTATGGAACATGCTAATGAATCCTCCAATGTACATGGTTGACCAATTATTCTTACTCATATCAGTAGAATATCCATTATCTTAATTCTAGGAAAGTAATATTCATCCAATGTTTCTTGAGTGTATATATATATATATATATATATATATATATATATATATATATATATATATATATATATATATATATATATATATATCTGTATATATATATATATATATATATAAGAAGAAGAAATAAAGAAAATAAAGATGAGTATAAGAGATTAAATAAAGAAATTGTAGTAAAATGCAATGAAGCAAAAGAAGCATGGCTAAAAGTAGAGATTCAAAGAGATCGAATTGCAACAAAAAGGAGATGCTAAAGCTATATACAAACAAATTGAGGAATTAACAGGAAGAAAAACACAATCAAAAACTGGATGTTTAAGATCAAAGAAAGGAGAACTGTTGATTGATCAAGAAAACATAAGGGAACGATGGACAGAATACATTAAGGATCTTTATAATGATGAACGAATGGAAGTAAATATTAAGGATAATGGAGAAGGACCAGAAATACTAAGAGAAGAAGTGGAAGATGCCTTGCGCAATATGAAAGCAGGCAAAGCTCCTGGACCAGATAATATAACTAAAGAAGAGATTGAAGCCATGGGTGATTTTGGAATAGAAATAATAACACAAATATTGCATGATATCTACAACAGCGGATATATACCAGATGACATGCTCAAATCAATATTCATAGCCCTACCAAAGAAATCTAGTGCAATTGAATGCGATGATCATTGCACAATAAGCCTTATGAGTCATATGACTAAGATATTACTAAGAATCATCATGTGAAGAGTGCGAAACAAAATCAGTCCAGAAATTAGCGATCTACAGTGTGGTTTTGTTAGAGATAAAGGAACAAGCATTGCCATTTATATCATAAGATCTTTAGTAGAAAGAGCCATAGAGGTGAAAACAGATGAGAAAACAACCTATGTTTCATAGATTACACCAAGGCATTTGACAAAGTAAAGCACCAAGAAATAATCAACATTTTAGAAAGCATAAACATAGACAGCAAAGATCTAAGAATAATAAAGAACATGTACTGGCAACAAACAGCAGCCATAAGAACTGGAAACCAATTGGGAATGTTTCAACAAATAAAACAGGGTGTTAGACAAGGTTGTGTGCTGTCACCAGATTTGTTTAATATTTATAGTGAGATTATTTTAAGATCCATAAGGGGCATGCCTGGAATAACAATTGGAGATCATAATATAAATAATCTAAGGTATGCTGATGATACAGTATTAATCGCTAAGAGTGAAAATGAGTTACAAGATATGTTGGACATTATAGTGAAGGAAAGCAAAAATAAAGGACTCAGCCTTAATAGCAAAAAGACAGAGGTAATGGTAACAACAAAGAAAAAGACATCACCACAGTGCAAAATAAAGACAAGTGGAACAATATTAAAACAAGTAAATGAATTTAAATATTTGGGAACTTTGTTAACCTCAGATGGAAGATGTACAAAAGAGGTGAGATGCAGAATGGCTCAGGCAAAAGCGGCTTTCCAAAAAATGAGGAAAATACTATGCAATCCATTTTTGACAATGGAAACAAGAAAAAGAGTTCTTAAATGTTACGTAGAGCCAGTCTTAACATATGGATGCGAGTCATGGACAATAGGACAACAGACAAGAAGATCACTGGAGTCTGTAGAAATGTGGTTTTACAGAAGAATGTTGAGAATACCATGGACAGCTAAGAAGAGTAATGAAGAGGTTCTGAGAGAGGTCAAAGCAAAAAGAGAGCTAATTTCCAATGTTAGGAATAAACAATCAACATTTTTTGGCCATGTAATGAGAAGTGAACAACTGGAATATATTGTAACAACTGGAAAAAATTGAGGGACGAAGAGATAGAGGGAAGCAAAGATAAAAGATACCAGACAGCTTAAGAGAATGGCTTGGCAGAAGGTCAACAACAGAAATGATAAATAGCTGCCGAGGTTGAAAGTTGTGGAGAGACATGATCACCTATGCCACTAGGCCCGGTACTTGATGATGATGTTTCTTGAGTTTACCTCTTGAATAGGTATTTCATGTGGATGCTGCCTAGTTTAATATTTTGCCAGGGCATTGAATAAAATTTAGTTCTCTTTGCAAAACAGCTGACACATCATGAGGTAGTCATTTTTATAACTTTACTGCTATGCTAATCCATTTGCTATTTATGGACCTTCTTATCTATGGACCCATGTCTGACATGTGTCCATCTTCTCTTTCTAATGGAAGATGAGATCGTTGGTTGCATGGCCATTTCTCATATTTCTATATTAGTCTTGAATTCATTCCATTGTACACAAAGTATTTTTCTCAAGCATATGTCTTCAAAAGCATTTAGCTTTCTTTCAATCTCTTTGTTGTTTTCCAGAATTGATAATACATTTGAGTTTAATATTCTAAGTTTAGGTTTCTTGCTTAGTATTTTTGATTTTCATATTTTGTCCAGGTTTTTAAAACACATTTTTGCTTCTGCTATCCTATAGTGTATATGTGTATGTGTGCGCGTGTGAGTGCGTGCATGCGCTGGAATAGTTCACAGCAAAAATTGGCCAAGGGTAGAAGACCAGACAGTGTAGGCAGACATAGATGAGGTCAGCAAGGAGAGTCCACCTGAACATGTGGGCATAAAGAAAAGAAATGTTAAGATGTTGTGACAGCAGGTGGCTAAGGATAGGCAATTATATAAGGCCGAGCAGACAGAGTCCAAGGAGACACAGAATAGACATATATCAAGAGAGGGATTGCATCAGGAAGGTTGTAGTACGAGGATAGCAGAAGATGTCAACAACTATTGTAGATAGATAAGATGTTAAGAAGGTCCAATATAGATCAAAAGTTAGAGCAGCACATTTAGTTAGAATCCACGAGAGGATTTGTGTGTGAACATTATTATTAGAACTAGAATATACATGAGCAAGATAAATAGGAAGCGTAAAGTATTAATATTTCAAGAAGTGAATGATTCAAATCGATCATACAGATACCAGGTAGTATTGACTTATAGTTATGTACCAATCCTATAATTTGTAATTCATGTGAAATGTGTCCACAGTGCTGTAAAATAGAATATTAATAAATATGTTATGCCTGCTTACTTGCTTGCGTTCACCCGATGGCTAAAGGATTACACCTCTTTGTCATCCGCCCTTAATAGGACATTAAATGGGCTTGTCTGCATTGTGCTGTGGTTTGCAGTATAACTGTGATATTTGCACCTTTCGGCCCAACACATCCGACTTCAGTACGATATGTTATGCTGTTATTGAGCATCTCAGGCGTTTGTCGCTTATCAGAATGAAAGACAAAGGTCTTAAAGATGTGAATGAGAGATACAAGAGAAATATCAAATACAAGTTATAAATAACTATAAAACACCATTTTAATGATCCAATGCTACATCAAATTTATTTACGCGTGTGTGTGTGCATATATGTTGGCAGGCGGGTGCGTGGAACACACACATATGTATTTATGCCCCTGATGTTTATTAGCTTTCCTCTCAATCTGACCCGAGTTGTTCATTCTACTCTCTGCTCCCTTCTGCTATACCTCTGCAGCACTCCAGTGGCAATTTTGAAGCCTAGTAATACCATTTTTAAGAAATCAGCAGTTGTAAGAAAACAGAAGTAATGGTCATATCAAAGAAACAATCATACCATCATGCAGCATAAAAACAAACAGGACAAATTTGAAACAAGTGCAATGTTTTAGGCACAATAATAGCATCCGATGGAAGATGCACCACAGAAATAAAAACAGAATACCTCAGGCCAAAATAGCATTTCAGAAAATGAAAAATATCTTATGCAACAAATCTATATCAATAGAAGTGAGAAAGAGAGTTCATCGGTGCTATATAGAACCGATTCTGACCTATGGAAGTGAATCATGGACAGTAGATAGACAAATGAAAAGATTATTAGAGGCCACAGAGATGGGATTTCTCAGAAGAATGTTGAAAGTTCATCATGAGAAAAGGAAAGTTGGAATGCTTGCTTACAACTGGCAAAATAAAAGGAAAGAGAGATCGCAGACGACAAAGAGAGAAAATACTGGATAGCTTGGTGTCGTGGCATGGAAAACAGTCAACAATAGAACTGATATGATGCACTGTAGATAGAAGATTGTGGAAGGACATGATCGCCAGCTTCAACTGGTATGGCACATGATGATGAATACCATTTTTACCTGTACTATACAGTACCTTACCTTTGTTGTAAATTCTTAGGGACCTCCATTCTTAGATTTTTTTCTCATTGGCCTGTTTTATGGGGACCTATTTACTCTTACTTTGGTGCAATTCTTGATGTTCTATATATGCATACTAGCATTCATGTGAACACATGCCCAAGACCAAGGGTAGAAGACCAGACAGTGTGTTATATGAGGAGATGAGAGGGGGGTAGTGCGTTTTGGGCAAAGCATTATCTCCATATTATTGGCCCAGGCATAGCAAGCAAGCTGAAATGTCAGTTCCATCCTCATTAGGACACAGCAGATGGAAGACACAATCTCTCAAACTCAGCACATGGAACGTTAGAACCATGTGTCCTGGATTAAATAACATCAACCTCACGAATGTAGAAAACATAAGGAAAACAGCCCTCATCAGCATAGAGCTGCAGAGACTACATGTTGATATTGCAGCCCTTCAGGAAACAAGGCTTGCAAATTGTGGTTCAGTCAGGGGAAAAAATTACATCTTTTTCAGGCAGGGGCTAAAGCCTGAGCAGCCTCGCTTACATGGAGTGGGTTTTGCTGTGTATAATAAGCTCATACATTCTATAAACACCTCAAATGGTACATCAGAACGCATAATAACACTAAAAATTCACTCAAAAGCTGGACCAATTAACATCATTAGCGCCTATGCACCAACATGTCAGCAACCACAGTAAATAAAGATCAATTTTACGAGATGCTCCAAGTTACCTTGGATTCAACCCCCAAAGCAGAACAACTCTGCGAACTGGGCGATCTAAATGCACGCATTGGATTTGACCATAATCCATGGCCATCATGCCTAGGTCATTATGGTGTTTGCAAAATGAACGAAAATGGTCAGAGACTTCTAGAATTTTGTTCCCTTAACAACCTGTGTGCCACAAACACCTTTTTCAGCATCACGAATTGACAAAAGGCAACATGGCGCCACCCAAGGTCCGGGCATTGACACCAGCTGGACTTTGTCCTAGTCCGCAGACAACACTTAAATAATGTTAGAGTACCCAGAGCAAACCATAGCGCAGACTGTGACACAGACCATGCACTTGTCATAAGCAAAGTGAAGGCAACCACCAAAAGGATTTACAAATCTAGAGAACAATTCAGGCCTAGGATCAATATCACTGCAACAAAATTATCTGTCAATCAAGTCCTGTTCATGAATACCTTCCAGTAATGCACGGAGAAAGCAGAAGACCTGGACAATATAGATAATTCATGGAACCGGCTAAAATCTCACATCATTGACTGTGCAATCTCTTCTTTTGGAAAAGAGCTACACTTCACTAAGGATTGGGTTCAAGAAAACTTGTAAGAAGAATGGCAAACAATTGTATTCCCAAACAAATATTTTATGGCGAACTTAAGGACAGAAAGAAACCAAAGGGCAGACCAGTGCTGAGATATAAGGATGTTTGCTGGGCTTCCTTGAAGAAATTTTCTATAAGTGAAAGGAACTGGGAAAAGGTGGCTGCGGATTGTAGCACATGGAGAGCAAACATAAAAAATGGTGCAGCAACTTTCGAGACAGTGCTGATGTCAAATTCAGAAGACA
Source organism: Megaustenia siamemsis (assembly GCA_032433765.1). Taxonomy (NCBI): domain Eukaryota; kingdom Metazoa; phylum Mollusca; class Gastropoda; order Stylommatophora; family Ariophantidae; genus Megaustenia; species Megaustenia siamemsis. The sequence goes on along the minus strand of JAVIAB010000041.1, from coordinate 36,773,651 downwards.
AAAGGTGCAAGAGAAAGGAGACAAGGCTGGGTACCATGGATACACCTTGCTCATTCTGTGGATGGATCTGTCTGTCCAGTATTGGCAAATTCAGCCACGAGAAAAAATGTTCAGTATAGCAGCACCCAGTATGAGACACTAATGCTTTACCAAACTACTGACTTATCATGATTGCCTGCTACCAACCATCTGTCAAGATGCCAAAGGCCATATATATATATATATCCGAACACACACACATATATATCTATACCCACGTGTATGTGTTCTTGTATGATTATATATGCATATGTACATATATGCATTGATTGCTGGTGTAGTTTTAGTTCAGGAAACTAATACAATTCATCATACTCTTGTGCCTAACCCATCTCCCCATATAATTTTAAAGCCATTCCAGTAATTTCATCTGCACTTTCTGTCCGTCCCCCTCATCTAGACATACCAACAGCGAGACCCAGGCCCATTTGCCTTTTTGACCAGGTCTTAGCAAGCACTGCAGAGAAGTGTCTTTTAATTAATTTTTAAATATTATTTCCTTTTTCAGATATTTCATTATCATTTTGCTATGTAGTGTTAATCTATTTGCTTACGTATATGTGTTTATGAAAATGATGTCCATTGTTCCTGCTGAAGGCCTTCTGAGCCACAATGTTGTTTGTTTTGATTTTGTGTTGTCCCTCACCTAGGTAAAACTAATAATTATCTGGAAATAGGATTATAACAGTTCTAAATGGTACTGATATAATGAATTAAAATCATTGCATTTTAGGCAGATTCATAGATGCTGAGTAATTCTGGATGAATGACAAATTAAATATGCATGCTGGTAATTTCTACATTCCTGATTCGTCCTTTTATTTGCTCCATTCTTTTTTATATTGCATCTAACTCTTATTATATCTCATAATCTCATTGCACCTTAATCAGTTGTCATGTCACTCCTCAATAAACTTTCACTTCAAGCTCTAAAGTTTTCTAAGAACAGCTACTTTCAAAGCCGTCAGCTTTTATTGCCGTAGATCTCTGAGTGATCAGTAAACAGTGAATCTAAAGAAGTCCTGGAACATCCAAGACCATCATGGAATGCCCTAATTGCTCACGATAGTCACCCATTTTAGAGTTTTGAACCTTTAGAAGTACAATCTGAGAGACTGGTACAATAACTATCCACTTGTATTGGGTCTCAGAAAGCAGTGTGGAGAATCAGTGACTACCTATATCCACAATTTACATATGTAATAAAATTGTATTTTAAACAGTGTATATACTTCACAAATGTGAACAGACTGAAATTCATAGATCTGAGCTAGTGATGTTAGAATTATGTACCAACCCAAAAGACATTGGATACAATAACAGTCATTATGTTCAGTGGCATATTGTTTATCTACAGGCAATGCTGATGAGCATGTGTTTACAGAGCATGGTAGATGAACTTATCATGAAGAAGCAAGGCAAGAAATTCAAGAAAGTAAGATCAAAGAAACTCATTATTATTACAAAGAATTGCACACAGATTTAATATTTTGTATCAAAATCAAAGATAATTTTTTTTTTCAAAAATATCTTTTATACTTTTCCATTTGTCATTGTATATGTAGACACCATTTGAATTATGCAAAATTCAGTTTTTGTGTTTTATTCTGAGAGTAATGTGCACTGATTCATGATCATTTACGGAGTTAAAAGACAAACAAAAGAAAAGTCAGCCGATCAATGTTATTATTCTTTTGGATTGCTTATTGATGAATGAATACTTTTGTTGTCATTTTTATTTTGATGTGGAGTAACTTCATTTTCATCTCAATCTTGCAGCCCCAAGATAGACTTAAATTAAACAAAAATGGAGGGCAATTCAAACCAATGTCAAGGGAACTGTCATATGGAGTTGAAGTGAGTATTATGAAGATGAAATAATAAACAAGTTGATACTCATATTAGCCTATATAAACTGATTCTGGTCACAGATATAAAACTCTTTATACAGATCTGTGCAACAGGAGTCAATCTTATAAGTAGAAGACCCATGAAGCAAGTGCTTCACTCCTTTAGCATCTTGACACTCCTTGTGCAGATGGCTTCTTTGTCATGACTCTCAGGTATTAGCTGCCTGCTGTATTTGAGCCTGAAAGCTCACATACTGTTATATATTAGATGAAACTCTGTCTACACAAAACTTCTAATTGAATTTGCTGTTCATAGTTTGTCACAAACTTACCCTACCATAAATCATTGAGTGTTGTCCTTTTCGTGATGTAGGTAGTCTTAAATAACCCGTTAACTCTTCACTTTGCACTTAAATATTTTGATTAATTCTTGTGTTTGGCTATACTCTTAACAAAAGTTCATCTAATTACCATATAACTCCTACATTGAGACATGTCGACTGCTAATATCAGTTGCTGATGATCTGCCTAAATGTTTCATGTTTCTTTTGACTTGTCAGCAACTTTCAAATATTAAAATGTATAATCCAGGGGTTTCCGATGTTGTAAATGTTGTAACCTGATTTGACAGTACTCTTCCATCTGATGTTATTATTGTGTCCAAGTAATTGACGTGTTGCACTTGTTTCAGATTTGTCCTGTTTATTTTATGCTGCATGATGGTGATGATTGTTTCTTTGATGTGACCATTACTTCTGTTTTCTTACTATTCAGACTGAGACAATTTTGGTTGCTTTCTTTTACTATTATATCTATCATTTCTTGTAGCTCATTCTCTGTCTCTGCTATTAAGACTGTGTCATCCGCATATTGCAAATTATTTATGTTGTGACCATTGACTTCAATTCCTTTTTTTGTCTAATATCTATCTCACAATATGTGCGCTGTAAAGTGAAAACAAATCCGGCAACAGAACACAGCCTTGTCTGACTCCTTGTTTTATATATTGGAATTGTCCTGTTTGGTTGCTAATTCGTATAGCTGCAGTTTGTTGCCAGTTTTGTTGCTGTTTTTTATGATTCACAGATCCTTGCTATCAATGTTTGATTTCTCCAGCATATTGATTATTTCCACGTGCTTTACTTTGTCAAATGCTATGTGAAGTCTATAAAGCACATATATAGATCTTTCTTTACCTCTATAGATCTTTCTATCAATGTTCTTAAGATGTATATTGCATTATTGGTGCCCTTTCCTTCCATAAATCCACATTGTTCCTCACTTATTTGAGATCACATATACATATGTAATATACACAGACTCATATTTGGCATTGATTTGTTGACTATACCATTATGCAGTGAAAACCATGTTACAGTTGCCATTGTTGGGTTGACAAGTACTCCTACCTAATCACACCATAGCTTATAGATCAAGCTCTGCCCGAAGTTCTCCCATGACATTTTCTCTATCCAGACAATACATCAAAATATCATCAGAGTAAGATAATATCCTTCCCCGTCCCAAGATTTCCCGCTTGTGATTCTTAAGCACAGACTTTAAATAACACTGGAGACAATGGTAAACCCTGAGGTAGGCCAAGGTATATTGGTTCAGTGGCTCATGTACCACATTTAAATACACTTCGATGGAAAACATTTAAAGAGAAAAGGGTTGCTTTTTAGTACAAGAGCTTTTGTGTTGTATGCATTCTGAAAGTTAATTGTGGTAATACAGGTTTCATTTCCTGTATGGAAGAATTTACCCTAGTCCTTCTTTTGCAGGTACCCACCGAGAGTAAATGGTAGATTATTTTCCCGGAGATTATCTTCTCCAATAACTTGCCCACCATGTTTTGCTTGAGTATTATGAGGATGGCCAGCCTTAGATGTTACCTTTTGTGAAAACAGGCACATATCATTGCAGGGCATGATAGTCCTGTATTTTTATATGGTCTTTTTCAGGCTTTAGCAGAGGTATCAAATAGTTGTGTCACCACTCTTATTGACAGTAGCGCTCATGATGCTGCTGTTGTAGATTCATGGCAGTTCCTCCAAACCCTCATCAAACTTGCCAATGTCTCTGAACTTTTTATTCTGCAATTGTGAATTCTGAGCTTGTCGTGCTTTGTCTTGCTCACAGTGCAAGACCTGAGCTGTCGTAAATAAAAGGCTGTGATCTTGGCCTGTGTTTCCTTGATCAACCCTTCTCCAGCAGAATGCTGCAAAGGCAATGATTACTTCCATGATGTCCTTGTATGCTCTGGTGAGTGAAGGGAGTGCCAGGTCAATTACACTGTCTTCACTCCCAGGTTGACACACTATTCAGGTGGCACTCATCATCATCATCATCATCAAGTACCGGGCCTGCTGGCATAGGTGATATGTCTCTCCACAACTTTCGTTCTCTGCAGTTATTTAATATTATCTGGTGGCACTACTTCTGTTAAATGCAGACCAGGTCCATGCCTTTTAGTGCATGTTCAAGCTCCTCACTTTGTTTATTGGAGAAAATGTTACCCTCATGATATGACTTTTGCTTTGAAGTCACAAAAGAAAATTGCATTCTTCTCTTGAGTTGTAGTTCACTCAAACTATGTGAGTGAATGGACTCTGTAAATCTATTTTCATATCTCATATACATTGACTAACACAAAACGTTGCTCATACTGGATCTTAATAGACAAGAGTTGTATCTCATGACAATTCCAGTGAGACATTGCCTCACATGTCACAATGCCATTGTGTGTGAGGATGGTCAGCTTCAGATGTTACCTTTGTAAAAACAGTGTTAGTGGTCATCTGTAATACATCATCACCAAGACACATTATCAGGAAGCTATTGACATCAGCCCTATACACTAGATATTTAAGAACTGGTCAATGTGTGTAACACTCACACATTTCCAATATATAGTCTGAATATTATTCAGGCCAACACTAGTTTGTACTTAAACCTGTTTCCTATCTCCGGCTTGTCTTCCATGTCAAGTTCGCCTGCCATGCTTACCTCGAAAGAATTTGTTAGCCTTATAATGATAAAATAGCACAAATCACTGCTTCATCTATTGACCATTGACCCAAAAGGATTTTCAGTACAGATGCACGAAGCTCCTTAGCACAGGTGAAAACCTTAAAGAGTGGACTTCTCACAACACTCCACATGCTGGAGATGAATAAATTCATCCTTTGTGCAGAAAATATTGGTGGTAAAAAAATACACAAACAGCCTGGAAGCCTTTCTCAACAAGAAGTTGATAGGAGGAAACATTGAGTTGATAGAGCTAATGTGGTTTAGTAATAGATTGAGACCATGCATTAAGTTCACTTGAATGAAAAATGACCCTGAATCCACAACCATGAACAGACTGCATGAATATCATGTCAAGATATGAGATGCCAGACAGGAACTCTACCCAATGCAAACTATAATCCTAATGGTTGAGATTTCAGACATTTGTATATGGCAACTTTTATTAACATGGCTTAAATACATGTGCACTTCATTGAGAAATTTTTTTTTACAAATACATTGACAACATGTAGTAATCTTAATCGCTGCTCGAAGTTGCATAGTGCTTTTCACCATCCATCTATTCGAATATGGTAGATAGGTGACAGGGAACCATTGAGTCACTGTGTGAAAAATGTTCCTTGTTGCACTTTCCTCATATTACAAGTTTGACTTGCTGCTAGAGCTACTGAGTTTAGTGTTCTGTGCACACCTGTGTTTCATCCAGATGGTGCTTCTATATTTAGATTGCTTGCGATGAATGATATTGTATGACGGACAGTTCAGATGTGTTCAATTCATGTGGAAACGCTTTATGTCTTTTGACGTGTGCTGTATCTGCTACGATGAGGACTGCAACTGCCTTTTTTTGTTTAGATATTCGATGAGATGTTAATTTGGATGATTCCACTGGCACGGGTGGTTGAGCAGCTATTGATTTCCATTCATTTGCTGTGATACCGGGGCCTTCAAATTACCATAATCATAATCCATCTATTCTTGACAAGATTGTTGATCTTATCTAATGAGCCTGTGTCTGCCAACTTTGCTTCTCTTATAAGTATTTTTTTTTTATGTCTCTCTAGGTCTTCCACTTCTATTGTATCCTGATACTTCCCAAAGAAGGGCCTGTTTTTGAATTTTCTTGTCTCTTCACAGCACATGTCCTACATATGTCCATCACCTCTTCCAAATTGTAGATGAGATCTTTGGTTGCATGGCCATTTCTCTTATCTCTATATTATTCTTGAATTCATTACATTGTATACAGAGTATTCTTCTTAGACATTTGTCTCCAAAAGCATTTAGTTTTCACTCAATCTCTTTTGTTGTTTGCCAGTTTTCACATTTGTAGATATGAGTTGATAATATGTTTGAGTTGAATATTCTAAGTTTGGTTTTTCTTGCTTTGTATTTTTGACATCCAGGTGTTTTTCAATTTATTATTGCTTTTGCATACTGCTTCTTATCTCTTTCTTTGTTTCACCTTCTTGATCTATCTTACTACCAAGATATGCATACAGATTGATCTACTCTTTCCAATGTCTGACAAGTTAGATATATATTGCCCTCTATGTATTTTTATTTTTCATTTTTTTGGTTTTATCCCTGTTGATTTCAATTCCGAAACTTTCCGCCATGGATAATAGGGTATCTGGAATATTTTGTATCTTGTTGATATTGTCACTTCATCATCATCGAGTGCCATCTCCACATTGAAGGTTGGCTACCATGGAGCACCATTCCGCTTTGTCTCTTGCTTTGATGGTGAAGGTTGTCATAGGCTGACTTGTCCATCTTTTGATGTTACACATCGATTTTAGTTTTGGTCTGCTTCTTTTACCATGTATTTTCCCTTCCAAGATTACTTTTAGTAGGCTTTTAACATGCCCAAAAATCTCATTTACCTTGCTTGATTTGTGTTTAGTAGTTCTCTTTTCATTTTTAGTTGTAAGACTTCATCATTTCTTTTCTTTCCTTTCCATCAAATTCTTCCTATTATTTTATAAATCCATATTTCAAAGCTTCATTTTTCTGTTCTGTTTTCTTGTCTAATATTAATATTTCTGCATCATACAGGAATGTTGAGAAGATATAATGTTTTGTTATTCTTAGTTTTAGCCCTGGTGTTATTTGTTTTGATGTTAGTATATTTTTCATGGCATTAAAATTACTTTTTACCATTCCTATTCTTTTGTTCATTTCAGTTTTACATTTTCCATCACCAGTTGTAATATGTTCAAGATAGTTGTAACTCTAAACTGTCTCCAGGTCTATTCCTTCAACTTTGATATCCACTTATAGGTTTTAAGTATTATCTTTGTTTATGGCCATAGTTTTAGTCTTTTTGATATTCATATCTAATCCATATTTTTGCTTGTCATGATTATTTCATTAAGTAATTGTTGTTGATCTTTAGGATTTTCTGCTAGTAGTACAGTATCATCAGCATATCTTAGGTTATTGATTATCTTCCCATTAATGTTAAGGCCTGGCATCTCATTGATGTTTTTAAAGATTTGCTCAGTGTATAAATTGCACAAGCTTGGTGGTAGGATGCATCCTTGTCTTACTCCTCTTTTTATATCAATGGGTGTGGAGTTCGCCTTGTTATATTTTATTATTGCTGTTTGCTCCCAGTCCCAGTACAAATTACATATTAGTTGTATGTCTGTGTCATCTAGATGTATATCTTTTAGGCAGTCTATAAATTGGTTATAGTGTAATGTATCAAAAGCTTTGGTGTAGTCTACGAAGCAGGCATATATTAGTTTGTTTACTTCCGTGTACTTTTCTATTAATGTCCTCATGGAGATTATGGCTTCTATTGTTCTACTGTTTTTCCTAAATCCAAATTGCTGTTCTTCTAATTTCATATTGATTTTATTCTGAATCCTTCCTTGTTTAACTTTTACCAGTATTTTTGTTACATGGCTCATTAGTCTAATTGTTATAAATCACTACATTCAATTGCACCATTATTTTTAGGCAATGCATTGAAAGTTGATGTTTTTAGTCTACTCCATATTTCAATTTAAATACTTGGGAACAATGTTAACCTCAGAAGTAGATTTACAACAGAGATGAGGTGCAGAATGACTCAAAAAGCAGCTTTCCAAAAAAATGAGGAAGATACTGTGCAATCTATTTTTGACAATAGAAACAAGAAAAAGAGTTTTTAAATATTATGTAGAGACAGTCTTAACATATGGATGTGAATCATGGACAATAGGACAACAAAGAAGAAAATCACTGGAGGCTGTAGAAATGTGGTTTTACAGAAGAATGTTGAGAATACCATAGACAGCTAAATAGAGTAATGAAAACATTCTGAAATAAGCCAAAGCAAAGAGAGAGCTAATTTCCAAAATTAGGAAGAAACAATCATAATTTCTTTGGCCATGTAATGAGAAGGGAACTGCTGGAATATATTGTGACAACTGGGAAAGTTTAGGAACGAAGAGATAGAGGGAAGCAAAGATAAAAGATACCAGACAGCTTAAGAGAATGGCTTGGCAGAAGGTCAACAACAAAATGATAAATAACTGTCGAGATCAAAAGTTGTAGAGAGACATGAACACCTATGCCAGCAGGCGTGGTACTTGATGATAATGTTATTTCAATAACTACTGTCTCATGGTTAATAGTGTTAACACAATTCTCACTGCCGACGTCTGATTTAAGTCCATATATGTTTTAAAATGACAATAAACTATTTTTTTTAGTTTTTAGACAAAAAGCTAGGAATTTCCCCCCCCCCCCCCCCCCCCCCCCCCCCCCCCCCATCCCCATAGAATATATAATATAGATAGAACAGATTAAATGGTTTGGCCACGTGACAAGGCAGAAAGATCAAAACACAACACAACAAGCCTTCAATAAACATTGTGGGAATACCAGACCCAAGGGTCGACCACAAAAAATATAGATCAATGGAATATTAGAAAAACTAGGAAACATAACAGCAACAGAGGCGAACAGAAGAGCAAAAGACCGCAAATTATATCTCCCTTTGATGCTGAAAGGCAAATGAGGAAGGAAAGAAGAAGAAACTGTTTCCTGAGTCTTGCATCCATGGCTAAATTGGGTTTAAGACATTTTGTCTGCATCATACATAGCTCTAAATATAATCCAACCACACAACTACTTCTCTGCAAATTCCTGTACTTGATAGTTACTTCAGGCCTATTGGAAAACATCCTGTTACTACATTCACTCTCTCAGGTTTCTTCTTGACAGCTTCTGCTACTTGTATCATCAGCCATTGAATAGGACTACCTACTCATCTTTGTCTCAGTAGGTAGTCCTATGGATCCTCACAATTCACGCTTTACCCGTGACCTTTTTGAGTACATGCTCACTCAATCTCTTGTCTCCCTCAAGTAAAAACACCCTCAATTATTTTTATCTATTGTCTTCCCTGCTTTTCATGTAAGATAATTCTCATTCTTGTCATGCCCCCTTCTTCCCATGTGAGACAACTATATCACTTCTCGTTTATAAATATTTGATCAAGATCATCATTGAGTGCTGTCTTCACATCAAAGGTTGACTACCATGGAGTGCCATTCCACTCTGTCTCTTGCTTTGATGGTGCAGATTGTCATAGGTTGACTTGTCCATCTTTTGATGTTACTGGTCCATGTTAGTCTTGGTCTGCCTCTGCCTCTTTTACCTTGTATTTTCCCTTCCAATATTACTTTTATTAGGCTGTTGTGTCTTTTAACATGCCCAAAAAATTGCATTTGTCTTGTTCTAATTGTGCTTAGTAGTTCTCTTTTCATTTTTAGTTGTTTTAAATCAAGATAGCTTATCCTTTTTCTGAATCCTGCCTGTTCTTTACTCATGATATTATCTATAGCATCTTTTATTCTTTTCAAGTATGATTCTATGGAAAACTTTGGAGGCAACTGATAAAAGAGTTATTCCTCTCCAGTTTATTGCATTCTTTAAGATTGCCTTTTTAGGTGAATAGATAATGATCCCTTCTTCCAGTTTGTAGGAACTTTTTTTTCATCCCAAATGTTATTAGATAAACTTTTTATGTGGATTAAGTTTTGAGCATTAAATGCTTACAGCATTTTATGGCTATTTTAGTTGTTTCTGTATATTATATAATACATTGCTATTTCCAGTTTTGGAAGCTAATTCTGCTTCAACTGTTAGATTAGTTATACATGTTCTTTTATCTCGTCTTGCCGAGTTTTTCACCAGTAGGGTCATGGCAAAGAAATGCACATAAATGCATCAAAGTGTGAAGCTGCAGTGATAGTAACAGTGAGGATAAATGAAAAAATATATATAGGAAAAAAAGGTATGGTTAAAGCTTCATGTAACAAGTGGACAACACAAAGAAGCTTCAAACATTTCAGCACAAAGGGCCTTACACTGCAACATTGTTCTCATTTGTGCTGTCTGGTTATCTGGTTATGGTAGGCCTCAGTATCACTGCAAACGAATTAAAATCCATAATTGCTCAACCGCCCGTGCCAGTGGAATCATCCGAATTGCTAACACATCTCCCAAGCAAAGAAAGGTAGCTGTAGTCCCCACCATAGCAGTCTCAGCACACGCCAAAAGACATAAGGCGAAACAGCACAGAGAGTGAACACGGCCAACTGTTCCTGTCATACGATATCAGCATTCATCGTAAGCATTTGGAATATCGGAGCATGATCAAAACGGATGAAACACACAGCTCACGGTGTGCACAGAGCACTTAACTCAGTAGCTCCTGCAACAAGCCGGACTTGGAATATGAGGAAACTGCAACAAGGAACACTTTTCAAACATAGCCTTCAATGGTTCCTGCCGCCTATCCATCACATTGCCCGGAAGATCACGTCCTCCTGAAAATGATGATCGTCATAGTAAATGTATGGCGCTTGATGATGTTAGGACATCGTGTTTGACTCCAACTCCGAACATACAAAACACAGTTCGTCTTCAGATTATCCCCGATGCACACCAAACAACAAATCGCAAGATTAGCGCATGGTCGGTCTTGGGACACACGATGATCCATTATGATGATGTAGCACGCACAAAATGTCTGCGCCCATGTATTCATGATTACTCTAGTGAATGCAGTCTACAACGAACGAAACATGGTACAAACTTCCCAAAGACGCTGACTTGACGGAGCCCACCACATTAATGCGTTGTAACTTGTAAATAACTTGCGTCAACCATCTCCATCAAATGGTCACTGAACAGCACTTTGTGTGACGTAAAACGCAGATCAACATTAGACGTTGGAAGGCGCATTCACAACACTTGATTTGTCAAAACGGAGTATTGCTGTGCGTGCAACGCCAATTCAATGGCGCAGATATAACAAGTAGAACATCATTTCGACTGGAATGCAGAAAATTGGAACGGAAACCCGAAGTTGATAAGAATCCAACGGAATTTCTGCAGCGATAGAGAGAACGTGACTCAATTCCGCCATCTTGAAAACGGAAGTCCCTTGTGCTGTCTACTTGTTATGTCAAGCTTCAAACATTTCAGCACAAAGGTCCTTACACTGCAACATTGTTCTCATTTGTGCTGTCCACTTGTTATGTCAAGCTTTAAACATACCATTTTTTTCTAGTTATATTTTTTTTTATTTATCTTGAGTTTTCACCTTATTATCAAGGTCTTTGTACTTTGTTTTGGCTAGGTTTTTTCCTAGCTCAGTCTTAACATTTAACAAGGCTAGTTTTGCTTCATGCCTATTTTGGATACGATTCCATGTGATGTCTGAGATCCATGATTTTCTTTCAGTTTTTTTTTTATCCAGCACTTGATTCAGCTGATGTAAATATTATTGTGTTGTGAATATTCCATAGTTTATCTATATCTATCGAAAAGCTTTAAAACAGTTGCTGAGTTCTAGATTAAATTGTTCTGTGATGTTTTCATCTTTGAATTTTTTTTTACTATCTATACCCTTCAAGGTGTGTTTTTTGTGGTGACTTCGCAGTTAAATCTCCCCAGTACATAGATTTTGATCACTATTGACTCCTCTATAAACTCATCATATAAAACTCATCAGTCAAGGAATTTTTTAATCGTCTCCTGATACACCGGTGGTCAATTTAGTTTCTAGTTTTATCATCTGGGGATATCCATATTGTCTTATGTATTTCCTTGTGTGGAAATAGTGTACCACCTATAACCAGCTCTTCTGTTAAACATGTAGTAATATTCATGACAAAAATCATGTTAATCTGTTATTGTCTAGAATTTATTAAATTAAGGACGCACAAGATATCTCAATTGTTTGTCTTTTTGTTTTTCATTCTGTAATTTACTACAATATTATTTACTTAAAAGTATGATGTTTAATAAAATTATTTTTATCTTCACTGGCTTATACTTTATTTTTTAATTCTTCAGTCTGAAGACCACAGTGCAGTTAAAGCAGTTGATTCTGTGAAGAAAATTGTAAGTAAAGCAATGTGGGTGACAGCTTCTGTTTCTTCTCTTTCTCACTACAAGTTTTATTTATTTTTAGGCTTGTTTAATACAGAGAAGTGGTGGCTGAGTGGTTAGAATGCTCACTTCCTGGTCAGAATGGTCCGGGTTTTACACTCAGAGGTGGAGGATATTGTTATTGGTTATTGGTTATTGGTTATGGAAGGCCTCGGTATCACAGCAAACGAATTAAAATCCATAATTGCTCAACCGCCCGTGCCAGTGGAATCATCCGAATTACTAACTCATCTCCCAAATAAAGAAAGGTAACTGTAGTCCCCATCGTAGCAGTCTCAGCACACGCCAAAAGACATAAGGCGAAACCGCGCAGAAAGTGAACACAGCCAACTGTTCCCTGTCATACGATATCATCATTCATCGTAAACAAGCGGGATATCGAAGCAGGATCAAAACGGATGAGACACACAGCTCACGGTGTGCACAGAGCACTTAACTCAGTAGCTCCTGCAACAAGCCAGACTTGGAATATGAGGAAACTGCAACAAGAAACCCTATTCAGACATAGCCTTCAATGGTTCCTGCCGCCTATCCACCATATACCATGGGAGTTCACGTCCTCCCGAAAATGATGATCGTCATAGCACTTGATGATGTTAGGCCATCATTGATGACTAGAATTCCAAACATATAGACACACAGTGGTGGTAAGTTATCATTTCCAATCCAACAGAAGCCACATGACCTGTAGTTAGTAAAACCACAGAGAGAATATGATTTTGTGACCTTCACTGATTCACTCTTAGATTTGAATGTGTAGTTTACACAAGAGGAGAAGTTTTCAACTACAGTGATCCCATTTAATGCAATTCTGGGATAGCAAGGCAAGTCTCCTTTATAGCAGCAGAAATTGATGTTCTCCGCTCCCTTCTTGTAGCTGCCGCCACACGATTCTGATGTCTCATTAACTTGGACATCATTCAAGAACAATGTCACATTAACATTCCATAGATCTGGCACTGCTGATGAAGTGATTGGTGCAACAGTTGTATCAATCATACAGGAGGCTCCTGGTTTCTGGTCATTAATATCTCAGACGGCACATGATGTTGAAATATTCATTATTTTTTTCTGGGGTGTAAATATGCGGCACACACATGGAGAGTTTTTTTGTGGTCACAGTAATCCCATTAAAGGCAATTCTATATAAAGGATATTGTTTTGATGAGGCACCAAGGCTCACTCAATCTCTAAAAATGGGTACGAGATTTTTCTGGAAAGTAAAGGCAATCTGGCATACCAACCAAACTACCCAAAAAATGGGCAGAGATTATGGAAATATATGGTCACTAAAACCATATATATCTCCTGTGTGTTACCGGGGCCTCATTATGAGGAAAGTAAAGAATAGTGACACTGTGACCTTCCAGGCATGTTGTAAGAGGCGATTAAGGAGGTTGATCGATGGCTTGACAAGCTGTCATTGTAAAAAGTATTGTTATCGAAACAGAGTAATAGATTTTAGAAGCAGTGATTTCTGCCATATATGTACGATATGTGCCATTTTGGCACGCAAGGTTTCTGTTTTTGAGATTGTGGTTCTGCCCTATGTGCCGTCTTTGGCTCGAAAGGACGATAGATAGATAGATAGATAGATAGATAGATAGATGGGTGGATGGATGGGTGGGTGGGATTGGATTGGATAGATTAAGATTTAAGATTTAGATTTAGATTTAGATTAGATAGATAAGATAAGATAGATAGAACGAACACCATATTGCCCATACATCTAGCAAGGCATGGTGGGAATCTTTACCATTTTTTAAAATTTACTTTTGTTAATACCTCTGGCATCCGCTAGTTTCAATAATAATTACAGCAGGTGCCTGCTGTCTACAGTTATTATAAATTCCTGACCGTTGCTTTTTGCCAGGTTTATTCTGCAGCATATTTTTATTTTCTATTCAGGGACAGGGTGCCCAGAAATCTGAGCAAGCAGTTACAGAGAATTATGCATTTGAAGGTATAGGTGATGATGATTTATGAGAACAAGACAGTCTACAATCACAACAGCATTATTGCCACTTTTAAATGGGAGAAAACCAGAACAAAATTAAATACAGAAAGAACGGAACCCTCCGCTTCATTGCATCTCAGTTGAATGTGTGATCTGCATATTTGTTGCTGTATCAATACTTTATAGTGTTTGAATTTCAGCAATTAGCAGTTTTAATATGTTGTTGAGAAATGTACATTTCCTGGAAACAAATCTGAACTTTTGTGTCAAAGTCTATTCTAATACATTAACTGGAGGATTAAAGTACATTTAATTTTTCTGTTTTCATCTAGGAAGGGAAGTAGGGAAAGTTATTGTTGAATTTGTAATGTTTTGGAATGTTGTAATGCTTGATTCTGTAAATTACATACATAAATTAAATGAGAATGCTAGGAGAATGTTAGTATTTACTAAGACAGATATGTACATTTCTGTATTATATATTAGATCACTGTTAAAAATCAGTTTTTGATGTCATATTTAAAAGCATGATTAGATTATTTGTGATTGTAGATGAATCAAAAAGCAAATGTCTTCATGTTGTACTGTATTGGTTAGAGGCAGAGAATCTGACATTTATTGCTTTATGTTTACAGTTTAGTTATACATTACTTGCTCTTTCTTATACATTTTATTTTATAATTTAAAAGTGACTAATGAATTTTTTATAAAAGTGTTAAAGAGATTAATATTAGTTTATGCTGTGAACTTTATGTTCTGGTTTGTGGTGTGTGATACATTGTATTAGTTTTGCATATTATGCATAATGTACTTTAACCATTTTTATTTCTTCCTTCACAACATGGTAAAATTTGAATATACTGTTTTTGGGTGTGATGTTTTTCTACTATAGATATGATTCAGCTGCTGTGTGGATAGCATTAATTTTGATAGACCTTTCTAATAGTGTAGCTGTAAACACTGTTACTCACAAAAAAAGTATGATTGTTGGAGTCATGGAAAGAGTTGTGTATGGTTTATTCTTGTTTCTATTTTTTAAAAAGTTTTTGCATTCCATTTTTACAGGATGAACTTTTGTGTTTATGTCAATACATGTTTTCTTTCAACAGCTTATGCTATTTTCATAGATAACTCATACATTTCTTGTACACAATGTACATAGCCCTTTATATACAAGGGGACATTCAGTTTTTGGACAATTTATAGGGTAAAAGACCATTATAAAATGTAATGGACCTTTTTGTCATAAATATCTATCAATCTACCTATCCATGAAATCAGTTTCATTGCACTTGGGGTATTCCACCACCTGCCCTAGCATTTCTCAGAGCAAAGCACATAGTCTTATGACAGACACAGAAAGCATGTTATGGAAGATCAAAAGCATGTTATGAAAGATCAAAAGGCATCTCCTGTGTTGGGTGCAAGTGCAACTCCTGGATGGCTCACAGGTGAGCACGTTGACATGGTTGTACTATCCAGGATTCTCATGTGTACACAGCAATTAAACCATGGATAGACTTGCTGGTGGTGTGATAGGCTCACTGAGTGCAGCATGACTCTGCTCAATGAAGACATTGCCTATAGTATTTTCTTAATTCCTTGAGGAAGGCAGATGGGTAGGAAAAGGGAGTACATATTAAAAGACATGAAATTAAGAATATGGTTGAATTTGTGTGTATAATGAATGAAGAAGATGTGTCAACACCTGACAGAGACAATTAGTCTGGAAATGTCTAAAATAAGTGAGATAATTATCTCACTGTCATTATCATTGCAGCATTTTTTCCCATTTCTGAGGTCTACAAGAGGAACTGAAGGACTGGAAAATAAAAGCTGCTTGTTCAATGTAGTCACCATGAAGTGTTTGGGTCAGAGTTTTTCTTTCATCCTTATAATTAAAAAAAAACTTATAGACCCTAGCTTGATTCAAACCTTCATCTACCTTATTTGAAAAATGACAATGGTTTTTTTATGCATTCAACCATCCACTGAATAATAATCTTTAAACTTTTAGATATCTACCATAGATTATAGTAGGAACAGTTAAAATATGGCACAGCTACAATGAATGTCTGTTTGCAGCAGAACATAAGTTTAGTGTAGTTCAGGTAAGCAAACCACTATTAAACCATCAATAAAAGGTTACCATGTCTTCTATCTTCTTTTTTAAAGGTAAACTAATGTGCTGGGTGGTATAGAGGTAAGATGTTGGCCTCTGGACAAGAAGGTCCCAGGATCAATTCCCACCACAAATTTGTCTAAATTGAAAACACTGGTTTCTTCATGATTTTACCCTCCCCTGGTCTCTAGGTAGTAAGATCTGATGTCTAGTCCACTTGAATAGTGGTAAAAAAAGTGCCAATGTTAAAAAAAACCTTGCCAGCCGGAAATTGGAAAAAAAAAATAGGTCAAAACTACTCTCTGCTTGGGAAAAATTAATAGGGGGAAAAAAACCTATGCAAAGAAGTAAAAAAAATCTCTATGATAAAAAAGTGAATCATGGACAGTAAAGAAACAAATGTAAAGACGATTAGAGGCCACAGAGATGGGATTTTTCAGAATGTTGAAAGTTCCCTGGACAGCTGAAAAGGTCAATGAGGAAATTCTCAAAGACCCAACACAAAATGGGAGCTCTTAAAAAACATCAGAAAGAAGCAATCAACATTTTTCGGGCACATCATGAGAAGAGAACAGTTGGAATACTTGGTTACAACTGGCAAAATAAAAGGAAAGAGAGATCGTAGATAAGAAAGAGAGAAAATACTGGATAGCTTGTGTCATGGCATGGAAAACAGTCAACAACAGAACTGATACGATGCACTGTGGATAGAGAATTGTGGAAGGTCATGATCGCCTATGCCAACTGGTATGGCACATGATGATGATGATGAAAAAAATGAGAGTACCTCCAAAGTCAGAGAATATCTGCCTGTATGGTACTGTGTCACTACGACAGATTGTGGGTTTGAAACTTGAGGAGGCCAAGACGTGATGAGTCGTCTCATTACATGTATAAAAAATACATAGACTGCTAGTACACTTACATTAGCCTATTACTTCTAAGATTCTTTCCTGCAATTCGCACACTTTTTGCTTCTATATGACCGTTCGAAATTCTAGATTGGCCGTAACCTGATAATTTGCAACAAAAGATTACAGCAATTTATGCTATGTAAATTAGTTCCATTAATTACTTCTCTCAATTATCACAATTATAATTATAACATAGAATATTAGTTACTTGTGTTGTAAGTTATGAGAAACACATGGTTTTGCTCAGCCTTGTTCAAGTTTTTTTTATACAAAAATACAGTGTGTTGATTTAACGGAGCAATTTTTATTGTTTTCCTCCTGTCCAACCTAAAATTGTATAAGTTATGATAAAGAGAAAGTAAGCCATTTATTTAGTTAATTGTTCGTTGCCATAGCAATGTGGAAGCAACTTCTGATATGATCTACCTATAGTTCTCATATATAATGGAAGGTTGGTATATGTCATTGTGCTGAAGTAGTTTTGATTTTCAGACATTGAAACTTATCTATTAGTAAAGACGTAAAATACTTGAGTTATACCACAGCTATATCACAGATGCAGAATGGCTCAGGCAAAAGCAGCTTTCCAAAAAATGAGGAAGATACTGTGCAATCTATTTTTGACAATAGAAACAAGAAAAGAATTCTTAAATGTTGTGGAGAGCCAGTCTAGAATGTTTGGCTCATTGTAAGACATTAGAGTTTGTTACTTTGTCCTGCCATTTGATGTTCATAATCTTGTGAAGGCAATGCACATGAAAGCTGTTTAACCTTTTCTCCTGCCCTGCATAGGTAGTCCTATTATAGGTAAAAATAAATGTCAAGGCCAACAAACCATGCTACATGAAAACACGTAATCAATTAAAATGTCGTTTGAACTAAAATTTGTTAATGACAACTGTGGTCTAAGTATAACCTAGAAGATGTAGTCAGAGTGTGAAATTGTTGTACTTTGCTACACTTAGATACACTGCCGGAATTTAGGGGAGAAAGGATAGACATATAAAGTCCTTTTCCTATTTATAAGACATTTTTTGGCCTGGTATATATGTTTGCCTTTACAAAATTATGAAGGTATGTTTTACAATTTCTCCCCACTCCTCAAATCCAAAATAAAATGTTATTTTTATAGGAAAATCAAGTATTTGTGGAAACATGATTCTTGTTCTTTCCAGAGTCATTAGATGACACATTGGCTCGTAGAGTCTCCCGCCAATTGTCTCTTTTCAATCGTCTGTTCATAATAGTAGACAAGATAAATTATTGCATTGCTATTTCTCTTATTTCAACATTAGTTTTGACTTCATTCCATTTAGTGCAAAGTATCATTCTTAGACATTTGTCTTCAAATGTGTTGAGTTTTTTCTCAATCTTTTTGTCATTTTCCAGCTTTCACACACATAAGTGAAGGTGGATAATATGTTTCATTTGAAAATTCTAAGTTTTATTTTTGTGCTGATTATCTTTGATCACCTTATTTTTTCAAGGTTTTTTTTTAACAAAGCTGCCTTTTCTATTCTGATTCTGATCTCTTTTCTAGTTTCTCCCTTTTGATCTATACTGCAACCAAGGTATAAAAAGTAATCCACTTCCTGCACCTTCTTTCCATCCAGTTAAATAAATGGAAACTGTACATAATTGAAAATCTATGTTTTACACTATACAAAAATATACCAATGATTTAAACTATTTTAAAAATTAGTCCTTATTTTTGTTAAATTGTCAGTGATTATCTAACATCAGTTTCATTACAACTGATAGACATATGAGTTTGATTCCCAGTGAGATCAAACGTTTTTTTCTTTCTCTGATCTGAAATAAAAACTGAGAATTGTATACTGTGTGACAACTATGCTGGGGCATGTGTCTTTACTCTTATTCATTATATATCCATTAAAGTCATGTGAATGTGAAGATTTATTAGTCATATGACCTACATGCAAGTTCACACAATCTCTCCACACAAAAAATGGATACGAAAATTAATCTATATTTTTCAGTGTAGTTATTTTTATGTTTGAAAGTATTTAATTTGTAATATATTCTGGTCACATCAATCACATAATCCTGCTTAAGTTTGACCTGCATGTTTGAAATTTCTATAGGAAACAAAACATTTTAAAAATCGAAGCATCTGAAAGTCAATTTAAGATTTAATAGGTGTGATATAATCTTTACTTAAAAATTCAAGATATTTTAATATTTCAATGTATAAAAAATGTTTAACTACTGACATGAATCCCTTAGTCCTGAATATTGTAGGAACTAAAATATTAAATATGAACAAACTTTGTAAGTTGGCACTTAATCAATAATGTTTATGATCTTTATTCATCCTGTTCTCCTATGGAAAAATCAAATAAAGCGTTTTTATGTTTTGTTATAGATTAATATGGATAATAGAAAATTCACAATAATTAATTACCTGGAATCTGCAGCCATAGCTATTAATTTCTATTCATCATCTAGATAAGAACAAATGATAAAAGGCAGATGCTAAAACAGAGTACATCATCCAAAAGCTAAACATCGAAAAGGTTGTAGATTAAATTTTTTTTAATTTTATTGGGTGGGGGGGGGGGGGGGGGGGGGCGGCAAACATTGCTTCATGGAATCACTCAAACTCTGAAAACTGATACCAGAGATTGTCTAGGATAGTAGGAGTGACCTGGTATGATAAAGACCACAGCACCAATACTCAATAATAAATACAGGTCTAAAACCATATTCTTCATATGCCACAAGTTTTTATGGGTACCCTTTACTCATAATTTGGTCTATCTATCTATCTATTGACCTTTCGAGCCGTAACCGGCCCATAGGGCGTAGACCAAGATACACCTTCTCCTATATGAATTTTTGTTCTAGCAGTTTTCTTTTAAAGATATTTTATCAAATCTCGCCATCTGTCTCTGTTCTGTGCAAGCAGTTCTATCTCATTGAGGGAGCCGATTCCTGCTGCTCTTGCCTCTCTCATCAATGTTCTTCTCAGTGTCTCCCTGGGTCTTCCTCTTTTTCTTTTACCTGTTGTTTCCCATATGAGGGCTTGCTTTGCTATTCGATTATTATCTCTTCTCATCACATGTCCAACGTATGACCATCGTCTTTTCTTTATTACTGAAGATATTAGTGGTTGATTGGCGATTTCTCTAATTTCCTCGTTTGTTTTGAATTCGTTCCATTCTATACCAAGTATTTTCCTTAGACATTTATTTTCGAATGCGTTCAACTTTGTTTCTATATCTCTTGTTGTTTTCCAGCTTTCACACGCATACGTAAGGGTTGATAGTACATTTGATTTGAATAGCCTAAGTTTTGTGTTTGTGCTAATGAGTTTTGATTTCCACAACTTTTCAAGGCTTCTGAAAGACATTGCTGCTTTAGCCAGTCTGATTCTAATTTCTTTGCTCGTATCCCCTTCTCGATCAATGTGACTTCCAAGATAGATAAAGTGATATAATTTGGTACAAGAGTAATTAACCTTTTATATGTTAGAGCATTCAAAACTTCATGCAGAGAACACTATCTATGTTATCAAGACACATATATAGAGGGACATAATTCAAAAAAGAAATATTAATTTTGTGTAAAGTGTAAGTTTGACATATTATTTATATTTTTGCTTAAAATTGCTTTAAAGTACACACACAAATTAATCTATCAAGTTTAATTTACATATAAAGTCAGTTTGATCATTAGTTAAGCATTTCATTGGCCTCTCAAAATGGAGGAGCATAATGCTATTGTTTATGTTTATCTCTATATAACAGCAAACATATTCTTTATTCACATACCAAGTTGCATTACACCTTACAATTCAGTGCATCCATGTTAAGCAAGAATTTTTACTTGGGACTGATTCCGTAATCTTTGGTTTTTCTTGACTTTCTTGCAAGGCACCTGTTGTTTGTTGCCAGTGTTGTTTCTCACAGAACATTAGTCTAATGAGAGTCTTTCCACCTACCCTGGTCTGTATCATGTTTCCTTTCTCTTCTATGTATTGTCCTCCAGAATTGTGCTCCATCTGAATAGATTAGTTGCCTCTTGTAATCATGCACTTCTTTATTTGTTGCTCTAGCATTCCAATAAGCCACAATTATGTGTCGTCAGGCAGGTCAATTACTTACAAAATATGACAAAAGATGAAGATATACATTTTACAATTCTTTTTGAATTCCTCAAAAAACTATGATCAATTTATGACCTGAAATTAAAAAGCACGACACCGCGACTTCCGGAGGTGTTACATTGTCTATTCACACATCAGCCGTCAGTCCATCATTTGAGCTTAAGTTTGGTTTCCCTGCCTAACCTGTGTTTCAAAGGTTTATTTGACGTCTCGCAGATGACCGAAGAGATTTCCCCCCTCATAAGCAACCAAAAAAAACACAAAATTTCTTTAAAATTGGCCAAAAAAAGCAGCTGTTCTTTATTACACCTTCGTAATTTTTATGAAGCATGCGTTGTGTTTGAAAAAAAAAAATCCATCCAACACCAAAGAAAACAAATCAAAACACTCAGGGGTCACCAAAAGTAATAACTAGGAAAGTATTAATAATAATTAGGGGGGTGGGGATGTTTGCCCACTGCAAACTGTGGAATTCCAAGAATTTGTATTTTGAGTTTGTACATTTTACGAATGTGTGTCGTAATATACGGTTAAAAAATCTCATGCCTGTGTTTTTTTTCATTACTTTTTTGTTTGAGTTATGTTATCAGACTGGTAATAAAGTATTGAAAGTTGTCATGCATTGGCACTAAAATTACTAACTTAGTGCAAATCATGTAATCATAATTATTGCTTAATGTACAACAAATGTAATTGTAATTGATTTTAATATTATAGCACATTTCAAAACTGGCAGCCATTGTTATATCAAAAACTGTAAATAAATTGTCTTTGAGATATTTTTATGCGATTAATTTGTGTGTTTATTTATGTCACTAAATAAATAATATCTCGTGAACATGAAAACGACAGAATACTTTATACAACTACTGTGCATTTGAAATTTATATCTACGAAATCTGTCTCGCTGTCTCACACGCATTGCTTTACCTTAAAATCCTTTCTTGTTTAATTTTTATTTACTTGTAAGAAAATAAAAAGAAATAAATTTGACTTGATCAAGGACAGTTTATGAATAACTATATAACATAATAAACATGATAATTCAGTTACTGTGGCATAGGAAATAATTCATGGGTCTCTCTTCTATAGGACTTGATATAAATATATAATACTGTGCATGGCTGCTGTAAAGCTGGATGAAATGTAGAAAAATTAATATAAAATTGTATGTAGCAGCTTTACAAAAAAAGAAGACTACAAAATGATAAATGTTTTGGCCTCATTCCTTTGTCAGTGTGAGAATACAACAAACATGTGCAAAACAATTACACTGGATAGATTTCTACTTAGCTTCAGTCAGAGGGTTGTGAAGAAATAGTCACATTCATGTAATCAAAAAAAAAGGAAGTGTGAGCCCCTGACCAGCAAGTGGCCAGATAATAGACCACTACTAATCAAGTTTTTTCTTGATTGGTCAGTCACTCTGCTATAGTGGTGTTAAACACAACTCAAATCATTTGACAACACAGTCAAAATCATTGACATAACTCGTGGTTAAACAAGTCAAATGGTGGCTATAAAATTTTAACACAACCGCCTTTATTTAATGACGAACATATAAAGCATTACAAAGTTTGTGATACCAACCATGCTCCAAGACAATCTTTCAACACATTCTACTGACAACTTCTAGCAGCCATGTTCTAAATTCTCCTAATGGGATGCCTAATCACTTTGCACAGTCCTATAGTGGGCATAATACCTCACTTTGAACCAACTGGGTTCTATGATTTTAGATCATTCTCTATCATCATCATCGGGTGCCATCTCTGCAACGAAGGTTGGCTACCTTGGAGCGTCATTCCACTCTGTCTCTTGCTTTGATGGTGCAGGTTGTCATAGGCTGATTTGTCCATCTTTTTATGTTACTCGTCCATGTTAGTCTTGTTCTGCCTCTTTTATCTTGTATTTTCCCTTCCAATATTATTTTTAGTAGGCTGTTGTGTCTTTTAACATGCCCCAAAAATTTCATTTGTCTTGTTCTAATTGTGTTTAGTAGTTCTCTTTTCATTTTTAGTTGTTTTAAAACTTCATCGTTTTTCTTTTCTTTCCATCCAATTCTACTTATTCTTCTATAAATCCACAATTCAAAGGGTTCAATTTTCAGTTCTGTTTTCTTGTCTAATGTCCATGTTTCTGCCCCATACAGGAATATTGAGAAGATGTAACATTTTACTATTCTTAGTTTTAGCCCTGGTGTTATTTGTTTTGATGTTAGTATACTTTTCATGGCATTAAAATTACGTTTTGCCATACCTATTCTTTTGTTTATTTCAGTTTTACATTTTCCATCACTGGTTATAGTATGTCCCATGGAGTTGTAGCTCTGAACTCTCTCCAGGTGTATTCCTTCAACTTTGATATTTATTTGTATGTCTTGTGAATTTTCTTTCCTTATGATCATAGTTTTACTCCTTTTGATATTCATATCTAATACATATGTTTTGCTTGTCATGTTTATCTCATTAAGTAATTGTTGTAGATCTTTAGGATTTTCTGCTAGTAATACATATCATCAGCATATTTTAGGTTATTGATTATCTTTCCATTAATTTTTAGGCCTGGCATCTCTGTGATGTTTTTAAAGATTGAACAAACTTGGTGATAGGATGCATCCCTGTCCTACTTCTTTTTTTTATATCAATGGGTGTAGAGTTATCTTTGTTATATTTTATTATTGCTGTTTGCTCCCAGTATAAATTACATGCTAATCACTCTTATTTTATTCAACCTTTGTACCTTGTCTATTTTTATCCCCTTAATACTATGGGTTATTACTGATTTCCATTACTATATTTATAATGGTTATGTTCCTGCACTATAGTAGTGCTGCCATCTTCTTTATTGGCACTAGTTCAAAGTCTCATTTCTACTGAAAAAAATTTTGATTAGAATTGATAGTTGATAGTGAAATGGAAGTTACTGGTTACATTTATTTTCTTTCCAACAGTCAAATCTATATTCACTTGTTGCAACTATACTTTGTTTTCCTCACAATATGGAGAGTGTAAGTACACAGAAGTTTCAGAGGTCTGGTATAATACAAATTTCCTGTTTTATGGGATGGAATGATGTAGTTCCCACAAACATTTTTTTTTAAGATAAAAGCACTGTAATAGATTTATATTGTCAGCGACAATAGTAACAGTTCTGTGCAAGGGTTTTTAAGAAGTGGCATCAGTATTGAACCTTTTTATATACAACATGAGAGAATCTTTGAAACATTTTTTCTCTCCAATAGCTGGTCACTTACCTTTGCTAAGCTCACCATAAAATCCAAAGAAATTAGGTTAAATTCTAAAATAAAAATGTTCAACTCAAATGTTAAAGTGGTCCTATTATATGGCTGTGAAACATGGAGAACAACAAAATTGACAATCATGAAGATACAGGCTTTCATTAATAGATGCTTACGTAGGATAAAAGTATGGAAATGGCATGACAAAATCACTAACATAGAATTATGGAAATGTACCAGTCAAACACCAGTAGATAAAGAGATACAGCGAAGACGATGGCGCTGGATAGCCAACTGAGAGTATTACACAACAGGCCCTTTTCTGGAATCCCCAGGGGAAAAGACAAAGAGGAAGACCAAGGAATTCTTGGAGAAGACAGGTAGAAGCAGAGATGAAGATGATGGGGAAGACATGGAATCATCTTAAAAGAATGGCAAAAAACAGAACGACTTGGAAAGTGTTTGTTGAAGACCTATGCTCCACTGGGAGCTAAAAAGGTAGAAGAAGAAGAAGAAGAAGACAGTTTCTAGATGAAGTATCAAGGGTGGACCAAGAATGTAGTTTCAAGACATCAAGGAGACATTGAACATGGCAACAGAAGAAGTAGGAGATCTGGCTAGAGACAGATTCTTTCAGATGGGCTGTGGTTATTGCAGTGTTCTGCAAAGGACATGCGATATGATGATGATAATGATGTGCCAGTGTATGCCATGCATAATACATTTCTATCCACCCTATCGAAAGCTTTCTCTTGGTCCACAAATGCAACAACAAATGCTCTTTGTATATTTTATGTTCTTCTCTACTGGCTGCCTAAGTTCAAATATTGTTACTGTGCAGCTTCTATTTTTTCTAAACCCCATCTGTTCACTAATAGCCTCAAAGTACAAGAACAGAGATGGTAGTATTTCAGATGTGCTCATAAGAAAAATTGTAAAATGCAACAATTATATGAAAATATTGAAATTATTGAGTTATTAGTGGGTCATCATCATTGCACTTCGAACATGTCCATAGGTGCTCAGATCCCCTCCTCAGCAAGTCTAGTAGTGTTCAGCGACTGACGACTCCAATTCTGTGTTCGAGTGACATGGACTCATGGTTGTCGAAGTCCAGTGTCCTTCCCACTTTCCGGAGGACATTGAAGATGGCTGCCCTATCCATTGGTTGACTGTCCTCAACACTAGCACAGATAGCCAACCTGTTCGCTCTTTCATTTCCCAGTACTCCCGCATGTCCTGGGACATAGACAAAGGTGACCCTACGTATTATTGAGAGCTGCAATGACTCTACCCAGATTTTATACAGATCCCTCCTCCACTTTTCTTATCATGCTCATCAAATCACTCAGTATACAGACTTGGGTGTAGTCTTGTGACTCTAACCAGATGAATGCCCTGGTCACTGCCATCACCTCCATCGTCATGTTACTGGTGGTCATAATGTATGCACCATTGTCTTCCTTGACTATTCTGCCTGCTGAGCGTGCTGTAAATGCCCATGCACTCTTTTGGTGTCGTATTACAAATCCATCTGTATAGATGACTACATCTTTCTCATCTGTGTTATCCCAGATGAGACCGTTTACCTCTGCATTGACCATGACTGAGCCCTGTTCCCTACATTTCCTGTCGAGTGTAACAATACACGAGAATGTCCCCCTTAATGATGTAGGCAATGGTATCCACTCCTCGCCAGCGTTGATATTTGTAAGCCCACAGACCTACTTGATGACATCTTTTGCTCTGCCCACCCATGATTTGATTTGCCTCTTTTTAGCCTGACATCTTTCCCTGTGTTGAGTTCATGATGCAATGGATGGTCTTTATCTGCACTTATCTTCAGGTATGCTCATGCCCTCCAGATCTTGATCCTGTCATCCATGGTTGGAAAGTCAAGAAGATACCTCATTGCTACACAGGGAGTGTCCATCATACACCCCAAGATAATGTGCATAGCTTCATTCTGTATTTTCTCCAGCTTGTCAATTTGCAACTTACTTACTGTAAGAACTGCCAGGGCATACTCGATTGGTGTAAAGACTAGTCCCTGGAACAGAAGGGTAAGTAGCCTCTGCTCGATGTTGGAGCTGCCATGACCTTCAAGGCAGCTAATCCTTTGCAGGATTTTGTTATCACATGATCGATGTGGTCCTGAAAACACAGACTGCGATCTAACTTAACTCTGAGGTATGTCATCACCCTGTCCCTGGTCACCTCATCAGCTCCCATTCGTACAGCCGGTGTTTCTGTATTAATGATATGATTGTTAAGTGAGAACCATGCAACTGAAGCTTTATTAGGATTAACCAGTACACCTGATACTCCACACCAGGAAGAGATGCGATCGAGTTCATTTTGCATTTTTGAGACGATTTCACTTCTGTCTCTTCCCTGTCGATATACCAGAATATCATCAGCAAAAGTCATAGTTCTTCCCTTTCCATCCAGCTGTTGTTCAGTGATCGTTATTGTGTTGGCTCAGATGACCCTTGTTCCACATCTGAGTATCACCTTCCTCTGAAACAGTACTGCAGCAATCCATCTAATGAGGAAAGGGTGCACCACCAATTTGAGGAGCATATGCAAGAGGTATTCAAAATGGTACTTTGTTGTATGCATCCTCCAGATCTATAGCAGCAGCACATCTGTCCTCTCATCTGTAGAAGCCTTCGAAGACGTCATAGGCAAAGACTGCCGCATTGAGCCTGAATGCTGGCATTAAACTCTTTGTCCAGTTTTTGCAAGTCGTCATCGGCTAAATCGCCTATGTCATCATACCGAACACCATCTGGATCAGGAAGTTGTGTGACCTGTTCGGTTGTGCAAATGGTATCTGTTGTGATTTTGAGATCTCCCAGAACTACATTCTCACACAATTCTGAAAGGGACCCCCATATCCACATTCTTACAGCCTCATTTCTTTGGTCAGTGTGCTCTGTGTAGCGGGTAAGCAGGGCCTTCCTATTGCTCTCATCAGATTTGTGCCATATGTGGCCTATGCTCTGGAAGTCTAGTATGCCTCTCATATTGTGCCATTCATGCTCTGATGAAGGCGCCAGAATGTGGCTTGCGATTTTTCTGAGCATACTTTTCTACAGACATCATCCCACTTGGCATCCTTAGCCTGCTTAGTACATAGTTTAAAGTGCATCTTTTTTGGTCGACCTCTTCTTTCAGATGCTTCAAAAGCTCAAATCATGTTCTTCCATTCCTTCTGGTTTTCTGCCATGTCCTGGCCGCTTGTCTCTTGTTCCGCCAAGCTTCCTCGACTACTGCGTTCTACCAGGGCAGCTGCATCCATCACTCCTGCCTCTTGCGAGTGGCACTCTGTTTCCTATGTCTGATTTAGCTAATTTTGTCCCGGTCTGTGTTCTCATAGTGGAATGTGTGGTGCTTTCTTTTCTATTTCTACCTTTCTCAAATAGGAGGACACATGGATAGTGATAATTTCTGTGGAATCTCAGTACACTCCACCTGCAAACCAGTGTGAAGGCGGAAGACATCAGCACCAGATCTAAGACACTATCAGAGTCCCCTGTTCGAGTGGCCATTCCGGTTGCCCTTTCATCATTCAAGCACACTAAATCGACGGACACCAGTGTGTTCTCTAGGTCTTCTCCCAACTTGTTGGTTATGACGTTACCCAACTGGTTTTATCTAGCATTAAATTCACTGCAGAAAATGATATTCTCCTCCTCGAATGCGAAGAGATTCTACCATTGTTGTGTGTCCACCTTCCCATTACAGGCATACACATTTACAACCACGATCTGCACCCTAATCTTATGTACCTGCAATTCAGCATTGTCCCATGCAGACATATCAACCTCAGCTGCCACCATGTTGTTTCGCACAAGGATGGCTTGTCCAAGGTGTCTTCTATTGTAGTAACAATGAAATCCAGGGGCACTAACTGTCCTATCACCAAGAAGTGTTTCTTGAAAAATCATTACATCCACCACCCAGTAGCTTATCAAGAATGGGATGTCATTGATTTATAGATGCACAATTCTAATATTTAACGCGCACATACTTTAGGGCTAGCCTCTCATACTTTGACAATTTCATACCACCTCTTTTACCTTTTCTAGTTTTTTTTCCTTCATTGTAGTCTTTTGGGCTTCATCTGAATACTTACTGTCGTCATGATTGATATGGTCACTGAACGTTGATTCTGTGGATGGTCTAAGACTCACGTGCACTCAGTCGCATGGTCTAGAACCAGTTTCCAACTTATAGACTGGCCAACTCCAGTCAATTGGCTCTGCGGCACCTGGAGGCACCATGGGAATTGATTTTCATCGTTTAGAAGCTCACAGATATTAAATTATGCTTCATTGACAACGGACTAGAAAAAACACACCTCCATGTTGGACACACCAAAAAAGCACATCATATATCCCCTGTCACTACTCTCTATATTGAAATTAGCAATTTAGTAAGGAAATACATTTCATTACTGAGGATGCTAGTAATAAGTATCTTCTATAAGAATAAATCTTCTATTTGTGAAAGTGTGAAAAAGATTTCTGAAATAATTGTTCTATTTTATTATTAGTTTGTTTTATTGTGATTTTTTAAAATAAATAAATTTTGTTTAAGGTGTGTACATTATGTAGTTCTTGCTATTATTCATGGTTTCAGATATCCATTGAAATAGTTGAAATCTGTCTTCCATGGATATGGCAGTCTCAACATGTAAAGCATGTTAGTGTATATATATTTAGAACAGCATTTGTTAAAATGAGACAAATGAAACAATAACGTGATACAATTAATTCATAGTGATATATAATTTATAAATTCATTAAGATCACTCTACTCCTATAATGAGCCATGTGGTTAGTGAACTGGACTACAAAGGACAAGAGGTAGGGTTCGATCCCAACCGACGGCTCCCGGTTTACCCAGCCTTTAATGGGTACCGGATTTTTTTCTGGGAAAGTAAAGCGGCACAGGCGTAATACTGACCACATTACCCAAAAAAAAATCATGTGCCAAAGGTCTGTAAAATTTATTGTCACTAACATCATATTCCATATATGCCACTTGGCGTGATGGGGGTACTTTCCTTTTTTTTTTTTTACTCCCATAGTAACACATTTATTATTGCAGCAACACTAATGTAATTTGTTAATTATGTACACATAGTAATTTTGGTTTTCCTTCTGGGACAAAGAAATGTGTACAAACATTTTGGTGTGTCCACCCTAAACAAGCAAGCAACATATAGAAGATCAAGGGAAAAGTATGGACTCCAAGTTAAATACTTGCTACCACAAGTCGCTGTCTTTGTGACAGTATGTGGTCATTATAAATGAAAGTCTCACTGGATATTGTAATTGCCTAAAATCAATTAGTTTAACAGTTATCACAGGAATGCACAGAATGAATACATCATATATTTTAGCACAGTAAGTTAATATTGTCCCTTTAATCTCATTTCACATGAGTTTATTCACATACCATCATGTGCCAATCCTCCGTGCGTTGTATCAATTCTGTTGTTGACTGTTTACTGTGTTTGCTATCTAGTAGTATCATCTCTCTTTGTCATGATACCATGTAACACATCCTGTATCAAATCTTATCCAGTGTTCAACCAAAATGCATGACAGGTAGTGTTGCTCTCGCTCCATAACATCAGAAAATTGCATAAATCAAGTAACACTTTATTTGTAACAAAATCACTTTTATTTGGCCATGATGTGGTTAGTACTATCGCCTGTAGGACACAAATTCATACTATCTCAGTTCTTAAAACAATCTGAAATCACTTATATAATGTAATCTATTTCCTGCACTTACTTCACATCCAGGTAAGTAATTATTGCCTTTTGGTACAGCTCTGGTTGTCATTATTTTGTTTTACATTAATGACATATAATTTCTTATTATTATTAAAAATGGATAAAACATTGTTAGCCTTGAGCAAAAATAATGTAAAATATTCAAATTCCTGCAAATTTTAAAATATTGAATAATTTTGTGGATGTGAGTAAAGACATAAGAAATCGATTTGCAGGAAAAAGAAAAATGTAAGCGTAATGTAATAAAAAAACAAAAATCTTACAGGAAAAATCTAAGACCTGGCAACCCTAACACCTTGGCTCACTGCATAGCTATTTAAATTTTCATTATAACAAAATGTCAAGAAGATTAAATCAGATTGATGGACAGGTATGGGATGCAGAGATTAAAAGGTAACCTATATTTTCCCATTGGGTCCTTGAGAGCAACTATGCAAAATATGTTCAAATATGAGTTGGGAGTTAACTTTTGTCTGTGTGTGTATGTGAACACACATACATGCCTCCCTGATTGTTTGTCTGTCTTTCTCTCTCTCTCTCTCTCTCTATATATATATATATATATAATTTTTTTCAGTGAACTCTCATTTCTGAGTAAAGTATATGTACTACTATCTGTTATACTTTTTTCTGTTATCTGCATTTTAGTGTTAAAAAATTATAGTGTCCCAAAGCTTTTATTTTCAGAGCTGTATGAAGTTTATGAAACACCAGTACCACAGAACTTTCCCATGTGTTACCAGGGCCTCATTATGAGGGAAGTAAAGAATAGTGACACTGTGACCTTCCAGGCATGTCATAAGAGGCGACTAAGAAGGTTGATCGATGGCTTGACAAGCTGTCATTATAAAAAGTGCTGTTATGGAAACAGAGTCATAGATTTTAGAAGCAGTGATCTCTGCAATATATGCCATTTTGGCACGCAGTGTTTCTTTTTTTGAGATTGTGGTTCTGCCCTATGTGCCGTTTTCGACTCGAAAGGACAATAGTACCACAGTACCTCTTCTTATTTTGCATTTAACTCTTGTGATCATACAAACTCTACTGTTTGTGGAGAAACTACAGTTTTCCAACCTGCGGGGTTAGATATTTGCTTCAATTGCTGTGTAAATGTTACAAATCACAAGCAACAGCGAGAACCAGGCAGGCCAGGATGTATATGAGGGCTGTAAAAAAAAATCCAACCTTAATTTTTCCAGAGGAAACAAAGCACGAGAGATGTCCTCTGGCACACAGGTGTTATCTTTAAATGCACTTGCATGAATTTGTTTCCACTCATACATTATATCATTCACAGGCAGTTATCTTGTAAGTGAGTGTGAGTAATGAACACTTCTTGAATTTTCAATTGCTACAAAATGACAGTGAATCAAGCAGCAGCATTGCATAGAATTTTTCCAAATGCTGGCCAAAATCCAGCTAGACACCATTCAAACTCAACAGGATTTCACTGATGATGCCATGAGTTTTATGAAAATTAAGGAGTGGTACAATTGTTTTAAAGATGGCCGCAAATCGGTGAAGAGTGAATCATGTTCTGGTAGACTGAAATGATGAGGTCATTGACCAAATGCAAATTTTGGTTATGCAAGACCATTGAGTCACTCTCACTATTCGAGAACTTGCAGACAAGGTGGAGCTTTGGACGCTAACAACAAGATCTGTGGACTACAGGAACTTGGCTTGGCAATTGCATCATGACAATGTACCTGTCCATTCTTTGCATCTGATAGAAACTTTCATGGCCAAACACCAATACCTTCAGGAAGGTGGGGTGTGCCAATGATTCAATCAATGATCAAGAAACTATAGTCATGTCCAGACTGCAAGAATATCAGGTCAGAAACGAGACAGAAATGGGCGCTATGCGGGGAGACCGAAGAATAACAAATCAGTACAGAACTGGAGTCATCAGTCTCCGCATACTGCGGGACATACTGGGGAGGAGATCTGAGCACTTAAAGATGTGTAGAATGTGCATTGAGGATGGTCTGACGACTAAACTAAACAACATTCCTCTGGTTTGCAGGGCTCCCTACTCTCAACTTGGCTCCTTGCAAGTTTTGGATATTCCCCCAAGCTTAAAATACCACTCAAAGGGACCTGTTTTGAGTCATGAGAAGCCACCATATGGAATATTACAGCCTAGGTATACTCCATTCTCATAGAAGCCATTCGGAAATGCTTCCAACAATAGCGGGACTGGTGGGAGAAGTATGTGACGTACCAAGAGAGTATTTGGAGAGGGATTAGGGTTTTAGACATCTGGTTGAGAAATTGTATTTTTCCCTGCCCGAAGGTCAGTTACATTTTTAACATCCCTCGTAAGATGCTGTTTTGTTGCCCATAATATAAAGGCCTTTGTTCTTTCAATTAAGGTAGCTGAATTCCACTTCACTAACTGAAACCATAATTTCTTGCTTTAATTGACTAAAATTATTTGTCTTAATTATAAAGCTTCTATATAGCTATATTTATCAAACCATTTTGTTTTTTTGCATTTTTAACAATGAAGTTTATGTTCCTGTGTCTTCATGAAATTGTTCTTTGTAATCACATGAGATGTAGCATTACAAATATTACACAAGAAGTCTACTTATTATTTATTTGTACTATAAGAAAGGATGATAAATAAACTGAACAAATGTGCTTTAGATTTGAACATGTATTTTCTCTGGTTTACACTTGTTTCATAATGTGTAAATATATCATCTTTTATTTAATTTGTATGTATCACATCTTGTTTGTTGTTATTGTTAGGGTGACATCACAGCACTCCAGACAAATCCATAAGTATTCAGTCTCTTGCAGTAGATGAGAAAGTGTGTAAACAATGATGGTTCAAATAACTCACTGGTTGTGCATAAAAGTAGTAAAATAAAGAGCCCCGTCACGCCAAGTGGTGTATAGGAAATATAGTGTTAGTGCCCATAAATTTTATAGACCTTCAGCACATGATTTTGGGGTAATGGGGTCAGTATTACATCCGTGCCACTTTATTTTCCCAGAAAAAATCCAGTACCCATTTAAGGCTGGGTAAACCCAGAAACTGTAGGTCAGGATCGAACCCGACCTCTTGTCCTTTGCAGTCCAGTTCACTAACTACTGAGCTATCGCGGCTCCCACTGGTGTTGCATGCACCTTGCAAAACCTGTTCAACACACTCAAGATAAGAACTTCAGATGAGTACAACTATTAGAACCCTGTCATGCTACATGTGTGGTGTATTGGGGATATGGTATTGATGTCCACATTTTTTTTTACCTTCAAATTTTTTCAAGCTTTGTGGTCAGCAGAATGCCAGTGCTGTCTATCTTTTCCATAAAAATCTCACATACCATTTAAAGTTTGTTGAAGCTAGAAGCCATCAATTGGAATTGAACCCAACCTCTTGTTCTCAGCAGATATAGGCGCTAATTAAGTAACTGTGAATAGACCAAAAAAGAATCCAAATTTTTTAAAACAAATTTGAAAAGAATTGCAACCAAAACCAGAAAGTTCTTATGACATTGCGACTAATAAAAATAAAACACTTATGCAAATTAAAATGCATTGAAACAATGACATTTAAAATG
Organism: Megaustenia siamemsis; assembly: GCA_032433765.1. Classification (NCBI taxonomy): domain Eukaryota; kingdom Metazoa; phylum Mollusca; class Gastropoda; order Stylommatophora; family Ariophantidae; genus Megaustenia; species Megaustenia siamemsis. The sequence goes on along the minus strand of JAVIAB010000041.1, from coordinate 36,739,520 downwards.
CAAACCCAACGAACCCACATGATAGGTGCTTGATTAAAGAGTGCCATTAACAATACCCTTCAAGACAGCATCCACTGACTGAACAAATGCTGGGAAATCTGGGTCACCTAAACACAAACATACTAGTTGTGGGATCATTTCCAGATTCTCTTGATGTTGATGATATGCCAAAGGAAGAGGTTTGCTATCCAGAATGGTCTGCATGAAGAAGAAATAATTAACAATTTTCAATTAATCATTAATTTCTTAAGGAACTGAAATTCTTCTAAGGAGGAAATAAACATCTTTTTACACATGGTAAATGATGTAGTTTCATTCCTGAGATTACATGAATCTGAAATAATGTGTAGTACAAGTTGGAATTTAGGAGCCTTAGAAGATATTAGTTCTTTAGTCAATTATTAACAGTAACCATGAAAGTGCTACATCATTGATCTATCATCATCAAGTACCATGCCTGTTGGGGTAGGTGATCATGTCTCTCCACAACTTTCAATCTCGACAGTTATTTATCATTTCTGTTGTTGACCTTCTGCCAAGCCATTCTCTTAAGTTGTCTAATATCTTCTCTCTTTGCTTCCCTCTGTCTCTTCGTCTCTCAATTTTCCCAGTTGTTACAATATATTCCAGCTGTTCCCTTCTCATTACATGGCCAAAAAATGATGATTGTTTCTTACTAGTATTGAAAATTAGCTCTCTTTTTGCTTTGGTCTCTTTCAGAGTGTCTTCATTACTATTCTTAGCTGTCCATGGTATTCTCAACAGTCTTCTTTAAAACCACATTTCTACAACCTCCAGTGATTTTCTTGTCTGTTATCATATTGTCCATGATTCACATCCGTATGTTAAGACTGGCTCTACATAACATTTAAAAACTCTTTTTCTTGTCTCTATTGTCAAAAATGGATTGCACAGTATTTTCCTCTTTTTTTTTTTAAAAGCTGCTTTTGCCTGAGCCATTCTGAATCTCACCTCTGTTGTACATCTACCATCTGAGGTTAACATTGTTCACAGATATTTCAATTCATTTACCTTTTTTAATGTTTTTCATTATCTATGGTAAGGGTATTAATCTCTTATGAAACTGCCAAAGAATATGGTAATATTTACTGTTAACTGAATTACTCATGAAGAATCAACATCACTACACTTCGAGCAAATACACAGGTGCTTAGTTTTTCTTAACAGACATAGGAAAAATATGTCACACTATCATCACTTTATCAAAACCTGTGACTGTGACAAACACAATATGAGTAATTAGCACAACAGAGAAATTGCAGTTCCAAATGTCCAGAACAGTAACACTTATCCTCAATACTTGAAGTGATGACTCAAAAGACGCAGTTTCAATTATGTTCAAAAGTTTTCTCAATTATTCAATCTCTGTAATCATTGTATCCTGCAGCAAAAGATGTGCAAACATTTTCATGTAGCGCTGTACTAATCAACATCTAAGATGTGTTATGTCAATACCATATGGGTGCAATATTTTGAATGTTTTAGACACTTCACTTGTAATCAATAATTTGCCCTACATGACTGGACATTACAACAAAACCAAAACACTCCAGGTATTGGCAACTGCCACCTTTTTTGAGTAATTGGCACTGAATAATGTTGTGATAATGACTGATTAAAAATGAAAAAAATTATGTAATTTTCATTTTGTGTTCATTATAAGTGAGATTTCTCTGACAGATTATTACTGGATGGTGGTACTATTTTCATCAGTCTGGCTGAAAGTGTAGTTTTCATGTTGTATTATTTTGAGTGAGGATTTTCTGGCAGAATATACCAAACTCAGGGTGTACCACCAATGTACTGAATAGCTGTATGACTGCAGTTAGCCAGTCTTTAATGTGGAAGTGGGTTCTGGGCCGTGCGGTTGCACTTGGTTAAGTGAATGCACATGGGTTTAGACCATCCTCGAGAGACGCCGATGTTCAGCGATGAAATCAACAACAGATATGATGATGTTGTAGGCTCTCACTGGTGAGGTCGGCGGTGGCTAAACAAATAATTACCCAGGATCTGAGAATTGTTTGTGTCCAGGCCTTGGGTAACCTCTTTCTTTGTTTAATTGGTTAATTTGCAGGGACTTATCAATGTCGTTATCAACTTTTATCACCAGATTCTGCAGCTCATAAGTGTCTGGTAATTTTTCTATAGGTTGTGTTCTGTCACCGGATTTGTTTTCACTTTACAGCGAACATATTATGAGATCAATAGCAGACAAAAAAGGAATTGAAGCCAACAGTCACAAAATTAAAAAAATAATTTGCAATATGCAGATGACACAGTCTTAATAGAAGACAGAGAATGAACTACAAGAAATGATAAGCATAATAGTAAAAGAAAGCAACAAAAAAGGTCTTAGTCTGAAAAGTAAGAAAACAGAAGTAATGGTCATATCAAAGAAACAATCATCACTATCATCATCATCATCGAGTGCCTTCTCCGCAACGAAGGTTGGCTACCATGGATCGCCATTCTACTCTGTTTCTTGCTTTAAATGGTGCAGGCTGTCATAGATTGACTTGTCCATCTTTTGATGTTACTCGTCCATGTTAGTCTTGGTCTGCCTCTGCCTCTTTTACCTTGTATTTTCCCTTCCAATATTACTTTTAGTAGGCTGTTGTGTCTTTTAACATGCCCCAAAAATTTCATTTGTCTTGTCTTCATTGTATTTAGTAGTTCTCTTTTTATTTTCAGTTGTTTTAAAACTTCATCATTTGTTTTCTTTTCTTTCCATCCAACTCTACCTATTCTTCTATAAATCCACATTTCAAAGGCTTCAATTTTCTGTTCTGTTTTCTTATCTAATGTCCATGTTTCTGCACCATACAGGAATACTGAGAAGATGTAACAGTATTCTTAATTTCAGCCCTGCTGATATTTGTTTAGTTGTTAGTATATTTTTCATGGCATTAAAATTACTTTTTGCCATACCTATTCTTTTGTTTATTTCAATTTTACATTTTCCATCATTGTTTATTGTATGTCCCAGGTAGTTGTAGCTCTGGACTGTCTCCAGATGTATTCCCTCCACTGTGATATTTAATTGTAGGTCTTGAGAATTTTCTTTGTTTATGATCATAGATTTAGTCTTTTTGATATTCATATCTAGTCCATATTTTTTGCTTGTTATGTTTATTACATTAAGCAATTGTTGTAGGTCTTTAGGATTTTCTGCTAGTAGAACAGTATCATCAGCATATCTTAGGTTATTGATTATCTTTCCATTAATGATTAGGCCTGGCATCTCTGAGATGTTTTTAAAGATGTGCTCAGTCTATAGATTGAACAAGCTTGGTGATAGGATGCATCCTTGTCTTACTCCTCTTTTTATGTTCATGGGTGTAGAGTTCTCCTTGTTATATTTTATTATTGCTGTTTGCTCCCAGTACAAATTACATATTAGTTGTATGTCTGTGTCGTCTAGATTTATATCCTTTAGGCAATCTATAATGTTGGTTATGGTGCATTCTATCGAAAGCTTTGGTGTAGTCTATGAAGCAGGCATATATTGGTTTGTTTACTTCTATGTACTTTTCAATCAATGTTCTCATGCTAAATATGGCTTCTTTTGTGCCACTGTTTTTCCTGAATCCAAATTGTTGCTTATCTAATTCAGTATTGATTTTATTCTGAATCCTTCCCTGTATAACTTTTAGTAAAATTTTTGTTACCTGGCTCATTAGGCTCATTGTTCTGAAATCACTGCATTCAACTGCACCATTCTTTTTAGGCAATGCAATGAAAGTTGATGTTTTTAGTTCGTTTGGTATGTATCCTGTATGGTATATGTCATTGCATATGTCTGTGATCACTTCGATGCCAAAATCTTTTAGAGCCGGTATCATCTCTATCTGTATATTGTCAGGTCCTGCTGCCTTTCCCTTTTTCATTGTTTTTATAGCTTTTTCTATCTCAGATTTCAGGATTTTATAGTTGTGTGTACATTTTATGTCTGGCTTTTTGTCCCTTTCGTCATGAAATAATTATGTTATATATTCTTGCCATCTATCTATTATATCTTTATTGTCTGTTAGCATTCTTCCCTCTTTGTTTGCAATACATCCGTTTCCTGCAGCTTTTTTGTCTTTATTAGTCATTCTCTTTATTTCTGTGTGCATCTCTCTTAAGTTTTGTTTATTTTCCATTGTTTCAACTTCTAGACATCATTGGTTGAGCCAGTCTTCTTTTGCCTTTTTGCACATTCTCCGTATTTCATTGTCAATATCCTTGTATCTGGCAGTGTTTTTCGCTTGTCTTCTTTCTTCCATTTTTTTATACGATTTTGTCAGTTATCCATTTTTGTTTTTTGTTACTTTCCTTTTTGGGCAAGGTGTTGCAGGATTCTTGCATGCTGTTTTTTATGCATTGCCATTTTGTTGTGACTTTTTCCTCAGGATTTTCTCTTCTGTACTGCTCAATCCCCTCTTCTAGCAGCTTATGATATGTGTTCTTTACTTGTACAGTATAAGTTTCTTTGACATCTTTCTGGTTTAACGCTGTTATATCTATTGGTGTTGTTGAATTAGTTTTTTGTTTGTTTCTCTTTAATTTGATTTTCATTCATCACTATCATGCAGCATAAAAATAAACATGACAAATCTGAAACAAGTGCAACGTGTCAAATGCTTGGGCACAATAATATTCGATGGAAGATGCACCATAGAAATAAAAAGCAGAATAGCTCAGGCCAAAATAGCATTTCAGAAAATGAAAAATATCTTATGTAACAAATCTATGACAAAGTGAGAAAGAGAGTTCATCCGTGCTATATAGAACCAATTTGACCTATGGAAGCGAATCATGGACAGGAGACAAACAAATGAAAAGATGATTAGAGGCCACAGAGATGGGATTTCTCAGAAGAATGTTGAAAGTTCCCTGGACAGCTAAATAGACCAATGAGGAAATTCTCAAAGAGGCTAACATAAAAAAGGAACTCCTAAAAAACATTAGAAAGAAACAATCAACATTTTTCTGACACATCATGAGAAAAGGAAAGTTGGGATAATTGGTTACAACTGGCAAAATAAAAGGAAAGAGAGATCGCGGACGACAAAGAGAGAAAATACTGGATAGCTTAGTATCATGGCATGGAAAACAGTCAACAATAGAACTGATATGATGCACTGTAGATAGAAGATTGTGGAAGGACATGATCGCCTATGCCATAGATAGAAGATTGTGGAAGAACAAGATCACCTATGCCAACCGGTATGGCACATGATGATGATGAATCTTTCTATTCAATTGTTCTTGATGATTCCTTATAATACTAGAATTATGGGGTTTTTTTTCAAATTTTCATTGACAATAATCTATTTTATCAGATACAATTTATTTGTATGCAATGTTGCTGTGTTCTGCTATGTAAAATATTTCTAATTTTTGTCTTAATTTCTTGTGTGTAGATGGTAGGAGGTCAATGTTGAAGAGAGAAAGATGCTCACCGTGCCAATGAAGGCAATACAAATTGTGGAGAGTATATTGATTATGTCACCAATTTTATTCAGAATTTCAATTGATTGGGTCATGCAAAAATCAATACAAGACTGGGAATTAGACATTAAGTAGATTGATAAACTCCTGGTTTTGCAGACTAGTCACTTTTGAGCTCTACACATGCTGATGTTCAATATAAAATAGAATGATTCCACAATATTTCTGGTCAAATAGGCCTCCAGATCAACAAAACAAAAATGAAAGTCCTGGATATGACAAAGCTCTGATATAACAACAACGAACAAAACTTAGATTGTTCAACTCCTGAGTGATACCAGTGCGAAGGCTGGAAATCCACCAATACTTTAAATTAAAATTGAAAACATATGTCTTCGTAGAATCTCAAACATAGGCTGAAAAGAATACATTTCAAATGAAACAGATCAGAGATGAATCAAAGCAAGTATACATGTGGACCTTTATAAGATGTTGGAGATACATCAGTTTTATGCTGAGAATGAGAGAAGAAAGACTTCCCCATCAAGCATTCATGTGGAAACCATCTGGTAAAAGAGAACGAGGTAGAGCTTGAGAATCGATATACAGAACAATTATTAGGGAAACCATGTCAACCATAGGACTAAGAAACAACCATGAACTACAAGAACCAGCAGTAAATTATCAGTCCTAGAGAACTATGACTTCCATCCTATGTGCCATCTTCGGCCCAAGAAAAATGTGACTGTCCTTTGTTGTAAAGGGATAGTTCAGGCTTATCCCTCCTAGTTCTTGAAACTTATAACCTTACACAGCTCAATTTAGCTAAGTGCATACTTGAAGAGAATATCAGCTTCTGGTCAATTTGGTGGATAGGTGGCAGGAACCATTGAGGCTCAGTCTGAAAAGTGTTCCTTGTTACAGTTTCCTCATATTCCAAATCCGGCTTGCTGCCGGAGCTACTGAGTTCAGTGCTCTGACACACCATGAGCTATGTTTTTCATCCGGATCGTGTTTCGATATTCCGATTGCTTACGGTGAATGATGATACCATTCGGCAAAGGACAATTCAGATGCATTCACTTTCGGTACCGCTTGGCCTTATGTCTTTTGGCATGTAAATGTAGCTGTTATGATGGGGATTGCAGCTGCCTTTCTTTGTTTGGATCCGTCAATGAGTTTTAATTTGGATGATTCCACTGGCATGGGTGGTTGAGCAATTATGGATTTTAATTCGTTTGCAGTGATACCGGGGCCTTTGACTCACCATAACCAGCTTCATTATTTGCTTCTGCCAAGCATGTAAACTATGGACATTGAATGACACTTCACAGACAGGACACTGAAGTAGCATGTCAACTTTTATTACCAAATTAACAAAGAATGTGGGGTTGGTTTATACAGCCCCAGTCATTTATTTACATATACAAATTAATATAAAAGTCATAACATAAACTACCTTCCTCTTGAATCAATTTTTCATTTTCTCTTATGACTGCCATCAGTCATCTTCACTAATATATTACTACTGGGATTTAGCTATATCCCTGCACAGTCCAATATGGACAAAATGAATAATATTAGTAATAATTAATCTATTTAATATTAATCTTCGTTATGATCAAAAGGTGGTTCCATAAAAAAAAACTCAGTAGTTTCCATTCTAGCTAACTAAACTATTGGGCTATGCATTCCAGATGACAACCTTTGTGCAGGCTGGTCTTCTCTCCACTCACAACCGGTCTTCAGCTGACTGACAATGTTAATCACTTGATAGTTTGCTTGAATCTGATTATCTCAGATCCAAATTCCCGCTTTTCATTCACACCTCTCAAGAATCTTGTGACTGCCTTATTACCATTCCAGAATATTTTCTAGTTTCTGGGCTAATTACTAATGTGCTTTTAGCTCTCTTTAACTTTCCTTGCCTTAGTCACTATTGAGTTAAAGCCCCTATTCCTAAGCTGTAACAGGTTAGTCTCAATGTATCTACTTGTTTTATTTACAGCATTAATACTTTTACCCTCCTGTGAGTTATTTATTTTTCTTTTCTGTTACGACTGCATGTATCATGTTAGTATAGTTACAATTTTTCTAAACGTTATAGACTTACCTGTGCCATCTCAGCTAATGTCACTTCTCCAGATGTAGAACTCTGGCTCTCTTTACTAGTGATCTGTGAAAAATACTTCTTTATTAACTAAAATTATTTTTCTACTACCAACTAAACTTTTTCATTAACTAAACCAGGAAAAGTCACACTTACCCCAATAGATGAACAAGAAAATAAGAAAAAAACAACTCTCTAAAACCAAGAAGGTGAGATATATTTGAACAAATTAATTCTATCTTCAACAAACTCCTTAATAGCCATGCACTGAGTATTATTCTTATTCTTCATCTAAACCATAGTAGTATATGACAGGTCTAAAGTTTAATGATAAATAAAGTAAGGGTTCCCTTCACAATGCAAAACACATGGAGAATGTGTTAGTGTCCATATTTCTCAATGACCAAAGTATATTTTATGGATGTTGTAGTCAGTATCACACCAGCTGCCTTATTTCTCCAGAAAATATCTCTGCTACACATGTTTAAAGGCTGAATGAACCCCAGAGTCATGTTGGCTGCAAAAATATGAACATCTGGGAATTAATCTGGACTGTTCTGGTCGTAATAACCACCTAACCACCGTAAAAGAGAGAAGACAACCACTACCACCCCCTCCACCATGACATAAATTTGCCTTGTTAATTCTGATGTTGGACCAGCCATTTCAATATTGATAAAATAAGCCATGATAGAAGCCAAGACAGCACATGGCAATGACTACGAAGAATGTCTGTCTTCAATAATCTATAAAGACATAAAAGGCTGTATAGTTTTATGAGATGTCATTTAGTTCATATTAATGTATTAATAACAAAATTTAATATTACGTAAGTAGTGAACAGTATCTTGAATACTGTCTGCCCTTCAGAGCCTTTAGTTCCTGTGAGACAGCAACATGATTTATTTCTTGATTCTTTCCTGCCGTGTGTCAGTTCCAGGGTTTGTGTAAATACTAATTGATATCATTAATCTATTTCCCCATTTGCCTACTTTTAACAGCTTTTGTAAATGCAGTTGTCTGTGCTACTCTAGCACTAACAATGTTGTTGCAGTTCACCAGTGAAATCCAGAGGGACTGAAATTTGAGTGAATGTCACTTTTTTCCCCCTATTTTTCACACTGGCAACTATCTGCTCAGGTGTCCCTCGCCATACAAGTAGATATTCTCTGACTTTAGAGGTACTCTATTTTTTTTATCATCTAGTGTCTTGGCATTTTGGGTAGATTTTTTCCTATCAATTTTGGCCAGACAGTGGTCACGTTCAGCTTACTCTTTTTAACTATTAACAGCCAAGGGTTCTTTAACATGTGCTGAATGCACACTGGACATCCTGTTTTTCACCGTTATCCTAGAGGGTTAGATATTAGATCTTATGACCCATAGAGCAGGGGAGGGTAAAGCCATGAAAAAAAACCACGGATTAAAATTTCAATTTTTCAAAAATGGTGGAAATTGAATCCAGGACCTTTTCAGAGGCCAACAACTCACCTCTAGATCATCCAGCCACTATAAGTGATAATTAATACCTGATATCTGCATATATAATTTCTGAAGTTAGCCTGAACTAGATAGTGTGCATATGCTTTGTCATCTGCTAAAAGTGGCTGAGCACCTATAATTTTGCACACAGAGAGCTGCAATGTCAACTCAAACTGTTCTTTCCTTCTTTATTTTCTCAGCTTCAACAGGAGATATAGTTTGTGGTCTTTTGCTCTTCTGTTGGTCTCTCCTGCTGTGTTTCTAATATTTCATCAATCCATTTTTTCAAGTCTGCTCAGCCCTTGAATTTGGTGTTTTCATTGCATTTGTAGAAGGCGTGCTAAATCTTGTTTTGGACGTTTTGTCTTATCACATGGCCAAACCATTTTATCAGTTGTTTTTTTTTTATTTCTTTAGTGGGAAATATTCCTTGCTTTTTTCTCAATTCTTCACTTCTGATTTTATCTCTCAAACATCTAAAAGATTTCATTTCAGAGGTGGTTATTTTTCTTATTGTTCTTGAGTCTAACAACCAGGTCTCACATTGGTAGCAATGTGCAATGGTGGAATGAAGATTGTGTTGTAGAGTGCCAGTTTTGCCTCTAATGTTATTTCCTTCTTGGATAGTACTGTCCCTTATCTGTCCTATATTTTGACATGTCTTGTTGCATTCTCAAGTCAATTTCTGCTGTTTGTGAATTATCATTTGCCACTAGAATTCCTGGTAATTTCAATTCCTCCACTTGTTTTAAATGTGAGATGTCTATCAATGTATCGATATTCTGTTTTTCCTGTGATGTTCATAACTTCTGTCTTGTGGGTTCTGACTTTCACATTGTATTGAGTACATATGTTGTTAAGCTGCTGTTCTGACTGCAGTTGTTGTTGATGTAGAGACTTTTACAAAAGGTGGTTAGATGTTGGCTTGCTCTGTATGTTGTTAGTATCTCTCAAAACTGTTCTCTGTTAATTCGATCAAATGCTTTTTCTTAGTCTAAGAAAGATACATATAGATTTTGATTGTGTTCTGACATCCTTTCTGCTTGTTATGGCTATGGTAGGTTCCTGTATCACTGCAAATGAATTAAAATCCATAATTTCTAACCACCCGTACCAGTGGAATCATCCAAATTAATATCTCATCTCCTAAACAAAGAAAGATAGCAGCAGTCCCCATTATACCAGTCTCAGCACACGCCAAAAGACATAAGGCAAAACCGCACAGAAAGTGAACACAGCCATCTGTTCCACGTCATACAATATCATCAATCATCGTAAGCAATCGGAATATTGAAACACGATCAAAACGGATGAAATACACAGCTCACTGTGTACACAGAGCACTTAACTCAGTAGCTCCGGCAGCAAGCCAGAATTGGAACATGAGGAAACTGCAACAAGGAACACTTTTCAGACACAGCCTTTAACGGTTCCTGCCGCCTATCAGCCATATTGACCAGAAGTTCCCATCAGTGTTAATGAACAGGTAACACAAATTCATTTAAAGTTGCAAATATAAATAAATTCATAAAAATACTGCTCTGAAATAGAATCACAAATCAAAATCACCAGGAATTATCATTAACATTATTATTTATTGCAGATACATTTATTTTGATCCTATCTATTATCTTTTTGAGCCAAAGATGGCACATATGGCAAAAATATGATACTCTCTTTGTCCAACAATCTTTGTTATCATGTGTAAGACCTTGCACAGGACACGCATTGTATCAACCCTTTTCTGGGCAAGCCACTCAATCTCACCAAGGAAGCTTATGCCTGAAGTTGTCTTTCACTCAGTGTTCTTTTTAGCATTTTTCTAGGTTGGCCTCTTTTTCTTTTACCCTCTCTTTCTCATTTGAGGGTTTGCTTTGGGATCCTCTTGTCATCTCTACTCATCACATGTCCAACATGTGAAACCCTCTGCTCTTGATTATAGATGACATTTTTTAATGCTTTGTCATTTCTCTTATTTCTGCACTAGTCTTGAACTCATTTCATGGTATACAAAGTATTTTCCTCAGGCATTTATTTTCAAAAACATCCATTTTTTTTTCTCTTCCTTTAGTTGTTTTCCAGCTCTCATATGCATAAGTAAGGGAAGATGATACATTTGATTCGCAAATTCTGATCTTTGTTTTTGTGTTTAGTAATCCATACTATATCAAGGTTTCTGAAAGCCATTGTTGCCTTCATTATTCTTATTTTAATTTCTTTCTTGATCTATGCAGCTTCCAAGATAGTGCCATTAGTGGCTATTTTTTCACTGCTTTTCCTTCCAGATATATTTTTTCTTCTGGACGAATTCGATATTTCATTACTATAATTTTTATTTTTAGTTGATCTCAAGTCCTATTTTACTAGTCATTGATGACAGTGCATTTGTTACTTCTTGCATCATGTTTACATTGCTACTGATAAGAACTATGTCGTCTGCAAAGTCTAGAAATGATGTTATCAGTGATGTTGAAATGCAACAACACTGTTTACTTATAGATCAATTAACAATTAAAGTATCACATTTTGCTGTATGGGGTCTCCTCAGAGACAAACACATCATTTGAGTTCCAGCTCTTGCTCATGAAGTAAGGGAGAGAAGTAGCAGTTAACTCTATCAGCTGTTACTTCTAGAGTGGCAGGACACCAGCTTGGCTTCCCATCTTTGTCAAGGATTGTTGCTCTAATGCCTTCATGGAAATCTTTGTCCTCAATACACTTCTGGGTCAATCTGTACTCAGCTTTAAGAGTCTTAGCTAGGCTCTTGTTACGTCCTTCCTTCAATAGTTGGAATGTGATTTTGAGTGATGTGGGGCTCATTTTCTTGATGGCACTAAGTTGGCTGTGGGCCCATTTGGAACCATCCTGATGTAAAGTCATTTAGTAAAGCATCAACATCATTCATTGATATGGGAGACCGCAAATCTTCCAAGAACGAATTTAAACGAGGTATCTTTGAATAATCAATGTAATGTGAGGAAAGTCCAACAGTCACAATATCACAACCTTTCAACCTGTGACCAGTGAGTCCCAAAAACATTCATATATTGCCAGGTAGGCATGAAAGGAAATGTCCAGAGCCAACATCAGGGAATTAACCTATAGCTTATTCTGGCATGCAAAATATAGCTCTCTCTGTTGCAATGCAGAAACGGCCTACCACAGTTAAACCAGCAGCACCACCAAAAGTTATTCCATTCAGTACGGAGATAAAACGTTTAGGAAACATGTCTATAATGTGATTCAAAGTAAATTCTTCAAAGAAAAAAAGTTGTCCATAGTTGTTGCCATCTCTTGCAGAAAATGTCAGTAATTTCAAACCTCCTCCTGAACAGAATGCCTTGTCCCTGGCTTCTCTAATAGTTACCACAGATGTCCCAGAATCATGGATGCAATCCTTCAGCTTTGTGGTTATGTCTCTGACTATAGACAGGTTCAAAGCATTTAAAGCACTGGGGTGGTTCAAGGTTGAAACAGAACTTGACCTCATTTCTAAAACAAATAATATTCACCTGGGCATTGTGACCTTTGTGTCATAATCTGGTAGCCCTTCCTTGATCTCAGTAATCTATCTATCTATCTATTGTCCTTTCGAGCCGAAGACGGCACATAGGGCAGAATTACAATCTCAAAAACAGAAACCTTCCGTGCCAAAATGGCACATATTGCAGAGATCACTGCTTCTAAAATCTATGGTTGATCTCAGTAATGGCAGCGCATTTTATTAGTATCACTGGAAGGAAGGTAGATATAATGCTCCAAGACTCTTGAGTTGAGTCTATGATGAAGTTTGTGTTCACTCTTTCTGCTTGTTATTTTAGAATAAATAGTGCATGAGTATGATTGAATGAAATGTCTGGTACATGAAGGGCGGATTACATAAGCATTTGAAATAAGAACAGGAGTAAGGCAGGGATGTCTGCTATCTCCATTTCTCTTTCAGCTGGCCATAGATTGGATTATGTGAATACAGAAAAAAAGAAATAAGAGTCCAGTGGTGACTGATCAAGCAACTTCATGACCTTGACTTTGCTGATAACATAGGTCTCCTCTCACATAATCTATAACCATAAACAAATGCAAGATAAAATAAGTGTACTAAATGAGAGACCACAACAGCTGGGACTAAAAATAAGAGATAAGTACTAAAACTTGCACTAGGAAATATATGGAATCCAAAGAAATTAGGTAAACACAAAAATAAAAATGTTCAACTCCAATGTTAAATGAGTCCTATTTTATGGCTCTCAAACATGCAGAGCAACTAAAAATAAAACAGACTTTCATTAATGGATGCTTGTGGAGAATAAAAGGATGGATATGGTTTGGCGGCAGGGCAAAATCACTAACTTAGAACAATGGAAAGTACCAGACAAATAATATGACCTTTGGCGTCTTGACAGACGGTTGGTAACAAGTAATCATGATTAGTAGTAGTTTGGTAAAATATTAGTGTCTTATGCTGGATGCAGTTTTGCTGAACAGCTTCTTTCATGATTGAATCTTCCAATATTGGATAGACAGATTTGACATCAGAATGAACAAGATGTGTTTGTGGTGTCTGGCCTAGTCTCCTTTCTCATGTGCCTTTTGTCTCCTGAATTTAACATCAACGTTGCCTCACCTCTAATGTTGCTGTCCCATTTTTTATTTTTATTCTCTATGTGCTATGATCTGCAGCCAGATCCTCCCAGTTTCTTTCACTGATAGAGAATTCACTCAAGGAAGCCCTGCAAACATTCATATATCTCAGCACTGATCTGCCCTTTGGTCCCTTTCCATCCCTAAGTTTGCCATACAATATTTGTTTGGGAATACCATTGTTTTCCATTCTTCTTAACCAGCCACCTTAGTCAAGGCAACGCACATGAAAGCTGTTTAACCTTTTCTCCTGCATAGGTAGTCCATGTTTCTGATCCATTTAACAATGTACTAAGAACACAACTTTGGTAATTCTTAATCTTAGTCCCAAGTGTTAGTTTGGTACCCATGTTCTATCTTTAAGTTTACCAAATGTCAAAGTTGCCTTTTCAATTCAGGAATTTATTTCTTCTTAACGGAAAACGGTGGTTGTGACCATATAACCGAGATAGGTAAACTTTCTCACAGTTTCAAGGGGTGTGTTATTTAATTATATAATTGCAGGACTGGCTACACCCTATTGAAGCACCAGTCTTCTGGATACTTATTGACAGGGAGAATAAATCACATGATCCATCAAAATCATCAATCATTGGCTGCAGCACAGACTCACCGTGTGCAGCTAGTGCTGGAACTGGTCTTTTGCGTTATGGCATGGGTAATTCTTTAAGGTTAAGAAAGCCTTATTCTACATCTCTACAAGTAGCATGAGTTTCATTGAGTTTTCTTGAACCCATTTATTGGTGGAGTGTTTATCTTTACCAAAGGAAGAGATTGCACAGTCAAGGAAGTGTGATTTCAGTTGATTCCATGAATCATCTACATTGTCTAGATCTACTACTAGACAAATATCAGTGGACAATGGCAGAAAAAAAGATTGTACTAGATAGGATACGCACTGTGGAAACCAACTGAGAATATTATGACAAGCCCTTTTTTTAAATCCCCAGAACAGGAGACAAAGAGGAAAGTCAAAATATATGTGGATAAGACAGGCAGAAACAGAGATGAAAAGGTTGGAGAGGACATGGAATGACCTTAACCCTAGATTACTATACCATCATAAAAATTATTGCATCAAAATACAAATTTGGCAGTTTGCTGTTGTTAAACATTTCCCCCCTCAGTGAACTTCTTAATTACCACTTCTGGTGACCCCTGAGTGTTGGACTTGTTTCCTTTGGTGTTAGATTTTTTTTTTTTTGCTGTAACCAGGGAAATAAATGTCCTCAGTTGTCAGCTGACATCAAACAACTCTTTGTAACTCAGGAAACAGTGAATAACGCTATGAGGTAGCCGAACATATTGATGGATTTATGGCAGCCGTATGAATAGACAATGTAACAGGTCCCAAAAGTTCAAAGAAAATACTATTTTTAGAGCTCCTAATGTTACAATTAAGTGGTAGTAATTTTTACTATGGTATTGTAAACACGTCAGTCACAGATAATCTAGGGTTAAGAGCATGGCAGAAAACAGAAAGGCTTGGAAGTTTTTGTTGAAGAAATGTGCTCCACAGGCAGATGATAAAAGGAAGAAGACAGCATCAGTATATCCTATATTTTTCTAGAAGACCATTTGTGATTTACTAATCTGTAGCTCTATATAATTGGTTTTAGTTATTTCTATATATTTGGTTTTAGTCTCTATAATTTTGGCATATAACTTTCCTACATTGCTGAGTAGGGAGATGCCTTTGTATTGGTTAGTCTCTTTAACTACCCAATTTTTTTCACATTGGTTCAATGATGACCTGTTTCCAGTCCTTTGGAGCTTTCTGCTATCGCCATTAAAAAAAAATAAATAAATAAAAGAGCCCCATCACATCACATTGCTTTTATGGAATGTGGTGTTAGTGCCCATATTACCTTATTGACCTTCAGCACTTTATCTTTGGGGTAATGTGATCAGTACTATGCCCTTTCCAAGAAATAATCAAAATTTTAGAAAGCATAAACATAGACAGCAAAGATCTAAGAATAATAAAGAACATATACTGGCAACAAACAGCGGCCATTAGAACTGGAAATCAATTGGGAATGTTTCAACAAATAAAACAGGGTGTTAGGTAAAGGTTGTGTGCTGTCACCAGATTTGTTTAATATTTATAGTGAGATTATTTTAAGATCCATAAGGGACATGCCTGGAATAACAATTGGAGGTCATAATATAAATAATCTAAGGTATGCTGATGATACTGTCTTAATCGCTAAGAGTGAAAATGAGTTAAAAGAAATGTTAGACATTATAGTGAAAGAAAGCAAAAATAAAGGACTCAGCCGTAATGGCAAAAAGACAGAAGTAATGGTAACAACAAAGAAAAAGACATCACCTCAGTGCCAAATAAAGACAAGTGGAACTATATTAAAACAGGTAAATCAATTTAAATATATGGAAACTTTGTTAACCTCAGTCGGAAGATGTACAACAGAGGTGAGATGCAGAATGGCTCAGGCAAAAGCAGCTTTCCAGAAAATGAGGAAGATACTATGCAATCCATTTTTGACAAATAGAAACAAGAAAAAAAAGTTCTTAAATGTTATGTAGAGCCAGTCTTAACATATGAATGTGAATCATGGACAATAGGACAACAGACCAGAAAATTACTGGAGTATGTAGAAATGTGGTATCACAGAAGAATTCTGAGAATTCCATGGACAGCTAAGAAGAGTAATGAAAACGTTCTGAAAGAGACCAAAGCAAAAAGAGAGCTAATTTCTAATATTAGGAAGAGACAATCGTCATATTTTGGCCATGTAATGAGAAGAGAACAGCTGGAATATATTGTAACAACTGGGAAAATTGAGGGACGAAGAGATAGAGGGAAGCAAAGAGAAAAGATACCAGACAGCTTAAGAGAATGGCTTGGCAGAAGGGCAACAGCAGAAATGATAAATAACTGTCGTGATCGAACGTTGTGGAGAGACATGATCACCTACGCCAGCAGGCTTTTCTTTCCCACAAAAAATCCAGTACCCATATATGGCTGGGTGAACCTGGAAGCTTCTTGTCCTTTGTAGTTAAATTCACTAATCACTGAGCTATCACAGCTCCATGTTGTTGCCATGCTGTGTTGAACATCCTGTGCAACAATGTAACTCCTGTTTCTTCTGCTGCTGCTATTATTTCTACTGGTATGTTGTCTATCCCTGATGCTTTATTTCTTGGTGCATGTTTTTATGACTTCTTTGATTTCTTCTTTTATGATGTTAGGTTCAGTGTCTCTGAATCAGTTATTTTACTATTTAGTTGGTGTGTCGAGGCCTGAGTGGTGTAGAGGTAAGTCGACGGTCTCTGGACAACAAGTTCCCAGGTTTGATTCCCACCACTGATGGTGGAAAATGTTTTTTTACATCGAATTCATGATTTCTTCGTGGCTTTATCCTCTCCTGGTGTCTGGCTAGTGAGATCTGATGTCTAGTCCTCTAGATAACAGCAAAAAAATAGGAGGTCCTGTTATTACTCATGTACGTTAAGTTAAAAGAACCCTTGGCAGTTGAAAATTGAAAATAGTAGGTCAAAAAGGGTTGCTGCCCTGGCAAAATTAATAAGACCAAAAAAAATATCTACCAAGACATTAAAGCTCTTGACAATAAAAATGAGAGTAGCTCTGAAGTCAAAGAATATCTGCATGTAAGGTGGGGGACACCTCAGCACACAACTGCTGGTGTGACAAATAGGAAAAAGTGATATTCATGCAAAATTCAGTCTCTCTGGACTTTGCTAGAAATATAAAGCTGGTAATCACAAACAACAGTTGGTCTGAGAACAAAACATAAGTTGATAAAAGTCAGCAACTCATAACTGATTGAGGGTGTCAGCAAACCAGAGATGGTTAAGACCATGCTTTACTTTCAAGTGAGCTTCACTTTCAACCTTTCAAATGAACTATTCACCCTGGCTAAGTAAGAAGGGATCAAAGAAGGAAGTGTAAAATACTGCAGTCAGACTCTAAACTGTAACACAACTTAGCAAATGTCCTATTTAGTGTGGATGACGAAGAAAAGAGAGACAGTTATCTTTTATCTGTAAAATATATACAAACTTTTTTAAAAATAACCGTCATTTTGTAACAAGAATGGTAAATATTTTTCTGAAACATTAAACAATAAGAAGAGATGACATGTGCTTACCACAGAGTCTTCATATTTGAAGTCAAAGTTACTCTCCTTAATCTTGTCATCAGTGCATGACTGACCTATAGCTTTACTGGGTGTTGGACTTATCTTTATAGGAAACAAAAAGGACAATTGCTGGGTGGCCTTAGTACAAACTTCTATTCCTGAAGAATCATCTCTTTTGCTGAAGCAAACTCTAAACCTTCTGCTCCAAGCCTTCAAAGTGAACAACAATGCATGTTACAATAACTATTGAAGGCAATAGAAACTTATATCTGAATAAATAAAATGATACATTAAATTTATTTTGCACAAAATAAGTTAACATTGCAGTTCAAAGAAAGAAACATACTGTTTAGTAAGATAAATGACAATGACCATGAAACCAATACCAATACAGTTAAATTTGTTACCATGGTTTAATTTTACTAATGTTTTACTATAACCCATAAAATATTAAACTTAAACAGATAAAAAAAACAGTTCCTAAGTTTCAAAATGTGAAAATAAAAGTTTCTCATCACAGTGTATGTACAAGTAAGTGCACATGATTTTCATTCTAATGGTTATAGTTATGGTTAAGGAAGGCCCCGGTATCACTGCAAACGAATTAAAATCCATAATTGCTCAACCGCCCGTGCCAGTGGAATCATCCGAATTACTAACTCATCTCCCAAACAAAGAAAGGTAACTGTAGTCCCCATCATAGCAGTCTCAGTGCATGCCAAAAGACATAAGGCGAAACCGCACAGAAAGTGAACACAGCCATCTTTTCTCCATCATATGATATCATTCATCGGAAACAATCTGAATATTGAAGCACGAACAAAACAGATGAAACGCACAGCTCAACGTGTGTACAGAGCACTGAACTCAGTAGCTCCTGTAACAAGCCGGACTTGGAATATGAGGAAACTGCAACAAGGAGCACTTTTCAGACATAGCCTTTAATGGTTCCCGCCGCCTATCTACCATATTCACCGGAAGTTCACGTCCTCCTGAAAATGATGATCGTCATATTTTTTTTTAATGTATAGCGCTTGCTGATACTAGGACATCACCTTGACTCCAAATCCGAACATATGAAAGACAGTTAGTCATTGGACTACCCCGTTGCACATCAAGTAACAGACTGTAAGATCTCCCTGCAATGTGAATTTGTGAAGTTATGAATCTCTCCTGACTAACATGAACCTCCGGGAGTCACCCCGGTGCTGCAAAGTCATATACGAAACTCCATTCCACCTTTCACTATTAGCATACGGCCATTTTAGGGATATACAATCAGCCATTGTGATGACGTATCACACACAACAATGGTTGCACCCATGAAATCCCAATTACTCTAATAAATGCAGCCAACAATGCATGAAAAGATGATGCACAATCTCTAAAGTTAAAACTGTGATTGACTTGACAGAGCAGTCCATATTAATGAGTTGTAACATGTAAATACTTGGCGTCAAACAATTTCAACGATGGCCTTGGAACAGCACTCAATGTGTTGACGTAAACCGCATATCAACTCTAGACAGGGGAAGGTCGCATTCACAAACTTGGACTTGACAAAGAAGAGCATTGAGGTGTGTACAACTCAGCATCATCGGCAAAATTTGTTAAGTGAATTATCAGATTAACTTTAATGCAGAAAATTGCATTTAAGAGCCGAAACTAATCAGTCCCCAAATGCAATTTCTGCAGCGGTCCAGAGAACATGAACCTCGTTCCACCATGTTGGAAATGGAAGTCCTTTTATTCTAATGTGTACATCAATAACACAAACTGTGCAACTTTGCATAAATGTGTACAATTCCCATCTTTTATAACAACAACACATTCATAACTTATCTAGCACTTTCAAGTCCCTGTTCTGAAGATAGACCAGCAAGCCCACTCCTAGACCAACTGGTCCCAAAATACTCAGTGTGACCAAACTAGGCAATAAACCCACTGAGAAGGAACGTTATGATGTCATCCATGACCTCTCAAGTGGAAAAGCTTCTGGGGAAAAGCTTCTAAAAATGACAACATGCCTGCCAAAGTACTCAAGGAAAATCTTGAAACACTCCTGCTCCACCCACCTCTACAAACTCCTCATCTAATGCTGGAGAAGTGGAGATATATCCCAAGACATGAAAGATGCCAAGATTGTGATTTAATACAAAGAATAAAGGTTGATTATAACTGGAAAGGCATTCGCAAGAATTGTTCTAAAGCACCTACATCAACTAGCTGAACGTATCCTTCCCAAGAGCCAGTGCGGTTTTAGAGCTGGACTGTCAACCACCGATATGATTTTTACTTTCCGCCAACTACAGGAGAAATGCAAAGAACATAGAGGACCTCTATTTATCACCTTCATTGATCTCACAAAGGCTTTTGACACTGTGAGCAGAGCAGGTCTATACAGGGTACTGGAAAATGTTGGCTGCTCACCTACGCTATTCAAAATGACCAAGTCAATTCCCACAATATGTCTGCCACTATTCATTTGGATGGCAAATCAGTTCTGCCCTTTGAGATGAATTGTGGAGTCAAACAGGGATGTGTCCTTCACCCTACCTTCTATTGAATTTTTTTTGCAGCCCTTCTACACAATGCTTTCGAAATCGTCTCTAGAGACATCTATATATGAACAGGATTTGGTGACTCCTTAATTTAAACTAACACAACTGAGGTCAAAATTTAAGACAACTGAGACCCTAATCAAGGAGTTTCTATTCGCTGATGATGCACCCTGATTGCCCACAATGAAACTGTCCTGCAGTCAATGATAGACAATCAAACTAGATCATCTAATTTATTTTCCTTGTCAATAAGTATCCAGAAGACTGTGGTGCTCCAACAGAGTGTAGCCATACCCACTACTATAACATTAAATAATACACTCCTTAAATCTGTGAGAAAGTTCACCTATCTCGGTTCTATGATCACAACCACTGTCTCCCTTGAAGAAGAAATAAATTCCGGAATCGGAAAGGCAGGTTCAACATTTGGTAAACTTAAAGATAGAGCCTGGGCCAACATCAAACTAACACTCAAGACACTGCGGACAGCGCAGTGGTTGGGGTTTTGTGGCATACCAACATGGCAGAGAAGTGGCTATGGAATCTGGCAAATGTAGCATTAAGGTGTCCAGCATGTGAATGGAGATAAAAGCAGCAACAGCAGCGATAGCATAGTTAGTTATACAAAATGTGGATCCCACAATCTTAGGAACTGACTTGCAAAATATGCTACAGAAGATTGACAGACAGTGTCTGTGGCAGGAGTGGATGCAGCTTTTTGATGACTCCAAAGTGAACGCATTAACTTGGGTGTACTGTCCAGGGCACAATGGTGTACTTGGCAATGAAACAGCTGATAAACTCACTGGCAGCTAAGGCGCTGAGTGTGGCCTTATTCTTGACAAAGAGGACATCGCCAAGTTTGTGTTTCATTCTTTAAGAGAAGAGGAAAATGGGTGGGACAATGATGTATATATCAAGAGACTGAGGAGTCTAAAGTTGGAAAATGGATCTGGTCGATCCGGAGTAAAAAGAAAAGTAAAGAGCCCCATCATATGGTGGCGTATATGGAATATGGTGTTAGTGACCATAATTTTTATACACCTTCAGCACATGATTATGTTGGGGTAATGTGGTCGGTATTATCCCCAAGCCGCTTTACTTTCCTAGAAAAAACCGGTACCCATTTAAAGCTGGGTGAACCTGGAAAACGTAGACCTGATACAGAATGTGTAAATTAGCAGTAGATAGTAGTGATAGTTTTTTCGGCCCCAAAACAACAACAAAAATAGGATTCTGGAATGTGCGAACAATGGCCGCTCCGACGAAACATGCACAGGTCGCGAGCGAGATGGACAGATACGATCTAGATATTTTAGGATTAAGCGAAATGCGCTGGCTTGGAACAGGTAGGAGATCTATTGTCAAAACTCATTAGCACAAACACAAAACTTAGGCTATTCAAATCAAATGTACTATCAACCCTTACGTATGCGTGTGAAAGCTGGAAAACAACAAGAGATATAGAAACAAAGTTGAACGCATTCGAAAATAA
Organism: Megaustenia siamemsis; assembly: GCA_032433765.1. Lineage (NCBI taxonomy): Eukaryota > Metazoa > Mollusca > Gastropoda > Stylommatophora > Ariophantidae > Megaustenia > Megaustenia siamemsis. Next base: position 36,717,650 of record JAVIAB010000041.1, on the reverse strand, counting down.
ATGTCTAAGGAAAATACTTGGTATAGAATGGAACGAATTCAAAACAAACGAGGAAATTAGAGAAATCGCCAATCAACCACTAATATCTTCAGTAATAAAGAAAAGACGATGGTCATACGTTGGACATGTGATGAGAAGAGATAATAATCGAATAGCAAAGCAAGCCCTCATATGGGAAACAACAGGTAAAAGAAAAAGAGGAAGACCCAGGGAGACACTGAGAAGAACATTGATGAGAGAGGCAAGAGCAGCAGGAATCGGCTCCCTCAATGAGATAGAACTGCTTGCACAGAACAGAGACAGATGGCGAGATTTGATAAAATATCTTTAAAAGAAAACTGCTAGAATAAAAATTCATATAGGAGAAGGTGTATCTTGGTCTACGCCCTATGGGCCGGTTACGGCTCGAAAGGTCAATAGATAGATAGATAGAACCTGGAAACCATCGATCAGGATTGAACCCATTGTTCTCTGTAGTCCAGTTCACTAACCACTGAGCTATCATGGCTCCTGGTCGATCTGAAGAAAAGCAGATGTATCTATAATCAACACCTTACAGGAACAGTCAATCTGCTTATGCTTTGAGATATGCCGGGACGATCGGTGAAGTGGATATAGAGATGCCTCGACTGCAGTGAAACTGATTCCATGAATAGAATAGAATAGAATAGAATAGAATAGAATAGAATAGAATAGAATAGAATAGAATAAGATTCTGATTTACCAAAGTTGTGTTCTTAGTATTACTTTTATTTAGTATTACTTTTTATTAGGGAACAGGCAAATAATTGCAATGCTGCTGTAAAGCTGGTAGCAAGGAGCCAGTAGTGGGGTGTGATAAGCACTCCAAGGTAGGTTACTTTTTATTGCGTTATAACTAGCAGAAAATCCTAAAGATCTACAACAATTACTTAATGAAATAAACATGACTAGCAAAAAATATGGACTAGATATGAATATCAAAAGGCTAAAACTATGATCATAAACAAAGAAAATACTCAAAAACTACAAGTGGATATCAAAATTGAAGGAATAGAACTGGAGACATTTCAGAGCTACAACTACCATGGGCATTCTATAACCAGTGATGGAAAATGTAAAACCGAAATAAACGAGAATAGCAATGGCAAAAAGTAATTTTAATGCCATGAAAAATATACTAACATCAAAACAAATAACACCAGGGCTAAAAAACTAAGAATAACAAAATATTATATCATCACAACATTCCTTTAAGATGCAGAAACATGGACAATGGACAAGAAAAGAAAACAGAAAATTGAAGCCTTTGAAAAGGGGATATATAGAAGAATAGGTAGAATTGGATAGAAAGAAAAGAAAACAAATGATGTAGTCTTAAAACAACCAAAAGTGAAAAGAGAACTACAAAATACAATTCAAACAAGACAAATGACATTTTTGGGGCATGTTAAAGAACACAACAGCCTACTAAAAGTAATCTTGGAAAGGAAAATACAAGGTAAAAGAGGTAAAGGTAGACCAAGACTAACGTGGACGAGTAACATCAAAAAATGGACAAGTCAGCCTATGACAACCTGCACCATCAAAGCAAGAGACAGAGTGGAATGGCACTACATGGTAGCAAACCTTCGATGCGGAGATGGCACTCAATGATGATGTTCTTAATACATTGTTATATGAATCAGAAACTTGGACTACCTAAGCAGGGCAGGAGAAGGGGTTAAACAGCTTTCATGTGTGTTACCATCGCAAGATGATGAACATTAATTGGCAGGACAAAGTAACCAACTCTACTGTCTTGCTACAAGTTAAACTCCTATCTATCATGGCAACACTTAGGAGTTGGAGACTCAGGTGGCTGGGTCATGTAAGAAGAATGCAAATAATTGTATTCCATAACAAATATTGTATGGCGAACTTAGACATGAAAAGAGACCAAAGTGTAGACCAGTGCTGAGATATAAGGATGTGTGCAGGGTTTCCTTGAGTGAATTATCTATCAGTGAAAGAAACTGGGAAAATCTAGCATCAGATCGTGTTACATCATCATCATGTGCCATACTGGTTGGTGTAGGCGATCATGTCCTTCTACAATATATATCTATCTTGCATGTATCAATTCTGTTGTTGACTGTTTTCCATGCAATGACACCAAGCTATCTAGTATTTTCTCTCTTTGTCGTCCGCGATCTCTCTTTCTCTGTATTTTGCCAGTTGTAACCAAGTATTCCAACTTTCCTCTTCTCATGATGTGCCTGAAAAATGATTGTTTCTTTCTGATGTTTCTTAGAAGCTCCCTTTTTGTGTTGGCCTCTTTGAGAATTTCCTTGTTGGTCTTTTTAGCTGTCCAGGGAACTTTCAACATTCTAGCACATGGAGAACAAAATAAAAAATGGCACCACAACATTCAAGGAAGCATTGATATTAAATTCAGAAGACAAAATGGGCAGGAGAAAGGAGAAGAGACCAGACACCACAAATACACCTTGTTCATTCTGCAATTGAATCTGTATATCCATTATTGGGAGATTCAGTTACAAGAGAAGATGTTCTGTAAAACAGCATCCAGCATATGACAATAATATTTTACCAAACTAATGACTAATCGTAATTGCGTGCTACCAACTGTCTGTCAAGACACCAAAGACATATTATTATTACTTTGATGGAAATGCATAAATGTTATTGTTCTACCACCCTTGAAACATACAACTGATACTGCACAGAACAGTGGCTTTATTTTTCATTCAAATGACAGAATCTGTTACTTTCATACATATGAGAGTTGTTCAAAGAACTGTGAAACTAATTTTTTTCTGGAAAACCATAAATGTAGCAAAGTGTCATTCATTATGATAGTTTATGTAACAAATACATAGCAATGCATGTTTTAAAACAGAGGTCAGTAACTTTGTGTAAGCACTGTATGGAAGCCTATATGTGAATGGTCACTTGCAGCAACTTGACCACGAAAAAGATGGATCGATGAAATACTAGAGGCACTAGGAAACATAACAACAGCAGAGGTGAAAAAAAGAGCAAAAGACCGCAAATTATATCGCTCCTCGACGCTGAAAGGCAAATGAGGAAAGGAAGAAGAAGAAAAGAAGAACACAAGAAAACAGTCTAAGAAGATAGATAGTAAAGATGAGAACATCAATAGAAACTTAACCTAAAGCTCTATAACCGCTATGCAGTGGCAAACTAGATGTGATGAGCATAGGTGAAATTTGGGAATTCAATTCTGGCAGAATCAAGTACTGGAATGAAGAAAGCAGAATGAATAACAGAAGACAGTAAAACACTTTATGATGTAGATAACCACTTTACATCTATTCACCTGTTATGAATAAACATGGAATCATATTAAAATCAAGTGAAGACATAGTCATAATTGGCCAAGCGCTTAAAGGAAATCCTTAATCATTCACAACCTAAACATTTAAATTGATTTTACAGCCATCATACAGCCTCACATGACTAGACTATTACACAACAGGTCCTTTTTTGGAATCCCCAGGGGAAAAGACAAAGAGGAAGACCAAGGAATTCTTGGAGAAGACAGATAGAAGCAGAGATGAAGATGATGGGGAAGACATGGAATGATCTTAAAAGAATGGCAAAAAACAGAACGACTTGGAAAGTGTTTGTTGAAGACCTATGCTCCACTGGGAGCTAAAAAGGTAGAAGAAGAAGAAGATACAGCCTCACAGACATTAAGGTAGATGACTTCAGCTTGAATGCAGTAGAGATGACTGTAAGACATATGGCTAACAATGGGGCTGCAGGTGAAGACGATATAACAAACAAGATATTAAAAGCAATTGATAACCATAACTTAAAACACCTGCATAAAATGTTAAATACAATAAATAAAGCACAAAAGGTACTTGCAAAGAGGAAAAATTGTATCATTGTTAAAATTTCAAAAAGGGCAATCACTGCAAATATTGCAATAACTGCAGATGTGTGACTCTTCTATATCTCTAAAATATTCTGTATGTTCATCATGGACAGAATCAAAGATGTGATAGACTGTTTTGTGTGAAGAACAAGCCAGATTTAGAAAAATATGAAGCTTCCTTGACCATATTTATACTCTAAGAATTACATTAGAGGAAAATATCGAAAGGTGGAAACTATTTGCTCTAAACTTGATTGACTTTAAAACAGCTTTCGATAGCTGGACTGTGTTGTAGGCTCCTGTGTCTTTAACATGGCCCAAAAATCTCATTTGTCTTGTTTGAACAGTGTTTAGTAGTTCTCTTTTCATATTTAGTTGTTTTAAGACTTCATCGTTTTTATTTTCTTTCCGTCCAAATCTACTTCTACTATAAATCCACATTTCAAAGCTTCAATTTTCTGTTCTATTTTCTTGTCTAATTTCCATGTTTCTGCACCATACGGGAATGTTGAGAAGATATAACTATTCTTAGTTTTAGGCCTGGTGTTATTTATTTTGATAATATATTTTTCACCGCATTAAAATTATTTTGTGCCATTCCTATTCTTTTGTTTATTTCAGTTTTGCATTTTCCATCATTGGTTATGTTATGTCCAAGTGTAGCTCTGAACTGTCTCCAGGTCTATTCCTTCAACTTTGATATCCACTAGTAGGTTTTGAGTATTATTTTTGTTTATGATTAAAGTTTTAGTCTTTTTGATATTCATATCTAATCCATACTTTTTGCTTGTCTTGTTTATTTCATTAAGTAATCGTTGTAGATCTTTAGAATTTTCTGCTAGTAATACAGTATTATCAGCATATCTCAGGTTATTGATTATCTTTCCATTAATGTTTAGGGCATTAAAAATACACATGGAAAACAAACCAGTAGAAGAGATCGATCACTTTATCTATCTTGGAAGTCACATTGATCGAGAAGGGGATACGAGCAAAGAAATTAGAATCAGACTGGCTAAAGCAGCAATGTCTTTCAGAAGCCTTGAAAAGTTGTGGAAATCAAAACTCATTAGCACAAACACAAAACTTAGGCTATTCAAATCAAATGTACTATCAACCCTTACGTATGCGTGTGAAAGCTGGAAAACAACAAGAGATATAGAAACAAAGTTGAACGCATTCGAAAATAAATGTCTAAGGAAAATACTTGGTATAGAATGGAACGAATTCAAAACAAACGAGGAAATTAGAGAAATCGCCAATCAACCACTAATATCTTCAGTAATAAAGAAAAGACGATGGTCATACGTTGGACATGTGATGAGAAGAGATAATAATCGAATAGCAAAGCAAGCCCTCATATGGGAAACAACAGGTAAAAGAAAAAGAGGAAGACCCAGGGAGACACTGAGAAGAACATTGATGAGAGAGGCAAGAGCAGCAGGAATCGGCTCCCTCAATGAGATAGAACTGCTTGCACAGAACAGAGACAGATGGCGAGATTTGATAAAATATCTTTAAAAGAAAACTGCTAGAATAAAAAAAAATTCATATAGGAGAAGGTGTATCTTGGTCTACGCCCTATGGGCCGGTTACGGCTCGAAAGGTCAATAGAAGAAGAATGTTTAGGGCTGGCATTTTTGTGATGTTTTTTAAAGATTTTTCAGTGTATAGGTTGAATACGCTTGGTGATAGGATGAATCTCGGTCTTACTCCTCTTTTTATATCAATAGGTGTTTGTTATATTTTATTATTGTTTGCTCTCAGTATAAATTACATATTAGTCGTATGTCTGTGTCATCTAGATGTTTATCTTTTAGGCAGTCTAAAAGTTGTTTATGGTGTATTGTATCAAAAGCTTTGGTGTAATCTATGAAGCAGGCATACATTGGTTTGTTAACTTCTATGTACTTTTCAATTAATTTCCTCATGCAGAATATGGCTTCTTTTGTCCCACTGTTTTTCATAAATCCAAATTGTTGTTCTTTAAATTCCATATTGATTTTATTCTGAATCCTTCCTTGTGTAACTTTTAGCACGATTTTGGTTACACGGCTCATTAGGCTTATTGTTCTAAAATCACTGCATTCAACTTATGAAGTTATTATACAGTCAACAGTACATAAAATTTAAAATGGTTTAAACTGTATACTTCAAACTTGTAAAGGAAGAGAAGGCTGTCTTTACAGCTCAATCCACGCATCCACAAGTGGGCTCTCACTAGACAGTGACTTTCCTATAAACAAAATAAAAAAAACATGCCACTGCTAAAATTTGGATATGACAGCAATGTTATTTTATGTTATATTATGTTATGTCATGCTATGTTATGTTAGGATCATCATCACTGCACTGACACCTCAGCACGCAGTTAGCTAACTGTGCCAATAACTATGTTGATTGACAAACCTGTTGCTGATCTAGAAATAATTCAGTTCTTCCAGTGCCGAGCTTTACACCCAATTCATGCTACCTAGATAGCAATGTATTCTCTTTTCTTTCAAAGTGTTTGATTCTACCCATATCTCTGACACTATTAATAATGTCTGCCTGGTCCATTAGCTGTCCATTTGATGTGATAGTCAAACTGGTGAACCTGTCTGCTCTTTTACTGCCCAAGACACCAGAAATAATGCAAGTTTAGTGCTGCATATTATACAATTTTTGTATTAATTTACATATGGTGATATGTTATTTACATGACAGGAAAAAAAACTGGATTGCTGAAACTTCAGTGTTTTTTTTCCCACTTTGCTTAAAGTCACTGCTGGCAGATGGTCAGGAGTGTTAATATATGATATTAGACAAAGGACAGGGATTCACCTACGACCGCATGTAAGGTATTGGAACTATCAGGTGACAGAATGATGAAGTTGAATTTAATTGATGCATTTTGTTGGTGTGAATTTTGGTTTTTGGTTTATTTTTTCTTAGTCTATTGATAAAATAGATGAGGATTTTGTTTGCAAGGATGCACTTGACTGTTTTTCAGTTGTACTACATAATGATTTCCAAAGGTTTATTCAGTAATGTGAAAACAATGGTGCGGCTGCATGTACAGTCATGTGCATACCAATGTTTTAAGTCCTTGTCACTAAAGCCCTAAAAATTTGAATAAAATCAAAGTTTCATAAGGAGCCATGGTAGTTCAGTTATTAAGGACAAGAGGTCAGACTTGATCCCAATAAATGGCTCCAAAGTTCACCTAAACCTTAATTGGTACCAGATTTTCTGAGAAAGCAGGGCGACATGGCCACATCACCCATAGGAATTTTTGTTTAATGTACTTAATCTTTAGTTCTGACTGGTGTGACAGAAGTAAGGGCTTTCCTATATCCATTCTGTCATCAAACTATCAAAGCGTTAGTATAGCAATTGTTCCTGTCCTGCATTAATTGAACATGTTGCCTTCTTTTGCACTAAAGATCCTTTTCCTGCTTTTCCCCCTTCATGATGTTCACATTACATTGACTTGGGTTATCCTTAGCTTCATTGTCACCTTCCTGTGACAGGTGTTTTTTTAAAGTCCTCACAATGTCATTTATGTCCATTTTTAAGGTCCCTTATACAAGGAACACTTCTGCCAGCCATTTGGCCATCTCATTGCCATGAACTTCCAAGTGTAGGGGCAATACATCCAAGTAAGGCTGTTAACATAAGACATGTCAAGTAAGTGCACCCATCTCTATGAAGCATATTCTTGTCAATCCAGACAAGCAGGCTTTGAGTAAGTCAATATAACCGCACATGTTGCCAGTCACTTAACCAGCCATGTGATAGCTTCCATCCAGCCTCAATCAGTTGTTGCTTGGAGATACATAATATTACAGAACATTCTGGCTAAAAGAATTATTAATTTGCTTCAGTTCAACCTCTATCAAGATATGGTAATGTTCTGATATGTATTAAGCTTAATAAAACATCTGTGATAAATGTATATGTCATGTTTTGCTTCTTTGTTCAGTCAACAGTGGATCAAACATTTGAATATTTTTTTTCTCAAAACCATGGGCCATTCTTTAAAAATATCAGCTTTCTTAATTTTGAAAACACCATCAAAACGTATAGTAGGATCTATCTCTTACCTAAATTTCAAAGAAAATCTCATATGTATTAGGAAGTTGCAGAAAATATAACAAAGATTAATGGTTATCAAATATCAATGGCTGCCTTTCATATGAATTTGGGATATAATCATCACTATCATGTGCCATACCGGTTGGTGTAGGCGATCATGTCCTTCCACAATCTTCTATCTACAGTGCATCGTATCAGTTCTGTTGTTGACTGTTTTCCATGCCATGATACCAAGCTAACCATTATTTTCTCTCAATGTCATCTGTGATCTCATTTTTAACCAAGTATTCCAACTTTCTTCTTCTCATGATGTGCCCGAAAAATGTTGATTGTTTCTTTCTGATGTTTCTTAGGAGCTCCCTATTTGTGTTGGCCTCTTTAAGAATTTTCTTGTTGGTCTTCTTTTGGTTAAACTAGTTAGTTAGTCGAGTTGGCAGTGTTCCCTAGCATTTGGCTTTTCGAGGCAAGGCGCTGTGCCAAGGAGTATGGGTTCAATCCTGCTTCTGACCATATATTGTTCTTGTTTTTTTCTATTGTTGATTATTTGTCATTTTTTCCAAGTGCTGTAAACATACCTCTTCCTCTGAATTGATTCGATAAGTGCAAGGAAAGTGAACTACAGGAAATTCTCAAGAAATTTGAACCAAAGAATATATACAAGAGGGCCTCTTTTATGAGTGTGCCCCAAACTGCACACTCACTGAAAAAAGGAGAAGTGTGCAATGGTTACAATAAAAAAAAAAAGTAAAGTGCCCCTGTCACGCCAAGTGGCGTATAGGGAATATGGTGTTAGTGACCATAAATTTTACAGACCCTCGGCACATGATTTTTGGGGTAATGTGGTCGGTATTACGCCCATGCCGCTTTACTTTCCCAGAAATGGTTACAATAGCCCAAAAAAAATTCCTATTTTGATTACTGCCAACATGAATGATGACAAGCTGTCACTGCTTGCAATAGGAAAATTTGAGAGGCCATGTTGTTTTAAAAATATAAGAACACTGCCAACAAAGTACAAGTTTAATATAAAATCATGGATGACAGGGTCAATATTTGAACAATGTGTGTGCATCTTCTACCTTTCAGCTCCCTGTGGAGCATAAGTCTTCAACAAACACTTTCCAAGTCGTTCTGTTTCTTGCCATTCTTTTAAGATCATTCAATGTCTTCCCCATCATCTTCATCTGGTACATTTCCATAATTCTATGTTAGTGATTTGTTAGTGATTGAATGGGTGCGCATGCTGGACAGTAAATTATTGTTGCAGGGAAGAAGCATCACACTTGTTGTGGGCAATTTCTTAGCTCATCCACTTTTAACATGTTTGATATTTATTTATTTGTTTAAATAGTACATTCTCCTATTATTAGATATAAATTGGATATAACGAAATACAGTTATAACGACGATATTTCATTCATCCCGAGGATCTCATTATAATCAGATTCTACTGTATTAAATATAAATAGGATATAACGGGATAGTGTTATAACAACAATATTTTGATTTTCCCCAGGATCTCGTTATAACTTGATCCTAAATTATCTCCTTGTTTTTCCAGGCTTGACACAGTTCAAATGAATATTAACATATTGTTTGTAAAAATATTCAATAAATTAGAAATTTGTTGTACTCACAAGTATAACTGAGTTCTGTGAAATCATCAGTTGAAAGGTATTTGTGAGTGTCATTACAATTTGACCATTTGAGCCATCATAATTCTGTTTGTTTGTAATGTGGATTTTTTCATGAAGGTGAGTGATACAACATGCATGGTCATAAATGAATGATATAAGAAGAAGCATTATTTAATCAATACTACATGAACTGTAATTATTGTTCAGATAAGAAACTCTAAATAAAGTACATGACAGACTACACAGAAGAGAATCTGCTTCACCTTCTTCTACCTTTCAGCTCCCTGTAGAGCATAGGTCTTCAACAAACACTTTCCAAGTCGTTCTGTTTTTTGCCATTCTTTTAAGATCATACCATGTCTTCCCCATCATCTTCATCTCTGCTTTCATCTGTCTTCTCCAAGAATTCCTTGGTCTTCCTCTTTGTCTTTTTCCCTGGGGATTCCAAAAGAGGACCTGTTGTGTAATACTCTCAGTTGGCTTCCCCAGTGTGTGTCATATCCAGTGCCATCGTCTTCACTGTATCTCCTTATCCACTAGTATTTGACTGGTACATTTCCAGAATTATGTGTTTGTGATTATGTCCTGCTATTTCTATCCTTTTATTCTGCGTAATCATCCATTAATGAAAGTCTGTATCTTCATGATTGTCATTTTTGTTGTTCTCCATGTTTCACAGCCATATAATGAGACTGACTTAACATTGAAGTTGAAAACTTTTATTTTAGTATTTAACCTATTTTCTATGGACTTTCATATGTTTCCCAGTGCAAGAAATGCTCCTCTTGCTATTGATATCCTTATTTTGGCACCATTTTCTGTTCTTTCCTCTTTGTCTATTTTACTGCCCAGATTATTGTAAGATTGTTCGTCTAGTAGAGGTATTTATTCTATTTTTATTTGGTTATTGCCAACTGCATTAATTCTTATAATTTTGGTCTTATCTCTATTTATTTTCAGTCCCATCTCTTGTGATCTCTCATCAAGTATGCTCATTTTATCATGCATATGTCGATGGCTGTGTGATAGGAGAGCTATGTCATCAGCAAAGTCTAAATCATCAAGTTGCTTGGTCAGTGACCATTGGATTCAATTTCTGTTGTTTTGAGTTATTTTCATAATCCAATCTATGGCCAGTAGAAAGAGAAATGGAGATAGAAGGCATCCCTGCCTTACTCCTATTCTTATTTCAAGGACAGAAGCTGCCCTTCATGCACAACACTACATTTCATTCCTTCATATATTGTCCTTATCAGGTTAATAAACTTTGTGGGGATTCCATAACGACTCAGCAACTTCCAAAGCATTGCTCTGTCTAAACTATCAAATGCCTTTTCGTAATCTATGAATCCAATATAAAGTGGGGATTTTAGTTCTAAACTTTGTTCAACTATTATACGTAGAGTAGTTGATCAGCACATGACCTGTTCTTCCTAAAACCTGCTTGTTCATCTCTCAAATGTTTCTTTGTGGCCTCTTTTAGTCTTTCCAGAATGATTCTGCTTAATATTTTTCCTGGCACTGATAGTAGCATAATTCCCCTATAATTTGTGCACTCCAGTAAACTTCCTTTCTTTGGTAGTTTCATCATATAACCTTCTTTCCAGTCTTTAGGTATTTCTTCCCTCTCCCAAATTTATCTAATAGATTATGTAACATCTTGGTAGAGGTGTTAACATCTGCTTTGATGGCTTCCGAATGAATTTCATCTGGTCCTGTGGCTTTACCATTTTTTAATAGTTTGATGGCTTTCATTATTTCTTCCTTGCTTGGTTTTCCACAGTTAACGTGTAACTCTTCTTCTGCTGGTAGTATATCTGGACGGTTATTTGGGCCAGGCCTGTTCAAAAGTTCTTCAAAGTGCTCTTTCCATCTCTCCATTTGTTCCCTAAGCAGATTTCCTTTCTTGTCTTTCATAAAAGCATTGATCTGTATGTATTTTCCGCTTAATTTCTTTGTGCTGTTGTACAGTTCTTTCATATTTTCTTTATTTGCTGAATCCTCTACATCTTTAGCTAGTTCATCTATATATTTCCTCTTATCTCTTTTAATGCATCTTCTAACTTATTTGTTCACCTCAGTGTAAGCTTCCTGTGTCTTGGCTTTATTACTTCTCGTTTTGCTTTTATTTATGTCTTCTTTCTTATTCTTTTTTTTTCTTTAATTTTATCCAGGGTCTCTACTGTCATCCATGCCTTATTCTGATATTCTCTTTTCCACAGTGTTTCTTCACATGTCTCTTTTCATATATCCTTTACCTGTTTCCAATGATCTTCTAAATGTTACATCTTCTCAATATTCTTGTATGGTGCAGAATCATGGACATTAGACAAGAAAACAGAACAGAAAATTGAACCCTTTGAATTGTGGATTTATAGAAGAATAGGTAGAATTGAATGGAAAGAAAAGAAAACAAACGATGACATTTTAAAACAACTAAAAATGAAGACAACTACTAAACACAATTAGAACAAAACAAATTAAATTTTTGGGGCATGTTAAAAGACACAACAGCCTAATAAAAGTAATATTGGAAGGGAAAATACAAGGTAAAAGAGGCAGAGGCAGACCAAAATTAACATGGATGAGTAACATCAAAAGATGGACAAGTCAACCTATGAAGATCTGTACCATCAAAGCAAGAGACAGTGTGGAATGGCGCTCCATGGTAGTCAACCTTCGATGCGGAGACAGCACTCAATGATGATGATGAATTATCTTCTATATTTATTGTATTTTCTAGTTATTGGAGGACTTGGTATTTGTTTGGTATTGTGACTGCAAATTTATCTGTAATTCCTTGTTCTTTAAGAAACCCTACATTGAAATACTTTCTATGAATAAAGATTCATTATAGTATATCTTTTTAGTTTAAGTTTAAGTTTGGCTAGCAGAAGATGATGATCTGAAGCCACATCTGCTCCTTTATATACTTTTACATCACTGGAGTCTGTAGAAATGTGGTTTTACAGAAGAATGTTGAGAGTACCATGGACAGCTAAGAAGAGTAATGAAAAAGTTCTGAAAGAGGTCAAAGCAAAATGAGAACTAATTTCCAATATTAGGAAGAGATAATCATCATTTTTTGGCCATGTAATGAGAAGAGAACAACTGGAATATATTGCAACAACTGGAAAAATTGAGGGACGAAGAGATAGAGGGAAGCAAAGAGAAAAAAATAACAGACAGCTTAAGAGAATGGCTTGGAAGAAGGTCAACAACAGAAATGATAAATAGCTGCCGAGATCAAAAATTGTGGAGAGACATGATCACCTACGCCAGTGGGCACGGTACTTGATGATGATGATGATGACATCCTGTAAGGATGACAAACTTATTATTAATACATATGTGGTCAATTTGATTTTCCATTCTATGATCTAGTGACACCCATGTCATCATCATCATCATCATGATCACCAAGTACCGGGCCTACTGGCGTAGGTGATCATGTCTCTCCACAACTTTCGACCTCGACAGTTCTTTACTATGTCTGTTGTTGACCTTCTGCCAAGCTATTCTCTTAAGCTGTCTAGTATTTTCTCTCTTTGCTTCCCTCTATCTCTTCATCCCTCAAATTTTCCAATTGTTACAATATATTCCAGTTGTTCTCTTCTCATTACATGGCCAAAAAATGATGATTGTTTCTTCCTAATATTGGAAATTAGCTCTCTTTTTGCTTTGGCCTGCTTCAGAACATTTTCATTACTCAACATTCTTCTGTAAAACCATATTTCTACAGACTCCAGTGATTTTCTTGTCTGTTATCCTATTGTCCATGATTCATATCCATACATTAAGACTGGCTCTACATAACATTTAAGAACTCTTTTTCTTGTTTCTATTGTCAAAAATGGATTGCATAGTATCTTCCTCATTTTCTGGAAAGCTGCTTTTGGCTGAGCCATTCTGCATCTCACCTCTTTTGTACATCTTCCGTCTGAGGTTAACAAAGTTCCCATATATTTAAATTGATTTACCTGTTTTACTAACAACATACGGAGTAACCCAACATCTAACCAACCTTATTAAAAGTCTCTACATCAACAGCAGCTGCAGGGTCAGAACAGCAGCAGGCTACACAGACCACTTCAAAGTTAGATCAGGTGTAAAACAGGGGTGCATACTATCTCCCCTACTGTTTATTACATACATGGACCATATATGCAAGCTAGCCAACCCATCAGAGTCAGAGGAGATCAACAAGCTTTTATTTGCAGATGACCAGGCACAAATATATGTGGAAGTACAGGGAAATGAAAGAGCGGACAGGTTGGCTAGCTGTGCTGTCGTTGAAGATGGTCAGCCGATGGATTGGCTGGACATCATCAATGCCCTCTGAGATGTGGGAAGGGCACAGGACTTTGACAACCTTGAGCCCACATCACTCCTTTGGATGAAAGAAATGGGAGTTAAGATGGGCACAGCCAGCAATGAGAAACTAGGTGGGCATATAAGAAGACTAATTAACCAACACAGAACTGGAGTTATCAGTCGCTGGACCCTGTGAGTTTTGCTGAGGAGGGGGATCTGAGTACCTATGGACATGTTCAGAGTGCAATGATGATGACCCACAAATAACTCAATAACAGAGTATTCTTCTTAGACATTTGTCTTCAAAAGCATGGAGTTTTCTCTTATCTCCTTTGTAGTTTTCCAGCTTTAAAATACTATATATTGTCCAGGTATATTGGCCAACCTAATTAAAAGTCTCTACATCAACAGCAGCTGCACAGTCTGAACAGCAGCATGTTATACGGACCACTTCAAAGTTAGATCAGGTGTAAGACAAGGGTGCGTACTATCCCCCCCTACTGTTTATTACATACATGGACTAAATATGCAAGTTAGCCAACCCATCAGAGACAGAGGAGATCAACGAGCTTTTATTTGCAGATGACCAGGCACAAATACTGAAACAATAGAAGATCTACAAGAACACTTAAACAAACTTAACATCTCAGGCACAAAATACAACATGAAAATCAACATCAATAAAATAGAAGTCATGAATGTCGCCAAAAATAAACAGAACATCAACATAACTATAGAAGGCAGACAACTAAAACAAGTGGAGGAAATCAAATACCTAGGAAGTCATTAGACTTCCTAAGTCTAATAGAATCAAGATGCAACAAAGCTTGTCAAATCATTGGACACTATTGTCCAACAAGGAAATAATTCTGGAGGCAAAACGAGCACTATACAATACAATCTTCATCCCAACGTTGTGCTACCAATGCCAGACCTGTACCCTAGATGCAAGAACAATAAGAAAAATAACCTCTACAGAGATGAAATGTGTTAGGCGAATGACAGTCTGAGAGATGGGATCAGAAATGAAGAACTGAGAAAAAATCTAGGAATAGCCCCCACCATAGAATATATAACGAAACAACAGATAAAATGATTTGGCCGCGTGACAAGGCAGAAATATCAAAACACAACACAACGAGCATTCAACAAACGTTGTGAGACACCAGACCCAAGGGTCGACCACGAAAAAGATGGATCGATGGAATATTAGAAGCACTAGGAAACATAACAGCAGCAGAGGCGAACAGAAGAGCAAAAGACCGCAAATTATATCTCCCCTCGATGCTGAAAGGCAGATGAGGAAGGAAAGAAGAAGATTTACCTGTTTTAATATTGTTCCACTTGTCTTTATTTTGCACTGAGGTGATGTCTTTTTCTTTGTTATTACCATTACTTCTGTCTTTTTGCTATTAAGGCTGAGTCCTTTATGTTTGCTTCCTTTCACTATAATGTCCAACATTTCATGTAACTCATTTTCACTCTTAGCGATTAAGACAGTATCATCAGCATACCTTAGATTATTTATATTATGACCTCCAATTGTTATTCCAGGCATCCCCCTTATGGATCTTAAAATAATCTCACTATAAATATTAAACAAATCTGGTGACAGCACACAACCTTGTCTAACACCCTATTTTATTTGCTGAAATATTCCCAATTGGTTTCCAGTTCTTATGGCCGTTGTTTGTTGCCAGTACATGTTCTTTATTATTCTTAGATCTTTGCTGTCTACGGTTATGCTTTCTAAAATTTTGATTATTTCTTGGTGCTTTACTTTGTCAAATGCTTTGGTATAATGACACCCATGTAGCTTTATGTATTCTTTTATGTTGGAATATTGTTCCTCCTAGGCTCATTTCATTAAGAGCACAGAAGTTCACAAATATCTCTCCATTCTCATTTATATCTCCAAGTCCATTTTTTCCCATAATCTCTTCTAAGCTTCTTTTGTCCGATCCTACTTTTGCATTTATATCTCCCATCAAGATTATAATGTCCTTGGCTTGTCTTTCATCCATCTGACGTTGCAACTGTTTATAGAATTCATCTTTAACTAAATCAACCTCATAATTGGTCGGTGTGTAGCATTGGATAATGTGTATTTTTATTTTGTTTTTTGTTGTTTTAAATGTTGCTCTCATTGGTTTTGGCCCTAATGCTTCCCATTCTATCTGTGTCTTCTGTGTATTCCTTGATAACATTACAGCTACCCCTTCACTATGTTGTGCTCCGGGTTCCTGGTGTCTTGATGATAAAATCATCTCTCCTGCTTTTAGTTTGATCCTTTCCGTTCCTAGCCATCTTGTTTCACATTCCCAGAATATCTATTTTGTAATTTCTCATTTCTGCTGCTACCTGTGCAGCTTTTCCTTGTTCATTTAGGGTACGTACATTCCAGGTGTCAATTTTGGATGATTTCCTGGTAGACAAAAGGTGAGTCAGCAATCCAGACTCCTTAAGGCTTTCTCCGGATTGCGTCATACATCTCTTAGGCAGAGAGCCTTTATCTTTCCTGGATGGCGGATTTGCTTTTATTCTTTTCTTTGAGTTGTTCATGTATGTGAAGTTTTTTCTGCTTATTTTTTTAATAGTTCGGGATAGCCGAGAATCTAAATTGTATAAAATCATCTTCTGCATTAGCGTTTAAGTCCTTTGATCATGCAAATTAAATCTGCTGTCATATTGCCATGATACCTTGATGCAAAGCAATCCAGTCAATATAATGATAAGCATGAATATCATACAGGGTTAGGTTAAGGAAAAGTAGACCAAAGAAAAAAATAGGAGTAGAGGTGCAGTGTTAAATCATATCTAGAACACCCATTAAAGGATATAGAGATGCATTGTTTGATCAGACCTAAAACACCCTGAGAAGGATGGTCACAGGCCAAAGTTAAGGTGGAGAGCTATTACTATTGCCCTACAAGAGGTTATTTAATTACTCTTGCGCTATATGCAGACCCAAGTAGGAACTAACTACAAATGGTCATTAGGTGCACTGGCCTATAACTGATTTATCGGTCCACAATGAAATTAATAGTACTGCAAATATCATCAGCCTAATAGCACTTGCACGAATTAGCAAAGGCAGTAGCAAATTTTCAAAACCTGGATAAAATAAGGAAATCAAAAATACTAAGCAAGAAAACTAAACTAAGAATATTCAACTCAAATGTATTATCAACCCTTACCTACGTATGTCTTCTTCTTCTTCTTTCCTTCCTCATTTGCCTTTCAGCGTCGAGGGGAGATATAATTTGCGGTCTTTTGCTCTTCTGTTCGCCTCTGCTGCTGTTATGTTTCCTAGTGCTTCTAATATTCCATCAACCCATCTTTTTCGTGGTCAGCCCTTGGGTCTGGTGTTCTCACAACGTTTGTTGAAGGCTCGTTGTGTTGTGTTTTGTTCTTTCTGCCTTGTCACGTGGCCAAACCATTTTATCTGTTGTTTCCTTATATATTCTATGGCTTGGGCTATTCCTAGCTTTTTTCTCAGTTCTTAATTTCTGATCTTATCTCTCAGACTGTTTTCTGTCATTCGTCTAACACATTTCCTCTCAGTAGAGACTATTTTTCTTACTGTTCTTGCTGCTAGGTTCCAGATCTGGCATTGGTAGCACAACGTTGGGATGAAGATTGTATTGTACAGTGCCCGTTTTGCCTCTAGTGTTATTTCCTTGTTACACAATAGTGGTGGTAGCTGTCCAATGATTTGACAAGCTTTGTTGCATCTTGAATCTTTCTCTGCTGTTGAGAATTGTCGTTTGTCACTAAACTGCCTGGGTATTTGAATTCCTCTACCTGTTTTGGTTGCCTACCTTCTATAGTTATGTTAATGTTCTGTTTCTCTTTTGCGACATTCATGATTTCTGTTTTGTTGATGTTGATTTTCATGTTGTATTTTGTGCCTGTGCTGTTGAGTTCATTTAAGTGTTCTTGTAAGTCTTCCATCTTTTCATGTATTAGTGCCTGATCATCTGCAAATAAAAGCTCGTTGATCTCCTCTGTCTCTGATGGGTTGGCTAACTTGCATATTTAGTCCATGTATGTAATAAACAGTAGGGGGGGGATAGTACGCACCCTTGTCTTACACCTGATCTAACTTTGAAGTGGTCCGTATAACATGCTGCTGTTCAGACTGTGCAGCTGCTGTTGATGTAGAGACTTTTAATTAGGTTGGCCAATATACCTGGACAATATATAGTATTTTAAAGCTGGAAAACTACAAAGGAGATAAGAGAAAACTCCATGCTTTTGAAGACAAATGTCTAAGAAGAATACTCTGTTATTGAGTTATTTGTGGGTCATCATCATTGCACTCTGAACATGTCCATAGGTACTCAGATCCCCCTCCTCAGCAAAACTCACAGGGTCCAGCAACTGATAACTCCAGTTCTGTGTTGGTTAATTAGTCTTCTTATATGCCCACCTAGTTTCTCATTGCTGGCTGTGCCCATCTTAACTCCCATTTCTTTCATCCAAAGGAGTGATGTGGGCTCATGGTTGTCAAAGTCCTGTGCCCTTCCCACATCTCAGAGGGCATTGATGATGTCCAGCCAATCCATCGGCTGACCATCTTCAACGACAGCACAGCTAGCCAACCTGTCCGCTCTTTCATTTCCCTGTACTCCCACATATCCAGGGATGTAGACAAAGTGACTTTACGTATTTTTGACTTCTGCAATGACTCTACTAATTGCATGCATACAAAGCCCACCTCCACTTTTTTTTATCATGCTCATCGAATCTCTCAGCATGCAGGCGTGGGTGTAGTCTTGTGACTCTAACCAGATGAATCCCCTGGTCACTGCCATCACCTCCATCATCGTAGTATTCGTGGTCATAACGTATGCACCATGTCTTCCTTGACTATTCTGCCTGCCGAGCGTGCTGTAAATGCCCATGCACTCCTTTTGTGTCATATTACAGATCCGTCTGTATAGATGACTGAATCTTTCTCATCGGTGTTATCCCAGATGAGACCGTTGACCTCCGCATTGAGAACAACTGAGTTCTGTTCCCTACATTTCCTATCAAGTGTGACAATACACGAGACGGTGCCCCCGACTGACGTAGGCATTGGTACCCACACCTGGCCAGCGTTCATATTTCCATAGACCTACTTGATGACATCTTCTGCTTTGCCCACCCATGATTTGATTTGCCTCTTTTAGCCTGAGCCTTTTCCTGTGTTGAGCTCGTGGTGAAATGGATGCTCCCTATCTGCACTTATCTTCAGGTATGCTCGTGCCCTCCAGATCTTGATCCTCTCATCCATGGTTGGGAAGCCAAGAAGATACCTCATTGCTACACAGAGTGTCCCTCGTACACTCCAAGATAATGCTCATAGCTTCATTCTGTATTTTCTTTAGTCTGCAATATGTTGCAAATTGACAGGCTGGAGAATATTCTGTGTATACTTGAATGAATCCAAGACTAGTATAGAGATAAGAGAAAAAGCCATGCAATCAACGATCTCATGTATAATCAGGGAAAAGAAGATGGGCATATGTCGGACATGTGCTAAGAATAAAATAAAAGAATTTCAAAACAGGCTCTTATATAGGAAACATCATGATGTAGGAAAGGAGGAAGACCTAGGGAAACACTATAAAGAACACTTAAAAAAAAAGCAAAGTTGTCAGACAAAGATTCCATTAGATAAGATCGAATATCTCAAAAAGAATAGGGATGGGTGGCGAGAAACACTGCTAGCCCTATGTGATATCTAGCGTTGCTAGGATAAAGATAAAGTCAAAGAGAAGGAGATGAATGGCTGGATGTTTATAGGAAAATTCAAAATTTGAATCTGTGGTTTCTTCATAGTTTTTCCCTCCCCCAGTCTCTGGATAGAGGTTCTGACGTCTAGTCTTCTCAGAAAACAGTGAAAAATAGGAGGGCCTATGTGAACTTTAAAGAATCTTTGGCAGTTTAAAGTCGCATAGAGTATTCCAAAAATTGCCATTGTCTGGGAAAAAATTGTTAAGCAAATCTACCTATCTATGTCAATGACAGTGTGCCCAGCCAGTTGTGATCTTTCTGCGCCTACTCATTAAGTCACTGAGGAAACACACATGTATAAGTCTGTGTCTCAAACCATGCTAATGCTTTAGTCTAAGTGCAGCAATAATTTCTAAGGTCAAACTTCTTGTAGTCAATGCGAAAGTACCACTGTCGTCCTTCACAGTTTACCTCCATCAGGAGTCATGAAAGCCCACAAACTCCATACATGCCAAATAAAAGACCCATCTGTGTAAATTATTGTGTCACTCTCAGAAGAGTTCTTGAAAATTAAGGCCTGCACTTCCAACTCAATGACTATGGGATTTTGTTGTCTAAATTCTTTATCCAGTGTGATGATTAAAAGAAAGGAAATACTATGTACTCCGATGGCACTCATACCCATTCCTCCCCGAGTTCTATATCCTTGA
This sequence comes from Megaustenia siamemsis, assembly GCA_032433765.1. Classification (NCBI taxonomy): domain Eukaryota; kingdom Metazoa; phylum Mollusca; class Gastropoda; order Stylommatophora; family Ariophantidae; genus Megaustenia; species Megaustenia siamemsis. The sequence continues at coordinate 36,697,302 of JAVIAB010000041.1, read as the reverse complement.
TTGAACACACCTGCTGAAAAATATCCATAGCCTACCCCATCCATGACTTTCTTCTCTTTATTCACATAAATATTGTACATGTATGTTAAAAAATTAAATAAACCTGCTATGGCTAAAGCTAAACCTGATTCTAATATTGTAGGGAAAACAAATTTAGTTGATTGTAATAAGGCCCAAAAAGGCCCATTTTTAAATTGCAAGTATAAAAATATATATTATATTACTATGCCTATTATCTGTAGAATAGTTTACCCTTGATTCCCACTGAATTTAAAGTTATACATATTTTTGGACTAGACTGTGACTGTGAAGAATGGCTGCCAAACAGTTTGATACAAGCCTAAGCTTCACTCGGAAGAGGCATTGACACACAAAGAAAGTAAAGTGAAAAAAAAAAATTATCGTAGCATCATAAATAGTCTTTATGTTTAATTCCTTAAGAATATAAATATTCACTATACTCTAAATCTAAAAATTCATTCCTGCACTCAAAATTCATTCCTGCAACTACGTCCTTACATTTCTGCTATTATACTATATAGAAGGTGCCCATTCTCCACGCAATTAGGCTCATTCTCTTCTCTCTCTTGATCCTTCCAGTGCTGCTGGATATCACATTGAGCTCGTAGTGTTTTTCGCCACATATCTCTATTCTTGGCGAGATGTTTGATCTTATCTAATGCCTGCCAATTTTTGTCTCTTTTATAAGTGTTATTTTTAGTGTCTCTCTAGGTCTTCCTCTGTTTCTGTATCCTGATGTTTCCATATAAGAGTCTGTTTTGGAATTCTCTTGTTATCTCTTCTAAGCACATGCCTGAAATATGTTCATCTTCTCTTCCTAATTGTAGAAGAGATTGTTGTTTGCATGGCCATTTTTCTTACCTTTATATTAGTCTTGAACTAATTCCATTGTACACAAGGTATTCTTCTTAGACATTTGTCTACGAAAGAATTTAGTTTTTTCTCAATGTATTTGTTGTTTCCCAGCTTTCATATGCGTAAGTAAGGGTTGATAATACGTTTCAGCTGAATATTCTAAGTTTAGTTTTCTTGCTTACTATTTTTGATCTTCATATTAAGTCCAGGTTTTTTTAATTTGCTGCTGCTTTTGCTATTCTTCTTCAGGTATCTTTTTTGTTTCACTTTCTTGATCTATATTACTACCAAGATATATATTGGTCTACTCTTTCCAATGTCTGACTATTGAGATGTATATTGTCCTCTGGAATATTTTTATTTTTCATTATTTTTGTTTTATCCCTGTTGATTTCAAGTAATATTCTTTACACTATGGATGATAGGCTATCTGTGTTATTTTGCATTTTATTGATATATAAGTCACTTAGGAGCACTCTGCATTTATATCTTTTATGCTTATAATTTATAGTGGTATTCCATGTTTCAAGATATTTCACAAGGACAATCTAAAAATGTGGACAAATGCTTTTCTAAAATCAATTAAACTGCAGATTAATGGTTGTTGTTTTTCTGTATGTTCTAGTGTTATCCTTAAAGTGAATATTTGGTCTAGACAGCTTCTCCCCTTTCTGAATCCTGCTCATTCTTTGTGTATAATATTATCTACAGCATCTTTTATTCTGTTCAGCATGATTCTACAGAAAACTTTAGAGGCAAATGATAAAAGAGTTATTCCTCTCAAGTTATTGCAATATTTAAGATTGTCTTTTTTAGGTAGTTTGATAATGATCCATTTCTTCCAGTTTGTAGTAACTGTTTCTCCATCCCAAATTTTATTAAATAACTTTCTTAAGTGGAATAAGTTTTGCTTTAGTGTGCTTGAATGATGGAAGGACAACTAGAATAGCCACTCAAACAGGGGGCTCTGATAGTGTCATAGACCTGACACTGGTGTCTTCCGCCTTCCCACTGCTTTGCAGGTGGAGTGCACTGGGGTTCCACGGAAATGATCACTATCCATGTGTCCTAATTGAGAAAGGCAGAAATAGAAGCCAGAAAAGCAATTTCCACACACTCCACTATGAGAACCCAGACCAAGATGTCATTAGCAAAATAGGACATAGGAAACAGGGCGCCCCTCGCAGGAGGCAGGAGAGATGGACGCAGTCACCCTGGTGGAATGCAGAAGTCGAGGAAGCTTGGCGGAACAAGAGACAAACAGCCAAGTCATGGCAGAAAGCCAGAAGGAATGGAAGAACACAACCTGAGCTCTTGTAGCATCTGAAAGAAGAGGTCAACCAAAAAATGATGCACTTTAAACTATGTGCTAAGCAGGCTAATGATGCCAAATGGGATGGTTTTTGTAAAAAAGTGTGCACAGAAAAATCGTAGGCCGCATTCTGGCGCCTTCATCAGAGCATGAATGGCACAACATGACACAGAGGCATACCAGACTTCCAGAGCATAGGCCAGATATGGCACAAATCTGATGAGAGCAAAGGGAAGGCCCTGCATGCCCGCTACATTGAGCAGACTGACCAAAGAAATGAGGCTGTAAGAATGAGGATACAGGGGTCCCTTTTGTGTGAGGATGTAGTGCTGGGAGAAGACCTCACAATCACAACCGATACCATTCACACAACACTTAAAAGGTCACACAACACAGCTCCTGGTCCAGATGGTGTTCGGTACAATGACATAGGCGATTTAGCCGATAAAGACTTCCAAAACTGGACAAAGAGTTTAATGCCAGCATTCGGAGTGGCCAGATTAAGGAGGAGTGGCTACATAGCGACTTACTACCGCTACCGAAGCCAGACAAGGACAATTCTCAGATCAGTGCCTACAGAATCATACAATGCAGAATACTGCAGGCAAGCTACTGGAGAAAATAGTTGCCCATGTCCTTACCTGTCACCTTGAACAGAAACATGCATTCCCACCCACACTCTGAGGTTATAGATATAACAAAGAGACATGGCTCAATGCGACAGTCTTCACCTATGACGTTTTCGAAGGCTTCCACAAACAAGAGGAGACATGTGCTGCTGCTATAGATCTGGAGGATGCATACAACATTTGAATACCTCATGCATAAGCTCCTCAAAATGGCGGTGCACCCCTTCCCTTCCTCATTAGATGGATTGCTGCAGCCCCGTTTCAGAGGAAGGTGATACTTAGATGTGGAAGTTGGTCATCCGAGCCAACATCTATTTGTCCAGGGCTGCCACAAGGCTCACCATTGTCACCAGTTCTATTTAACGTGTACACAATAACGATCACAGAACAACAACTGGATGGGAGGGGAAGAACTATGACTTTTGCTGATGATATTCTGGTATATCAACAGAGAAGAGACAGACGGGGAATCGCCTCCACAATGCAAGACGAACTCGATCGCATTTCTTCCTGGTGTGGAGTATCAAGTGCCTTGGTTAATCCTAATAAAGCATCAGTTGCATGGTTCTCACTTAAAATCATATCATTAACATGCAAACACAGTTGGTACAATGGAAGCTGATGAGGTGACCAGGGACAAGGTGATTGATGACATACCTCGGAGTTAAGTTTGATTGCAGCCTGTGTTTTCGGGACCACGGCAACCATGTGATAACAAAATCCCGCAAAGGATTAGTCGCCTTGAAGGTCATGGCAGCTGCCAACATCGAGCAGAGACTACTTACCCTTCTTTTACAGGGACTAGTCCTCACACCAATCAAGTATGTCCTGGCAGTTCTTACTGTCAGTAAGACGCAAACTGACAAGCTGGAGAAAATACAGAATAAAGCTATGCACATTATCTTAGGGTGTATGATGGACACTCCCTGTGTAGCAATGAGGTATCTTCTTGACTTTCCAACCATGGATGACAGGATCAAGATCTGGAGGGCACGAGCATACCTGAAGATAAGTGCAGATAAAGACCATCCATTTCACCACGAGCTCAACACAGGGAAAGGTGTCAGGCTAAAAAGAGGCAAATCAAATAATGGGTGGGCAGAGCAAAAGATGTCATCAAGTAGGTCTGTGGGCTTACCAATATCAATGCTGGCGAGGAGTGGATACTGGTGCCTATGTCATTCAGGGGAACATTCTCATGTATTGTCACACTCTACAGGAAATGTAGGGAACAGGACTCAGTCATGGTCAATGCGGAGGTCAACGGTCTCTTCTGGGATAACATCGATGAGAAAGATTCAGTCATCTATGCAGACGGATCTGTAATACGACACCAAAGAAGTGCATGGCATTTACAGCACGCTCAGCAGGCAGAATAGTCAAAGAAGACAGTGGTGCATACATTATGACCACGAGTAGCATGATGATGCAGGTGACGGCAGAGACCAAGGCATTCCTCTGGTTAGAGTCACAAGACTACACCTTGTATACTGTGTGATTTGAAGAGCATGATAAGAAAAGTGGAAGTGGGATCTGTACGTAAACAATGGGTAGAGTCATTGCAGAAGTAAAAAACATGTGAGGTCACCTTAGTGTACCTCCCAGGACATGTGGGAGTATGGGGAAATGAAAGAGCGGACAGGGTGTCTAGTTGTGCTATTGTTGAGGATGGTCAACCAATGGATCATGCAGACATCATCAATGCCCTCCGGGAAGTGGGAAGGACACAGAACTTCTACATCTATGAGTCCACGTCACTCCTTCAGATGAAAGAGAAGAACAACTAACAAAATAAAAGGAAAGAGAGATTGCAGACGACAAAGAGAGAAAATACTAGAAAGCTTGGTGTCATGGCATGGCAAACAGTCAACAGAACTGATACGATGCACTGTATATAGAAGATTGTGGAAGGACATGATCACCTTCGCCAACCAGTATGGCACATGATGATGATGTGGAGTGTTTCACTGTATTATCAAAGTCTTTAAAAATTGCTTTGGTAGGATTTTACCTTACTCAGTCTTGACATTTAACATGGCTATTGGCTTCACACCTATTTTGGATATGTTTCCATCTGATGTCTGAGATCAAAGTTTTCTTTTCAGTTTCTTTAAATCCAATACTTTAATTCAGCTGATGTCAATATTGTTGTGTTGTGAATGTCCAATAGTTCATCTATATTTAATTCATCTATTACACCCAAACCTTCAAAATGATTGCTGTCTTCAGGATGTGCATCTTGTGGTGACTTCTCAGTTTAAGTTTAATCTTCCCAATACATAGATTATGGTCACTATTGATGTCAGCTCCTCTATAAGCCCTCACACCAATCAATGAATTTTTTAATCATCATCCAATACATAGTTAGTCAAATCTCTAGATCTATTTGATCTCTATTTTTATCATCTGGAGATATCCATGTTGTCTTATTTATCTTCTTGTGTGGAAATAGTGTTCCACCTTTAACTACGTCTTCAGTTAAACATAGCTCTATTAACCTTTCTCCCTTGTTGTCTCTTCCCACTTTGGCATTAAAGTTTCCCATTACTACATATAACTAAGAATCATCTTACAATATGTAAGCTGTTACTGAACCTATCTTTTATTATTATGTAGTAGTACATTTTGATTCCTCTTCTTATCTCCGGGACTTTTCCACGTGAATAGTTTCCCTTTCTCTTGCTCATGATGATAGTATACATTCCTGTTTGACTCCTGTTTCAATTTGAAACCAATCCCTCATTCCCTCCTCTGTGTGAACAGCATAAGTATAGCTGTCATATATGATTTTTATAATGTTGGTAATATTTGGTGGTATTCTGTAATGTTTCAAGACATTCCACAACATATTACTAAGAATCATCATGAGAGGTGTAAGGAAAAAAATAAAACCAGAAATAAGAGAGAAACAGTGTGGATTTGTGGAAGGTAAGGGCACCAATAATGCAATATACATCCTGAGAACATTGATAGAAAGAGCTGTACAGGTAAAGAAAGATCTATATATGTGCTTTATAGACTACACAAAAGCATTGGCAAAGTAAAGCATGTGGAAATAATCAATATGCTGGAGAAATTAAATATTGATGGTAAGGATCTGAGAATCATAAAAGAAACATGTACTGGCAACAAACAGCAGCCATATGAATTAGCAACCAAACAGGATGGTTCCAATATCAAAACTAGGAGTCAGACAAGGCTGTATTCTGTCACCAGATTTGTTTTCACTTTACAATGAAAATATTATGAGATCAATAGAAGACAAAAAAGGAATTTAAGTCAACTGTCATAACATAAACAATTTGCAATATGCAGATGACACAGTCTTAATATCAGAGACAGAGAATGAACTACAAGAAATTATAGATGTAATAGTAAAAGAAAGCAACAAGAAAAGTCTCAGTCTGAATAGTAAAAGTAATGGCCATATCGAAGAAACAATCATGACCATCATAAAAATAAACAGGACAAATCTGAAACAAGTGGAATGCGTCAAATACTTGGGCACAATAATAACATCAGACAGAAGATGCACTACAAAAATAAAAAGCAGAATAACTCAGGCCAAAAATAGCATTTCAGAAAATGAAAAACGTCTTATGCAACAAAAAAGCTGTTATGGAACCTATCTTTTATCATTATGTAGTAGTACATTTTTATTCTTTTTCTTATCTCCAGGGCTTTTCCACGTGTATAGTTTCCCTTTCTCTTGCTCATGATGATAGTATACATTCCTGTTTGACCCCTGTTTCAATTCGAAACCAATCCCTCATTCCCTCCTCTGTGTGAACTGCACAAGTATAGCTGTCATATATGATTTTTATAATGTTGGTAATATTTGGTGGTATTCTGTAATGTTTCAAGACATTCCACAAGGACAATCTATGTAGTATGCCATTAAACCTTTTTTTAAAACAATTAACTTGCAGATTAATGGTTGTTTATTTTTCTGTATGATCTTCTAGTATTCTCTTTAGAGTGAATATTTGGTCAAGACAGCTTCTTCCCTACTTGTTTCTTCGCGCATTATATTATCCACAGCATCTTTTATTCCGTTCAGTATGGTTCTATAGTATGCACTTTATATAAATCATCATCAAAGGGCCATGCCAGTTGATGTAAGTGATCATCTCCCTCCACATTTCTCGGTTCTGCATGTTATTAATTTAGTCTATGATCTTTTATTATGCCATTTGGATAAGCTGTTCAATATTTTTTGTCTGGGTTTTCCTTTGCTACCTTTACAATTCATTCTCCCCATTGTTATAGTATTCTCAAAATCTTATTTTTGCATCACATTCCAAATAAATATAGATTGTCTCCTTCTTATGATGCTATTTCCAGTTTCTCCAGCTCTTTTCAAACATTATTTATTAGTAATCTTTTCGATTCATAGCATTCTTCTGATAAATCACATCTCAACTGCCTTTAATGTTCTCTATATTGTCTTGCTTATTGTCCATGACTCACTTCCATATAGTTGGACAGGTTCTATGTAGCACCTTAGAACATATTTTTAAACATTAATTAATTGACATTGATTTGTTATGTAGGATGTTTTTATATGATGGAATTCTGTCATTGCTTGTCCTATTCTGCTTCTATTTCTGCAGTGCATCTGCCATGCGATATTATTGATCCCAGGTATTTATTATTTTATGTATTTGTTTCAGGATTATTCCATTTAGTTTTACTTTACATTCTAGTGTGGTCGTTTTCTGTGATATTATCATAGTTTTTGTCTTTTTTATGTTGAGGGTAAGCCTTTATGACTTCATGTTCACTTTCCATCACAATCTCATCTAATAGATTTTGAAGATCTGTGATCTTGTTGATTTTTTTTGCTATTGACTTAAATAGTAACTTATACACTACTCACTATTGTATTAATGTATATCATCATCGACATACCGTCGTAGGTTGTCTATAATATATAATAAATACTTAAATACTATAAAAAATAATAATATAATTATAATTAATAATTATGGCATATTAATAATATTATTTATTCATTATTAATTTATTATAATTGTATAAATTAATAATTAAAAATTTGGTAATTTCCTAGTTTGATCAGATATATTATTTCAGTTTGGAAGAGTGATGTCCCCTAAAATATGTCTGCCAAAATACAGTGGTTCTACGCATTCTTGGCGTTGGGGTCATTACGCTGGCATGTGTCACTCACACTGGCGTTTGGGTCAGCGTCTGCGTCCAAATTATTCTCAAGCTCCGCACCAGATTGCTAATCGCTGACAGGTAATTCTCAAGCTCCGCACCAGATTGCTAATCGCTGACAGGTAATTTGAGGTAATACAGACGTTGCATTGTGTTTCGTAAAGCTATTTCTAGATATTTTTTGTACCCTTCGATCAGAAGATCATAATTAGGCCGAATGGCGTCGTTTTTGTCACGCGTTATAATATATTTATAAATATTTAACACTAAAGCTAAACCTAACCCCTGGACCCAACGCCCAATCAACAGATACTCCGAAATGATTACATGCCAGCGTATTGACCCCAACGCCAAGAATGCGTAGAACCACTGTATTTTGGCAGACATATTTTAGGGGACATCACTCTTCCAAACTGAAATAATATATCTGATCAAACTAGGAAATTACCAAAAATTTTATTATATATTATATATAATATTATAATTATAATAATTGTTTAATTCAATAATAATTAATAATTATAATAATAAATAATAATAAAAAATGTAAAGAATAATAAATTAATAAATTATTTTTTTAAATTTAATTTTGAATTTTGTTGGCAAGTTTTGCATTGGTCACTGGTTTTATTTTGTTTGCCTGCTTTATTTTACCTTCCATTTTCCACCTTTATCCCTTTCATTATTAGCATTGCAAACATAGCGGGCATATCTGTCAAGTACCCAGGACTGAGTTAACGTTGCCATCTTTGAGGCGGTATCTGCTCTCATTTTGAATTATAGTTAGTTATTGCACTGTAAGACTAGCAGTACGAAATTATCAACCAACGATCAAGGAACTGATCCATGACAACCTCTAGTCCTAGTGCCCCCCCCCCCCCCCCCTTATTATCCCCAATGGTGGTCTTGGTAAGCCATCATTCTACATGTTCCCTAGAATTCACAAACTCGACAATCCATGACGTCACATTGTGTCAGCGTGTGCTTGCCCTACGGAACACATATCCGACTATCTAGACAGTGTCTTTCCAGTCCATGCTGGTTAGTCTTACCTCAAAGAGACAAACCTTGAGGATCTTCTCTTCCATCTCTCTCTCCCGTGGTCGTTCATATCGACTTTTTGTCCTCGATGTTTGCCCTCTCTCTACACCTCTATCCCTCACTCCGACGGCCTCCAGGCTTTACGGTTCTTCCTTGACCAAAGGCAACATCCTTCTGTTGATACTGCCACTCTTCTCCGCCTTACTTAGCTTGTCCTCATTCTCAACACCTTTGAGGTCAATGGTGACTTCTATGACCAAATCAGTGAACTAGCCATGGACACCAAGATGGGCCCCAGCTATGCTTGCCTATTCATGGGTTCATTACCTTGAACACCAAATACTCAATTCGTATCAAGGACCCCTCCCCATCAAATACCTCTGGTATATTGATGACTAAAAGCCCAGTAGACAACGCACGTGATCAAATTGATTATATAATGATAAGCAATAGATTTAGAAACAGACTGGTGTGTGTGAAAACTAGACCAGGGGCAGATTGCAATAGTGATCATGTACCAGTTGTGGGAAAGCTTAGAGTAAAATTAAAAAGAACAAAACGAGCCTCAGTTAACATCAAGGTAAATTTAGATTTACTAAAATCAGACAAGAAGCTGCAAGACAAATATAAAATCACAATTCAGAACCGGTACAATGCAATAGAGAAGATACAACGCATTGATGAACAGTGGGAAATGCTAAAAGAGTCAATGCAACAAACATCAAAAGAGTTCATACCACCAGTGAGGACAAATTCAAGAAAGAAATGGATGACAGATGATATTTTGCAGCTAATGGATACAAGAAGAAAAAATACAGAAAATAAAGATGAGTATAAGAGGTTAAATAAAGAAATTGTAGTAAAATGCAATGAAGCAAAAGAAGCATGGCTAAAAGAGAGATGCAAAGAGATCGAATTGCAACAAAAAGGAGATGCTAAAGCTATATATAAACAAATTGAAGAATTAACAGGAAGAAAAATGCTATCAAAAACTGGATGTTTAAGATCAAAGAAATGAGAACTGTTGATTGATCAAGAAAACATAAGGGAACGATTGACAGAATACATTAAAGATCTTTATAATGTTGAACGAACGGAAGTAAATATTAACGATAATGGAGAAGGGCCAGAAATACTCAGAGAAGAAGTGGAAGACGCCTTGCGCAATATGAAAGTAGGCAAAGCTCCTGGACCAGATAATATAACTAAAGAAGAGATTGAAGCCATGGGTGATTCGGGAATAAAAATAATAACAAAAATATTGAATGATATCTACAACAGCAATATATACCAGACGACCTGCTCAAATCAATATTTATAGCCCTACCAAAGAAATCTGGTGCAATTGAATGCGACGATCATCGCACAATAATAAGGCTTTATGATTCACATGACTAAGATATTACTAAGAATCATCGTGAGAAGAGTGCGAAATGAAATCAGTCCAGAAATTAGCGATGAACGGTGTAGTTTTGTTTGAGGTAATGGAACGAGCAATGCCATATATATCATAAGATCTTTAATGGAAAGAGCCATAGAGGTGAACACAGATCTATACCTATGTTTCATAGATTACACCACGGCATTTGACAAAGCAAAGCACCAAGAAATAATCAAAATTTTAGAAAGCATAAACGTAGACAGCAAAGATCTAAGAATAATAAAGAACATGTACTGACAACAAACAGCGGCCATAAGAACTGGAAACCAATTGGGAATGTTTCAACAAATAAAACAATGTGTTAGACAAGGTTGTGTGCTGTCACCAGATTTGTTTAATATTTATAGTGAGATTATTTTAAGATCCATAAAGGGACATGCCTGGAATAATAATTGGAGGTCATAATATAAATAATCTAAGGTATGCTGATGATACTGTCTTAATCGCTAAGAGTGAAAATGAATTACAAGAAATGGTCGATATTATAGTGAAAGAAAGCAAAAATAAAGGACTCAGCCTTAATAGCAAAAAGACAGAGGTAATGGTAACAACAAAGAAAAAGACATCACCTCAGTGCAAAATAAAGACAAGTGGAACAATATTAAAACAGGTAAATGAATTTAAATATTTGGGAAATTTGTTAACCTCAGACGGAAGATGTACAAAAGAGGTGAGATGCAGAATAGCTCAGGCAAAAGCAGCTTTCCAAAAAATGAGGAAAATACTATGCAATCCATTTTTGACAACAGAAACAAGAAAAAGAGTTCTTAAATGTTACGTAGAGCCAGTCTTAACATATGGATGCGAGTCATGGACAATAGGACAACAGACAAGAAAATCACTGGAGTCTGTAGAAATGTGGTTTTACAGAAGAATGTTGAGAATGCCATGGACTGCTAAGAAGAGTAATGAAGAGGTTCTGAGAGAGGTCAAAGCATAAAGAGAGCTAATTTCCAATGTTAGGAAGAGACAATCATCATTTTTTGGCCATGTAATGAGAAGAGAACAACTTGAATATATTGTAACAAATGTTACATGCTAAATGTTAAGATTGTTAAGCCACATGTTAAAAAATGTTGCTTAACAATTTGTCCGGCCGGGTAATCGGCTTATCTCGGCTCGGCGGGTCATGGCGGGTGGCGGGTCGGGGATTATCTCGGCGTGCGGGACAGAGCGGTTCTAAAACTTGGGGAAAGGGGCAATGTGCTACAGGTAAATGCTGACGTGTTATTAACGGTGTACAGGTTCTAAAATTGGGGAAATGGGCGATGTGCTTCAGGTAAATGATGACGTGTTATTAACGGTGTAGTGGTTCTAAAACTTGAGGAAAGGGTGCCTTTATTTTGAATGGCGGAGTGTGTTATTAGTATCGCTAACATCGTTATCATCACGTGTCGTGTTTTGCAGTAAGGTGATAATGTGCTAACAATCTAACATTAAATAGTGACGATCTCTCTCTCTCTCTCTCTCTCTCTCTCTCTCTCTCTCGCTCTTTCACATTCAATGTAAAGCAAATAAAAAAAAAGATTTGTTCTATATTTCACAGTTTTATTAATGCAAGACATATTTGAAAATATATTACTGTCCGGTTGTTGAATTTGGGCATCCATGGGCCCTCGAAACCGAAGTATCCACGGGGCGAGCAAACGATAAATGATACGGTCGTTTATGTGTTGTCTCGATGAAAAAGGCATGAGAATTATGTTAAGTTTCGCGCTACGACACTTAAAAATTATATAATAAACACAATATAGACCACATGTGTTGCTAAACAAATCTTGCAGCACCCGTGGGTTGTAGACGAATGGCACGTGTGAGTTCCGATCGATAAAGTTTAAAATATCCACGTGTCTGGGCGGTAAACCGTAGGAATCGAAATACTCACATTCTCCGAGACGTTGTAAAAGAGGGCCACCCAATGTTCACCAGGTTCGTGGGCAAAGTCGGTGTTTATGACAAAGGCTGCGGTCGCGGTTGGGTCGATGGTGGGCGGTAAGTGGTTTCGTGGGAGGACACTAACAAGTGAACAACGTCGAACGAAAATATTCGACATAAAAGGTTGTAAATCTCCCTCGTGTTCATCTTCTCTCTCTCAAACGGCGAAGTCTGTTAGAATCTGCCGTGTATTGGACACCTCGAGTACTGAGTCCAACTCGGCGTAGACGATAACTTGTAGGGGAGTAGTTGTGGGAGTGGCAAACTTGAGTTCTATCGACAAGGGTCCGCTTGTGGCTAGCTCAAAATGGGAGCCGTCCAGTAGGCTGGAGGAGAGGTCAAAACCAAATAGACAAAATCCGTCCTTTAACTCTCGATAATCAATGTTATTCCCAGCGTCCTTACCAGTCAGACCCATTGACTTTGAACGAAATCAATACGCGAGAGCTTTCTTTGGTACTTAAATACCGTTTTCCCACACCCTGTAGGCCCGGCTATCAGAGCTGTGAAGGGATGTTTCCAGCGGGGATCCATCCTCACATCTGATACTTTAGTAATTATACCACCGAAAAAAAGACAAGTGATTTTACGTTAACCCGCGAGGTTTCCCCTCTTCAACTCAAGTCTATTTTAAAATCTACACCTTATATAAACACTACGGGGGAGGGGGGGTCCTAGTCTCATTACGCGTTATCTGAGACCGAATTGTTAGGGGTCAAATTATTTCATACAACATCGTCCAGGTCAATTGGGGATTTCCCACACATCACTCTATTGGTTCGGTTAGCGCAATCGATAGGCGGTTGGCTTACCACGGCAACAGCCGGGGTTCGTAATCCTGGCGAGGACACCTGGGTTTTACTAATTCCCTAAAAATTAGTAGGAGCCGCGATAGCTCAGTGGTTAGTGAACTGGACTACTACGGACAAGGGGTAGGGTTCGATCCCAACCGACGGCTCCGATTTCACCCAGCCTTAAATGGGTACCGGATTTTTTCTGGGAAAGTAAAAGCAGCACGGGCGTAATACCGACCACATTACCCCAAAAATCATGTGCTGAAGGTCTGTAAAATATAGGGTCACTAACACCATATTTCCCTATACGCCACTTGGCGTGACGGGGGGTACTTTACTTTTTTTTTTTTTACTCTATTGGTTCAGTTCGAGGGATCACTGAACATGTCGCAACACGCCTGATAACGTATTACCACGCCTGATAACGTATTGCATTGGTTACTATAAATAGACGGTCCTCGACCCGATAACCGTAAGGGTATAAAACCCAGTCGATCAGTGTACACACAACATAGATAACCAGCGTCTGTTACCAGGTGGCTTGTGTTTGTTTTCTTTGAATATGGAGTCGTGTAGCTTGAATATGCCAACTTCGTTTTATATCTGTGATCGGCGCATATTTATGTCACGTGGTAATGAGAATATAGTTCCATTGTCAAAGGATGGTGTTAAGGCAGTCTCAGTTTGTGTTTTTCGTAACAGACCATTGATAAATATAAGGACATATAGCGGTGAGAGTTTTTTTAAGTTTCCTACCAGAACTTGGATAACACTATCGAGAGAGGAATTTATCACATTAGTTGAGATGCGAGAGGAAATTTTAGCCGCTTATGCTAACCTCATCTACACGCCACCGCTTGTTAACCAGAACTATATGCCACCTCTTGTTAACCAGAACTACACGCCATCGCTTGTTAACCAGAACCTCAACTACACACCATCTTTTGTTAACCAGAACCTCTAATACTACTCGCCCCCTTTTGTTAACCACCAGAACCTCACTCTTGTTAATCAGACGATAGATCCTGTAGTCAGCATTGATACCCCGGGTGAATCAACAGAGTCACCAATTACCTTTTCCAGCTTTGATCAAGGTTTTGTCAAAATGGAGGGGGGTTGTGTTTTTAAGGCTAATGAAACTTCCTATGCACCTGTGTTTGATAGACATTTAACACAAACAGACAGTACCACCAAAATAGGAGTGAGGAAGCCCAGACGATTAAAATTAATAAATTCATCAACCGGACAGTAATATATTTTCAAATATGTGTTGTATTAATAAAACTGTGAAATATAGAACGAATTTGTTTTTTATTTGCTTTACATTGAATGTGAAAGAGCGAGAGAGAGAGAGAGAGAGAGAGAGAGAGAGAGTGGTGGCCAGCTGTGTCTTTGTAGAACAGAGCGGTCGTCAAGTATCCAGTTTTCACATCCTCCCAGTAGTTTAGTGTAGCCTCAAACACTGCTCTAAAAGGATAGGTATTCTCCGATGGTGTAACCAACGTGTCGTTTAGAGATACGTCGACGATAATAGATTCGCTTCCAGAGGTTTATGATGTAAACAAAGCAGTTTTGTGAATAATGTCCACACCTATAATTGGTCAGGATTGTGTAGCACCAGCAGCTTTATAGCGAACACAGAAAACATCACAGGATTGTGCTGTTCTGAAACAACTATGCCATGCTACCCTAGAATTGCCTTTCATGGGATTACTGTGACCACAAACCACTCTCCATGTGTGTGCCACATATTTACACCCCAGAAAGAATACTGAATATAACAACATCATGTGCCGTCTGTGATATTAATGACCACAGACCATGAGCCTCCTGTATGATTGATACAACTGTTGCACCAAGCATTTCATCAGCAGAGCCATATCTATGGAATGTTAATCTGACATTGTTCTTGAATGATGTCCAAGTTAATGAGACATCAGAATCGTGTGGTGGCAGTTACAAGAAGGGAGCGGAGAACATCAAGTTCTGCTGCTATAAAGGAGACTTGCCTTGCTATCCCAGAGTTGCCTTAAATGGGATCACTGTAGTTGAAAACTTCTCCTCTTGTGTAAACTACACATTCACATCTAAGAGTGAATCAGTGAAGCTCACAAAATCATATTCTCTGTGTGGTTTTACTAACTACAGGTCATGTGGCTTCTGTTGGATTGGAAATGATAACTTACCACCACTGTGTGTCTATATGTTTGGAATTGGAGTCATCAATGATGGCCTAACATCATCGAATGCTACGACGATCATCATTTTCGGGAGGACGTGAACTCCCATGGTATATGGTGGATAGGCAGCAGGAACCATTGAAGGCTATGTCTGAAAAGTGTTCCTTCTTGCAGTTTCCTCATATTCCAAGACCGGCTTGTTGCAGGAGCTACTGAGTTAAGTGCTCTGTGCACACCGTGAGCTGTGGTTCATCCGTTTTGACCCTGCTTCGATATCCCGCTTGTTTACGATGAATGATGATATCGTATGACAGGGAACAGTTGGCTGTGTTCACTTTCTGCGCGGTTTCGCATTATTTCTTTTGGCGTGTGCTGAGACTGCTACGATGGGGACTACAGTTACCTTTCTTTGTTTGGGAGATGAGTTAGTAATTAGGATGATTCCACTGGCACGGGCGGTTGAGCAATTATGGATTTTAATTCGTTTGCTGTGATACCGAGGCCTTCCATAACCAATAACCAAAAACGTCGACTTGTGAAAATAGACTGTGAAGATAAATGTTTACTGGTCCTACCTCATCATCCGGTGGTACACTATCCCCATTGGGGAGGGTGATCTTGACCCGTAGATGCAAAAACGTGTTGAAAAGATCTAAATACTCCTCGCTGTTTCCAGAAATGAAAAACTCGAAGGGTGTCCCAGGCGACAAGGCTGCAATCAGACGAATTTCAATAAATTGACCAGAGTCAAGAGGTGTCTGTGTGGGTGGAACGCTAAAAAAATCCAAACCAGAGTGAAGACATTCACACGATTTGGGGTGAATGAGGGACATTATTAATCGAAAAATTCCTTTGCCACCCTCGTCTTCGTCTTCTTGCTGTACACCGAATGAAGGGGAACTGTCTAGCTGTCGATTTTATCCTCTTCGTAACGGGTTCTCCTGGTGGAGGTAACTTCATAACTCGCTATCTGCTTTATCGTAAACCACATCCTGATTGGTTGTTACCACTCAGGTGGTCTACGGCCCCGTGTATCAACCGCTGACCGGCCTCCTTAGCTCGTTCTTTGATAGCTTCACCAACCCCAGCATGGTATGAGAGAAGAAGAAGAAGTGGAAACTTTAGGAGAGCCCGATTTGCGAGCAGTAAACTCGGGAGTGAGGAGAGAGCGAACCATGCTGGGGTTGGTGTTTAGGAAACTATCCCCCTACTTAGAACTTGTCTTTATTTGTCAAGTGGTAGTTATTTATACCATTGTCGCGGTCTCGCTGTTTAATCTGACCACTGAAAAGCCAGATGCAAAGGACGGAAAACTGTGGATAGCCCTACTGAGCAGCTGTTTGGGTTACATGCTACCGAATTACAAACTTGGAGAGACGACGGTGAAACAAGTAAAATGAGTTTTTATGTCACCCTACCCAGCAATGCATCTATCGAACTTTTTAAGGATAAAAACCCCGGCCACCTTTTCGTTAAACTCCCTCAGACCATTGACATTTCGACGCAGTATGAGATCGCATTGGTGGAGATACAGTTTCCGCTTAATTATTTCAATGTAATAGAAGGTGCTGTCTGGATTCGTTACGAATCTCTTGCTAACGACGATAATTGCGATGCTAGATCACATTTCAACGTGACCCTGGAGTCTGGGTTATACAAGATACCCGGTGCGTTCATCGGCGCGTTGAATGCGTTGATCATAAAAGCGGAGGCGGAGGAGTCGAACGGGGATGTGAAAGCGAAAAAAAAAATGAGATTCATTTACGCAAAGGAGGTGAATAAAGCCATCTTTAAACTCTACGAAAAAGGGGTCAGTGTTACCATAAGCGACACTTTGAAAAACATGTTAGCCTTCCGCACGACCTCTATATCAGACACAGCTCCCGAAATCTACAGCGTGGGCGTAATGGACTTGGAAAGTGTTGCGAAGAATGTCTACGTCTACTGCGATCTCGTTTCCCCCAGACCGGTCGGGGATGTGATGGTGCCTCTCCTCAGGTGCGTACCTGTTCTCAATAGAAATCACACCGTTGTGTTTCAGATCTACGATAAGCCTCACTACCTACACCTGAGTCAATTTTCCTTCGATACCGTGGAAATCCTTCTAGCCAACGAACAGGGATAAACAATTCAATTCACCAACGGAACGTCGGTGCTAACGGTACACTTTCGAGCGAATAAACATCTCGAGCTGGTATAATGGTGAGACACCCCCCCACCCCCTTTTCATCGAGATTTTGAGTTATATGAAGACTTTTACTGTTGTCAGGCGGGTGATGGAATGCCCGTTTTTATAGGAGGTTGAAGTCAGAGCGGTCGAGGAATCGGTAGTTTCTTTACGGGAATCGGGGGGGGGGGCTATTTTACCCTGATTAAAAACAGGCGGTAAGGCCTTACTCAGAGAAGGATTGGGGACCGGTCTACAGGTCGCACAGGACGCATTAGCCGGGAAAAATGTCAGTGAAGCTTTCAAAGAACGAGCTATGGAGGCCGGTCAGCGGTTGATACACGGGGCCGTAGACCACCTGAGTGGTAACAACGAATCAGGAAGTGGTTTACGACAAAGCAGAAAGCGAGTTATGAAGTTACCTCCACCAGGAGAACCCGTTACGAAGAGGATAAAACCGACAGCTAGACCCCCTTCATTCGGTGTACAGCAAGAAGACGAAGACGAGGTGGCAAAGGATATTTTCGATTAATAATGTCCCTCATTCACCCCAAATCGTGTGAATGTCTTCACTCTGGTTATGATTTATTTATCGGTCCACCCACACAGACATCTCTAGAATCTGGTCAATTCTCAAACACCAACCCGTATAGTGATAGATCTGATTACGGCCAGTGCCTTTAATTGTGTTTATACCGCTAACCCTTTCAATGTTCAACACTTTGGTTTGACTTTTATAAACTTGACGGTCGACGGGAAATGTATCTCGGGAAAGCATCTAACTATGGACTTTGAACGAAATCAATACGCGAAAGCTTTCTTTGGTACAAATCTGGCCATGGGTCTGATTGGTAAGGATGCTGGGAATAACATTGATTATTGAGAGTTCAAGGACGGATTTTATCTATTTGGTTTTGATCTCTCCTCCAGCCTACTGGACGGCTCCCATTTTGAGCTAGCCACAAGCGGACCCTTGTCGATAGAACTCAAGTTTGCCACTCCCACAACTACTCCCCTACAAGTTATCGTCTACGCCGAGTTGGACTCAGTACTCGAGGTGTCCAAGACACGGCAGATTCTAACAGACTTCGCCGTTTGAGAGAAAGAAGATGAACACGAGGGAGATTTACAACCTTTTTATGTCTGATATTTTCGTTCGACGTTGTTCACTTGTTAGTGTCCTCCCACGAAACCACTTACCGCCCACCATCGACCCAACCGCGACCGCAGCCTTTGTCATAAACACCGACTTTGCCCACGAACCTGGTGAACATTGGGTGGCCCTCTTTTACAACGTCTCGGAGAATGTGAGTATTTCGATTCCTACGGTTTACCGCCCAGACACGTGGATATTTTAAACTTTATCGATCGGAACTCCCACGTGCCATTTGTCTACAACCCACGGGTGCTGCAAGATTTGTTTAGCAACACATGTGGTCTATATTGTGTTTATTATATAATTTTTAAGTGTCGTGGCGCGAAACTTAACATAATTCTCATGCCTTTTTCATCGAGACAACACATAAACGACCGTATCATTTATTGTTTGCTCGCCCCGTGGTTACTTCGGCTTCGAGGGACCTATGGATGGCCAAATTCAACAACCGGACAGTAATATATTTTCAAATATGTGTTGCATTAATAAAACTGTGAAATATAGAACGAATTTGTTTTTATTTGCTTTACATTGAATGTGAAAGAGCGAGAGAGAGAGAGAGATCGTCACTATTTAATGTTAGATTGTTAGCACATTACCACATTACTGCAAAACACGACACGTGATGATAAAGATGTTAGCGATACTAATAACACACTCGACCATTCAAAATAAAGGCACCCTTTCCCCAAGTTTTAGAACCGCTACACCGTTAATAACACGTCAGCATTTACCTGTAGCACATCGCCCATTTCCCCAATTTTAGAACCTGTGCACCGTTAATAACACGTCAGCATTTACCTGTAGCACATCGCCCCTTTCCCCAAGTTTTAGAAACGCTCTGTCCCGCACGCCGAGATAATCCCCGCTACGACCCGCCACCCGCCACGACCCGCAGAGCCAAGATAAGCCGATTACACGGCCGGACAAAATGTTAAGCAGCATTTTTTAACATGTGGCTTAACAATCTTAACATTTAGCTGCACATTTGGCTTAACTTTTTAAGCCGGTAAACCACCTTTATTACTACTACCGATCTACTTGAGGACGACGTCTCCAAGTTTATCGACTACATTGGCAGCTGTCACAAAGCCATCAAGATCGCATCTTGTATATTCACTTCCTGTTACTTTCTTGGATCTTGTTTCCTTTGGGAACTTCTGGCCTCCACACCTCGGTTTTCTATAAACCCACGGACGCCCATTGTTACCTTCTCTGTAATGGTTACATCGAAGAAACAATCATCACCATCATGCAGCATAAAAAAACGAGACAAATCTGAAACAAGTGCAACGTTTCAAATACTTGGGCACAATAATAACATCAGATGGGAGATGCACAGCATAAATAAAAAGCAGAATAGCTCAGGCCAAAATAGCATTTCAGAAAATGGAAAATATCTTATGCAACAAATCTATGTCAATAAAAATGAGAAAGAGAGTTCATCGGTGCTACATAGAACCAATTCTGACCTATAGAAGCGAATCATGGACAGTAGACAAACAAATGAAAAGACGATTAGAGGCCACAGAGATGGGATTTCTCAGAAGAATATTGAAAATTCCATGGACATCTAAAAAGACCAATGAGGAAGTTCTCAGAGAGGCCAACACAAAAAGGGAGCTCTTAAAAAACATCAGAAAGAAGCAATCAACATTTTTCTGACACATCATGAGAAGAGGAAAGTTGGAATACTTGGTTACAACTGGCAAAATAAAAGGAAAGAAAGATCGCAGACGACAAAGAGATAAAATACTGGATAGCTTGGTGTCATGGCATGGAAAACAGTCAACAACGAACTGATACGATGCACTGTAGATAGAAGATTGTGGAGAGGCAAGATCGCCAACGCCAAGCGGTATGGCACATGATGATGATGATTGAATGTTATTGTTTTCATTGATGTTGTATAATCTATTAAACTATCCTAAGGTCTTTGTCTTAATTCCATTGTTTCTGCCCCCGTCTGTACAAAAACCCTTGGTTATATCACATATACAGATGAGATAATGTTATCAGCCTACTATGATCATTAATAAGTGGAGGCTCTACGCTCACATAAAAAAATAACTATCACATTAAGGTAAGGTAAGGTGAAGTACGAGACTTGAACCGGCGTCTTAGCACGCGAGTTTACACCTATATGTGCTCGGCCGCCTATCCAGAAATGTTCGGAAATGTCTTGATAGTGTCTCCTCAAGCATCGAAACTCAGATACGAGGCAACATTCCTCACCTTCCAAGGGTAATACTCTGGTACCCATTTCTGCCAACGGCTGGGTCGACCGTGGGGGTATTTTTTTTCCCAACCACAAAGTACAACTCACACCGCTCCCACATTATCCCACAAACTATCATATTATTTCCCTCTATAATTTACAATCGATCCTTGTTAGTTAACAATGGTCCATTTTTAAAATGTTACCCTTAATTTACATATACGGTCAGCTCCCTCGCGTGAGATGTTTGCTGCCCCTTGCTATTTATCTTTTCTTAAAATTTATGGGGCAAATAAGACTCAAATCCTCACGGCTATACTACTTTGGTTTCGAATTGAACGGAGGGTAAAACAGGGATGTATACTACCACCATTGCTGTTTGGAATTACCATTGGTTACATAATGAGTAAACGTCAGAAAGGCAATAATGGCATTAAATGGTATGACGAGAATTGGTATTACTTGAGAGATCTAGATCTTTCCGATAATATAGTGTTCCTACATACAAAAAAGAAAAAGACAGCACCGCAATACACAGTAAAGGTAAGTGGAACAATATTAAAACAGGTAAATGAATTTAAATATCAGGGGAAAGTGTTAACCTCAGATGGTAGATGTACAACAGAGGTGAGATGCAGAATTACTGAGGCAAAAGCAGCTTTCCAAAAATTGAGGGAAGATACTATGCAATCTATTTTTGACAATAGAAACAAGAAAAGAGTTCTTAAACATTATGTAAGTAGTATACCAGGGTCCAACTAAACCGTATTTAGGCGCTAAATTAACAAAGATATATAGTAGGTGCGCGGCGCACCTAATGTACCGTAGGTGCAGGGGGAGTTAACCGTGACATTTCGTGTCCAGATGTTGACCTCTAGTCTCGGTGACCCCGGAAGTGCGCTGTTTATGTCTGGTGTGTGCTGACTTTGGAGCGCTTGGTGTACTTGAGCGATAGTGATAGGTTAGTAGATTATACAACATCAATGAAAAACGATCAATATAAGACAGAAGACAAAGATATATTTTATTCTTTTATTATCTCAATAGGTGTATAACATACATTGATATTATATAACATTACAAAAATATTCAGTACAGTGAGTCAATATATAGTACATGGATAACATTTATTTATAGATAGGTAGTTGGGTGTCTGCTTAGCGTTGTGTCATAAATGAATCATAAGGGGTGAAACTGTTAGAGATTGCTGGTTAGGCTAAGCGGGTAGTGTAAAGAGTTAAATATCTAAAGGCGTAGTCGAGACGTTATCATCAGCTACCTTTCTTTTTATTTAGAAATAGGAAAGAGCATTTCTTGTTTGACTGTAGGAAAATATAGAATTATTTAAGACTTTGAAACCTACATTTTTCCCACCCTTGGCCTTTTGCGTGGCGAGAACCTCTAAAAACATATCTTTATCTAATTTGTTGTGTTGCTTGCTTAGCCCTTTACAACTGATTTTATCGTAATCCCCACTACAATGATACGTCTTACTACATAAGCTAACAAGAGCTGTCCCTTCGTACTCTAGTTTAAAAAGCCCGGGCGTTCGTTTGGTGTATGCTTTAACACCCTTACAGTTTATACAGTCTGTCTTGCTAGTATGTTCATCGCAGCGATGGGTGTACGGAGGTCGTCTAGTGTGTCATATTGGGTGTATAGAGGGCGTTTAGTGTGTCATGATGGTTGTATAGGGGTCGTCTAGTGTGTCATGATGGTTGTATAGGGGTCGTCTAGGGTGCCGTGATGGGTGTACGGAGGTCGTCTAGTGTGTCATATTGGGTGTATAGAGGGCGTTTAGTGTGTCATGATGGTTGTATAGGGGTCGTCTAGTGTGTCATGATGGTTGTATAGGGGTCGTCTAGTGTGCCGTGAGGGGTCAATGGAGGTCGGCTAGTATGTCGTGATGGGTGTACGGAGGTCGTCTAGTGTGTCATGATGGTTGTATAGGGGTCGTCTAGTGTGTCATGATGGTTGTATAGGGGTCGTCTAGTGTGCCGTGATGGGTGTACGGAGGTCGTCTAGTGTGTCATATTGGGTGTATAGAGGGCGTTTAGTGTGTCATGATGGTTGTATAGGGGTCGTCTAGTGTGTCATGATGGTTGTATAGGGGTCGTCTAGTGTGCCGTGAGGGGTCAATGGAGGTCGGCTAGTATGTCGTGATGGGTGTACGGAGGTCGTCTAGTGTGTCATATTGGGTGTATAGAGGGCGTTTAGTGTGTCATGATGGTTGTATAGGGGTCGTCTAGTGTGTCATGATGGTTGTATAGGGGTCGTCTAGTGTGCCATGATGGGTGCGTGGAGGTCATCTAGTATGTCGTGATGGGTGTACGGAGGTCGTCTAGTGGGGTATGATGGTTGTATGGAGGTCGTCTAGTGTGTCATATTGGGTGTATAGAGGGCGTCTAGTGTGTCATGATGGGTGTATGTAGGTCGTTTAGTGTATCGTGAGGGGTGTATGGAGGTCATCTAGTGTGATATAAGGCTGTATGGAGGTCATCTGGTGTGGTATGTGGGGTGTATGGAGGTCATCTAGTGTGATATAAGGCTGTATGCCGGGCGTCTAGTGTGACATGAGGGCTGTATACCGGTCGCCTAGTGTGGCATGAGGGCTGTATGGCGGTTGTCTGGTATATCATACTTTATTCAACCAATAAGAAAAATGAAGGAACATTACATTCAACATTACTTATCTTAACTACTTTACATCAATACAGTTGAATAACGTGTTATCGTTAAGCCTTAACGTACTTTAAGAGAAAACAATCCAACTTACTGTGTAAAATAGAATCTCAATCATCTACACTGAATATAACCTATTATCGATAACCCTTAACATACTTTAAGAGAAAACAAGCCAACTTACGGGGCAAAACTCCGCTAGACTGAAGTGTAGTATGACCTTCCTTGAAGCAACCAAACTTATAACGCCGTCTAGTTTAAATATAGCCTGGTAAGAAATGAATAAATTAGCCAATCAGCGAGTGACTATGGCAACATCAACTGATACCTGGATCTACCAATCAGAGAAGAGTATTAGTATAGGAGGCGGAGCAAAGAAATGACTGACAGATGGATTAACCAATCAGAGAAGTGCGTTAGCCCAAGCGTAGGTAGTGGCTGTCGGGTCAGCAGTGGGGGAAAAATGTTGGGTGGTGGATTACTTGAACTCGTTTTGACCCCTGAGGTAATTCCAGAAGAGTTCTATGACCTCATTTTGACCGCTGAAGGCTTTAATGCCAATGTTTTCCACTTCAACGAACGACATACATCATTAAAGGTGATTACTTCAGCTCTTAGACTTTGGAGTTCCATATCTTTATCACTTGATTGAATGACAGACAACAGTAAAGATGATCATGTCAGGTAAGAAAACTTAGTTCCAACCCTAAAATTTCTACTCATAGTCACAAACTTTGATGCAAAACCCTAAAAATTTAGTCCCAAAGTGATACTAGTTCGACACGACAGTCGTAAATGTTATATGCAAAGTCCAAAAGTTTGTCAAAAAGATAACCTAAACTCAAAATAGTTAGACACAAAGCCCAACAATTTATATGCAAAGTCTAAAAAGTTACTCCAAAAGACAACTAATGTAACACTTAACCCCAAAATTTCGTCGCATAACCAAACAGTTGAACTCAAAAGCCTAAAAAATTTAGTCCCAAAGTGATACTAGCTCGACACAAAAGTCGTAAATGTTATATGCAAAGTCCAAAAGTTTGTCAAAAAGACAACCTTAACTCAAAATAGTTAGACACAAAGCCCAACAATTTATATGCAAAGTCTAAAAAGTTACTCCAAAAGACAACTAATGTAACACTTAACCCCAAAATTTCGTCGCATAACCAAACAGTTGAACTCAAAAGCCTAAAAATTTAGTCCCAAAGTGATACTAGTTCGACACAAAAGTCGTAAATGTTTATGCAAAGACCAAAAGTTTGTCAAAAAGACAACCCAAACTCAAAATAGTTAGACACAAAGCCCAACAATTTATATGCAAAGTCCAAAAAGTTACTCCAAAAGACAACTAATGTAACACTTAACCCCAAAATTTCGTCGCATAACCAAACAGTTGAACTCAAAAGCCTAAAAATTTAGTCCCAAAGTCGTAATTGTTCGACACGAAAGTCGTAAATGTTATATTCAAAGTCCAAAAGTTTGTCAAAAAGACAACCCAAACTCAAAAGTTTGTCAAAAAGACAACCCAAACTCAAAATAGTTAGACATGAAAGGTCAAAAAGGTATACTCAAAGTCCAAAATGTTACTTTAAAAGACAACTAATATAACAACAAGCCCCAAAACTTCGTCTCATAACCAAAAAGTTGAACTCAAAACCCTAAAAAGTGTCCACTTATCAACCAAAGTCTTTAATACAGCTGAGAAAACCCTAATAAATAATTACAATTTACTAAAAATGTTGCCCTTGATGATAGTTGCGACTGTGTCTAAATCATTATTGAAAATATTCATAGAACTCTAGTAAAAACCAAGCACACTAAAACACCACATTGAAAGAATGAACTTAAAGTTCACGCCCCTGTCACAACTCTGCTAAGAAAAGTACTGCGAAGCATGAAAGTTATGTCCCCTGCTATAACTCTACTAAACGAAAGTATTACCAAACACGTAGGTTACACTCCTACCATAACCCACTAAGAAAAACAAGATTTTGCTTAAAATACCACATTTATGATTGTTACGCCCCTTGTCCCTTTATGAGGGGACGCCCATGAAACTGTTAGAAATAGTAAATTTAACCTAGTGGCATACCCCAGATGTTATATTAGACATCCCCGTATCAAAAATTTAATTAAAACTCACTTTTAGGGTTGTTACGCCCTTGACCCTTTATGAGGGGACGCCCATGAAACTGTTAAAAATAGTAAATTTAACAGCTAGACATACCCTAAACTTTATATTAACCATCTCCGTATCAAGAATTTACATAAAAACAACTTTTGAAATTACTACCCCTGTACCCATTTTTGGCGGTTACGCCCATGAAACTGTTAAAAATAGTAAATTTAACCTCTAGACATACCCCAAACTTTATATTAAGCATCCCATATCAAGAATTTACATAAAAACCACTTTTGAAATTACTATCCCTGTACCCACTTTTGATGGTTACGCCCATGAAACTGTTAAAAATAGTCAATTTAACATCTAGACATACCACAAACTTTATATTAAGTATCCCCGTATCAAGAATTTACATAAAAACAACTTTTATGGTGGTTACCCCCTGACCCATTTTTGAGGGCTACGCCCATGAAACTGTTAAAAATAGTCAATTTAACATCTAGACATACCACAAACGTTATATTAAGCATCCCCATATCAAGAATTTACATAAAAATCACTTTTGAAATTACTACCCCTGTACCCATTTTTGGCGGTTACGCCCATGAAACTGTTAAAAATTGAAATTTAACATCTAGACATACCACAAACTTTATATTAAACATCCCCGTATCAAGAATTTCCATAAAAACAACTTTTGAAATTACTACCCCTGTACCCATTTTTGGCGGTTACGCCCATGAAACTGTTAAAAATACTAAATTTAACATCTAGACATACCCCAAACTTTATATTAAGTAGCCCCGTATCAAGAATTTACATAAAAACAACTTTTGAAATTACTACCCCTGTACCCATTTTTGGCGGTTCAACCGCCAAAAATGGGTACAGGGGTAGTAATTTCAAAAGTTGTTTTTATGTAAATTCTTGATACGGGGATACTTAATATAAAGTTTGTGGTATGTCTAGATGTTAAATTGACTATTTTTAACAGTTTCATGGGCGTAACCATCAAAAGTGGGTACAGGGATAGTAATTTCAAAAGTGGTTTTTATGTAAATTCTTGATATGGGATGCTTAATATAAAGTTTGGGGTATGTCTAGAGGTTAAATTTACTATTTTTAACAGTTTCATGGGCGTAACCGCCAAAAATGGGTACAGGGGTAGTAATTTCAAAAGTTGTTTTTATGTAAATTCTTGATACGGAGATGGTTAATATAAAGTTTAGGGTATGTCTAGCTGTTAAATTTACTATTTTTAACAGTTTCATGGGCGTCCCCTCATAAAGGGTCAAGGGGCGTAACAACCCTAAAAGTGAGTTTTAATTAAATTTTTGATACGGGGATGTCTAATATAACATCTGGGGTATGCCACTAGGTTAAATTTACTATTTCTAACAGTTTCATGGGCGTCCCCTCATAAAGGGACAAGGGGCGTAACAATCATAAATGTGGTATTTTAAGCAAAATCTTGTTTTTCTTAGTGGGTTATGGTAGGAGTGTAACCTACGTGTTTGGTAATACTTTCGTTTAGTAGAGTTATAGCAGGGGACATAACTTTCATGCTTCGCAGTACTTTTCTTAGCAGAGTTGTGACAGGGGCGTGAACTTTAAGTTCATTCTTTCAATGTGGTGTTTTAGTGTGCTTGGTTTTTACTAGAGTTCTATGAATATTTTCAATAATGATTTAGACACAGTCGCAACTATCATCAAGGGCAACATTTTTAGTAAATTGTAATTATTTATTAGGGTTTTCTCAGCTGTATTAAAGACTTTGGTTGATAAGTGGACACTT
This sequence comes from Megaustenia siamemsis, assembly GCA_032433765.1. Taxonomy (NCBI): domain Eukaryota; kingdom Metazoa; phylum Mollusca; class Gastropoda; order Stylommatophora; family Ariophantidae; genus Megaustenia; species Megaustenia siamemsis. The sequence continues at coordinate 36,669,770 of JAVIAB010000041.1, read as the reverse complement.
TTTAGGGTTTTGAGTTCAACTTTTTGGTTATGAGACGAAGTTTTGGGGCTTGTTGTTATATTAGTTGTCTTTTAAAGTAACATTTTGGACTTTGAGTATACCTTTTTGACCTTTCATGTCTAACTATTTTGAGTTTGGGTTGTCTTTTTGACAAACTTTTGAGTTTGGGTTGTCTTTTTGACAAACTTTTGGACTTTGAATATAACATTTACGACTTTCGTGTCGAACAATTACGACTTTGGGACTAAATTTTTAGGCTTTTGAGTTCAACTGTTTGGTTATGCGACGAAATTTTGGGGTTAAGTGTTACATTAGTTGTCTTTTGGAGTAACTTTTTGGACTTTGCATATAAATTGTTGGGCTTTGTGTCTAACTATTTTGAGTTTGGGTTGTCTTTTTGACAAACTTTTGGTCTTTGCATAAACATTTACGACTTTTGTGTCGAACTAGTATCACTTTGGGACTAAATTTTTAGGCTTTTGAGTTCAACTGTTTGGTTATGCGACGAAATTTTGGGGTTAAGTGTTACATTAGTTGTCTTTTGGAGTAACTTTTTAGACTTTGCATATAAATTGTTGGGCTTTGTGTCTAACTATTTTGAGTTAAGGTTGTCTTTTTGACAAACTTTTGGACTTTGCATATAACATTTACGACTTTTGTGTCGAGCTAGTATCACTTTGGGACTAAATTTTTTAGGCTTTTGAGTTCAACTGTTTGGTTATGCGACGAAATTTTGGGGTTAAGTGTTACATTAGTTGTCTTTTGGAGTAACTTTTTAGACTTTGCATATAAATTGTTGGGCTTTGTGTCTAACTATTTTGAGTTTAGGTTATCTTTTTGACAAACTTTTGGACTTTGCATATAACATTTACGACTGTCGTGTCGAACTAGTATCACTTTGGGACTAAATTTTTAGGGTTTTGCATCAAAGTTTGTGACTATGAGTAGAAATTTTAGGGTTGGAACTAAGTTTTCTTACCTGACATGATCATCTTTACTGTTGTCTGTCATTCAATCAAGTGATAAAGATATGGAACTCCAAAGTCTAAGAGCTGAAGTAATCACCTTTAATGATGTATGTCGTTCGTTGAAGTGGAAAACATTGGCATTAAAGCCTTCAGCGGTCAAAATGAGGTCATAGAACTCTTCTGGAATTACCTCAGGGGTCAAAACGAGTTCAAGTAATCCACCACCCAACATTTTTCCCCCACTGCTGACCCGACAGCCACTACCTACGCTTGGGCTAACGCACTTCTCTGATTGGTTAATCCATCTGTCAGTCATTTCTTTGCTCCGCCTCCTATACTAATACTCTTCTCTGATTGGTAGATCCAGGTATCAGTTGATGTTGCCATAGTCACTCGCTGATTGGCTAATTTATTCATTTCTTACCAGGCTATATTTAAACTAGACGGCGTTATAAGTTTGGTTGCTTCAAGGAAGGTCATACTACACTTCAGTCTAGCGGAGTTTTGCCCCGTAAGTTGGCTTGTTTTCTCTTAAAGTATGTTAAGGGTTATCGATAATAGGTTATATTCAGTGTAGATGATTGAGATTCTATTTTACACAGTAAGTTGGATTGTTTTCTCTTAAAGTACGTTAAGGCTTAACGATAACACGTTATTCAACTGTATTGATGTAAAGTAGTTAAGATAAGTAATGTTGAATGTAATGTTCCTTCATTTTTCTTATTGGTTGAATAAAGTATGATATACCAGACAACCGCCATACAGCCCTCATGCCACACTAGGCGACCGGTATACAGCCCTCATGTCACACTAGACGCCCGGCATACAGCCTTATATCACACTAGATGACCTCCATACACCCCACATACCACACCAGATGACCTCCATACAGCCTTATATCACACTAGATGACCTCCATACACCCCTCACGATACACTAAACGACCTACATACACCCATCATGACACACTAGACGCCCTCTATACACCCAATATGACACACTAGACGACCTCCATACAACCATCATACCCCACTAGACGACCTCCGTACACCCATCACGACATACTAGCCGACCTCCACGCACCCATCATGGCACACTAGACGACCCCTATACAACCATCATGACACACTAAACGCCCTCTATACACCCAATATGACACACTAGACGACCTCCGTACACCCATCGCTGCGATGAACATACTAGCAAGACAGACTGTATAAACTGTAAGGGTGTTAAAGCATACACCAAACGAACGCCCGGGCTTTTTAAACTAGAGTACGAAGGGACAGCTCTTGTTAGCTTATGTAGTAAGACGTATCATTGTAGTGGGGATTACGATAAAATCAGTTGTAAAGGGCTAAGCAAGCAACACAACAAATTAGATAAAGATATGTTTTTAGAGGTTCTCGCCACGCAAAAGGCCAAGGGTGGGAAAAATGTAGGTTTCAAAGTCTTAAATAATTCTATATTTTCCTACAGTCAAACAAGAAATGCTCTTTCCTATTTCTAAATAAAAAGAAAGGTAGCTGATGATAACGTCTCGACTACGCCTTTAGATATTTAACTCTTTACACTACCCGCTTAGCCTAACCAGCAATCTCTAACAGTTTCACCCCTTATGATTCATTTATGACACAACGCTAAGCAGACACCCAACTACCTATCTATAAATAAATGTTATCCATGTACTATATATTGACTCACTGTACTGAATATTTTTGTAATGTTATATAATATCAATGTATGTTATACACCTATTGAGATAATAAAAGAATAAAATATATCTTTGTCTTCTGTCTTATATTGATCGTTTTTCATTGATGTTGTATAATCTACTAACCTATCACTATCGCTCAAGTACACCAAGCGCTCCAAAGTCAGCACACACCAGACATAAACAGCGCACTTCCGGGGTCACCGAGACTAGAGGTCAACATCTGGACACGAAATGTCACGGTTAACTCCCCCTGCACCTACGGTACATTAGGTGCGCCGCGCACCTACTATATATCTTTGTTAATTTAGCGCCTAAATACGGTTTAGTTGGACCCTGGTATACTACTTATGTAGTGCCAGTCTTAACATATGGATGTGAATCATGGAAAATAGGACAACAGACAAGCCAATCGCTGGGGAGGATCATTTTGGCACAGCATGTCTTTAGTTTAGTTTAGTCAACAATCATTCTCATTGCACAATGGACATGTCCATAAGTGCTCAGATATTCTCCCAAGTTTGTCCCTCAGTGTTTGGAGACTGATGATTCCAGTTCTTTGTTGATTTGTTATTTGTCTGTATTTCCCCACACAACACTTCTTTTGTTCATACCCAGGTTTGACCTGGTGTTCATGCAGTCTGAACACGGTTACAATCTTTAGTTTTGTAGCAAAGCTATATTTCTTACAGAACTATAAAATCCCACTCAGTCTTCCAAATAACAGGATAAGACCACAGTATAATCCAACTAGTAAAAGAAAGCACAAATAAAGGACTCAGCCTTAATAGCAAAAAGACAGAAGTAATGGTAACAACAAAGAAAAAACATTACCTCAGTGCAAAAAAAGATAAGTGGAACAATCTTAAAACAGGTAAATGAATTTAAATATTTGGGAACTTTGTTAACCTCAGACGGAAGATGTACAAAAGAGGTGAAATGCAGAATGGATCAGGCAAAAGCAGCTTTCCAACAAAAATTAGGAAGATATTATGCAATCCATTTTTGACAAAAGAAAAAAGAAAAAAGTTCTTAAATGTTATGTAGAGCCAGTATTAACATATGGATGTGAATCATGGACAAAAGCAGGCTCTGTACGCATGCAATGGGTAGAGTTATTGCATAAGTCCAAAATACGTTAGGTCAACTTTGTCTATGTCCCTGGACATGCGGGAGTACGGGGAAATGAAAGAGCAGACAGGTTGGCTAGCTGCACTGTCGTTGAGGACGGGCAACCAATGGATCGGGCGGACATCATCAATGCCCTCCGAGATGTGGGAAGAGCACAGGACTTCGACAAACACAGATCCACGCCACTTCTTCGGATGATGGAAATGGGAGTTAAGATGGGCACAGCCAGAAATGAGAAACTTAGTGGCCGTGTAAGAAGACTTATCAACCAACATAGAACTGGAGTCGTCAGTCGCTGGACACTGCGGGACTTGCTGAGGAGGGGATCTGAGCACCTATGGACATGTTCGGAGTGCAATGATGATGACCCGCAAATAACTCAATAACTCAGGACAACAGACAAGCTAATCGCTGGAAGCTGTAGAAATGTGGTTTTACAGAAGAACGTTGTGAATAACATGGACAAATAAGAGGAGTAATGAGAACGTTCTGAAAGAGGCCAAAGCAAGAAGAGAGCTATAGTCCGTTCAGAAATTCATAATCACACCTGAATTAGTTTTGCGTGATAACCGTGTGTTATTTTGCTTTCAAAATTTGCATGCAATGTTAGAATATTGATGACGTTATAGAAATATTTTTTGCTCTGAGAAATTTGATCTAGTTTAAAAGTTTTCTTCTTTAGGCTATATTAAATTCACCCTGTTCAAATTTGACACCATTGTAGGATATATACATTAATTTGGTGCGGTCGTTCACGTAAAATAGTTTGGCTATTGCAGAAACACTAAATTCAGGAAAATCCCGTGCACAAAACTGAATATTGAACGACATGACGCACCACGGCCTTGGCATTAATTACCGAAGGGAAGGCGTATCTTTATTAATTTTGTGAAGACTCAGTAGATAATTTGTTGACTTTAAATACCAACATTTATATCTAAATTACAATGAGTTTGAAATGCAAATTTATAACTATGCAAAAGGTTACTTTTTTACCATATCAGCACTTCCTTAGGGAATCCAAGATGGGACATTTATATTGTGATATTCATGACCCAGAGAGACGAACGCAACTCGCGCTTGGTCTTAATAAATCGTCATTTTCTCGTTGGATTAAACAAGACTCAGAGTGCACTCATGTCAATCAAGGAAGGAAAATGAAAGTCGACAGCTTTGACATGGATGTCATAAAACGTGAGATATTGAAAATGTTTGCTAATAATGTACTTGTTACTCTCAGGAATTTGAAATTAAAATTGCATGCAGACTGCAATATTGACATTTCTAAAAGTACTCTATGGAAGATACCTGAGACAGATCCGTGAGCGGCGGAGTGAACGGTATGATATTGTATATTTGGACGAATCATGGGTCAACGCACACCACACCTATGCTAAAGAATGGCAGTCAGTAAATGACAAACTCAAAAGAACAATTCCGAGCAGCAAAGGCCAGCACATTATATTAACCCATGCTGGAAGCACTGTAAACGGCCTTGTCCATGATGCGGGACTTATTTTTCAATCAAAAAGTACCGACGGTAGGGACTACCATACTGAAATGAATGGAAACATTTTCAGGCACTGGTTGGAGAACGATCTTTTACCAATCCTGGAGAGACCTTCATGCATAGTCATGGATAATGCATCATACCACAATGTCGTATCAGAGGAAGACAAAGTGCCTACTGCATCAAATACAAAAGAGCAAATTAGGACATGGCTTGCGAATGAAAATGTCAAATTTGACGACACATATTTAAAACCCGAAATTTCCGCTGGAAAAGATGATGAATTGAAGGTTTATCTGGAAAATGAAAACCAACTCACTCCAATACACCAGGGGTACAGACAAAACAAAAGTTCATATGACATATCTCACACAAAACATAGAGCGTGTCAACACAGGTCACAGTGATGGTGATCTCGTTATTCTATCGTGACCAAGACTACAAACTCTCTTGACATCAAAAGATCGAGATGGCGTGGCATGTCGACATTACAAATTGCACTCTCTCGACACCAATAACAACATCACAAAGGTTTTCACGTGTGTCGCCGACATTACATCATAGTGTGTCGACATCCTCATATTGATCAAACACATCACGACAAAGTGTTAACTAGAAGTACACAAAATCAATATTGAAAAGGAGTCCAGTTCAACAGCATTTAAACTGTCCATCAGGTAAATAGCGCTTAGAGGTAAGAAGTCACCTGTGTACCAAATATGACAGAAAACTACTTCCGAGATAAGGATAAGAATAGAGGACTTGGGGGAAAAAATTTAGTGATGAATTTTCATGTAATAAACACATAAAAAACCATGCATGATACCAAAAGTTTATATAAATATTAAAACAACCCTTTGTTGTGTGGAAAACCGGCGAGAATTTTTGGAGAATTTAGCTCACTGGCCTCTGGATCGATTAGTTGGTCTTGCATCTGCGCTTGGATAAAAGAAAACTGCCGAACTACGAATCAACTGGTGTCTACCACGATAAACATATACCATATTTAAATAGTCGAGATGGACATGCTAGCTTTATTATGGACCCTGACTTATATATTTTTATATATAATTTCTCCTAGCACATTTGAGCTTACAAATGAAAATTCAATTACAAGCTATCTCTTTACCATGTGTTTATGTGCAAAGCAACTCAACTTTCATTGATAAACATTTGAGTAGGTAAAACTAAAACATGTTCCCGTCACTTGAGAGGCAAAGGAGAGAGAGTTACAGAATTAGGAGAGACTCTACATTCGAAGTGGGACATTAGATACATTTAGAGACAACATTTTAATTAAAATTCTGCCTGTCAATTGTCTGGACGGGCATTCTTGGTCGTTTTGTACAGTGTGTGGTGGGAGTAGCAAAGGCTGCACCGTCATCATCGGTACGTGTCACTTCAACTGTTCACATGGGATCTATGGACACGACTGCTCCGGGTTTTGTCTTAGTGTCAGTTCTTTACGTGAGGAAAATCCAGAAAATGCCAACATTGCAAACATCCTGGCTATACCTGTGATGACACTTGTCCTGATGGAAATTTTGGTTACAGTGCGAACAGACGTGTTCTGATGGCTGTGACATCATATGTGACCCGGACTGTATATGCAAGGAAACGTACTACGGGCCAGACTGCACTCTCAAATGTCCTGACCACTGTTTCAACGACACCTGTGAACAGTCAACCGGGGTCTGTTCATGCAAGGGAACGTTCTACGGGTCAGACTGCACTCTCAAATCTCCGTACAACTGTTTGGACGATATCTGTTAACAGTTCATGGGGGCCGGCGTCTCGTATGTCGATGATTCCCACGTTAAGAAGAGTCTGCCGACTACAACAAACCCAAGTATATGGATACCTTAATGTGTACTGGATATTTTCTTTCTGTGCTGGACATGGTTCATTTCTTGGTGTGTTTCATTGCTAGCCAAGGCTCATATCTTGGCTTGTGTGTGTGTGTGTGTGTGTGTGCTGGCCATGGCTCATATCCTGGTGTTTGTCATGTTAGTCATATCTCATATCTTGGAGTGTCCGTGTTAATCATGTCTCATATCTTTAAGTGTGTATGTGTTTAGTCATATCTCATATCTTAGTGTGTATCTGTGTTAGTCATGTGTCATATCTTTGTGTGTGCATGTTTGGGCTAGTGATATCTTATATCTCTGTGTGAATGTTTATGTTAGTCATATCTCATATCTTTGTGTTTGCATGGCTATGCTAGTCACATCTCATATCATTGTGTGTGCCTATCTATGTTGGTCATATCTCATATCTTTGTGTGCATGTCCATGTTAGACATGTGTAATTTCTTTGTGGGTGCATGTCTATGTCAGTCATATCTTATATCTTTATGTGCATGTTTATGTTAGTCATGTGTCATATATCTTGATGTATGTCAGTGTTAGTCATGCCTCGTATCGCTATGTGCATGTCTGTGTTTGTCACATCTCATATCTTTGTGTGTGCATGTCTGTGTTGTCACCTCTAGTGACTCGGGCAGATGGTGCTCGTAAACCTGGGAGGGCCGACCATCTAAGGGCAGAATCCCCCTACAGAAAAGATCACCTGCTGCCTTGCAGGAAGATTGGGGACAATCAAAGGCTAGGGAAAGCAAACCTGAATAAAATGCTGGCTGAAATCGGATGCACTGGGCCACTGGCGCAAAACACAGTGCAACGTTTTTAACGGGTGTTCAATCAGAGTGGATCTGGCAGACTCTAATTGTGATGTTCTGTTTGTAACACACCTAACCTGACAGCTGAGTTCATGTGAGGAGCTGGAATCCTACTCTGATTGGGTCCTGATCGCAGAGAGAGAGAGAGAGAGAGATACACTAAAATATGACGCCATCTACGAAATATCGCATGTGAGACCTTAACGATCAAACACGTGTGTTTTTCTTAAGTTTAAGCACTTACCTTACATTAAGTTAAGCCCTTAACTTACGACTGACTCAGCAGGTCGGTAAGGGATAAATGTTTTATGCTGAGAGAAATGCACAGAAGATGGAGATAGATAAATATGAAGTAGCAACGATCAATATATGCGGAATAAAAAAATAAAGAAGTTGAACTTATAGAAGAAATGACAAAAAGGAAAAATAAAATACTAGGATTAGCGGACACAAGTGTAAAAGGACAACAGATAAAGAAAAAACACATGAAGTACACGTAACACTGTAATATTCTCAGGAGTCGACAACACAGGAGAGCAACACACAGAGTAGGCTTTATCATCGATCCAGAACAAGCAAAGAACATTTTAGAAATAAAATACCACTCAGAAAGAATTATCACAATCAGACTACTAGAATACGATGGAAAAACAACTTACATACACATCTATGCACCATGCAACAACAATGAAAAAGACATCGAAGAATTCTATGATACGTTGAATGAAATTATTAACAACATAGAAGAAAGCGGCGACATGTTAGTGATGAGAGATTTTAATGGAAGGCTTGTGAAACGCATCAGTGAGAACAGAGATTCTTAGGACCCTTTGGCGATAAAACAGCTGAAATAAATGAAAATGGAAGCAGACTGCTGGAAATATGTAATCAAAATGATTTATTTATTACCAACACATTTTTCAAACACAGAGAGTCACAAGTATACACCTGGTACAAATGGAATGACACAACTGCAGAAGCCAGATAGATTTTATACTAACAAGAAAAGAGTAATCGATAGTAGAACAATCTCAAATATCACAGATGATACAAACCACAATATGGTTATGATTACATTCAGACAACCAAAAATAAAGAGAATATACGAAAAGAAACAAAAGAATAACAAAGAACAGACAATAAAAATAAAACAATTGAAAGATCAACAATCAAGGAAAACCCTAGAAGAAAAACTAACACAGGAATTCAAGAAACTCCCTAACGAAGTAAGCACAGCAGAAGGAGAGTGGAAACAATTTAAGAAAATAGTAACCAACCTCTCTAAAACAGTTTGTGGAACGAAGCTAAGAACAAGAGAAGGGAAAAAGAGCACCCCGTGGTGGAACGAAACAATCAGAGTAGCAATTAAAGAAAAGAAGAAACTGTCTAAAATTGGAGGGAGAATAAGAACCAAGACAAATATGAAAAATATGCTTCAGTTCGAAAAAAAAAATTTAAATTTTGATCAAAGAGGCTAAGCAAAAGATTTGGACAGAATTCGGACAAAACATGAACAAGGACTTCAAGACAAGAGATTTCTAAAAAGCAGTAAAAGCCACAAGAGAGAGAAAAGAAAACCATGATCCAACTGAGCTCATAAATGACAAAGACGGACAGCCAATATCAAATAACCAACATATGCAACAGAGATGGAAAGAATGTTTTGAAGACCTGTTAAACATAACAACTACCAATAAGACACCAAAAACCACGCTAGAACTCACAAATACTGAACTCAACATCATGAAAGAGGAAATCGAAGAAGTAGTCAAATATGCACTAAGAAATAAAGCATCGGGGATAGATAACATACCAAAAGAAATAATAGCAGCAGTGGAAGAAACAGGAGTGATATGGCTACACAAAATATTTAATGCAGCATGGCACCAACAACAAGCCCCAGAAGACTGGCAACAGGCAATCATCGTACCAATATGGGAAAAAAAAAGGTAGCAAAAGAGACTGCAATCAATATAGAGGTATATCTCCTCTCAGCCATGTAGGAAAGCTATACGCCAAAATCGTGTGAAAAAGGTTGAAACCAAAAATAGAACTACAGTTAAGCGATTCTCAAATGGGGTTCTGAAAAAAACAGAGGATGTACTGACGCTTTATTCACATTAAAATAGCTAGCAGAAAAAAAAACGACAGAACACATTAATTTTTTAATTTATACATAACCTTCATTGACCAGGAAAAAGCATTCGACAGAGTAAATAGAGAACAACTGTGGGAGACACTAACAAAATAAGGAGTAAGCCAACATCTAACCAACTTAATTAAAAGTCTCTACATCAACAGCAGCTGCAGGGTCAGAACAGCAGCAAGTTACACAGACCACTTCGAAGTTAAATCAGATGTAAGACAGGGGTGCGTACTATCCCCCCCCCCTTACTGTTTATTACATACATGGACTATATATATGCAAGTTAGCCAACTCATCAGAGACAGAGGAGATCAACTAGCTTTTATTTGCAGACGATCAGGCACTAACAGATGAAAAAATAGAAGACCTACAAGAACACTTAAACAAACCCAACATCTGAGGCACAAAATACAATATGAAAATAAACATCGACAAAACAGAAGTTATGAATGTCGCCAAAAATAAACAGAACATCAACATAACTATAGAAGGCAGGCAACTAAAACAAGTAGAGGAATTCACATACCTGGGAAGTTTAGTGACAAACAATAATTCACAAACAGCAGAGATAGAATCAAGATGCAACAAAGCTTGTCAAATCATTGGCCAGTTATCACCGCTATTGTCCAACAAGGAAATAACTCTGGAGGCAAAACGAGCACTAGACAATACAATCTTCATCTCAACGTTGTGCTACCAATACCAGAGCTGGACCCTAGATGCAAGAGCAATAAGAAAAATAACCTCTACAGAGATGAAATGTATTAGACGAATGACAGGAAACAGTCTGAGAGATAAGATCAGAAATGAAAAACTGAGTAAAAAGCTAGGAATAGCCACCGCCATAGAATATATAAAGAAACAACAGATAAAATGGTTTGGCCACGTGACAAGGCAGAAAGATTAAAAAAAAAAAAACCACAACGAGCCTTCATAAACGTTGTGAGAATATAAGATCCAACGGTCGATCACGAAAAAGATGGATGAATGGAATGTTAGAAGCACTAAGAGACATAACAGCAATACAGGCGAACAGAAGAGCAAAAGACCTGAAATTATATCTCCCCTCGATTCTGAAAGGCAAATGAGGAAGGAAAGAAGAAGATCTGCGAAATAACACTGAGCACGGATCGTTCACTTAATTGTTTATATATTTATATGTTACTACCTATAGTAATAAGGTCACTGGTTAGAATGGAATCACCCAATGTTACTGACGTTTTCAGCTTTGCGAGGATGGTCGGTTGTTGTTAGAATGACGTCAACTCTCGTCGTGTGTACGCTTGGTTTGGAAGTGACATCGTTAAAGATTTAAATATGAGAAAAAAGTGACTTATTAATAGTAACTTACATAGCAAAATAAAATAATAAGGGCACATTACATGCCACAGATTATCAGTAAGATCGTTAATAGAAGGTATTGGTTGTGATGACTTTCGCTGTCGTTAGGTTCGTGTACTGGAATTAAAGGGAAGGAGAGAGAGTGGGGGGGGGGGGGGCCGAGGGACACAGTAAAAAAATGAATGTTGTAAGAGAGACATGGAAAGCAGTATGAGAGCAAAGAGGAAAAAGGGAGATCTTGTCAGAAGAAAGATAGAATGAGTGGAAGACGTGCCAGAAAAGAGTGAGAAAGATAGTTCAAGAGGAGGGAAAGATAGGAAAGAGATTCAGAAGAGTGGGTGTGTATTTGTCAGAATATAAGAATTGGAAAGTGAAAAAACCGAAAGAGAGAACAAATAAAAAAAAGAAAAGAAAAAATAATAATAGAAGTAAAAGGCAGTGGAGATAAAACTCAATGAAAGATAGATAAATAGATAGATAGAGAAAGAGAGATACACACAAGACACAGTTAGGCGAGAAATGTGAGTAAGCCCAAGAGAGAGAGAGAGAGAGAGAGAGAAGAGGGTCGGTGGAGAGAAAAGTCAAAGAGAGAGACAGTCAGAAGATACGGTCAAAGAGAGAATAAGAAGATGAATATTTGAGAAAAGTAAGCGAGTTAGAAGAGAGAGAGATTAACCTTAGGGTCTCAAGCGATTTGATTGTCAGAAATGTACAGAGATAATGGCTATGCAATAACATGAACATCTCCCCCCCCCCCCCCCCGATTTGTGTATGGTAGTAGAATGCGATGGTGGTTTGAATTATTTGCTTATGTAGTAGAAACTCAACTTTGATTCCGAACTAAGGACCTTGTCCCTCCTTCTGAATTCTTCATAGACGAGCCGAGAATAAAGGGGGGGGGGGGGTAGTGCGTTTTGGGAAAAGCACTATCTCCGTATTATTGGCCCAGGCATAGCAAGCATGCTGAAATGTCAGTTCCATCCTCGTTAGGACACAGCAGATGGAAGACACAATCTCTCATACTTGGCACATGGAACGTTAGAATCATGTCTTGAATTAAATAACACCAACCTCACGAATGTAGAAAACATAAGGAAAACAGCTGTCATCGACATGGAGCTGCAAAGACCACATGTTGATATCCATCGGGAAACAAGGCTTGCGGATTGTGGTTCAGTCAGGGAAACACATTATACCTTTTTTCTGGCAGGGGCTAAAACCTGAGCAGCTTCGCCAGGAATGTGTTTTGCTGTGCATACTATCTAGCACGTCTGAGGTCAAAATTGTAAACAACTGAGACCCTAATCAAGAAGCTTCTATTCGCTGACGATGCAGCACTGATTGCTCACGATGAATCCGCTCTGCAGTCAATGATTGACAATCTAACACAGATCATGTGATTTATTCTCCCTATCAATAAGTATCCAAAAGACTGGTGCTTCAGTAAGGTGTAGCCAGTCCAGCAGCTATATCATTAAATTACTCACCCCTTGAATCAATGAGAAAGTTCACCTATCTCGGTTCTATGGTCACAACCACTGTCTCCTTTGAAGAAAAAAATAAATTCCCGAATAAGAAAGGCAGCTTCCACATTTGGTAAACTCAACTCTTTCTGTACGGAAGCTTTTAATCAATGCAATGAAAGAGATTTCAAAGACAACATTTTTCATGGTTTTAAGAATAAATCTACATATTTTAATTTATCTAACACATAATATAATATAATATAATATATATTTGAATTGTTAGATAATTGAGTAAGGAATTAGATTTCACCAATACCAAAATGATACACGACATGTAAAAAGAATATAATTTGATGATGGTTGACACTAATATGAATATCAAAAAGAAAAAAATATATGATCATAAACAAAGAAAATACTCAAAACCCACGAGTGAATATCAAAATTGAAGGAATAGACCTGGAGACATGTCAGAACTACAACTACCTTGGACATACTATAACCAGTGATGGAAAATGTAAAACTGAAATAAACAAAAGAATAGGAATGGCAAAAAGTAATTTTAATGTCATGAAGAACATACTAACATCAAAACAAATAACACCAGGGCTAAAACTAAGAATAGCAAAATTGTATGTCTTCTCAACATTCCTATATGGTAAATAAACATGGACATTAGACAAGAAAACAGAACAGAGAATTAATGCCTTTGAAATTTGGATATATAGAAAAATAGGTAGAATTGGGTGGAAAGAAAAGAAAACAAACGATGAAGTCTTAAAACAACTAAAAATGAAAAGAGAACTACTAAACAGAATTCATACAAGACAAATGCGATTTTTGGGCCACGTTAAAAGACACATCTACTAAAAGTAATCCTGGAGGGGAAAATACAAGGTAAAAGAGGCAGATGCAGACCAAGACTAACATGGACGAGTATCATCAAAAGATGGACAAACCAGCCTATGACAACATGCACTATCAAAGCAAGAGACAGAGCAGAATGGTGCTCCATGGTAGCCAATCTTCCATGCGGAGATGACACTCGATGATGATGATGACACTAACCAAATTGGGAGTGACGCACTGTGCGGCGAAACGTATATAAAGAGTTAAAGATAGTGCAATGGCTAACATTAAATTAACATTCATGACTAAGATTCAAATCTACCAAAGTTGCTTAGTACACTTCTATACGGATCAGAAACTTGGATTACCTATGCAGGGAAGAGAAAAGTTTAAACAAATATCATGTGCGTTGCCTTTAAATGATTATGAAAATCAAATGGCAGGACAGAGTAACCAATTCTACTAAGACCTTGTTGAATTGTTTGCAGATCATCATCATATTGCACTCCGAACATATCCATAAGTGCTCAGATCCCCTCCTCGGCAATTCCCGCAGTGTCCAGCGACTGACGATCCCATTTCTGTGTTGGTTGATAAGCCTTCTTATACACCCACTAAGTTTCTCGTTTCTGGCTGTGCCAATCTTAACTCCCATCTCTTTCATCCGAAGGAGTGACATGGACTCATTGTTGTGGAAGTCCTGTACTCTTCCCACATCTCGGAGGGCATTGATGATGTACGCCCGATTCATTGGTTGACCGCCCTCAAAAATAGCGTAGCTAGCCAACCAGTCCGCTCTATCATTTCCCCGTACTCCTGCATGTCCTGGGACGTAGACAAAGGTTACCCTACGTATTTTACATTTCTACGACTCTATCAATTGCATGCGGACAGAGTCCGCCTCCACTTTTTTTTTTATCATACTCATCGAATCATTTAGTATGCAGGCATGGGTGTAGGTGTAGACCTGTGACTGTTGATTGCGAGATGAATGTCCTGGTCACTGCCATTACCTCCATCGTCATACTACTCGGGGTCATAACGAAAGCACCACTATCTTACTTGACTACTTTGCCTGCCGAGCAGTCTGCAAATACCCATGTACTCCTTTGGTGTCGTATTACAGATCCGTCTGTATAAATAATATATATATATATATATATATAGATATATATATAGATATATATATATATATATATATATATATATATATATATATATATATATATATATATATATATATATCTTTCGTTCACCTGAAGTATTGTCGATATCGGTATAAATTTTACTGTCTTTTGTAATTCTTGCAGTAAAATTTAGTTTTGTCTGTAATGTTGTATCTATGTGCCAATGCATTTTCCTCAGTCTACTATATTCAGTGCAGTCTTGAAGTATGTGTTCAGCAGTCTGGGGCGTCTGTCCACATGTTCATGTAGTTGAGGTGCCGATCTTGAATTTGTTATACATGTGACTGGAGTCGATTGTGTCCTATTATGAGGCGTATAATGATAACTTGTCTAACTTGATAACTTGTCATTTATTCATATTATGAAAGGCATCCTGATTTGGGGCTTGTGGTCCTCTGATTGATTTGATTATCTGTTTCTTATGATGTTATGTAACCCGTGCACCTGGTTGTGTGCCTGTTGCACCTTCCTTTGCCAACTGATCCGCTTTCTCGTTTCCTCGTAATCCACAGTAAGATGTGATCCGAGGACTTCCTCTAAAGATAGGGCAATCTAATTCCTTGTTCAATTATCTAACAATTCAAATTTGACGACTTCGGGAGAATATAGCGCCCTGTTCGTTGGCTTTTTCACAGAACTCACAGATAAGTGCTGATTTCCAGTGAACTTTTCTGTTTATTTGTTTGTTTTTATTGATATTTTAAGGGATTATGTGATTGCACGCGCTTTCTATTTGATGTAAATCTCGTTGCTGCTTTTAATTCATTGCAATTTGTTACAATTTCCTTATTTAATCACTTATACTCATCCTTGTTGTTGATTGCACTATTGAACGCGTAAAAAATGGCGATTTGTTTGCGCCGGTCTGTCGTCAAGGACTCGTAATTCATTTAATTTGTAAAAGGCTCTCAGTGTATCCGCGTGCTGCAGAGCGATTTACTGGAGTTGGCAAGTTTATAACGTGGAAACGGATTCTGGACCGTGCGACTGAGTAAGTGCACGTGAGTCTGGACCATCCACAGTATCGACGTTCAGCGACAAAATAATCTATGACGACGGTAAGTGTATGTATTCAGATGCAGCCCAAACGACATCATCGAAGAAGGAAAACACGACAGGGCAAGCGTGGTGGCATTAAAAGATCGAAGTGTGAGAGGCTATGCCTAAAGTATGTGCGCGTTACTTATTGGAATTGTGGGTCCATAAATCAACGACGGCCCATTCTTGATAAGCTACTGTGCGGCGCATATATAAAGGTTTTGCAAGAAACTCTTCTTGGTGACAGGACAGTAAGTACTCATGGATGTCATTGTTTTTACAATAGACGACACCTTGGGCAGGTCATCCTTGTGCGCAACAATGTGGTGGCAGCTGAGGTTGATGTGTCTGCGTGGGACAATGCAGAATTGCAGGTACATGCGGTTAGGGTGCAGACCCCAGTTCATTTCGTGATTGTAAATGTGTATGCCTGTAATGGGAAGGTGAACACACAACAATGGCAGAATCTCTTCGAGTTCAATGAAGAGAACGTCATTTTCTGCGGAGACTTTAATGCTAGAGGAAACCAGTGGGGTAACGTCATAACCAACAAGCAGGGAGAAGACCTAGAGAACGCACTGATGTCGGCCGATTTAGTGTGCTTGAATAATGGAAGGGCAACAAGAATGGCCACTCGAACAGGGGACTCTTATAGTGTCATAGACCTGGCACTGGTGTCTTCCACCTTCGCACCGGTTTGCAGGTGGAGTGCACTGGGGTTCCACGGAAGTGATCACAATCCATGTGTCCTCCTAACTGAGAAAAGCAGAAATAGAAGCCAGAAAAGAAAGCTCCATACATTCAACTACGAGAAAACAGACCAGGACGTCAATAGCAAAATCAGACATAGGAAACAGAGCGCCCCTCGTAGAGGCAGGAGAGATGGACGCAGCCAACCTGGTGGAACGTAGATGTCGAGGAAGCTTGGCGGAGCAAGAGACAAACGGCCAAGACATGGCAGAAAGTCAGAAGGAATGGAAGAACACAACCTGAGCTCTTGAAGCGTCTCAAAATAGAGGTCGACCAAAAATGATGCACTTTAAACTATGCGCTAAGCAGGCTAAGGATGCCAAATAGGATGACTTCTGTAAAAAAAATTGTGCTCAGAAAAATCGCTCGCCACATTCTGGCGCTTCATCAGAGCATGAATGGCATACCTGCTTGCCCGCTACATTGAGCAGACGGACCAAAGAAATGAGGCTGTAAGAATGAGGATACGGGGATCGCTGTCAAAATTGTGTAAGGATGTAGTGCTGGAAGAAGATCTCACCATCACAACGGATACCATTCGCACAACACTTAAAAGGTCACACAACACTACTCCTGGTCCAGATGGTGTTCGGTACGATGACATAGGCGATTTAGTTGACGACGACTTGACAAAACTGGCCAATGAGTTTAATGCCAGTATTCGGAGTGTCCAGATTAAGGAGGAGTGGCTACACAGCTACTTACTACCGCTACCGAAGCCAAACAAGGAACATTCTCAGATCAGTGCCTACAGAATCATCACAATGCAGAACACTGTGGGCAAGCTGCTGGAGAAAATAGTTGCCCGTGTCCTCACCTGTCACCTTGAACAGAAACGCGTATTCCCACCCACACTCGGAGGTTATAGATATAACAAAGAGACATGGCTCAATGCGGCAGTCATTGCCTATGACGTCTTCGAAGGCTTCCACAGATGAGAGGAGACATGCGCTGCTGCTACAGATCTGGAGGATGCATACAACAGGGCACTATTTGAATATCTCATGCATATGCTCCTCAAACTGGCGGTGCACCCCTTCCTCATTAGATGGATCGCCGTGGCACTGTTTCAGAGGAAGGTGATACTCAGATGTGGAAGTTGGTCTTCCGAGCCAACATCCATTTGTCCAGGGCGCACAAGGCTCACCATTGTCACCAGTTCTATTTAACGTGTACACAATAATGATCACGGAACAACAGCTGGTTGGGAGGGGAAGAACTATGACTTTTGCTGATGATATTCTGGTATATCGACAGGGAAGAGACAGACGGGGAATCGCCTCCACAATGCAAGACGAACTCGATCGCTTTTCTTCCTGGTGTGGGGTTTCAGGTGCCTTGGTTAATCATAATAAAGCATCGGTTTCATTGTTCTCACTTAACAATCATATCGTTAATACGACCACACCGGTAGTACGAATGGGAGCTGATGAGGTGACCAGGGACAAGTCGATGACATACCTCGGAGTTAAGTTTGATCGCACCCTGTGTTTTCGGGACCAAGGTGACCACGTGATAACAAAATCCCGCAAAGGATTTAGCGGCCTTGAAGGTCATGGCAGCTGCCAACATCGAGCAGAGGCTACTTACTCTTCTGTTCCATGGATTAGTCCTCGCACCAATCGAGTATGCCCTGGCCATTCTTACTGTCAGTACGACTCAAATTGATAGGCTGGAGAAAATACAAAATGAAGCCATGCGCATTATCCTGGGATGTACGAGGGACACTCCCCGTGTAGCAATGAGGTATCTTCTTGACTTTCCAACCATGGATTATAGGTTCAAGATCTGGAGGGCACGAGCATACCAGAAGATAAGTGCAGGTAAAGAGCATCCATTGTACCACGTGCTCAACACAGTGAACGGTGCCAGGCTAAAAAGAGGCAAATCATGGGTGGGCCGAGCAGAAGATGTCTTCAAACAGGTCTGTGGGCTTACCAATATTAGCGTTGGTGAGGAGTGGATACCGGTGCCTACGTCATTCAAGGGGACTTTCTCGTGTATTGTCACACTCAACAGGAAAAGTAGGGAACAGAACCCGGTCGTGATTAATGCCGAGGTCAACGGTCTCATCTGCGATAACACCGATGAGAAAGATGCAGTCATCTATATAGACGGATCTGTAATACGACACCAAAGAAGTGCATGGGCATTTACAGCACGCTCGGCAGGCATAATAGTCTACGAAGACAGTGGTACATACGTCATGACCACGAGTAGCATGGCAATGGAGGCGATGGCAGTGACCAAGGCATTCAAATGGTTAGAGTCACAAGACTACACCCACGCATGTATACTGAGTGATTCGATGAGCATGATAAAAAAAGTGGAGGCGGGCTCTGTACGCATGCAATGGGTAGAGTCGTTGCGGAAATCCAAAATACGTAAGGTCACATTTGTCTATGTCACTGGACATGCGGGAATACGGGGAAATGAAAGGGCAGACAGGTTGGCTAGCTGCGCTGTCGTTGAGGACGGGCAACCAATGGATCGGGTAGACATTATCAATGCCCTCCGAGATGTGGGAAGAGCACAGGACTTTGACAAACACAGATCCACGTCACTTCTTCGGATGATGGAAATGGGAGTTAAGATGGGCACAGCCAGAAATGAGAAACTTAGTGGCCGTGTAAGAAGACTTATCAACCAACATAGAACTGGAGTCGTCAGTCGCTGGACACTGAGGGAATTGCGGAGGAGGGGATCTGAGCACCTATGGACATATTCGGAGTGCAATGATGATGACCCGCAAATAACTCACTAAGATCCACTGCAAAGCAACCCTGTTGTGCATGCAGAGTTCAGTCAATAAAGTCTGCAGATATTGCAATTTTCAGAATTGTAGTGCCTGGGGTACTGATCTTGCATCTATCAAAAACACTACAGGCTGTGGGCTAAGTTTACAGTCCAGCAGTTTTTCTATTGCCAACTTTATTGCTTGGATTTCTGCATCGTAATTGTGACAATATTTCCCTGTTGCTATTTTATTAATATCCCTAGTGTTACTTTGGTACACAATGTATGCACCTGCTCTCCAATTCTTTACTGCATTCTGTGCAGATCCATCTGTGTACACACGAATCCATATGTATATATATATATATATATAGCTGACTGGTTACGGTGGAATGAGTAATTTTATGCAAATCGTATTCGGTTTTAGGTGGGGCAACATGAGGGGGGAAAAACCTGCGACTATAAATAATTTTTTAAATTTTTTAATAAACAAATCTGGCGGGAGACAAGATCCCGCGTTAGTTTATCATATAACATTACTCATTAGCCAATCTAATCATTACACACTCTTCCTACAATCGAGCACTATTAACACTATCCACCATGTTTCATTTTAAGCTTTTGCAGCCGACACCTCCACACACACACACCTATATATATTCTTTGCTCCACCAATGAGCAATTACTCGTATCCTCCTACCAAAGAAATAATGTAATGTCAGGGGTGCATTTATGGGAGCCGCGATAGCTCAGTGGTTAGTGAACTGGACCACAAGGGGTAGGGTTCAATCCCAACCGACGGCTTCCGGGTTCACCCAGCCTTAAATGGGTACCGGATTTTTTTTCTGGGAAAGTATAGCGGCACGGGCGTAATACCGACCACATTACCCCAAAAATCATGTGCTGAAGGTCTGTAAAATTTATGGCCACTAACACCATATTCCCTATACGCCACTTGGCATGACGGGGCTCTTTACTTTACTTACTCCAGATCCCTTTTTCACGTTTAGACTTCTAAATACATACATCATTGCCACACCCATTCTCCTCCTATTCTCTTATGGAATGAAGAGCAAACTTGGCGATGTCCTCTTTTTCAAGAGTAAGGTCCCACTCAGTACCAGGGTTGTCAGCGAGCTTAACGGGTACTTCATTGCCATGTACACAGCATGCTCTGGACAGTACACTCATGTAACACGTTCACTTTGAAGTCATCTATGAACTGCATCCACACCTGCCGCATACACTGTCTGTCAATCTTCTGTAACATACTTTGCGAGTCAGTTACCAAGACTGCATGATCCACATTTTGTGTAACCAACCATGTTCTTGTCGCCATTGCTACTTTTATCTCTTCTAAGTGCTAAATTTGCCAGAATCTCTAGCCACTTCTTTGACATATCGGTATGTCACAAAACCCCAATAACTGCACTGTTTGCTGGATACAGAACCATCTGTTTAGACGATCCAATCCTGATGTGAAGACACTTTTTCGATGGATTCCCTTATAACGACCTAGGTAACTCCATATGCCCAATCGCGACAATCCCTGAAGAGCCGAATGATTACTTTTGTTAGCCTCTTTTTCTCCGCTGTTACTTCTATCCATTCCCTGCCAGCTCTAATGTCATTAAGATCATATACTCTCCTTATGGACTGCTCCACCTCAGCCATCCAGAATTTTCCACGTCTGCCCTTAGTCGCACCCAATTCTGAAAGCAAGGGATGTTTTATGTTCCTTATCATGTTCAAATAAGCCTTCCTTGTGGTTATGGACTTGATCATGCGAATGGTTGTTGACGACAGACCAAGAGGAATTACATGAGGTCTCACTGGTCATCTTGAAGATATTGACTTTGAAGACAGTTGTGGATTGCTTGCTCACTGTCACCAAGACATACAGGAGAAAACAGGTAGAATAGATCAGTTCGCCAACACAGTAGAACTTAAAATAATTGCAGAGAAAACTAAAATTATGAGTATAAATGCCAAAAGTACAAAGAAAGTTACATCAGAGTAATGTGATTAGAAGTGGATCACTTTAAATACCTGGGTAGCTATATTTCATCAAATAGTGACATCAAAAAAGAGATCTACAAGAATAGGCATGTCAGCCCAGACAGTCAATAGACTTAAAAACATTTGGGGTTCAACCAGTCTCCATCTCAGCACCAAACATAGAATTTACAAATCAAATGTGCGATCCATACTCCTATGGAGAACAGAAACATGAAGAACAAACCATATGATAGAGAGTCAACTAATAGGATTTGAAGTCACTGCCTTAAGAAGATTCTAAACATCTGTTGGGATCAACACATTGCGAACAAAGATGTCGCCAGAAGATCAAGCAACATCAATTAACAAGTGAAAAGATGATGTTGGAAATGGCCAGGCCACATTCCACAAATGGAATGAACCAGGCATCCACACCCAGCATTAACATGGGCACCACCTGGCAAACAAAGAAGAGGCAAACTATTGGGGACATGGTGACAAACCTTACGTGATGAAATGAAAGAGGCTGGCAGGTCCTGGCAAGAGTTGTCCATGCTTGCTCCAGACCAGATTGAGTGGAAATCCCTTGTGAGTACCCTATGTTCTGACCGGAGTTCAGAGGTTTAAGAAGAAGACATATCTGGAATATCAGTTGATAGTAATACTATAAACAACATGAAAAGAAGTAAAGCAAAAAGAAAGTTTCATCATTTAATAAGAATGAAGGAGGTCCACCTGGTCAGAATGAATCCTTATCAATCACCATCAAGGGCATTCTTCTCGAGAATGCATGGAAAAAGACCAAGAGGAAGACCCAGAAGAAGATGGATAGATGCAGTGACAGAGACATGTAACAACAAAGGAAAATCACTAACTCAGACAGTTTGAGCAGCTCAAGAACGACAAATGATATAAACCATGACACCTTTTAGGTATCAGTGAAAAGAGAAAAGAAGAAGAAGAAGGAGGTGGAATGTAATGTGAAAAATGAACAATTAGGAGGAATATATTCAGGGAAACAGAGGAAAAAATACCAGACAGCTTATGAGAACACACGGTAGAAAGTTAACAACATTAACTTATAAATAAGAGAGATGTAAATTGTCAAGATAGAAATTTGCACTCAGACATGATCACCTTCAACAGTAGGCAATGGTCCTTTTTTTATGATGATAGCATTACTGCTACTGATTTTAAACATCGGCATCAGTTGTATAATGATAGTTTAATGATTCATGAGTAACATATTTCAACGAAAATGGAAAGAATGATATATAAATAAATGTTTATTGTAGGATCATTGCAAATTATTCAGATATTTATGATTACAATTACATGAACTCACAAAATCATTCTTGAAATTTCTTAATATAGTGAAATAACTTTTGAATTAGTATGTTCATTTTCTGTATAAAAGAACTAGATTTAATCTAGAAATTAGCTAATTCAGTTGAAACAACTGTTCACTATTAGTGACAAAGCAAAACTTAAAGTGCAAAGAGGTTTAGTCGGAATCACTACCATCTTTAGTTCTTTTATGCAAGCGATCAATGCTTTTCTTGTGATGCTCAATAGCTTCCTGAAATCAGATAATAAAATAGATTGTAATGAGTCCGTGGGTCATAATTCATGAGATGGTGTAACCAGTTCACATTTGTTATAATTTAATTTGAAAATTGGTTTCACTTTTATGTAAGTAGCTGGTCTAAAAATTTGATATGGGGGAAAAAGTAAAAACCAAAATTACCTAACTTTATTTTGAAAAATTATAAGTCAATTATTTTCATGCAACATTTTTTTTATTGTTGCTGATAGGGATGCACCTGACATAGGCTGTCTTAGTTTCAGTGGGGCATTATAGCTCTAGTCCTTTACATTTTTCAGCATTTTATAATTTCATGTGATTACTTAACTCCAGAAATCAGATATACCGATACAATCGTCCTCTCACACGGCACAGCACAGATTTAAATTAGTTAAATGTGTCAAAAAACACAGTGAAATGCAAAATCTCTATCTGACTGTACAGAAAACCAAGATAATGTCCACTGACAAAAACAAAAGCCAGCCCAAAAGTCATCATCAACAGTGAAGAACTTGAAATTGTAATAAACTACGAATATATGGGATCTGCAGCTAACAATGGAGACTGCCAGAAAAAGATAAAAAGAAGACTAGCAAAAGCAATACAAAAATTACCACAACACCAGCAAGGCAGTAAAATTTAAATTACTGAGGTTCTGAATCTTTTCGATAGCAACAAATGGTTGTGTATCATGGACAATCTTGCAAACAGCAAGGAAGAAAAGAAATTCATTCAAAACAAAATGAGTTGCTACAGAAAAATCCTTAAGATGCATTGAATAAGAGAAAGGAAAACAAAGATTTAAACATTAAAAAGAACTGGCTTATAAACACCAATGTACAGAGGAAATTAAAATAACTAAGGTCACATCCAATTTGGAATCTGTAAATATGACGGTTTCTTTTCTTTAATGGTGTGATATCAAAAATGGTATTTAAATGTTAAATTGCTGTTTCTATAGTTGTTATTTCTGGTGTTCTTGTATATATGTATACCA
This sequence comes from Megaustenia siamemsis, assembly GCA_032433765.1. Taxonomy (NCBI): domain Eukaryota; kingdom Metazoa; phylum Mollusca; class Gastropoda; order Stylommatophora; family Ariophantidae; genus Megaustenia; species Megaustenia siamemsis. Next base: position 36,645,677 of record JAVIAB010000041.1, on the reverse strand, counting down.
GTTCATATATACATGTGTTTGTGAAAATAAACATATTTATGTATGTGTATGGAGGTAGATGAATAAGTAGATCAATGAATTAAAAAATACCTAGGAACTGTTAACTTCATATAGTAGATGTACAACAGAGGTGATGTGCAGAATATCTCAGGCAAATGTGACATATCAAAGAATAGGAAATACTGTGCAATCCATTTTTGTCCATGAAAATTAAAAAAAAAAAAAAACTTTGCTAGCTTTATATGGAGCAGTCATAATATATAGATGTGAATCCTAGACAACAGAGAACAAAATTATTTCCATGCCACAGAAATGTGGTTTTACAGAAGAATGTTGGGAACACCATGGGCAGCTAAAAAATAGTAAAAGAAAACTCACTGCTAACATCAAAAAGAAATTGTAATATTGTTTTGGCCAGAGCTGGAATATATTGTGACGGGTGGAAAAATTGAAGGAAGAAGAGATAGAAACAAAGAGAAAAGATACAAGACAGCTTAAGAGAACAGTTTGGTAGGAAGTCAACAAGAGAAATAATACATAGTTATAGAGATAGAAAGTTGTGGAGAAACATTACTACCAAAGCCAACAGACCCGGTACTTGTTATGTCCTTATGTGTATGGGGTTATATACAAGAGTGGTGGTGTGGTGTACATACGCATATGTTAAGGTGCTGAAATATGCGCATGGGTGGTCATTGTTATATACATGTTTCTGTTTTGACTGGATGAGTTCGACCTACATTTCCCCACACCCCATGGGTCTGCCTCAACTACAATAAAACTAATCCGTAAATAGAATAGAAAAAAAAAATATTTTCAAGCATGTGAACGTATTCCTGAAAAAGGCCATTTTTGGGCTGCAATGCTACAATATTGGTTTTTATAGTGTGTGTTGTGCTTTTTATCATAAAATTGTTATGCCACAATTTATTCATTTTTCTTGTTTCTTGCTTCTACCAGTTTTACTGCAGCAAGACATTATTTTTCTTTCTCTATTCCCACAATCCCTACACCATAGTTCCATATGCATCTACCATGTCCACAAAATATAGTTACAAATGTACTTACTTTGTGTTGTCTAATCTGCGACTCATGATGAGATACTTCATCTTCCAGTAGCTCCTTTATTTTCTCAAGCTGTTCCCTTTGCTGGGTGAAAAAGGTACATGTTTTATAAATAGAACACAAAGTAACAATCTTCCTAGAAAGGAACAGTGTACAACAAGCACATTTTGTTTGTTTTGGGAGCACAAGATCTCTATGTGTATATAATATTTGCTGATAACAAACGGAAATAACCTTTCACCAAAAATCTTATCATACTTTACATGAAAATATTTTTGGCGCCCATTTTTAGAGGCTTGGTGAACTCTCTAACCATGTCAATAATATATAAATATATATATTTAAAAAAAAAAAAAAAAAGAAATTCTGCCACATTCAGGAATTGAACCTAGAACATTCTGGTCAGTAGTAATCACACTAATCACTCAGCTATCAACCTTTAACATATTGTTAAAAAAAAAAAAAAAAAAAAAAGGAAATGTTCCTGCCACACTTTGCTAGGCAAATGAGAAATATGGTGTGACCATAATTGTCCATGGCCAAAAGGCACATCTTTTTGCTACTTCCCAGAATAATCTCTAGTGCCAATTTTTAGAGGTTAGGTGAAACCCAAAGCCTAATCAGTCAGAGAAATACAAACAATAATTCTGACACATCTGGGAAATTAGCGTAACCCTACTGATCAGTAAGCAAGTGCACTAAACACTCAATCATCTTGGTTCTACAGTCACAATCACTGTGTCATGTGATGAAGAGATAAATACCCAAATTCAAATGGAAAGACAGATTCAACATTTCGAAAATATGTGCCATTTGAGAATAAATCAACACAACTAACATTTGGGACAAATTTATCAAAGCTGCATGCTATCATCATCATTGAGTGTTGTCTCCACATCGAAGGTTGGCCACCATGGAGCGCTATTCCACTCTCTTGCTTTGATGGTGCAGGTTGTCATAGGCTGACTTGTTCATCTTTTGATGCTACTCATCCATGTTTACTTTGTATTTTGTTTCCAAGATTACTTTTAGTAGGCTACAGTGTCTTTTAACATGCCCCAAAAATCACATTTGTCTTCTTTGAATTGTATTCAGCAGTTCTCTTTTCGTTTTTAGTTTTTTTTCTTTCCATCCAATTCTACCTATCTATAATTCCACATTTCAAAGGTGTCAATTTTCTGTTCTGTTTTCTTGTCTAATGTTCATGTTTCTGCATCATACAGGATTGTTGAGAAGATATAACATTTTGCTATTCTTAGTTTTAGCACTAGTGTTATTTTTTTATGCTAGTATATTTTTCATGGCATTAAAATGACTTTTTGCTACTCCTATTCTGTTGTTACCAGATGACCTACTCAAATCAATATTCATAGCCCTATCAAAGAAATCTGGTGCGATTGAATGCAATGATCATCACACAATAAGCCTTATGAGTCACATGACTAAGATATTACTAAGAACCATCATGCGAAGAGTGCGAAACAAAATCAGTCCAGAAATTAGCGATGAATAATGTGGTTTTGTTAGAGATAAAGGAACGAGCAATGTCATATATATCATAAGATCGTTAGTAGAAAGAGCCATAGAGGTGAAAACAGATATATATACCTATGTTTCATAGATTATACCAAAGCATTTGACAAAGTAAAGCACCAAGAAATTATCAAAATTTTAGCAAGCATAAACGTAGACAGCAAAGATCTAAGAATAATAAAGAACATGTACTGGCAACAAACAGCGGCCATAAGAACTGGAAACCAATTGGGAATGTTTCAACAGATAAAACAAGGTGTTAGACAAGGTTGTGTGCTGTCACCAGATTTGTTTAATATTTATAGGGAGATTATTTTAAGATCCATAAAGGGACATCCCTGGAATAACAATTGGGGGGTCATAATATAAATAATCTAAGGTATGCTGATGGCAGTCTTAATCGCTAAGAGTGAAAATGAATTACAAGAAATGTTCGATATTATAGTGAAAGAAAGCAAAAATAAAGGACTTAGCCTTAATAGCAAAAAGACAGAAGTAATGGTAACAACAATGAAAAAGACATCACCTCAGTGCAAAATAAAGACAAGCGGAACAATATTAAAACAGGTAAATGAATTTAAATACAGTCGAACCTGGTCTTAGGACCACCTGTTTAAAGCGTTTCCCTGGTTATAGGACCGGGTCTACAATTTCCCAGAGTTTTTTACTATATGCTAACACTGCTTACGGCGCTCACCGTATGACGCGACCAGAGACCAGGCTAATTAACCGCCGCCAATGTTATTTATCCTGTTTACGACACGCGCCAGTCCTTCTCCGTCTCGCTGGGAGCCATAAACGATCGACACAGGTGTCTACAGGTGTCGACGTTTTCCCGTATTTAGTGAGTCCCAGATTACAGTGGGACGTGTTACGTTTATCAGTCAATACTGGTGTGAGAAACACGGCAGACAGAGATCTATGATTCGTGAAGTGACATCACTTCGCGGTTCCGTCTAGACCAGAGTAGACCATTGCGTGGCCCGTATAAATTACAGGAATTAACTAAAGAATTAGTCATTGCCCGCTTAGAGTGTATTCACGTACATGTACAGTATCTCAGTGAATTATTTTTGTGGATTTTAAAAGTGTTACACGCAATATAGGAAATGGCCAGTGTCAAAAGTGTAAAACCAAAAGCATTAACGCTGGAAGAACGAATATCAGTGATTCGACAAAATATTTGTGTGTGTTTAACTATCGTGTTTTATGAAAAGTGTCCAACCAGTGGCTATTGTAGACCGACATGTGCACTATGTTCTACTCATGGATTATGCTGATTTGCAGGTTAGTTTTCATAGTGCTTAGGATAAAATTTTTTTTATCGCTCTATTTATTATGTGAAACCTGTGAGGCAGGACCACCTGTCCTATGGGACCAGTTTTTGAAAGTCCCGTGAATGGTCGCCTTAGACAGGTTCGACTGTATATGGGAACTTTGTTAACCTCAGACGAAAGATGTACAAAAGAGGTGAGATGCAGAATGGCTCAGGCAAAAGCAACTTTCCAAAAAATGAGGAAGATACTATGCAATCCATTTTTGACAATAGAAACAAGAAAAAGAGTTCTTTAATGTTATGTAGAGCCAGTCTTAACCTATGGATGTGAATCATGGACAATAGGACAACAGACAAGAAAATACTGGAGTCTGTAGAAATGTAGTTTTACAGAAGAATGTTGAGAATACCAAGGACAGCTAAGAAGAGTAATGAAAATGTTATGAAAGAGGTCAAAGCAAAAAGAGAGCTAATTTCCTATATTAGGAAGAAACTATATTTCCTATATTAGAAGGAATTTTTTGGCCATGTAATGAAAAGAGAAAAAGTGGCATGTATTGTATCAACTGGAAAAACTGAGGGAGGAAAAGATAGAGGGAAGCAAAGAGAAAAAATACCAGACAGCTTAAGAGAATGGCTTGGCAGAAGGTCAACAACAGAAATGATACAGTTAGCAATAACCAAATAAAAATAGGAGAAATACCTCTACTAGACGTACAATCTTACATATATCTGGGCAGTAATATAGACAAGGAGGGAGGAACAGAAAATGATACCAAAATGAGGATATCACAAGCAAGAGGAACATTTGTTGCACCGGGAAACATATGGAAGTAAAAAAAAATAGGATAAATACTAAAATAAGATAACTGTCGAGATCAAAAGTTGTGGAGAGACATGATCACCTACACCAGCAGGCCCGGTACTTGATGATTCTTTTGTTTATTTCAGTTGTACATTTTCCATCACTGGTTATAGTATGTCCATGGTAGTTGTAGGTCTGAACTGTCTCCAGGTCTATTCCTTCAACTTTGATATTCACTTGTAGGTTTTGAATGTTATCTTTGTTTCTGATCATAGTTTTAGACTTTATTTAGTTTTAGACTTTATTTATATCTACACCATATTTTTTGCTTGTAATGTTATGTCATTAAGTAATAGTTGTAGTCCTCAGCATATCTTAGGTTATCTTTCCATTAATATTTAGGTCTGGCATTTCTGTGACGTTTTTAAAGGTTTGCTAAGATTGAACATTGAGAAATCGCCAATCAACCACTAATATCTTCAGTAATAAAGAAAAGACGATGGTCATACGTTGGACATGTGATGAGAAGAGATAATAACCGAATAGCAAAGCAAGCCCTCATATGGGAAACAACAGGTAAAAGAAAAAGAGGAAGACCCAGGGAGACACTGAGAAGAACATTGATGATAGAGGCAAGAGCAGCAGGAATCGGCTCCCTCAATGAGATAGAACTGCTTGCACAGAACAGAGACAGATGGCGAGATTTGATAAAATATCTTTAAAAGAAAACTGCCAGAACAAAAAATTCATATAGGAGAAGGTGTATCTTGGTCTACGCCCTATGGGCCGGTTACGGCTCGAAAGGTCAATAGATAGATAGAAGATTGAACATTCTTGGTGATAGGATGCATTCCTGTCTTACTCCTCTTTTTATATCAATAGGTGTTTGTTATATTCTATAATTGTTGATTGCTCTCAGTATAAATTACATATTAGTCGTAATCTGTGATATCTAAATGTATATCTTTTAGGTAGTTTAAGTTGTTTATGGTGTATTCTGTCAAAAGCTTTGGTGTAGTCTATGAAGCAGGCATATATTGGTTTATTTACTCCTGTCTTCTGCTTCTACCTTTCAGCTCCCTGTGGAGCATAGGTCATCAACAAACAACTTTCCAAGTCGTTCTGTTTCCTGCCATTCTTTTAAGATCGTTCCATGTCTTCCCCATTATCTTCATCTCTGCTTCTATCTGTCTTCTCCAAGAATTCCTTGGTCTTCCACTTTGTCTTTTTCCCTGGGGATTCCAAAAAAAGGCCTGTTGTGAAATATTCTCAGTTAGCTTCTGTAGTGTGTCCTATCCAGCGCCATCGTCTTTGATGTACCTCTTTATCCACTGGTGTTTTGACTGGTACATTTCCATAATTCTATGTTAGTGATTTTGTCCTGCCATTTCCATCCTTTTATTCTGCGATATCATCCATTAATGAAAGTCTGTATCTTCATGATTGTCATTTTAGTTGTTCTCCATGTTTTACAGCCATATAATAAATAAGACTGACTTAACATTGGATTTGAAAATTTTTATTTTAGTATTTATCCTATTTTTTTTACTTCCATATGTTTCCCAGTGCAACAAATGTTCCTCTTGCTTGTGATATCCTCATTTTGGTATCATTTTCTGTTCCTCCCTCCTTGTCTATATTACTGCCCAGATATATGTAAGATTGTACGTCTAGTAGAGGTATTTCTCCTATTTTTATTTGGTTATTGCTAACTGTATTAATTCTCATAATTTTAGTCTTATCTCTATTTTCAGTTCCATCTGTTGTGATCTCTCATCAAGTACACTCATTTTATCTTGCATCTGTTGATGGTTGTGTGATATGAGAGCTATATCATCAGCAAAGTCTAAATCATCAAGTTGCTTGGTCAGTGACCACTGGATTCCATTTCTGTATTTACTCCTGTGTACTTTTCAATTAAAATTCTCATGCAGAACATGGCTTGCTGAATAACAGAAGGTTAAGGACACCATATCAGTCATAAACCGCAATGATGTAAACATCACTCAGGATGTCAGACTAGATAATAGAACATTGGGATTTCACACAGCGATATACCAAGCTTATAAGCATAGATATCAAATATAATTAATATTAAATACTATGCGGGGCCATGTGTATAGTTGCAAAAAACATATTCTTCTTCTGCTGCGACCATGGCTCATTCAGACTATGACTCCGAACTCTCTTATGAATTCAGCTGTCTGTTTCAGTGATTTAGTTGCACCGTAGAGTTTCTCTTCCAGGGAATTGGGTGTGGGATACATTGTCCTCCTCAGGCCTGTGTACTGGAGGCAATCCTGTAGAGCGTGTTTAGTTGCAATGTTATCCAGGGTACAGTGGCATTAGCTGGTAGTTCTTATTTTGAGTTTGGTGAACATGTGATTTTACACTCTGTTGAAGCCAGTGCATAGGCGAAATATGACTTGATCCCTCCTTGATAGTTGGAGGTATCCCATTCCTTTTGTTAAACTTTGGGTGTTCTTGTTTCCATTTTTCATGGTACTGTCCTTTGCGGAAGTATTTAGTAGTACATGTATTTGATGTATCGTAGCTGACTAGATGGTTCTCTTGTGGTAATCTCCCTCCCTCCTTTGCTACTTTGTCAGCGCATTCATTTATTTGTAAATTACTGCAATACTGGGTCTTCTATTATCAGCAACAGCCACAACAATCCTAGCTTCTGTTAACCAGCCTGTTTTGATGCAGACTGTTACTGGGGGATACCTTGAGGAGGTAGAACTAGGTCTTGTTCAGCTGAAGGTGTGCCAACCTTGCTATTGCAACCGCAGGTCGCCTATGCCCCCCCTCCTAGAAAACATATAAAATAAACATAATATAGCATTGAGCAGCTAGACTAACAGAAAGACAAACTACAATGTTACGGCAAAATCTTTCATCAAGCATATAAAACTAACTATACACATTAAACAAACAAATTCAGAGTCAGCATGCCAAACAAATCGACACCTGGGAGACAGAATCTGTGACCACTTATATAACTTCAAACATGATTCTGGCACTCCTGCCTCCTCCCATTTCAGATTGCCAGGACATACCTCTGATGAAGTCCGTGTTACTGGCATTATTTCTTGTTCCTCTTATACCATAGCTGGTTCACGTTTGTAGAACCAACTCATAGTCCGAGAGGATTACACTCTTTTCTTTAGTCTCTGGTCTCTCCATTTATTTCACTTGTTCTATCCCTGTTCCTCCCTGCGTTATCCTTATTACCTCTCTTGCTCTCCTTCCCCTTGCCATCACTATCATCTCTTTCTTTTACTCTTCTTGTCGGTTTCTTCGTAACCTATGGGACACCTCCTTTCATTTTTCAAATTTGTAATTGGTTCCTTTGATCTAATTAAATCTTATCTGCCATATTGTCTATTAATCTTTAACCAGACTCTACATAAATTCTTGCCACTGTCTTTTCTGTCATTCAGAATTTTTTTTTTGTGTGTATAGTTTGTCTGATATACTTGATAAAAGCCATTATCAAAATGTTATAGTTTGTCTTGTCTTTCTGTTAGTCTAGCTGCTGAATATCATTTATGTTTATTTGATATACCAAGCAGTGAGGGTTTTAGTAAATACAAAAAATAGTGTTGAAATAAGAGGGATTGATATATTAACTAAAGAGACATATTAACTAAAGAGACATATTAAACAATTAACTCTCATGGCAGTGAGTTATTCTTCTGTCCTTTCAAGCCGAAGACGGCCCATAGGGCAGAACCACAATCTCAAAAACAGAAACCTTGCGTGCCAAAATGGCACATATTGCAGAGATCACTGCTTCTAAAATCTATGGTTGTTTCCATAACAATACTTTTTACTATGACAGCTTGTCAAACCATCGATCAACCTCCTTAGTCGTCTCTTACAGCATGCCTGGAAGGTCACAGTGTCACTATTCTTTACTTTCCTCAAAATGAGGCCCCGGTAACACACTGGAGTGAGTTATTAATGTACCAATATAATTTTATGATTTTTGTGAGTAAAAAGTGATTGATGGCATCATAATGGTTAATTTTTGTGATTTGTATACTTTTATCTACATCGGTGAAAGTATTTTATTTCTTGTTATTGTTTTCCTAGAATATAGACACCAAAATCCTAATAACCAGTAAGAACTTTTGAGGCTGGCATGTTGTTTTACTGCAGATATTTTGAATATGCTGCATACTTTAGATAGCCATGTTAAATGCATAAATGGTTTATTTATGTAAAAATTGTGGAGGCTGATCAATAACCACCAACAGAAACACTCATAAACAAATAGCCAATATTATGTAAGGAATATGAAAGTGACATAAACATATAAGGTCCCACTGAACCAATGCATTCAATGACAATGTGTGAAGTGCTGTGAAAAGCTGTGTACTGCATGAAATATGGCTTGTAACAGCATAAAATATTAAGGCTTGAGATGTTATTACTTTAACAAATTTGCACAAATTGACAAAAACAAGTATAAAGAAAGTAACACTAGATTTTAGCATAAATGTGACATTTACCTAGTTGTTAAGATTATCACTCCGCCAAAAATATTAATTTTATTCAATAGCAGAAAAAAATCAATAATTTTAAAACCCGCCGCTGAAACTTTGCTTAGTGAAAACATGCATTGTTGACCTTTATAAAAGTTTGTCAGAGTATCTAAGTTTTCATAGGATTTTCTGAACTAGATTGTGACCACTGCAAAAAAAAATTCACCAAATTGGTTCTTTTTATTCTGTTTTCTCCCTTTGACCAGGGAAAATTCCTCAGCCATTGGCGACATAAAACAACTCTTTGTGACTCGGTAAATTCAGCAAGTAATGCTTTGAGGTAGCTGAACATACTGACAAATTTACACCATCAGTCTGAATAGACAAATAACATGTCCAGTCCAAGTGGTCAATTTAGAGTCATAATCAACCTAAGAGAGGAAATCAGAGCACATTGCTCTGAATAAAGAAAAATGAAACATTGGTGAATCATAAGTAATCCTGTAATTTGTAAACACACATTTGTGTGTCAAAAGTTGAAAGAAAATACAATCTTTAGTGCCTTTAATGTTACAATTAAGTGGTAGTATTTTGTAGTACAGAATGTAACGAAATGCACCACAGGTATGCATCGTAATTAAGGGTTAAAATATCTTAGAGAAAAATAATAATCTATCTATTGGCCTTTCATACCATAGGCCCAGATACTCTTTCTCTTATCTAAATTTTTATTCTAGTGGTTTTCAATACTTGTAATGATCTTTTATAAAAAAAAAAAATTCATACAAATATTTGTAGTCTGCAACACAAGTATTCAGCCATACTGGGAGATACTTGTCTGAACAGGAAAATACAGATACACAATTTATTCTCAAGATGTGATCGTAACCTTATGCTATAGTTTCATGTAGTGGTTGGGCCCTTTCGAGGCTGAGGGCCCGGCGCTGCACCTGCTATAGTCATGATAACACCAATGATGGCTAATTCTTTAGTTAGCTAAATTGGCCGTGTTCCCTAGCGCTTAGCTTCTCATGGCAAGGTGCCATACCAAGGAGTACAGGTTCGATCTTGCTTCGGACCATATATTGTTCTTTTTTATTCTGTTGATTATTTGTCATTTTTTACTTGTCATTTTTTACGAGTGCTGTAAACATCCTCCTCTTCCTATGATGCATTAAAATATCTTACCTAATGCACACATACAAAACTTTTTAATGTTGCAGTAATTGATTAACATACATTTACGTCGAATGATATTACTTTGGTTGGCAACTAAATGTGTACCATAATAGGAAAACAATAACAATTTACATAGAAATACCATTGCTATCTATCTATCGACCATTCGAGCCATAGTCAGCCCTTAGGGCATAGACTCAGATACTCTTTCCCTATTTTGAAATTTTCTTTCTAGCAGTCTCAATCCTTGCAAAGATCTTTTATAAAATCTCACCATCTGTCTCTGTTCTGTGCAAGCATCTTGATCTCATTAAAGGAGCAGCTTCCTACTGCCTTTGCCTCCCTATGTAAGGGTTGATAGTATGTTTGATTTGAATAGTCTAAGTTTCGTTTTTGTGCTGATGAGTTTTTATTTCCACAACTTTTCAAGGCTTCTGAAAGACATTGCTGCTTTAGCTATTCTGATTCTAATTTCTTTACTTGTTTGTTACTTACCATTGCTACTAAACACAACATTAATCCATGTGAAATTTTTTAACTGTTACTTTTAGTCATGAGAAATTATACTGTAATTTTATATGTAACAGTTACCTAATAAAGTTAAACTGTGAAATATATAAGATCCCAATATTTTATTATGTAGGCACTAATAAAAAAAATATAGTCTAAGTAGAAGTATAAAAATCACAAACAAATAATCCATGAGGAAGTTTCAATGACTTTAATTACAGAAATAATGAAAGTTTATTGTTAAATTAACAAATCTATTCATGCCAGTTAGATATGTATGCCAGTTAGATATGAGAGTTTAAATTTTGTAAAACATGTGAAATTCTGATATAAATTATACAGATTCTGAGATGATTATGAGTGTAGTGAGCAAGAAACAAATTTAGGCCAACACAAGTTCCGAATGGCACAGGTAGAAACTCCTTATTTGGTGCCACTACTGCCTAAAAATAATAATTATCTATAGTCCAAGATGATCGCAATATACAGGCTACAAGGGACAGTGTCATTGTGTAAGACTCTTAAGCCCATAACTCATAAAGTTCAAAATGATTGGCACTGACACAATTGGAAATTTGGAAACCTCACGCCTTCAAGAAGTTCTGTAGATCTATACTGTCTTGTTATTCAGAAGTTCATGTAATGAGACAGCTTGTTAGAATGTCTTTAAAATCACCATAGTCCTTTCAGAAGACATTGGAGTCACTCTATGCTAGTTTTTTCGGGTGTCACAAATATGCCGCCTGGAGGCTCAAAGCAGTGGGAGTCACGTTATGTACAAGTATGATGTATTTACATCATTTCTGATCATTTATGATGTATTTGTAAGATGTATATGTACAAGAATTGAGAAGATAATCAGTCATATCTATAATATAATCAGCGAGCTGTAGAAACTATCATGTGGGGAAGTGCTGGACACTTATGAGACTGGTCTAAATGCAGTGAGGTTGATTTCTGTAAACAATAATTTATGTGATTGATTACAAAATGCACTCTACAGCATTAAATAGTTTGACCACCAGGAATATCCGAATAACCTATTGTAGACTTTTAATTCCTCACTACTTGTACAATTAATTTGTCATCATTTTGTAGCCTACTCTAAATCAATACCAACCTGCTGACGAAAGTACTGTTCCTCCTTTGTGGCTTCCATTTTACCAAATGAACCACCAGCATCCCTTTTTATGAAAGATAAAAGGCAATCTAATTTTAATTATTTTAAAAATGTATAGAAGGGTGCATATGTTAATAAGAATAAAATTGCATATTTAAGTTAAAACATTAAAATTAATAAAGGAACTGTCTTAAAATCTTCATGTGACAGGAGCAGGATGCAATGTTAACTTCAGAAGGGGATCTGACTGAGCCTGCATTTCTGTCCTTCAGTCTCAAAAACATACGGAATACTAGGAGTATGATTCATCATATATTACTAAGTCTTTGTGCTGAACATGAACTCTTTGTAACAAACACCTTCTACAAGCACTGACCATGCCATGCACAGACATAGTACAAATGGAGTGGTGTTCAATAATCATCCCAAATAGAATTCATTTTGACAAAGTTAACAAACATCATTCATCATAGATGCTAGTGTAATATCAAATCAAAGTCTTGACCAATCAGTTGTATTGTACCTCTTGATATTTAGCATGCTATAAACTGGCCTGTACATAAACTATAGATGCATTTATAAATATTAATAAGCTGATGGAAACATTAATTCAAGCATACAGCAGGAAGTGTGAGCAAGCATTCTATCAGCAGACCATCAAATGGAGAAAATGTGAAGAGAATCGGCTCCACTTCAAAACAAACACACTAGAAACCAAATTGGTTGTGTGTGTGTGTGTGTGTGTGGGGGGATAAAGGAAGGTGGATTAGAAAGAAAAGAACAGCTGGTGAAATGATCAAATTAAAGAGATAGTCAGAAAGAAGAAAGCCCTTTTAAAATTGGATGCAAACAAGAAATGAGACAGATTATAGCAAATATAAAGACACCAGAAATAATGCTATGATAATAAATATTTCAAGGATGATTCATGGATTAACTAGGGAATCATGATCAATAAGCTATGCACAAAGTCTTCTTACATTTTTACAAAAACATCTGAGCAGTGCAACTCAAGAAACAAAAGCTTCAATTATTCATTGGGTGCCATCTATACATCAAAGGTTGGCTACTATGGAGCATCATTTTACTCTGTCTCTTGTCTTGATGGTGCACATTGTCATGGGTTCACATGTTCACCATTGGATGTTAACTGTCCACTTTAACCTTGGTCTGCCTCTGCCTAGTACTTTCCCTTCCAGTGTGACTTTTAGCAGGGTATTATGTTTCTCACATGTCCAAAAAAATTTCAGCTGTCTTTTTCAAATTCTGCAAATTTTGAGTTTTGAAAAATAGTTTTGTTTTTTTTATTATCAGCTGATTCAGAACTTTCTTGTTTGTCTTTTTTTCCTTTTCACCCAATTCTGTTAATTTTTCCTATATAACCACATTTCAAATGCTTCAATTAATTTTCTGCTCTATTTTCCTATTTAATGTCCATGTCGCTGCACCATACAGGAATGTTGAGTAAATATAGCATTTTGCTATTCATAGTTTTAGTTCTGGCGTTATTTGCTTTGATGTGAGTATATTCTTCCTGTTGATAAAATTGCTTTTCGCCATTCCTAATCTTTCGTTTATTTCTGTCTTACATTTTCAATCATTCCACAATAATAAATGATATAGATGAAACCTATATTTAACGAAGCTAAGATAAAATAAAAGATAGAAACTGAGCTTCAAAGACCTGCTTAAACCACACACAAACAATCTGACAGAAATAGTGCTTACACCCCAATGTTATACTGAACATAATCAATACTAATGAAAGAAGCTGTCGAAAAAATGTAAATAAAAGAAAATGTAATAATTTGTCTAAATAATAAAGCCACAAAGTGGATAGATAATATACCCATCATACACCATTAAAGTTTGTCAAAAAAGTTACAGTAAAGCGGCTAAAGAAAATATTTAAAAGGCGTGAAAAGAAAGAAAAGTGTCATTTGATTGGCAAAGAGTTGATGAGCCCATCTGGATGAACAGCAGCAGTAAAAGAGAATGTAACACAGATGTAGGTATATCTCTCCAAATGTCTTGAATCATTTAGAGTAGCTGAATGAATTTGTTCCAGCTACCTACAATTCAGCATTATTGCTGAACATCCATCCCTTAGGGAAATATTGATATTTGCATGTCTGAAGTATTTATATAAGATAGAATCGACTTATCCCATTCAGAATTATAAAGATTTATCAACCAATTTCTAAAAAATTCTAATCATTCATATCAGTGTGATAATCCCAATTATCTTTATTTAAATTTTGAAACAAACATGAGTTCACCATTTGCTAATAATGCACTTCATCTGCTACCTGCATGGACTATTTTCAGTCTTTGACCTTTGGTACAAATCTCTTTACAGTTCCATCTGCTGTCTTCCATTCCTTTGCATTAATATGGTTTGCATTTATCCATGCTTCAGCTATATAAACAATATTATAATTTTGTTACGTACTTCTCAAAGCTACTAGGTGAGGCCTTTCACAAATTACTTTTCTACCACCCGAATGCTTGTGAAATGTTAAGCCAAAAGCTCTTATAATTTTCCACAGAGCGATATTTGTCAATGTCATGATACTGTCCAATTACAATTTTCAATTTCTTTGGCATCAATAATTCTTTACCATCTAAAAATGGGTAAATCAGCTTCTTTGTTAAAGTTATTAAATTTATATTTCTATGTCAGTCATCTTTTGGTATCTGTAGAAACATTGGAATCTCCATTCAGCCATCTTGATCCTGTCCGGTTACTAACATCAAGGGCCTGTTTTGTTCTCTCCAGGTTCAAAATACAATGAAACAGCTTTCTGTGTTTAGCCTAACATGTAAAATATTTATATAATTTCAATGTAATGTTCTTGAGAGTAACAATTCTAAGTTTCCATGCCAATTCCAATGAAACCACAAATTTTGAGTTATGAAATGCCTTTGAATACTGCAAACTAAGAATCCGAAAACAAGGCATTGACTTTAATTTCCAGTGCATCAAAAAATGTCCATTCAATGTGCAAGTTCATTCTGAATATTCTTAAAAGAAATGCCATATACGCTATTTTGAATGGCCAGGTGAATGCTACCACAATATAATCTGTGAAACTCATAAATAGTAACCAAGAGAGGATTAAAATATATTTCTATATCTCAAAGAAGCAAAATTCTTTCCTAATTACATAAGGAAAAAAATTGTCACATAAAGCTGACAATGATATAAATATGTATTTCCCAAAATTTGTACTTTGCTAATGCTGAGATATAATTCCAAATGCCAAGAATTCTTTAATTTGTCCAGAAAGCACTTCGCACCGCCTGTTTTTTGCCATTATCCAAGAATGCTAGACATCAGATCTAACTACCCAGAGACCAGGAGAGAGTCTATCTTTCGTTTGTCTGAAGTATTGTCTTTATCTGAAATTTCGTTTCATGTAGTTGTTGGGCCCTTTCGAGGCTGAGGGCCCGGCACTGCACCTGCCTGAGTGTCCATCACAGGGCGAGTGCCATATCGATTTGCGGTTATAGACATACTTCCCATTGGCGTGAGTGCATGGCATCCTGATTGTTGTAGTGCTCCTTTTGGCTGGTTGCCTCTGACTTCAGCACTTAAACTTGCTAGAGCAGACTGTGGTCTTGCTCAGGTGTAGGAAGGCCTGGCAAGTCTTGGTTTTCAGTCCCTGGCGAATGTTAAGCCTCATCCCCATGACAAGGAGCTGGCCTTGATAAGGACCAGGTGAGAGTAAAGCCACCAAAGAAACCATGGATTCGATCTTCAAAATATTCTCATCGCCTATGTTGGGGTTCGAATCCAGGATTTCCATAGGGCGTGGCTTCTTATATCTAGACTACCCAACCTCCCCATGTAGGCAGTATTTTTTACAGATGTTAGAAAATTAAAGAGAGAGAAACCAAAATCCAGAAAGCAAATAATGTAAGCTACCAGCATTGGACAAGGAATAAGAGTCATAAGTATTAAATAACTTTTTCTTCTTCTTTCCTTCCTCATTTGCCTTTCAGCGGCGAGGGGAGATATTATTTGCGGTGTTTTGTTCTTCTGTTCACTTTTGCTGCTGTTATGATTCTTAGTGCTTCTAATATTCCATTGATCCATCTTTTTCATGGTCGACCCTTGGATCTGGTATTTTCACAATATTTGTTGGGGGCTCGTTGTGTTGTGTTTTGATTACTCTGCTTTGTCACGTGGCCAAACCACTTTATTGCTGTTTCTTTATATATTCTATAATGGGGGCTATTTCTAGCTTTTCTCTCAGTTCTTAATTTCTGATCATATCATTCAGGCTATTTCCTGTCACTTGTCTGACACATTTCATCTCAGTAGAGGTTCATCATCATCATCATTGAGTGCGTTCTCCGCATCGAAGGTTGGCTACCATGGAGCGCCATTCCACTCTGTCTCTTGCTATGATGGTGCAGATTGTCGTAGGCTGACTTGTCCATCTTTTGATGTTACTCATCCATGTTAGTCTTGGTCTGCCTCTGCCTCTTTGACCTTGTATTTTCCCCTCTAATATTACTTTTATTAGACTGTTGTGTCCTTTAACATGACCAAAAAATTTCATTTGTCTTGCTCTAATTGTGTTTAGTAGTTCTTTTTTCACCCTTAGTCGTCCTAAAACTTCCTCGTTTGTTTTCTTTTCTTTCCAACCAATTCTACCTATTCTTCTGTAAATCCACATTTCAAAGGCCTCAATTTTCTGTTCTGTTTTCTGGTCTAATGTCCATGTTTCTGCACCATACAGGAATATTGAGAAGATGTAACTTTTTGCTATTCTTAGTTTTAGCCCTGTTGTTATTTGTTTTGATGTTAGTATATTTTTCATGGCATTGAAATTACTTTTTGCCATACCTATTCTTTTATTTATTTCAGTTGTACATTTTCCATCACTGGTTATAGTATGTCCCAGGTAGTTGTAGTTCTGAACTGTCTCTAGATGTATTCCTTCAACTTTGATATTTAATTGTAGGTCTTGAGAATTTCCTTTGTTTATGATTATGGTTTTATTCTTTTTGATATTCATATCTACTCCATATTTCTTGCTTGTCATGTTTATCACATTAAGCAATTGTTGTAGATCTTTAGGATTTTCCGCTAGTAGTACAGTATCATCAGCATATCTTAGGTTATTGATTATCTTCCCATTAATGTTTAGGCCTGGCATCTCAGTGATGTTTTTAAAGATTTGCTCAGTGTATAAATTGAACAAGCTTGGTGATAGGATGCATCCTTGTCTTACTCCTCTTTTTATATCAATAGGTGTAGAGTTCTCCTTGTTATATTTTATTATTGCTGTTTGCTCCCAGTACAAATTACATATTAGTTGTATGTCTGTGTCATCCAGATTTATATCTTTTAGGCAGTCTATAAGTTGATTATGGTGTATTCTATCAAATGCTTTGGTGTAGTCTATGAAGCAGGCATATATTGGTTTGTTTACTTCTATGTACTTTTCGATCAATGTCCTCATGCTGAATATGGCTTCTTTTGTCCCACTGTTTTTCTTGAATCCAAATTGCTGTTCATCTAATTCAGTATTAATTTTATTCTGAATCCTTCCTTGTATAACTTTTAGTAAAATTTTGGTTACTTGGCTCATTAGGCTTATTGTTCTAAAATCACTGCATTCAACTGCACCATTCTTTTTAGGCAATGCAATAAAAGTTGATGTTTTTAGTTCATTTGGTATGTATCCTGTATTGTATATGTCATTGCATATGTTTGTGATCACTTCAATTCCAAAATCTTCTAGTACTTGTATCATCTCTCTCTATCTGTATATTGTCAGGTCCTGCTGCTTTTCCCTTCTTCATTGTTTTTATAGCTTTTTCTACTTCAGATTTCAGGATTTTATAGCTGGATGTACATTTTATAAATGGTTTTTTGTCCCTTTCATCGTGAAATAATTCTGTTATGTATTCCTGCCATCTATCGATTATATCTTTGTTGTCTGTTAGCATTCTTCCTCTTTGTTTGCTATACATCCGTTTCCTGAAGCTTTTTTGTCTTTATTAGTCATTCTTTTTTATTTCTGTGTGCATTCCTCTTAAATTTTGTTTACTTTCCATAGTTTCGACTTCTAAACATCTTTGGTTGAGCCAGTCTTCTTTTGCCTTTTTGCACATTTTTCATATTTCATTATCAATTTCCTTGTATCTGGCAGTGTTCTTCGCTTGTCATCTCTCTTCCATATTTTCTAAAATGTTGTCAGTTATCCATTTTTGTTTTTTGTTACTTTCCTTTTTGGGTAAGGTGATGCAGGATTCTTGTATGCTGTTTTTTATGCATTGCCATTTGGTTGTGACTTTTTCTTCAGGATTTTCTCTTCTGTACTGCTCAATTCCTCCTTCTAGCAGCTTCTGATATGTGTTCTTTACTTGTACAGTATAAGTTTCTTTTACATCTTTCTGATTTAACGCTGTTATATCTATTGGTGTTGCTGAAGTAGTATTTTGTTTCTTTTTCTTTAATTTGATTTTCATTTTAATCATTACAGGATTGTGATCTGAATTAATATCTGCTCCTGGGTAGATTTAGGCTTTTCTGACGCTGTTCCGGAATCTGTCTTTTATCATTATATAATCTTTATATAATCTATTTGATTCCTCTTTCCATCTCCAAGGCTTTTCCATGTGTATAATTTCCTTTTCTCTTGCTCAAAGTAGGTGTTACATATTATTAGCCTGTTTTCTTCACAAAATTGAATTAATCTTTCTCCTCTGTTATTTCTTTTTCCTAAACCATGATTTCCTATAATGGTCTTATATCTGCCTTTTCCCACTTTTGTGTTCATGTCACCCATTACAATCAAGATGTCTGAAGATTTCACTTGCTTCATGACTGTATTTAGATCTTCATAGTATGCTTCTATTTGTTCATCTGTATAGTCTTGAGTAGGTGTGTATTATTGCTATGTGAAATGGCTTTGCTTTCAATTTTATTAATATAATCCTATCATTGTATGTCAAGTGAGTATTTATATATTTTTGTAGTTCTCGTTTTATTAGTATGCCTACCCCTCTTTGGTGTTCTGTAGTGTCACCTGAGTATATAAATGTTATCGTCTTGTATGTATCCACTTTCCTTCCATCTTGTTTCTGATATGCCTAAAATATCTATGTTTAATCGCTCTGCTTCTACCATAAGATTTTCTAGTTTTCTTTGTTGGTATAAGGTCCTAACATTCCATGTGGCTATTTTTATTTCGTTCCTAAAACAGTAGTTAGAATTTCTCTTCCTGGCTTTCTTTGGATTGTTACGTGATGAGGCTCCAATCTCTTTCACGGTGGTCTGCCATATTCGTCTTTTGTGTTCTGAATATGCCTCATGTGTACCACACACTTTGCTGTTTTCGCTTTCTGGGCCGTTGATTATTTCAAATTCTTCCGGCCCATCCACCGTCGCAGACTTTTCACATACGGGTTCAGTAGAAGTTATTTTTTCTTATTGTTCTTGCATCTAGGGTACAGGACTGGCATTGGTAGCACAACACTGGGATGAAGATTGTATTGTACTATGCTCATTTTGTCTCTAGAGTTATTTCCTTGTTGGACAACAGTGGTGATAGCTGTCCAATGATTTGACAAGCTTTGTTGCATCTTGAATCTATCTCTGCTGTTTGTGAATTATCATTTGTCACTAAACTTCCTAGGTATTTGAATTTCTGTACTTGTTTTAGTTGCCTGCCTTCTATAGTTATGTTGATGTTCTGTTTATTTTTGGTGACATTCATGACTTATGTTTTGTTGATTTTCATGTTTTGAATTTTGTGCTTGTGCTGCTGAGTTTCTTTATGTGTCGTTGTAGGTCTTCTATTTTTTCATGTATTAGTGCCTGATCATCTGCAAATAAAAGCTTGTAGATCTCTGTCTCTGGTGTTTTGGCTAACTTGCACATATTGTCCATGTATGTAATAAACATTCAAGGGGATAGTATGCATCAACGTATGCGTCTTACACCTGATCTAACTTCAAAGTGGTCCGTGTAGCCTGCTGCTGTTCTGACTGTGCAGCTGCTGTAGAGACTTTTAATTAGGCTGGTTAGATGTTGGCTTACTCCGTATGTTGTTAGTATCTCCCACAATTGTTCTCTATTTACTCTGTCTAATGCTTTTTCCTGGCCAATAAAAGTTATGTACAAATTTTGATTGAGTGTAATAAAATAACAACAAACAAAATGATATGTATAAGAAAAGCTGTAAACAAAACTAGAAGAGATAATATTAGAAATGGGGCCTTGCAAAAAAATGGTAGGTGCAATACCAGCTATTTATATAAACACATAATCAATTGATTTAGACATATACCAAGAATGATACCCAACTAACCTGCAGCTAGAGCATTTTTAATTGAAAACATCCACCTATAGAGCAAAAGGGAAATCCAGAAAGAAAAGGCCAGAAAAGTACACATTCCTTCTTACAGTGATACACTAGAAGTTGAATAAAAGAAAGAAGAAAGAACTAGTCTTTTAACACAGGAGAAAGTATTGTATCAGTCTAGGTACTCTCAAATTTCTTTCATATTTTTTTTTAGCCTTGATGAGAACATGTAACACATAAAGCAATAAGGTAATACAAGTACAGTAAAGTCTCGATTATCCGGAATGCTCGGGGAAGAACCCATTCTGGATAATTGAATTTTTCTGGATAATCGAGAGTAAGAAAACCAAACTCAAAATTTATGAAAAAACATGATTGAAAAATTGCAATGCTCAGAAATATTTAAATTCGTGTGACATTCACTAGCTTTCTCTATCAACATGGGTCCTGATATTGGCATTCCTTTTCTTCTTCTTTCTAAAAACCACACATAAAGGACGTCGTCGAGTTTTTCAAATTTTGGCCGTTTCATACTTCGTCTCTGGTGTATATTGTTGCTGCTTTCAGACTCCGACGCAAACTTAAACAACTCATCTTTTTGATTTCGTATGTCATATAATGTTGAAGAGGCTATGCCAAATTCAGTCATCAAAACGTTGCGATTAACGCCTTTTTCAAGTCTACTAGCGATTTCAATCTTCTGGTTCAGTGTCAATACAGTTCGCTTGCGTTTACCTTTGCGGGAAATTGAGATGTGGTTTGCACTCGCAGAGGCCATTATTTAACACAAAAATGTATTCCGTTAAAAAGTATGCACACATGCGTTTATAGCATATCATGTATAATTTATACTGATGGAACGAATTTCAGCTTGCACAAATGTCTGAGACAAACTAACGTCAAACTCTGTATCTTACTCTTTTTGAATTTCCAGTCGGTAATTTTTGAACCCCTCCCCCTTTCTTCTCACCATCTCTATGTCACTGCACGCCGGCTGCTCAACCTTTGATTTATAATCATCAAAGTTATGGGCTCTTCAATTTTCACAAACAATACGTCTGCTTCTAATGTTCGGTCAGACTGTCAAACGCCATATTTTTGACAAATTCATGACCAACTTTAGATCTAAAGCAGGCTATGAGAAAATTAAGCAAATTTGTAAAATCATGTAGATAAGTGTTTTTGGTACGACTAAGATTTCCCGACAAAAACATTTAGTCGGGGGAAAAAGTGAAGATATAGACTGTCTGTCGCTTTTACTTGGAATATTTGGAGACACAATGTCTGGATTGAATAAAATATGTTCGCTCCTATTTGAAGTATATTACTGTAAATACACTATTGTAAACGCAATATTGTGTAATGATAGAGCCTGTAGAAGTAAGCGCAGCGCACAAACCGTGTTGTAGCGTTTTCGATTTCCGGATAAAGGCATTTAATTTAACTGAACAAAACATGATTCAAGCTTTCTCCCTATAATAATTAAAAAAAAAAAAAGTCCGTTAAATTGAGAATTCCGGATTATTGAGTACCGCATAATCGAGACTTTACTGTATATCTATTGCATCTATTTACTATCTGTGCATGCAGCAGTTATCTCATATGAATCTCTACACCAACTTTCTGCCATTGTTTTTAATGGTCCTAACATCGGTTTACTAGTTCAACTCTATCTACTGCGATACATGCAATTAACCACACCTTCACCTAAAATATTTCTTTAAAAGTTTACAAACCTGATAGAACCACCACTGCCACCACCCTGAAAAAAAGAAATAAGATGATTATTGTCAACAGCATGGTTTCACTATAACTCTGGAAAATGCTGCTTTTGTTTTCAAAAGAAATCTGACAAAAACACTATCATCCAGTGTCAGTAATGTTTAAGGTAAAATATATCAATATCTACAAAATATTATATGTGGCCTTTGGTGTCTCGACAGGCAGTTCCATGCAAGCAATCATGATAAGTCAGTAGTTTGGTAAAAATATTAGTGTCTTATGCTGGATGCTTCTTAGCTGAACAGCTTCTCAGGTGGCTGAATCTGCCAATATTGGACAGATGGATCAATCAACAGAATGAGGAAAAGGTATCTGTGGTGCCTGGCCTTGTCTCCTTTCTCCTGCGTCTTTTGTTTTCTGAATTTGATATCAGCACTGCCTATAAAGTTGCTGTGCCAAATGTTTTATTATTGTCCTCCATGTGCTATGATCTGCAGCCACATTTTCCACATTTCTTTCACTGATAGAAAATTCCCTCAAGGAAGCCATGCAAACATCCTTATATCTCTCGCTTTGCCTTTTTCAGAACATTTTCATTACTTTTCTTAGCTGTCCGTGGTGTTCTCAACTTTCTTCAGTAAAACACATTTCTACAGCCTACAGTGATTTTCCTGTCTGTTGTCCTATTGTCCATGATTCACATCCATATGTTAAGACTGGCTCTACATAACATTTAAGAACTCTTTTTCTTGTTTCTATTGTCAAAAATGGATTGCACAGTATCTTCTGCATTTTTTGGAAAACTACTTTTACCTGAGCCATTCTGCATCTCACCTCTGTTGTACATCTACCATCTGAGATAAACAAGGTTCCCAGATATTTAAATTCATTTACAAGTTTTAATATTGTTCCACTTACCTTTACTGTGCATTGAGGTGATGTCTTTTACTTTGTTGCTATCATTGCTTCTGTCTTTTTGCTATTAAGGCTAAATCCTTTATTTTTGCTTTCCTTCACTATAATGTCTAACTTTTCTTATAACATATTTTCACTCTCTAAGACTGTATCATCAGCATACCTCAGATTATTTATGACGGTGGTTTTCTCTTGCCTTACATTGGTTTGTTTACAGTTGACTCTGCTAGCCTTTGACTAAAAAGTCTAATTCCTAAGGCACTGGTTTGGGGGAGATATATTCTGATATGAACATAGAATATATATATTCTGGAGGTACTGAACACCAAAGAGGAGTATGTTTCACCTTGGATGCATAAACAAGAACAGTGAACGGCTTTCGGGCTATATCTGGAGTCCTATTAGTGAAATTAACTAGAATGCCAAAAGATATTAATCTCATACAAGTTTACGCACCAACAGCAGACAGTCCAGAGGAAACATGATAAACTTTACCATGTGCTAATATGGCACTTCGTCAAAGCAAACCACATGAAAACATCATAGTTCTAGGGAATCTCAATGTAAAAGTAGGAAAGGAAAGAGTTGAAGATGTGGTTGGTTGTTATGGTCTAGGAGAGAGAAAAGAAAGAGGTGACAAACTTATTGATTTGACAATAACACATGGTATAAGTAACATCCAAGATGTCTGAGGACATGGAAACGCCCAGAAAAAAAATGCACATAATTAAATTGATAACATAATGATACACAACAGATTCAGAGACAGTTTGGTATGTGTAAAAACTAGACCAGGGACAGATTACGATAGTGATCATGTACCAGTTGTGGGAAAGCTTAGAGTAAAATTAAAAGTAGCAAAATGAGCTTCAGTTAAAATCAAGTTAAATTTAAATTTACTCGAATCAGACAAGAGGTTACAAGACAAATATAACATCACAATTCAGAACCGGTACAACGCAATAGAGAAGATACAAAGCATTGATGAACAGTAGGAAATGCTAAAAGAATCAATGCAACAAACATCAAAAGAGCTCATACCACCAGTGAGGACACAAATTCAAGAAGGAAATGGATGACAGATGTCATTTTACAGCTAATGGATACAAGAAGAAGAAATAAGGATAACAAAGATGAGTATACAAGATTAAATAAAGAAATTATAATAAAATGCAATGAAGCAAAAGAAACATGGCTAAAACAGAGGTGCAAAGAGATTGAAATGCAACAAAAAGGAGATGACAAAGCTATATACAAATAAATTGAAGAATTAACAGGAAGAAAAATGCAATCAAAAACTATATGTTTAAGATCAAAGAAGGGAGAGCTGGTGATTGAACAAGAAAGCATAAGGGAACGGTGGACAGAATACATTAAAGATCTTTATGGTGATGAACGAACAGAAGTAAATATTAAGGATATTGGGGAAGGACCAGAAATACTCAAAGAAGAAGTGGAAGACATCTTCCGCAATATGAAAGCAGGAAAAGTTCCCGGACCAGATAACATAACTAAAGAAGAGATTTATGTCACTGGTGTTTTTGGAATAGAAATAATAACAAAAAAATTGAATGAAATCTAAAACAGCAGATACATACCAGATGACCTGCACAAATGAATATTTTATAGCTCTGCCAAAGAAATCTGCTGCGGTTGAATGTGATGATCATCGCACAATAAACCTTATGAGTCACATGACTAAAATACATATCTCTCTTTCTCTCTCTCTCTGAGATCAAGACTCAATCAGAATAGGATTCCAGACTCTCTCATGATATCAGCTGTCTGTTTAAGCGAATCGATTGCCCCATATAGTTTCTCTTCCAGGGAGGTGGGCGTGGACCACATTGCTCTTCTCATGACAAAAATATTACTAAGAATCATCATGCGAAGAGTGCAAAACAAAATCAATCCAGAATTTAGTGATGAACAGTGTGGTTTTGTTGGAGGTAAAGGTACGAACAATGCCATAAATCAAAAGATCTTTAGTAGAAAGAGCCATAGAGGTCGCACCAATCGAGTATGCTCTGGCAATTATTACTGTCAGTACGATGCAAATTGACAGATAGGAGAAAATATAAATGAAGCTATGCGCTTTATCTTGGGGTGTACGAGGGACACTCCCTGTGCAGCAATGAGGTATCTTCTTGGCTTTTCAACCATGGATGACAGGATCAAGATCTGGGGGCATGAGCATACCTGAAGATAGGTGCAGATAAAAAACATCCATTACACCAAGAGCTCAACACATGTAAAGGTGACAGGCTAAAAATAGTCAAATCATAGGTGAGCCGAGCAGAAGATGTCATCAAACAGGTCCGTGGGCTTTCCAATATCTACGCTGGCAAGGAGTTGATACTGGTGCCTATGTCATTCAGTTAGACATTCTCGACACCAAAGGAGTGCATGGGCATTTACAGCATGCTCGGCATGCAGAATAGTAAAGGAAGACAGTGGTGTATATCTAATAGTAAGTCTATTCAATCAAAAAACAGAAACTTCTCCAACCAGAGCTACAACTTGTGCTGTATGGTTATGTCTCCCCAAACCATGCTTCTCTCATCCACTGCTGTGTACAAGTAGGACTGTCATGCTTAGCCACGAGGCCACACAATTTATACACAAACAAGCAAAGTAAGCGACATCAAATTTTTTTTGTTAGGCAAATTTCACAAAATGTGTTATATCCAATGTGCAGGCTTGGTAATTAATAGTGCTATGAAATATTTGGTAACAAATTAGTTTACAAGAAAAGAAGAAAATCAAGGATTTGTAAAAGTGATGTTATGTCAGGTTTCTCACTGTAACCAGTCTCAACATAAGTGGATTCAACTGTAATTATTTTGAACATATACAAATAAAATAAATGCAGTCTTCCATAATGAAAATATTAAATATCAATACAAATAAACCTCTTAAATATTTTTTTATTTAAATGGTACGGTAAATGTTGAAAAATCATATTTCTTCAAATAACAATTAACTGGTACTTATGTCACATTCATCATCATCAAGTACCAGGCCTGCTGGCATAGGTGATCATGTCTCTCCACAACTTTCGATCTCGACATTTATCATTTCTGCTGTTAACCTTCTGCCAAGCCATTCTCTTAAGCTGTCTGGTATATTTTCTCTTTGCTTCCTTCTAACTCTTCATCCCTCAATTTTCCCAGTTGTTACAATATATTCAAGCTGTTCTGATTACGTGGCCAAAAAATGGTGATTGTTTTTGCCTAATATTGGTAATTAGCTCTCTTTCTGCTTTGGCCTCTTTCAGAACGTTTTCATTACTCTTCTTAACTGTCCATGGTATTCTCAACCTTCTGTAAAACTACATTTCTACAGCCTACAGTGATTTTCTTGTCTATTGTCATGATTCACGTCCATATGTTAAGACTGGCTCTACATGAGATTTAAGAGCTCTTTATTTTGTTTCTATTATCAAAAATGGATTGCATAGTATCTTCCTCATTTTTTTGGAAAGTTGCATTTGCCTGAGCCATTCTGCATCACACCTTTATTGTACATCTTCCGTCTGAGGTTAACAAAGTTCCTACATTACACATGTAAAAAAAAAAATCTAAGATTTTAGATAATGTCTTGATAATAATTTTCTTTTATCTAAGTTGCACTACTGGTCAAACAGGGCGGTTTTTTAGATCATAAACCACTGAGATTTATCCACTTTTCTGTCTTTTTTTTTCTTAAAAGACAAAAGTGCATTGCAATGATTATTAAATAAACTTGGACTATTCCTTAAAAATTGTGTGATATTTATTAGTAGTTTAATCAATGTTATCTGTCACTTTCAAGAAATATCTTAGTTTGCCCTGATCTCAATCATAATAACTATCTGTAGAAGAATAAACAGAAAATAGAATAGTGAGAATATACAAACCTTTCCAGCGCCATCACCAAACTGGCCACCACTCATGGCTCGAAAACTGCAAAATATAAATGTAATGTCAAAAGCATATATGTCATCTAGTTTTAAACTTTCCGAGAATGTTTGTGTCGTGTACACAAGTACATAGTTTATATCTCTAGCAAAATCCCATGAGACTGAATTTTGTCTGAATATCATCATCATGTGCCATACCGGTTGGCATAGGCGATTATGTCATTCCACAATTTTCTATCCACAATGCATCGTATCAGTTCTGTTGTTGACTGTTTTCCATGCCATGACACCAAGGTATCTAGTATTTTCTCTCTTTGTCATTCGTGATATCTCTTTCCTTTTATTTTGCCAGTTGTTACCAAGTATTCCAACTTTCCTCTTCTCATGATGTGCCCGAAAAATGTTGATTGTTTCTTTCTGATGTTTTTTAGGAGTTCCCTTTTTGTATTGGCCTCATTGAGAATTTCCTCATTGGTCTTTTTAGCTGTCCAGGGAACTTTCAACATTCTTCTGAGAAATCCCATCTCTGTGGCCTCTAATCGTCTTTTCATTTGTTTGTCTATTGTCCATGACTTGCTTCCATAGGTCAGAATTGGTTCTATATAGCACCGATGAACTCTCTTTCTCATTTCTATTGACATAGATTTGTTGCATATTTTTCATTTTCTGAAATGCTATTTTGGCCTAAGCTATTCTGCTTTTTATTTCTGTTGGGCATCTTTCATCTGATGTTATTATTGTGCCCGAGTATTTGACAAGTTGTATTTGTTTCAGATTTGTCTCGTTTATTTTTATGCTGCATGATTGTTTCTTTGATATGACCATTACTTCTGTTTTCTTACTATTCAGATTGAGACCCTTTTTGCTGCTTTATTTTACTTTTATGTCTATCATTTCTTGTAGTTCATTCTCTGTCTCTGCTATTAAGACTGTGTCATCCGCATATCGCAAATTATTTATGTTGTGAACGTTGAGTAAATATAGCTTTTTATAATTATTCACATCAGCAGTTATGTGACTTAGGTATTCCTAACCATACTGGCAGATATTCTCAGACTTCAAGAGGTACTTTCACTTTATATATCGTCAAGAGCTTTAACGTTTTTTTTTTGGGTAGATTTTTAAAAATCAATTTTGCCTGAGCAGCAGTTTTTTTTGGCCTATGTTTTTCAATTTCCATCTGCCAATGGGGTCTTTTAACATGTGCAGAATTCACACAGGACATCCGTTTTATATGCTATCAGAGACAGCTGGACACAGGATCTCACTACCCATAGACCAGGGGAGAGTAAAGTCACACAAAATAAAACCACTGATTAAATTTTTTTTACAATGCATTCCTTAACACTTAATGTCCATGGGAACGCTGTCATAGTTACTTACTTATTTACATTTTGCCAAGTGAACGCTGACATGGTTACTCTCATTTTATTTCGTTATAGTGAAATTACACATTTTAAACTACCACATCCGTAAGGGATATAACTCTAATAGAATTTCCTGTCTGTAGACACGCATCGGTTGAACAACGTGGGCTTAATTTGTTCATAAAATCGTTGAAATTTGTGTTGTTTTCTAAAGTCTTCAATCAACTGATTCGTGTATATAAGTGACAAATGGCTAGCAGCAGTGAAGCATCTACTGCTCCTAAATGTGAGTTATTATTAACAGCAGAAAAAGCTAGGAATTATGTTCTGAGAACCTTAAATGTAAGTGACTTAGTTTTAGTAGCACTGTTGGATTAAAATGGACCCCTACTTTGGGTAGGTGAATACGATTTTTCATATAATTTTTTTTTAACAAAAATTTTGATTTTTAATTGCTTAAATTCTTATCCTTCAATTTTTTTTTCAAAATAATGTTTCTGATTATGAATCTGTGTCCTTTTCCCTTGAATTTGATGCCTAATATATATGTCTATGACTTATTATAGTGAAAATATGAAAGATTTAGTCAAAGAAGTATTTTTCAGGAAGAAAAAATGATGGCAAAAGAGTAGTGACTGGGTAGAAAAACTACGGACATTAAGAGCTAAATTTCTAAAATCAATGAGGATAAAGAAAGAGATGTGTGTATCCAGTGAAATTATGAAATAATGACTTTCACTTTCACTCACAGAAATTATGAACTTGTATTTCTGTGTAATACAGATAATTCTAATAATAATATAGGTATATATATAGGAGATAATAACATAGATATTCGATGTTAATTAGAGAGATAAATGTGAATTAGGTGGATCATAATATAAAATATATAGCCGTGTTAATTTTTCTTGGAGTGGCTGGCTAAACAAACAATCCGGTCACACTTTGCGGGAGTGAATTCTGTATTTGACGTCACGACTGCATATAAAACTAAGGTGAATGTTTTAAAGAGCAAGTGTTCAGATGTGCCCTACTTCTGATCTGATAGAAAGCTGCATGATGATGGACTACCAGTCACTACAACACTCAAAATAATACCAACACTCTTCAGTATCAAGGGTACACTGAGTTGTAGTAGTAATTAATTTACATGCCTGCCAATATAAATATATTATACATGATATTTGGCATCCTAACTCTGACAGACGGTTGGTAGTAATAATGAATCATGATAAGTCACTCAGTTTGGTAAAATAAAATATTAGTGTCTTATGCTGGATGGTGTTTTGCTGAGCAGCTACTCTTGCTACTGAATCTGTCAATATTTGACAGACAAATTTGATTGCATGTTTTCGTAGTGGCTGGCCTCATCGCTTTTCTTCTGTGCCTTTTATCTTCTGAGTTAGATATCAAAGCTGCCTCAAATGTTGCTAAGCCATTTTTTTTATCGTTGTTCTTTGTGTGCTATGATAGGCAGCCAAATCCCCCCAGTTTCTTTCACTGATAGAGAATTCAAATTCACTCAGTCAAGGAAGCCCCTCAAACATCCATAAATCAATCTAGCTCAGCACTGGTCTGCCCTTTGGTCGTTATCCGCTCCTAAGTTAAAGTTCGCCATTAGTGTGAATTGTACTTACTGTTGAAAAAAAAAAAATATCCCCACGGTCGACCCAGCCGTGGCAGAAATGGGTACCAGGGTATTACCCTGGGAAGTTGAGGAATGTCATTTCGCATCTGAGTTTCGATGCTTGAGGCGACACTGTACAGAAATATCAGAGCATTTCTGGATAGGCGGCCGAGCACTTATGGGTGTAGACTCGCATGCTAAGACGCCGGTTCAAGCCTCGTACTTTACCTTTACCTTACGTTCGCCATACAAAATTTGTTTGAAAAATGTGATTGTTTGCCATTCTAATATGACCCAGCCACCTTTACCTCAGTCTCCTCCGACTCCTACTATCCGTTGCCATGATGGATAGGTGTTTGGCTCATTGTTAAGTATGTTATTTTTGTGCTGTCATTTGACTGACATTCATACAAAGCCACAATACACATGAATTTGATGAAGGCTGTTTAACCTTTTCTCCTGCTCTGCATAGGTTAGGTAACCCAAGTTTTTTATATGAATGTGTTATTATGTATAATAGAAGTGTACAAAAAAGCATACAACTTTTGCAAATTTGAACCTTAGACCTGAGTGTTTGGTGCTGGCCTATGCTAAATTATATAAGTATATATAATATAGGATTATAAATAATATTACTATCATATGTCTGATATGTACCAAGAATGATTAGTATTTAGTTTTGAAATCTGTGCAACTTTAGCAATCTTGCTTAAATAAATATATTAAATATACGTGTGAAAGCTGGAAAACATCAGAGAAAACTAAAAGCTTTTGAAGGCAATGCCGTAGAATAGAAGAATACTATAAACAGAATGAATTCAAGAAAAAAGGCCCTGCCACCATCATGCATGCAACCAATGAGTTCCTCTACAATTGGTAGGAGTTGGAGGAAGAGAAGGAAGATGAACATATGTAGGACATGTCATGTGCTGAGAAGAGACAAGGACAAGAGCTTTCACTTTGGGAAACATCATCATCATCAAGTACCATACCGGTTGGCATAGGCGATCATGTCCTTCCACAATCTTCTATCTACAGTGCATCGTATCAGTTCTGTTGTTGACTGCTTTCCATGCCATGACACCAAGCTATCTAGTATTTTCTCTCTCTGTCGTCCGTGATATCTCTTTCCTTTTATTTTGCCAGTTGTAACCAAGTAATCCAACTTTCCTCTTCTCATGATGTGCCCGAAAAATGATTGTTTCTTTCTGATGTTTTTTAGGAGATGCCTTTTGTGTTGGCCTCTTTGAGAACTTCCTCATTGGTCTTTTTAGCTGTCCAGGGAACTTTCAACATTCTTCTGAGAAATCCCATCTCTGTGGCCTCTAATCGTCTTTTCATTTGTTTATCTACTGTCCATGATTCGCTTCCATAGGTCAAAATTGGTTCTATATAGCACCGATGAACTCTCTTTCTCATTTCTATTGACATAGATTTGTTGCATAAGATATTTTTCATTTTCTGAAATGCTATTTTAGCCTGAGCTATTCTACTTTTTATTTCCATGGTGCATTTTCCATCTGATGTTATTATTGTGCCCAAGTATTTGACGCGTTGCACTTGATTCAAATTTGTCTAGTTTATTTTTATGCTGTATTGCTGGTGATGATTGTTTCTTCGATATGACCATTACCTCTTTTTTCTTACTATTCAGACTGAGACCTTCCTTGATGCTTTCTTTTACTATTATGTCTATCATTTCTTGTAGTTCATTCTCTGTCTCTGCTATTAAGACTGTGTCATCTGCATATCGCAAATTATTTATGTTGTGACCGTTGACTTTTTTGGTCTACTATTGATCTCATAATATGTTCACTGTAAAGTGAAAACAAATTCAGCGACAGAACACAGCCTTATCTGACTCCTTGTTTTATACGTTGAAATTGTCCTGTTTGGTTGTTAATTCGTATTGCTACTGTTTGTTGCCAGTACATGTTTTTTATGATTCACAGATCCTTGCCATCAATGTTTAATTTCTTCAGCATATTGATTATTTCCACATGCTTTACTTTGTCAAATGCTTAGTGTAGTCTATAAAGCACATATATATATCTTTTTTTACCTCTAAAGACCTTTCTATCAATGTTCTTAACTCTTTCCGGACTACAATCCGACACCTCGGATTTATGAAATTGATCCATTCTAACCACCCACCGACACGTCGGTTATTTCGGGTGTAGCTGAATATTTGATTCGTTTTCACTGATTTTCATTTTTATTTCAACCAATACTTGATTTCCGGAAGTAGTAGAGTTCTCTCACTTGATCTTTCTGTTTAACCGGTGTGGACAAAATTTGAACGTTGGAAAATTGTTAATTTATATTCATTGTTTATTTATGAAATTTCTATCACATAATGGCCACGCCCACTGCTGGTAGTTCTTGCAGTGCTTCTCGCCCAAAACGATATAGTGCAGAACAAGCTAGATCTATGTTCGAAACATTGTTATTTAGTGAATCAGAAATGGACTATTCAGATTCGGACGACAGTTTTAGTGGTGATAATGATGGTGATAGTCATGATATAAGTAACCGTAGTGGTCAGTAGAGTGCTAAGAAACCAAGACGATCTTGTTTAGGTTTAGCTGGTCAACGCCTCCAGTCCAGCACTATCAGTGACTCAGAGGAATTGAGTGGCAGTGATTCTGATGATGAAACTGATACTATTCTATCAGCCAAAGCTGACAGGACATGTGGCTAGGAAGCCTGCTGATGGGTGGCATGAAGCCAGAGATGAAGATACAATTAGAAAATCTAGCTTCAAAAATGTAAATTCTGAATGTAAGTTAGATCTTCGAGAAAATGCTTCACCTTCCAAGTATTTTCTGAGCCTGTTGACTGACACAATTGTTGACAATCTGATTCAAAATATCAACAATTAAGCTCAGCAAAAAATGGAATTGAGTACTCCTGCACGCAGGTATTCAATTTTTACTAAATGGACACTGCTGGACCGTAATACTTTTTTTCAGTTTCTGGCAGTCCTGATTGCTATGGGAATGAATGCAAAAAATTCTATAAAGGATTACTGGTCCATTCAATCATATAAAAGTAGTCCTTGGTTTAGGTGCATGTTTAGTCGGACCAGATTTTTACTCATTTATCAATCTATGCTTCATGCGGCTGTTCTGGATGTGGCTGGAAAATGTAAAATTGAGCCGTTCATCAATTCATTGATAGAAAAATTTCAAGAAGCGTTTTATCCATTTGAAAATATCTGCATCGATGAAATGGTTATAGGCTACAAGGGAAGATTTAAGTACAAGCAGTACAATGCCAGTAAGACAAAAAAAATATCATATCAAATCATACTGACTTTGCGACTCGATCACCGGATACGTTTTCAACCTCCTGGTATATTTTGGTGCGGACACAGCTTACAGGCCTGAAACAGACCCACATTCATCACATGCTGTCAAAAGTTTTCGACAAGTTACTGGAAGGCATCACAGATCATCATCATGTGTTTGCTGACCGGTATTATACTTCCCTGTCACTTATTAAATTTCTGCGGCAGAAAAATCACAACTGCACTGGAACGCTAAATTCAAACAGACGCAGATTTCCAGCAGAAGTCAAAAATAAAAAAATATCAGTGAATGAGGCAAAGTGGTTCATCAATGATGAGGAGCGAGTTATGTGTGTCAGCTGGAGGGATAAAAAATCCAAAAAGCCCTGCCAATTGGTGACAACCCATGGAAGTGTCACATATGAGGTCAGAACTGAAGGTAGGAGTCAAGTCATGAAGCCATCACCCATCCATAGCTACAACCACTCAATGAATGGATGTGACAGAGTAGACCAGATGATCTCATATTATGGGAACCACACAAGACAGTCAAGTGGTGGAAGAAAATATTTATGTGGATAATTGAGATCACACAACTCAATGCTCAAATTTTATATAACTTGAGCCGCCCTAACACCGAAAAGCCTATGCCTTTTGCAGATTTCAAGGAGCTGCTTATTAATGAACTGTGTAGCATAGTTGGAGCAGAGGCACCTAACAACCTTCTTCAAGTTGTTTTATCCAAGCCGGGGAAAAAATGAAACAGGAAGCCGCAGAGATAACGGGGTGCCATCCATCTCATTGATTTTGATGAGAAAGACCTGCAGTGTGTTCATTGTTCGGAGCAGCAGAAAGAGAGAAATCGAAGCAGCTATTATTGTACAGGTTGTCCGGATAAGCCACATCTGTGCGCTAAAACATGCTTTAGGGAATATCACACACAATAAGTCCAGTTGTGTAAATAAAAATAATATACTTGACTTGTAAATAATATTGTTATGATGTCACATAAATTTATAATATTTTTCATTCTGGGATCATTTACAAAAATGTACATAATTTCGTTATTTGTGGACCAAAATTCATAAAATAAATTGTATTTTGGAGGAATTTGGATTATGTTGTGTAATATTTCAAGACAAATGGATAGCAACACAAAGAAAGATGGAAAAGGGTAAGTGAAATACAATATTTTAAATTAAAAATTATCTACCTTGAATATTTTTTTTTTAAATATAACTATTTCTTTAAAAAATCACATATAAATATATTGATATTTTTATTTTCTGTATCCATTGCCCCTTCCAGTGATGTATAACACATGCCACATTTATCTAAATTATTGTGTGATGTAGTCAAATGAAAAAGGTATATGGTAAAATTTCTGGAAACAGGAAATCAACCTAGTCCAAATCTGAAAACTCCTGTTTCCTGTTCTGGTCCTGAAAGAGTTAAGATGTATATTGCATTATCGGTGACCTTTCCTTCCACAAATCCACATTTTTCCTCACTTATTTCTGGTTTTATTTTGTTTCTTACACGTCTCATGATGATTCTTAGTAATATTTTCGTCATATGGCTCATGAGACTAATAGTGCGATGGTCGTCACAATTAGTGGCGCCTGACTTCTTCGGTATAGCTACAAAGATAGATTTTAGTTGATCCTCTGGTATGTCCAGTGTTATATATGCCATTGAGTAGTTTTGTTATGACTTGTACTCCCAGCTCTCCTAATGCATTTATCTCTTCTATTGTTATATTGTCGGGACCTGGAGCTTTGCCTCTTTTCATGTGTTGAACTGTGTCCTCCACTTCACTCTGCATAATTGGTAGTCCTGTGTCTTTGTTTGAATTGTTTAACTCTGGTCTTTCATCATTATAGAGTTGACTGATATATTCTGTCCATCTTTCCATTGTCTTCTCCAGTCCCATTATTATATTTCCTTCCCTTGACTTTTCACTTCCATTTCAAAATGGTGGAACGTTTCACGTTCTTTCGATCGCTGCAGACAATGCATCTGGGGTTTGATTAATTTCGGCTCTCTGATTGCCATTTTCTGTGTTGAAATCAAAATGATGTTCTACTTAGCAAATCTGCGCGACGAAGTGGACAAATCTGCACCAGCGAGTACATACAGCAATGTTTCTTTTTGACAAGTCAAGTATTGTAATGGCGACCTTCACGTCTAGTGTTGACATGCGGTTTACATCACAGTGAGTGCTGTTCAAACTGTTCAAATTTTCAATGGCAGACGTTGGGATTTTTTACGCAAGTTATTTACATGCTGAAACGCATTAATGGATTGCTCCTTCAAGTCGACTGATGATTTTCCCCTTTGGGAATTTGCACCGTGTTTTGTTCGTTGTACGTTAACCGTAGGGTCTGTTGTTTGATGTGTGACGGGGATATTTGACGACTACCTGTGTGTTTATATATTCGGTTGGTATCAAGAACAATGTCCTAACATCATCAAGCGCTATACATTTTTTGCTCTCAATATGACGATCATCATTTTCGGGAGGACGTGAACTTCCATGGTATATGGTGGATAGGCGGCAGGAACCATTGAAGCTATGTCTGAAGGGTGTTCCTTGTTGCAGTTTCCTCATATTCCAAGTCAGGCTTGTTGCAGGAGCTACTGAGTTAAGTGTTCTGTGCACACTGTGAGCTGTGCGATTCATCCGTTTTGATCATGTTTCGATGTCCCAATTGTTTACGATGAAGGATGATATTGTATGACAGGGAACAGTTGACTGTGTTCACTTTCTGCGCGGTTTCACCTTATGTCTTTTGGCGTGTGCTGAGACTGCTACGATGGGGACTACAGTTACCTTTCTTTGTTTGGGAGATGAGTTAGTAATTCGAATGATTCCACTGGCACGGGCGGTTGAGCAAATATGGATTTTGATTCATTTGCAGTGATACCGAGGCCTTCCATAACCAATCCATCCTGAAACTTTAACTTCTTTTCTTCCTGTTAATTCATTTAACTGATTGTGCATAAACTTTGAGTCTTTCTTTTGTTGTTTTTCCATTTCTTCACATTTCTGTTTTCACTATCCTTCCTTTGCTTCTCTGCATTTGTTCTGGATCTCTTTGTGAAATATTTTGTATGTCCGTTCTTCTTTCTTATGTTTTCTTCTTTCATCCATTAGTTGTAATATTTCTTCTGTCATCCATTTCTTTATGTTGATTCTTTTGGTCACTGGTATAACTTCTTTTGATGTTTGTTGAATTGATTGTTTGAGCATTTCCCACTGCTCCTCTATCTCCTGTATTTTCTCAATAGCATTATATATATTTTGTACTATCGTGCCATACTTATCGCTCATCTGTTTATCTACTCTAAGTATATCTAGTTTTAATTTTATATTTCTTGGGGATTTCTGTGCTTTCCGCAGTTTTATTCTTAACTTTCCAACTACTGGTATATGTTCACTATTGCAATCTTCTCCTGGCCTTGTTTTAACAGATGTTAGCCCATTCCTGGAATCTTCTCTGTACCTGTATAAAATCAATTTGATTGTGCACTTTTTTGTCTGGGCTTTGCCATAGTCGCCTAGGGTGTTGTTTTAACCAGGTGTTACCTATAATCATATTGTGTCTTTGCCCAACCTATCAATCTATCCCCTCTGTCATTCGTCTCTCCAAGGCCATGCCCTCCAGTCACATTTCACACTTTAGCTGTTCCTACCTTTGCATTGAAATCCCCCAATATAATAGTTATTTCTTGGGATTTATGACTTACACTGTTCCATGGTCATCTCTAGCTCATTCAGTCAGTAAAAAGTGTCAATGTCCTCTTCTTCGATATTACTTGGTGCATAAGCTTGAATTATGTTGATATCCATTGGTCTACCTCTCAATTTTATTAGCAGAATTATGTCTGATACTAGCCAAAATCCTTTCACTGTTTTGATTCTTTATGATGCCTACACTTCTTTCGTGTGTTGTTCCCCCAAAGTAAATTACAATTACATGTCCATGTCCGCTGTCGCGTTGTATTAATCCTGCTCCTTTCCAATATCCATCTCATTCACATAGATAGTCCCAAGATGTTCAATTTCATCAGTACTAATAAATTAGTATAAAATAAGTATTATTTATATTGAGTTATTGAGTTATTTGCGGGTCATCATCATTGCACTCCGAACATGTTCATAGGTGCTCAGATCCCCTCCTCAGCAAGTCCTGCAGTGTCCAGCGACTGACGACTCCAGTTCTATGTTGGTTGATAAGTCTTCTTACACGGCCACCATCACCAAGTTTCTCATTTCTGGCTGTGCCCATCTTAACTCCCATTTCCATCATCCGAAGAAGTGACGTTGATCTGTGTTTGTCGAAGTCCTGTCTCAGTGTCTGTGCTCTTCCCACATCTTGGAGTGCATTGAATCTTTGATTATTGATGATGTCCGTCCATTTTTTATATTATTTATAGTATATAAGTATTATTTATAGTATAAAGTAAAGTTTAATTAGTTAAGTATAAAGTTATAAAGTCTTTTCTTTTTAGCATACTTTTTCAGATCTAATTATCTTAAACTTAATAACTTAATGAATTTTCAACGTAACCGTCGTAACGACTTATAAATTAAATTAAATCAAAATAAATAAAATTTGCTTCTCCGTCTCCAGGAGAGTCTCCTTATAAATTCAAATATTCCATATATCATATTATTATGACCAGAATGATTGATGACAAACACACTACAACCTCTGTGCAACATCTAACGGCGCGGGAAGGATCAAGATAAATGTCGATTAAAATTGTATTTACCTAGTTTGAGTTATCCTAAGAAAGTGGGAACGTAAAACGACGGATAGTCGAGAAGCCATTGTGTGAATGATTATTGGAGGAAGTAGGAAATGAAGGTCAAACTTCTGGGCTGCCAGGTTTTTTTTTTTATATTTCGTCAGTTTAAACCAGAATATCATCATCATCAAGTGACGGGCCTGCTTGGAGACAAATAATAATAAATGAATATTATTACAGAGGCGATAATCAGCGAATCAATTCAGAGGAAGAAGTATGTTTACAGCACTCGGAAAAATTGACAAATAATCAACAACAGAAAAAAATATGGACCAAAAGAGGATCGAACCCGTACACTGTGGCACAGCGACTTGCCACGAAAAGCCAAACGCTAGGGAAAACTGCCACTCAGCTAACTTGCTTGCATAGAGGTGATCATGTCTCTCCACAATTTTCGATCTCGACAATTATTTATCATTTCTGCTGCTGACCTTTTGCCAAACCTTTCTCTTAAGCTGTCTGGTATATTTTCTCTTTGCTTTCCTCTATCTCTTCATCCCTCAATTTTCCCAGTTGTTACAATATATTCCAGCTGTTCTCTTCTCATTACATGGCCAAAAAATGATGATTCTTTCTTCCTAATATTGGAAATTAGCTCTCTTTTTGTTTTGGTCTCTTTCGGAACGTTTTCATTACTCTTCTTAGCTGTCCATGGTATTCTCAACATTCTTCTGTAAAACCACATTTCTACAGCCTCCAGTGATTTCTTGTCTGTTGTCCTATTGTCCATGATTCACATCCATATGTTAAGACTGGCTCTACATAACATTTAAGAACTCTTTTTCTTGTTTCGATTGTCAAAAACGGATTGCATAGTATCTTCCTCATTTTTTTTAAAGTTGCTTTTGCCTTAGCAATTCTGCATCTCACCTCTTTTGTACATCTTCCGTCTGAGGTTAACAAAGTTCCCAAATATTTAAATTAATTTACCTGCTTTACTATTCTTCCACTTGTCTTTATTGTGCATTGCGGTGATGTTTATTTTCATTGTTGTTACCATTACTTCTGTCTTTT
Organism: Megaustenia siamemsis; assembly: GCA_032433765.1. Taxonomy (NCBI): domain Eukaryota; kingdom Metazoa; phylum Mollusca; class Gastropoda; order Stylommatophora; family Ariophantidae; genus Megaustenia; species Megaustenia siamemsis. Next base: position 36,606,725 of record JAVIAB010000041.1, on the reverse strand, counting down.
TGCTATTAAGGCTGAGCCCTTTATTTTTGCTTTCTTTCACTATAATGTCTAACATTTCTTCTAATTCTTTTTCACTCATAACGATTAAGACTGTATCATGAGCATACCTTACATTATTTATATTGTTTCCTCCAATTGTTATTCCAGGCATGTCCCTTATGGATCTGAAAATAACATCACTACACATATTAAACAAATTTGGTGACAGCACGCAACATGTGGCTGCCTTGCAGGTGATTTTTGGAGAATAAAAGGCTAAGGGAGGGTACCCGAAGTAAAACAACCCCACTGCCTTGTAAAGTAAAAAAGTAAAGTACCCCCGTCACGCCAAGTGGCGTATAGGGAAACATGGTGTTAGTGACCCTATATTTTACAGACCTTCAGCACATGATTTTTGGGGTAATGTGGTCGGTATTACGCCCGTGCTGCTTTACTTTCCCAGAAAAAAAATCCGGTACCCATTTAAGGCTGGGTGAACCCTGAAGCCGTCGATTGGGATCGAACCCTACCCCTTGTCCTTTGTAGTCCAGTTCACTAACCACTGAGCTATCGCGGCTCCCTCCCTGCCTTGTTGGTGAGGCTTTTTAGTCAAAGGCTAGCGGAGCCACAGACTGACCAAAGAAATGAGGCTGTAAGAGTGAGGATACGGGACTCACTTTCAGAATTGTGTGAGGATGTAGTGCTAGGAGATCTCAACATCGCAACCGATGCTATTTGCACATCATTTAAAAGGTCACACAACACTGCTCCTGGTCCAGAAGGTGTTTTGTATGGCGACATAAGCGATTTAGCTGACGACGACATGAAAATTGGCCAATGAGTTTAATGCTAACATTCAGAGTGGCTAGTTTAAGGGGGAGTGGCTACACAGATACTTACTACTGCTACCGAAGCCAAACAAAGAACCATTCTCAGATCAATGCCTACAGAATATTCACGATGCAGAACAATGCGGGCAAGCTACTGGAGAAAATAGTTGCTCGTGTACTCACATGTCACCTTGAACATAAGGGCACTCCCACCTACACTCGGAGGTTATAGATATAACAAAGAGACATGGCTCAATGCGGCAGTCTTCGCCGAAGATGTCCCCGAAGGCTTCCACAGCGGGAGGAGACATGTGCTGCTGTTATAGATCTGGAGGATACATACAAAAGAGTACCATTTTAATACCTCATGCATATGCTCCTCAAACTGGTGGTACACCCCTTCCTCATTAGATGGATCGCTGCAGCACTGTTTCAAAGGAAGGTGATACTCAGATGTGGAAGTTGGTCATCCGAGCCAACATCCATTTATCCAGGGCTGCCACAAAACTCACCATTGTCACCAGTTTTATTTAACGTGTACACAATAGCGATTAAGGAATACAACTGGATGGAAGGGGAAAAACTATGACTTTTGTTGATGACATTCTGGTATATCGTCAGGAAAGAGACAGACGGGACATTGCCTCCACACTACAAAACGAACTCGATCGCGTCTCTTCCTGGTATGGAGTATTAGGTGATTTGGTTAATCATAATAAAGCACCAGTTGCATGGTTCTCCCTTAACAACCATATCGTTAACACGGAAACACCGGTGGTATTAATGGAAGCTGATGGTGATCATGGACGGTTGATTACGTATCTAAAAGTTAAGTATAATCGAAGTCTGTGTTTTCGGGACCACGCCGATCATGTGGTAACAAAATCACGCAAAGGATTAGCCGCCTTGAAGCAGCTGCCAACATCGAGCAGAGGCTACTGACCCTTCTGTTCCAGGGACTAGACCTCGCACCATTCGAGTATTCCCTAGCAATTCTTACTGTCAGTACGACGCAAATTGACAGGCTGGAGAAAATACAGAATGAAGTTATGCGCATTATCTTTGGGTGTACAAGTGACACTCCCTGTGTAGCAATGAGGTATCTTCTTGACTTTCCAACCATGGATTATAGGATCAAGATCTGGAGGGCACGAGCATACCTGAAGATAAGTGCAGATAAAGAGCATCCATTGCACCACAAGCTCAACACAAGGAAAGGTGTCAGGCAAAAAAAGAGAGAAATCACGTGTGGGCCGAGCAGAAAATGTCACCAAATAGTTATGTGGGCTTACCAATATCAACACTGGTTAGGAGTGTATAGCGGTACCTACATCATTCAGGGGGGACATTCTCGTATATTGTCACACACGACAGGAAATGTAGGGAGAAAAACTCAGTCGTGGTCAATGCGGAGGTCAACAGTCTCATCTGGGATAACACCGATAAAAAAGATGCAGTCATCTATACAGATGGATCTGTAATACGACACCAACGGAGTTCATGGGCATTTACAGCACGCTCGGCAGGCAGAATAGTCAAAGAAGACAGTGGTGCATACATTATGACCACGAGTAGCATAACGGTGAAGGTGGTGTCAGTGACCAAGGCATTCATATGGTTGGAGTCACAAGTCTACACTCATGCCTGCATACTAATTGATTCGATGAGCATGATAAAAAAGTGGAGGCGGTCTCTGTAATGGGTAGAGTCATTGCAGAAGAAAAAATACGTAGGGGCACTGTTGTCTACATCCCATGGCATGTGGGAGTACAGGGAAATAAAGGAGCGGACAGGTTGACTAGATGCGCTGCCGTTGAAGACGGTCAACCAATGGATCGGGCGGACGTCATCAGTGCCATCAGAAAGGTGGGAAGAGAATATAACTTCGACAACCGTTAGTACACGCCACTCCTTCGGATGAAAGAGATGGGAGTTAAGATGGGCACAGTAAGAAACGAGAACTTAGTGGGCGTGTAAGAGGACTTATAAACCAACACATAACTGGAGTCGTCATTTGCTGGACACTGCGGGACTTGCTGTGGAGGGGATGCCCCGCAAGTTACTCAATAACATCATCATCATGTGCCAAACCGGCTGGCGTAGGCGATCATGTTCTTCCACAATTTTCTATTCACAGTACAGTACATCGTATCAATTCTGGTGATGGCTGTGTTCCATGCCACGGCACCAAGCTATATAGTATCTTTTCTTTTTGTCGTCCGCTATATCTCTTTCCCTGTATTTTTCCATTTGTAATCAATTATTCCAATTTTCCCCTTGTCATGATGTGTCAAATGTTGATTTTTTTTTTCAGATGTTTTTGAGTTCTCTCTTTGTGTTAAACTCTTTGAAAATAATTTCCTGATTGTTCTTTTTAGCAGAAGAAAGGATATATGATGACACCACAAGTGCATCTCGTTCATTCTGTGGTCGAATATGTCTAACACTGGCTCTAACACTGGCTCTAACACTGGCTCTAACACTGGCATATTCAGCCTTAAGAGAAGCTGTTCAGTAAAACAGCATCCAGCATGTTACACAAATATTTTACCAATCTATTGACTAACCAGGATTGCTTACTACCAACCGTCTGTTAAGACACCAAAGAAGTTATTTTCACTTTAAAGTTGTTATATTGTACTGAAACATTGGTGTTTTATGTGCTTAATTACATCATATACAAGTAAAGGACGAGAAAAATCCACATCCGCAAATATAGTTTGAAGAATATACACCAACCACCCATTGAAATACAATGACATCTATGAAATTCGATGGTGCAATTATTGTAAAGAAAACAGCACCAAGAGAAAAAGTGCTTAATAGACTCAAAATAAAACGAAGACAGTTCAAAATTAATTAAACAAACGAACTTCATAAAAAAATGTTACACAAAACATACTCTGTAAAGTCAAAACAGCAATGTATACCAATGACTTTGTCATGTAACAAGCCTACAATCTTTGGCGGATGGGCAGAAAACTAAAATAATGCAACAAGCGGAGAAATACAAAAAGGCTCCATAACCACCATATGCACAAAAGAATAACCAGCTTCGGAAAAGGAAGACTAAAGAGGACAAATTTCACGGCAATGTCCAAAGAGTTGACAACTAGCGATCCAGCAATGTCCCAAACAATGCCAAAACCCATATTCCCGTCCCCTGATTCCCCACTGGAAATATACAATACCAGAACTTAAGTAGATATAATAGGAATCATGAAAAAAGGCACCCAAACAGACACACAGCGAAAGCACTTAGCAGAAAAACACAGACGATAACTACCCACAGGACTCCTGGTTCCCCATATACACGGATGGCTCTGCTACAAACGCCACCAGAAATGGAGAAGGAGGTGTGTTCTTCAGGCTAAACAATCAGGAAAAGGTTACCAAATCTATAGCTCCTGGGAATTTATCAAACAACTATAATGCAGAAACTGAAGTCGTCAAAGACGCTGCAAAACTGGCTATTCAACAGAAAAATAACGTGCACAAGAAATTAGTGATACTGACCACCGCACTGTCAGTCCTAACAGTTCCAAAACCCCAAGAACAGCGAGGTAGATGATCTGAGAGCAGCCCTAGATCAATCGTGCAATAACTTCCAGAGAGTGGTGGTCATCCAGTGGATATCATCACACTGTAATATAAAAGGAAACGAATGCTCCGACAAACTAGTTAAGGAGGGAGGGATATTATTACAAGAGAATCATCTGGTCAGCTAAGATGAAGCCAAACCCATCACCAATGGCCAGTATTTGTCAAATTGAAACAAGAACACCCAAAGTATAGAGAGGGACGGATACCTTCAACTATCAAGGAGGGATAAAGCCATTATACTTCGCCTACGCAAGTAGTAGAACTTTACCAGGACAATTAGATTCCAGGAGTTGAGACATATAAGAATTAATCTGGTGCAACACAAAGAAATCGTCGGTGCGCTGCCGGGGCTCGAAAGGGGAGTAATGAATAGTGGTGCTGTACCCTACAAGGCATGTTCGTAAGAGGCGAGAAAGGATGGTTGGGCATGGGACTGCCTACCCCAATTATAAAAAAAAAATAAGCCGAAAAAACTTCACAAACATGGACAAATCACTAACACAGAATTATGGAAATGTACCAGTGGATAAAGAGATACAGCGAACACGATGGCGCTGGATAGGACACACACTGCGGAAGCCAACTGAGAGTATTACACACCAGGCCCTTTTTGGAATATCCAGGGGAAAAGACAAAGAGAAAGACCAAGAAATTCTTGGAGAAAACAGACAGAAGCAGAGATGAAGATGATGGGGAAGACATGGAATGATCTTCAAAGGATGGCAAGAACAGAACGACTTGGAAAGTGTTTGTTGAAGACCTATGCTCCACAGTGAGCTGAAATGTAGAAGAAGAATACATAGAAATATAAGAATTAATCTGACTTCAGGAGCAGCCGTTGCCTGGTGCAAAGAATGTTAGCTGACCTTATAGTTGTAGTAAGCTGACATCGGTTGTGAGTTAGTTTATTAGTCCAGGTTGTTAGATATCGACCTAATGCCCCCCTCCCCCTATAATTTATAAGTAATGTATATTGGATTTCCCGCCAGATTTGACTGGGCTAAATAAGCGCGAGTTTAGTTTTTCCCTCTGAAGCTCAATAGCCACATCCAGAACTGGAAATGATTTGTCGATAAAATTACCAGTTGTAATGCATGTCAATCGTAAACAAATAGTTATTAAATATTTAATATCTATTTTAGGCTTTTAAAAAGACGATAGTCTTGATAATTATGATAAATAACACGAGAAACATGTAACATAATCACCTGCATGTTTTATTTGAGAAACGACGCGCTCGTCTTAAAAATTCTCACAGATAGAACAATCGATAAACACACGTACAGCCAGTAACAATCTCCCTTGCCCGGAACAGGCCAATAGCGCCAACGAACGAATGACTCACCCGCTCTCAGACCGCTAAATTGGTCATTTTCAGATACTCACATCTGCCAGCAGTTTACGGATAATAATACGCCAAAAGCGTATCAAACCTCATACATGCTCTATGTAAAATCACACCGCATCGAAAACCTCTAGACTACACTTCAAATCGACGAGAACGTCCAATTTTCAAATTGCCAAGCAAAGAGAGAAACTCGGCACAATCGGTAAGTACTATAGCAACTCATTACATTTAATGTGTTGTACTTAATGTTAACATGCGTACAAGATCAATGATCAAAGTTCAATAGGTTATGCGTTAATCGGCGTGTATAGAAAACAATCAATTACAACAATCACTTACACCAAATAATGACAGTACCCACAGTAAAGGGAATTATTTTAAGATAAACAACACATGATAGTGGTGGTTAGATTATTTTTTATTCATATATATAGTCGAGTTTGGAGACCCTTTAAATGTAATTTTACAAGTATTTATATTTTTAATCATTTGTTTCTTTAAAAACAATAACGCCACTATACTGCTCGATCATAACTATTATAATTAAAGCTAAAAGAACGAAAGCAAAAATCTAAATTAAATACACGATATAAACATTAAGCAAGAAAAAAGTAAGCAGACCGCCACGGATGACTGGTTCTCATGTGCTCGCGCGGTAAAAGAAAGGCTTTTGTTCGATAATCCCCACATCGAGGAGATAATCGTGCAACAAAGCTTGTCAACTCATTGGACAGTTATTACCACTAATGTCCAACAAGGAAATAAATCTGGAGGCAAAACTAGCACTCTACAATACAATCTTCATCCGAATGTTGTGCTACCAATGCCAGACCTGGACCCTAGATGCAAGAACAACAAGAAAATAAAACCTCTACAGAGATTAAATGTGTTAGACGAATAACATGAAACAGTCTGAGAGACAAGATCAGAAATGAAGAACTGAGAAACAAGCTAGGAATAGCCCCCGCCATAGAATATATAAAGAAATAACAGATAAAATGGTTTGGCCACGTGACAAGGCAGAGAGAACAAAACAGAACACAACGAGCCTTCAACAAACGTTGTAAGAAAACCAGACCCAAGGGTCGACCACGAAAATATGGGACGATGGAATATTAGAAGCACTAGGAAACATAACAGCAGCAGAAGCGAACAGAAAAGCAAAAAGACCGCAAATTATATATCCCCTCGACGCTGGAAGGCAAATGAGGAAGAAAAAGAAGAAGAAGAAGTGGAGATAATAGCTCTATCGCGAGGCATGATTGTCTGTCACCGTGTTTATTCTTTATGTAGAGTAAAAAAAATTAGCTGAAATTTAAAACACACTACATAATAAACAATTAATTTACTAATACTTTTAATAAAGTATGTTATTTATTTTTAAATCCTTCATCTCGAGACACGCGAATAGACACCAAACAATATATAGTTTGTTATAAAACAATTTTTTTCTTTCTTCGACATATCGGCTCCGCAACTAAAGTATAATTCTGTGTGTGTGTGTGATTGAGTGTATGTATAGCTGTATGTTTATATATTATTCACGCTATTTTGCTGTCTTTCTAAAACTATGATAGTATATATGACTAAAGATGCCAGACTCTAATACCTCTTTTACTGTTCGATGATTGTTGACAACGCTGAAAGACAAAAGGAAGGCGAAACATTTAGTGTTTGTCCTATTTAGACGTAATTTATATCAAAATATGCGTAATTTTAAAATGGGTTTCATACTGAATCAGTTATTTCATAAATAACATTACAGTGTAAACGTTCGACCAGTTAATTATTTTTCTCTTGTCTTATATTATATTTTAATTATTGGGAAATGTACAATAAACACAGAGACAAGCTAAACGAACAGCGGACGATAAGTCTCAGCAGTCATTACATATATGGCCCTTTTCGTCTTGTCAGATCGTCTAATGGAGGCTATTGTGTATTTTTTTAGGTTTTGTTTTTTTCAAACAGCTTCTCTCGTGGCTAATTCTTCCAAGGTTTGACAAACACGCGGTCACATAATGAACATAATGAACACTGATGCACAGGGTTTTCCATCCTTTTTCATGAGTCTTTTCTCTTCTAAGTTTTGCCTTGCCTTAGCACAGTCTCAAATACTGTTCTACCGTTCATTATACATGCGCTCCATTATGTGCGATTACTTGCCAGATGTTCCCAGTTATTTTCACATATGGAGAAGTCTTTCAGAGATGATTTGCAGATATCTCTATATCGTAGTTTAGGTCTGCCGATTTGTCTTTTTCCGTGTATTAGTTCACCATATAGTATTGCCTAGGAATGCGCTTTTCTTCCATTCGTTGGACATGCTCCAGCCATCTTAGCCTTCGACTTCTGAGCATCGACATGATTGTTGAGGTTTTAGCACGTTGCAGGACTGTTAAGTTGGTTATTTTGTCTTGCCATTTGATGTGCATTATTTTGCAGAGACACCGCATGTGGAAGACATTTAGTCTTTTTTTCTGGTTTGAGTATGTTGTCCAGTTTTCATATCCATATAATAGTGTGCCAAGCACACAAGTTTGATATTTTAAGAGTTTAGTCTTCAGTGTTAGTTTTGTGTTGTTCCAGGCCCTCTCTGTGAGTTTGCGGAAGGTCGTAGCTGCCTTACCAATTGGACAGTTTATTTCTTTATCAAGAGAGATGATTTGCGTAATTGTGGATCCAATATATGCAAATTTCTTAACTGATTCTAGTGGAAAATCTTATAGAGTAATAAATGGAAGTTTAATGTCGACTTGACTTAGTATTACTGTCTTCTGAACATTAATTGACAGTGTAAAAAGGTCGCGTGCTTTGTCCAGGTTGTTGATCAGCGATTGTAGGATGGCTTCACTATGAGCGACTAGGGCTGTATCGTCAGCAAATAAAAGTTCTTTAAGTAGGGCATTTGTTTTGGTTTTCACTTTTAATCGTGCTAAGTTGAACGGTGAGCCATCTGATCTTGTGCGAATGTGAATATCTCCTGAGCTGTTTTCGAAGGCGTAATTTAGGAGGGCAGCAAAAAATATACCAAAAAGGTGGGGGCGAGGACACATCCCTGTTTCACTCCGTTGTTGACATTAAAACTCTCTGATGAACTCCCATCAAAGTAGATTTTACCATTCGTGTCTTCATGGAAGGACATAATCATCTTCAGTAATTTAGGTGGGCAGCCTATGCTTTCTAACACCATGTAGAGCCCATCTCTGTTTACTGAGTCGAAGGCCTTTGCTAGATCCACAAAGGCATTATAGAGCGGTATATTTTGTTCTCGACATTTTTCTTGCAGTTGTCTAAGTGTGAAGATTATGTCTATAGTTGATCTCCCGGCTCTGAAGCCGCATTGGGACTCGGGAAGAACACGTTCTGCAAGACTATGTAGGCGTTTTAGTATGACTCTAGCAAAAGCCGGTTGTGCTAAGGAGAGAAATGCCTCTGTAATTATTGCAATCGCCACTGTCTCCTTTGTTTTTGTACAGCGTCATGATCTTAGCATTTCTCCAATTATGATGTATTTCTCCTTGTCTCCAGCATTTGATTAGTAGTTTGTATAGATTTGGAAGTAGTACGTTTAAAATGTTTCGTTTTGCACCTCTGTGGGAATATTGTCATTTCCTTCAGGTTTCCTCTTGAGAGAGCATTTATGGCGTCAGCAAGTTTGTTCATAGTAGGCTCAACGTCCAACTCAGACATTGTAGGATATTTAGGTATTGATTGTGCTAGAGCTGTGCTTGCTGGTCTGTCATCATTGTATAGGTTGGAGTAGTGTTCAACCCATTTTCCCATTGGTTGTCCATTGTCAGTAATAGGTTCTCCAAACTTGGATTTAAAGGGGGGGGGGTGCTAATTTGGTTATTTTAGGCCCAAGGGCCTTTTTTATATTGTCATGCATGGTTTTTCATTACATAGTACTCTTTAAAAATCTTAGAGGCGGGTTTCAGATCACTAACCTGGCCAAATAAATGTATCCAGGAAGAGTGGCCTATCTACAAGAAAAATTTAAGGACGCGATGTTGGCTCCACACGGGTATTTGTTACTGGACCTGGGACAGGTCTAAAGAGGAAACCAGATCACCTAAGACTGCGCGCCAATATTTTTCCTAAGAGCATCAGGTAGTCTACGTCACGACGTTAGGAACTTGGGTGAGTCAGTGAAAAAAACACGGCGAGATGTTGTGTTTACTGTGCTCAGCAAAACCAGCAGTGTTATATGTCGTGATGATAACATCATCTTCTGATCTCATAAAAACTCTGTGCAGAATCTGTATTCTCTTTTTCACAGTCATCTTTTTTTCGAGCGAGATTCAGCAGTTTATGTTTAGGGCGTTGCAGCCGTGTCTTCTGTGCCGGTGTGAGCTGAACGTTACTTTTAACACGGTGTGGCAGCATTCGCACAGAGTTCTTATGAGATCAGGAGATGCTGTTTTCATCACGGCCTTTACCGCTACTGGTTTAGCTGAGCATACAAAACGCACATCTCGCCGTGTCTTTTCACCGACTCTCCCATGTTCCTTACTGCAAATCACAAACAAGCTCCGTATACATCACCCGAGTCACTAAAAGGCAGCATGGGAAATCTGGATTCGCAAATGCAACAAAAAAGTCCTGGAAAGAGAGGACATGTTACTACGCGACTGATTTGCAGCGTAGTACCAAGTTTGGTATCAAAACCGTTAGAGAGTGGTTGAGTCGACAGGATGCTTATACTCTACACAAAACCGTTGTTAGAAAATTTAAAAGACGACCCATCATCGTAGGTGGTATGAATCATCAGTCTAGGCTGATCTGATCGATCTGAGAGAATTAAGAAAGATACAACGATGGGCACTCGTATCTCGTTACGTGTATCGATGTGTTTTCGAAGTATGCGTGGTCAGTTCCGATACGGTGAAAAACTGCAAAAAGTCTAGTGGAGGCGGTGAATAAAATATTTGCTGAGCGCAAACCGATACATTTTCAGTAGGACAAAAGGATCCGAATTCGTTAACAAAACTTTCCTAAAGTTTCTCAAAGAAAATGGAGTTCATTTCTTCACTACGGAGAACGAGGATATAAAGGTACTATCATGGAGCGGTTTAACCACAAAGAGAAAATGTGGAGTTTTTTTTACCAAAGTTAACACTATAAGATTTATTAAAACTACCGCTACTGATGCGAAACTACAATAATTCGTATGACACGAATATTAAAATAGTACCGGCCCACGTAAACTTGACCAATCAAGAACAAATCTGGAAAACGTTATACGATAAACCAGTATATGTGGCGATCAATAAACGTTATAAAGAGGGTGATCAAGTTAGGATAGTTCAATCCAGAACCAATTTCAAAAAGGGGTTTACACCATCCTGAACAGAAAAACTTTATACAATCAGTCGTGTAAACAAAAACACTAACCCGGTAACCTACGTTGAGAAAGATGATTCTGGTGAAGAGTTGAAAGGCTCGTTTTATACAGAAGTCCTTCAGAAAGTGGGAGACAAAAAAGGTGTATCGAATAGAAAACATCTTAGAAGAGAGAAAAGTTGTAAAAAAGAGTACTTAATCAAGTGGTACGGTTACAATTCATCATTCAACAGTTGGATTTTGAGCGACCAAGTATCCAGATACAGAGACTGACGAAACGGAGGGGAGGAAAACGCGCAAACATTTCTGTGCATGGTAGTAGAAAGAAAAGAACAAGACAAGAAGAATGACGAAGAGACCAGCAGAACCTCACTGTGGCTTTTTTCTGTAAAATACTCCCGCGAATAGAAATCGTTTTCCTCTGCCAATTGATCGTTATATATGCCGTCATTGGCGTGGCTTTGTTTAGTCAGACGTGTAGTAACGGTGAGGGTCAGGACGGAAAAAATTTGGATCGCGCTCCTGAGTAGTTGTCTGGGATGTATGCCGCCTAACCCCAAACTCGAGACACGTTAGAGAAGATGATTTTTTTTCATCACAGCACGCAGCAACGCTTTGTTGCAAATTTATCCTGAAAGTAGTCCGGAGAACGTCTTCGTCAAACTCCCTCAAACTATCGAACAGAATGCAAACTACAAAGTCGGATTGGTTGAAGTACAAATTCCAAACAATTATTTCATCGTCTTACCCGGAGATATCTGGATCCGTTACGAAACCTCGTGTAACGTAGGCAAAAGTTACACCCTGGATAATACAGCATTAACAATGGAATTGGCGCCGGCTTATACAAGACAGCGGATAATTTTATCGACGCTTTAAATAAACTGTTATTGGAAGAAAAAAAAACACCCGGAGTTAATATGAGATTTTTTAAAATAAAAGAAATGAAAATAAGGGCAACTTTAAAGTCGTTGAACAAGGAGTCTCGGTTACCATAAGCGAGGCATTGAAAAGTATCTTAAACTTCCCATCGAATTACGTGACAGATGATAACGTGGCACTACAGAGCGAGAAAGAAAGACATTTGGAAGCTCAAGCTAGAAACGTGCACGTTTATTGCGATCTCGTATCACCTAGAGTGGTCATGAGTGTCTTGATACCATTACTGAGGACAGTTCCCATTCTTGACAAAACCACCACATCCATATTTCGTGTCTATGACAAACAGCACTATATATCCTTGAGCAGGTTCTCTTTCGACAGATTAGAAATTCTTTTATCTAACGACAGGGGAGTTGCGATCTCATTTACAGCCAGAACGTCGGTACTGACGTTACATTTCAGAGCGCGGAAGCACTTCGAGCTGGAATAATGGTGAGACACACGTCGCTTCACCTAAATGCTAAGTTTTACGATGAGTGTTGCTATAATCTAGCCGGCCACGGCCTCCCGGTTTATGTCGGAGGTAGTACTCAGCGAGGACGAGGTATCGGTAGTTTTTTACGGATGCATCGAAGAGCAATGCATGGCTAAAAACCGGTGGTAAAGCCTTACTCAAAGAAGATGTTGGTACGGGGCTACAAGTCGCACAAGACGCGTTGACGGGAAGAAACATTGGAGAGGCATTTAAAGAAAGCGCCAAGGAATCCGGTCAGCGTTTAATTCAGGGAGCCATCGATCATCTGGCCGGTGGTGATACAGGCCAACAAAACGGAAGCGGTAGAAAAAGGAAAAGACGGACAGCGCCACCAGGGATGCCAGTTAGGGCAAGAAGAATAAAAACGGCGAGGCGACGCGCTCACTCTCATTCCACGCGCAAGAAGTCTATGAGGTCTAAGTATTCGGACATATTCGATTAATCAATATGGCTCTAGTGCACCCCAAGTCTTGCGAATGTTTACATTCTGGACTAGATTCGTTTAGCGTCCCACCGACTCAGAAATCTGTAGATTTTGGTCTTTTTATTGAAGTTGGTCAATTAGCCTCTCTGACGTCTGGAGCGCCTATAGAATTTATCCATTAGCAGAAATTCGGACGAATACATCGATTTTTTCAACAGGTATTTGCATATGAAAGCAAAAATTACTTTGTCCAACGGTGGCAATTTTCCAGCTGATGTCGACGTGGCCACATTAAACTATTACCTGCACAGTCTAATCTCGCAATTCGACGTATCTCTCAAACGATACTTTCAGCTTCTGAAAACACCTACTCTTTTCGAGCGTACCTAGAAGCCACTCTCAACCATAGCAAGGAGTACAAGAAAGGTTATCTCACGAGTGCACTCTTTTATAGCAATACTCCCAAAAACGCGGATGACACCCAAGAAGACTCGAATGTGGGTATGAAAGCGCGTCGAAATCCGGCTCGAGGTAGCCATGAGCTAGATATGACAGGTCGACCCGGTCAAAGGACGTTTTTAACATCATAGCTCACGACAAACAGTCGGTTATAAAAGTGTCCTCACTTACGTCGCCTTGTTGGTGAGGAAAGCCGCAGTTAATCCAGATATCTCGCCGACCCACGAAAAGGCTCTATTGCGAGGCAATGCGTGATACCCCATGAAGAGGGTATTGATAAAAACATTTGCCTTTCCTAAAGGTATGTTATCTCATTCTCAGGACAACCTTTTTTTCAAACACTAACTCGACTTGTCCTCAGCTTATAGGACCCGGCTGCATTTAACGGAAATTACGACACAAACCCCTTAAATTTTATAAACTTTGGTCTTACCTGTTTTGAACGTCGCGGTCGCCGGTCACAATATTTGGGGTAAACCTCTATCTACTGAATTCGACCGCGGTCAGTACGCTCGCTCCTATTTCAAATCCATGCTGGCGTTGAGTCTTGTGGGAACAGACGCTGGCAACGGAATATATGATAACGACTTCAGGGACGCTTACAATCAGTTCGCGTCCGATCTCAGTCCAAGCCTTTCGGATGGTCAGTAATTTGGACTTGCAAAATCAGGGCCCATCGCCTTTGAGCTTAAATTTGCAACGGTGACACCTAATCCTATACAGGTCCTAGTTTACGCAGAACTGGATTTAGTGCTGGAGATCTCTAAAACAAGACAGGTTCTTATTGATTATAGAGTGTAAACACGTCGACAACGAACACGCGGGGTATTGTCGATATACTTATGCGTGACATTTTTGTGAAATGGTTGTCAACGGTCACAGCCTTGGCCCGCGATCAGTTGCATCGCTATATCAACCGAATTGAGCCGTTTTCATAGTTAACACCGTTTCGATTTGGAGAACTGGATCTCATTGGGTGGGACTGTATTACGACGCTGTGGGGCAGTTTGAGTATTTCGACAGTTTCGGATATCCACCCAATATACATAGGGGCATTTATCGTTTTATATCCAGAAACATCGATAGATCGGTAAGTACAATTCGCGGTTGCATCAAGATGCTTTTAATATTATATCGGGCTCTACGCTATTCATTTCCTCTTGACGAAAGCTCATGATTTCACGATGTGAGAGCTGCAGAGAATTTTCCCATCAGACACAAAACCGCGGCAACGGTCGCTAAAAATTATTGTTGTTTATTGTCGTCACAGATGTCGTATTTTCGGTGTATTAATAATAAAACATCCCAAAAGAACTCGTGCGTTGTCATATTTTATTTTTTGTCGTGCATCATCTCTCCGTTGTATGGTAATTATATTATTATTTTGACACGTCACAAGATCTATTTTAAATACATATATTAAGAAAAAAAAGACACGTAAATAAGCGTGTTTTAATATATTTTCAATATGTATGTTTTGCAAAAATTTTAAAAGAACAATATCCGCTCTGGCAGAATATCTATGATGTAATTTTTTCTACGATGCTGTTGGTAGCCTCGATTGCAAATTGTTCTATCACGAGTCTTACGTTTACGTCAGAATCGTAAAGGGAGTCTTGAAGGTTTTTCGTTAAGCGAAAAACTATGGCATGCACAGCAATTATTCTAGCCCAGTTGTAAAGACCATCTGTAAATATTACCTCTATTATAACTCGAAAATTATCATCGGCGGTAGGTTTGACGGGTAGTTTGTCATTTATAGCATGGAATTGATGAGTGGATATTAGGTCTTTTATACGTTTCATAGTTTTAGAAATTGCGGTTTTTATTGAGTTATTGACTTATTTACGGGTCATCATCATTGCACTACGAACATGTCCATAGGTGCTCAGATCCCGTCCTTAGCAATTCCCGCAGTGTCCAGCGACTGACGACTCCAGTTCTATGTTGGTTGATAAGTCTTCTTACACGGCAACTAAGTTTCTCATTTCTGGCTGTGCCCACCTTAACTCCCATTTTCTTCATCCGAAGAAGTGACGTGCATCTGTGTTTGTCGAAGTCCTGTGCTCTTCCCACATCTCGGAGGGCATTGATGATGTCAACACGATCCATTGGTTGCCTGTCCTCAACGACAGCGCAGCTCGTCAACCTTTCCGCTCTTTCATTTCCCCGTACTCCCGCATGTCCAGGGACAAAGACAAAGGTGACCTTACGTATTTTGGATTTCTGCAACGACACTACCCATTGCATGCGTACAGAGCCCGCCTCCACTTTGTTTTATCATGCTCACCGAATCACTCAGTATACATGCGTGGGTGTAGTCTTGTGACTCTAACCATTTGAATGCCTTGGTCACTGCCATCGCCTCCATTGCCATGCTACTCGTGGTCATGACGTATGCACCACTGTCTTCGTAGACTATTCTGCCTGCTAAGCGTGCTGTGAATGCCCATGCACTTCTTTGGTATCGTCTTACAGATCCGTCTGCATAGATGACTGCATCTTTCTCGACGGTGTTATCGCAGATGGGACCGTTGACCTCAGCATTAACCACGACCGGGTTCTGTTCCCTACTTTTCCTGTCGAGTGAGACAATACACGAGAAAGTCCCCTTGAATGACGTAGGCACCGGTATCCACTTCTCACCAACGCTGATATTGGTAACCCCACAGACCTGTTTGATGACATCTTCTGCTCAGCAAACCCATGATTTGCCTCTTTTTAGCCTGGCACCTTTCCCTGTGTTGAGCACGTGGTGCAATGGATGCTCTTTATCTGTACTAATCTTCAGGTGTGCTCGTGCTCTCCAGATCTTGATTCTGTCATCCATGGTTGGAAAGTCAAGAAGATACCTCATTGCTACACAGGGAGTGTTCCTTGTACATCCCAGGATAATGCGCATGGCTTCATTTTAGTATTTTCTCAAGCCTGTCAATTATAGTCGTACTGACAGTAAGAATTTCCAGGGCATACTCGATTGGTGCGAGGACTAACCCCTGGAACAGAAGAGTAAGTAGCCTCTGCTCAATGTTGGCAGCTGCCATGACCTTCAAGGTGGCTAATCCTTTGCGGGATTTTGTTATCACATGGTCGACTTGGTCCCAAAAACACAGGCTGCGATCAAAATTAACTCCGAGGTATGTCATCAACTTGTCCCTGGTTACCTCATCAGTTCCCATTCGTACTACTGGTGTGGTCGTATTAACAATATGAGTGTTAAGGGAGAACCATGAAACTGATGCTTTACTAGGATTAACCAAGGCACCTGAAACCCCACACCAGGAAGAAATGCGATCGAGTTTGTCTTGCATTGTGGAGGCGATTCCCCGTCTGTCTCTTCCCTGTCGATATACCAGAATATCATCAGCAAAATTCATAGTTCTTACCCTCCCATCCAGCTGTTGTTCCGTGATCTTTATTGTGTACACGTTAAATAGAACTGGTGACAATGGTGAGCCTTGTGGCAGCCCTGGACAAATGGATGTTGGCTCGGAAGACCATCTTCCACATCTGAGTATCACCTTCCTCTGAAACGGTGCCGCGGCGATCCATCTAATGAGGAAGGGGTGCATCGACAGTTTGAAGAGCATATGCATGAGATATTCAAATGGTGCCCTATTGTATGCATCCTGCAGAACTTATCTTTGACCACACAAACTTCCCGATCTGATGACTAATCAACTTATCGGGAAGTCATATAGGTGAAATAAATAAAAAACTATTGGCGGTAATGCTCTCCACTACCCACTTAGTATCGGGTCTGTTGAGCAAGCAGGGTCTATGGGATCGTGTTCCTTTAGAGAATCGACAACTCTGGTGAAATGTCCAAGATTATTGACTAAATGTGGACACTCGAGAACAGTCGTTTTATTGAGGAGAAACGTGGAAGAAGCGTAGATCACCCCTCTTTCTGTGTCTGAGAAAAAGATGGTGGCCATAGTTAATTTTAAAACGGGTTGTCTGACTATCACACACATTTATTAGAACAGCAGTCCAGTCTGTGCTGAAGGGACGAGTAGGTGAGTGGAAGAGAGAATATTTATGTACATTGTCTTGTTCATACAAGCGTGGGTGTTTATAACTGACCAGTTTTGTTGATATACATCCCGCACATCATCGGGTAGTGTTGCTAAAGGATCATCGGGTTTGTGCTTTATACCATCAGACGATTGCTCCTCATCAATCTTTCTTTCGGTCGCTGATGATGAAGGGGCAACCACTGGTGGTGGTGAAGCGTGTGTTGTAGAAGGTGACAACGGGGAAGGTGGTGATGTAGATGGTGTTGTAGATGGCACTGTTGTTTTAAGCTCATATGGAATAATTAACCCTTTTGGCAACAATACTTAACATACCTAGTTTAAAAACATTAATATAATTGAATAACAATCGCAACAAGATTTTAAATGCCTACTTTAAACAATCAATAAGAAAAACATATGAAAAACGAAGGAATAATATAATACTGCATTCAACAATACTTATCATAACTACATTAAACACATTAACATTAATAAAAAAGAATAACCTTTTATCGATAATCCCTAACATACTTTAAGAGAAAACAGAAAAAATATTCAAACTTACAGTGTAAAATATAGTCTCAACACAATCCGCTAGACTGAACAGTAGTATGAAAATAACCTTCATGAATCAACCAAACGTATAACACGAAAGCTCCCATGAGATTAGTTTAAATATAACCTGGTAACAAATGAATAAATTATCCAATCAGCGAGTGACTAAGACAGACATCAAAATTAACCAACCAGAGAAGAGTATTCCTATGGGAGACGGAGCAAAGACATGACTGACATCTGGATTAACCAATAAAAGAGGAGCATTAGTATGGGAGGCGGAGCAAAGAAATGACGGACATCCAGATTAACCAATCAGAGAAGCGGGTTAATGCACATGTAACCACTGGAGCGTCTGGCAGGTAATCGGTGGGGTCGAGAACTTGGGATAGTGGTAAGATTTCATCATTAGCATAGGCAGTGGCTGTCCGGTCAGCGGTGGGGGAGAGTAATGCGAGGTGGTGGGTTACTTGAACTCGCTTTGACCCTGATGCAATACCAGAGGTGTTCCATGACATAGATTTGACATCTGAAGTTTCCAATACCAGTGTTTCCCACTTCAACAAATAACATGCAATATTAAATATTCTCATTGTAGGTCAGAAAACTTAGTTCCAAAGTCCAAAAATTAGTCCAAGAGAGAAAATAATAGACTCAAACTAAGAAAAAAAATCTTAAATGCATACTAAAAACATCCCATAACTCTCTCATAGTCAAAAAGTTGAAAATGCAGGTTGTCTAGTGTGTCTTGGTGGTTGTATGCAGGTTGTCTAGTGTGTCGTGATGTCTGTATGTAGGTCACCTGGTGTGCCTTGATACTGGTATGTAGGTTGTCTTCTGTGCCTTGATGCATGTATTTAAGTTGTCTCCTGTTTCATGATGGCTGTATGCAGGTTGTCTATTATGTCGTGATATCTTTATACGGGTTGTCTATTGTGTCTTGATGTCTGTATGTAGGTTGTCTGGTGTGTCATGATGGTTGTATGTATGTTGTCTAGTGTGAAATGATGGCTGTATGTAGATTGTCTAGTGTCATGATGGCTGTATGCAGGTTGTCTAGTGTGTCGTGATGTCTGTATACAGATTGTCTAGTGTGTCTTGATGTCTGTATGTAGGTTGACTGGTGTCTCATGATGGTTGTATGTATGTAGTCTAGTGTGGCATGATGGCTGTATGTTGGTTGTCTAGTGTCTTGATGGGTGTATAAAGGTTGTCTAGTGTGTCTTGAGGGCTGAATGCATGTTGTCTATTGTGTCTTGATGGCTGTATGCAGGCTGTCTAGTGTGTCTTGATTTTGACCTGATAAGTTACTTAAAATAGATTTTGATCTATGATACAAAAGAGATTAACAAATTATAGAAGTTACGTTACAAAAATAACACGTGGATACTAAAAAATCAACTTATCGAAAGGTTAAATTATATATATATATATATATATATATATATATATATATATATATATATATATATATATATACATTGTATATATATAATATACCTATAGGTTAAATTAAAATTAATTTTTTTAACGATCTCATAGACGTATCGATCCAAAAATCTTTTAGGGTAAAAAAGGCAAATTCTTGAATCGGGGATGTATAAAATAAAGTTTGGGGTAAGCCTAGAGTGTAAATTTACTATTTTTATCCATTTCATATGCGTATCCTGGGAGAAACAGCAATAATAAAATATAAAAAGGAGAACTCTACACACATTGATATAAAAAGAGAAGTAAGATAAGAATGCATCCTATCACCAAGCGTATTCAACCTATACACTGAGCAAATCTTTAAAAACATCTCATAGATGCCAGACCTAACATTAATGGAAAGATAATCAATAACCTAATATATGCTGATGATACTGTTCTGCTAGCAGAACATCCAAAAGACATTTAACAATTGCTTAATGTGATAAACATATTAAGCAAAAAGTATGGACTAGATATGAATATCAAAAAGACTAAAACTATGATCATAAACAAAATCGGGGATGACGTCATGGGACACACCAAGGTGGAAGCTTGTTCGCGTCCGTGCCATGGTGTAAACAATGTTGACTTTGAACATCACGCTATCTGTTATCACAGAGAGTTGGATTTTTAGAAATGTAACCACGGGTTTGATAATAAATATTTGTACACAGTTCGTTAACCACAGCTGTAGATAAAGTCTTTATTCTGTTGTCTTCGTTCGCGATCTTGGAAGTTAATGACCTAATTTGTGCAGCCGGTTGGTTTGGGACGAATTGTACGTTACAATGTCACTGCTATAATGACTCAGTTTGTGACAAAACTACAGTGACATGCCCAAACAATGACAGTTGTCAGCACGAATATTTCGGACCCCAGTGTCAGTACTTGGATCACGTTTACAAATACGCCCAAAAATCTTAACCTACTTTCCTGTTTGATAACAACGACACGCCATGTAATCCGGACACAGATTCTACATCAGTTGAGGCAACTCTCAATCAATATTTGCCGTTCTCCTGGTTTAGGATTTATGTGAACGACTTAACACATCCGGACAGTTTCACGGTAAAACGAAATGGTTCTGCCTCATGTAACAATGAATCACGGTTTGTAGTTAGTTCGCAGGAGATTGATGTCTTTTGCTCTGGGGCTGGTCTGATCAACAAGTTACGGATTGAAGGGACGATAGTTGCAAATATCTGCTCCATCTACATTGGCGGGGGTCGGAATGTGGCTTCTCAAATAAAACACAAACCAGACCGACACATTTAATGCTTGTTATACAGGAGACGGATGTGGACCAGAGGCCGCAGTTAATGGCAAAACAAAGACCAATCTCTATGACAATGACTGCACACACAATTGAGAAGTGGAACCAATTCTGTTTACTGGCATCTGAACTTTGCCACGCCCCAGAAGACTCCCACCATTCGAATTTATCATCGAGCTAGCACTATGATTAGGGTAAAGAATGCCACTCTAAGGGCTTTCTCTGACAGTGGCGGTGTAGTGTTCCAGTATAATATTATATCATACTCAAACATTTCTATGAACACTATTGTAGTCACCACACAAGCGACAATGGCACACATTAAGATTGAGTTCTCACCAACCATTTCGCAGGCCGACAGTGCACTGACGGTGAGTGAAGTGCAAACATTTACAGACACCTATTGCCTGGACGGGCATTCTTGGTCGTTTTGTGCAGTGTGTAGTGGGTGCTGCAAAGGCTACAACGTCATCATCGGTACGTGTCACGGCAACTGTTCTCATGAGGTCTTAGTGTCTGTCCTTTATGTGAGGAAATATCCGGAAAATGCCTACAATGTAAACGTCCTGGCTACACCTGTAGTGACACTTGTCCCGATGGTAATTTTGGGCTACAGTGCAAACAGACGTGTTCTGATGGCCATGACATCATATGTGACCCGGAGAGAACATACTTTACATGCAGGGAAATGTACTGCGGATAAGACTGCACTCTCGGATGTCCAGACGGCTGTTTCAACGACACCTGTGAACAGTCAACCAGGAACCGTACATGCAAGGGAATGTTCTACGGGCCAGACTGCACTCTCCAATCTTCGGACAACTGTTTGAACGAAACCTTTGAACAGTTAATCGGGGCCTGCGTCTCGTATGTCGATGATTCCCACGTTAAGAAGAGTCTGCCGACTACAACAAATCCAAACATATGGATACCTTAATGTGTTTCTGTGCTGGACATGGTTCATTTCTTGGTGTTTTTCCGTGAAGCCATTGCTCATATCTTGATATGTTTCTGTGCTAGTCATGGGTCATATCTTGATGTGTTTTTGTTCTAGCCATGGCTCATATCTTAGCTTGTGTGTGTGTGTGTGTGTGTGTGTGTGTGTGTGTGTGTGTGTGTGTGTGTGTGTGTGTGCTTACCATGGCTCATATCTTGGTGTGTGTCATGTTAGTCATATCTCATATCTTGGTGTGTCCGTATTAATCATGTCTCATATCTTTATGTGTGTATATGTTTAGTCATACCTTATATTTTAGTGTGTATCTGTGTTAGTCATGTGTCATATCTTTTTGTTTGTGCATGTTTGGGTTAGTGATATCTCGTTTCTTTGTGTGCATGTTTATGTTAGTCATATCTCATATCTTTGTGTGTGCATGTCTGTGTATGTCACATCTCATATCCCTGTGTGTGCATGGCTATGTTACTCAATCTCATATCTTTGTTTCTGCATGTCTATGTTGGTCATATCTCATATCTTTGTGTGCATGTCTATGTTAGGCATGTGTCATATCTTTGTGTGTGCATGTCTATGTCAGTCATATCTCATATCTTTATATGCATGTTTATGTTAGTCATGTGTCATATATCTTGATGTGTGTCCATGTGAAACGATGAAGTTTTAAAACAACTAAAAAAAATTTTTTAATGCTAAATACAATTAAGACAAGACAAATAAAATTTTTGGGACACGTTAAGACACAATAGCCTACTAAAAGTAATATTGGAAGGGAGAAAACAAGGTAAAAGAGGCAGAGGCAGACCAAGACTAACATGGATGAGTAACATCAAAAGATGGACAAGTCAATCTATGACAACCTGACCATCAAAGCAAGAAGCAGAGTGGAATGGCGATCTATGGTAGCCAACCTTCGTCGCGGAGACGGCACTCGATGACGATGATGATGATGCGCATCCATTAAAAGAACGGTTGAGGGCAAAAATCATAAAAGTGCGTTTTTAAGCAAATTCTTTATACGGAGATGTTGCAAATAAAGTTTGGGGTAAGCCTAGAGTGCAAATTTACAATTATTTTTTATCATTTAATAGGCGTATCCATCAAAAAGTGATCGGGGTAAGAAAGATAGTGATATTTGAAGCAACTTCTTGATATGGAGATATCTAATATAAAATTTCGGTTAAGCCTAGAGGTTAAATTTACTATTTTCAACAATTTCATTATCGTATCCATAAAAAATGGTTAAGGGTACAATTTTTTTTAGTGGAATTATGAGTGTGGCGTAACCTACGTGTTTTGTAATACTTTTGTTTAGTCGAGTTATAGAAGGGGGCGTAACTTTTATGTTTTGCAGTACCATTTTCTTTTAGTGGCCCATGTCAGGAACGTAACTTTCATGTTTGTTAGCACTTTCTTTGTAGAGTTGTATCAGGGGCGTAACCGTCTTGAGGAGTAGTACTTTTCTTTAGCAGAGTTGTGACAGGGGCGTGAACTTTAATTATAGTCTTTCAAAGTGTTGTTTTTAGTATGTTTGGTTTTTTCTAGTGTTGTATGAATATTTTCATTATCATTTAGACACAGTCCTAACTATCACACGTGTACAATTTGTAGTAAATTATAATTATTTATTAGGATTTTCTCAGCTGTATTAAAGTCTTTGATTGATAAGTGGACACGTTGGTATTGCACCATAGGTCAAAATCTATTTTTTGATCAAGAAGAGCTGTAAGAGAGCTCTTATCTGTACTAAAATTTGTACACCGATAGTTATGAATTGATCATCATCACTGCACACCTGACCAATCCATAGGTGCTCTGACTTTCCCTTCAAAATATAAATAATCTCCAAGGAGAACCCTGACCCACGAACTCCTAGCATAGCCGTGTCATCCATCAGTGTTTGTAGAATTTTCCCCTGGCAGTGGTTTTTTTTTGGCCTACTCTTTTTTTATTTTTAATTACCAAGGGTTCTTTAACATGTGCAAGAGCACACAGAACCTCCCCCCCCCTCCCCGTTATTCGAGAGAACTAGACATCAGATCTCACTACCCAGAGACCAGAGGAGGGTAAAGCCATGAAATTGATATATTGTTTGCCTTGGAACTACTACTCACTTCAGACAACTGAATACATGTTTGAGCCGTTGGTGCAACATCTCTGTCATTGTCGATACATTGTTTAATTATGAGGCATTGCCATATGTCCTTTATCTTGGATTACAAAGTATAGCATCAACGATATCCTCCAAATTGTACCGTGAGTCAGTGAGAACATTTGGGCCTGCCTTTCATTGGGACACATTGTATTTCACCTAGTTTGGGAACAAATTTCAAAATAAACCAAAAGTGCCTAAAAAGATCTCATTCACTGGTTTATCTTCTTCTTGTTTGATGTTAATCCATTAAATGGGCATATATGTTTTGTCACTGAAGACAGTGGTGCATACGCCATGACCACGAGTAGCATGACAATGGAGGTGATGGCAGTGACCAAGGCATTCAAATGGTTAGAGTCACAAGACTACATCCACGCATGTATACTGAGTGATTCGATGAGCATGATAAAAAAAGTGGAGGCGGGCTTTGTACGCATGCAATGGGTAGAGTCGTTGCAGAAATCCAAAATACGTAAGGTCACCTTTGTCTATGTCCCTGGACATGCGGGAGTGCGGGGAAATGAGAGAGCGGACAGGTTGGCTAGCTGCGCTGTCGTTGAGGACGGGCAACCGATGGATCGGGCGGACATCATCAATGCACTCCGAGATGTGGGAAGAGCACGGGACTTCGACAAACACAGATCAACGTCGCTTCTTCGGATGATGGAAATGGGAGTTAAGATGGGCACAGCCAGAAATGAGAAACTTGGTGGCCGTGTAAGAAGACTTATCAACCAACATAGAACTGGAGTCGTCAGTCGCTGGACACTGAGGGAATTGCTGAGGAGGGGATCTGAGCACCTATGGACATGTTCGGAGTGCAATGATGATGATCCGCAAATAACTCAATAACTCAATATGTTTTGTCTTACTAGTTTATTCCAGCTGCTGTAAATGTGTTTTTTGGTCTGACACATCAGAATGTTGTTTTTGCTAATGGTAATTAAAATTTTAATATTTGATTAATGACCACTTTTTAACTGTCATTATTGTTCAATTCTAATGCTAAAAGAATCAATGCAACAAACATCAATAGAGTTCATACCACCAGTGAGGACAAATTCAAGAAAGAAATGGATGACAGATGACATTTTGCAGCTAATGGATACAAGAAGAAGAAATAAAGAAAATAAAGATGAGTATCATCATCATGTGTCATACCAGTTGGTGTAGGCGATCATGTGCTTCCACAATCTTCTATCCACAGTGCATCATATCAGTTCTGTTGTTGACTGTTTTCCATGCCATGAAACCAAGCTATCCAGTATTTTCTCTCTTTGTCGTCCGCGATCTCTCTTTCCTTTTATTTTACCAGCTGTAACTAAGTATTCCAACTTTCCTCTTCTCATGATGTGCCAGAAAAATGTTGATTGTTTCTTTCTGATGTTTTTAAGAGCTCCCTTTTTGTGTTGGCCTCTTTGAGAACTTCCTCATTGGTCTTTTTAGCTGTCCAGGGGAACTTTCAACATTCTTCTCAGAAATCCAATCTCTAATCGTCTTTTCATTTGTTTGTCTACTGTCCATGATTCGCTTCCATAGGTCAGAATTGGTTCTATATAGCACCGATGAACTCTCTTTCTCATTTCTATTGACATAGATTTCTTGCATAAGATATTTTTCATTTTCTGAAGTGCTATTTTGGCCTGAGCAATTCTGTTTTTTATTTCCGTGGTGCATCTTCCATCCGATGTTATTGTGCCCAAGTATTTGACACATTGCACTTGTTTCAAATTTGTCTCGTTTATTTTTATGCTGCATGCTGGTGATGATTGTTTCTTCATTATGACCATTACTTCTGTTTTCTTACTATTCAGACTGAGACCTTTCTTTTTTGTTTTTGATGCTTCATTACTAGTTAGCTATGTAGGATTAGTTTTATTTATTCATATATCTGTGTGTGTATGTTGTTTGTTTGTTCCTGCTGAAGGCCTATTGTGCCGAAACGTCGTTCGAATCTGCGTCGTCTACTAATCACGTAAAGCTTCTAACATACCATTTTTTCTTTTTTCTTTTTCAATTTTTCCTCGCATTCAGCTTTACTGCAGCTTCGCATATTTATGCATTCACATGCATTTCTTTGCCTTAACCCCTTACTAGTACAATACCGCTGCTACTTAATGTTTGTATTTCGTCCTAAGTGTTTACTTTAGTATATATATATATATATATCTTGGTTTAGACCGTTTACTAGACTGCCATTTTTGTATTATCCTTTAGTATTAGTACGTTTGCCATCTTAGCGTTGTTATCATTGCTGTGATCACTATCATCACTCATACCACATTTTAGTTTCAGGTCTTCCACTCTCGCTCGTGTTCCCCCAGTCCCTTCCCCTGCTCCTTTCTCCGACAGCATGCCCACACTTAAAAAGTTCTCGAACTCCATCCGTCGGGGCACTCTATCAGCCTTCCAACATTTACCAACAGACATCTCTTCTATATCCACTGAACTCGCCTTTACTACTTATAAGCTTACTAGATTCAGTTGCCATGTTAACTTTCTCCATAATTGTATGCGATTTAAGATTCTCCCACATGGGTTCCGTTCTAAGTTCACCCCTTTTGTCCACCAGCCTAACCCTAGTGAAATTAGGCGATTTGACAGTATTGAAAGACGCCTGGGTTTCCATCGTATGAGGCTCGTCCTAGCTAACCACACCAGGCTAGTCTCCGACCTGCGCACTCAACGCCTCCAACTGGTAGCGGGACTCAGGTGTTTAATTACCGGTAACGACAATGTTATCCGTCAGATCATCCACGACTTCAATAGGCAAATCTACACTTTTATGTCCTCCCAGCACAAGAAGTTCTCCCACCTTCGCCCCGCCCCCCCCTCCCCCACACCCTCCACATCGGCCCCCGACTCTTTAGTTTTCTGCATACTCCCCGACCTCCACCTCTCACATAATGAGAGGTCTGTTCTCTCTAAAGGTTTAAAATTTATCCCCCTTCGTCCTTATAGTGACCGCTACAATCTTTGCAAGGACATCCATGATTTCCATAGACGTATGCGCTTGAAGCTCCGTTACTCTGACACTACTGCTGCTTATTCCTCACCCACCCCTGTAGATGAGTTCTCTCGCTTCCACTCACGCAAATCAGATTGGACCCCTCAACCCGGCGCATCACAGGCTTTGGATCACTACATTAATGTCACCTCACGTGAGATACAACAACTGTGCCCTAGAAAACTTCACCGCTCTAATTTATCTCCCTCTGAGCTTCGGGCCCTTTCTAATCTCCGCCGCCGGGAGGACATTGTTATCAAATCGGCAGACAAGGGGGGAGCTGTGGTAGTTTGACGCAAAGACTTATATATTTCTGAGGGCAACAAACAGCTATCCAATACCACTTTTTATAAACCCCGCTCTGACGACGCCACTGTTCTCCACAATAAGCAGGTCCAATCTACCATTAAGGAACTGATCCGAACTAACCTGCTCCCTCCTAGCGCGTCCCACCTCATTATCCCCAATAGCGGTCTTGGGAAACCATCTTTCTACATGCTCCCCAAAATTCACAAAATCGACACCCCAGGACGCCCCATCGTGTCAGCGTGTGCTTGCCCGACTGAACACATATCTGACTATCTAGACAGTGTCTTCCAGCCCATGGTCGTTAGTCTTCCCTCATATGTCAAGGACACTAACCATGCATTGAGTATCTTCTCTTCCATCTCTCTCTCCCATGATCGCTCATATCGACTTTTTACCCTTGATGTTTGCTCTCTCTACACCTATATTCCTCACTCCGACGGCCTCTTAGCTCTACGTTTCTTTCTTGACCAGAGGCAACACCCCTCTGGTGATACTGCAACTCTTCTCCGCCTTACTGAGCTTGTACTCAACCTCAACACCTTTGAGTTTAATGGTAACTTCTATGACCAAGTCAGTAAAGTAGCCATGGGCACCAAGATGGGCCCTAGCTATGCTTGCCTATTCATGGGTTACCTGGAGTACTAAATTCTCAATTCTTATCAAGGTCCTCTTCCCATCATATACCTTCGGTACATTGATGACTGCTTCGGACTCACCGATCTACCTGAGGATGACCTCTCCAGGTTTATCGACTATATTGGTAGCTATCACAAAGCTATCAAGATCACATCTTGTATATCGACTTCCTCTGTCACCTTCCTAGATCTTATTGTTTCTTTGGGCACTTCTGGCCTCCACACCTCGGTTTTCTATAAACCCACAGACGCCCACTGCTACCTTCTCTATACTTCATCCCATTCACCTTCTTGTCGCGACTCTATTCCATTCTCACAGTTATTGCGTCTCCGTCGCATCTGCCAGGATGACCAAGATTTCCTCCGACAGGCTCACCTCATGTTAGGTTTCTTCAGCCGCCGGCTTTATCCAGACTCGATCCTCCAGTCTGCCCTCCAGCGGGTCCTCCTTATCTCCCGTCCCGAGGCACTCACTCCTTCCGACCGCCCCCCCCCTCTGAGAGAACTATACTCACCCACACTTATTATCCTCACAACTTAGCAGCTGTGAAGATACTCAACCGCTACCGTTCGATTCTCCTCTCTGATCCCACTACCCGTCTACTTTTTAGCGATCCCCCGATGATTGCTTTCAAGCGCGACAGGAATTTGGGAGACATTCTGGTTAGGAGCCGTCTCCCTCGCTCCCACCCTCAACACTTCGGTACGGCCCCTTGTGGTCGTAACTGCATCACCTGTGCCTATGTGCTCCCTACTGACTCGGTCTTGTTCCCTAATGGACGGTTCGAGATCAAGCATGGCTTCACATGTGTGTCCCGCAACATCATTTATGCCATCATATGCCAACGATGCCACATGACCTATATTGGCGAGTCTGGTAGAAGATTAGCGGAAAGATTTTGTGAACATCTACGAGATGTCCAACAGAATACTGGCACTCCAGTGTCTTCCCATTTCAACTTCCCAGATCACAAGGGCAAAGACGACATCCGTGTCACTGGTATTGTCCTCTGTCACTCTGGCGACCGCAGCCGATATAATTTGGAAAATCGCCTCATAGTCCAGTATGGTTCGCTGACACCACGAGGCATGAATGTATCACATTCATACACATAGTTTCCTTTCGGCTGCTCCTTCCCTCTTGCATAGCCCTCTCTACCACCCATGTTGTGGCTCTTTAGTCTATGCCACGATATTCTTAGTTCTTCTCCACTAGTCCCCGTTGAGACACTTCGGTGTTCTACTATATACCTTTTTTCTGTGCAACTTACCCCTCATATGTTTCTATTGCACCCCACTCTCATACATCTCACTCTTTCCGCCTTTTGAGTACCTGTTATTCTACTGTTCTATTCTTTCTCCTTCGAGTTTGTACACTGACCCCGGTGTAAACCCATCTGGTTAGTTGTGGGTCATACGCACATTTCCACACATATGATTGTCCCCGTACGGATGTGCACATGCATGTATGTGTTCATAGGCACGGGTATTGGTATACATATGTATATGCATATACATGCATGTGTATGTATGCTTGCTTGTATGCATACACATGTATGGTTGTGTATATGTATGTGTGTGTTGATATGTATTAGTATGTGCACGTCTTCTTGCACGTGTACATATGTATACACGCATCTGTGTGTGTGTATACATGTGTTTATGGGCCCTTAGATACTTTCATATATTGCCTGTGCCTTTGTAGTCGACGCACCTAGACAGCGTTCCCCCCACTAGTGTATTTTTAGAACCCTTCACCTCTGACCAGAGGGTATAAATTACAGCTACACCCTTGAGACATTCCTTTCCCAGCCACAGTCCACGACACACAGGGAAGTCAACATATTTCGATTATTTTGTTTTTGATGTTTCATTACTAGTTAGCTATGTAGGATTAGTTTTATTTATTCATATATCTGTGTGTGTATGTTGTTTGTTTGTTCCTGCTGAAGGCCTATTGAGCCGAAACGTCGTTCGAATCTGTGTCGTCTACTAATCACGTAAAGCTTCTAACATACCATTTTTTCTTTTTTTTTTCAATTTTTCCTATGTCTATTATGACAAGGGCGGAATGAGGTCACGGTTTATGCCTGACTGCCTGGAAGGTGCGGCGGTAACAGAGTGGGCTGGAAGGTGGCCACTCTGACCAGGCCTGTCGGTAAACACACGCCAAGGCAAGAGAATAGTGGCCGTGGCGCGGGCGACAACGACAGAAGTCGTTCGGGAAATTAGTACTATTATTAATAAAAGCCACAGGAGAAAACAGGGGCACACAACACTGTTACACATATATTGGCATACTTGAAGACAAATGACTCTAGTACTGACTCGAAGTCCATCATGACTCTTATTAACAGTCCTTAGTACATCCCATAGACTAGGGTGACCATTTTTTTCCCATGGTTTCCAGGGACATTTGTCATATTTTTTACATTTCAGAGGATTTTTTTGCTTATTTCTGAGACTGTCCCACAAAATCGAAGACGAACGATATATATATATATATATATATATATATATATATATATATATATATATATATATATATATGTGTGTGTGTGCGTGTGTGTATACATATATATATTTATAATATGTGTGGGTGGGTGTGTGACTGTGTGTGCGCAAGAAATTTTGTAGATGCAAAAAGATAACTTTAAATTTCATAATAACTGTTCATTTGCTGTTTGATTTTATTTGTGTTAATATTCACGGTACTTATGCGATACACGCACTTAATGACATTACAATAGCTAGTTGTGTTTCTCAATTAAAAAAATATTTAAAATTAAAAAAAATTAAACAACATATAGATATCAATTGCAGTATTAAAGTAATGTTTACAGTACCTTATTTATACTGAAGAGGTTGTTGCCTCGGCGTGGTACTTGTTTTTTTGAGAGTATCTTTCTCAAGATCTCATGATTTGAAGCAAGTTTTTCACTGAAGCTTTCACACGATAAATTAATGTTAGTTTTTACTGTTGGCGACTTTGGCGAGATACTTTGGCGGGAGATGTCTGGAAAGGCAAGGGTGGGGGGAGAGAGAGTGTCTGCTTTTTAAAAAAAATTAAACCCATCCCAATAGAAGTGAGTGGTGGGAATAGAAGTGACGTAGCACCGCACTTCAAGAGTTCAAAGAGCTATCTCCGACACAACGCGTCCAAGTCTTCTTTTTTATCTTCCTGCTAATGCCGCTCAGTCTGGGATAAAGAAACACAACTCAGTAACGTCCTGAGTCCTAGTGATTACTTTAAAAGAGGGCCGATTCCGTGTATGAACATTTATTTATTCACTGAAATCGGGGACAACTTCTACATTCCGGGGACTGTCCCCGGAAATCGGGGACGAATGGTCACCCTAGCATAGACACAAGTGACCCAGGACGTGAAGATCTTCTGTCGATACATTTGGCCTCCATGCGATACACCTGAATGAACGGAGTAAGTGCCAGTGACAGTAGGTGGCGGGGGATGGGTTGTTGTGAATCCTGCTTGAATACAGGGCCTAGAAAGTGAACACATGGATGGATGATATGTCAGCAGAGACAGAGACACAACATATGCCATGGATGGAATTGAGGCAAGGATTTGCAAAACCTTCACCCTGGGGTAGGAAGATAGCCCACAGGTCCCCCAGTTTTAACAATGCCATGTACATCAAGACTATAGAACAATACGAGCTCGGACGCTGCCTCGGTCAACAAGGTCTGCGCCAGACAGTGAGCGACCAGGCTGGACTGCACGATAAATTAGCTACTGGAAGAAACTCAAACAACTCATACAAAAACCAGAAACCTCGGATCCAATAAACATACTACAACTTAATATTTCAGGCCTCAAAAACAAGAAAACAGAGCTAACCAAAACCACGTATAAATACCAGATCCATATTGCCCTACTGCAGGAAACACTACACATGAACATAGACACACATATAACAGGTTACACCAGCTATCCATGTAAGTGTACCAACAACTGCAATGGTATAATCACCTACATCAAAAACAATATACAGGGAGATGTAGTGCCACTAAATAATACCGAACTAACAGATGTTCAGAAAGCCACAATTTGGTTTGCATCCAGCAAATATAATATTTATAATGTTTACAATCCGCCAGACACAAATTGTAACATAACAGAACTTGATCAAGTCAACTACCAAAGAATTATCTTGGCTGGAGATTTTAATGGACATTCAACACAATGGGGATATTCTAATTCAAATCCCACAAGAAAATACGTAGAAGATCTTTGCCAATCAACTAATCTTACAATCATGCAGGACGCAAAATCAACACCAACTCTCCTACATAGAGCCCATCTCTCCCTTAGTAGACTCGATTTGACAATTTGCTCTGCTGATCTCATAAGCTATTGCCACATTGAAGTTATTGATGACATAGGCAGTGATCACAGACCCATAGTCACCATAGTAGACACAAAAACAACAAAAATCCAAACAAAACAGAGAACGAGATGGAATTTCAAGAAAGCTGACTGGAAGCTATATCAAGAAAAATCCGACCACCTCCTGAACAATCTGACAGACAACAGCGTAGAAAAATTAAACGAGATGTTCACACAAATAATACTCAACACTGTAGAACAAACTATACCTAAAGGATGTAGACCACAATACCGACCATTTTGGAACACAGAACTGGAGACAGCAGTATCAGAAAGAAAGATAGCCAGAACAATACTTGAGCAGAACCCAACTTTGAATAATAAAATAAGCCATAACAAAGCTAGTGCTAACGTCAAACTAGTTACAAAAAAAGCAAAGAAAGAGAAATGGCAAGAAACATGCAGTAAACTCGATATGCGACATGAAGGAAATAAAGCATGGAGACTTATGCAACATTTGTCTGGTGATAAAAGAGAACCAAATCCTAAACCAATCAAATTTAATAATGAAATCATCAGCTAAAAAAAATATAGTTAAAAAATGTAATAGTTACTTTGCTTCAGTCAACAGAGCGAACAAACTTACAGATAGCGATAAAATCCATCTACGTAATTTAAATTAATTGAAAGAGCCCCAACAACAAATGTTGCAATATTTGAAGAAAATTTTAACATGAGGGAACTAGAAAAGGCATTAAGAAAATTAAAATGTAGAAAATACCCAGGGCTCGACAAGATACACAATGAGATGATAAAGGATCTCGGAAAGTCAGGTAAAGAAACATTACTCAGACTGATCAACAAGTCATGGAAAGAAAGCAAAATTCCCAAGACATGGAGAAATGCCTATATAGTGCCATTGCTCAAAAAGAACAAGCCTCCAGATGACCCCAGAAGCTATCATCCCCTGTCCCTAACATCACGCATAGGTAAAATAGCTGAGAGTATGGTCAATAGCAGACTATACTGATATCTGGAAACCTCTAATACCCTGTGCTACGAACAAGCTGGTTTCAGGGCAGGCAATAACACAGAAGACCAAATGTTCAGGTTAATATAGGGTGACCATTCGTCACCGATTTCCGGGGACAGTCCCCGGAATGTAGAAGATGTCCCCGAAAGAAATGTGTCCCCGATTTCAGTGAATAAATAAATGTTCATACACGGAATCGGCCCTCTTTTAAAGTAATCACTAGGACTCAGGACGTTACTGAGTTGTGTTTATTTATCCCAGTCTGAGCGGCATTAGCAAGAAGATAAAAGAGAAGACTTGGACGTGTTGTGTCGGAGATAGCTCTTTGAAATCTTGAAGCGCGGTGCTACGCCACTTCTATTCCCACCACTCACTTCTATTGGGATGGGTTTAATTTTTAAAAAAAGCAGACACTCTCTCTCTCCCCCCACCCCAGCCTTTCCGGACATCTCCCGCCAAAGTATCTCGCCAAAGTCGCCAACAGTAAAAACTAACATTAATTTATCGTGTGAAAGCTTCAGTGAAAAACTTGCTTCAAATCATGAGATCTTGAGAAAGATACACTCAAAAAACAAATACCACGCAGAGGCAACAACCTCTTCAGTATAAATAAGGTACTGTAAACATTACTTTAATACTGCAATTGATATCTATATGTTGTTTAATTTTTTTTAATTTTAAATATTTTTTTTTTAATTGAGAAACACAACTAGCTATTGTAATGTCATTAAGTGCGTGTATCACATAAGTACCGTGAATATTAACAAAAATAAAATCAAACAGCAAATGAACAGTTATTATGAAATTTAAAGTTATCTTTTTTTTTGCATCTACAAAATTTCTTGCGCACACACAGTCACACACCCACCCACACATATTATAAATATATATATAAATAAATATATATATAAATAAATATATATATAAATAAATATATATATGTATACACACACACACACACACACACACACACATATATATATATATATCGTTCGTCCCCGATTTTGTGGGACAGTCTCAGAAATAAGCAAAAAAAATCCTCTGAAATGTAAAAAATATGACAAATGTCCCCGGAAACAATGGGAAAAAAAATGGTCATCCTAGGTTAATACAACAGGTCCAAGATGGATTTAAGAAGAGACAACATACTCTAGCCATCCTTGTAGACCTGCAGCAGGCTTATGATAGAGTCTGGCATAAGGGGCTTTTATTGAAGATGAGAGATGCCGGAATACATGGGAAACTGTACAAATGGGTCAAATATTTCCTAGTTAACAGAACAATACATGCTAAATTAAACGAATCCTTATCAGACAAAGAGGTGCTAGGATTACCACAGGGATCACCACCCGTTTTTTGATACATATCAATGATCTGACCAAAACCCTGATAAATAAAAAAGCTCTCTATGCGCATGATCTGGTCATGTGGGGTACTAACGAAAATATTAGAACAGCTGAAGCACAACTAAACAAAGACCTGAGACAACTAGAAGAATACTGTAATACCTGGAAAATGTAAATAAATATACAGAAAACAGTATATACAGTATTTACTAAAAGTAACAAAATAGCTAAGGCAAACTTCAAACTCAATCTCCAACACAATAGCCTACAAAGAGGTGAAATAGAGAGATAAATAAAAGATAGGACAAGGGGAAATAATTATGAAAATTAAGATGTTGAGAGGGGAGATAATTTTAATATTAGATGTGATTAAAGATTAAAAGCGACAGGCCACGAGAAAAAACAAGAGATCAGGGAGAAAGGTCAAGGAGAAAGCGTGCGAGGCGAGGGACATGAGAGACCGAAATTAAAGAGAAAGAACAAGGGGAAAAGATAATTTAGTCGAGCTTAAGTCGAGGCCCTATGCAGACGTTGTGTCCACAAGACAAAACGGGACTGTGGGCAAAGGGGAGGATGGAAAAGTTTTACAATTGTCAGGTTAGTGTGTGGATAGCTTTACACCTAGGCGGTCGAGTAATTGAGTGATAGCTAGGGCTATAAGAATGAACTAGACAGGGATAGGATGACTCTATTGAAGAGACAGTGATCAATGTGATACATTTAGATAGATGAGCTTAATGAAAGCTAGGTCTAATGTAGACATTTATAGGTATCCCATTGTTAAGGATAAAGTGTTGGCTGTGTGCCATTATTACTAAATCGAGACCTTCATCAGCAATCAAGATGTTAGGTGTAAGCTGTCGGCTATGAGCCATTATTTAGAGACTTTCCATGAACAATTATTCATGTCAAGAGAACCTTCATCAGTATCAAGATGCAGGTATGATTTATTGGCTGTGAGCCATTGTTACTTCATAGAAACCTTCATCAGCAATCAAGATGTTAGGTATAAGCTGTTGGCTATGAGCCATTATTTAGAGAGCCTTTCTATGAACAATTAGTTATGTCAAGAGAGACCTTCATCAGTATGAAGATGCAGGTATAATTGTAGGCTGTGTGCCACTATTACTATAAATAAACCTTCATCAGCATCAAGATGTTAGGTATGAACTGTAGGCTGTGTGCCACTATTACTATAAATAAACCTTCATCAGCATCAAGATGTTAGGTATGAACTGTAGGCTGTGTGCCACTATTACTATATATAAGCCTTCATCAGCATCAAGATGTTAGGTATGAACTGTTGGCTGTGAGCCATTATGATATAGAGACTTTCAATGAACATTCATTCATGTCAAAAGAGACCTTCATCAGTATCAAGATGTCAGTGTGAATTGTTGGCTGTGCGCCATTGTTACCATAAGACAGAGCTTCATCAGTGTTAACCTATCTATCTATCTATTGACCTTTCGAGCCGTAACCGGCCCATAGGGCGTAGACCAAGATACACCTTCTCCTATATGAATTTTTTTTTTTTGTTCTAGCAGTTTTCTTTTAAAGATATTTTATCAAATCTCGCCATCTGTCTCTGTTCTGTGCAAGCAGTTCTATCTCATTGAGGGAGCCGATTCCTGCTGCTCTTGCCTCTCTCATCAATGTTCTTCTCAGTGTCTCCCTGGGTCTTCCTCTTTTTCTTTTACCTGTTGTTTCCCATATGAGGGCTTGCTTTGCTATTCGATTATTATCTCTTCTCATCACATGTCCAACGTATGACCATCGTCTTTTCTTTATTACTGAAGATATTAGTAGTGTTAACCTGCTAAGTATGAAATGTGAGATATGAGTACTGGCGGTGTGCCATGGTAATATGGACTAATTGTTTTATCTATTAAACTGTTATAACTAGCCCTGGTGTTGTTCCTTGCTGTTGTCGAAGGGGTGGTGTGTCCTACGAAGAACGAGCCGGGAGGTGTCAGCAACGGGGTCACAGCGCGAAGTCGATCAACGGGCAAACCTGAACCTTGAAAGTACCAGCAGCGGCAGATCTGAGTCCACGAGAAGACGTGAAGCCTGAACCTGAGTGTACCAAATCAAGTGTTAAAGAAGGAAATAGCGAGAAGGGCTATTTCGCTGGTACAGAGGAACACCCTACATATTTAGGAATACAACTAGACCGACAATTGAACCTGAAGAAACACGTAGAGAATCTCACTAAGAAGGCAACACAGACTCCAACTAATGAAAAGGCTTTCCAGTACCTTATGGGGAGCAGACAAAGAAACACTTAGAAATCTCTATCTGGGATATGTTCACTCTGTGGATCATGGTAGCTCGCTCCTGGTGACATGCAGCAAAACAACTAACATGTCACTGAACAAGATACAAAATAATGCATTTACACTCATCAGTCGAAAAGGCATTTGATAGTTTAGACAGAAGAATGCTTTGGAAGTTGCTGAGTTATTATGGAATCCCCATAAAGTTTATTAACCTGATAAAAACAATGTATGAAGGAACAAAATGTAGTGTGGTGCATGAAGGACAGCTTACAGAAGCATTTGAAATAAGAACAGGAGTAAGGCAAGGATGCCTTCTGTCTCCATTTCTCTTTCTACTGGCCATAGATTGGATTATGAAAATAACTCCAAACAACAGAAATGGGATCCAGTGGTCACTGACCAAACAACTTGATGATTTAGACTTTGCTGATGACATAGCTCTCCTATCACACAGCCACCAACAGATGCAAGATAAAATGAGTATATTAGATGAGAGATCACAACAGCTAGGACTAAAGATTAATAGAGATAAGACCAACATTATGAGAATTAATGCGGTTGGCAATAACCAAATAAAACTAGGAGAAATACCTCTACTAGACGTACAATCTTATATATATCTGGGCAGTAATATAGATAAAGAGGGAGGAACAGAAAACGATACCAAAATAAGGATATCAAAAGCAAGAGGAGCTTTCATTGCACTGGGAAACATATGGAAATCCAAAGAAATTAGGCTAAATACAAAAATACAAATTTTCAACTCCAATGTTAAGTCGGTTCTATTATATGGCTGTGAAACATGGAGAATAACAAAATTGACAATCACGAAGGTACAGACTTTCATTAATGGATGCTTGCGCAGAATAAAGGGATGGAAATGGCAGGACAAAGTCACTAACGTGGAATTATGGAAATGTACCAGTCAAATACCAGTGGATAAAGAGATACAGCGAAGACGATGGCGATGGATAGGACACACACTACGGAAGCCAACTGAGAGTATTACACAACAGGCCCTTTTTTGGAATCCCCAGGGGAAAAGACAAAGAGGAAGACCAAGGAATTCTTGGAGAAGACAGATTGAAGCAGAGATGAAGATGATGGGGAAGACATGGAATGATCTTAAAAGAATTGCAAAAAACAGAACGACTTGGAAAGTGTTTGTTGAAGACCTATGCTCCACTGGGAGCTAAAAGGTAGAAGAAGAAGACTCATCAGTGGTGCAATGAGGTCCACTCCAGTTGCAGCCTGCGAAATTCACTGCAATGTGGAACCTTTAGAGTTGAGGAGAAACAAGGCCACTATGGTACTCTATGAAAGACAAAATAGAATAGAGAAGGACCACCCTAACAGAAAATTAGTAGATACATGGACTCCAAAACAAAGAATTAAGCAGATGTCAGTATTACAACATGTTAGAAATATACAAGAGAAATTCCATCTACCTGAAAAACGACTACAAACATCGAGTCATCAAAGAAATGCCACCAAGTACGTATTTTAAAAATCCTGAAATAAATGTAGAGATATGTAACAGAACAGATAAAAGAGCAGACCCAGTATCAGTAACACTAGCAGCAAGGAAAACAATAGATACTTATCAAGAGGATTGGATACATATATACACAGATGGTGCAGCCATTAATGCTACATTAAAAAAAAAGCTGGATATGGAATATTAATACATTATCCAGATGGAACAGCAGAAGAAATATGTGGACCTTGTGAAGTCTGTAACAATTATGAAGCAGAAATAACAGCTATAGAAACAGCAATTTGCATTTAAATACGATTTTCGATACCACACCATCGAAGAAAACAAACACAGTCATATTTATGGATTCCAATCGGCTCTGCAAGCACTGGGAAACAACACAAGCAAACCAGAACTCACACAGCTTATCATAGATACAGACAAACGCATTGAAACACATAACATAAGATTGGTATGTAATGGATCCCGGGACACTCAAATAGACCAGGATAAATATGGCAGATACATTAGCTAAGAGAGGATCCAGACAAACACAGATACATACATCCATCACACTAGACACAGCCAAACAAGTCATAAACTCCAACAGTAGAGAGGAGTGGTTGAATGGATGGGCCTTAGGGGAAACAGGGAGAGAGCTTTTTAAATATATGACAAGACCAAATCCACAGGATTGGGTCTTGTCATATATTTATAACATCAACAACCTAACAAGAAGAGATCAAACCACTATCTTCAGACTGACAACAGGGCATGCTATGCTGAATAACCACATTAATAGAATACAACAAAACCATGCCCCAGTATGTCCACTCTGTAATCACCCACAAGAAACTGTAGAACACCACCTGTTTCAATTTCCAAAGCTCACTGACATCAGAACAACACTACTTCCTTAAAGACACTCCAAATGGAACACTCTGTACGGAGCTACAGCAGAACTTAAAAATACCTGCAGATACTACTACATGGCATGGGCTGAAGGGCATCAGCTCAAAGGTGGCTGGATCCATAACAATAACAATTCCAGCTGTTCTCTTCTCATTACATGGCCAAAAAATGACTGTTTCTTCCTAATATTGGAAATTAGCTCTCTTTTTGCTTTGGCCTCTTTCAGAACGTTTTCATTACTCTTCTTGGCTGTCCAGCACACGACCTTGCCTAACACCCTGTTTTATTTGTTGAAACATTCCCAATTGGTTTCCAGTTCTTATGGCCGCTGTTTGTTGCCAGTACATGTTCTTTCTTATTCTTAGATCTCTGCTGTCTACATTTATGCTTTCTAAAATTTTGATTATTTCTGGGTGCTTTACTTGTCAAATGCTTTGGTATAATCTATGAAACATAGGTATAGATTTGTTTTCACCTCTATGGCTCTTTCTACTAAAGATCTTATGATGTATATGGCATTGTTTGTTCCTTTATATCTAACAAACTAACAAAACCACACTGTTCATCACTAATTTCTGGACTGATTTTGTTTGCACTCTTCGCATGAAGATTCTTAGTAATACCTTAATCATATGACTCGTAAAGCTTATTGTGTGATGATCAATTTAATCGCACCAGATTTCTTTGGTAGGGCTATGAATATTGATTTGAGCAGGTCACCTGGTGTATATATATCCGCTGTTGTAGATATCATTCAATATTTTTATTATTTCTATTCCAAAATCACCCATGGCTTCAATCTCTTCTTTAGTTACATTATCTGGTCCAGGAGTTTTTCCTGCTTTCATATTGGCAAGGCGTCTTCCACTTCTTTGAGTATTTCTGGTTCTTCTCCATTATCCTTAATATTTATTTCTGTTCGTTCATTATTATAAAAATCTTTAATGTATTCTGTCCATCGTTCCCTTAATGCTTTCTTGTTCAATCATCAGTTCTCCTTCCTTTGATCTTAAACATCCAGTTTTTAATTGCCTTTTAAATCTTCAATTTGTTTGTATATATAGTTTTGGCTTTTCATTTTTGTTTTGCATTTCAATCTCTTTGCATCTGTTTTAGCCATGCTTCTTTTGCTTCATTGCATTTTATTACAATTTCTTTATTTAATCTCTTATAGTCATCTTCCAGGTTGGTAAAATAGAAAACATCAGTCAAGAAATGAAGAGAATGAATTGAACATCTTGAGACTATGTGAAATGAGATGGAAAGGAGCAGGATTATTACAACGCGACAGCGGAAATTTAATTTACTCTGGGGAACCACACACGAAAGAGGAGTAGGCATCATGTTAGATAGAGAAAGAAGCAAAAAAGTGAAAGGATTTTGGCCAGTTTCAGATATAATTCTGCTAGTAAAATTGAGAGGTAGACCAATGGATATCGACATAATTCAAGCTTATGCACCAACAAGTAATAGCGTAGAAGACATTGATACTTTTTACAATGAGCTAGAGATGACCATGTGAAACAGAGTATAGAGGGGGTATGGTGGAAACAGGCTATAGCAATAGTAAGTTGAAACAGGAGATAGCAGCGATAGGAAATTAGTGAGTGAAGGGCAGAAGGTAAACAAAGGGGGGATAATTAGGAAGGAGGGCTGATAGGTGTTCAAGGGCTCGAGAAGGTAGTGAGTAAGCAAGAATCACGGGGGGGGGGGGGGGGGGGAGGAAAAAAGCCAGAGGTGAGTGAACAAAGGGTTAAGTTGAGAGGTTAGTGTTGAGGGATCAGGTGTGCGCAAGACAGAGTAGTTAGAGTGGAGTTGGTCATTCGATTCAGAAGTGGGTTCAGTGCGGGCGGCTTGTGTATAGACAGCCGATTACCGTGAACGGGGGGGGGGGTTGAGGGAATTCAGAGTTTTTGTCCAGAACAGGTCAGTGTTAGGAAGTGGTAGTTAGCTATGTAATTGTGAATTCCTGGAGACGTGTAGAACAGATATAGTCATGCAGAGAATTGACTACGAAGCTGGTAGCTTATAACAGCGCAGAGACTTTTGAATCATTGTGAGTACTCTAGTCACAGAGGACAGATGTGTGAATTATTGTGAGTATTCTAAGTAGCATAGAGCAGAGACATGTATATTAATTGTGAGTGTTCTCACCGAATTTTCAATGAATTAGAATAGAAAAAGTCATGGAGAGAAGTGACTACGGAGCTGACAGCCTCTAACAGCGCAGAGACTTTAGACTCAGTGTGAGTATTCATTTTCACATAGAACAGATGTTGAATTATTATGAGTGTTCTACTTAGCATAGAACAGAGACTTAGAATTAATTGTGAGTGTTCTCACTAGCATAGAACAGAGACGGTTGAATTAACTGTGAGTGTTTTCACTATCATAGAGCAGAGACGGTTGAATTAATTGTGAGTAGTCTCATTAGCACAAGACAGAGACGTTTGAATTAATGGTGAGTGCTAGCACTAAACAAGTGCAGAGACTGTTGTATTATTGTGAAGGTCTCACTCATGTTGAGGAGGCGAATAGTATTGTGCATTGAATGTGTTGTCAGTGCGAGAATCAAGCCGGAATGAGAGGCCACCATGAGAGTGACAGTGGACATTTTTGTAAATTTCTGGGGATGGATTGTTGTGTTTAATAAACGTTGAATTGTTGACTTCCATGGTGTTGAAACATGCTTGGCAATGCTAGCTGTGTTCTTATTGTCTTGTCCTGACGACGAACGGATTAGGGTTGTCCTGACCCATAGATTGAACAGCGCGAAGTACTTCTAACGATCAACAGGTAGTCAAGTCGTCTTGGCCAGCGCAACCGGCTGGTGTCCAAGGAGCTGGTAGGAGTCATAAGGGACTCAGATCTCCACGAGCTTCTGTCGAGATATCCACAGAGGAAAGTCGAGGGAGAGTCAGACCGCCATTAGCGGTGTGACGTGTTCTAAAGGTCAAGCAGGGAGATGGCTCAAAATGTCGTGAGCTGTCTGTGTGCATCTTCCGTGTAAGGTGTATATGAGGCAAGGCTTGGCAAGTCTTCCAATAGTGAAGCAGAGAACCAGTCAAGTCAATGCGGGCAAGGGGAACTTGCCTACGACACTTTCTACGGTCCATATCGGCAGTGAAGGAGCGTCACAGGCGAGGGAAAGGCCTACGTCCACCACGTGTAGTGGTACAATAGTGGGCATTGGTGTGGTGTACACCATGTCGCACTAGTGCATAAAGTACAGGGCAGGCTTCCGGGAGAAGTCTTTCCAAATCGTGTGATCACTCATTATTGTGTTAACAAACCTGCTACAATATAGGTTAACAACTGCTACACATGGAACAGTGTAAATCCCAAGAAATAACTATCATATTAAGGGATTTTAATGCAAATGTAGGAACAGCTAAAGTGCAAAATGTGGCTGGGGGGGCATGGCCTTGGAGAGACGAATGACAGAGGGTATAGATTGGGCAAAGACACATGAAATGATGATAGGCAACACCTGGTTCAAACAACACCCTAGGCGACTATGGACATGGCATAGTCAAGACAAAAAAGTACACAATCAAATTGATTTTATACTAGTACAGAGAAGATTCAGGAATAGGCTAACATCTGTTAAAACAAGACCAGGAGCAGATTGCAATAGTGACCATGCACCAGTAGTTGGAAAGATAAGAATAAAACTGCAGAAGGCATAGAAATCCCCAAGAAATATAAAATTAGAACTAGATATGCTAAGAGTAGATAAACAGATGAGTGATAAGTACAGCACGATAGTACAAAATAGATATAATGCTATTGATAAAATACAGGAAATCGAAGAGCCGTGGGAAATGCTCAAGCAATCAATTCAACAAACATCAAAAGAAGTAATACCAGTGACCAGAAGAATCAACAAAAAGAAATGGATGATGAAATATTACAACTTATGGATGAAAAAAGAAAACATAAGAAACAAAAACAGACATACAAAATATTGCACAAAGAGATCCAGAACAAATGCAGAGAAGCAAAGGAAGGATGGTTAAAACAGAAATGTGAAGAAATGGAAAAACAACAAAAGAAAGTCTCAAAATTTATGCACAATCAGTTACATGAATTAATAGGAAGAAAAGAAGTCAAAGTTTCAGGATGTGTAAAGTCAAAGGAAGGAAATATAATAATGGGACTGGAGAAGACAATAGAAAGATGGA
Organism: Megaustenia siamemsis; assembly: GCA_032433765.1. Taxonomy (NCBI): domain Eukaryota; kingdom Metazoa; phylum Mollusca; class Gastropoda; order Stylommatophora; family Ariophantidae; genus Megaustenia; species Megaustenia siamemsis. The sequence continues at coordinate 36,563,359 of JAVIAB010000041.1, read as the reverse complement.
CAGAATATATCAGTCAACTCTATAATGATGAAAGACCAGAGTTAAACAATTCAAACAAAGACTATGCAGAGTGAAGTGGAGGACACAATTCAATACATGAAAAGAGGCAAAGCTCCAGGTCCCAACAATATAACAATAGAAGAGATAAATGCATTAGGAGAGCTGGGAGTACAAGTCATAACAAAACTACTCAATGAAATATATAACACTGGACACATACCAGAAGACCTACTAAAATCTATCTTTGTAGCCATATCGAAGAAGTCAGGCGCCACTGATTGTGAAGACCATCGCACTATTAGTCTCATGAGCCATATGACGAAAATATTACTAAGAATCATCATGAGACGTGTAAGAAATAAAATAAAACCAGAAATAAGTGAGGAACAATGTGGATTTGTGGAAGGAAAGGGTACCAATAATGCAATATACATCTTAAGAACATTGATAGAATGATCTATAGAGGTAAAGAAAGATCTATATATGCGCTTTATAGACTACACAAAAGCATTTGACAAAGTAAAGCATGTGGAAATACTCAATATGCTGGAGAAATTAAACATTGATGGAAAGGATCTGCAAATCATAAAAAGCATGTACTGGCAACAAACAGCAGGAGTACGAATTAACAACCAAACAGGACAATTTCAACTTATAAAATGAGTCAGACAAGGCTGTGTTCTGTCGCCGGATTTGTTTTCACTTTACAGCGAACATATTATGAGATCAATAGTAGACAAAAAAGGAATTGAAGTCAATGGTCACAACATAAATAATTTGCGATATGCAGATGACAGTCTTAATAGCAGAGACAGAAAATGAACTACAAGAAATGATAGACATAATAGTAAAAGAAAACAAAAAAAGAAAGGTCTCAGTCTGAATAGTAAGAAAACAGAAGTATTGGTCATAATGAAGAAACAATCATCAAATTTGAAACAAGTACAATGTGTCAAATACTTGGGCACAATAACATCGGATGGAAGATGCACCACGGAAATAAAAAACAGAATTGCACAGGCCGAAATAGCACTTCAGAAAATGAAAAAAAAATTATGCAAGAAATCTATGTCAATAGAAATGAGAGAGTTCATCGGTGCTATATAGAACCAATTCTGACCTATGGAAGCGAATCATGGACAGTAGACAAACAAATGAAAAGACGATTAGAGATTGGATTTCTGAGAAGAATGTTGAAAGTTCCCCTGGACAGCTAAAAAGACCAATGAGGAAGTTCTCAAAGAGGCCAACACAAAAAGGGAGCTCTTAAAAACATCAGAAAGAAACAATCAACATTTTTCTGGCACATCATGAGAAGAGGAAAGTTGGAATACTTAGTTACAGCTGGTAAAATAAAAGGAAAGAGAGATCGCGGACGACAAAGAGAGAAAATACTGGATAGCTTGGTTTCATGGCATGGAAAACAGTCAACAACAGAACTGATATGATGCACTGTGGATAGAAGATTGTGGAAGCACATGATCGCCTACACCAACTGGTATGGCACATGATGATGATACTCATCTTTATTTTCTTTATTTCTTCTTCTTGTATCCATTAGCTGCAAAATGTCATCTGTCATCCATTTCTTTCTTGAATTTGTCCTCACTGGTGGTATGAACTCTATTGATGTTTGTTGCATTGATTCTTTTAGCATTAGAATTGAACAATAATGACAGTTAAAAAGTGGTCATTAATCAAATATTAAAATTTTAATTACCATTAGCAAAAACAACATTCTGATGTGTCAGACCAAAAAACACATTTACAGCAGCTGGAATAAACTAGTAAGACAAAACATATATGCCCATTTAATGGATTAACATCAAACAAGAAGAAGATAAACCAGTGAATGAGATCTTTTTAGGCACTTTTGGTTTATTTTGAAATTTGTTCCCAAACTAGGTGAAATACAATGTGTCCCAATGAAAGGCAGGCCCAAATGTTCTCACTGACTCACGGTAAAATTTGGAGGATATCGTTGATGCTATACTTTGTAATCCAAGATAAAGGACATATGGCAATGCCTCATAATTAAACAATGTATCGACAATGACAGAGATGTTGCACCAACGGCTCAAACATGTATTCAGTTGTCTGAAGTGAGTAGTAATTCCAAGGCAAACAATATATCAATTTTCATGGCTTTACCCTCCTCTGGTCTCTGGGTAGTGAGATGTCTAGTTCTCTCGGATAACGGGGGGGGGGGGGGGGGGGGGGGGGGGGGGGGTGGTGGTGGTCTGTGTGCTCTTGCACATGTTAAAGAACCCTTGGTAATTAAAAATAAAAAATGACCACTGCCAGGGGAAAATTCTACAAACACTGATGGATGACACGGCTATGCTAGGAGTTCGTGGGTCAGGGTTCTCCTTGGAGATTATTTATATTTTGAAGGGAAAGTCAGAGCACCTATGGATTGGTCAGGTGTGCAGTGATGATGATCATAACATAACTATCGGTGTACAAATTTTAGTACAGATAAGAGCTCTCTTCCAGCTCTTCTTGATCCCATGCATGTCATCTTAAAACCTTGCTTGAACATCAACTGTTTTATATCCTCTGTGAAAACAACCAGAAAATCAGAAATCAGAAAATGAAAAATATCTTATGCAACAAATCTATGTCAATAGAAATGAGAAAGAGTTCATCGGTGCTATATAGAACCAATTCTGACCTATGGAAGCGAATCATGGACAGTAGACAAACAAATGAAAAGACGATTAGAGGCCACAGAGATGGGATTTCTCAGAAGAATGTTGAAAGTTCCCTGGACAGCTAAAAAGACCAATGAGGAAGTTCTCAAAGAGGCCAACACAAAAAGGGAGCTCTTAAAAAACATCAGAAAGAAGCAATCAACATTTTTCTGGCACATCATGAGAAGAGGAAAGTTGGAATACTTGGTTACAACTGGCAAAATAAAAGGAAAGAGAGAGAGATCGCAGGCGACAAAGAGAGAAAATACTGGATAGCTTGGTGTCATGGCATGGAAAACAGTCAACAACAGAACTGATACGATGCACTGTAGATAGAAGATTGTGGAGGGACATGATCACCTACGCCAACCGGTATAGCACATGATGATGATGATGAAAACAACCAGGTTCAACTTATAATATATTTAAGTTATATATAAATTAAATATGCTATGACCAGAAAAAACATCTAGTATGCATAAAAAAAAAAAGCATTTTAGAAAAATAGTTATATATTTTTGTGCAAATAATGCTTACAATTCTTTTTTAGTTGTTCATTCTATCTACCGAATAGAATGATGCTATACTTTGTAATTCAAGAATAAAGGACATTTGTTCTTTCAAACCGAAAATGGCACTTTGGGCTGAAATTATAGACTCTCTGACAAAAGGAGATAAGCACATATATCAAATAAGGCCTGAGGGGGCCTCGGTAGCCTAGTTGGGAAAACCACTCGACTGGACTACTGACGTTCGGACAACCCGTGTTCGATTCCCACTGGGAGCAGTGTGAATTGTACTCGTGGTTGGGGGGAAAAAAAAAAAAAATACCCCCACGGTCGACCCAGCCGTTTGCAGAAATTGGTACCAGTGTATTACCCTGGGAGGGTGAGGAATGTCACTTCGCATCTGAGCTTCAATGCTTGAGGCGACACTATACAGAAATCTCCGAATATTTCTGGATAGGCAGCCGAGCACATATGGATGGAAACTCGCTTGCTAAGACGCCGGTTCAAGTCTCATACTTTACCTTTACCTATCAAATATAAAAAACATTAAATGCTATGCGGATCCATGAGTATAACTGCAGAAAACATAAATAAAATAAACATAAAATGGTATTGAGCAGCTAGATTAACAGAAAGACAAGACAAAACAACTTCTTTTCTTTCTTATAAGCCTTTCAGTCATAAGGGGTGATCACATGGCCAAACCATTTTATCTGTTGTTTCTTTAGTCATTCTATGGCGGGGATTATTCCAAGCTTTTTTCTCAGTTTTTCATTTCTGATCATATCTCTTGTATAGCAAATTTAATCTCAATAGAGTTTATTTTTCTTATTACATCTAGCAAACAGGACTGGCAATGGTAGCACAGTATTGGGATGAAGACTGTATTGTAGAGTGCCCATTTTGCATCTAGAGTTATTTCCTTGTTGGACAATAGTGGTGATAGCTGTCCAATGATTTGACACATTTTATTGCATCTTGAGTCTATTTCTGCTGTTTGTGAATTGTCATTTGTCACTAGACTTCCTAGGTATTTAAATTCCTCTACTTGCTTTAGTTGTCTGCCATCTATCATATTTATATTGATGTTCTGTTTCTTCTTTGTGATATTCATGACTTTTGATTCGGTTTTATTGTTGATTTTTATGTTGTATTTTGTGCCTGTGCTGTTGAGTCTATTTAAGTGTTCTTGTAGGTGTTCTATCTTTCCCTGTCTAAGTGCCTGATCATGTGCAAATAGAAGCTCATTGATCTCCTGTCTCCGATGGGTTGGCTAACTTGCATATGTAGTCCATGGTTATGGAATGCACAGGTATCACTGTAAATGAATTAAAATCCATAATTGCTCAACCACCCGTGCCAATGGAATCATCCTAATCACTAACTCATCTCCCAAATAAAGGAAGTTAGCTGCAGTCCCCATCATAGCAGTTTCAGCACACCAAAAGACATAAGGCAAAACCACACAGAAAGTGAACACAGCCATCTGTTCCCATCATTCGATATTTTCATTCAGCATAAGCAATAGGAATATCGAAACACGATCAAAACGCACAGTTCATGGTGTGTACAGAGCACTTAACTCAGTATCTCTGGCAGCAAGCTGGACTTGGAATATGAGAAAACTGCAACAAGGAACACTTTTCACACACATCCTTTAGCGGTTCCTGCTGCCTATCCGCCATACTGACTGGAAGTTCACGTCCTCCTGAAAATGTTGATAATCATTTTTTTTTTTTAAATGTATAGCGCTTAATGATGTTCTCCCGTGTGTTACCGGGGCCCCATTATGTGGGATGTAAAGAATAGTGACACTGTGACCTTCCAGGCATGTCGTAAGAGGCGACTAAGGAGGTTGATCGATGGCTTGACAAGCTGTCATTGTAAAAACCATTGTTATGGAAACAGACCATAGATTTTAGAAGCAGTGATCTCTGCAATATGTGCCATTTTGGCACGCAAGGTTTCTGTTTTTGAGATTGTGGTTCTGCCCTATGTGCCGTCTTCAGCTCGAAAGGATAATAGATAGATAATGATGTTAGGACATCGTTTTTGTCTCCAAATCCAAACATATGAAACACAGTTATTCATCAGATAATCCTCATTGTACATCGTAAGACAGTCAGATCTCTCCTGCAATGTAAATTTGTGAAATGATAAACCAGTTCACAAGTCGATCTCACAGTAGCCCTCTTGAATCTAGACAACATCTTTCCTGACCAACATGAAACTCCGGGAGTCACACTGGGTCTACAAAGCCTCTCCTGCAATGTAAATTTGTGAAATGATAAACCAGTTCACAAGTCGATCTCACAGTAGCCCTCTTGAATCTAGACAACATCCTTCCTGACCAACATGAAACTCCGGGAGTCACACTGGGTCTACAAAGCCTCGAACAAAACTCAGTCATTTCGCCCTTCATTATAAGCATACGGCCGGTTTAGGGATATATGATCAGTCATCATGATGACATACCACACACAACAATTGCTGCGCCCACAAACGACCAATTAATCTAGTGAATGCAGCCAACAATGCATGAAACACCGTAACAATGGTGTAAAATCCTTAATTTGAGAAGGCATTCAATTGCATCCATCACCTATCGCTTTAGAAAAAAATCCTATATGCATACAGTAAAAAAAAAAAAGTAAAGTACCCCCATCACGCCAAGTGGCGTATAGGGAATATGGTGTTAGTGACCATAAATTTTACAGACCTTCGGCACATGATTTTTGGGGTAATGTAGTCAGTATTACGCCCATGCTGCTTCACTTTCCCAGGAAAAATCCGGTACCCATTAAAGGCTGGGTGAACCCAGAGGCCGTCGGTTGGGATCGAACCCTACCCCTGGTCCTTTGTAGTCCACTAACTACTGAGCTATTGCGGCTCCCTATATGCATACAGCTTCTGATATAAAATTGCCAATATTTTAAAGGACATGCGGGGGACTGGTTGGTCTTGAGGCAAGACACCAGCCTCAAGAATGAGAGGTTGTGGGTTCAAATCCCGGCTGCAGCAGTTGGGACTTTTATTTACAATTTCTCTCTGCGGCAACCACCCCTGGTCTCAGCAGTGAGGCCCAGCTTGAAAAGTCAATTACTCATCGACAGAAAAATTATGAGTACCTCCAAAGATGGGGTTATCTGCCTGTGCTGCAGGGAACCCTGTGCACACAACTGCCTGGGAAAAATGGATTAACATGAAAAATTCAGTTCCTGGTCTCTAGGGACTTTGTCAGAGGTAAAAGCTGCCAAATGAAAAAAAAAAAAAAAAATCCCTAATGTGAAACCTTCAGTTGACTTGGCAGAGCAGTCCATATTAATGAGTTGTAGCTTGTAAGTAATTAGCATCAAACAATTCAAACCATTGAATAGCACTCAATGTTTTGACGCAAACTGCATATCAACTCCAAGATGGGGGAAGGTCGCATTCACAACACTTGACCTGCCAAAGAGGAATATTGCCATGTGTAAGACTCAGCAGCACCAGCGCAAATCCATTAAGTGGTACATCAGGTTGACTGTAACGCAGAAATGTGCATTGGGAAGCTGAAATGAATCAATCCCAAAATGCAAATCCTGCAGTGGTCGAGAGAACATGAGCTCCATTCCACCATCTTGGAACTGGAAGTTCATGTATGTAATGAACAATAGGGGGTTATAGTATGCATCCTAATCTAACTTCAAAGTGGTCTGTGTAGCCTGTTGCCGTTCTGACTGTGCAGCTGCTGTTGATGTAGAGACTTTTAATTAGGTTGGTTAGATGTTGACTTACTCCATGTGTTGTTAGTATCTCCCACAGTTGTTCTATGTTTACTCGGTCTAGTGTTTTTTCCTGGTCGATGAAAGCTATGTACAAATTTTGATTGTGTTCATGCAATCTTTTCTGCAAGCTGTTTTAGGGTGAATAGAGCATCAGTACATCTGTTTTTTTCGGAACCCCATTTGAGAATCGCTTAACTGTAGTTCTATTATTGGTCTTAGCCTTTTTCCCATAATTTTGGCGTATAACTTTCCCACACAAACTACGTTTTGACAAAAGCCTTCATCAGGTATAGCTAACAAAACTATACACATTAAACACAAACATCCGAGTCAGAAAACAAAACAACACAGCTAAAAAAAAATTGGTGGAAAAAAATGGTTAAAAATTAATAGAAAATGGAAAGGTAGGATTTAATTAGACCAAAGAAACTAAACAAAGAAAAATTTTAAAAATCAAAGGTGGTGTCCCATAGAGACAAAGAAGCAGAGAAGGAGAGTAAAAGAGAGAGAGGAGAGGGGTGGCAAGAGCAAAAGAAGTAATAGAGAGAACGCTGGAGAAAATACAGAATGAAGCTATGCGCATTAACTTTGGTTGTACGTAGGACACTCTCTGTATAGCAATGAGGTATCTTCTCGATTTCCAACCATGGATGATAAGATCAAGATCTGGAGGGCACAAGCACACCTGAAGATAGGTGCAGATAAAGAGCATCCATTGCATCATGAGCTCAACACAGGGAAGAGTGTCAGGCTAATAAGAGGTAAATCATGGGTGGGCCGAGCAGAAGATGTCATCAAATAGGTCTGTGATATCACACCAATATCAACGCTGGCAAGGAGTGGATACTTTTGCCTACATCATTCAGGGGGACATTCTTGTGTATTGTCACATTCAACAGGAAATGTAGGGAACAGGACTCAGTCATGGTCAATACAGAGATCAACGGTCTCAGCTGGGATAACACCAAAGGAGTGCACGGGCATTTACAGCATGCTTGGCAGGCAGAATAGTCAAGGAAGACAGTGGTGAGTCAAACATGACGATGGAGGTAATGGCAGTGACCAAGGCAATCATCTGGTTAGAGTCACAAGACTACACCCATGCCTGTATACTGAGTGATTCGATGAGCATAATAAAAATAGAGGCGGGATCTGTATGTATGCAATGGGTAGTCATTGCATAAGTCAAAAATATGTAAGGTCACCTTTGTCTACGTTCCAGGACATGCGGGAGTACAGGGAAATGAAAGAACAGACAGGTTGGCTAGCTGCGCTATTGTTGAGGATGGTCAACCAATGGATTGGGCGGACATCATCAATGCCCTCCGGGAAGTGGGAAGAACACAGGACTTCAACAACCATGAGCCCACGTCACTCCTTCGGAAGAAAGAAATGGTGAGTTAAGATGGGCACAGCCAGAAACGAAAAACATAGTGGGCATGTAAGAAGACTAATTTTAATCAACACAGAACTGGAGTCGTCAGTCGCTGGACACTTCGAGACTTGCTGAGGAGGGGATCTGAGCACCTATGGACATGTTCGGAGTGCAATGATGATGACCTGCTAATAACTTTTGATACAAACATTTATAAGATGAATCAGCATGAATAGTTTTTTAATTGTAGTGCTGTTTCGTCCTATAAATGTTTGTCTGGAAAACAGTATTAAGCCCTACCGGGAGATACTTGTCTAAATAGGAAAATCTAGATATACAATTTATTCCTGAGCTGTGATCGTAACCTTATGCTATAGTCATGACAACACCTGCATGATAGACATCGCCAATGATAGCTAATTTTTTTAGTTAGCTGAGTTGGCAATGTTTTCTCTTGTGTTTGGCTTTTCATGGCAAGGCACCGTGCCATGGAGTACGGGATCGATTCTGCTTCGGAACATTTATTGTTCTTTGTTTTTTTTTCTGTTGTTGATTATTTGTCATTTTTTCCAAGTGTTGTAAACATACCTCCTCCTATGATTCACTGAATTATCGCCTTGGAAGTTTCCCTCTATAATAATATTCATTTATTATTTGTCTCGTGTACAGACTACTAAGTTGGGGTATGTTTATTCTGAAAGGCTAGTAGTTTAGCTATATGGTAGTTAAAGACGAAGTGCTAGAAGTCAGCTGGTCTGTGCTTTTAAGTGTCAGACTTTACACACCCACATTGTATTTCACCACACGTCCCTGTTTTGGCTAAGCCTCTCAACTTTGGCATGCCTGCTGTTGTTGCCTCTTGCTTCAATATTCTTTTCTGTATTCTTTTGGGTCTGCCTCGTTTTCTTTTACACTCTCTGATTTACATCAATGGGCTTGCTTTAAGATTCTCTTGTTGTCTCTCCTCATCACATGATCAATATATATCCATCTTCTTTTCTTGATTATAGATAGATATTTTTAGATATTCTGTCATTTCTCTCATTTAAGAACTAGTCTTATATACAGCTTTTATTGACCAAGAAAAGATAGGGTGGATAGGGAACAACTGTGGTCCGTATTGCCCTTGTACGGAGTGAGTCACCACCTAGTAGAGATATGCAAGAGCCTCTATGAAAGTAGTCACACTACAGTAAGATCTTCGGCAGGCTACTCTAAACATTTCACCATTAACTCCAGAGTCAGACATGGCTGCGTGCTTTCCCCTTTACTTTCATCACATATATGGACAATATATGCTATTTGTTATAAGGAAAAATAATAAAATAAGGAAAAGGATTATAAGGAAAAATCAAATAATAATATAGAGGTAGAAAGTTCCAACATCAACGAGCTACTATTCGCAGATGACCAATGCCTAATATATGAGGACGAAAACCTGCTACAACAGCACATAACATCTCTAGATAAAAGTTGCACAAACTACAGTATGAAAATTAACACAGCAAAAACAGAGGCTATGAGAATAAGTAAATTAAGACATCCATTAAACATTAAGATCAAATATAAAGAAATAAAACAGGTAGAAGAATTCAAGTATTTGGGCACAATGTTCACAGAAGATGGAAAACTAGACAGAGAAATTGACATGAGAACACAAAAAGCAGATGCTGTCAGAAGAAATACTATAACTAATGGATAAAAGATGAAAACATAAGAAAGAAGGACAGACATACAAAATATTGCACAAAGAGATCCAAAACAAATGCAGAGAAGCAAAGGAAGGTTAGAGCAGAAATGTGAAGAAAAAGGAAATACAACAAAAGAGAGACTCAAAGTTTATGCACAATCAGTTAAATGAATTAATAGGAAGAAAAGAAGTCAAAGTTTCAGGATGTGTGAAATCAAAGGAAGGAAATATAATAATAGGACAGGAGAAGATAATGGAAAGACAGACAGAATATATCAGTCAACAATATGATGATAAAAGACCAGAGCTAAACAATTCAAACAAAGACACAGGCCCATCAATAATGCAGGGTATAGTGTAGGAGGCAATTCAACACATGAAAAGAGGCAAAGCTCCAGGTCCTGACAATATAACAATCAAAGAGATAGATGCATTAGGAGAACTGGGAGTACAAGTCATAACAAAACTACTCAATCACATATATAATCACTGGACACACACCCAAAGAATTCTACATCTACTAAAATCTATCTTTGTAGTCATACCAAAGAAGTCGGGTGCCACTGATTGTGAAATACCATCGCACTATTAGTCTCATGATGAAAATATTATTAAGAATCATCATGAGACGTGTAAAAAACAAAAAAAAAAAAAAAAAAGAAATGAGAAACAATGTGGATTGATGGAAGGAAAGGGCACCAATAATGCAATGTACATCCTGAGAACATTGATAGAAATAACAGAGGTAAAGAAAGATCTATACATGTGCTTTATAGACTACACAAATGTATCTGACAAAGTCAAGCATATGGTAATAATCAATATGCAGGAGAAATTAAACATTGATGGCAAGGATCTGTGAATCATTAAAAACATGTACTGGCAACAAACAGCAGCTATACGAATTAACAACCAAACAGGACAGTTCCAATATATAAAACAAGGAGTCAAACAAGGTTGTGTTGTGTTACCGAATTTGTTTTCACTTTACAGTGAAAATATTATGAGATCAATAGTAAATATAAAAGGAATTGAAGTCAATGGTCACAACATAAACAATTTGCGACTTGTGGATGACACAGTCTTAATAGCAGAGACAGAGAATGAACTACAAGAAATGATAAACGTAATAGTAAAAGAAAGCATTAAGAAAGGTGCTAAGTCTGAATAGTAACTAAACAGAAGTAATGGTTATAATGAAGAAATAATCATCACCATCATAAAAATAAACAGGACAAATCTGAAACAAGTGCAACGTGCCAAATACTTAAAATAATAACATCAGATGATGGTGCACCACAGAAATAAAAAACAATAGCTCAGGCCAAAATAGCATTTCAGAAAATGTAAAATGTCTCATTCAACAAATCTATGTCAATAAAAATGAGAAAGAGAGTTCGTCTGTGCTATATAGAGCTACTTCTGACCTATAGAAGCAAATCATGGACAGTAAACAAACAAATGAAAAGACGATTAGAGCCCACAGAGATCGGATTTCTCAGAACAATACTGAAAGTTCCCTGGACAGCTAAAAAGACCAATGAGGACATTCTCAAAGTGGCCAACACAAAAAGGGAGCTCCTAAGAAACATCAGGAAAAAACAATCAACATTTTTTGGGCACATCATGAGAAGAGGAGATTTGGAATACTTGATGACAACTGGTAAAATACAAGGAAAAAGAGATCGTAGACGACAAAGGGAGAAAATATTAGATAGCTTGGTGTCATGGCATGGAAAGGCCAACAGAATTGATATGATGTACGATAGATAGAAGGTTGTGCAAGGACATGATCACCTAAGCCAACTGGTATGGCACATGATGATGACATGGAACATATATTTATTTACACACACACATATGTGTGTGTGTGTAAATAAATATATATATATATGAAATACAGATAACAAAGATGAGTATAAGAGATTAAATAAAGAAATTTTATAAAATGCAATGACGCAAAAGGAGCATGGTTAAAACTGAGATGCAACAAAAAAAAGAGATGCCAAAGCTATATATAAACAAATTGAAGAATTAACAGGAAGGAAACACAAACAAAACTAGATATTTAAGATCAAAGGAAGGAGATCTGTTGATTGAATAAGAAAGCATAAGGAAACGATGAACAGAATAATTTAAAGATCTTTATGATAATGAACAAACAGAAGTAAATATTAAGGATAATGGGGAATGAACAGAAATACTCAAAGAAGTGGAAGATGCCTTGCGTAATATGAAAGCAGGAAAAGCTCCTGGACCAGATAATATAACTAAAGAAGAGATTGAAGCCATGGGTGATTTTGGAATAGAAATAATAAAAATATTGAATGAAATATACAACAGTGGATAGATACCAGGTGACCTACTAAAATCAATTATTAAAGCCTTACCAAAGAAATCTGCCATAGATTTTAGAAGCAGTGATCTCTGCAATATGTGCCACTTTGGCACGCACAGTTTCTGTTTTTGAGATTGTGGTTCTGCCGTATTCGGCTCGAAAGGACAACAGATAGATAGATAGATAGAAAGAAATCTGGCATGATTGAATGCAATGATCATCGCACAATAAGTCTTATGAGTCACATTAAGATATTACTAAGAATCATCATGTGGAGAGTGCAAAACAAAATCAGCCCAGAAATTAGTGATGAATAGTGTGGTTTTATTGGAGGTAATGGTACGAACAATGCCAAATACATCATAAGATCTTTAGTAGAAGAAGCCATTGAGGTGAAAAACAGATCTATATCTATGTTTCATAGATTATACCAAAGCATTTGACAAAGTAAAGCACCAAGAAATAATACAAATTTTAGAAGGCATAAACATTGACATCAAAGATCTAAGAATAATAAAGAACATGTACTGGCATCAAACTGTGGCCATAAGAACTGGAAATCAGTTGGGAATGTTTCAACAAAAAAAAAAAAAAAAACAGAGTATTAGACAAGGTTGTGTGCTATCACCAGATTTATTTAATATGCATAGTGAGATTATTTTAAGATTCATAAGGCGCATGCCTGGAAGAATAACAATTGGAGGTCATAATATAAATAATCTAAGGTATGCTGATGATATAGTCTTAATCGCTAAGAGTCAAAATGAATTATAAGAAATGTTAGACATTATAGTGAAATAAAGCAAAAATAAAGGACTCAGCCTTAATGGCAAAAAGACAGAGAAGTAATGGTAACAACAAAGAAAAAGACATCACCACAATGCACAATAAAGACAAGTGGAACACAATTAAAACAGGTAAATGAATTTAAATATCTGGAAACAATGTTAACCTCAAATGGTGGATGTATTCTATAGAGGTGAGATGATGAAGGGCTCAGGCAAAAGCAGCTTTAGAAAAAAGGAGGAAGACACTGTGCAATGCATTTTTGATAATAGAAACAAGAAAAAGAGTTCTTAAATGTTAGGTAGAGAAAGTCTTAACATATGAACGTGAAACATGGACAATAAACAAGAAAATCAGTGGATGCTGTAGAAATGTGGTGTTACAGAAGAATGTTGAGAATACCATGTATAGCTAAGAAAAGTAATGAAAACGTTCCGAAAGAGGCCAAAGCTAAAAGAGAGCTATTTTCCAAAGTTAGGAAGAAACAATCATTTTTTGGCCATGCAATGAAAAGGGAACATCTGGAATATATTGTGACAACTGGGAAAATTAGGGAGCCTCGATAGCTCAGTGGTTAGTGAACTGGACTACAAAGGACAAGGGGTAGGGTTTGATCCCAACCGACGGCTTCCGGGTTCACCCAGCCTTAAGTGGGTACTGGATTTTTTTGTGGGAAAGTAAAGCAGCACGGGCGTAATACCAACCACATTACCCCAAAAATCATGTGCTGAAGGTCTGTAAAATATAGGGTCACTAACACCATATTTCCCTATACGCAACTTGGCGTGATGGGGATACTTTACTTTTTTTTAACTGGGAAAATTGATGGACAAAGAGATAGAGGGAAGCAAAGAGAAAAGATACCAGACAGCTTAAGAGAATGGCTTGGCAAAAGGTCAACAACAGAAATGATAAATAACTGTAGAGATCAAAAGTTGTGGAGAGACATGATCAACTATGCCAGCAGGCATGGTACTTTATGATGATATATAAACAACTCTAGAGGCACTCTATAATACAATCTTCATCCCAATCCTGTGCTACCAATGCCAGTCCTGGACCCTAGATGCAAAAACATCAAGAAAAATAACCACTGTTGAGATGAAGTGTGTTAGACGAATGACAGGAAACAGCCCAAGAGATAAGGTCAGAAATGAAGAACTGAGAAAAAAGCTAGGAATAACCCCCGCCATAGAATATATAAAGAAACAACAGATAAAAAGGTTTGGCCACATGACAAGGCAGAGTGATCAAAACACGAGCCCTCAATAAACATTACGAGAACACCAGGCCCAAGGGACGACCATGAAAAAGATGGATTGACGGAATATTAGAAGCACTAGGAAATTTAACAGCAGCAGAGGCAAACAGAAGAGCAAAAGACCGCAAAACATATCTTCCCTCGACACTGAAAAAATGTACGGTGGATTGAGAATTGTGGAAGAACATGTACACAAAATGGTATGGCACATGATGATGATAATCTAATGATATGCAAATAAAATAAAATGTAATTTTACCAGGATCATTCTCTTGTATAACAACCAAGTAAAATACTCCGCATGATGAAAGGAGGGATCTTACTCTTGGTAAAAACTTATCAGTAACCTCTCTCCCTTTTACACCACCTGCCCAAGATGCAGCTATACTGTGAGAAGCAACCTTCAGCAGTAAGAACAAAAGAAATGTATAAATCAATGTAATCAATTATGATAAATATTACAAACAACTTAGATCTAACTATAAAATGAAGATAATACTATATAAACTAGTCCATTGTCATTTAGCTTCATACACGTTTCACTGTTTCTACATTAGATGACACCTTGGAAAGGTCATTCTTGTGCAAAACAGCATGGTGGCAGCTGAGGTTGAGATGTCTGCATGAGGCTGTGAAGAATTGCAGGTACATGTGGTGAGGGTGCAGACTCCTGTTCCTTTTGTGGTTATAAATGTGTTTGCCTGTAACGGGAAGGCAGACACACAATAATGGCAGAATGTCTTTGCATTCGAGGAGGAGAATGTTATTTTCTGTAGAGAATTTAATGCTAGAGGAAACCAGTGGAGTAACGTCATAACCAACAAGCAGGGAGAAGACCCAGAGAATGCACTGGTGTCAGCCGATTTAGTGTGCTTAAATAATGGAAGGGCAACCAGAATGGCCACTCGAATAGGGGACTCTGATATAGTCGTAGACCTAGCACTGGTGTCTTCCGCCTTCGCACCGGTTTGCAGGTGGAGTGTACTGGGATTTCACAGAAGTCATCACTATCCATGTGTCATATTAATTGAGAAAGGCAGAAATAGAAGCCAGAAAAGGAAGCCGAACACATGCCGAAAACACAGACCAGAACATCATTAGCGAAATCAAACATTGGAAACAAGGTGCCCCCTCACAGGAGGTGGGAGAGATGGACGCAGCTGCCATGGTGAAACAAAACAGTCAAAGAAGCTTGGCTTGGCTCTGGAAGGCACGAGGATACCTAAAGATAAGTGCAGATAAAGAGCATCCTTTGCACCACGAGCATAACACAGGGTAAAGTGTCAGGCTAAAAAGAGATAAATCATGGGTGGGGTAAAGCAGAAAATGTCATCTAACAGATCTGTGGGCTTACCAATATCAACGCTGATGAGGAGTGGATACCGGTGTCTACGTCATTCAGGGACACATTCTCATGTATTGTCACACTTGACAAGAAATGCAGGGAGGAGAACTCAGTCATGGTCAATGCGGAGGTCAATGGTCTCATCTGAAATAACACCGCTGAGGAAGATGCGGTCATCTATATAGACGGATCCATAATATGACACCAAAGGGGTGCATGGGCATTTACAGCATGCTCGGCAGGCAGAAAAGTAAAAGAAGACAGTAGTGCATATGTTATGACCACAAGTAACAAGGCGATGGAGGTGATGGCAGTAACCAGGGCATTCATCTGGTTAGAGTCACAAGACTATACCCACGTCTGCATGCTAAGTGATTCGATGAGCATGATAAAAAAAGTGGAGGAGAGCTGTGTGTAATGAGAATTGAGAGATAATTATGTGTTGTAAAGAGTGGGGAAGAGTAAGACTCACCAGACAGCACACAAGTTCAGGGCCACGCATGCAGATAGAATATTAGAGATGAGTTGAGTGACGAAGAGCAGCCAAGCATGTAAAGAAAACAAAGGTGAGATTACAGTTAACGCTGTAGTTAAATAAGTGGTGCGTGGCAGGTAAACTAAAGTTATAGTAACAAGTCTATCTATCTATCTATTGACCTTTCGAGCCGTAGCCGGTCCATAGGGCGTAGACCAAGATACTCCTACTCTTATCTGAATTTTTGTTCTAGTGGTTTTCAATTCTTTTAAAGATATTTTATCAAATCTCGCCATTTGTCTCTGTTCTGTGCAAGCAGCTCTATCTCATTGAGGGAGCCGATTCCTGCTGCTTTTGCCTCTTTCATCAATGTTCTTCTCAGTGTCTCTCAGAGTCTTCCTCTTTTTCTCTTACCTGTTGTTTCCCACATGAGGGCTTGCTTCGCTATTCGGTTATTATCTCTTCTCATCACATGTCCAACATATGACCATCGTCTTTTCTTTATTACTGAAGATGTTGGTTGATTGGCGATTTCTCTAATTTCCTCATTTGTTTTGAATTCGTTCCACGCTATACCAAGTATTTTCCTTAGACATTTATTATCGAATGCGTTCAACTTTGTTTCTATATCTCTTGTTGTTTTCCAGCTTTCACACGCATAAGTAAGGGTTGATAGTACATTTGTTTTGAATAGTCTAAGTTTTGTGTTTGTGCTGATGAGTTTTGATTTCCACAACTTTTCAATTCAAGACTTCTGAAAGACATTGCTGCTTTAGCTATTCTGATTCTAATTTCTTTGCTTGTATCCCCTTCTCGATCAATGTGACTTCCAAGATAGATAAAGTGAACGATCTCTTCCACTGGTTTGTTTTCCATGTAAATTTTGTCATCTATTGGAATTAAGCTTTACTTGACTTTAGTCTTTTCATGATTGATCTCAACCCCAATTTTGCTGGCTATTGATGATAGTTTCTATCTTTACGTCACATAGTACCATTGCTGGTGTATGATGAGGGGCAGCGATAGGACCAGAGAAATAAAGGCCGCTTGGTCAAAGCAGTCGCCACGATGTGTGAGACTCAGGATTTTTATTATCTTCGTAAAGATAGTATTGATGATAGTTCATTTGTGTTTTCCTGCATCGTTTTTATCTGACTGCTGATGAGAACTATGTCATTAGCAAAGTCGAGGTCCTCTAAATGATCTCCTTGAATCCATTCGATGCCTTTATTACCAGTGCAGCATTTCTTCATTATGAAGTCTATAACCACTCCAAATAACAAGGGCGATAAAATACATCCTTGTATAACCCCAGTTTCTATTGTGGAATATTCGCTCAGTCCTCCCTCTGTTCGAACTGCACATGTGTAACCACCATTCATGTCTTTAATAATATTTGATTTTTGGTGGTAAGCCATATTGCTTCAGAATTTTCCACAAAGAATTTAAACGAATACTGTCAAATGCTTTTTTGAAGTCGATGAAGTTAAGTACAAAAGGTTTTTGCTTTTCAATGTGTTCCTCCAATATAAGTCATAGAGTAAAAATGTGGTCAAGGCAGCTTCTCCTTTTTCTAAACCCAGCCTGTTCTTCATGCATTACTGTATCTATTGAATCCTTTATTCTATTTAGGATGATTTTGCAGAATAACTTTAAGGCAACTGACAAAAGTGTCATGCCTCTCCAGTTGTTACAATCTCTAAGATTGCCCTTTTTTGGAATCTTAACAATGATTCCTTTTTTCCATTTATGAGGCATCTTCTCTGCTTTCCAAATGATGTTGAACATATTCTAGAGATGTATTAAATTATGGCTATCAATTGCCTTGAGGATCTCAGCTGTTAACTTATCCTCTCCAGCAGCCTTGTTATTGACCATACGCTTTAAGGTGGTTTCTATTTCGCTCAAGGTGAGGTCATCTAAATACACACCTAATTCTGCTGCTGGTGTTTAAGCTTCAAAATCTTTTAAACTGTGGGGTAGTGGACGGTTAAGAATTTCTTTGAAGTGTTCCGCTCCAACAGGCTTTTATGTCTGCGCTTGTTAGCATTAACCAGATTTGTTTAGAATTGGTGTTCCACTGGATGTATAGGTGTTTGTCAGCATCTTTTGTACAGTATAGAGTGTTCTGCTGTCTCCTGTAATTGCAGCTGTCTCTGCTCAATTGTCTATATAAGCTCTTGTATCTCTTCTTGCTGAACTTTTTACTTTGTTGTCTAATTCTTTGTATGTTGCTTTTGCTAGGACCTTTCCAAAATCTGTCTTTACATTAGTCATGGCTCTCTTTGCTTCTCTTCTTTCTTTGATGTATTTCCATGTAGTGTCTGAAATCCAAGCTCGTTTTTCCATTTTCTTCAGTCTGGCACTTGATTCTGCTACTGTCATTAGTATTTTGCTCTGTGAGTCCCACATTTCATTTATAGTAACAAGTAGAAAAGGGTAAATCTCGTGAATGTCCTAGAAATACGGAGAGTGGTTAAAATTAAGGGAGTATGTGGAAGTGTGACCAGTTCGATGTTGTGATGGAATGTGGCGATATCTGATTGGTTGACATAACGGGTATTTAAAGGTCTGCACAGACATAAAAAAGGTTAGAGAGACAATTCTTTTGAAGGAGCTTTATAGAGTAGACACATGTATTTAGACCAGGAGATGGGCTAACAGAGTGCAATGCTCAGAGTAGTTACATTGTAAGTTGGGAACATAATGAAGAGTTTGTAAATTCCTTCAGGAGAAGTATTACTTAGTGATTCAGGATGTATCTAGTTATGTGGATGAATGATAGTGACCAGACTATTGGTCACAATTGTGATATGTCAGAGAAGAGGAACTGATAGACGTGTATGAAATTGACAGTTAGTATTATTATTACTGTGATAACTGGCATGGTGTCCACGCCGCCCAGAGATAATGTTTTTGAGAGGGATTGATTCAGTAGATGTGTGTAAATAAACGTAATTGCAGTTATTATTATAATGAGTCATAATGACTAATTAAATATGGCATACATTTATCATGGTAGAAACCAATCGATTTGGAGCATGCGGCAGTTTTTTTTCTTTCTTTTTTGCACCTTTTTGCAAGACCAACAATTCCATCCAGTGAACATCATCATCAGTGGACTTCCGGTGTGTGACTGTGCTGGCAACACGATACCATTTTTCGATAGAAGTCAAATTTAAGATATAAGTGAATTTCAATGCCCGTAGTAAAAGAAATTCAAGCGTTCTTGTGTTATTTCGAACGGATTAATTTGTGATTTATTGTTACAGTTTGTGTGAATAAGTAGTTCCAACATCAACGAGCTACTATTCGCAGATGACCAATGCCTAATATATGAGGATGAAAACCTGCTACAACAGCATTTAACATCTCTAGATAAAAGCTGCACAAACTACAGTATGAAAATTAACAGCAAAAACAGAGGCTATAAGAATAAGCAAATTAAGACACCCATTACACATTAAGATCAAAGATAAAGAAATAAAACAAGTAGAGGAATTCAAATATTTAGGCACAATGTTCACAGAAGATAGAAAACTAGACAGAGAAATTGACAAAAGCAAATGCTGTCACATACCAGCTTTCACCATTGTTAAGACATCCAAACATTTCTATGCCAGCTAAACAACAAATGATAAATAGCATTTTCATACCAACTTTGTGCTATGAAAGTCAAACATGGACCCTTTCTAAATCACATTTAAGAAAGATCAATACATGTGAGATGCGATGCTTGAGAAAAGTAACAAACAACACAAGAAGAGATAGAATACCAAATGAAACCATAAGAAAAATAGTAGGAACAAAACCCTGCCAAGAATGTATAGAACAACAACTTAAATGGTTTGGCCACCTGGTCAGAATGAATCCTTACCAATCACCATTAAGGGCGTTCTTCTCGAGAATGCATGGAAAAGACCAAGAGGAAGGTCCAGAAGAAGATGGATAGATGCAGTGACAGAGACATGTAACAACAAAGGAAAATCACTAATTCAGACAGTTCGAGCAGCTCAAGAACGACAAATGACATAACCACGACACCTTTTAGGTATCAGTGAAAGAGAAAAGAAGAAAGAAGATTATAATGAGACTTGTTTGCTGATTGAGTTATCTGTAGCTGTGATTAAAGCGGTAGCCAGAGGGCTAGTTGGCCTAGATGTACTCATTAAGCCATCCACAATGCGAAGTGCCCACGAGATACAGCAAGTCAGCAAGGTAGAAATTATTACAGAAATCATTACAGCTTCATCCATTCAACACCATTATCAAGATCAGATCAAATTCAAGTTAATAATCATCATTACCAGTAAAGATATATCAATTGACAGCCGATGTGAAACCCATTACATGTGTACGTATGCAATGGATAGAGTCATTGCAGAAGTCAAAAATACATAGGCTCACCTTTCTCTATACCACTGGGCATGCGAGAGTACGGGGTAATTAAAGAGTGGACAGGTTGGCTAGCTGTGCTGTCTTTGAAGACGGTCAACCAATGGATCGGATGGACATCATCAATGCTCTCTGAGATAAGGGAAGGGCACCAGACTTTGACAACCATGAGTCCATGTCACTCCTTCAGATGAAAGAGATGGAAGTTATGATGGGCACAGCCAGAAATGAGAAACTTAGTGGGCATATAAGAAGCCTTATTAACCAACACAGAACTGGAGTTGTCAGTTGCTGAACACTGCAAGACCTGTTGAGGAGAGGATCTGAGCACCTATGGACATGTTTGGAGTGCAATGATGACCCTCAAATAACTCATTTCATACATGTCAAACATAAATTACTGCTGCTTATCTAATCTGAGGATTTCTCTCTCATGTTTTTATGACAAAGCAAACAACAGTAAAATAAATATTCACATATTGTTTCACATGATATTAAATATTTGTAGAATGTCCAAACTATTCTTTAAAATACTGTTACAGGAATTAATTGACAAAATTATAAATGAAGTTTATATTTTAATATAATTTGTATTCACTCAAAGGTCATCAGCATACCTGATGCCGAGTATGTGTTTTGTATAATATGAGAATAATCTCATGAGTAATCAAGAACAAAATTGATATAAATGAAAACATTAAGTCAAGAGGAAAATTAAGTTAAATACCTCTGCAGAAGGGGTAACTACATAAGGTGGATTGAATAATAAAACATCAACAGCTCCCATTAGCCTTTCCTCAAAGGCATCAGTCTGAAAAAAAAATATAGACCAACAATTATCTCATGCAAAAACCTAAGTTCTTAATTAAAATGATTACATAACTAAAATTCCAAATGAAGCCAAATCCATCGTCAAAGGTCAGTACCATGAAAAATGGAAACGAGAACACCTAAAGCATAACGAGAGGGACGGATACCATCAACTATCAAGGAGGGATCCAGTCATCATACTTCGCCTACGCACTGGCCACAATAGAATGAGAAATCACATGTTCACCAAATTCAAAATAGGTACAACCAGCCTATGTCACTGTACACTGGACAATATGACTACAAATCATGTTCTACAGGATTGCCCCAGTACACAGACCTGAGAAGAGCAATGTGGTCCACACCCACCTCCCTGGAAGAGAAACTATATGGGGCAATCGAATCACTTAAACAGACAGCTGACTTCATGAGAGCGCCTGGAATCCTACTCTGATTGAGTCTTGATCGCAGAGAGAAATTCACCATTGTGGTGAAACTTGTATTTTTTAGAGAGCTTTTTAATGGTCTTATTCTTCATTCCATAACCGGGGGTTCATTGGGACACCACTGACAAGCCTCATCAACATTCTTCATTTCTATCTATCTTCAGTCATTCTTAGGGATTCTGCAAAGTCGAGGCCTATCCATTCTTTGATGTTATCTTTCCATCTTTTTCGCTGCCTACCTTTCCTTCTTGCCACTTTCACAGTTCCTACCAGAATGGCCTTTGATGTGTCATATGCTCGAGATACATAACCAAACTATTTGAATTTGCGCTTCTTCACAATAATTAGAAGTTCATCATGTACTTTGATTGTTTGTTGAATCCATTTGCAAACATTTTTAATTTGTTATTTATTAGTTGTTAAATGTCAGATCATCATCATTGCACATCAAACTTGTCCATAAGTACTCTGATCTCTTCTTCAGCAAAAGTCTGCTGATGAAACAAATGAGAACATTGGTTCCTTATGCCACCCATGTATTGCTTATGTCTGACAATACTTCTCTTGACATATAGATCTTTTTGTAGTCTGGTTAAGGTTACTAATTGAACCTCTGCCACAGAGTTGTTTAGTCACTATGTTTCTCTTAGGACATTTAGAATATCAGACCCGTCCAAGACTTGGCCACACCCCATGGTAGCCACACTAGTGAGTCTACCCACACTTCATTACCAGTTACACCCACATGTCCTGGTATAAAAATAAAAAATATAATTTCAGCCATATCCACCTCAAGGACTCCAACCACTATCTATGGACTCAGCCCATTTCAATCTTCCAGATCATACTTGAAGAGTTGCTGAGAAAGCATACCTGGGAGAATGGTCAGTGTCTCCAACCAAACCATTTGCTTTAGTTACAGCCAGGACATACACATTCAAGCTGCTTGTGGTCACAGCAAACACACTGCTATCTTCCTTCATCGTGCTCCCTACAATGCCTCCACCACCAACTAATCTTATTGCCAGCATTCCCTATCCATCATAATGCAGACAGAGAAAGATATAGAATACCCAGTCGGCACCTGCAAACATTCTACTTCAGGTCCAATGTCCTGTAGTGAACACATCTCCTTGATGCCAGAGCTACTGAGTTAAATACTCTGTGTATACAGTGAGCTGTGCATTTCATCCGTTTTTTATTTGTTTCGATAAATTGATTGTTTACAATGAATGATGATATCGTATGATATTTTAAAAAAAAAAAAAAAAAAAAAAAAAACTAAAATCAAACCAAGTGGCGTATAGGGAATATGGTGTTAGTGACCATAAATTTTACAGACCTTCGGCATATGATTTTTGGGATAATGTGGTTTAATATTACGCCCGTGCCACTTTACTTTCCCAGAAAAAAATCTGGTACCCATTAAAGGCTGGGTGAACCGGAAGCTGTCGGTTGGGATCGAACCCTACCTCTTGTCCTTTGTAGTCCAGTTCATTAACCACTGAGCTATCGCAGCTCCCCTATCATATGAAATCATGATGGGGAAATGCAGCTACTTTACTTTGTTTGGGAGATGAGATATTAATTTGAATGATTCCACTGGCATAGTCGGTTAAGCAATCATGGATATTAATTAGTTTGCAGTGATAGAGGCCTTCTATAACTATAACCATAACACACCTCACGAATAATATTCTCTGCCTATTCTCTTCTTCTCAACCGGATTGCCTTTTACTTTTGTAATCTTAATGTGAACTGGAAGTCCTGTGCTGGTGCTAACTCACAGGTATGTATGCACATAATGCCAATGGTGAGAAAACTTGACAAGTAGTGCATTGCCTAGCAAATCTGTATCTTTTGTACATGTAAGTATGATATGCACAGTCTCATTCTGAATAATTTCTATCCTCTCCATTTGCATGTGGCCAAGATTAAGAATTGCCAATGCATAGCTGATCACAGAAATGACAAGACTGTGGTACAAAAGAACAAGGTGGCACTGCTCACAGGTGACTGTAGCTTATCTTCATTGCAACCAGGCCAATTCTGGCCATTTGCATCATGTGGTTCATGTGTTCATTGAAAGCACGGCTCTGATCAAAACATACCCCCAAATACTTCATTATTTGGGTCCTCTTAACATCCAATGAACAGAAATGAACTGTTGGTGTCCAGACAATGCTAATGTACAGAGAAAACCATGTTAGAGTTGCCTTTCTTGGATTACCCACAACTCGTGTTTTACTGTACCACCAACCACTGTGGTCAAATTCTATCTTAAGATCTGCAGCGATCTATTTCTCTAGCTCTGCCCTAACGATACACTAAGATGTTATTAGCATATGGCATTGTCCTTCCTGGCCTGTGTATCTGCTCACCTGATTCTTACAGTGTAGGCATTAAACAGCAATAATAATGGTGAGTTCCGTGGCAGACTGGGGTGTATTCTTGTTGGTGTAGAGGTTCAACTTCCACATTTGAAACCACATTTCACTGTTATAGAGCAGCAGCACTCTACTATAAAATAAAAGGACTTATCTTGAGTTTGAGAAGTTGAAATCAATGCATACTCTGTTGTAAGCATCGTCAAGGTCAACTGCTGCAGTGCAAGTCTTCATGCCGTAGTGGAAGACCTCATATATAGTGTAAGCAAACGCAGCTACTTTAACCCAAGTTTCTCTATCTGGATATTCTCCAAGGGTGTCTGGAAGAATATTTAGACTCTTGTGCTTGCATATTTTCAATGCAACGATCTTCTCCAACAGCTTGCTGATAGCATTCTGCATGGTGATTATTCGATAACCTTGAATTTTCAAGATCTGCATCGGACAACTGACCAAAATCCTCATATCTGATGCCATTGGGACTTGTAACACTTCTTTTTTCCCACTTTAGTGGCCTTGATCTGAATGTACAAACGTAGTCACTGTCTTCCAACACCTAAGCCCTGCACATATCTAAGATGTACATTCTGTTAACACTTTTTCTAGCATGTCCTTTTGATCACTCTGCTCTAGGAAGTGATGAAGTAGAGCCATACTCTTGTGTTCATCTGTTGTTCAGTAGATATGGTCCTCACTCTGAAAACCAGGAGTGTATCTATTCTTCACTGCACCGCAATGATACTCTTGTGCAGCAGCCAAAAAAGTTTCAATGATCTATCATTGCTCACATGCTAAAAAAATTAAGTCATTTTCACCTTTGACCAACATAAAAAGTGTTATGAAGCACCTGACTTTTTCCCTCATGTCTTGTTTCAACTGCTGCATGTATGCAGTTGGAGCATATTTGTTCGTATTAGCATTTTGCCCCTTTTGACAGTTTTCCTTCTCTATAGGCATAACTTCACCTCCTCATTCCACCAAGTAGGTTGTTTCAAATCTTTCCTCCTGTGATTATGAGTTTGATGCTTTTCCACCTTAAAATGGTCACAACATCAGATCATGTGTACTATCATGCCTGAAGTATCGCATCAATGTCCTATATCTTCTGGAGTACCCTTTTCTATGAGAATGGAACAGGGAAGGTGATCACTATCTTAATTTCTTAGCATGTTTCATTTGCACACTGCAGTGAGTGGAGGTGGAATGAATGTGAGATCAATAATGCTGCCCTCTTCACTTGGTTTACTCACTAACCTGATGACACAACCATGAATGAAGCAGATCAGCCTGGTAGCTTCAAGTGTATTCTCAAGCTCTTTTTCCTGTTTGTTGGACAAAGTATTCTCCCACGATAAGCATTAAAATCCCCACAGAATATTATCTTCTTCTCTTGGGTAACAATTTCATTAAGGCATTACCACTTCTGAACAACCACTTTTGTTGTACAGGTATAGATATTGACTAGGATGAATTGGTACTCAACCTGGATTCAAGTAGCTTGAAATTCCAATTCGTCATTATCCCATTTTATGTCAAGCTGTGACACCACAATGTTGTTGTTAACGAGGATGGCAGTACTAAAATGTTGGCTGTTGCAGTAACATTTGAAAATAGCTATGCAGAGAGTCATCACCAAGATGTGTTTCTTGAAAAACAATTATATATGCAGTATAAACAAGGCATTAAAACATGGCACCATACAATTTTACAATGGCATAGTTCCAATTTAAAATGATATTTTTTAGGGCCAGTGGTTTGCATTAAAGCCTTGACCTCTGATCACAACCTCATTTACTCTTTCTTTTCTATCTGTCATGTTTTCATCAAAATTTCTTTCTCTTGCTGGTTATTGTGTTGTCCACCATGACACATACCTCTGACATATTTCGCATCATATTTTAATATGTGATACAAAGTAGGAAATGCCCAAAATCATTTGATAACATTTTATTTCCATAGCTTGCATTTTCTTCTATAGCTCTACTGTAAAGGTCCATGTTATGCAAGCGTACAGAAAAATTGGTATGACAAGGGAGCACATCAGCCTGATTTTAGACCCAAGAGTGATGTTCTTATCTTTCCAAATAATCTTTAGCATTGCAAGAGCTAAATAGGCAGATATTTCAGGTTTTAAGTCTTTATTGCTGACAACTGAAATTTTTAAATGCTAAATTACTTTTTTTTTTTCCGGACAATCACTTACATTTTCTATTTGGAGGTTCTCACTAAAGGAATTAGCTGGTAAGTATTTAAGTTTGCTATTCATTTTCTACTTCTTCTGCTGTGACTTTGACTAATTCAGACTTGGATTCTCATTTCTTTTAAGAAGCCTGCTGTCTATTTCATTGTTTCGGCTGCACCATATGATCTCTTCCTAAGTGGTGGGTGTGGGTCATTTTTTTCCCCACTTAAATCTGTGTACTGGGAACAGTTTTGTAAAATTGTAAAATGTGTTTTGCTGTTAGATCTGCTATAGTGCTATGGCATTGCCTGATATCTATTTTGTTTGGAGCACATGTAATGCCTCATTCTGTTGTGGTTGGGGGGGGGGGGGCGCAGAGTATAATAACTTCGTTTCTCCTTTATAGCTGATAATATCCGTCCCTCTCATTGTATTTTGGCTAGTTTTTGTCTCCACTTTGATGCTATTAGTTTAAAACAAACCAATCTTACACATTGAAGAAAGCATTGAGGATTAATGAAAAGGCAAGAAAATAATATCTGAGAATGGACAAGACTTTGTCAGCTCAAAATAAGCAGTTGCAAAAACAGAGGAAAAGAGAATGTGGTCATGATGTTGTCTCAATTGAGAGTTACAATGCAGGAAGAAAGATGTAACATACAATCGGACTACAGATAATACTTAATTTTATCTGATACCAATGTTTATATTTAGTGAAAATGTTATTTCTTTTCACATGAAAACTCTTTAAAAATAATTAAATAACAAAAACAGTGCAGCAAAAAATATTTTAAATCAGGAACCCTGAAATCAACAACATACCAAGTCACATACAACAGGCTCCACAGTTCTACCATTTCTAAGAGCGGTTAATTGTGTCATTTCTGCAGCCTTGTGGTTGATGTCAGTGCAACTAAGGAACAAAGCAATATGATTTAAACTTAATTTAAATTGTTCTGATGTAAGTAAATGTGCATTTGTGAAAAGGCATAACAATAAAATAGCACTTTAAAGAATTATCTGCATAACAGTAACAGTAAAAGAAATTGAGCACTTAAAACCCTGACATTAATGTTTGAAATCCATTCTTGAATTCTTAATCTTCAACTCTGACAACAATGAATTTGAAAAAATTATGTGGTCATGGCTTACAAAAATATTGCTGGACTTTCTATGATTTGGGACAGAAATGTAATGCAGATGCCTGATCCACAGCCAACTTCCAAACACACAGATGGTCTGAAATAAATTTGAAAAAAGTGTGTGTGTGTGTGTGTGCGCGCGCGCGCGCGCACGCACGCACGCACACACACACACACATACATTACATACATACATTACATACATACATTACATACATACATTACATACATACATACATATATATATATATATATATATATATATATATATACATACATACACAGGATGTTGCACAATAACCAGATACTCTTTAAACCTAGATTATGATGTCAATATGTGACTGACTTGTTTAAGATACCCTAGTAAAAATTACAACAACTAAATGTAACATTAGGAGTTCTAAAAACAATCTTTTCTTTGTACTTTCAACACACAACTGTGTGTTTAAAATAGGGGAGACATGGGAACTCGGATTTCATGGCTCAGGTTGATTTAGAACCTGAGTTTCTTTGAGAAGAAGAGAGAATGTTTGACCACAGCAAATTATCCAATTTTGAAGAATTTTGTGTTTTGATGCTGTAAATTTTTATGACAGCATCATGATATAGGGTTAAAAACACTTAATTACATTTACAATGCACCTCTTTCTCTCTCTTATCCTATCTTATATATATGTCAATGAATGTCAGAACAATGGTGTACCAACAGAACTACCGTAAGTGGTAGCAAGATGAATATATATGAGCTCAGTATATTGGTCATCAGCAAAATGCGATCATCAGTAACAGGCAGAAGGCCTGTGGATAATACAATTGATGATAAATACAGCTGCAAGAAGCCTTATAGAATGGAAGTCAGTGAATAACTGTCTCATAAGAGCTTGCTACAAAAATCAAGGCTTGGAAGACTCACAATCACAATTATATTATGTTACGCACCTACAGATGATGAAATTAAAGATGAGTTTTACAACCAACTACAACAACTTGGAGCATAAACAGATTAACTGTTCCCTTAAGGTGTAGATTATAGATATATCTGCTTTTCCCACTAAGCACTCCAGATTCATCGGGAGCCTTGATAGCTCAGTGGTTAGTGAACTGGAGTACAAAAGACATGAGGTTGGGTTCGATCCTGATCAATGGCTTCTGGGTTTACCCAGCCACATGATATTCTCATTGAATTATGTTTAACAGAAGGATTGAATATAGGTGGAACATTATTTCCCCAGAAGTAGATACATAAAACAACTTGGTTATCTCCTGATGATGGAACCAAAATCCAGATTCTATCTATCTATCTATTGACCTTTTGAGCCGTAGCCGGCCCATAGGGCGTAGACCAAGATAATCCTTCTCTTATCGGAATTTTTGTTCTAGCAGTTTTCAATTCTTTTAAAGATATTTTATCAAATCTTGCCATTTGTCTCTGTTCTGTGCAAGCAGCTCTATGTCAATGAGGGAGCCGAATCCTGCTGCTCTTGCCTCTCTCATCAATGTTCTTCTCAGTGTCTCTCTGGGTCTTCCTCTTTTTCTCTTACCTGTTGTTTCCCATATGAGGGTTTGCTTTGCTATTCGGTTATTATCTCTTATCATCACATGTCCAACATATGACCATCGTCTTTTCTTTATTACTGAAGATATTAGTGGTTGATTGGCGATTTCTCTAATTTCCTCGTTTGTTTTGAATTCGTTCCACGCTATACCAAGTATTTTCCTTAGACATTTATTTTCGAAAGGCGTTCAACTTTATCTCTTGTTGTTTTCCAGCTTTCATATGCATACGGAAGGGTTGATAGTACATTTGATTTGAATAGTCTAAGTTTTGTGTTTGTGCTGATGAGTTTTGATTTCCACAATTTTTCAAGGCTTCTGAAAGACATTGCTGCTTTAGCTATTCTGATTCTAATTTCTTTGCTTGTATCCCCTTCTCGATCAATGTGACTTCCAAGATAGATAAAGTAATCGATCTCTTCTACTGGTTTGTTTTCCATGTATATTTTGTCATCTGTTGGAATTAAACTTTTCATAACTTTAGTCTTTTCATGATTGATCTCAAACCCAATTTTGCTGGCTATTGATGATAGTTCATTTGTGTTTTCCTGCATCATTTTTATCTGGCTGCTGATGAGAACTATGTCATCAGCAAAGTCGAGGTCCTCCAAATGGTCTCCTTGTATCCATTCGATGCCTTTATTACCAGTGCAGCATTTCTTCATTATGAAGTCTAAAACAATTCCAAATAACAAGGCCGATAAAATACATCCTTGTTTAACCCCTTGTTAAATCCAGATTGACCACCTGTATTTTTACTAGAAGGCAATTTAGATCATCCTTATAAACGTGAGGGTGCATGTTAACAGTGATCATAATTTATGCACTGGAAAGATATAATTAAAACTGAAAAGGCAACACAAAAAATGTAAGCCTCAGAAGATAGACAGCTTCAAACTAAAACACAAGAAAATTAAGGGAAACTTCAAACTCGAGCTCAGCTCAATAACCGCTACGCAGTGTTTGGTGAACTAGATGAGAAGACTGAAGTTGAAATGTGGAAATCCCACAGCACAGCTCTAGTGTCATCAGCAGAAGCAAGTGCTGGGTTCTTAAGAACATACAAAGAAGTGCATAGAAACACATACATTAAAGGAGAGAAGCAAAAATAGCTATGATGACTGCAAAGACAAATTTTGGAAAAGACTTGGCAAAAGCAACATACAAAGAAATAGACAACAAAGTAAAAAGCTCAGCCAGATGAGACAAAAGAACCTATATAGATAACCTGACACTATAGGCGGAGAGAGCAGTAATGACAGGTGATAGTAAAACTCTTTATAATGTACAGAATATGCTAAAAAACACTTTAACAACTAGTGAGGCACTCGTTATGAACAAATATGAAACCATAGTAACATCGATGAAGTAAATACATAAAGTCACGATGGGCTGAACACTTTAAGGAAATCCTTAACTGTCCAATGTCAAGACATTGAATAGATTTTACAGCCAACAAACAAGCCTCACAGTTAGATATAAATTTAGATGACGTCACTTTGAATGAAATAGAAACAGCTGTAAAACATATAGCTAACAACAAGGCTGCAGGTGAAGATGATATAACATCCAAGATGCTAAAAGCAATGGATAGCCCATAGTTTAAAGTACCTGCAGAAAATGTTTAGCATACATGGAAGGTTCAATAGGTACCAACACAGTGAAACACAGGTAAAATTGTCAAAATTCCCCAAAAGGGCAATCTCAAGGATTGCAATAAATGAAGAGGCATGACTCATCTATCAGTTGCCTCTAAAGTATTCTGTAAGGTCATCATGAACAGAATCAAAGATGCAGTAGATACTGTTATGCATGAAGAACAAGCAGGATTTAGAAAAGGAAAAAGTTGCCTTGATCATATTTTCATGGAGATAAGCATAGATATAAATATATCATCAACATGTGCCATACCAGTTGGCGTAGGCGATCATGTCCTTCCACAATCTTCTACCTACAGTGCATTGTATCAGTTCTGTTGTTGACTGTTTGCCATGCCATGACACCAAGCTATCTAGTATTTTCTCTTTTTGTCATCCACAATCTCTCTTTCCTTGTATTTTGCCTGTGGTAACCAAGTATTCTTTGAGGCCACAGAGATGGGATTTCTCAGAAGAATGTTGAAAGTTCCCTGGACAGCTAAAAAGACCAATGAGGAAGTTCTCAAAGAGGCCAACACAAAAAGGGAGCTCTTAAAAAACATCAGAAAGAAGCAACCAATATTTTTTGGGCACATCATGAGAAGAGGAAAGTTGGAATACTTGGTTACAACTGGCAAAATAAAAGGAAAAAGAGATCGCGGACGACAAAGAGAGAAAATACTGGATAGCTTGGTGTCATGGCATAGAAAACAGTCAACAACAGAACTCATATGATGCACTGTGGATAGAAGATTGTGGAGGGACATGATCACCTATGCCATCCGTTATGGCACATGATGATGAAACAAGTATTGTGGTGATTCATGATTATACCAAGAAGTTACAATGGTGGTTTTCTGATCAGAACTGGTGCGAATGAATGCAATGATCATAGCACAATAAGCCTTATGAGTCACATGACTAAGATATTACTAAGAATCATCATGCGAAGAGTGCAAAAC
The DNA here is from genome assembly GCA_032433765.1 of Megaustenia siamemsis. Lineage (NCBI taxonomy): Eukaryota > Metazoa > Mollusca > Gastropoda > Stylommatophora > Ariophantidae > Megaustenia > Megaustenia siamemsis. The sequence continues at coordinate 36,531,605 of JAVIAB010000041.1, read as the reverse complement.
AAAATCAGTCCAGAAAAACGTGAGTCTAGACCATCCACAACATTAACGTTCAGCGACAAAATCATCTATGACGGCGGTAAGTGTATGTATTCAGATGCAGCCCAAATGACATCATCGAAGAAGGAAAACACGACAGGGCAAGCGTGGTGGCATTAAACTGTCGAAGTGTGAGAGGCTAGGCCTAAAGTATGTGTTTAGCACACCATACCACTGGCTCTTTGCTACCAGCTTTACCGCAGCATTGCAATTATTTGCCTGGTCCTTAAAGTAACGACAGCCCATTCTTGATAAGCTACTGTGCGGCGCCGATATAATGGTTTTGCAAGAAACTCTTCTTGGTGACAATACAGTAAGTACTCCTGGCTTTCATTGTTTTTACAATAGGCGACACCTTGGGCAGGCCATCCTTGTGTGCAACAATATGGTGGCAGCTGAGATTGATATGTCTGCGTGGAACAATGCAGAATTGCAGGTACATGCGGTTAGGGTGCAGACCCCAGTCCATTTCGTGATTGTTAATGTGTATGCCTGTAATGGGAAGGTGAACACACAACAATGGCAGAATCTCTTCGAGTTCGATGAAGAGAGCGTCATTTTCTGCTGAGACATTAATGCTAGAGGAAACCCGTCGGGTAACGCCATAACCAACAAGCAGGGAGAAGACCTAGAGAATGCACTGGTGTCGGCCGATTTAGTATGCTTGAATGATGGAAAGGCAACAAGAATGGCCACTCGAACAGGGAACTCTGATAGTGTCATAGACCTGGCACTGGTGTCTTCCACCTTCGCACTGGTTTGCAGGTGGAGTGCACTGGGGCTCCACGGAAGTGATCACTATCCATGTGTCCTCCTAATTGAGAAAAGCAGAAATAGAAGCCAGAAAAGAAAGCTCCACACATTCAACGAGAAAACAGACCAGGACGTCATTAGCAAAATCAGACATAGGACAGAGCACCCCTCGTAGGAGGCAGGAGAGATGGACGCAGCAACCCTGGTTAAACGTTGATGTCGAGGAAACGTGGCGGAGCAAGAGACAAATGGCCAAGACATGGCAGAAAGCCAGAAGAAATAGAAGAACATGTAGACGAGTTTCTATTACGCCCCTTCTTATTTGATTTTAATCGTGAATCGCCATGCCGTGTTGTCTTTGATGTAACACCCCGTGATCTCTGTGGTTTCTTTCGTACTTCGCGCTGTATCTTGTGGTTACCGCTCTGACCCCGTCAGTTCGTTCGTCGCCAGTCAAGGATACAGCTGGACTGATTTGATAGACTCAACAACAACTGTTTAATAACATAATGTTCAGCCTTTATTTCATTCACAGTACATGCCCTCGAGTTTCGAGGCAACACGTTGACACTGACTTCCACCAATCTAAATTCGTGAGCTTATTATACACCATGCACTACAAACACTTTCGTACACGTTCCAGATAAATATCAAAGTTCAGCTGACCACGGGACAACTGCCGGAATTGAGTGGCGATTTCCCCGTGCCAAATATCAATGGACAATTTTAACAGTTCAATTAATAACACACCCGTGGCTGACTTGCATAGTGAACTCAATGTATAAATATATCAAATAAACGCTCTTGCTCTCACCTTCCTTGTAGTTTACTAAGTTCAGTTCATAACACACATTTGGCTGACTTGAGTGGTGAGCTCAATGTATAAATATCTCAAAGAAACGCTCTTGCTCTCACCTTCCTTGTAGTTTACAAAGTTCAGTTAATAATAACACATTTAGCTGACGTGATTAGTGATCTCCCTGTCTAACACATCACTGAAACGCTCTCAATCGAGCATTTCTTGTACTTGCAAAAGCTGAGCCAACAACAACACATTTAGCTGACGTGATTAGTGATCTCCCTGTCTAACATCGCTGAAACGCTCTGAATCTAGCATTTCTTGTACTTGCAAAAGCTCAGCCAATAATACATTTAGCTGACCTGAGTATTGATCTCACTGTCTAACGTCACTGAAACGCTATGGATCAGCATTTCTTGTACTTGCAAAAGTTCAGTTAATAATAACACATTTATCTGACGTGAGTAGTGATCTCACTATCTCACAAATCACTGAAACGCTCTGGATCTAGCATTTCTTGTACCTGCAAACGTTCAGTTAACCATTAACACACTCGCCTGACAGAGTTGCTGTTGACGTTTCCTTCGTTGGAAGTTACTGCTTCATTGACACTGCTTGCCACCAGTTCCTTTGACAACTGTAGTCGCAGAGACACTGCTTGTATTTCGTGCACTTCTGGTAGCTATTTCACTGGACTGTCTACCCTAATAAATACTGTTTCGTTACACTTACTTCGGCCACACACTACTTGTGCTGCCACACAGATTTTATGACTAGTTCCTATGAAGACGGGAAGGCTAACTGTCCGCCTACCGTCTCAACCAAACTCTCCTAGACTACCCTTGTCTTGCGCACTCCTGACAACTCAATAGTCACATGCACACTCCCTTAATTTCACAAGATTTTCTCAGCTCCCCCTGACTGACTCGTGTTCACAATTTTCTCGTGCACTTGAACACCTATCAGCCCTCCTTCCTAATTATCCCCCCTTTGTTTACATCTAACCCTTCTCTCACTAACTTACCTATCACTGCTATGTCCTGTTTCAAACTTACTATTGCTATAGTCTGTTTCAACCCATACCCCCGCTCTACACTGTTTCACTGCATTCTACCTTCTCCGAGTTATTTAACCACACTTAATAACTCTTTAACTCCGATTCCCCTCTTATTTACATCCACTCCTCTTCAGCTCCTATCATGGATCTCCTCTACCCTTACTTCCTTTCCTCTCACTACTCTTCTACCTCCTTTATAATGTGCCTCCTATCCTTCCCCACATTGCAATCAGCAATTTTTCTGCCATTGACTCTGCAATAGTCTTTCTTTAATAATAATAATGGCTCACAGCCAACGGTTCATACCTAACATCTTGATACTGATGAAGGCCTCTCTTATAATAACAATGGCTCACAGCCAACAGTTCATACCTAACATCTTGATGCTGATGAAGGTTTCACTATAGTAATAATGGCTCACAGCCAACAGTTCATACCTAACATCTTGATGCTGATGAAGGTTTCACTATAGTAATAATGGCTCACAGCCAACAGTTCATACCTAACATCTTGATGCTGATGAAGGTTTCACTATAGTAATAATGGCTCACAGCCAACAGTTCATACCTAACATCTTGATGCTGATGAAGGTTTCGCTATAGTATTCATGGCTCATAGCCAACAGCTCATACCTAACATCTTGATGCTGATGAAGGTTTCGCTATAGTAATAATGGCTCACAGCCAACAGCTCATACCTAACATCTTGATGCTGATGAAGGTTTCTCTATAGTAATAATGGCTCATAGCCAACAGCTCATACCTAACATCTTGATGCTGATGAAGGTTTCACTATAGTAATAATGGCACACAGCCAACAATTTATACCTAACATTTGTATGCCTATAAAGGTCTAAATTAGACCTAGCTTTCTCTAAGCTCATCTATCTAAGTGTATCACATTGATAACTATCTCTTCAATAGAGTCATCCTATCCCTGTTTACTTAATTCCTATAGCCCTAGCTGTCACTCAGCTACTCAACTGCCTAGCTCTAAAACTATCCACACACTAACCTGCCAATTGTGAAACTTTTTCCATGCTGCCTCCTTGTCCTATCTTTTATATATCTCTCTACATTACCACCTTCTTACCCCTTTTTAGTTATTAAACCAACTTAATAACTAATGTGTACTATCTCCTTTCTTAACTATCCCTTTACCTTCTCTGGTCCCTCACTTAACTCCTCTTCTACCCTGTTACTTATATCTTCCGTATTTTGTCTCATAACTATCATATCTGTGATAACTTTTATTATCATCTCTCCCTCTATCATAATGTTGCTTATGTCTATCATTCCTTTGATCCCTTTTCCTATCCTTACTAAAATCATAAACACCCGGTTGCACCTCGTATCTATCCTTCCATATTCTATCATCTTGTTCACTGTATAAATCCTTAAATATTCTCTCCTCCTTCTCTTTTGTCAATTTTTCTATTTTATCTTTTGTTTTCTGTGACATCCTATTTTGTATCATGCGTATTGCTTCTATTCTATGTGTTCTATCCAGTCTGTCTTGCACCTTTTAATATATCTTCCTCTATGCCACTACTGCATTCCATTTCACTGCCTAACCTTTCTCTCGTATCTTGAGTTTTAATCCCATCTTCGTCTTTATCTCCCCTTGTCACTACTCTTTCATTAACAATATTAACCTGCACTCCTCTATCTTTTATGTTTGTTTGTTTGTCCGTCACTGTTCCCCTATTTCTTGTTCCCTTTTCAACCATCTGTGTAGCACTTATTTCAGTCTGTGTGTACTTTTCTTCTTTTTCAATCTCTCTAACTATGTCATTCTCCGTACCTACTCCGATATTAATATATTTTTTAATGTCCCTATCCTCTAACTTCGTCTGGGTCTCCCTTGTTCCATGTGTCTTCTTTACTTTCCTACTCTTTTTTGATTTCTTAGACCCTAACTTTTCTACTTTATTCATGTCATCTTCATCTACCGTCAAAAACTCTTCATTATCTAGTATATCTGCCCTCGTATCTGTTGTCCTAATAAATTTATCATTCTGTTCCCTAATCCTGTTATTCACCCGGATACCATACAACCTATTATTTATTATACTATCTAGCCTATCTCTTCTCCCTCTACTATTGTGTCTATAAAATGGTTTTGTCTTTGGGTTGTCTTGGTATTTGTTTCTTATTACTGGTCTGTAAATTTGCACTGTTATTTTGCTACTCTTTATTGTATGTTCCTTATTTAAAATATTATTAACTATGCTACTGTCTTTATAAAGTACTATAGCCGTATTTCTGTTGTCTAGTCTCGCTATGAATTTGTAAAACATTATCTCTCCAAATTTACTAAAATAATTCCTAACCTGTTGTTCTGTAATATCCTTCTTTAAGTTTTGTACTATTATCTTGCAGCTATTAGTTCTGGCTGCCATCTTTGTTGCTGTTTAACACTCTTTGCCCTCATCTCTTACTTTAACTGCCCTTTCTCTTTCCTTCTAATCTACTGTTCCTACTCACTTTCAATAGTTTCCCTTCCTATACTCAATGTCAATACCCTTGAGTTTCCTCACCACTCTTACCTGTGATTTACTGTCTCCACGAACTATCTCTATGTTTGTACCATTTTAGTACATCTCTCATCATACACATCTTACACCACAAAAAATATGCATCTATGGTTGTATAGCATCCGTCCTGCATTACCTCACAAACACTTCCACTCCCTTAAAAAAAATGTGTATACATCAGCATATTTCTATCATTCCTAATTCATACACTTCACATTTGTTGTCATTTTTCTCATACATTGTTTTCATTCTACAGCATCACCATCATGTGTGTCCTGCGTCGTATAAACCTACTACACTGAACCCCTATGTGTTTACCTTTATATTTATCAGCCCTCTCTAATGTTTCTTCCTACTCTAAAAAAAAATTCACTGGCCACACATGATCGCGATTTGTTGTATACACTCTTTTTGACAACTATTCTTTTTATTACTCATGTACTCTTATCATCTGTGGAGCAAAAAAACACATTTCAATAATACATTACTACAATCTTTAATATATTTAATTACTCTACTTGAAGATCCTTGAAATTTCACTATCTCTTGTCCATTAATGTCTTTGTCCTACACAATTTACAATCTATTACCGTCGTTTAACTTCTCTGTCGTTGTGATCTCCCTTCTTTCCTTAACACATGTTCTGCTTAACATACACACAATCCATATTGAATTTTGTCAATGTGCCCTAACTTCTAGGTACCTGTGACCCACTCACAGTGCAGTTGTACTCACTTGACCTGACGTCATCACCGGCGCCATTTGTAGACAATTATTATTATACACCATGCACTGCAAACACTTTCGTACACGTTCCAGATAAATATCAAAGTTCAGCTGACCACAGGACAACTGCCGGTTATTGAGTGGCGAGTTCCCCGTGCAACACATCAATGGACAATTTTAACAGTTCAATTAATAACACACCCGTGGCTGACTTGCATAGTGAACTCAATGTATAAATATATCAAATAAACACTCTTGCTCTCACCTTCCTTGTAGTTTACTAAGTTCAGTTCATAACACACATTTGGCTGACTTGAGTGGTGAGCTCAATGTATAAATATCTCAAAGAAATGCTCTTGCTCTCACCTTCCTTGTAGTTTACAAAGTTCAGTTAATAATAACACATTTAGCTGACGTGATTAGTGATCTCCCTGTCTAACATCGCTGAAACGCTCTGAATCTAGCATTTCTTGTACTTGCAAAAGCTCAGCCAATAATACATTTAGCTGACCTGAGTATTGATCTCACTGTCTAACGTCACTGAAACGCTATGGATCAGCATTTCTTGTACTTGCAAAAGTTCAGTTAATAATAACACATTTATCTGACGTGAGTAGTGATCTCACTATCTCACAAATCACTGAAACGCTCTGGATCTAGCATTTCTTGTACCTGCAAACGTTCAGTTAACCATTAACACACTCGCCTGACAGAGTTGCTGTTGACGTTTCCTTCGTTGGAAGTTACTGCTTCATTGACACTGCTTGCCACCAGTTCCTTTGACAACTGTAGTCGCAGAGACACTGCTTGTATTTCGTGCACTTCTGGTAGCTATTTCACTGGACTGTCTACCCTAATAAATACTGTTTCGTTACACTTACTTCGGCCACACACTACTTGTGCTGCCACACAGATTTTATGACTAGTTCCTATGAAGACGGGAAGGCTTACTGTCCACCTACCGTCTCGACCACTCTCCTAGACTACCCTTGTCTTGCGCACTCCTGACAACTCACTAGTCACATGCACACTCCCTTAATTTCACAAGATTTTCTCAGCTCCCCTGACTGACTCGTGTTCACAATTTTCTCGTGCACTTGAACACCTATCAGCCCTCCTTCCTAATTATCCCCCCTTTGTTTACATCTAACCCTTCTCTCACTAACTTACCTATCACTGCTATGTCCTGTTTCAAACTTACTATTGCTATAGTCTGTTTCAACCCATACTCCCGCTCTACACTGTTTCAAACACAACCTGAGCTCCTGAAGCGTCTGAAAGTAGAGGTCGACCAAAAAATTATGCACTTTAAACTATGCGCTAAGCAGGCTAAGGATGCCAAATGGGATGACTTATGTAAAAAAGTGTGCTCAGAAAAATCGCTCGCCACATTCTGGCGCCTTCATCAGAGCATGAATGGCACAACACGACACAGAGGCATACCAGACTTTCAGAGCACAGGCTGGATATGGCACAAATCTGATGAGAGAAAAGGGAAGGCCCTGCTTGCCCGCTACATTGAGCAGACGGACCAAAGAAATGAGGCTGTAAGAATGAGGATACAGGGATCGCTGTCAAAATTGTGTAAGGATGTAGGGCTGGAAGATCTCACAATCACAACAGATACCATTCGCACGACACTTAAAGGTCACACAACACTGCTCCTGGTCCAGATGGTGTTCGGTACGATGACATTTAGCTGACGATGACTTGACAGTATTCGGAGTGGTTAGATTAAGGAGGAGTGGCTACACAGCTACTTACTACCGCTACCAAAGCCAAACAAGGACCATTCTCAGATCAGTGCCTACAGAATCATCACAATGCAGAACACTGCGGGCAAGCTGCTGGAGAAAATAGTTGCCCATGTCCTCACCTGTCACCTTGAACAGAAACGCGCATTCCCACCCACACTCGGAGGTAATAGATATAACAAAGAGACATGGCTAAATGCGGCAGTCTTTGCCTATGACGTCTTCGAAGGCTTCTACAGACGAGAGGAGACATGTGCTGCTGCTAAAGATCTGGAGGATGCATACAACAGGGTACCATTTGAATATCTCATGCATATGCTTCTCAAACTGGCTGTACACCTCTTCCTCATTAGATGCATCGCCGCAGCACTGTTTCAGAGGAAGGTGATACTCAGATGTGGAAGTTGGTCTTCCGAGCCAACATCCATTTGTCCAGGGCTGCCACAAGGTTCACCATTGTCACCAGTTCTATTTAATGTGTACACAATAACGATCATGGAACAGCTGGATGGGAGGGGAAGAACTTTGACTTTTGCTGATGATATTCTGATATATCGACAGGGAAGAGACAGACGGGGAATCGCCTCCACAATGCAAGATGAACTCGATCGCATTTCTTCCTGGTGTGGGGTTTCAGGTGCCTTGGTTAATCCTAATAAAGCATCAGTTTCATGGTTCTCCCTTAACAATCATATCGTTAATATGACCACACCGGTAGTACAAATGGGAGGTGATGAGGTGACCAGGGACAAGTTGATGACATACCTTGGAGTTAAGTTTGATTGCAGCCTGTGTTTTCGGGACCACGTCGACCATGTGATAACACAATCTCGCAAAGGATTAGCTGCCTTGAAGGTCATGGCAGCTGCTAACATCGTGCAGAGGCTACTTACTCTTCTGTTCCAGGGATTAGTCCTCGCACCTATCGAATATGCCCTGGCAATTCTTACTGTCACTACGACTCAAATTGATAGGCTGAAGAAAATACAAAATGAAGCCATGCGCATTATCCTGGGATGTACGAGGGACACTCCCTGTATAGCAATGAGGTATCTTCTTGACTTTCCAACCATGGATGACAGAGTCAAGATCTGGAGAGCACGAGCATACCTGAAGATTAGTACAGATACAGAGCATCCATTGCACCATGTGCTCAATACAGTGAAAGATGCCAGGCTAAAAACAGGCAAATCATGGGTGGGCCAAGCAGAAGGTGTCATCAAACAGGTCTGTGGGCTTACTAATATCAGCGTTGGTGAGGAGTGGATACCGGTGCATACGTCATTCAAGGGGACTTTCTCGTGTATTGTCACAATCGACAGGAAAAGTAGGGAACAGAACCCGGTCGTGGTTAATGCTGAGGTCAACTGCAATAACACCGATGAGTCATCGAGATGCAGTCATCTATACAGATGGATCTGTAAGACGACACCAAAGAAGTACATGGGCATTTACAGCACACTCGGCAGGCAGAATAGTCAAGGAAGACAGTGGTGCATACGTCATGACCACGAGTAGCATGACAATGGAGGCGATGGCAGTGACCAAGGCATTCAAATGGTTAGAGTCACAAGACTACACCTACGCATGTATACTGAGTGATTCAATGACAAACATAGATCCACATCACGTCTGCGGATGATGGAAATGGGAGTTAAGATGGGCACAGCCAGAAATGAGAAACTTAGTGGCCGTGTAAGAAGACTTATCAACCAACATAGAGATGGAGTTGTCAGTCGCTGGACACTTAGAGCAATTGCTGAGGAGGGGATCTGAGCACCCATGGACATGTTCGGAGTGCAATGATGATGGCCTGCAAATTACTCAATCAGTCCAGAAATTAGTGATGAACAGTGTGGTTTTGTTAGAGGTAAAGGAACGAGCTATGCCATATACATAAGATCTTTAGTAGAAAGAGCCATAGAGGTGAAAACAAATCTATACCTATGTTTCACAGATTATACCAAAGTATTTGACAAAGTAAAGCACCAAGAAATAATCACAATTTTAGAAAGCATAAACGTAGACAGCAAAGATCTAAGAATGATAAAGAACATGTACTGGCAACAAACAGCGGCCATAAGAACTGGAAACCAATTGGGAATATTTCAACAAATAAAACAGGGTGTTAGGCAAGGTTGTGTGCTGTCACCAGATTTGTTTAATATTTATAGTGAGATTATTTTAAGATCCATAAGTGGCATGCCTGGAATAACAATCGGAGGTCATAATATAAATAATCCAAGGTATGCTGATGATACAGTCTTAATCGCTAAGAGTGAAAATGAGTTACAAGAAATGTTGGACATTATAGTGAAAGTAAGCAAAATTAAAGGACAGACTTAATAGCAAAAAAGACAGAAGTAATGGTAACAACAAAGAAAAAGACATCATTTCAGTGCAAAATATTTGGGAACTTTGTTAACCTCAGACGGAAAATGTACAACAGAGGTGAGATGCAGAATGGCTCAGGAAAAAGGAGCTTTCCAAAAAATGAGGAAGATACTATGCAATCCATTTTTGACAATAGAAACAAGCAAAAGAGTTCTTAAATGTTATGTAGAGCCAGTCTTAACATATGGATGTGAATCATGGACAGTAGGACAACAGACAAGAAAATCACTGGAGTCTGTAGAAATGTGGTTTTACAGAAGAATGCTGAGAATACTATGGACAGCTAAGAAGAGTAATGAAAACATTCTGAAAGAGGCCAAAGCAAAAAGAGGGCTAATTTCCAATATTAGGAAGAAACAATCATCATTTTTTGGTCATGTAATGAGAAGGGAACAGCTGGAATATATTGTAACAACTGGGAAAATTGAGGGACGAGGAGATAGAGGGAAGCAAAGAAAAAAGATACCAGACAGCTTAAGAGAATGGCTTGGCAGAAGGTCAACAACAGAAATGATAAATAACTGTCAAGATTAAAAGTTCTGGAGAGACATGACCACCGACGCCAGCAGGCCTGGTACTTGATTATGAACCAAGTATTCCAACTTTCCTCTTCTCATGATGTGCCCAAAAAAATGTCAATTGTTTCTTTCTGATGTTTTTTAGGAGCTCCCTTTTTATGTTGGCCTCTTTGGTCTTTTTAGCTGTCCACGCATCTGAAATGTTGCACTTGTTTCAAATTTGTCCTGTTTATTTTTATGCTGCATGATGGTGATGATTGTTTCTTTGATATGACCATTACTTCTGTTTTCTTGCTATTCAGACTAGGACCTTTCTTGTTGCTTTCTTTTACTATTATGTCTATCATTTCTTGTAGTCCATTCTCTGTCTCTGCTACTAAGACTGTGTCATCCACATATCACAAATTATTTATGTTGTGACCGTTGACTTTTTTGGTCTACTATTGATCTCATAATATTTTCACTGTAAAGCGAAAACAAATCTGGCATCATAACACAGCCTTGTCTGATTCCTTGTTTTATATATTGGAATTGTCCTGTTTGGTTGCTAATTCGTATAGCTGCTGTTTGTTGCCAGTACATGTTTTTTATGATTCACAGATCCTTGCCATCAATGTTTAATTTCCCCAGCATATTGATTACTTCCACATGCTTTACTTTGTCAAATGCTTTTGTGTAGTCTATAAAGGACATATATACATCTTTCTTTACCTCTATAGCTCTTTCTATCAATGTTCTCAGGATGTACATTGCATTATTGGTGCCCTTTCCTCCCACAAATCCACATTGTTCTTCACTTATTTCTAGTTTTATTTTGTTCCTTACATGTCTCATGATGATTCTTAGTAATATTTTCATCATGCGGCTCATGAGACTAAAAGTGAGATGGTCCTCACAATCAGTGGGGGCCTGACTTCTTTGGTATGGTTACAAAGATAGATTTTAGTAGATTCTTCCGGTATGCGTCCACTGTTTATATATGTCATTGAATAGTTTTTTATGACGTGTACTCCCAGCTCTCCTAATGCATTTACCTCTTCGATTGTTATATTGTTGGGACCTAGTACTTTGCCTCTTTTCATGTGTTGAATTGCGTCCTCCACTTCACTCTGCATTATTGATGGGCCTGTGTCTTTGTTTCAATTGTTTAGCTCTGGTCTTTCATCATCATAGAATTGACTGATATATTCTGTCCATCTTTCCATTGTCTTCTCCTGTCCCATTATTATATTTCCTTCCTCTGATTTCACACATCCTGAAACTTTTACCTCTTTTTTTCCCGTTAATTCATTTAACTGACTGTGCATCAACTTTGAGTCTTTCTTTTGTTGTTTTTCTACTTCTTCACATTTCTGTTTTAACCATCCTTCCTTAGCTTCTCCGCATTTGTTCTGGATCTCCTTGTGCAATATTTGTATGTCCGTCCTTCTTTCTTATGTTTTCATCTTTCGTCCATTAGTTCTAGTATCTCTTCTGTCATCCATTTCTTTTTGTTGATTCTTTTAGTCACTGGTATTACTTCTTTTGATGTTTGTTTAATTGATTGCTTGAGCATTTACCACTGCTCCTGGATGTCCTGTATTTTATCAGTAGCATTATATCTATTTTGTACGATCATACTGTACTTATCACTCATCTGTCTATCTACTCTAAGCACATCTAGTTCTAATTTCATATTTCTTGGCGATTTATGTGTCTTCCAGTTTTATTTTTATCTTTCCAACTACTGATACATGGTCACTATTGCAATCTTCTACTGGCCTTGTTTTAACAGATGTTAGCCCATTCCTGAAACTTCTCTGTACCAGTATAAAATCAATTTGATTGTGTATTTTTTTGTCTGGGCATTGCCATGTCCATAGTCACCTAGGGTTTTGTTTGAACCAGGTGTTACCTATAATCAATTCATGTGGTGTCTTTGCCCAATCTATCCCCTCATTCATCTCTCCAAAGCCATGCCCCCCAGTCACATTTTGCACTTTAGCTGCTCCTACCTTTGCATTGAAATCCCCTAATATAATAGTTTATTTCTTGGGATTTACACTGCTCCATGATCATCTCTAGCTTGTAAAAAGTGTCAATGTCTTCTTCTTCGCTATTACTTGTTCGTGCATAAACTTGAATTCTGTTGATATCCATTGGTCTACCTCTCAATTTTACTAGCAGAATTATATCTGATACTAGCCAAAATCCTTTCACTGTTTTGCTTCTTTCTCTATCTAAAATTATGCCTACTCCTCTTTCATGTGTGGTTCCCACCAGAGTAAATTACATTTCCACTGTCGAGTTGTAATAATCCTGCTCCTTTCCATCTCATTTCACATAGTCCCAAGATGTCCAATCTCATTCTCTTCATTTCTTGGCTGATGTTTTCTAGTTTGCCAACCTGGAATGCTGATCTAATGTTCCATAAACAAATGTTCAATAAATTTATAGAATATTATATACTAAGTGAGGTTGCGAGTACAGCTGCAGAAAACAATGTAAAATGAACAAAAAATGGTATAAAGCAGCTAAATTAATAGAGAGATGAGACAAACTATGTTTTGTCAAATGATAGTCTTCAACAAGTACAAAACACATACTATTCTAAAATAAATAAACACAGAAATCCAAACACAAAAGCTAAACAGTAAGAGTGATCTCAAAAATGGTAGAAAGAAGAGGTGGATTTATGTAGTTGTTGGTTTCAACTGATTAATAGAATAGGACAGGTGGAATTTAAATAGACCAAAAGGAGTCAAACAGTGAAAAATTAGAAAAGGGGTGTCATGAGGATGAATGAAAGGAGAGGCTCCATAGGATGGGATGAAAGAGAGAAAAATAGGGAAAAACGGAGAAAACGAGTGGCAAGGGGGAAAAAGAGCAGGAGAGGTAATAAAGACAGCACATGGAGGAATAAATGGGAGAGGAGACCAACGATAAATGAAAAGAGTTTAACCTCTCAGAAGGAGAGATGCCAAAATAGGCTATGAGTTTGTCCTCCAAAGCGAACCATATGTGGGTTTCAGAGGAACAGGATACGATGCAGGCAACCCGGAGGTCATCAGAAGCATCATGGTCTGTATATCTGAAATGGGTGGAGGCAGGAGGAGAATCACATTACATGTTATACTAGTTTTCACAGACTCTATCCTCTAAATATCGGCTAGTTTACCTAATATATATCTTTAGACATTGTTGACAGATGATTGTGTATATGAGATTATGGGATATACAGGTGAAGCCTTCCTGGATCTCAAAAGGGCCATTCAAGAAAAGGGACTTAGTGAGTTTGTAGCACAAAAGGGCATGTACTGCATGATGTGTTGCTGCAGGCAGTGCCCCTCATGTCCAGGCAAAGGGTTATGAAGACAGCCTCTAACCAAAATATTTCTAAGGTTCCTATCAAATTTTAAAGCCTCCAAAGGTGAGTCAGAGAATAGAAGGCAAGTGATAGGATTAGAGTGGAGGATAGGTAGGTGTCGTTTGAGGATCCAGGAGAGAAAAAGGTTTTTGACGGCATACATAGAGATTCATAGTGGAAAAATACTCAGATAATATGGAATACCACAAAAACTGATTAAAAGATCATCAAAGATCTTTATGGTGGCTTGCGGTGAAGTTTGCATAGAGGCAGTACTGAGTGAATAGTATTAGTTTGAAACTGGAGTGAAACAATGATATAAGTTATCTCCCTTGTTATTTGGAATTCCTATCGACTTCATAATGCAAAAATACTGTACAGGCAAAAAACAATTGGATGGACACTTGGATCCCATTTGCAGGACCTTGATTTTGCGGATGACAGTTATTATCAATAGCAATGTAAAAAAAAAAAAAAAAAAAGTAAAGTACCCCCATCACGCCAAGTGGCGTAGAGGAAAATATGGTGTTAGTGACCCTATATTTTACAGACCTTCAGCACTTGATTTTTGGGGTAATGTGGTTGGTATTACGCCCCTGCTGCTTTACTTTCCCACAAAATAATCCGGTACCCATTTAAGGCTGGGTGAACCCGGAAGCCATCGGTTGGGATCGAACCCTACCCCTTGTCCTTTGTAGTCCAGTTCACTAACCACTGAGCTATCGCGGCTCCCCAATGTGAACATGGGGAAAAAAAAATACCATGTCATCAATTGCTAGGAAAATATGACATGAGATCAACCAAGAAAAGACAAAAGTAATGAAAAATTTAATTTGCCCACAAGAAAAAAAAATATACATTGAAGGAAAGGCAAGGAAGAAGTAAATCACTTTGTATATCTTGGAAGTTGCATAAATCAAGGAAACACAATGAGAGAAATTAGAATCAGAATAGCAAAGGCAGTAATGGCTTTCAAAAATCTTGATTAAATATGGAAATCAAAATTATTAAGCACAAAAACAAAGCTCAGGATTTTCAAATCAAATGTTTTATCCACCCTTACTTACTTATACTTAAAAACAAATGCCCCAGAAAAATACTTTGTATACCACGGAATGAATTTAAGACTAATGCAGAAATAAGAGAAATGACAACACATCCAAAAATATAATATATAATCAAGAGAAGAAGGTGGTCATTTGTTGGCCGTGTGATGAGAAGAGGCAACAGAGAATCTCAAAGCAGGCCCTCAAAGTGGAACCCAAGGATTAAAAAAAAAAGAGACCGACTTAGAGAAACAGTAAAAAAAAAAACCAATAAGGCAACAACAGCAGGCATCAGCTCCCTCGCTGAGATTGAACAACTCGCTCAGAGCAAGGATGTTTGGTGAATTACAATGTGGCTCCTGCGCAAGGACTGATGTTTGATAACAAAGATCATTGGACACAAAGAATCTAGAATAGTCGTTCCCAGATGTTTTTGGCCCACTACTCCCTTTTGAGGAAAGAAATTTCCCACCGCCTCTCTGAAAATCTGCCTTCTACAAACAAGAAGAAAAATGCAGTGGCAAATTTGCGATTCTATTATGTTTCTGTAGCACATGACGCTCCCTACTGGACGAGGCGTTAGCTGTAAATAGAAGGTTGTGATTTGTCATGATTATTCCAGGCAATTTAAGAAGGTAGTTTGCCATTCCTTTCCTTCTTGGCAGTGACTGTACTAGTCGGAGATCGCAGCCATTGTCTCTATACATGAGATCCTCTGCCTGCCATCACGGTGTGGGGACCATAATACAGTTTTGTAATACATGTAGCATCATCTTCATTTTCCAGGAACTCCAGCACCGTCAAGGAGTTTATAAAACCTTTTCAATCAGGCACCTTTTAATAGCCAACAAACTTCTCCTGCAAGCAGCAAGTGATTGAATTCTTCATGGTTTTCCATATTGAGTTGTCCAAAGAGTCTTTCATGTAATGAATTGCTTCTGATTTTGTTGATTGCTTTAATGGCATAATATAATGCCCTAAGTAAATGCTCACCCAGGGTTTGGCAACTAATTACCATTAATGAATGACATAGTGTCTTGCGGTTACAGGGGTCTGCTTGGTCTCGAGGCAAGACATTGGTCTAGAGACAGAAAGGTTGTGAGTTCAAATTCTGGCTGCACTAGTTGGGGATTTCTATTATGACTTCTCACCGCGGCAACCACCCCTGATCTCAGCAGTGAGACCCGACTTGATATGTCAATTACTCATTGACGGAAAAAAATGTGAGTACCTCCAAAGCCATAGCTATTTGCCTGTGCAGCAAGGACCACTGCACATGGTTGCTGGAGAAAAACAGATTAACATGCAAAATTCAGTTCCTATACTCTAGGGATTTCAGCATAAGTGAAAGCTGGCAAATGGAAAAACAAAACAAAAAAGCATGCGAAACCACTTTTTAAAAAAGGTTGCTGACACCTATTTTATGATTTCATTCCCTTGTTTTCGCTCATGTAATAAATAGAAAATACAATAAATGTACTGACTGTACGAT
Source organism: Megaustenia siamemsis (assembly GCA_032433765.1). Lineage (NCBI taxonomy): Eukaryota > Metazoa > Mollusca > Gastropoda > Stylommatophora > Ariophantidae > Megaustenia > Megaustenia siamemsis. Next base: position 36,515,148 of record JAVIAB010000041.1, on the reverse strand, counting down.
TTCAAATAATATTGTACTGACACAAGTTTGCTACAATTTTATTTTAAAAGCGCTATAAAGGCAATGAAACATACGGTAGATATGAAAAAACATTTATAAAAGTACTCAGGTGTAAAGAAAAGTTGCTTTGTATGTGATTCCGAATTCATAAAGATAGAAGATGTCAAATATTAATTTTAAATATTTATTGAACTCTCACAAATAAATCAGTTCGAAATAACACAAGAACGCTTGAATTTCTTTTACAACGGGCATTGGCATACCACTCCTCTTCATCATATATATGGACAAAATAAATCAAGAAACAACCAACAATAAGGAAAAATCAACAAACAATAACATAGAGGTAGAAAACTCCAACATCAACGAGCTACTATTCGCAGATGACCAATGCCTAATATATGAGGATGAAAGCCTGCTACAACAGCATTTAACATCTCTAGATAAAAGCTGCACAAACTACAGTATGAAAATTAACACAGCAAAAACAGAGGCTATAAGAATAAGCAAATTAAGACACCCATTACACATTAAGATCAAAGATAAAGAAATAAAACAAGTAGAGGAATTCAAGTATTTAGGCACAATGTTCACAGAAGATGGAAAACTAGACAGAGAAATTGACATGAGAATACAAAAAACAAATGCTGTCACACACCAGCTTTCACCATTGCTAAGACATCCAAACATTTCTATGCCAGCTAAACAACAAATGATAAATAGCATTTTCATACCAACTTTGTGCTATGAAAGTCAAACATGGACCCTTTCTAAATCACATTTAAGAAAGATCAATACATGTGAGATGCAATGCTTGAGAAAAGTAACAAACAACACAAGAAGAGATAGAATACCAAATGAAACCATAAGAAAAATAGTAGGAACAAAACCCTGCCAAGAATGTATAGAACAACAACTTTAATGGTTTGGCCACCTGGTCAGAATGAATCCTTACCAATCACCATCAAGGGCGTTCGTCTCGAGAATGCATGGAAAAAGACCAAGAGGAAGGCCCAGAAGAAGATGGATAGATGCAGTGACAGAGACATGTAACAACAAAGGAAAATCACTAATTCAGACAGTTCGAGCAGCTCAAGAACGACAAATGATATAACCACGACACCTTTTAGGTATCAGTGAGAAGAGGAAAGAAGAAGAGAAGAAGATTGAACTCTCACTATTACCAACTGCTTTTCACACGCTTGAGAAACAATCTAAAATTGATTTTATACGTCACTTACTTATAGTTTCGTACTGTAAACCATTAATTTCACATGGTCATACGTGTTTGTTAATCTGAGAAATGGTGCACAAATCATACAATAGCTTAGGCATTCGTTGACAAATTAAGAGAAAGTAAACACACATTCGTTGACAAATTAAGAGAAAGTAAACACACATTCGTTGACAAATTCAGAGAAAGTAAACACACATTTGTTGACAAATTCAGAGAAAGTAAACACAGACGAAACAATATCAACACCTTTTTACCAGATCTGACAGACAAAGAGGTAGGCCTGATCCAAAGCTAATTAGATTACTATCAGTAGGTGGCTGAGTCAGACTATTACGCTTAGTTACAAACTACAAGATTTTGAATATTCAATTACTTTAGGATCACACTGATTTGCCAAACATGACCAGCAAGTAAACCCTCTGATTTAATTTGTTTATTGTCACAAGGCAAATCTCAGCTCATTATCCTTGAATGAACTTTCTTCAAAAATATCCTATATTCTCTTCATAACTTTCTTTATGCTTCCACCACCCCCTTATTTGTATTTACTGTCCCTTGCTCCCTCCCCATATACACTCACCCCTACTGCTGCCCCTCTATACAACTATAGCTTTCGGTTTATTCATAAGGTTTCGCCTTATGTCTTTTGGCGTGTGCTGGGACTGCAATGATGGGGGCTACATCAAACTTTCTTTATTTGGGAGATGAGTTAGTAATTCGAATGATTCCACTGGCACGGGTGGTTGAGCAATTATGGATTTTAATTCGTTTGCAGTGATACCGAGGCCTTCCATAACCAAACAATCAAATAACAACTATAGCGCCCCACTGGGAGTAGTAGCACCTGCTATGGGAAATGCTTAGAACTTTTGCTTTATATGCTGTCTTCAACTTGAAAGGACTACAGTAGGAAGCTGTAGTTTTCTTATTTTTCCTCCACAAAAATTTTACTTATATTTCAAGGTGAGTACCAGCACTTTTTTTTAAACATACTGATCATAAATATGGCATTTATATTCCTTGAGTATTGATGTTAAATCTATGGCTATTGTAAACAATAAGTAAACTCTACACAGCACTTCTTGTAGCTAATTAGGCTTAAATCTCATGACAGAACCATTTTTTTTTCTGTTTTACCATGTATATGCTGGGTGTTGTTCCAGCAATTTATGATGTCAACATTTCTCCATCAATCTTTACTGGTAGTAGCGGTTTTACTAAAACAATCTCACCTCTTAAGTTGTGATCTTTCTTTCATATGCACCAGATAAAGATATTTTTGACAATGATGGTAAGAATATACAATTTATCATTTGTAGTTTTGTTGTCTGTGATGTTAGATGGGGCGGAAGAATCAGAAATGATCAACGGCTCAGAAATTGAAAACAGCAAAGTGTGTGGCACACAATATGCATATTCAGGGCATGAAAGACGACTATGGCTGACCACCGTGAAAGAGTTTGGAGCCTCATCATGTAATATTCCAAAGAAAGTGATGAAGAGAAATTCAAACTTATGTCAGAAGAAAGATCTATGAATATGTACATGGAATGTTAGGATTCTTTACCAAGAACGAAAATCTTATTTTAGAAGCAGAACAATTAAACATAGATATTTTAGGCATATCAGAGACAAGATGGAAAGAATATGGGTACATAAAGGATGAAAAAAATACATTTATATATTCAGACAACACAACAGAATATCAAAGAGGTATGGAAACACTAATAAAAAGAGAGCTACAAAAATATATAAATACCCACTGGACATACAATGAAAACCAAATCCATTCAATATAGCAATAATACAGATGTACACACCTACTCAAGGCTATACAAATGAACAAATATAGAGGCTCACTATGAAGATTTAAATAAAGCTATGGAGCAAGTGAAATCCTTGAACATCTTGATTGTAATGGGTGATATGAATGCTAAAGTAGGAAAAGGTAGATACACCATTATAGGAAACCATAGTTTAGGAAAAAGAAATGAAAGAGGAGAAAATTTATACAATTTTGTGAAGAAAACAAGCTGATAATATGTAACACCTATTTTGAGCAAGAGAAAAGGGAACTATACACATGGAAAAGCCCTGGAAAAAAGAAGAGGAATCAAATAGATCACATAATGATAAAAGATAGATTCCATAAGAGCGTCAAGAAAGCTAAAACCTATCCAGGAGCAGATATTAACTCATATCACAATTCTGTAAAGATTAAAATGAAAGTCAAACTAAATAGAAACAAACAAAAGACTTATTTATCGACAATACCATTAGACATAACAGCTTTAAATCAAAAATGTTAAAGATACTTGTACAATACAAGTAAAGAATACATATCAGAAGCTGCTAGAAGATGGGATTGAGCAATCCTGATGAAAAAGTTACAACCAAATGGCAATGTATAAAGAAAAGCATACACAAAACTTGTGACATATTACCCAAAAAGACAATGAACAAAAAACAAAAATGGATAACTGATACCATCTTGAAAAAAAGGAAGAAAGAAGACAAGCAAAGAACCCTACCAAATACAACAAAATAGATAATGAAATACGCATAATGTGCAAAAAGGCAAAAAAAAGACTGGCCCAGACAAAAATGTCTAGAAATCAAAACTATGGAAAATAAAACAACATTTAAGAGGGATGCACACAGAAATAAAGAGAATCACTAATAAAAATAAAAAATCTACAGAAAGTGAAGGTATTGCAGACAAAAAAGGAAAAATTCTAATGGACAACAAAGATATAATTAATAGATGGCAGGAATATATTCTTCTTCTTCTTCTACCTTTTTAGCTCCCAGTGGAGCATAGTTCTTCAACAAACACTTTCCAAGTCGTTCTGTTTTTTGCCATTCTTTTAAGATCATTCCATGTCCTCCCCATCATCTTTATCTCTGCTTCTATCTGTCTTATCCAAGAATTCCTTGGCCTTCTTCTTTGTCTTTTCCCCTGGGGATTCCAAAAAAAGGCCTGTTGTGTAATACTCTCAGTTGGCTTCCGTTGTGTGTGTCCCATCCAGCGCCATCGTCTTCGCTGTATCTCTTTATCCACTGGTGTTTGACTGGTACATTTCCATAATTCTATGTTAGTGATTTTGTCCTGCCATTTCCATCCTTTTATTCTGCGTAAGCATCCATTAATGAAAGCCTGTATCTTCGTGATTGTCAATTTTGTTTTCTCCATGTTTCACAGCTATATAATAAGACTGCCTTAACATTTCAGTTGAACATTTTTATTTTTGTATTTAACCTAATTTCTTTGGATTTCCATATGTTTCCCAGTGCAATGAAAGCTCCTCTTGCTTTTGACATCCTTATTTTGGTATCATTTTCTGTTCCTTCCTCTTTATCTATATTACTGCCCAGATATATGTAAGATTGTACATCTAATAGAGGTATTTCTCCTAGTTTTATTTGGTTATTGCCAACTGTATTAATTCTCATAATGTTGGTCTTATCTCTATTAATCTTCAGTCCCAGCTGTTGTGATCTCTTATCAAGTATGCTCATTTTTTCCTGCATCTGTTGATGGCTGTGTGATGGGAGAGCAAAGTCTAAATCATCAAGTTGTTTGGTCATTGACCACTGGATTCCATTTCTGTTGTTTTGAGTTATTTTCATAATCCAATCTATGGCCAGTAGAAAGAGAAATGGAGACAGAAGGCATCCCTGCCTTACTCCTGTTCTTATTTCAAATGCTTCTGTAAGCTGTCCTTCATGCACCACACTACATTTCGTTCCTTCATACGTTGTTTTTATCAGGTTAATAAACTTTATGGGGATTCCGTAATGATTCAGTAACTTCCAAAGCATTCCTCTGTCTAAACTATCAAATGCCTTTTCATAATCTATGAATCCAATATAAAGTGGGGATTTTATTTATTTGATCAGTACATGATCTGTTCTTCCTAAAACCTGCTTGTTCATCTCTCAAATGTATCTATATGGCCTCTTTTAGTCTCTCCAGAATGATTCTGCTTAATATTTTTCCTGGCACTGATAGTAGCACAATTCCCCTATAATTTGTGCACTCCTGTAAACTTCCTTTCTTTGGTAGTTTGATCATATAACCTTCTTTCCAGTCTTTAGGTATTTCTTCCCTCTCCCAAATTTTATCTAATAGATTATGTAGCATCTTGGTAGAGGTGTTAATATCTGCTTTGATGGCTTCCGAAGGAATTTCATCTGGTCCTGTGGCTTTACCATTTTTTAATAGTTTGATGGCTTTCATTATTTCTTCTTTGCTTGGTTTTCCACAGTTAACGTGTAACTCTTCTTCTGCTGGTAGTGTATCTGGAGGATTATTTGAGCCGGGTCTATTCAAAAGTTCTTCAAAGTGCTCTTTCCATCTCTCCATTTGTTCCCTTATATTACTAAGCAGATTTCCTTTCTTATCTTTAATAAAGGCATTGATCTGTTTGTATTACCACTTAATTTCTTTGTGTTGTTGTACAGTTCTTTCATATTCCCTTTATTTGCTGCTTCTTCTGCCTCTTTAGCTAGTTCATCTATATATTTCCTCTTATCCCTTTTAATGCATCTTCTCACTTCTTTGTTCACCTCTGTGTAAGCTTCCTGTGTCTTGGCTTTATTACTTCTCGTTTTGCTTTTATTTATGTCTGCTTTCTTGTTCTTTCTTTCTTTAATTTTGTCCAGGGTCTTTGCTGTCATCCATGCCTTATTCTGGCGTTCTCTTTTCCCTAGTGTTTCTTCGCATGTCTCTTTCCATATATCTTTTACCTGTTTCCAATGATCTTCTATATTTATTGTATTTTCTAGTTGTTGGAGGACTTGGTATTTGTTTGATATTGTGACTGCGAATTTATCTTTAATTCCTTGTTCTTTAAGGAACCCTACATTGAAATAATTTCTACCCTTATTCGTTGTAGTATTCCTTTTTAGTTTAATTTTAAGTTTGGCTATCAGAAGCTACAACTGCTCCTCTTTATACTTTTACATCCTGTAAGGATGACTCAAGGCAATTGATAGCCATAATTTAATCCATCTCCAGAAAATGTTCAACATCATTTGGAAAGCAGAGAAGACGCCTCATAAATGGAAAAAAGGAATCATTGTTAAGATTCCAAAAAAGGGCAATCTTAGAGATTGTAACAACTGGAGAGGCGTGACACTTTTGCCAGTTGCCTCAAAGTTATTCTGCAAAATCATCCTAAATAGAATAAAGGATTCAATAGATACAGTAATGCGTGAAGAACAGGCTGGGTTTAGAAAAGGGAGAAGCTGCCTTGACCACATGTTCACTCTACAACTTATATTGGAGGAACACATTGAAAAGCAAAAACCTTTTGTACTTAACTTCATCGACTTCAAAAAAGCATTTGACAGTATTTATAGAGATTCTTTGTGGAAAATTCTGAAGCATTATGGCTTACCATAAAAAATCATAAATATTATTAAAGACGTGTATGATGGTTACACATGTGCCGTTCGAACAGAGAAAGAACTGAGCGAATGTTTCCCAATAGAAACTGGGGTTAAACAAGGATGTATTTTATCGGCCTTGTTATTTGGAATTGTTATGGACTTCATAATGAAGAAATGCTGCACTGGTAATAAAGGCATCGAACAAGGAGAAGACCATTTGGAGGACCTCGACTTTGCTGATGACATAGTTCTCATCAGCAGCCAAATAAAAACGATGCAGGAAAACACAAATGAACTATCATTAATAGCCAGCAAAATTGGGTTTAAGGTCAATCATGAAAAGACTAAAGTCATGAAAAGTTTAATTCCAACAGACGACAAAATATACATGGAACACAAACCAGTAGAAGAGATCAATTACTTTACCTATCTTGGAAGTCATATTGACCGAGAAGGGGATACAAGCAAAGAAATTAGAATCAAAATAGCTAATGCAGCAATCTCTTTCAGAAGCCTTGAAAAGTTGTGGAAATCAAAACTCATCAGCACAAACACAAAACTTAGACTATTCAAATAAAATGTACTATCAACCCTTACATATGCGTGTGAAAGCTGGCAAACAACAAGAGACATAGAAACAAAGTTGAACGCATTCGAAAATAAATGTCTAAGGAAAATACTTGGTATAGCTTGGAACGAGTTCAAAACAAATGAGGAAATTAGAGAAATCGCCAATAAACCACTAATATCTTCAGTAATAAAGAAAAGACGATGGTCATATGTTGGACATGTGATGAGAAGAGATAATAACCGAATAGCAAAGCAAGCCCTCATATGGGAAACAACAGGTAAGAGAAAAAGAGGAAGACCCAGAGAGACACTGAGAAGAACATTGATAAGAGGCAAGAGCAGCAGGATTCGGCTCCCTCAATGAGATAGAGCTGCTTGCACAGAACAGAGACAAATGGCAAGATTTGAAAAAATATTTTTAAAAGAATTGAAAACTGCTAGAACAAAAATTTAGATAAGAGAAGGAGTATCTTGGTCTACGCCCTATGGGCCGGCTACGGCTCGAAAGGTCAATAGATAGAAGGATGACTTAAACTTATAATTAATACATATGTGATCAATTTTATTTTCCATTCTATGATCTGGTGACACCCATGTAGCTTTGTGTATTCTTTTATGTTGGAATATTGTTCCTGCTAGGCTCACTTGATTAAGGGTGCATAAATTCACAAATATCTCTCCATTCTCATTTATATCTCATAAAGTCCATGTTTTCCCATAATCTCTTTGAAGCCTCTGTTGTCTGATCCTACTTTAGCATTTAGGTCTCCCATCAAGATTATAATATCCTTGGCTCTTGCATCCATCTGACATTGTAGCTGTTTATAGATATCATCTTTAACTAAATCATCTTTATCGTTGGTTGGTAGGAATATATAACAGAATTATTTTATGACAAAAGGGGAAAGGAATCAATTATAAAATGTACATCAAGCTATAAAATCTTAAAATCTGAAGTCGAAAAAGCTATACAAACAATGAAAAATGGGAAAAGCTGCAGGACCTGACAACATACAGATAGAGATGATAAAGGCACTAGAAGATTTTGGCATTGAAGACCCCCAGACATAAGCAGCAACATATACCATACATTGAGTTATTTGTGGGTCATTATCATTGCACTCCAAGCATGTTCATAGGTGCTCAGATCCCCTCCTCAGCATGTCCTGCAGTGTCCAGCAACTGACAACTCCAGTTCTGTCTTGGTTGACAAGTCTTCTTATACGCCCACTAAGTTTCTCATTTCTAGTTGTGTCATCTTAACTTTCATTTCTTTCATCCAAAGGAGTGACATGGACTCATTGTTGTCAAAGTCCTATGCCCTTCCCACATCTCGGAGGGCATTGATGATGTCCACCCGATCCATTGGTTGATCGTCTCCAATTACAGCGCAGCTAGCCAACCTTTGGTTCTTTGGTTATGGACCCCCGGTATCACTGCAAACGAATTAAAATCCATAATTGCTCAACCGCCCGTGTCAGTGGAACCATCAGAATTACTGTCTCATCTCCCAAACAAAGAAAGGTAGCTGTAGTCCCCATCATAGCAGTCTCAGCACACGCCAAAAGACATAAGGCGAAACCGCACAGAAAGTGAGCATAGCCAACTGTTCCCTGTTATACGATATTATCATTCATCGTAAATAATTGGAATATCGAAACATGATCAAAACGGATGAAACACACAGCTCACGGTGTGCACAGAGCACCTAACTCAGTAGCTCCTGCAACAAGCCGGACTTGGAATATGAGGAAACTGCAACAAGGAACACTGTCATACATAGCTTTCAATGGTTCCTGCCGCCTATCCACCATATTGACCAGAAGTTTATGTCCTCCCGAAAATGATGATCGTCATATTTTTTAAATGTACAGCGCTTGATGATGTCAAGTCATCGTTTTTGACTCCAAATCCGAACATATAAAACACAGTTAGTCATCAGATTATTCCCGTCACACATCAAACAACAGACCGTAAGATTAGTGTATGGCCGGTCTTGGGATATACGATGAGCCATTATGATGACAGAGCACACACAACAATGGCACCGCCCTTAAATTCCTGATTACTCTAATGAGTGCAGCCTACAACGAATGAAACACGGCGCAAATTCCCTAAAGAGATAAAACTGCGGTAAACTTGACGAAACAGTTTACATTAATGATTTGTAACGTGAATAACTTGCGTCAAGCAATTCCAACAACGGTAATGAAAAGCACACAATGTGACGTAGAGCGCAGATCAGCTCTAGATGGTGGAAGGTCGCATTCACAATACTTGATTTGTCAAAAAGGTATATTGCTGTGCGTATTACACCGCTTCATCTGCGCAGATATGTTAAGTAGAACATCATTTTGACTTTAATGCAGAAAAGTGCAACGGAGAGCCGAAATTAATCAGACCCCAAATGCACTTTCTGCAGTGATCGAGAGAACGTCAATTAGTTCCACCATCTTGGAACCGAAGTTTAGCCAACCTGTCCACTCCTTCATTTCCCCGAACTCCTACATGTCAAGGGACGTAGATAAAGGTGACCGTATGTAATTTTTACTTCTACAATGACTCTAGCCATTGCATGGTACAAAGCCGGCCTCCACTTTTTTTTATCATGCTCATTGAATCACTCAGTATACACGCTTGTGTGTGGTCTTGTAACTAACCAGATGTATTCTCTGGTCACTGCCATCACCTCCACCGTCATACTGCTCGTGGTCATAACGTATGCACCACTGTCCTCCTTGACTATTCTGCATGCAGAGTATGCTGTAAATGCCCATGCAATCCTTTTGTATCATATTACAGATCCGTCTGTATAGATGGCTGCATCATTCTCATCACTGTTATCATAGATGAGATCGTTGACCTCAGCATTGACCATGACTAGGTTCTGTTCTCCAGATTTCCTGTCGAGTGTGAGAATACAAGAAAATGTCCCCCTGAATGACAGAGAAACCTGTATCCACTCCTTGACAGCATTGATATTAACAAGCCCGCAAACATGTTTGATGACATCTTCTGCTTGGCCCACCCATGATTTACCTCTTTTTAGCCTGACACCTTTCTCTGTGTTGAGCTCTTGGTGTAATGGATGCTCCTCATCAGCACTTATCTTCAGGTATGCTCGTGCCCTCCAGATCTTGAAAATGTCATACATGGTTGGAAAGTCATAAAGATACCTCAGAGTGTGGAAGGGAATGTGCGTATCTGTTCAAGGTGACAGGTGAGTCCACTGGCAACTATTTTCTCCAGTAGCTTGCCTGCAGTGTTCTACATCGTGATGATTCTATAGGCACTGATATGAGAATGGTCCTTGTTTGGCTTTGGTAGCGGTATCAAGTAGCTATGTAGCCACTCCTCCTTAATCTGGCCACTCTGAATGCTGGCATTAAACTCTTTGGCCAGTTTTTTTCAAGTCGTCAGCTAAATACCTATGTTATCGTACCGAACACCATCTGGACCAGGAGCAGTGTTGTGTGACCTTTTAAGTGTGGTGTGAATGGTATCAGTTGTGATTGTGAGATCTTCTCCAAGCACTACATCCTCACACAATTCAGAGAGTGACCCCCATATCCTCATTCTTACAGCCTCATTTCTTTGGTCAGTCTGTTCAATTAAGCAGAGCCTTCCCTTTGCTCTCATCAGATTTGTGCCATATCTGACCAGTGCTCTGTAAAGTCTGGTATGCCTCTGTGTCATGTTGTGCCATTCATGCTCTGATGAAGATGCCAGAATGTGGCTAGCGATTTTTCTGTGCACACTATTTTACAAAAACCATCCCATTTGGCATCATTAGCCTGCTTAGCATATAGTTTAAAGGGTATAATTTTTTGGTCGACCTCTTCTTTCAGGTGCTTCTAGAGCTCAGGTTGTGTTCTTCCATTCTTTCTGGCTTTCTACCATGTCTACCATACATGATACATACCAAATGAACTAAAAACATAAACTTTCATTGCCTCACATCTACACCAGATCTTGCTTTCCAAGACCTGGATTGGAACATTATACGTATTGTTGGGAAACAACTTGGAGGCAGCGACCACTGTTACAGTATGACTGATCCGGAAGGATAAAATGGCAATCAGAGGAAGAATAAAAAAAAAAGAATATGACAAACGTGAGAGAAAGAATAAGTTGTGGTTGGTGTAGAATAACAAACGAAACTTAGAATTAGTGAATGTAAATTAGTTCACCGAACTCAGAAAGATGAGACATAACAAGCTGACGTAACATAATGAGATTAAGCAGGAGGAGACAGCAGGTGTTCATTCTAAATGCCGAAGCCCTCTACAGATTTTCCACTAACCCGGGGAGGTTACATAAGGCAACAATGGAGAATAGCGTTGGACTCAGTACGAACATGTCTTTGAGATTAGGCAGACTTAGACTGTCGGCACACCTTTGACGTGAAATCGCTGGATGGGCTCCAAAACATTAGGAGATAACCAACCGACAAGGTGACGTATTCATGACAGCACAGGAGGATTCCAGTCGCCGAGACATCTTGTGATGTTCAGCGGTAGGAAACAATTGAGTTCTCTCTGACTAGGAGATTAAAAGATAGTGAGCCACAGAGTAGTACATCAAAGTAAATTTGGGGGAAAAATAGGTTGGTCTAGGTGGCCAATGGCAGCTTGTAATAGGGGTGATTGACAGATGTCGAGGCTTCACGGTAATTGACAGGCGGTGGACAGACAAGCAGCCAATGGGTTGATAGTCTTAGCAATTTCCCAAGAAAGACCATGCCTGTATTCAAGAATAGGCGTTGTCTTAACAGGAAACAAAAGCCTCAGGAAGACACACTTTACGCCCATGAAGCTCTGGATACACACCAGACAGAATGTAGCAGAGGAGATTAGAAACCTGCCTCAAGACAGAATGTAGGATTGTGAGTTAGTTAAAGATTTGCCCTCGAAGCTTTTGCGAACTGTAGAAACATCAGGATAGAAATGAGTAATTCTTAGAGATTGATCAATGGAGTTATTACAATGGATTATTTATCAGCACGAAAGATTATCTTAGAGATTCTACAATGCCCTTACAAGGCATTGATCAAGAACAGAGATTGGGTGAATTGAACATAGAATAAGAAGCTAACCACTATAGATTGTTAAAGAACTTTATTACAATCATGGAAGTTTACTTGTTATAAACACAACCGATTGGCTCTACAAAGTAATGTTAAAGTTAACATAAGAATTTATAGAATTATAGAACATTGCTGATTGAGTTAGAAGAGTGTTGTTATGCAATATGGAAATTATGAATAAAGACTGTTGTATCTTGTTACTACAATGATGAGTTATGTGTCTATCTACCAAATGAACATACTAATTACAAGATATACAAATTATAGATGTTCAACAATATACTGCCACTCCACTGACCAGACTTTTTAGTGGTGCAAAATGAAGGTGTCAAGGAGAGCAGCGCTCTTTCTAGATGGAATTACAAAAAGGCAGACTGGAAAATGTATCAACAATACACCAGTAACTGATTAAAGATCCAAATCCAGACAGAGACATTACAAAAAAAGTTGATGAATTCAGTAGACTAATAATACAAGCTGCCAGTGAAACAATACCTAGAGGTGCACAGAAACACTACAAACCATACTTTGGTAGTGAACTAGAGCAACTGTACAATGACATGGAAATATCTCAAAAGCAGGCAGAAAATAACCCTTGCCAAGAAAACCACAATAGCTATCGGCATGCTAAGGCCAAATTTCAAAGGGCTAAACTACAAGCCAGACGGAGAAGCTGGAAAGAGAAAACAGAGACTTTTGAATGAGATTTGTTGCATATTTTTCTCATTCTTTTGAATGCAGTCTTTGTTTAGACTACTCACTGCTCTGGACAAATATTCCCAATTGATTTTCTATTCTTATGGCTGTCTTTTTTGCCAACACATTTTTATTATTCTTAGATCTTTGATGTCAACATTTATACTCTATAAAATTATGATTTATTTCTTGATGCTTTAATTTGTAAAATGGGGGTGTTTAGAGGTCTCAAAGTAAGATGTAGATCTCTGGACAATGAAGGTCATGGGGTCAAAATCCACCATAGGAGGTGGGTTTTTTCATGACTTTACACTGTTATGTCTAACCACTCACAGATAATGGTAAAAAACAGGATGTCCTGAGTGCACTCATTTGTGAAAAATTTGGTCCTTTCGGTAGAGATATAAAGCGGGTGTATGCAAGCAACAACTTTGTCAAATGTTTTGGTATAGTCTATAAAATATAAGTACAAATCTTTTACAACTTAGAATACAGATGAACTATTATCAATAGCCAACAAAATTGGGCTTCAGATCAATCATGAAAAGACTAAAGTCATGAAAAGCTTAATTCCAACAGATGACAGCAGGATATATATGGAAAATAAACCAGTGGAAGAGATCGACCACTTTATCTATCTTGGAAGACACATTGATCGGGAAGAGGATACAAGTAAAGAAATTAGAATCAGAATAGCTAAAGCAGCAATGTCTTTCAGAAAGAAGCCTTGAAAAGTTGTTGAAATCAAAACTCATCAGCACAAACACAAAACTTAGACTATTAAAATCAAATGTACTATCAACCCTTACGTATACATGTGAGAGCTGGAAAACAACAAGAGAAATAGAAACAAAGTTGAGCGCATTTGAAAATAAATGTCTCAGGAAAATACTTGGTTATAGCAAGGAACGAACTAAAAACAAATGAAGAAATTAGAGAAATCACCAATCAACCACTAATATCTTCAGTAATCAAGAAAAGATGATGGTCATATGTTGGACATGTGATAGGGAGAGAGAACAACGAAATAACAAAGCAAACCCTCATGTGGGAAACAACAGGTAAGAGGAAAAGAGGCCAACTCAGAGAGACACTGAGAAGAACATTGATCAGAGAGGCAAGAGCAGCAGGAATAGGCTCCCTCAATGAGATAGACTTGCTTGCGCAGAACAGAGAGTAATGGTGAGTTTTGATAAAATATCTTTAGGATTTAAAACTGCTACAATAAAAATTTAGATAAGAGAAAGAGTATCTGGGTCTATGCCCTATGGGCCGGCTACGGCTCGAAAGGTCAATAGATACATAGATAGATATTTTAGCTGTGTTTTTGATCATTTGTTGAAGTTTTCAGGCATTTTCCCACATAGTTCTGCCCATTTAAACTTGTTTATTGATGGATTAAAAACATAATACCTACTGTCTGCTTGTTACACCAGTAACACTGGTATTACAGCATTTTAATCAATGACTTTTTTCAAGATTAAATGAGTCAGTTTTCATGGTTACTGTAACAGCCTAACCAAAATGGGATAACCTACATCATTCTTCACCAGATCCAGCAATTCCTTATGCTATCCTGTCTCCACATTCTATGATGTGGAGGTGTGGGCTCCTACATCATACTGGTTTCTACATAATTTAATATCATTAAAACAAATCAAAAACAGGTTTTACAAGGTTTACAATTGTAAAACTGAGTCATCATAATAGCTGATTTAATGTTTTGTTTATTCAGAATATTCAATTATTATACACTATAGAATAATAAAGTGCAACAAACTTCAGATTTTGCAGGAACTCATCTTCCTTCTCAAGAACATCCAACAGAAGAAATGAGTCTTCAGCAGGTTCATACACTTGATCAAAATCTTTTCCAGTAATGTTTCCAAGAATGGGTGTTTGAAACTTGTTACTCATTTTGAGCTTACACCACAAATCTGTAGAGAAAATGATTTATGTACATTTAATATATTATTTAGTTAGCTCTTTAAGGCCAAAGATGGCAGAAAAGTAAAACTCTCTATGTCAGATGATGTGCTGCTATTATCCTTCCAGTATCCTCAGATTTGGCATAGGGCTTGCAATGTATTTTGCTACAAGCCCTTGTTCAGGATGAGTCTCTCAATCTTAGCACGAGAGTTCATGCCCACTGTCATTGCCTCTCCATTCAAGGCTTCTTTTTCTTTTGTCTGGTGTTTCCTATTTGAGAGTCTGCTTTACAATTCTCCTGATATCTCTTCTCACCTCTACCAACATAAAACAAGCATTCTTTTGATTATATACATCGTTGCAAATTAATTTAAACAAACTGATTTTTTTCCCACTTTTTAATTGATTATCATGTTTTTATGCAGAAAAAGTTGCCATTCTGCATTTATTTATTTTGCTGTAATGGGAATGGATATTTCATAATTGTGAATCAGATAATGCATTAACTACACAATTGCAGTCATTACATCAACTGAAATTGCAGTCCTTACATTAGCCACGTTTGCACCAGGCTTATTTTGACTCCTGAGGTTACTTTTTCAAATACTTATAGTGTTTTCACAAATGTTTGCCATTGCAATTTCTTTAATTTCTCAGGAAAACTTTTATTTGTATTATGTTTTTTTTTACATTTTTGCACAGAATCATATTTTTGTCCCTACATAAATAATTTAATCACAAATGTTATGTAGACTGCACATAATTATAAAAACAGTAATTTTCTTCATTATCTATCTATCTATTGACCTTTCGAGCCGTAGCCAGCCCATAGGGCATAGACCAAGATACTCCCTCTCTTATCTGAATTTTTGTTCTAGTAGTTTTCAATTCTTTTAAAGATATTTTATCAAATCTTGCCATTTGTCTCTGTTCTGTGCAAGAAGCTCTATCTCATTGAGGGAGCCAATTCCTGCTGCTCTTGCCTCTCTCATCAATGTTCTTCTCGGTGTCTCTCTGGGTCTTCCTCTTTTTCTCTTACCTGTTGTTTCCCATATGAGGGCTTGCTTTGCTATTCGGTTATTATCTCTTCTCATGTCCATTGTCTTTTCTTTATTACTGAAGATATTAGTGGTTGATTGGTGATTTCTCTAATTTCCTCGTTTGTTTTTAATTCGTTCCACGCAATACCAAGTATTTTCATTAGACATTTATTTTTGAATGCGTTCAACTTTGTTTCTATATCTCTTTTCTTTTCCAGCTTTCACGCGCATATGTAAGGGTTGATAGTAACACTTGATTTGAATAGTCTAAGTTTTGTTTCTTTATTATACTTATCAGTTTATTTTACAGTATTACATATTTACTCTATTTCACAAACCAGATTCCTGTAAAATGTTCTTCAGCTGGTAATATTCCATAGAGTGGTTTTGAATATGTCAATGTCTTGGTTCTAAGTGTAATTTTCAATTAGCATCAATAATTCTTTAGAGTCCAACAATCTATAAATCTCATGTTTAATCATTTCTTTGTTAATGTTGTCTAATTTATATCTCCATGCCAGCCATCTTTTGGTAAAGGTAAAGGTAAAGGTAAAGTACGAGACTTGAACCGGCGTCTTAGCACGCGAGTATATACCCATATGTGCTCGGCCGCCTATCCAGAAATGTTCTGATATTTCTGTATAGTGTAGCCTCAAGCATCGAAACTCAGATGCGAAGCGACATTCCTCACCTTCCCAGGATAATATACCCTGGTACCCATTTCTGCCAACGGCTGGGTCGACCGTGGGGGTATTTTTTTTTTATTCCAACCACGAGTACAATTGCTCCCAGCGGGAATTGAACACGGGTTGTCCGAACGTCGGTAGTCTAGTCGGGTGGTTTTCCCAACTAGGCTACCGAGGCCCCCCATCTTTTGGTATCTGTAGGAACATTACAATTTTCATTCAGCCATCTTAATAATGTCTGGTCACTAATACTAAGGGCATGTTTTGTTCTTTTCGCCGGTTCGAAGTACAATGAAATAGCTTTCCACTTTAAATGTAAAATATTTATATAATTTCAATATATTGTTCTTGAGAGTAATTCTTCTAATTTTCAACGCCATCCCAATGAAACCACAAATTTTGAGTTGTGAAACGCCCCCTGAATTTTGCACACAAATTCCAAAAATGAAGCACTCACATTCACTATGTGTGAGTTCATTGAAAAGAAACATGACATGTTATTTTGAAAGACCAGGTGAAACCTATAGCAATATGGTCTGTAAAACTCATAAATAGTAGCCAAGTGAGATATATTTTTGCATTTTGAAAAAGCAAAAATCTTTACTAATTACATGATATGAGGGAAAAATTGTGGCATACAGCTGACGATGATATAATTATGTATTTTCAACAATTTTTACTTCACTAATACTGAGGTGTACATTTTTAAACAAAGGAAAACATTTGTGAACACACTATAGTTGAGATTCAGTCATTGTGTGGGATGCTAAATTTATTTAAATACATATTTCCAAAAAGAACACAAAGATCGTATCCCTACAGGAAGGAGAGAAAAGACCCACTGAGACAAAAAAACAAGAAGAGTAGGTGTCAGTCTGGCAATCGTTGTCTTTGTAATAAAATAGAAGAAAACTGATTCTGTTTCATCAAAACAAAAACGGAAATATGGCAGTAAGAGGAAAACATGTGTCAGGTCAGAGAATTTTACCTGCTACTGTATGCAGTAAACAGTACAACCTGTGGCTGCCCTGCTGCCTTGCAGGTAAGCTCGGGAGAGTAAAAGGCTAAGGGAGGGTACCTCGAAGTAAAACAACCCCACTGCCTTGTGGGTTCGACTGTTTAGTCAAAGGCTAGCGGAGCCAACCGTAAACAAACCGACGGAAGGCAACAGAAAACCACCATTGTAATTTCTTTGTACAATCATGAATCGCCACAACAATAGAAATAATGACAACAACGTTAAGGGGGATTCCAATGGAAAACCCTCGTTCGGTAGGGGACATCATGTGCTACAGGTGATACCCGATCGTCATCAAGCTACTGTAAGCAAAATAAAGATAAAACAAACTCTAAAGATAGGTACTTGGAATGTGAGAACACTCATGCAGAAGGGTAAACTAGAAAACATCATACAAGAAATGAAAAGAATGGGTTTACAATTACTGGGACTTTGTGAAATGAGATACACCGGATCAGGGGAGATGTATTCTGATAAACATAAAATAATCTATTCTGGAGGTACTGAACACCAAAGAGGAGTAGGTATCATCTCGAATGCAGAAAAAGCAAGAACAGTGAAAGGCTTTTACCCAATATCTGACAGAGTCCTTTTAGTGAAATTGAATGGATAGCCAATAGACATAAATCTTATACAAGTTTATGCACCAACAGCAGACAATCTAGAGGAAACAATTGATACATTTTACAACGAGTTAAATGAGGCACTTCATAAATGCAATCCACATGAAAACACCATAGTTCTAGGGGATTTTAACGCAAAAGTAGGAAAGGAAAGAGTTGAGGAAGTAGTTGGTCATTATGGCTTAGGCGAGAGGAATGAAATAGGTGAGAAACTTATTGACTGGGCAAGAACACACAACATGATGATAGGAAACACCTGGTTCAAGTAACATCCAAGACGTTTGTGGACATGGAAAAGCCCAGGGGACAACGCACGTAATCAAATTGATTATATAATGATAAGCAATAGATTTAGAAACAGTCTGGTGTGTGTGAAAACTAGACCTCTTCGTTGTTTCCAGATTTATTTTGTCTATATACATGATGAAGAGGAGTAGTGAAAGGACACATCATTGTCTTACACCTGTTGTAACCTAATATTTTTACCAGTCATAGCTGGTGCTACATCTGTTGTCACTCCACAAAGCACGTCCCAATTTAATAAAAAATATCTTGAAGAGCCGGCTAGATCGCTTTAAAAATGTCCTCACCTCTTGTGGTGCCCTTTGAGAGGTTGTAACATAAAATGTCTCCTCGTAATGTTAAAGAATTTGTCAATGCCCCTAATAAAGATAACTAATTGTGCTGTTTCGTTCATATCACTTGACTCATCTAAAGTGACAGAGAATGCAACAAACTCTGATGCACACTCTTTTAAGCCTCTTTAACATCTTTCTCCATGTTATCTATGCTCCTTCTGACCGTCCAACAAGAGGAACTCACTAGGTGAAATAAATAACTTTATCACGACAGAGCACTTTAGCAGCTTAACCTGAACCATCCAGACCCTGCTCCACCTCTTCGTGGTGCCTCTAGTAACAGACCAGCCTGTCTAGTCTGGCCAAGCGAGCAGGGATCGAAGAGGGAAGAAGACAACCCGGCACTCAAAAATGTCGTGCTGAAGTCGGATGTGTTGGGCCGAAAGGCGATAATATCAAAGTTATACTGCAAACCACAACACAACACAGACACACCCACTTAACATCCTTTTAAGGGCAGATGACGAAGAGGAATATTCTAGTCTACCAGAATACTCTAGAATACTTTAGTCATTGGGCAAACGCAAGCAAGCAAGCAAAACACTCACAAATTCTCCATTGGAAAATTGTTTCAAACTCTTTGCAATTTTTTCACTAACAATCTAGCTCCCACAAAAACATTTATTTACATTGTAAAACACACTTTGTTGACCTTCCAAAAGACTTCTTTAAATGTGTTATTGTGTCCTGACTAGCTTATCCTTCCAGTTAACTGTAGTTTTCATAATTGAATTGGAAGTGATGTCTCAGATTGTAGTCTTGCCTGTTTATATATTAAACTTACGAGAATTTTGTGACACAAAATAAAGAAATAATTCAAATCCATCGTTCCTGAAAAGTATGAAATTCTGTATCTACTTTCTTCCTTTTGATTGATAGTGCCACTATCTAACTAATTGTTGTTAGCTAATGATGTCAACCAGTTATTAACTTTAAATACATTGCTATTTAATTAAAAATGACATAACATCCATCCACCATTGCAATTCGTAATCCCTACCATAACCAGTGCTAAAGACAAAGACACACAATCCCTTTGATCTGATGCAGGATTGTCATAGAACAAAAGTCACCAAACAATGTGGAATATCACTAAAAATCACAACACCATCAAAGATCTGTACTGGCATATCTTCTCTTATGAAGTTCCTATGGAGGCAGGAATGAGTGAATGGTTTCAAATTGAAACCGGGGTGAAGCAAAATGTAGTTTATCTCCCTTGTTATTTGAAATTGTCATTTACTTCGAAATGCAAAAACTCTGTACAGGAAACAGCAACTAATCAATCATGTGCCATACCGGTTGGCGTAGGTGATCATGTCCCTCTCTTTCCTTTTATTTTGCCAGTTAACCAAGTATTACAGCTTTCTTCTTCTCATAATGTGCCCGAAAAATGTTGATTGCTTCTTTCTGATGATTTTTAAGAGCTCCCTTTTTGTGTTGGCCTCTTTGAGAACTTCCTCATTGGTCTTTTTAGCTGTCCAGGGAACTTTCAACATTCTTCTGAGAAATCCCATCTCTGTGGCCTCTAATCATCTTTTCATTTGTTTGTGTACTGTCCATGATTCGCTTCCATAGGTCAGAATTGGTTCTATATAGCACCGATGAACTCTCTTTCTAATTTCTATTGACATAGATTTGTTGCATAAGATATTTTTCATTTTCTGAAATGCTATTTTGGCAACAGCAACTAAAGAAATTGAAAATAAATAGATACTTTAAAAAAAAATCACCATCATCATTGAGTGCTGTC
The DNA here is from genome assembly GCA_032433765.1 of Megaustenia siamemsis. Classification (NCBI taxonomy): domain Eukaryota; kingdom Metazoa; phylum Mollusca; class Gastropoda; order Stylommatophora; family Ariophantidae; genus Megaustenia; species Megaustenia siamemsis. The sequence continues at coordinate 36,494,478 of JAVIAB010000041.1, read as the reverse complement.
TCCACATCGAAGGTTGGCTACCACGGAGCACCATTCCGCTTTATCTCTTGCTTTGATGTTGCAGGTTATCATAGGCTGTCTTGTCCATCTTTTGATGTTACCTGTCCATGTTAGTCTTGGTCTGCCTCTATTACCCTGTATTTTCCCTTCCAATATTACTTTTAGTAGGCTGTTGTGTCTTTTAACATGCCCCAAAAATTCCATGTCCATGTTTCTGCACCATAGATGGAATATTGAGAAGATATAACATTTTGCTATTCTTAGTTTTAGCCTTGGTGTTATTTGTTTTGCTGTTAGTGTACTTTTCACTGCATTAAAATTACTTCTTGCCATTCCTACTCTTTTGTTTATTTCAGTTTTACATTTTCCATCACTGGTTATCGTCATCATGTGCCATATCGGTTGGCGTACGTGATCATGTCCTTCCACAATCTTCTATCTAGAGTGCGTCGAATAAGTTCTGTTGTAGACTGTTCCCAATGCCATGACACTAAGCTATCCAGTAAATTTCTCTCTTTGTCATCTGCGATCTTTCTTTCCTTTTATTTTGCCTGTTATAACTATGTATTCCAACTTTCCTCTTCTCATGATGTGCCCAAAAAATGTTGATTGTTTCTTCTGATGTTTTTAGGCGCTCCCTTTTTGTGTTGGCCTCTTTGATAATTTCCTCATTGATCTGTCCAGGGAATTTTCAACATTCTTCTGAGAAACCCCATCTCTGGGGAAATGCCATCTTCTCATCACTGGTTACAGTATAGTAGTATATAAAGTGACGACTCTAGACCACATCAATTTTTTAAAAATAATATTTTTATTTTTTCGTAATTACCCCTACATGAGACGAAAATATAAAATAATAATTATTTTATTTTTTGCGATTATCTACTGATCGATACATAGGTATATACGATTTTAAAAAATATAATATTTCTACTTCTTCGTAATTCCCCCAATTCAAACGAAAACATAGAAAAATTATATTTTTATTTTTTGCGATTATCTACTGATAAATAGATAAATATATACTATTATTTACTCTATAAAAAAAATATATTTGTCTTTTTTGCGATTATCTACTTAATCGATAAATAGATTTATAATAAAACATACAATAAAAAAGTCTATATACGCTTATATTGATTTGTTTGAAATATTTTGTAATTTAACAACCGTGAAAAATCTGTATAATAATAATATGATAATAATAATAATTCAGAAATATAATCAGATCAATTCGGAAATTCCCAAAATGATTTGTAAACGAATAATTATTAAATTTCAGTAGGAAAAAAATAATATTAAAAAACTACACATATAAAATGGACCACAAAAGTTGTTCTATTTGTCACAAATTAAAACCATTTAATTGTTTTGTAAAAGATAAAACAGCAAAATATGGTGTTAGGGCAAGTTGTAAGGATTGTAATAAACCATATAAAATGAAACATTATGAAGAAAATAAAGTAAAATATAAAGAAGCATATCAAAATTTTATGATTGATAATCCTGATTATTATAAAAATTATAAAAGAAAAAAAGTATATTAAAAATGTTTCCTAATAAAATGAGCAGAAAAAAAAACCTTCAGAAATATTATCAATGAATATACAATTGATGATATTCAAGAAAATAATATAAACACTTATTATATTAATATTAGAAAAAGAGTGAAAAATATAATTAAGGAATTACAAAAACCTATTAAATTTAAATTAGTTATAACAGTTACTTAATGAAATAAACACGACAAGCAAAAAATATGGACTAGATATGAATATCAAAAAGACTAAAACTATGATCATAAACAAAGAAAATACTCAAAACCCACAAGTGGATATCAAAATTGAAGGAATAGACCTTGAGACAGTTCAGAACTATAACTACCTTGGACATACTATAACCAGTGATGGAAAATGTACAACTGAAATAAACAAAAGAATAGGAATGGCAAAAAGTAATTTTAATGTCATGAAGGACATACTAACATCAAAACAAATAACACCAGAGCTAAAACTAAGAATAGCAAAATGTTACATCTTCTCAATATTCCTATATGGTGCTGAAACATGGACATTAGACAAGAAAACAGAACAGAGAATTGAAGCCTTTGAAATGTGGATATATAGAAGAATAGGTAGAATTGGATGGAAGGAAAAGAAAACAAATGACAAAGTCTTAAAACAACTAAAAATGAAAAGAGAACTTCTGAACACAATTAGAACAAGACAAATGCGATTCTTATGCCATGTTAAAAGACACAACAGCCTACTGAAAGTGATCCTGGAGGGGAAAATACAAGGTAAAAGAGGCAGAGGCAGACCAAGATTAACATGGACGAGTAACATCAAAAGATGGACAAATCAACCGATGACAACCTGCACCATCAAAGCAAGAGATAGAGCAAAATGGCGCTCCATGGTAGCCAACCTTCGTTGCGGAGACGGCACTCAATGATGATGATGATGATAACAGTAGAATTTAATACTCCTTTAGCTTTTGATATTATTGAAGCACATTATCAAGGAGATATTAAGATGATTAGATCAATGAATGATTTTAGTTTTGCTTTTAATTCAATTCTAAATGATTTTGATAGTTGGGTAGATATGTTTCAAGAAAGAGGTAGTGGTCATGTTTTAATCAAATTATTAAAACAGATGTAAAAACTTATAAAACACAAAGTCTTAGAGCTTCATCTTATATTCCAACTGAATTTAAAAGTTCTAATATAATTAATGTTAAAAATACAAAAGATAATAAATGTTTCTTATGGTCAATTCTATCAAAATTATATCCTGCAGATGATCATAAAGAAAGAGTATCAAAATATAAAGATTATGAAGATGATATTAATATGAATAAAATTGAATATCCTGTTAAGATTAATGATATTCCAAAATTTGAAAAACAAAATCCTAGTTTGAGTATTAATGTTTTTGCTCTAGAAGATTCAGAGGATAAATATTCGCTTTATCCTATTTATACTTCTACATATAATGATAGAGAAATAGTTATGATTTATTATATTTAGAACAAGTTGGTAATACACATTATTGTTTAATTAAAGATCTAAATGCATTCTTATGTAAAAATAAAAATAAAGGACATGTTTGTAGAAATTGTATGAATATATTTAGAACAGAAAATGCATTAAAAAATCATAGAGAAAAATGTATTAATCATAATTTTTGTAAAACAGTTTTACCAACAAAGGAAGATAATATTTTAAAATTTAGTAATCATCATTTTAGTTCTAAATTACCTATAGTAATGTATGCTGATTTTGAAGCTAAAAATATATCAAATAAAAATATTATACAATTAGATTCTAATATTCCATATACCAAACCAATATTTAAACAAGAAATTATTTCATATGGTTTATATATAAAATCTGATTATTCTAATTTAGCACAATCTGAATATATTACTTATACTGGTGAAGATGGACACGCCGGCCAACTAATTTGACCTTAAACAAAAATATTACTTTAAATTCTACGCATTCCTCTTCCTCTGGAAATAATATTATCTAATAACATTCTTGATTGTGAGGTTAATACGTTAGTTTTTTCTGATTCTTTCTTTGGAGAAAATATCTTTTCTGTAACTTTATCAATAGCTTTTTCACCTAATTTATTTGCTGCTGTTTTTGCTAAATTTACACCAACTTCTTTGGCAGCTTTTAAAGTTACAGCAGATATTATTGGAGAGAGTAAACTATCAAATATTCCATTACCTTCTACTTTTTTAGGATTTCTTTTTTTAGTTTTCTTTTCTTTTATAATCATTTTTATAAAGAAAAATTTATTTTGTTGATTGACTCATCAATGTTTCATAATCACTTTCTGTTATGTTTTCCTTAAGTTCATTCACAATAGAAATCATTTCATCATTTACTCCTGTATTACCAGATTCTTTACTTGCTAATAATAGAGCATAACGTTCTACTAATTTATTGGGATTTACGAGGGGAGGTCAAAAAGTAATGCACACCAATTTTTTTCTCGGCTAATAATAAAGATAGGAATATGAAATTTTGCACACTTGGAATATGACATGTTCCAATTATGTGCACCAAATTGCACAGCATTCTGCAAAATATTACGCAATCTATGAACCGTTAAAATGGAGCTTGTCAACAATGTCCGTTACAAACAGCGAATTGTCATAGAATTTCTGGTTGCGGAAAAAGAAACTGTGGCAAACATTCATAAACGACTGTGTGCAGTGTACAAATGTTCTGCAGTCGATAGGAGCACAGTTAGTCGCTGGGTTCAGAGAATTAAAGCTGCAGAAAGTGTACGAGTGGAGCTGCATGATTTACCGCGTTCTGGACGTGTTGCCTCGGCTACCAGCACAGACATGTTAAACCGGGCTGATGCCATTATTCGTAAGGATAGGCGTATCACTAGTCAGCAATTGGCATTGCAGCTTACAGTCAGCAAGGGAAGTGCAATCGCAATTTTTAAAACTCTCGGATATTCAAAGATTTGCGCTCGATGGGTTCCTCGGTGCCTAACAAATGATCACAGAGTTCAAAGGAAAACATTCTGTTCTGAATTGTTGGAGCGTTTCGGTGTTGAAGGAGAAATGTTTTTGTCAAAAATTGTTACCGGTGACGAAACGTGGGCACATTATTATGAGCCTGAAACAAAAATGCAGTCAATGGAATGGCATCATCCGCAGTCACCAAAAGAAAAAAATTCAAAACATCTCCATCAGCCGGAAAGGTGATGATCACTGTCTTCTGGGACATTGATGGTGTGATTCTTGTTGATGTAATGACAAGAGGTGAGACAATCAACTCGACAGCTTACATCAATACACTGACAAAACTCAAAAATCGGTTCCACAGAGTTCGGCCTAATAAGCCATCTGCAGATTTGTTGCTTCAACATGACAATGCACGCCCTCACACAAGTCTGGTAACACGGGAAGCAATCAACAAATTTGGTTGGACTGTACTGCCCCATCCTCCTTACAGCCCTGATCTGGCTCCCTCAGATTTCCATCTGTTTGGACCACTCAAAAAATTCCTGCGTGGGACACACTTTGACAATGATGAGGATGTGATCCGTGCAGTTAAAAAATGGCTACGCGAGCAGGACAAAACTTGGTACAAACGAGGCATTCATGACCTAGTTTCGTGTTGGCGTAAGGCAATACGCTTGGACGGAGATTATGTTGAAAAATAGGTAGTGTAAAGGGGATGTTCAGCTACAATCTGTGAAAATTTCACACATTTTGCCCGAATAGTTTCCGAGAAAAAAATTGGTGTGCATTACTTTTGACCTCCCCTCGTATTTCAGTAGATTCTGATGGAGTAAACTGTATCACTTGAATTTTATCAATTTTTATCTTTAATAAATTTATGTTTAATACTATTTTTAATAACTGGTGTATTATTAGAATTATAAGATGGATAATATCTTGCATCAGTTGCATATAATATTTTCCTATATTTATCTTCATCTTCTACTGTATAAGTTTTAGGAGATTTCATAGTTAATAATTCCCACAATCCAGGAGTTCCATTATATTTTATTCCATCAATAATAATATCATTATCATCAATTTTTACTTCTTTATTTCCAACATATAATTTCTCATTAAAATTTCTAATTCCAAACATTCTATCACCTAATTTTCATTGTTATAATAATTTAATAAATACTTTAGTGCAGTAGGACCTAAAGTATCAAATTTTAGTGTTGGTAATTCTATTGCAAGTTGTTTTGACAAATTTACTAGTTGTTGATTTTGTGGTAGTGATTCTATAGATAATATTTTTGGAATATTTGAAATTGCTTTCTGAGTAGTTTCCGCTGCTTTTTGTTGACTTTCGATTATAGGAGAAAATAATTTAGTAGTTTCTCTTTTCATTTCAATATCACCAAGTCTATCACTAAGATTATTTATCTGAATATTTCTTTTTGTTTTAGAAATTCGTTAACTAATTCACTTCTTCTTAGTGGATCTGTTATTTGTAAGAAAGACATTTTATAAGTATTTTTATTTCTATTTTTATTTCTATTTTTTGGATTCTTCTAAAAAACTTTTCATTTTTTTAATGATTTCTTCTTTTTCTTGTTTTAATAAATTATCGTATTCATTAGGTTGATGAATTTTTGTGTGTTTTCTAATATCTTCTTTCATTTCTCTAAATTTATTTTCTTCTTCTAAAATAAGTTTAAATTCTTCTTCTGATATTCTTCCATCTTCGAGTGCTTTAGAAATATGATTTTGTATTGTATTTAATTTTGCTTCTGATAAAATTAAAATCTTTTGATGTTTATCAGCTTTATGTTGCAATTTTTTATTAACATATTTTGCAATAATACTTAATAATCCTGTTCCAATTGAAACTCCTTCCATTACTATAACAATTGGTGCTGCAACTACTGTTGATAAAAGTATTAATCCTGATGCACCAACAGCAATTGATGCGGTTGTTAAAACACCATCAGTTCCATTAATTATATTTAATTATCTTGAATATTTTTTCAAAGTTTTTCTTCTATCATCTTTACTTTTTCAAAATAGTTTTAGATATCAAGAATCTTTTGAATTCTATAATTATTAGCATCTATTTTTTCTGGTGCTGGTGCTGTTGGTAATTGCGGATAAATATTTTTCATTTCCATTTTTATAGGATTAAATTAAGAAGTTGAATATTTTTAACTAAGTCACTTAGAATTCCACTACCATCATATATTTTTCCTTCTCTTGCTAAATATAATCCATTTCCAAAAGATTCTAGTCCACTACCTTTTATTTGTCCTAGATAAAGTCCTTTTCCATCTGATTCAATTTGACCAATATATCCACCTCTTTTAAATATAATCCATTACCAATAAGTTTTTGAACACCAGTAGAAGCTAAACCAGTTAATGCGCCAATACTAGAGATTTAGCAATTGCAGGAACAGCTGATTTTAATAATAGTAATGCCATACTTACCAAAGCGGGTAAAAAATCTCCTTGTATTTTCATATTGTATTTAATTTGTTTTGCATTTAAAGTAATATCAGCTCCTTTATTTGTTGAAAAGCTTTATCTAATTTATTTATTTGTCTTTTTGTTAAAGCTAAAACATCATCACCAATTTCTGTAATTCTTATAGTGACGGGTATTTTATTTTTTATAGCATGTTGTATTTTTTCTTTTGATTGTCAGAAATATTTAATTTTACTTCTTGATAAATAGCCATTTTTAAAGGGTTAAATTTAGACTCATTTAACTTTGTTAAACTTCCCGAAGATGAAATGTTAAAGTAATTTCTTCACCTCTTAAATTTAATTGTTTATTATTTTGATCAGTAATCTTTACTTCGAAATCTTTTATAGTTTTATTAGTTACAGGAAGATAAATTGGGTTTCTTGGTTTTTCAATAATTTTATATCCTGGAGATACATTAGGGAAAAAATTATAAATGACAGGACTTGTTTGTCCATTAACAACACTACCATTTATAATATTTAAATGAATCAAAATACTATTAACTTCAAGAATATTAATAACGTTTTTGATTCGTGAGTGCCTGCTGCATATTCTTTAGATTCAAATCCTAGTAGTTTTACAAATATATTTGTTTCCTTAAAACTAACTTTATAATTTTGTTTAATATACATGATAGATTTCAAAGTATTTCTGTTTGGTTCAATTTGTATCGGATTGCCAATCATTTTATTTATTGTTTCATTTAAAGATTTTATTTCATATGCGCCTTCTGGTATAAATACTGTTTTCCAATCTTTCCCATCATAATATTTAGACATATTATTTTCTTTACTAATGTTAGGAAAGGAATAATATGTTTCTAAATTAATTAATGCAATCTCATAGTGTTTATCTGTTTCTAATTCTAATGGAGGATTAAATGTAGTATTAAAATTAGTTTTATTATTAGAGACAATAATTTGAGTTGACCATTTATGTCTTGTATTTTTTTCAATTTGTTTTAAAAGTTCTTCCATTTCTTAAAAGTCAATTTGATTTTTTAAGGTATATAAAATGTGTCTAATTTATATCTGTATTTCCCATTGTAAATATCACTGGAGTTATCAATGACTAAAAAGCCATATGGTTGTTCCCAACAAAGTTTACATAATTTTTTGAATTCTTCTATTGGCATATCAGTACTTGCGTGATCATTATAAATATGATTAAGATTTTTTACATCTTGTTTGAATAGACAAATAAAATTAGCATTTTCTCTTATTGTCTGTCTTGGTAATTTGAAATAATTTTGTGCTAAGTAAAAACAATCAACATTACTATGTCTTCCTCTAACATAATAATCCTCACATTTATTTTGTTTTCGAATAAAAGATCATCAAAAATTATTAAGTTTTTATCTGAAGATTTAAGATTTCTTGGGTCGGGAACTTCATTTGCATTTTCATAAAAACAACATTTGATTGGTGAATTGGAAGAATATTTTTACTTGCTTCTTGTAGAATTTCTTGAGGTGATACGCCCTTTCCAATAATATAGTCTTTATTTTTAAATAATTGATGTAAAATTTCTTTTGGTAATTTTTGTTCAAATCCTGTTTTAATTATTTTATATTCTGGTTGAAATAGAGATTTTCCAAAAACTTGAAGATGTCATAATCTAAGAAATCCTTTAGAAGAAGATTTAGTAATAAATTAGTCTTTCCACAATTAGATTTACCAACAATTAAACCCCTTATACTTATCGGCAGTAGAGGATTATTATTTCTATTTGATAAGTTTTCATTCCATGAGAATTCTTCTATAGACATTTTAATAATGAATATTTTGAGAATCACTGCAAAGAATACACATAAAGAAAATTCATAAATATATATATTTTAATTTAATAACCGCTAATTTTAATCATTTCTGATCGTAAATAATGTTTTTATTACATTTTTTAAATTTGGGGGGGGGGGGGGGCTGTTTTAAATAAAAGTTTTAGAACCACTGTCGCTACATGACATTTATCAATGACATTTACCTATTTCAAATGTCATTCATCATGCGAGAGTCACGGTAAATAAAATAAATGTCTTTACAAAAGAACTGACTCATTTTCTCAATTTATTGATTTTTACCTGTGTGTGCAATGAGGCATGACGGTGTGTCCTATATTAGTACTAACAAAAGAGTTTAACTTTACACATACATATAAGGACAGGAAATGCTTTTGAGACATGCGCAATAACACCTTAGTTGCAGTAAACAACACCTTAGTACACTTTCTTTCACCTTAGTTGCAGTAAACAACACCTTAGTTACACTCTTTACTATGTGCTTAACCGGATATTATTAAATAATTTCGGGAATTTCCGAAGTGATATTAAATTATGATATTTATAATGTATATTTTAATTACAATTATATATAAGTATATTTAGATTTTCATTTATTTTTTTTCACTATTTATTTATCCATTTGTAGTTAATCACAAAAAATAAAAATAGATTTTTAAAATGTTTTTGAAATGCTTGAAAATGTTTATTAACCAATAACAACAGCCATCTTATTTCCATCTGATTGAAATTTTAAAATGTTATCAGAAATAACTATAGCATAAGCTTCTGTTTCTGCAGGAACTTTTTTTTATTAAATGTGGCTTTTATTTGAATATCCGTAGTACTATATTTTAATCGTTCACTTTGTTTGCTTACATCCAAAACGAATAAAGGATATAAATCTTTGTATTGTTTAGGAGATACTTCCCAACCAAACAATGAATCATCTATCATAAAAAGTTTAGATTGAAAATTAGCAGCATCTCCATAAACTCTTGAAAACTTTTGATTAGGAAATGATAATTCGTAATCTACTTCTGGATATCTTCTAGAATTTAATGTCGCAAAAATGTTTTTGAGTCTACATGATCAAACGCTGCTGCATTTATATCTTGATCTGATTTCCTTTTTGTTTGAAAAGCTACAATAATCCATCTTGGTTTTTCTGATGAAACTTTAGTAGATAATTTCCAAGAGAAATTTGTAGTTTCAGGAACAGAAATACTATCACTTTGTCTACTTCTATATCCAACATTCAGTGATGATTTATCTTCAATAATTTTATACAGTTTAGCTTTTTGTTCTAAAGCAGGTTCAACGTGTGGTATATACCATGATAATTTATTTAGAATAATTTTTCCTTCTGCTGTTGTAGCACTTTTAAAAATAACATCATCGTCATTTGATTTTCTATACAACGTGAGTTGATGTTTAAAGCCGTAAACTATTTTATTATAATCTTCTGCAAAACCAAATATATGTTTTAAAGGAACGCAAAAACTAATGTACCTTTTAATTCTGGTTCTTCAATAAGTATATTATGTCTTACCGAGAATCCATTATTAGTTTTTTCATCCGCATTATCTGATGAATCTTTAGACCATATAAAATTCAAAGCATTTGAATCATAATTTTCAGAATATTTTAAAGTTCCTAACATTGTTGTTGTCTGTCCTGGAAAATTAACACTTTCAATTTCTTGTCCAGACAGAACATATTTTATATTTTCAAACAAATACATTAAACCATTGTTACATAATGCTATTTTATCGGCATCAACAAATGAAGTACCATCTTTTTTAAAAGGTATTCCTTCAATATGCAGATAACTTTCACTAGGATGTGTAAACTGATCTTGTGTTTCAATAACTATTCTGATTTCACCGCCTTTATTTAAATTAGTTGTACCTGATACTGGACTATATTCATGAAATTCATATCGTTCTATGCTTTCATCTAATTTTAAGGTTTCTTGAGTTTGTAAAATTTCTTCAGTCATTTTATTAAAGGTATAAAATGTCATTATCTCTAACTGGTTTTGTTGTAAATCTTATCCTTTTAATATAATAGAAATCATGAATTTTAATAGGACTTAATTCAATTGTTTTATTTTCTACTTGGGTTACTTCTAATCTGGATGTGATAAATTTTATTCCATATTTTTTACCATCTTCTTTTACCAATACAATTTTAAAATCAAATATATGATTATCTAATAAACCAGATCTTGGTGGTTGATGTTTAACTTTCATTTGTAATCCTGGTAAGATTTCTTTAAACTGTTCGTGTGCAATCATAATTTTACCTTCAATGATTATTGTACTACCAACAGGAGGATCATTAATAACCACTTTATCTTCCTCAAATTCTGTATTAAATTCAAGATGGGTTTCTCTGTTTGCGCGTGAACTAATGAAATAATTTCCAATTTCTCTTTGTATTAAAACTGTTTGACCTTGAGAGGATAAAGGAATTAAACTTCCAATTATTTTACCAGAATTAAATATTTTTAATATGGTATGATCACCTCCTTTGGTTGAGACTTGAGGATATTTTAATTGAATATCTATATCCCAATCATATTTTGTTGGTATTGGAATCCACACATTATTCTGAGATACAAATGTTAAAGGTTTTCCTACTAATCCACCATTATCTAATTCACTACTGGGTGGTATCATAGTTCTGACATAAATACCATTTTCATTTAATTTAAAACAATACAAAGCATCTTTATTACCAATCCTATCAAATCCTTCAATATTTTCTAAGTCATCTAAATTAGTAGCATAGTTTCTCAGAGGTTGAATTGTTGTTATAGATTCATCATCCATTAAACCAAATTTATCTACGGGCATTTTATAAGTATTTAATTTCATTATCACTAACAGTTTGAGTTGTTAATCTAATACGACAAATGTAATAGAAATCATGAAGTTTAATAGGACTCAATCCAATTGTTTTAACGGCCGAATGGCCTCCCGGAGGATTTTCTACTTCCCAACGTAATATGTTCTATTTTGTAAAATTAAAAATGGATTAGCTATTAGGTTACTCTCGGGTATTGAAACATAATTTCCTATTATTATTCCAAAATTATTTATTGTTATTATCTTTCCACTTTGTGAAAAGGTACGTGGTGTTATTTTAAAATCTATATCCCAATCATATTTTACAGGTATTTGGATATATTTTTTCCCCTCATATACAAATGTTAAAGGTTTATCTATAATACCATCATTATTCAATACTTCTGTTCTAACATAAATACGATTTTTATTTAACTTAAAACAATATAACCCATCCTTTTTTCCTTCTTTATCAAAATCTTGAACATTTTCTAAATCATCTAGATTTATAGCATAATTTTTTAGGGGTAGAATTGTTGTAGACATTTTTATAAGTATTTTATTTCAATATCACTAACAGGCTGAGTTGTAAATCTGATACGACAAATGTAATAGAAATCGTGAATTTTAATTAGATTTAAACCACTTATTTTAAAGACTGAATAGCCTCTAAATCCATCTCCCAGAAGATTTTCTACTTGAGTTATTTTTATTCCAGGTGTAACAAATCTAATTCCATATTTTCTATTTCCATCTTTAATTAGTATAATTGTAAAATCAAATTGAGAATTGTTAGTACTTTCTATTGTTACTCCTGGTAATATTTCATTTTTTCCAACTTTACCATGCATCCTTCCTTCAATTATAATTGTAGAACCAAATGGAGGATTTTGAATAATTTCCAAATGATATGGATGTTCAGTATTAAATTCAAAATGTGCTTCCTCATTAGCATGTGAAGCAATACAATATTGTGTCTTCTCTTCTAATATTAATTTTGGACCCCCTATTATTTCACTTGGCGGTTTAGAAACTAAACTTTCTATTATTTTTCCACAATTAATTATTTTCATTATTCCATCTTTCTGGTAAATGTACTTGGTTTTAATTTAATATCAATATCCCATTCATATTTTGCTGGTATTGGAATCCATTTTTCATCTTCAAATACAAACATTACCGGTTTTTTAAATATCGGTATTATCTAAAATATGTGTAAAATCATCTTTCATTAAACCAAATTTATCTATGGGCATTTTTATGTAGTAAAAAATTACAAAAGACAAAGTTGCATTCCATGAGAATTCTTCTATGCTCATTTTATTAAAGAATATTTTAAGAATCACTGATTTTCGAAAACACCCATCAACATTTTAACTACACATGTGCTTATTCCCATAGTTGGGACAGAGCACGGATGTAACTATCAAGTGAGAATCACACACAAAATTAACTTGTTAACTACACACAACACATGTGCTGGTTCCCATTCCTGGGACAGAGCACACGTAATTACTTCTATACATTTATACCATTATTTTCAAAAAGTAAGTGTTTAGCAATCCTACTAAAATGACAAGGACGATTTCATTATTAAATATAGTTTGATTTTCTTATATAGCAACCTAAAGATATAATTATTTCAAAACGGTATACAAATTCTAAAAGTAATATTATTATTTATCTCCAACAAATATATTTTAAAACATTAAAGTGTTTGTTTGTAATAAAAATAGTTGTATAACTAAAAGATATATATCTTTATTGTTTTTAAATTATATTCAGTTACATGGCTTATTATTATTTTTAAGTTATTATGTATAGTAGTTTTAATAATATTATTACCTCCATTTATTTATAAGGGAAATAATCAATATATCTTTTTAAATTACATGAATTAATATTCTTTAAAAATTTTTTAAAAAGTGACTACAGTTATCATTTCAGGGAATTTCCGAATTGATCTGATTATATTTTTGAATTATTATTATTATTATCATATTATTATTATACAGATTTTTCACAGTTGTTAAATTACCAAATATTTCAAACAAATCAATATAAGCGTATATAGACTTTTTTATTGTATGTTTTGTTATAAATCTATATATCGATTAAGTAGATAATCACAAAAAATAAAAATATAATTTTTTTATAGAGTAAATAATAGTATATATTTATCTATCGATCAGTAGATAATCGCAAAAAATAAAATAATAATTATTTTATATTTTCGTCTCATGTAGGGGTAATTACGAAAAAATAAAAATATTATTTTTAAAAAAATTGATGTGGTCTAGAGTCGTCACTTTATATACTACTCAGTATGTAGCAAAAAAAAAAAATGCTTTAGGAGAATACATTGTAAACTATTGAATGAATTCAAGACTAATGCAGATGTAAGAGAAATGGTGAAACATCCAACAATGTAATCAATATTAAAAAGATGGACATATGTCATTCATGTGATGAGAAGAGAATTGCAAAGCAAGCCCTCAAATGGGAAAACAAAAGGGAAAAAGAGGCAGACCTTGAAAAACATTAAGAACAGTGAGATGAGGTGAGAGACAACAACAGAAAGCATCAGCTACCCCTTACAGAGGTTGAGAGCCCAAAACAGGGGCATGCTGCATGATAGAAAGTGGGTTCTAAGCAATTAAATTCTTTAATATCAGAGATTGTCAGACAAAGAAAGTCTATAATTTCTGCTCAAAAGATAAACAAACAGACAAGATAGATAGATAGATAAGATTAGATTAGATAGATAGATAGACATACATACATACAGACAGAATGAATCAAACAAGAGCAGGACTTCCTGTCAATTCGGCGGATAGGCAGCAAAGAACAATTGCGACACTGTCTGAAAAGCTTCATTCTTGCATTTTCCTCAAAGTCCGGCTTGCTGCAGGAGCTACTGAGTTTAGTGCTCTGTGCACACCGTGAGCAGTGTTTTTCATCGGATGGTGTTTCTATATTCAGATTGCTTATGATGAATTATAATATCATATGACGAAGGACAGTTCATTTGCATTCACTATCGGTCTACTTATGTCTTTTGACGTGTGCTGTGTTTCCTACGATGGGGACTGCAACTCCTTTTTTTATTTGGATATTCAATAAAATGTTCATTCTGGTGATTCCACTGGCATGGGAGGTTGAGCAATTATGGATTTTAATTCGTTTGCAGTGATACCGGGGCCTTTTAATAACTATAAACAAGAATCATTGGACAAGGTTTATTTGTTTGTTGTTAGGATCATCATCACTGCACACCAGACGAAATCCAAAGGTGCTCCGATATCCCCTTGAGAAAATCTGAGTAGAGACCTGGCCCATGTGCACAAACTCCATAGCACAGCCTGGGATCCACGGTGTGGGTCGTTTTCTGGTGGTAATTTTGCCCAGGCAGATGCCGTATTTATGGCCTACTTTTTTCCATTTTAACTGCCAAAGAGTTCTTTAACGTGCACAAGTGCACATGGGATAACCTGTTTAATGCTGTATGGAGTGACTTAAAAAGATAATGTGGACAAAAACAGACCTAACTTCTTATAGACAACATTCACTTAGCTAGCCAAAGAGAAACTTTCAGACTGATAGTCAACAGATCAATGTCCTCCTCTGCACAGGCTCTTCTTCTTTTACCATTTTAGCTCCCAGTGGAGCATAGGTCTTCAACAAACACTTTCCAAGCCGTTCTGTTTTTTGCCATTCTTTTAAGATCATTCCATGTCCTCCCCATCATCTTTATCTCTGCTTCTATCTGTCTTGTCCAAGAATTCCTTGGCTTTCTTCTTTGTCTTTTCCCCTGGGGATTCCAAAAACAGGCCTGTTGTGTAATACTCTCAGTTGGTTTCCGTTGTGTGTGTCCCATCCAGCGCCATCGTCTTCGCTGTATCTCTTTATCCACTGGTGTTTGACTGGTACATTTCCATAATTCTATGTTAGTGATTTTGTCCTGCTATTTCCATCCTTTTATTCTGCGTAAGCATCCATTAATGAAAGTCTGTATCTTCGTGATTGTCAATTTTGTTTCTCTCCATGTTTCACAGCTATATAATAGGACCACCTTAACATTTGAGTTGAACATTTTTATTTTTGTATTTAACCTAATTTCTTTGGATTTTCATATGTTTCCCAGTGCAAGAAATGCTCCTCTTGCTTTTGATATCCTTATTCTGGTATCATTTTCTGTTCCTCCCTCTTTATCTATATTACTGCCCAGATATATGTAAGATTGTACATCTAATAGAGGTATTTCTCCTAGTTTTATTTGGTTATTGCCAACTGTATTAATTCTCATAATGTTGGTCTTATCTCTATTAATCTTCAGTCCTACCTGTTGTGATCTCTTATCAAGTATGCTCATTTTTTCCTGCATCTGTTGATGGCTGTGTGATAGGAGAGCAAAGTCTAAATCATCAAGTTGTTTGGTCATTGACCACTGGATTCCATTTCTGTTGTTTTGAGTTATTTTTATAATCCAATCTATGGCCAGTAGAAAGAGAAATGGAGACAGAATGCATCCCTGCCTTACTCCTGTTCTTATTTCAAATGCTTCTGTAAGCTGTCCTTCATGCACCACACTACATTTCGTTCCTTCATACATTGTTTTTATCAGGTTAATAAACTTTATGGGGATTCCGTAATGACTCAGCAACTTCCAAAGCATTCCTCTGTCTAAACTATCAAATGCCTTTTCATAATCTATGAATCCAATATAAAGTGGGGATTTTATTTATTTGATCAGTACATGACCTGTTCTTCCTAAAACCTGCTTGTTCATCTCTCAAATGTTTCTCTATGGCCTCTTTTAGTCTCTCCAGAATGATTCTGCTTAATATTTTTCCTGGCACTGATAGTAGCATAATTCCCCTATAATTTGTGCACTCCTGTAAACTTCCTTTCTTTGGTAGTTTGATCATATAACCTTCCTTCCAGTCTTTAGGTATTTCTTCCCTCTCCCAAATTTTATCTAATAGATTATGTAGCATCTTGGTAGAGGTGTTAATATCTGCTTTGATGGCTTCCGAAGGAATTTCATCTGGTCCTGTGGCTTTACCATTTTTTAATAGTTTGATGGCTTTCATTCTTTCTTCTATGCTTGGTTTTCCACAGTTAACGTGTAACTATTCTTCTGCTGGTAGTATATCTGGAGGATTATTTGAGCTGGGTCTATTCAAAAGTTCTTCAAAGTGCTCTTTCCATCTCTGCACAGGCTAACTGATGATAATAATTACTTACTTGTTTGCACAAAATTAAAACAGCAAATGCAGTGACTTAAAGAAAACGGGTATGTCTAGCATTTAAATTGTTAGAGTAAATAAAAGAGTTAGAATTCCTCTCCATGGCCTTCTCTGGAATAGTATGTGATGAGGCTTCAATCTCTTTCATGGTGGTCAGCCATATTCGTCTTTCACGTCCTGAATATGCCTCTTGTGTACACATTGCTGTTTTCACATTCTGGGCCGTTAATCATTGCTGATTCTTCCGCCCCATCCACTGTCACAGACTGTACATTCGGTTGTACATTCTAACAGCCTACTAAAAGTAATCTTGGAAGGGAAAATACAAGGTAAAAGAGGCAGAGGTACACCAAGATTAATGTGGATGTGTAATATCAAAAGATGGACAAGTCAACCTATGACTACGTGCACCATCAAAGCAAGAGACAGAGCAGAATGGCGCTCCATGGAAGACAATCTTCGAAACGGAGACGGCACTCAATGATGATGATAATACTAACTCTCTTATCAACGCAGATCACAAGTTGGAAAGGCTTCAGAATGAAGGCTTATGAGCAGTATTGGCGTGCACCAGAGATCTTGTTCCTTCCTGCGCTGTTAGACACTGCATAGGGCTTATGGTGTTTTTCACCACCTACCTCTATTCTGGTCGAGATGTTCAATCTTATCGGATCTTGTTGATCCTGTGTGCTATGCCTGTCAACTTTGCTTCTCTTATAAGCGTTCTTTTCAGTGTCTCTCTGGGTTTTCCTCTATTTTTCTGTATCCTGATGTTTCCCATAGAAGAGCCTGTTGGCCAGATGGTGTTCGATATGGCGACATAGGCGATTTAGCTGACGACGACTTGCAAAAACTGCCAAAGAGGAGAGTAGCCACTGTTATAGTGTGACTGAGCCATGAAGGGCAATGAGGAGAGTAGAGAGAATAGAACGAACGTCAGAGAAAGAATAAAGGAATGCAAGAATGAAAATGAGAGGAAGGATAAGCCGAGGTTGACATAGAATAAAAAGGAGACTTAAAGAAATTAACAAGCATAAGTCGGGTCAACAAAGCCAGGTGCCGAAGATGTAACAAACAATGAAACCATCCACAAGAGACAACAGGTGTCTAAACTGAGCAGGGAATCCAAACAAATGTCGCCACAGACCAAAAGAAGTTACGTAACGCAACGAAGTAGCGATAGACCCCGTACAAACGAATGTCTGACACTTGTTGATATAAGGTAGCTCTCACGGATAAACGATAGAAACATTCGAAGTTGAGTCGCATAAAGGCGTCAATAATAATCAAAGAAGTCACCAACGCCGAGACCTCTTTATGACCAGCGGTGGGAAACGCTTTGGGTCTCTCTGACTGGGAGATCAAAGAGTCGCCGTAAGCTTTAATTGTGAGGGGAGAGGCTTAGGAAGATTGACGGCTGTCGACTGGAGGCCTATAGCTATAAGACCAGGGACATAATTAAAAAGGAGGAGCTAACAAAATACTGATGGTAGACAGAGGAATGATAAGACATGTATAGATAGATTCCCATGATGCCCTTTTAGCCAGGTGGGTGTAGCTAGACGGACATTAAAAAGCGATGACTTGACTTGAAACGGGGTACTCAGCGAGACTTTACTGAACTGGAAACAACACGAGAAAGGAACAAAACAGATACCGGCTTCAAGGCAGAAGATAGAGTTAGGACTTAGACAAATGATATAGTTCGTCAGAGGATTTTTGTGATACGTTATGGACTCTGAAGTATAATAGTTGAAAGAAGTCCAACTGTGTAATAAGAGATCAAGTCAGGATACTAGCAAGTTCTTCAGAATCACCAGATAGAATTATGCATATGTTACAAAGAACACTATACGATCACAAGTTACTGACAAATAATTATCGCCTATGTCCAGTAACACAGTTTTTATATGTGAATATATGAAACATGTTGAGTGAATCAGGGACATTGTCAAACTATTGTGAAACAGTTAGAAATCATCAATAAAGACTTTGTTTATCTTGTTCGAAAACTATAATTTGAGTTGTGTGTGTCACTATAGATAGAATTTATGAAACAACAAGATAACGAAACATCAGAAGCCTGTCTGATTCACATCCAACAACAACAACAATAAGAAACACTGTAACACCACTTCTTAATCTGGCCACTCTGAATGCTGGCCAGTTTAAGGAGTGGCTACTCTGCTCTTTGGCCAGTTTTTGCAAGTCGTCGTCAGCTAAATCGCCTATGTCGCCATATTGAACACCATCTGGACCAGGAGCAGTGTTGTGTGACCTTTTAAGTGTTGTGTGAATGGCTACACAGCTACTTACTACCGCTACCGAAGCCAAACAAGGACCATTCTCAGATCAGTGCTTACAGAATCATCATGGTGCAGAATACCAAGGGCAAGCTACTGGAGAAAATAGTTGCCTGTATCCTCACCTGTCACCTTGAACAGAAACGCGCATTCCCACCCACATTCGGAGGTTATAGATATAACAAAGAGACATTGCTCAATGCTGCAGTCTTTGCCTATGACGTCTTTGGAGGCTTCCACAGATGAGAGGAGACATGTGCTACTGCTATAGATCTGGAGGATGCAACAACAGGGTACCATTTGAATATCTCATGCATATGCTTCTCAAACTGGCGGTGAACCCCTTCCTCATTAGATGGATCGCTGCAGCAATGTTTCAGAGGAAGGTGATACTCAAATATGAAGTTGATCATCTGAGCCAACATCCATTTGTCCAGGGCTGACACAAGGCTCACCATTGTCACCAGTTCTATTTAACGTGTACACAATAACGATCACGGAACAACATTTAGATGGAAGGGGAAGGACTTTTGCTGATGATATTCTGGTATATCGACAGGGAAGAGACAAGTGAAATCGCCTCCACAATGCAAGACAAACTCGACCGCATCTCTTCGTGGTGTGGAGTATCAAGTGCATTGGTTAAATCTAAAGAAGCATCAGTTGCATGGTTCTCACATAACAATTATATCATTAACATGGAAACACCAGTGGTACGAATGGGAGCTGATGAGGTGGCCAGGAACAGGTTGATGACATACCTCGGAGTTAAGTTTGATGGCAGCTGCATTTTTGGGACCGCGTCGACCATGTGATAACAAAATCCCGCAAAGGATTAGCCGCCTTGAAGGTCATGGCAGCTGCCAACATCGAGCAGAGGCTACTTACCCTTCTGTTCCAGGGATTAGTCCTCGCACCAATCGAGTATGTCCTGGCAGTTCTTACAGCTAATAAGATGCAAATTGACAAGCTGGAGAAAATACAGAATGAAACTATGCACATTATCTTGAGGTGTACGAGAGACACTCCCTGTGTAGCAATGAGGTATCTTCTCGACTTTCCAACCATGGATGACTGGATCAAGATCTGGAGAGCACGAGCATACCTGAAGGTAAGTGCAGATAAGGAGCATCCATTGCATCACGAGCTCAACACAGGGAAGGGTGTCAGGCTAAAAAGAGGCAAATCATGGGTGGGCCGAGCATAATATGTCATCAAACAGGTTTGTGGGCTTACCAATATCAATGCTGGTGAGGAGTGGATACTGGTTCCTTTGTCATTCAGGGGGACATTCTCGTGTATTGTCACACTCAGCAGGAAATGTAGGGAACAGGACTCAGTTGTGGTCAATGCAGAGGTCAATGGTCTCATTTTGGATAGCACCAAAGAGAAAGATGCAGTCATCTATAACGGATCTGTAATACGAAACCAAAGGAGTACAAGGGCATTTACAGCACGCTCGGCAGGCAGAATAGTCAAGGAAGACACTGGTGCATTCTTTATGATGAGAGAGAGAGAGAGTGAGAGTCAATGAAGAGTTCTTTATTGTTCTTTATCAAGCCCTGAGAAGAAAACAATGTATATTTTGGGGTTAAGTAAACAGACACTTTATCGCTGGGTCCAAGAATGTGGATATTTATGTCCAAGGAATACAATAAAGGAAGAAAGAAAGGAAGTATTAAATAATTTTGATAAAGACCTAACATGAAGACAAGTTTTTCAAATGTTTGCTTGGAATGAAGCAGTGAAACTTAGACAATTTAAGACTAGACTGAGAACGAACAATGGCATTGAAGTTTCAAAGTTACATTATGAAGAGTTGTGAAGAGTGCAGGCTTTACCTATAGACAGTATCTTTTTCTTCTTCTGCTTTCCTTCCTCATCTGCCTTTCATCGTCGAGGGGATATATAACTTGCGGTCTTTTGCTTCTGTTCGCCTCTGCTGCTGTTATGTTTCGTAGTGCTTCTAATATTCCATCGACCCATCTTTTTCGTGGTCAACCCTTGGGTCTGGTGTGCCTTATCACGTGGCCAAACCATTTTATCTGTTGTTTCCTTATATATATTCAATGGCGGGGGCTATTCCTAGTTTTTTTCTCAGTTCCGCATTTCTGATCTTATCTCTCAGACTGTTTCCTGTCATTCGTCTAACACATTTCATCTCTGTAGAGGTTATTTTCTTATTGTTCTTGTATCTAGGGTCCAGGTCTGGCATTGGTAGCTTCTATCTTGTGGTCAACAACGAAGATGGCGGTTGTTTTATTTTCAGAGTGTATTTTGTGTGATTAAAGTGATTGAATATAGTGTTTCCAACGGATTATAATTTTTAAAAAGTTGTATAAATTTTACCAAGGAGGAGGATAAGAACTGATAAGTACTTTTTAAAATGTAACCAGCTAAAGTTTTATATTTAGATCGTAAAAGATCGCATGTGAGACCTTAGCGATCAAACACGGGGTAAACATCAATCGGGCTAAACTCCCGTGTTTTTTTCTTAAGTTAAGCCCTTAACTTATGACTGACTCAGCAGGTCGGTAAGGGATAAATGTTTTATGCTTAGAGAAATACACAGAAGATGGAGATAGATAAACATAAAGTTAGACAGTATGCTGGTGGAAAAAACATGATTAGCGAGTAGTAGTATCATCTAGTAGCTGTGAGAAGCAAGTATTTACATGAAATTAAGGAAATACGAAAAGACATTTATGATATTGTATATTTAGATGAAACATGGATCAATACCCACCACAGAAGTGAAAAGAAATAGCAGTTATCAGATGGGAGTATTAAAAGATCAGTACCTAGCGGCAAAAGGCAGCGTTTGATAGTTGCACATGCAGGTAGCAGACACAATGGGCTGTTGCAAAATGCCAAACACTTTTGTTTCAAAGTCGACAATCGGAAATATCACTCCGAGATGAACAGCAACATATTTACAGAGTGGGGACTGGTTGGTCTCGAGGCAAGACACCTGCCTCGAGACAGAGAGGTTGTGGGCTCAAATCCCGACTGTTCCAGTTGGGATTTTTATTTATGATTTCTCTCTGCGGCAACCACCCCTGGTCTCAGCAGTGAGGCCCGGCTTGAAACGTCAATTACTCATCGATGGAAAAAATATGAGTACCTCCGAAGTCAGAGTTATCTGCCTGTGCAGCAAGTAACCCTTGTGCACACGGTTGCCAGGGAAAAATGGATTAACACGCAAAATTCAGTTCCTAGTCTCTAGGGACTTCGTCAGAGGTCAAAGCTGGTGAATGAAAACATATATATATTTACAGAGTGGATTAAGAAAACTGTTCGTCCAACATTAAATTTACCCTCTTGTTTAATAATATTGTTCTATAATAATTTTATAAATCATACCACAACATAGTCGCAAAAAAAGATAAAGTCCCAGCATCATAAGGTACAAAAGATGAAATAAAGATGTGGCTCATGCAGGAACACACATGACATATATATATATATATAATGACACAAGCCTGAATTACTTTTCATTGTAAAGTAGACACAAAGGACAAAGATATTTCATTCAGACAAGTTAATATAAAGAGTATAGTCATAGCTATTTGAGACTACCACCTTACCATTCACACTTAAATCTAATAGAACTTGTTAGGGCAAAAGTCAAAAGAAAAGTAGCAGCTGAAAATAAAACCTTAAAATTATTAAATGTTAAGATACTTACAAATCACGCCTTCTAAAGATAGACAAAGGTTACTGGGCAAAAGGTGAGGACCATATCTTACATGAAGTAGATGAATATTTGAAGAAGCATGGTTTATTATTCAGCCAAATTGGGTTATTGGGTTATTTGCGGGTCATCTTGCACTCCGAACATGTCCATAGGTGCTCAGATCCCCTCCTCAGCAATTCCCTCAGTGTCCAGCGACAGACGACTCCAGTTCTATGTTGGTTGATAAGTCTTCTTACACACCCACTAAGTTTTTCATTTCTGGCTGTGCCCATCTTAACTCCCATCTCTTTCATCCGAAGAAGTGACGTAGATCTGTGTTTGTCGAAGTCATGTGCTCTTCCCACATCTCGGAGGGCATTGATGATGTCCGCCCGATCCATTGGTTGCCTGTCCTCAACGACAGCGCTGCTCTTTCATTTCCCCGTACTCCCGCATGTCCAGGGACATAGACAAAGGTGACCTTACGTATTTGGATTTCTGCAACGACTCTACCATTGCGTGCGTAAAGAGCCCGCCTCCACTTTTTTTATCATGCTCATCGAATCACTCAGTATACATGCGTGGGTGTAGTCTTGTGACTCTAACCATTTGAATGCCTTGGTCACTGCCATCACCTCCATTGTCATGTTACTCATGGTCATGACGTATGCACAACTGTCTTCCTTGACTATTCTGCCTGCCGAGCGTGCTGTAAATGCCCATGCACTTCTTTGGTGTCGTCTTACAAATCCGTCTGTATATATGACTGCATCTTTCTCATCGGTGTTATTGCAGATGAGACCGTTGACCTCAGCATTAACCACGACCGGGTTCTGTTCCCTACTTTTCCTGTAGAGTGTGACAATACACAAGAAAGTT
This sequence comes from Megaustenia siamemsis, assembly GCA_032433765.1. NCBI lineage: Eukaryota > Metazoa > Mollusca > Gastropoda > Stylommatophora > Ariophantidae > Megaustenia > Megaustenia siamemsis. Next base: position 36,470,741 of record JAVIAB010000041.1, on the reverse strand, counting down.
CCCTTGAATGACGTAGGCACCGGTATCCACTCCTCACCAACACTAATATTGGTAAGCCCACAGACCTGTTTGATGACTTCCCATGATTTGCCTCTTTTTAGCCTGGCATCTTTCTCTGTATTGAGCATGTGGTGCAATGGATGCTCTGTATCTGTACTAATCTTCAGGTATGCTCGTGCTCTCCAGATCTTGATTCTGTCATCCATGGTTGGAAAGTCAAGAAGATACCTCATTGCTACACAGGGAGTGTCCCTCGTACATCCCAGGATAATGCGCATGGCTTCATTTTGTATTTTCTCCAGCCTATCAATTAGAGTTGTACTGACAGTAAGAATTGCCAGGGCATACTCGATTGGTGCGAGGACTAATCCCTGGAACAGAAGCGTAAGTAGCCTCTGCTTGATGTTGGCGGCTGCAATGACCTTCAAGGCGGCTAATCCTTTGCGGAATTTTGTTATCACATGGTCGACGTGGTCCCGAAAACACAGGCTGCGATCAAACTTAACTCCGAGGTATGTCATCAACTTGTCCCTGGTCACCTCATCAGCTCCCATTCGTACTACCAGTGTGGTCGTATTAACGATATGATTGTTAAGGGAGAACCATGAAACTGATGCTTTATTAGGATTAACCAAGGCACCTGAAACCACACACCAGGAAGAAATGCGATCGAGTTCGTCTTGCATTGTGGAGGCGATTCCCCGTCTGTCTCTTCCCTGTCGATATACCAGAATATCATCAGCAAAAGTCCTTCCCCTTCCATCTAAATGTTGTTCCGTGATCGTTATTGTGTACACATTAAATAGAACTGGTGACAATGGTGAGCATTGTGGCAGCCCTGGACAAATGGATGTTGGCTCAGAAGACCAACTTCCACATCTGAGTATCACATTCCTCTGAAACAGTGCCGTGGCGATCCATCTAATGTGGAAGGGGTGCACTGCTAGTTTGAGGAGCATATGCATGAGATATTAAAATGGTACCCTGTTGTATGCATCCTCCAGATCTATAGCAGCAGCACATGTCTCCTCTCATCTGTGGAAACCTTCGAAGACATCATAGGCAAAGACTGCCGCATTGAGCCATGTCTCTTTGTTATATCTATAACCTCCGAGTGTGGGTGGGAATACGCGTTTCTGTTCAAGGTGACAGGTGAGGACACAGGCAACTATTTTCTCCAGCAGCTTGCCCGCAGTGTTCTGCATTGTGATAATTCTGTAGGCACTGATCTGAGAATGGTCCTTGTTTGGCTTCGGTAGCGGTAGTAAGTAGCTGTGTAGCCACTCCTCCTTAATCTGGCCACTCCGAATACTGGCATTAAACTCATTGGCCAGTTTGTCAAGTCGTCGTCAGCTAAATTGCCTATGTCATCGTACCGAACACCATCTGGACCAGGAGCAGTGTTGTGTGACCTTTTAAGTGTCGTGCGAATGGTATCGGTTGTGATTGTGAGATCTTCTTCCAGCCCTACAACCTTACACAATTTTGACAGCGATACCTGTATCCTCATTCTTACAGCCTCATTTCTTTGGTCCGTCTGCTCAATGTAGCGGGCAAGCAGGGCCTTCGCTTTGCTCTCATCAGATTTGTGCCATATCCAACCTGTGCTCTGAAAGTCTGGTATGCCTCTGTGTCGTGTTGTGCCATTCATGCACTGATGAAGGTGCCAGAATGTGGCGAGCAATTTTTCTGAGCACACTTTTTTACAGAAGTCATCATCCCATTTGGTATCCTTAGCCTGCTTAGCGCATAGTTTAAAGTGCATCATTTTTTGGTTGACCACTACTTTCAGACACTTCAAGAGCTCAGGTTGTGTTCTTCCAGTGCTTCTGGCTTTCTGCCATGTCTTGACCGTTTGTCTCTTGCTCCGCCAAGCTTCCTCGACATCTACGTTCCACCAGGGTGGCTGCGTCCATCTCTTCTGCCTCCTATGAGGGGCGCTCTGTTTCCTATGTCTGATTTTGCTAATGACGTCCTGGTCTGTTTTCTCGTAGTTGAATGTGTGGATCTTTCTTTTCTGGCTTCTATTTCTGCTTTTCTTAATTAGGAGGACACATGGATAGTGATCACTTCCGTGGAACCCCAGTGCACTCCACCTGCAAACCGGTGCGAAGGTGGAAGACACCAGTGCCAAGTCTATGACACTATCAGAATCCCCTGTTTGAATGGCCATTCTTGTTGCCCTTCCATCATTCAAGCACACTAAATCGGCCGACACCAGTGCATTCTCTAGGTCTTCTCCCTGCTTGTTGGTTATGACGTTACCCCACTGGTTTCCTCTAGCATTAAAGTCTCAGCAGAAAATGACATTCTATTCATCGAACTCTAAGAGATTCTGCCATTGTTGTGTGTTCATCTTCCCATTACAGGCATACACATTAACAATCACGAAATGAACTGGGGTCTGCACCCTAACCGCATGTACCTGCAATTCTGCATTGTTCACGCAGACATATCAATCTCAGCTGCCACCATATTGTTGCGCACAAGGATGGCCTGCCCAAGGTGTCGCCTATTGTAGAAACAATGAAAGCCAGGAGTACTTACTGTCCTGTCACCAAGAAGAGTTTCTTGCAAAACCATTATATCGGCGCCGCACAGTAGCTTATCAAGAATGGGCCGTCGTTGATTAATGGACCACAATTCCAATAAGTAACGCGCACATACTTAAGGCCTAGCCTCTCACACTTTGACAATTTAATGCCACCTCTCTTGTCCCGTCGTGTTTTCCTTCTTCGGTGATGTAGTTTGGGCTGCATCTGAATACTTACTCTTACTGTCGTCATAGATGAACGTCGCTGAACGTTGATGCTTTGGATGGTCTAAACTCAGCCAAATGCAGTAATCTAACCTGTTAGACTTGTCTGATTCTGAATGAGAATCATTAGTCTGAACAAGTTTATCGCAAAATAAATTTTCTTACTAGCATGTTGACATCAAATCAAATACTAAAACAGGTCCTTTTCAGGACCATTCCAATTATCCACAAGATTTTACTTCAATACTGAATATAACCAATTATAATTTGTTCAGCATAAGAAACATTCACTATCACTTCTGCTTTTACTATTTACTCACTTGATTCCTCCTGACATTGATAATTGTTTCCTACAAACATGTAGACTACAAGATGAAACCAACGCATATAAATGAGTACTATATGTAACAGTTTGCACAAATTGAAACAGGGGATAGGAGAGGAGAATGAATGAAACAGAGCATGAATAAGTGTAGCTGAAACAGGCTATATTAGTAGACAGAAAGGGGTGATAAGCAAAACAAAGCATAAATAAGAGTTTAGCTGAAACAGGCTATAGAAGGGGGGAGATAAGTGGAGATAAAGAGAAGGGACCAAATAAGCATGATTTGGGGTGAACTGTTTTCAGAGAAGTGGGGAAATGAGAAACAGAAGGCGAGTTTAAGTCAGTTGCATCTGGGCTGTGGTCCTATGCGGGCGGCTGAAGAAATTCAGTCGAGACTGTGGACTTAGAGAGAATGAGTTGACTAGATGGAAGTTAGGCTATTCTTAGGGCAGTAGCCAATAGTTAGTTGTAAGAATTCGAGGATTTTTGTGTTTGTAAATTAGTAAGTGTTCTGTGTTAGATGTTAGAATAAGATATATGTTGAGAGCAGTGGATAAGGTTAGATTGCTTGGTCTGCAACACAACTGATTATGAATCAGAGCAGTCAACGCAGTAATCTTGTTGGAGAATTGTAATTAGCTCCTACCATTAAGAATTAGATGGGTAGAGAGAGCATATGTTGAGTGCAGCGGATGAAGCTAGGGTTGCTTTATCTGAAATAACCTGATTATGAATCAGGGCAGTCAACGCAATGAATCTGGTGGAGATATGGAATTTCTCCAACAGTAGACGACTTTGAGGAAGTCGTGGCAGAAAACCTGAGAAGCTGTCTTTAGCTTCTACCGTGTAAAAGTGACTGTTTTTGTGATGATGTGTGATTGCACATACGTGGGAATCGATATAGAGATTTTAAAGAGACTTGTTACGCTATGAATTAGCTTGTACCATGAACAATTGACTTTAAGTGATCATGAGTGATCGCATACACCATAAGGAACGTCGAGAAAGACTTCCATTGAGACTTGACAAGATATGAATAGCGTTGCTATGAATATTTGATTTATTTAAGTGATCATGAGTGATCGCATACACCATAAGGAATGTCAAGAAAGACTTCCATAGAGACTTGTCAAGTTATGAATAGCATTGCTATGAATATTTGATTTATTTAAGTGATCATGAGTGATCGCACACACCATAAGGAACGTCGAGAAAGACTTCCATAGAGACTTGTCAAGTTATGAATAGCGTGGCTATGACATTGATTTTTGGTGGTCGGGTTGATCACTCCCATAGTCGGGAACCTCAAGGAAGAGTTCTACGAAAACCATGAGGTTCGCACATATTCTTGATGTTAATGTATGTTTTGTCAAATTGTAAATGTTCTGTATGCTCTGGACATGCGCTTGTTATTAAAGATGTTTTTTGTGTTCAATTGAACTGTTGTTAAGTCATTCAAGCAGTTTAAATATGAAATGATCCAGCGAGTGAACGAGCGGGGATAAGTCACGGAGAAGTAACACAACACAACGTGAAGTACAAAATTACAGATCATGCCGGCTTGAAGAGAACGGCGGTAACAGGGCGAGCACACAACAAGTCCGAAGGAGTAACGACACGTCAAAGGGGAAATGGTCAAGAGAGGGTTTGTTACTCCATCCAGCAGCGAGAAATCTTCAGAGAAGATCCGGTCATTGACAGTATCACGAGTCATGCTCATTGTGCAGATGCACCTGTGGTAACTTCGGACTCGTGATACGAGGGATCCGTGATGATGTCACGGAATGTTATTGACTGTCGTCATTCAAGGACAGCATAAACAGGATAAGGTGCTCTGTCATACAAGTGGAAGAGTTATATCAAGCGTAGCCCTGCAGTCGTAAATTAATGTTGTGGAGTTATAGAAACGACATGGCATTTTATAATGTGGTGTTGACAAAGAGAAAATATACAGAAACATTGAAAGTCCTTCACGGTTACAAAATTTTGATGATACGTTTATACATATGGCTTATCAAAAGTCAGGAAATTGTTAATTAAGCTTACTCACTGTAAATTCTATATTTTTGTTTGGCAATTTATAATTGTCGTATAGACAATTATCAGAGAAACCAGCCACTTTAAGTAAACTGCTGTATATTATGCTTGGAGTAACATCCCCTTGCACTTTGTTCAGTGGTTCTCTAATCTTCCTAAACTTACTAAACCAAATTCTAACCCGAAAATTATCAACTAATTGTTGAAAAAATAAAATGAAATGCACAAAAACTAAAAGCACTTCATGCATTTAAATATGTGCGGTCAATCAGGGGAGATAACTCATTTAGCAGAAAGTAGAAAGATGCTAAACTAGGACTTTTATGTACCATTTTAAATTAAACATTTGTAACGATTTGTAATCATTGGACAATCATACAATTCAATGTGTAAGTTATTAAGTAAGACCACAAGATGCAAAAAATCATGGAGATGTGGTGTCATGATGGCTGCATGTAGATAGTTTTTCTGACTCTGCTCTTGCTGGCATGTTTAAATTATTTGCACAACAGTCTAACATCTCTTTCATTTCAACAGGCAAACATCTATTTTGACAACAGTTACGCCTACCGGGAATGTCCATCATGAATGTACAAAGTCTGTGACAGTAGATGGGGCAGAAGAATCAGAAATTATCAATGGCTCAGAAAGCGAAAACAGCAAAGTGTGTGGTACACAAGAGGCATATTTAGGGTATGAAAGATGAATATGGCTGATCACCGTGAAAGAGATTGGAGCCACATCACGTACTATTTTAAAGAAAGCCATGGAGAGAAATTCTAACTTATGTCAGAGATAACGTGTCAGAGATAACTTACGTCAAAACCTACAAGTGGATATCAAAGTTGAAGGAATAGATCTGTAGACAGTTCAGAGCTTCAACTACCTTGGACATACTATATCCAGTGATAGGAAATGTAAAACTGAAACAAACAATAGAATAGGAATAGCAACAAGCAATTTTAATGCCATGAAAACTATACTAACATCAAAACAAATAACACCAGGGCTAAAACTAAGAATAGCACAATTTTATATCTTCTCAACATTCCTGTACGGTGCACAAATATGGACATTAAATAAGAAAACAGAACAGAAAATTGAAGCCTTTGAAATGTGGATTTATAGAAAAATATGAAGAATTGCATGGAAAGAAAAGAAAACAAATGATGAAGTCTTACATCAACTAAAAATTAAAAGAGAACTCCTAAACTCATATCTTGGTGGGTGTCTGTGCTGGCCAGGGTTCATATCTTAGTGTATTTTCGTGCTAGCGATGGTTCATATCTTAATGTGTTTCTGTGCTAGACATGGTTCATATCTTAGTGTTTCTGTGCTCGCTAAGGCTCATATCTTAGCTTGTGTGTGTGTGTGTGCTAGCCATGGCTCATATCTTGGTGTGTGTCATGTTAGTCATATCTCATATCTTGCTGTGTCCGTGTTAATCATGCCTCATATCTTTATGTGTGTCTGTGTTTAGTCATATCTCATATCTTAGTGTGTATCGTGTTAGTCATGTGTCATATCTTTGTGTGTGCATGTATAGCAGAGAAAGTACGGCTAGGAGTATATAATAGCGGGGAATGGTGTAGGGAAATATAAATTAGTATAGTATAGCAGAGGAAGTACGGCTAAGAGTATATAATAGCGGGGAATGGTGTGAAGGAAAGTATACCAAGAGATAGAGAATAGGGAAATATAAATTATAGTCCGTTTCATAACTCGTGCCCAACTTTTAAAATCGATATCTTTTTAAACGCTTTTTGTAAGTTCTTCAAAATTTGCATGTAAAGTTATAATGATAAGAACCCAACAAAGAATTAATTTCATTAAAAAAAAACATTTGGTTATTATTGTTGCTTATTTGATTTATATAAATTTATAACGACCCATTGATGTAGTCAAAACTAAATGTTTACAGTATTTAAGTTAAAAATAGCGAGTAAAAATCCATACACGGTCAAATTGACGTGTTTGTGCGCTTTCAACGTGGGTTTTCTGACACAAGACACTTGTAAAAAACATGATACATTGTGTGTTCCATTTCCGTTAATTCAGCGGCGGAGACGTGGAACTATAACATTTATCATGAGTCTTAAAATGAAATTCTGCAGTTTACAAAACATCGCAATAAAAATGTATGGCTATTTTTGCAAAGAGGCTAAACGAGGAAGATTATTTCATTCTTTAGAAAACCATGAGAATAGGACAAGACACATTTTGGATTTATCTAAACGGTCATTTAATCGCTGGATTCAAGCACGTGACCGTCAATGTTCCAAATATACAAAATCACAAGGAAGAGCAAAAATGTTGGATAATTTCGACAGTGAACTTATTAGAAGTGAAATTCGCAAAATGTTGGGTATGAATGAAACTGTTACAATAAGAAAATTAAAAGTATCGCTGAAAAAGAACAACAGTATTGAAATATCAAAGTCTACATTATGGAGGAATGTGAGAGCTGCAGGCTTTACATTCAGAAAGTATTCCAATGGACGAAACATCATCTGTGAGAAGCCACATATAGTAGTCATGAGAAGCAAGTACTTACGTGAAGTAAAAGAGGTGCGCAAGCAAGGTTATGATATTGTGTACTTGGATGAAACATGGATCAATGCTCACTACACTAACCAAAGGGAATGGCAGTCATCAGATGGAAAGATTAAGAGATTAATACCTAGCAGCAAAGGACAGCGCTTGATAATTGCTCATGCAGGTAGTCGACAACATGGACTAATACAGAATGCAGAGCTCATTTTTCTTTCAAAATCCATAGACAATCGGGATTATCACTCTGAGATGAATGGTCACATATTTAGACATTGGATTGAAAATTCTGTTCTCCCATCACTAGATCGACCATCTTGCCTAATAATGGACAATGCAGCGTACCACAACATTGTTGCACTTGAAGATAAAGTCCCGACGTCATCCAGTACAAAAGATGCTATTAAGATATGGCTCACAAAGGAGCACATACAATTTAATAACATGTACTTAAAACCTGAATTACTATCTCTAGTAAAGCAAAAACAAAGGACAAAGATTTTTCAAATAGATAAGATTATCCAAGAGCACGGTCATATAAGTTTGAGGCTGCCACCTTACCATGCTCATTTAAATCCAATAGAACTAATCTGGGCAAATTAAAAGGACAAGTGGCAGATGAAAATACAACATTCAAAATATGCGATGTAAAGACTCTTGCTAATCTCGCTTTATTAAATATAGACAAAGATTATTGGGCTAAATGTGAAGACCACGTCTTAAAACAGGAAGAGGAATATTGGAAAAATGATGGTTTGTGGAATGTTCAACCCCAAACAGTTATTAATCTTTTAGACTCGTCTGATTCAGAATGAAAGTATATAGCCCCCACAATGTTGGCCCCTATATTACCTTAAATTAGTTCAACAAACGGTCCTTTTCAGGACCACACAACTATGAAAATTGGACATACAGGTATACCTTGATATTATCGTCCGTCCTCGAACTGAGCAGACAATAATTCTCCTGGTGTTTTGTCTTATCCAGTTATTTCCCGAATTACGGCCACGCCTTTACCTAGTGAAATTAATCATAGACCAGCAACTACGGTAATTTCTATTCTTTAGGGGTTCACAATTTACAATTTTAACAAACATCAAAGAAATTCGCTACTTTAAGAAAACTGCAGCTGCAAGATATTTGTTAAATATACATTTAAAGGGTCTTTTGCATTCTAATAACATTTGGAAAATTTCAACAGTTTTTAACAAATGTTTAATGAGTAATAGCGTTTTGAAGTTGGGCACATGATTTGAAACGAACTATAAGCACTTACTTATACAGAAGAGAAAATTACGTAAAGAAGGGGGCATGACGTGGCGGGGGTTACGGTTGCAAGGAAACTAGAGAAGACTAGTAACTTGGAGCCGGACCATCGAAGAGAGAAGACGTGCTGGAGGTGAGAACAACATCAGGGAGACGAACCGCTGAAAGAAGTAGATATGATTAGAGAGAGATAGAATGAAATCGTTAGAGGTTAGCAGATGATCCAGAAGGATATAATGTAAACAGGCCGATAGATAGGGATAGATAGATAGATTAGGGTGGTGCGTTCGATGGGGAACGTACCAAAGTAGGGTAACGGCCGATTATATAGATAGTTAGACAAAGATAGTTAGGCAAGGATAATCAGACAAGGATAGGGAGAATGAGATGATTGTAATTTAGATAGAAATTGACAATAACATCATTTGTGTCATAAAGTTAGAAATGAACAGAAGAATAAAGAAATAAACGAAGGGCTCCAAGTAAAATTAGAAACAGTGTTTGAGTTGAGTATGAAAATGGTACCTCCTACTACTCCTGTACATTCAGAATATACTCCTTTAGGTGGTTTTACTTTACACCTACAAATTAGGTGTGTGATTATACGTTACACCTACAAATTGGTGCATGTACTCCTTTAGAGGTTTTGGCACGGTGTTTTTCATTACTCCTACACATGTCTGGGTTAGTGATATCTCATATCTTTGTGTGCATGTTTATGTTAGGCATGTGTCATATCTTTGTGTGTGCATGTCTATGTCAGTCATATCTCATATCTTTGTGTGCATGTCTATGTTAGTCATGTGTCATATCTTTGCATGTATGTCTGTGTTAGTCATATCTCATATCTTGATGTGTGTCAGTGTTAGTCATGCCTCGTATCGCTGTGTGCATGTCTGTGTTAGTCACCTTTAGTGACTCGGGCAGATGGTGCTCGTAAACCTGGGAGGCCGACCATCTAAGGGCAGAATCCCCCTACAGAAAAGACAATCTGCTGCCTTGCAGGAAGATTGGGGACAATCAAAGGCTAAGGAAAGCAAACCTGAATAAAATGTTGGCTGAAATCGGATGCACTGGGCCACTGGCGCAGAACACAGTGCAACATTTTAACAGGTGTTCAATCAGAGTGGATCTGGCAGAATCTAATTGTGATGTTCTGTCTGTGGGGGCGATCAACACACTTAACCTGACAGCTGACTTCATGTGAGAGTCTGGAATCCTACTCTGATTGAGTCCTGATCGCAGAGAGAGAGAGAGAGAGAGAGAAACACAATTCAAACAAGACAAATGAGATATAATTTGAATTGCACATGCAGGTAGCAGGTGCTACCTGCATGTATTATTATAATGGAGTAAATGTATTCTCATACACTTCGAGGTCAAGAAGTGGGGGTTGCATCCGGTAAGATGGTGGATCTAGGTCACGTTATCTCAATTGCTGCAGAAAGTGCATTCGAAATCTGACTAATTTCGGGTCTCCGTAGTACTTTTCTGTGTTAAAGTATAAATGATGATCTACTTATTACATCTGTGCGGCTAAAGCGAAGTTGTGTGCTGGCAACAGTCCTTTTTTGAGAAATCAAGTGTTGTGAATGCGACCTTCCAACGTTTAGACTAGATCTGCACTTTAAGTCACATTGGTGCCGTTGTTGGAATTCTTTGACGCTAGTTATTTCCATGTTACTTATTAATGTAAAGTACTTCGTCAGCCACAGTTTTATCTCTTTAGGGAATTTGCACCGTGTTTTGTTTGCCGTAGGCTGCTTTCACTAGAGTAATTGAGAATCTAAAGGGAGCGAAATTGTGTGTAGACATTTTTGTGTGCTGTCATCGTAACGATAGTGATGGTCTAATCACCAACTAATTACTCCATCAAGCTTGGGCAGATGGTGCTCGTAAGCCTGGGAGGGCAGACCATCTAAGGGCAGAATCCCCTACAGAAAAGACAATCTGCTGCCTTGCAGGAAGTTTGGGGACAATCAAAGGCTAAGGAAAGCAAACCTGAATAAAATGCTGGCTGAAATCGGATGCACTGGGCCACTGGCGCAGAACACAGTGCAACATTTTAACAAGTAATCAATCAGACTGGATCTAACAGACTCTAATTATGATAGAAATTACCACTGACCGGAAAGGCTTCAAGAAACAGCTGAATATAATACACTGGAAAGCGGAGGGCATATACTACAAAAACCAAGCTCTAATAATCAGACTAGCAGAGAAGGATTTAGACGTTGCCTGCATCCAGGAAACTCATCTTAATCCTCAGCACAGATTTATGATCAGGGGCTACCAAACATTTAGACAAGACAGGGAAGGTCACAAGGGTGGAATTCTTATACTTATTAAAAATTCCATCCCAGCAAAACTGATAGATGTAGTCACAAAACGGGGAGACAGAGATCATTGGTACAGACCTAGACATTAACTCCACTAGTATAAGGATATTTAATATATACTGTCCAAATGACAAATTACTGAAACTGGAGTCAATGGAAATAACACCATCAAAGTGTCTGGTAGTAGACAACACAAAAGTAACATGCACAATAAATTGGTGATTCTGACTGATGCACTGTCAGTATTATCAGCTCTAAAAAGCCCCAAGAACAATGAACTAGATGACTTGAGAACAATCCTGGACCAACTATGCAATAACTTCCAGAGAGTAGTCATTCAGTGGATACCATCACACTGTAATATGCACAGGAACGAACGCGCAGACAAATTAGCTAAAGAGGGAAGGAGATTACCACATGAGAACCATCTGCTCAGTTATGACGGAGCCAAATCCATCCTCAAAGGTCAGTTCCATTAAAAATGGAAACGAGAACACCCAAAGCATAACGAGAGTGACGGATACCACCAACTATCAAGGAGGGATCAAGTCATCATACTTCGCCTACACACTGGCCACAATAGAATGAGAAATCACATGTTCACCAAATTCAAAATAGGTACAACCAGCTTATGCCACTGTACACTGGACAATATGACTACAAAACATGTTCTACAAGATTGCCCCCAGTACACAGACCTGAGAAGAGCAATGTGGTCCACGCCCGCCTTCCTGGAAGAGAAACTATATAGGGCAATCGATTCGCTTAAACAGACAGCTGCCTTCATGAGAGAGTCTGGAATCCTACTCTGATTAAGTCTTGATCGGAGAGAGAGAGAGAGAGAGAGATAGATAATGGGGCATGTTAAAAGACACAACAACCTATTAAAAGTAATATTGGAAAGGAAATTACAAGGTAGAAGAGGCAGACCAAGACCAACATGGATGAGTAACATCAAAAGATGGACAAGTCAGTCTATGATCTGCACCATATCAGGGCAAGAGACAGAGCAGAATGGCATTCCATGGTAGCCAACCTTAGATGCGGAAACGACACTCAATGATGATGCTGTGTATTACCTACATTCTTTCAGGGGATAAGCTCTAATTTAGCGTCTTTCTGCTTGGAGTAACGTCCCCTTCTTGCACTTTGTTCAGTGGTTCTCTCTAATCTGTTATTAGAAGAACCCTCAGAGGTATCCTACTAAACCAAAATTCAACGAAATCTTACCCTAAAATTATCAACTAAATGTTGAAAAAATAAAATGAAATGCACAAAAATTAGAAGCAGTTGATACATTAAAGTATGCTGCAGTAAATCACTCTGAATCAGGTGAGATAACTCATTTAATAGAAAGACACTAAACTAAGACTTATTTACCATTTTAAATTACACATTTGTAATGACTTGTAATCGTTGGACACTCATACAATTTACAATGAATGTGTAAGTTATTAAAATGACCACATGCAAAAAATCATGGTCTGGTAATCCGACCAGTAGTTCCCATTTTCCCGGCGTTTCAGAGATATTAATATCATATATTTATAAGATATTTGATGATGAAGCTTGAGGTCATAAGTTTTCAAAGTTTTAGAAAGAATTGGAAAGGACTTCTATTAATATTATAATATTATTATGATCTTTTAAATATTATAATTACATATATTTATATTACTATTAAATTAATTAATAATATAAAATTATAATATCATCATAAATATAATAAATAAATGTATTATAATATAATAATTTATAATAAAATTATTTATTAATCAAATAAAATCTTTAATGATTAATGAATTAATGAATGTCGTATATTGGCTCATTGAATTAATAATTAAGTTAATAGTTATTATAATCAGCTCCTTACTCCTTGCTAAAGTAAAAGTTGCTACACTACTTAGTAGTAGTGACTACTATCCACTCCAGAACTTGAACTTGAGTTTTTAGTGTAGTGTTTACCGGCGGCTTTCAATTATTATTATTATTTGCCTGTCGTTCAGTTAGCGTCAACTGCTGACACATAATTATATAATTATAATTTACTTACTTTTTCACAAATTTCAATAAGTGTTTGTATGGGTTCTTGCCTGCTGGGGTCTGTTAGTACGAATGAACCTATGTTATATACCAGACACCAAATTGCAGCTGTTAGAATGGAAATGAAGTTTCGCCATTCTTTCATTCAATAGATTTTTAAGAAACATTTGTAGCGGCACATAAACACTTCCGGGTTAATGGTTCCATCCGGCCTCCAGGAGGCGTCGTTTGGAAGGGTATTGTTTTTAAAGAAAAACAATTATAATTATACTATAACATAATAGCTTATACTTATTATTTAATATTGTCTTAACAGTCTTAAATAATAAATGACTGAACATTTTAAATCAGTAACTGATATTTCATATAAGACAAAGAGTCTTTCTACTAAACTAATGTTCATCATCAAGCACCGGGTCTGCTGGCGTAGGTGATCATGACTCTCCACGACTTTCGATCACAACAGTTATTTATCATTTCTTTTGTTGACTTTCTGCCAAGCCATTCTCTTAAGCTGTCTGGAATCTTTTCTCTTTGGTTCCGTCGATCTCTTCGTCCCTCAATGTTCCCAGTTGTTATAATATATTCCAGTTATTCTCTTTTCATTACATGGCCAAGAAATGATGATTGTTTCTTCCTAATATTGGAAATTAGCTCTCTTTTTGCTTTGGCCTCCTTCAGAACGTTTTCATTACTCTTCTTAGCTGTACATGGTATTCTCAACATTCGTCTGTAGAATCACATTTCTACAGATTCCAGTGATTTTCTTGTCTGTTGTCCTATTGGCCATGATTCACATCCATGTGTTGAGACTGGCTCTACATAACATTTAAGAACTATTTTTCTTGTTTCTATTGTCGAAAATGGAATGCATAGTATCTTCCTCAATTTTTGTAAAGCTGCTTTTGTCTGAGCCATTCTGCATCTCACCTCTGTTGTACATCTTCCGTCTGAGATTAACAAAGTTCCCAAATATTTAAATTCATTTACCTGTTTTAATATTGGTCCACTTGTCTTTATTTTGCACTGAGGTGATGCCTTTTTATTTGTTGTTACCATTACTTCTGTCTTTTTGCTAAAAAGGCCGAGTCCTTTATTTTTACGTTCTTTCACTATAATGTCTAACATTTATTGTAACTCATTTTCACCCTTAGCGATTAAGACTGTATCATCAGCATACCTTAGTTTATTTATATTATAACCTCCGATTGTTATTCCAGGCAGACTCTATGGATCTTAAAATAATCTCACTATAAATATTAAACAAATCTGGTGACAGAACACAACCTTGCCTAACACCCTGTTTTATTTGTTGAATTCCAAATTGGTTTCCAGTTCTTATGGCTGCTGTTTGTTGCCAGTACATGTTCTTTATTATTCTTAGATCTTTGCTGTCTGCTTTATGCTTTCTAAAATTGTGATTATTCCTTGGTGCTTTACTTTGTCAAATGCTTTGGTATAATCTATGAAACATAGGTATAGATCTGTTTTCACCTCTATGGCTCTTTCTACTAAAGTGCGATGATCATCGCATTCAATCGCACCAGATTTCTTTGGTAGGGCTATGAATATTGATTTGAGCAGGTCGTCTGGTATAAGTGGCGAATACTGGTTTTGGGGTCTGGGCTACCGACAACATAATAAATATAAACATACATCATATTCAGTAGGCTAACATAAAGTAATATTTTATAATGACATCACTATATTTTAAATTACTTACTTATTTATATGTAAACTCTATCCGCCTTGTTTGGCACGAAAATGTCTTGATGACTTTGTCATTGAAAGTACTGTTGGGTTGGTTTCTAAGTTTCTGAGGGAATAATTTATCAATGCACTTTAATGCCAAACCAGATAAGCGTTCTTGTGTCTGAGTTGAGCGACAATAAGATTTGATTCTCTTGAGCGCAGAAAAAAGTTCTTTCTACAGATGCTGATGCGCATAACGTAGTTATAAATAGCTATGGAAGTTCCGGTAATCAGACATAGTTTCACTTTTAACGGTTCTAATTGGCTAGAGCTAAAAATAACCCATGAAACCGCGTTCCCCTAGCGGTAGCTCCCACTATATTATTTGAATCCCATTTTTGAATGTCAAGGTCGTTCGTACTAGATCCGGATCGAGGAAAAATGTACCGCTGGCTACTAGAGGTTTCAATGTAGAGTAGTTTCGGTTTCATTAACAAACGTTATAGTGGCCAGAGAAAAACATTGCTTTAATAAATGCAAATCAAAGCAAATAAACCATATTGGCCTACGAAATGTGTAATAGAATATTACAAAATTTGTAATATAATTAAAAAAAAAAAAAATAAATTATTATTTCCTTTTGCAATTAGCTAATATGTTCAAGGCTACCATCGGTAATTGCAGCAACGTAGAGAATACGCCACTGCTCTATATAATGGATGTTTCTTTGTGGTAATAAGAATTACCTTGTGCTAAGTATAGGGGATATTAAAATAATATCACTATAAATATTGTTTAATATTTATAGTGAGATTATTTTAAGATCCATAAGGGGTATACCTGTAATAACAATCGGAGGTCATAATATAAATAATCTAAGGTATGTTGATGATACATTCTTAATCGCTAAGAATGAAAATGAGTTACAAGAAAGTTAGACATAGTGAAAGAAAGCAAATATAAAGGACTCAGCCTTAATAGCAGAAAGACAGAAGTAATGGTAACAACAAAGAAAAAGACATCACCTCAGTGCAAAATAAAGACAAGTGGAATAATATTAAAACAGGTAAATGAATTTAAATATTTGGGAACTTTGTTAACCTCAGACGGAAGATGTACAAAAGAGGTGAGATGCAGAATGGCTCAGACAAAAGCCGCTTTCCTAAAAATTAGGAAGATACTATGCAATCCATTTTTGACAATCGAAACAAGAAAAATAGTTCTTAAATGTTATGTAGAGCCAGTCTTAACATATGGATGTGAATCATGGACAATAGAACAACAGACAAGAAAATCACTGGAGTCTGTAGAAATGTGATTTTACAGAAGAATGTTGAGAATACCATGTACAGCTAAGAAGAGTAATGAAAACGTTCTGAAAGAGGACAAAGCAAAAAGAGAGCTAATTTCCAATATTAGGAAGAAACAATCATCATTTGTTGGCCATGTAATGAGAAGAGAACAGTTAGAATATATTGTACAAACTGGGAAAATTGAGGGACGAAGACATTGGCGGAAGCAAAGAGAAAAGATACCAGACAGCTTAAGAGAATGACTTGGCAGAAGGTCAACATCAGAAATGATAAATAACTGTTGTGATCAAAAGTTGTGTAGAGACATGATCACCTATGCCAGCAGGCCCGGTACTTGATGATGATGAAGTATAGGGGATAGTTGCCCAATATTTGTTTTACTTTGTTGCATATGATGTATGTTTCTTTATCGATTTTACCATCTTCGAAGAATGTTGTTTCTAGTTACTTCAAGTTTTTTTTACTTGGTTTATAACTTTGTGTTCTATAGCTATGTTTAGATTGCCTTCTTTTGTCGTCATTTTGATATTTATCTATTGACCTTTCGAGCCGTAGCCGGCCCATAGGGCATAGACCCAGATACTCTTTCTCTTATCTAAATTTTTATTCTAGCAGTTTTCAATCCTTCTAAAAATATTTTATCAGGTCTCGTTATTTGTTTGTGTTCTGTTCAAGCAACTCTGTTTCATTGAGGGATCCGATTCCTGCTGCTCTTGTCTCTCTGAACCATGTTCTACTCACTGTCTCTCTGGGTCGGCCTCTTTTCCTCTTACCTGTTGTTTCCCACATGAGGGCTTGCTTTGTTATTCGGTTGTTATCTCTCTTCATCACATGTCCAACATATGGTCATCATCTTTTCTTGATTACTGAAGATATTAGTGGTTGATTGGTGATTTCTCTAATTTCCTCGTTTGTTTTAAATCTCGTCTCTCTACAACCTGGAAGCGAAGTAAACTACACAAAATTCTCAAGCAATTTGAACAAAAAGTATGTACGACGCGGACGAGAGTAGTCTCTTTTATAAGTGTGTCCCAAACTGCACACTCCCTGAAAAAAGAAGAGGCGTGCCGTGGTTACAAGATTCCAAAAGACGAATTTATATTTTGATCGCCGCCAACATGAATGGGGACTGCCCCTGCTTGCAATAGGAAAATTTGATAAGCCACGTTTAAAAAAAAAAAAAAAAGATGTAAGAACACTGCCGACAGAGTACAAATTAAACAAAGAATCATGGATGACAGGGTGAATATTTGAACAATGGGTGCGCAAGCTGGACATTAAATTATTGGTGCATGGAAGAAGTAAAGCACTTATTGTGGACAATCGCTCAGCTCATCCACATTCAACATGTTTGTGAGCTATTTCCTTATTTACATAGTACATTCCCCTTTTATTAAACATAAATTGGATATAATGAGATACAGTTATAACGATAATATGACGATGACTCCGAGTATCTTGGCAGCCACCTTACTATTTTTAAGAATAAAACAATGTTAACAGTTTTCCTGGTTCTTCCATCGCATTAGTGTTTGTTTTCCCACAGTATGATTTTCAGTATAAATGTATGGTCGCCGTACATCAAGTCGATTGTCCCAGACTGGCTCCGCCTCAGAGACATTTCTGTGCGGCACCAAAGCGATTCTGTAGAGGTCCTATTCCGTTAATTTGAACCCATATAT
Organism: Megaustenia siamemsis; assembly: GCA_032433765.1. Lineage (NCBI taxonomy): Eukaryota > Metazoa > Mollusca > Gastropoda > Stylommatophora > Ariophantidae > Megaustenia > Megaustenia siamemsis. Next base: position 36,452,736 of record JAVIAB010000041.1, on the reverse strand, counting down.
TCTTCTAGCCGTTCGATCCTCACGTAAGACTTCTGTGTCTCCAAGGTCGGCAAAGGCTAGTTAACTGCATGACCATGGTTTGCTTCGTAGGTCCTTCAATGTCACCCATGTTTAATCATCCAACTAATCTTTTTCGACAGAAATTGCGCGCAGCAGTATTGAATGTAACTGATTTTGCCAGTTCTCACTTGTAGATAAACCTTCGAGACGGACGAACAATTATTTGTAAATCAGTAACTTTGGGAGTTGAACCGGCAGGATTATCGTAGTATCATAAGATGTAATTGTAGACAATCTCATCCACTGATTTCCAGACTTTACAGTAGTAAAACCAATTAGCCACTATAACTCTCTAAAAAGGCGTAATTCTATCCTGAGATTACAAAAGAAGAGCAACCATGTAGCAGGGTCTTGCCGTTGGTTGACATTTAGTTCTTTATAGAATATTTCATTTAGCATACATCATGATACTTATTTTTATATAGGGGCCTACAGATGAACTGTCATCAATAGCCAGAAAAATTAGGCTTGAGATCATTCATGAAAAGACTAAAGTAATGAAAAGTTGAAGTCCAACAGACGACAAATTATACATGGAAAACAAACCAGTAGAAGAGATCGATTACTTTATCTATCTTGGAAGTCACATTGATCGAGAAGGGGATACAAGCAAAGAATTTAGAATCAGAATATCTAAAGCAGCAATGTCTTTCAGAAGCCTTGAAAAGTTGTGGAAATCACAACTCATCAGCACAAACACAAAACTTAGACTATTCAAATCAAATGTACAATCAACCCTTACGTATGCATGTGAATGCTGGAAAACAACAACAGATATAGAAACAAAGTTGAACGCATTCGAAAATAAATGTCTCAGGAAAATACTTGGTATAGCTTGGAACGAATTGAAAACAAATGAGGAAATTAGAGAAATCGCCAATCAACCACTAATATTTTCAGTAATAAAGAAAAGACGATGGTCATATGTTGGACATGTGATGAGAATAGATAATAACCGAATAGCAAAGCAAGCCCTCATATGGAAAACAACAGGTAAGAGAAAAAGAGGAAGACCCAGAGAGACACTGAGAAGAACATTGATGAGAGAGGCAAGAGCAGCAGGATTCGGCTCCCTCATTAGGTTAGAGCTGCTTGCACAGAACAGAGACAAATGGCGAGATTTGATAAAATATCTTTAAAAGAACTGAAGATTGCTAGAACAAAAATTCAGATAAGAGAAGGAGTATCTTGGTCTACGCCCTAAGGGCCGGCTACGGCTCGAAAGGTCAATAGATAAATAATACTTATTTGGAATAATTTGTCTTGAATGCTCATCATAAAAGACTTTGCTGTTCGATCCCTCAGATATGCCAGATAGACAAATCTCAAAGTCTCTAGCTCTGTTGTCAAACATGGATTCTGAATATTGGACAAGGTAATGAGCATTGTAATGCTACATCACAAACAACATACCTGTTCAAAATCATTATAGACGACGTGTATAAAGCCGGCGCATTATATTCCCTGGGGAACGCCACCAATCGCAAGTCTCCTAGACACTTAGGTGATGGAGTCTAGAGAGTTTACAACGCCAGTGCCAGATATATATTCCAAATGCAAAATATTCCATGTATCCAGTAATCAGGCTCTAGATCGTAGAAGCTTTCAGGCATAGCAGTTTTAACAGAACCAGATCAATTTCGCTATATGGTGTGATGCCATGTGATGTGGGGTATCATCAAAGAATCACCTGGCGGGGACCGCCGACCTATTATATGTGAAAATAACCTCTTCCATGTCTACTATCAGATCCATTGTATCATTCATCATCATCATCATCGCGTGCCTTCTCCGCAACGAAGGTTGGCTACCATTATACTCTGTTTCTTGCTTTGATGGTGCAGGTTGTCATAGGTTGACTTGTCCATCTTTTGATGTTACTCGTCCATGTTAGTCTTGGTCTGCCTCTGCCATATTTTGTATTTTTCCTTCCAATATTACTTTTAGTAGGCTGTTGTGTCTTTTAACATGCCCCAAAAATTTCATTTGTCTTATCTTTAATTGTATTTAATAGTTATCTTTTTATTTTCAGTTGTTTTAAAACTTCATCGTTTGTTATCTTTTCTTTCTATCCAATTCTACATATTCTTCTATAAATCCACATTTCAAAGGCTTCAATTTTCTGTTCTGTTTTCTTGTCTAATGTCCATGTTTCTGCCCCATACAGGAATATTGAGAAGACGTAACATTTTGCCATTCTTAGTTTCAGCCCTGCTGATATTTGTTTTGTTGTTATATTTATAGTATATTTTTCATGTCATTAAAATAACTTTTTGCCATACCTATTCTTTTGTTTATTTCCGTTTTACATTTTCCATCATTGGTTATAGTATGTCCTAGGTAGTTGTAACTCTGGACTGTCTCCAGATGTGTTCCCTCAACTGTGATATTTAATTGTAGGTCTTGAGAATTTTCTTTGTTTATGATCATAGTTTTAGTCTTTTTGATACTCATTTCTAGTCCATATTTTTTGCTTGTTATATTTATCACATTAAGTAATTGTTGTAGGTCTTTAGGATTTTCTGCTAGAGGAACAGTATCATTGGCAGAATTGTATCATTACATGACTCAATGTTGCTCTTCCTCGGATACTGACAAATTGAACGATTTTGAGAAAGCCTATTGCAAAGCCTATGATCTAGCATATATATATAACTAGTTTGATGTGTCCCCGAACATCGATTGGAAACTGATGGGTCTCCCGAGCCAGAGACTGGACAATGAATGTGGTTTGATTGTTAATCGTTATCAGATGATTATGGATGACAATCTTCTCAGGGAAACAGATTCAAAATACATTTGGTAGTCGTTCACATAAGAAACATAGAATGATGTGTATCGTGTGGATTTACATCGTCCAGGATACCGCAAATGCAGACACAGGTTGGATTACATTCATCTTGGGTAAATCGCCAGGAAGAGATACGATTGAGTTCGTTTTGCAGTGTGGAGGCGATTTCCCGTTTGTCTCTTCCCTATCGATACATCAGAATGTCATCAGCAAATGTCATAGTCTATAGTTCTTTCCCTCCCATCCAGCTGCTGCTCCGTGATCGTTATTGTGTGCACGTTAAATAGATCTGATGACAATGGTTGCTGCTCTAGACAAATGGATGTTGGCTCGGGTGACCAACTTCTACATCTAGGTAAACTTTTAGGACGCTCCTGCTTCATCTTGCTTTGGGTTAGTAATGGGGTATGGTATACTCTCCAAGGTATGGTGACAGCTTTATAAAAAAGGAACACAACAAAATACTGACGTTCTTTAGAAGACGGGGACAACGACAACAAACGGTAAGGCACAAATATCTATAGCTACATGTCTGATGATAAAGTTAGGGAGAGGTGGACAAAGAGATGAGAGATAGGATGGTGAGATAAAGAAGAGACGTGTCACATGTGGAAGGATAGGTGAAGTGTAGAAATATACAATCGTAAATATATAGAAATGATGAAGCGGTGAAAACTGAAAAAAACGAGGGATAAAAGTATATTATATATGAAAATATATTAAAAATGACTTAGCTGGAGTGACTTGGCTGTCCCGATTGGGTGAATGCGTCCAAATGATATTTGGAGACAAGCAACATGGAGAAACAGTCACGTGATATGAATGAGGGCATTCAGGCGAGACACAGACCAGGAGTCGTAAAATTGGCCAGGCAACAGGAACAAGGCCCTGGGGTTGTAGGTGACAAAAGGGTTAAAAAAGACCAGGTGGGAAGAGACGTGCCGGCTAGACAGGCATGTACACAAAAGGCGTTGGGCAATGGATGAGGTAGTAGTACAATACACTAGCCCGAGGGAGACATGTCAGGGAGCATACAAACGATCAGAGGAGGGAACGAGAGGGGTTAAAGTTAAGTGGCCTAATCAAGGGACTGGAACACTGAGGGAAGATAACTCAGGTGGCGATAACTAGCGAAGTATGGAGATACGGTTAGGAGAGCTGTAGACAAGTAGCTACTGAGCACCAAAGAAATGGTGAACCCGAAGACAATAGGGTGAACTCAAAAAATGTGTGCAAACCCCCCCAATTTATCTACCTGTCTATTCATCCACCTCTAATACTTCCATTCTTAGTACACCACCTCTCTTTATCTACTCCAAGTTCCCCACATTGCCTTCGGGTTCACCATTTCTCTGGTGCTCAGTAGCTACTTCATTCAGTATTTTGTTGTGTTCTTTTTTTGTAAAGCTGTCACCATACCTGGAAGTGTACACCACACCCCACTACTGGCTCCTTGCTACCAGCATTACCGCAGCATTGCAATTAGTGGCCTGTTCCCTATCTTTGGGTTGCCCCATTGGAAGCAACAAAGTAACAACACCTACTAAACCATGGAAGAATCCTACTACGGTTGCTTATATATTCTCTACTACGATAATTATTATGACGAGGCTTGGCGTTATCCTTCTGTCTGCTGTGATGTAAGGCCGGATCTAACCAGACAGAACACGAGCAGACACCCTGACTTCTACTCTAGACGTTACAGAGCTGGACAACAGTTGTGGACATTAACAATCAAGGACAACTCAATTAAGATATTTCTAGAGTTTCGCATTAGTCAAGATTCCAACAGATTTAATAGCATAAAACATAGTAGGCCCACAATTACAACGATCCGTAATGACAATTCACAGTATACTCACACACTCCAGAATGAAATATATAAATTTACAACTGCTACTCAGTTATGTCCAACTGGCTATCTTCAAACCCTTTAAAACTGTCCAAAATGTACCCAAACCTCTACACCATTCTTTGTCTGACTAACTTTATGTCTCTGTTGATCTTTCTATTTTATTTATAACTATCTATTATTCATTATTGTGACGATACATTATTGTACAAAGAAATTACGACGGTGGTTTTCTGTTGCCTTCCGTTGGTTTGTTTACGGTTGGCTCCGCTAGCCTTTAACTAAAAGTCTCACCCACAAGGCCGTGGGGTTGTTTTACTTCGGGGTACCCTCCCTTAGCCTTTTACTCTCCCGAGGTTACCTGCAAGGCAGCAGGGCAGCAACAGCCATTAAAATAACGACAACAACGTTAAGGGGGATTCCAATGGAAAACCCTCGTTCGGTAGGGTGCATCATGTGCTACAGGTGATACCCGGCTAAAAGAGAGATGCAAAGAGATTGAAATGCAACAAAAAGGAGATGCTAAAGCTATATACAAACAAATTGAGGAATTAACAGGAAGAAAAACGCAATCAAAAAATGGATGTCTAAGATCAAAGGAAGGAGAACTGTTGATTGATCAAGAAAATATAAGGGAACGATGGACAGAATACATTAAAGATCTTTATAATGATGAACGAACGGAAGTAAATATTAAGAATAATGGAGAAGGACCAGAAATACTCAGAGAAGAAGTGGAAGACGCTTTGTGCAATATGAAAGTAGGAAAAGCTCCTGGACCAGATAATATAACTAAAGAAGAGATTGAAGCCATGGGTGATTTTGGAATAGAAATAATAACACAAATATTGAATTTTATCTGCAACAGCAATATATACCAGATGACCTGCTCAAATCAATATGCATAGCCCTACCAAAGAAATCTGGTGCAATTGAATGCGATGATCATCGCACAATAATAAGGCTTTATGAGTCATATGACTAAGATATTACTAAGAATCATCATGCGAAGAGTGCGAAACAAAATCAGTCCAGAAATTAGCGATGAACAGTATGGTTTTGTTGGAGGTAAAGGAACGAGCAATGCCATATATATCATAAGATCTTTAATAGAAAGAGCCATAGAGGTGAAAACAGATCTATACCTATGTTTCATAGATTACACCAAGGCATTTGGCAAAGCAAAACACCAAGATATAATCAAAATTTTAGAAAGCATAAACGTAGACAGCAAAGATCTAAGAATAATAAAGAACATGTACTAGCAGCAAACAGCGGCCATAAGAACTGGAAACCAATTGGGAATGTTTCAACAAATAAAGCAAGGTGTTAGGCTAGGTTGTGTGCTGTCACCAGATTTGTTTAATATTTATAGTGAGATTAGTTTAAGATCCATAAGGGGCATGCCTGGAATAACAATTGGAGGTCATAATATAAATAATCTAAGGTATGCTGATGATAGTCTTAATCGCTAAGAGTGAAAATGAGTTACAAGAAATGCTAGACATTATAGTGAAAGAAAGCAAAAATAAAGGACTCAGCCTTAATAGCAAAAAGACAGAAGTAATGGTAACAACAAAGAAAAAGACATCACCTCAGTGCAAAATAAAGACAAGTGGAATTATATTAAAACTGGTAAATGAAATTAGATATTTGGGAACTTTGTAACTTTGTTAACCTCAGACGGAAGATGTACAAATGAGGTGAGATGCAGAATGGCTCAGGCAAAAGTAGCTTTCCAAAAAATGAGGAAGATACTATGTAATCCATTTTTGACAATAAAAACAAGAATAAGAGTTCTTAAATGTTATGTAGAGCCAATTTTAACATATGGATGTGAATCATGGACAATAGACAAGAAAATCACTTGAGCCTGTAGAAATGTGGTTTTACAGAAGAATGTTGAGAATACCATGGACAGCTAAGAAGAGTAATGAAAATGTTCTGAAAGAGGTCAAAGAAAAAAGAGAGCCAATTTCCAATATTAGGAAGAAATAATCATCATTTTTTGGCCATGTAATGAGAAGAGAACAACTGGAATATATTGTAACTGGAAAAATTGAGGGACGAAGAGATAGAGGGAAGCAAAGAGAAAAGATACCAGACAGGTTAAGAGAATGGCTTGGCAGAAAGTCAACAACAGAAATGATAAATAACTGTCGAGATCGAAAGTTGTGGAGAGACATGATCACCTACGCCAGCAGGCCCGGTACTTGATGATGATTGTCTTCTGTTGTACATCTACCATCTGAGGTGAACAAGTTCCCAAATATTTAAATTCATTTACCTGTTTTAATAATGTTCCACTTGTTTTTATTTTGCACTGAGGTGATGTCTTTTTCTTTGTTGTTACCATAACTTCTTGCATTTTATGCTATTAAAGCTGAGTCCTTTACTTTTGCTTTCTTTCACTATAATGTCTAACATTTCTTGTAACTCATATTGAGTTATTTGTGGGTCATCATCATTGCACTCCGAACATGTCCATAGGTGCTCAGATCCCCTCCTCAGCAATTCCCTCAGTGTCCAGCGACTGACGACTCCAGTTCTGTTTTGGTTGATAAGTCTTCTTATATGGCTTGATGTATATTTCTGTTGTTGACTTTCTGTAACTCATAATCTGTTTATAATATAATAATAATATATACAGCTTACATATATATATATATATATATATATATATATATATATATATATATATAAAACTACATTTTAAAAATAAAACCTTTTGTGGAACTGATCTCTTGCACTTGTCACTGCATGTGACAATAAATGAACCCTACAATGTATGTAGGGAATAGTCCTTTCTGATGTATCTGACATCTTTTTATAAACCTCGGAGATACCGCCTGAAAACTTAGAACCTTCATCAAATCCACAAGCAATAAGATTACCAAATGACATACCTCGTTTATTTGTTCAACTCTCAATACAGTTTGTGATGGTTTTAGCTATTGTATTTTGAAGTGGAATTATGCACAAAAATGTCTCATATCTCACACATAGATAGTTAAGATTTGTTGGCAGTAGATTCATCAACCATTAAAACAAATGGTTTCCCCTTAATTTCACCAGCAAACCGTTCATCAAGTACCTCTCCTATGTAACATTTCACCAGCTGTGTCTTTACTGCAACATGTAGCTTATTCACTGTTTCTGGAGACAGCCACTTAAGCACACGGTCCAATCAAACTTATCACAATGTGTTCATATTTGGTTGCGCGAGTTACCTCCTCTATAAGTAGGAAATATAAAACTCCACATCAAAATACTTATGCCATACCTCTCAACTCTTTCAGTTCGAGGCCATCCATTCTGTAGAGTCCATCTCTCTCTCACCGTTTGCCTAGTTCACTACTTTGTCGTGTCATTCAATTTCTTTCTCTTAACCTCTCGCGTGATCTCTCACTTCCATTGTTGAGTGATTTATATGTATTGCTTGTCGTGTCCCAGGAGTGTCTTCGTCTATCCCCCTTCCCTTCCCCCCCCCCCCCCCCCCCCCCCCCCCCCCCCCCCTTTGGTTTTCCCGATATTAGATCCGTCTGCCCTCTCAACTGACCTGTCTTGGTCACGGGTTGCTTTCTATACATGCTCTCTGTCTTCTAGTCATTCCGACTGTTTCAGAACGGATTACAGAATTACTGCTCTGTGCTCAGCTAAGTACAATTTATTATACATTTTTCTCTTTTTCTATTTTATATATTTTGACGCCCATCATACCTCTCATCATGTAATACTCATTTCTCTCTTTTCTTATTTCTGCATCCTACTTTCCTCGCCCTCCACTTGATCATCTAACATGTAGTAATTGTGCTTCACCGCTTGTTGTCGTTGTCCCTGTATTCTGAAGAAGGCCACAGGCCGAAACGTCAGTATTGTGTTGTGTTCTTTATTTGTAAAGCTGTCACCATACCTTGTAGTGTTTAGTACACCCCACCATTGGCTCCTTGCTACCAGCTTTACCGCAGCATTGCAATTATTTGCCTGTTCCCTTCTTCAATATCAGCTTTGCATTGCTGATGTAGGATAGAGGGAATAGGTCTCCTTTAATGCAATATACAGAGATTTTCTTTCTCGACTACATTTTTATGATATTCAAAGGAATCATGGTTTGTTCCATCTTCTTAAATTTCCTTGTAGTTCCTGTTGTTTTCTTATAGTTAATGAAAGGTACATTAATAAAGACATCTTTGGTTTTCTGAAGTATGTTTGCGTCATTCAGATAGTATCTAAAACAAAAAGCACAACCTCTATCTTTATCTTTAAACACACCACTTTTATTTATCTGTCCAAGAAACATTACAATTATACATAGGCTTATAGCAGGTTTCTCTCGGAGTGTGTCCAAATGAACTAGCAGTTGGTATGGGTACTGGATCGTGAGTAAATTTTGCTATGGTAGTTGTCTGAATAACATGACTGCCAGCACCTTTGGTGGCTTTTTCACAGAAATTACATTCTAGGGCATGGTCAACAGTGCAGGTATCAGGCTTCAACTGTTTCATATAATTCGTAAAATATGACCCAAAAAATCTGCTTACCACTCATTATGAATGCCTGGTATCTAAATTATTAGTTTGTTTTCTAACAAAGCTAAACAACAACCACAACCTTAAGAAAAAAAACTGTCTTGGTTCAAAAAGGTCCTACAATACAAATTGTGTATGTATTGCAAACCTAACTCAGCTACCTTGATTTAATATTTATTATCATCATGTGCCATATCAGTTGGCATAGGTGATGATCATAATTCATAGTACATCGTATAATTCTGTTATCGACCGTTTTTCGTGTCATGACACCAAGTTACACAGTATCTTCTCTCTTTGTTTTCTGCGATCTCTCCCTGTATTTTGCAGTTGTAACCAAGTATTCCAACTTTCCTCTTCTCATGATATGCCAGAAAATGTTGATTGTTTCTTTCTGATGTTTCTCAGGAGCTCGCTTATTGCGTTGGCCTCTTTGAGAATTTTCTTGTTGGTCTTTTTAACTGTCCAGGGAACTTTCAACATTCTTCTGAGAAATCCCATCTCTGTGGCCTCTAATCATCTTTTCATTTGTTTTGCCATAATACAGCCTTAAATGATGTTATGCCATTTTTTTTTATACAGGCTCTCCATGATGTGCGATCTCTTGCTAGATGGGCCCAGTCATTTGCACAGATGGAGAAGTCATTCAGAGATGATTGATAGGCCTGATGTAGATGTAAATGAAAGAAGGTAGACTCGAGTCAAGTTTTGTTAAATGCAGGTTGGAATTGACTCCACCCATTGCATACGTACAGAACCCGTCTCCACTTTTCTTATCATGCTCATAGAATATCTCAATATACAAGCATGGGAGTAGTCTTGTAACTCCAAGCAGATGAATGGTGATGGTCACTGCCATCTCCAACCTTGTCATTTTAGACTCATTGTTTCAATAAATCAAATATTTTCATATATATATGGGTTACAACTTGTAATTAAAGTTAGTTAACTAGTTCCAGAAATAAATTCTCCATGTTTGATGATTCACTGTTATTATCCTTCCAATAACATCAGACTTTGCACTGGACATGCAGTATAATTTACCACAGTCTTTGTTCTGGATGAGCCTGTCAATCTCAGCAAAATAGTCTATGCCAGCCATCATTGCCTCTTATACAAATGTTCTTCTCAAGGTCAGTCTCTTTTCTATTGTCTACTGTTTCCCATTTGAGGGCTTGCTTTGCAATTCTCTTTTATCTCTTCACATCAGGTGGTAGACACATGCCAATCTTCTTTTCTTGATTATAGATAAGACTGTTGGTATTGACCAACTCTTTTATTTTCAGAGCCAGTCTTGAATTAATTTCATTGAACACGGTGTATTTTTATTATTTTTTTTTTTTTTAGACATTTGTTAGTTAAAGCACATAGCAAAATTTATATTACAAAGCAAGCAATCATAGTGTCATTCTAAAGTAATTATATTTTCCGAAAATACCAAATTTATAAATAATAAGATTCCAGCTATTGTTTCAGTAAAGACTAAGATATATATGACAAATATGCTTGTAGATTTTCAAAAGAATAAATTCAACAGAGTACATTTTGAAATTGAGAAGAAGATCAATATAGAATTTCACCCGTCTAAATTTTAAAAGTAATTATCATTGTAATTTCACATTTTGCTGAACTCCTTTGTACTCTGCAACATTTGTGTAGTATGTTATTTTAAGTTCATTTCAGCATTTATTCACTCCTTTCATCAACATTTTATAATATATATTAATGGCTTAGGTTTACATCTGATTTTAAAAAATAATTTTTCTGAAGAACTTTTTAAGAAGTGTGTATGGCTGACACAGGTCCATTTCCTTTGTTCTAATCAATATTGACTGAGCCTCACACAATGTTAAAAACTTTAAGATATTAGATAATATGATGTATTATTTGTTTGAAATATACTATTATTATTTATCATGGCTTGATCATGAACAGACAAAATGTTCTGTGACATGTAGGAAATAACAAAATCTTTCCAAGTTGCTCAGTTTGCAGCCACCAAAAAACCAGAGTGCTCAAGCCTGCTTCACACTGTGCACTACTGTTTTGACCTGTTGACTTTGGTCCATTGCCCTCCTTCACTTTTACTCCAGAGTTCACTGCATGGTCCTTCTGAAGGTTTCAAGATCTCATTGAAGTAGATGGCCTATCCAGTTCCAGCTGTGTGCATTTTCTCTTTACTATTCTATTCATGGAATCAGTTTCATTGTAATCAGGGCATCCCCATATCTACTACAACAAGAATTCCAGCATTTCTTGAAGCATATGCAGACTTATTGTTCCTGCAAGGTGTTCATTATAAATACATTTGCTTTTCCCACTAAGCATTATGGATCAAGCAGATCGCTTTTCCACCTTTTAAACTCCTCAATCTCTCAATATATACATCATTGTCCCACCTATTCTCCTTCTCTACTCTTGAGGCAAGAAGAGGAAACTTGCAAAGTCCTCTTTGTCCAGAGTAAGGCCTACTCAGTGCCAGCGAGCTTATCAGTTTACTTCATTGTCATTTACTTGAGAGGGCACCTCTGACAGCACACCAAGTTTAACACTGTCCCTTTAGAGTCATCCAAGAGCTGCATCCACACTTGCCGCAGACACTGTCTGTCAATCTTTAATAGCATACTTTGTGAATCATTTACCAAGACTGTGTGATCCATGTTCTGTGTAACCAGCTATGTTATCACTGCTATTGTTACTTCTATCTCCATTCTCATGCTGGACACTGTAATGCAACACTTACCAGATTCCCTAGCCACTTCTCTGCCATGTTGATATGCACACAACCCCAACCACTGAGCTGTCTGTGGGATACAGAACTATCTATGCAGATGATTGGATCCTTAGGTGATGACACTTTCTCAATAGATTCTCTTTTAACAGCCTCGATAGCTCCACAGGAACAATTGTGACACTCCCTGTCAAGCTGAGCTAACTTTGGTTAGCCTCTTTTTCTCCGCTATTACTTCTACCCCATCCTTGCCAGCCCTAATGTCATTCAGATTACATACTCTCCTTAGGGATTCCTTGACCTCGGCATCCAGGATTTTCCACGCCAGAGTTGCATGCCCTTGGTCGCACACAATTCTGAATACAAGGGATGATTTATGATCCCCACCATGTTCAAATAGGAACAGGATCTGAGCAGATCTATGTTGCACTTTAATACTTGGTAAGTCAAGTAAGTACCTCACTGGATGGAAGGGTGTATCTCTGGTGTATCAGAGAACTGTCTAAAGGCCCTCATTCTGAACCCTTTCCAAACTTGCGATCTGGGCTGACTGACAAGAGGGAGCATATCCAAACCATAATCTGAGTACTGACAGCACATTAGCCTGTATGAGCCAGAACAGCAACAATTGCTACAAGTTCACTCTGGCCATGATTTTGATCACGCTGACACCTCTCCTTGCCTTTTGAATGTCAGTGCTCATGTGTTTATTGAAAGAAAGGGACCTGTCAAATGCTATCCCCAAATACTTAATAGTCTGACTCCTCACAATGGTTGTACCATTGCAGTTTATGACTGGGAGGGTGTCTTTATTCTAATGTCACATTACAGAAGCCTTGTTTGGGTTAATGAGTGCTTTGTAGTTATTGCACCAAGTGATCCATGCTTTCCTGTAAATGCCTATAGCCATTTGTACCTTATCACGACTGTATACAAATATCATGTCGTAGGTGAGAATGCATCCCTGTCCAACACTACTTAGTTGCACTGCCTGACAGTGTATATATTAAACAAAACTGAGGATAATGGTAATTCTTGAGGCAACCATGGCAATATATATCTTGGTTCAGATGTCCAGGTACTGAGAAGTAGCATCACTTTTCTTCGAACCAGCACCTATGCCACCCAGTGTACCAATGAGTCAAAGTCTACCAAGTAAATGTACGAGTATGCCATAGTCTACTCAATTACATGCATTTTCTCTTTACTAAATCTAATAAACAATTCTTGTTTGCTGACTTTATTTTGGTAGTATATTGTAAGAATTTTCTCATGCAAGTCGTATGGAATTATGACAGTCTTGATTTTCTCTTGTTCTCCAGCATTCATGGAAGGTATGCACTTATCATATATTATAGGTCCTTGATTTGGACCTAAAGTTGTACAGAATGAACTTCATATTTTTTTTTAAAGTTCAAAATCATGTCTGTTTTTGGTGTTGCTTTTTGGTAAAAAAAACTTTTTTTTATCTTAGTAATGATAGTAAACTTACTATTTTGGTAGGCAGTGGTTGCTTTTAAATTCTCTACTTTCACTACATTTTAATAACATCATCATCAGTACAGTGTCAACTTGCGTAGGTGATCATGTATTCAACAACTTTCTATCTCTACAGCTGCTTATCAATTCTGTTGTTGACTTCCTACCAGACCACTCTTCTAAAATTACTAAAAAAATTGTCCTGTATCTTTTCCTTCTGCTTCCGTCTACCTTTTCTTTACTTGAGTTATCCACTTGTCACAATATATTCCCTACTCATAATATGGCCAAAAAAATAATTGTTTCTCCTAATGCTAGAAAGGTTTCCGGTGTCATGGCGGCTGCGTGTAGTAGTTTTTTATAATTCGGCAATTGCCGAATATATATTTAAATGATTTACGCGACAGTCTAGTTGTGAAATTATGTGTTGCTATTCCCCGTTTGGTGTATGTTTTACTTCTGATGTGTGGATGAACTGTGATTACCGATATTTAAGTAGAGTATGATTTATTCTTCTTTGTGTCGTATGTTCGCGGTTCGATAGGCAAGCACATGGTTCGATAAAAATGTTGCCGGCAAACCGGGTGTGTTCAACCCATATGTGAAAAGTCTGTGACGGTGGATGGGGCGGATGAATAAAAAATGATCAACGGCCCAGAGAGCGAAAACAGCAAAGTGTGTGGTACACATGAGGCATATTCAGAACACGAAAGGCAAATATGGCAGACCACCGTGAAAGAGATTGGAGCCTCATCACGTACTAGTCCAGAGGAAGCCATGGAGAGGAAATAAACAAAAGAATAGGAATGGCAAAAAGTAATTTTAATGTCATGGAGAACATACTAACATCAAAACAAATAACACCAGGGCTAAAACTAAGAATAGCAAAATGTTACATCTTCTCAATATTCCTATATGGTGCAGAAATATGGACATTAGACAAGAAAACAGAACAGAGAATTGAAGCCTTTGAAATGTGGATTTATAGAGGAATAGAGTTGGATGGAATGAAAAGAAAACAAACAATGAAGTCTTAAAACAACTAAACATGAAAAGAGAACTACTAAGCACAATTCAAACAAGACAAAGTAATTTTTGGGCCATGTTAAAAGACACAACAGCCTACTAAAAGTAATCCTGTAGGGGAAAATACAAGGTAAAAGAGGCAGAGGCAAACCAAGACTAACATGGACGAGTAACATCAAAAGATGGATAAATCAGCCTATGACAACCTGCACCATCAAAGCAAGAGACAGAGCCGAATGGCGCTCCATGGTAGCCAACCTTCGTTGCGGAGAAGGCACTCGATGATGATGATGAATGCTAGAAATAAGCTTTTCTTTAGTTTTAGCCTCTTTTAGAGAACATCCTCATTACTCTTTTTAGCCGTCTATAGTATTCTCAACATTCTTCTATAGAACCACACCTCTATAGCCAGCAATGATTTTCAGTCTGTTGTTTGACTGTCCAGGATTCATATCCTATGTTAAGATTGGGTCTTCATAACACAGATGAACCTATATTTCCTATTTCGATTGACAAAAATGGGTTGCTAAATATTTTAACAACATACTAAATGAAAAAAATTTATAATAAATTCCAGAACTGAATGAAAATGTCAAATTGAGGGCCGTAGAATAATACATATTAGTGGACTGACATATATAAACATAACAGACATTATCAAGGGTAGAAAAATGTCTATGTAGGCACTGCAAGAGATTTGGAGACCAAAGGAAGAACTTCCTCTGTTTTTAAACGCCAGTTACAGATGTCTTTGGAAATGTGACACCAGTGTTCACCATGATGTGGTTCAGCTGCAGTACATCTCTGTCTAACATCCGCCTGGTGTTTCTGGTGAAGGGGGAAAAAATAAGATATACATACTTTAAAACAATACCAATAAATAATTAAACAGTACAAATATATGAACCAGAAAATAAATTAGATGCATTCAAAAACAAATGCTCAATTAAATACTTGTATGCTATATGGAATGATTCCAAAACAAGCTCCCAGAAGTAAGAGAAATGACTGGCCATACATCCAACAATGTTATCTATAAGCAAGAAAAAAGGTGAGTATATACTGGATTCTCAAGACCTACAATTAAATATCACAGTTGAGGGAATACATCTGGAGACAGTCTAGAGCTACAACTACCTGGACATACTATAACTAATGATGGAAAATGTAAAATTTAAATAAACAAAAGAATAGGTATGGCAAAAAGTAATTTTAATGCCATGAAAAATATACTAACAACAAAACAAATATCAGCTGGGCTGAAACTAAGAATGGCAAAATGTTACATCTTCTCAATATTCCTGTATGGTGCAGAAACATGGACATTAGACAAGAAAACAGAACAGAAAACTAATGACCGTAGTTTTTCTACCCAGTCACTACTGTTTTGCCACAGTTATTTTTCCTGAAAAATACTTCTTTCACTAAATCTGTCATATTTTCACTATAAAAAGTCATAGACATATAAATTTGGCATCAAATTGAAGGGAAAAGGACACAGATTCATAATCAGAAACAATATTTTGGGAAAAAATTGAAGGATAAGAATTTAAGCAATTAATAATTAAAATAAAAAAAAAAATAATTTTTTAAATATAAAAATTGGTACACACCTACCCAAAATGGGTGTGATGGTTAATCTAACAGTGCTGGAAATGTGTTTCCAAGTAAATATATCCACTTCTGAACAAATTAGGAAAGTTTCACTATCCTACGGAAACTAGTTTGCACATTACACACAATTCTTCATGGTATGTCATTTTTATGTGAAATTTTTTTTGTACTTAAGAAGGGTGTGTGGCAGTCAACTAAATATATTACACAGGTAAATAAATTAAATTTAAAGTTGATGTACAATATATGCCGCAGCATTTTAATTAATTTATTGACAAGTCTGAATGTGGCCTTTGTGTGCCACAGTTTGAAACAGTGTTTTGGATATAGATGCGGCCTATCATCACATCCTTCACACAAAAAATTAGTCTGTCTTGGGGCACTAGGTTTGCTATAAACCTTACATCTGCGTTCCTTGTCGCTGTATGAAATCATATGTTTTGTCTTGGCTTTGTCGCATTGAACTACTTGTACTTCCACTTTCCTTTGAATCGAATAATCATTTCATCGATGGAAATATTTTGAAAGGGAGTAAAAGCAGCTTTGAAATTGGTTGTGAGCAGATCAACAAAAGGCTTTATTTTGTTTTTTCCTTCATATACAGGCTCACCAACATACAGCATTGTTTGGAAAATGCTAAAAAATCTATCTCGTTTGAAATTTTTAAAATAAAAAGGAGTACTGAAACATTCAGTCTCCACCGAGAAATAGTCGCGCAGAGAGGGCCTGACATCTAGTCCGATGGTATAAATTAAAAAAATTCATACCATGAAAACTCAGAAAACTCCTTCCAATTATTGAAACAAGATCTCTGGTTATACTTATTTTATGTCTAGCATATTCATTTATGGAATTGACAATAAAATCAATAGTATTGTCAGTAAGCAATACCTTGTAACAGTCAAAGGATGATGACTGTTTACTGAGGCCAGACTTTTCATTGACTCCAGGACTGCACCCTTCTTTAGGATGAAATTTAAAATTGTTGACAGTAACAGTTTCATCATTGTTATTGTTGGTAGTGTTACTGTTTGGTACTAAATTCCACTCACAAGAGCTACCCCTAGTACCACTAGAAGACACTTTAGGCAATATTTTTCTACACTTGGCACTGGGTCCAGGTTTCTGTGGCTCCCCTTCAGAACTGCTGAAACTACTAAGCATATTTGCTTCTTCAATTTAATTCATAATAAATAAAATTAATATCATCGAGATCACTATCTATCACATTCAAAGTCCTCATAACATAATTCTCTAGCTTTTTCTGCTGTTAATAATAATTTGCGTTTAGGAGCAAACGATACTTCAATGCTGCTAGCCATTTATAAACACAAATCAGCTGATTGAATACTTTACAAAACAACTCAAATTTCGACCAAATTTGTAAACATATTCAACGCATGCGGTCCATTCAAAGATGGCCTAAAGACAGTAAACTATATTAGAGTGATTTCCCTTGCCGATCAAGCAGTTAAAATGTTTAATTTTTACAATAACGAAATAAAATGAAAGAGTCTCTGTCAGCGTTCATTTGGATAATAGCTAAAAAAGTAAGCGTCTATGACACTGTCATAGAGTTCCCACGGACGTAAAGAGTTAAGTCTTTGAAATGTGGATTTATAGAAAAATAGGTAGAATTGGATGGAAAGAAAAGATAACAAACGATGAAGTTTTAAAACAACTGAAAATAAAAATAGAACTACTAAATGCAATTAAGACAAGACAAATGAAATTTTTGGGGCATGTTAAAAGACACACATATATATATATGGCCCTTTTCGTCTTGTCAGACGGTCTAGTGGAGGCTATTGCGTATTTTTTTGAGGTATTGTTTTTGCCGAACAGCTTCTCTCGTGGCTAATTCTACCAATGTTTGACAAACACACGCGGTCACATAATGAACAGGTCAGGCTCGCTGGTCCATAGGGTTTACCATCCTTTTTCATGAGTCTCTTCTCTTCTAAGTCCTGTCTTAGCACAGTCTCAAATGTTGTTATACCGTTCCTTATACGTGCTCTCCATGATGTGTGATCACTTGCCAGATGTTGCCAGTCGTTTTCACAGATGGAGAAGTCTTTCAGAGATGATTTGCAGATATCTCTATATCGTAGTTTAGGTCTGCCGATTTGTCGTTTTCCGTGTTTTAGCTCGCCATATAGTATTTGCCTAGGAATGCGTTTTTCTTCCATCCGTTGGACATGCCCCAGCCATCTTAGCCTTCGACTTCTGAGCATCGACATGATTGTTAGGGTCTTAGCACGTTGCAGGACAGTTAAGTTGGTTATTTTGTCCTGCCATTTGATGTGCATTATTTTGCGGAGACATCGCATGTGGAAGACATTTAGTCTTTTTTCCTGGTTTGAGTATGTTGTCCAGGTTTCGGATCCATATAGTAGTGTGCTAAGCACACATGTTTGATATATTAGGAGTTTAGTCTTTCGAGTTAGTTTCGTGTTGTTCCATGCCCTTTTTGTGAGTTTGCCGAAGGTCGTAGCTGCCTTACCAATTCGACAGTTTATTTCTTCATCAAGAGAGATGGTTTGCGTAACTGTGGATCCAAGATATGTAAATTTCTGTACTGATTCTAGTGGGCAGTCTTTTAGAGTAATAGATAGAGGTTTGAAGTCACCTTGATTTAGTATTACTGTCTTCTGAACATTAATTGACAGTGAAAAAAGGTCGCATGCTTTATCCAGGTTGTTGATCAGCGACTGTAGGGTGGCCTCACTGAGCGACTAGGGCTGCATCGTCAGCAAATAAAAATTCTTTAAGTAGGGCAACATTTGTTTTGGTTTTTGCTCTTAGTCGTGCTAGGTTGAACAGTGAGCCATCTGGTCTAGTGCGAATGTAAATATCTCCTGAGCTGTTTTCGAAGGTGTAATTTAGGAGGGCAGCAAAAAATATACCAAAAAGGGTGGGGGCGAGGACACATCCCTGTTTCACTCCTTTGTTGACTTTGAAATTCTCTGATGGACTCCCATCAAAATGGACTTTGCCATTCATGTCTTCATGGAAGGAAATTATCAGCCTAAGTAATTTAGGAGGGCAGCCTATGCCTTCTAACACCTTGTAGAGACCATCTCTGTTTACTGTGTCGAATGCCTTTGTGAGATCCACAAAGGCAATATAGAGCGGCATAAAAAGACACAACAGCCTACTAAAAGTAATACTGGAAGGGAAAATACAAGGTGGCAGAGGCAGACCAAGACTAACATGGACGAGTAACATCAAAAGATGGACAAGTCAATCTATGACAGCCTGCACCATCAAAGCAAGAAACAGAGTAGAATGGCGATCCATGGTAGCCAACCTTCGTTGCGGAGAAGGCACTCAATGATGATGATGATATGCTGGATATGAAATGAGAAAAAATAACAAGAGAACCACAAAGCAAATGTTAAATTGGGAAACAGCAGGCAAAAGAAAAAAAGGTTGACATAAAGAAACACTAATAAAAGAGGCAATGACAGCAGGCAAGAGTTCCCTTGCAAAGGTTCACCCAGAACAGGTATGTGTGGTGAGACATATAGTGAGTCCTGTGCAAAATCTGATTATGCTAAAAGGATAACAAAAAAAGATTGGCTGACATGTAGAGTTTCTTTTTATTTTTGCCTGATGTGGCATTTTGGCTTGAAATGACAAAAGATAGACAGAAATAACATTCATCAATAATTTGGTGCAATAAATACACATAGCTACAGTCCTTATCTATCTTGACAGCACTCTCTCCAAAACAGCAAATAATGACTTCAAAGTCAACAACAAAACCTCCAAAGGCAGTGCTGCTTAAAAAAAATTGCATAATAGTATGAGGGACCACAAGGAAATAAGCCTTACCACATAAATGAAAGTCTACCAAACATGTTGGATAACTTAACTACTTCCAGATATATTGCCGTAGCAGATTACTCACAATAATGTGGCAGGATAAAATACCAGGCACTGAAGTCTTTACAAAAGCCAAAATGTCAGGCATCTAAATGCTATTTAGTTGAGCTAACATGTTGCATTCATATCTGATGAATGCATCCTAAAACATTTTAAAGTGAGTTCAAAATGGCAAGTGAACAAGAGACATACTTCAAACAATCTCTCAAAATAAACTCTGATTGTTTGAATATTGATATCACTTCTGGGAAATTCTGTAAAGAATCATCTACTATGGTGCAGGAACATTACAAATGACACCTGCTTTACTCAGAAATGCTGGATTGATGAAGTACAAAGAAAACATGCTACAAAAAAATGATAGAAAAAGGGATTTCTGGAAAAATAGCAGTCACATCACTGGGTTTCTTCAGAAAGCATACAAGCTATTACAGTTTTTAATGTGTTTTTTATCTATTCAAGTGAATTTCAATTAGAAAGCTCTGTAGGCACTCTCTTTTTAATGCAAATCATTTGGAAACATTGCCCATGCAGCCAAATATGTGAGGTTAACTCGCCAAATTTTAGATATGGATAGACAGCATATTAAAATATCTTGTTGATCTATCATTAGGCTTTTACGATTCAGCTTTCTTTTTTTCTTTCGATCTTCACCTGACTACTCCTCTTCATCTTCCAATCCTAGAAGGACACTAAGTAGGCATATATGCATTAAGTTATAATTTGCAGCATAACAACGCCTTTTGGTTCAGCACATCAGACATTGGCATGACACTTTTTTGACTACTGGGTTGCCTCCCTCTTCGGTCCCTGCTTGGTAAGCCAGACCAGTCAGTCTGTTTTCAAGAGCTCTGCTTGGAAGTGAAGTAGGGTCATGATACACTAAGAGCTACATCAACCATGCCGTTATGAGTTACAGCAACCAAATTATGCCATTAAATATGTGACAGTAAATTTCAAGTCTTGCTAACAGTCTCAAGTCTCTGTTGAGTGTATGTAGCAGCTTAAACTAGTTTTGGTCACTTTGTTTTCTGTGCTAGTTAGTCATCAGATTATCTTCATCACACATTGAACAATAGTCTATAAGCGCTTATATCTCCTCCCCAGCAAGACCCGCAATGCGAATTTGTGCCTCCCCAGTAAGACCCGCAATGCAAATTTGTGAAATGATAAACTAGTTCACAAGTCTATATCCTCATAGCTCTCTTGAATCTAGGCAACATCCCTCCTATAACATAAAACTCCAGGAGTCATACCAGGGCTGCAAAGTCACAAACAAAAATTCATCTTATCCTTCATTACGAGCATATGGCCAGTTTAGGGATATACGAACATCCATCATGACACAACAATGGATGCGCCCACAAATGCTTGATAACTCCAGGGAATGTAGCCAAAAATGCATAAAAACACCACAGCGATGGTGAAAAATCCCTAAAGTGAATCCTTTGGTTGACTTGGCAGAACAGTCCTTATTAAGTAGCTGTAACTTTTAAATAAGTGACGCTGAGCAAATCTAACAACGGTCATTGAACAGCGCTCAAAATGATGTCGTAAACTGCATATCGACTTCAAGACTGGGGAAGGTCACAATCATAATACTTGACCTGCCAAAGAAGTCCGCTGCCATATGCATAACTCAGTAGCACTAGTGTGTATCCATTAAGTGAAACACCTGATTGACTTTAACACAGGAATCTGCATTGGAGAGCTGCCAATGCAAATCTTGCAACAGTTGATGGAACATACACTCTAGTCCACCACCTTGAAACTGGAAGTCACTTTTCTGTGTATTTTTATTAACCCTAGATTATGATTCATAACAATTATGAGCACTAATTGTTATATCTGGAGTTTGGAAGATAGAACTTTCTTTGAGTTTTTGCTACAAAACTGTGTTTACCCAAGAAAAAACACAGGAATTAGATGCAATAATCATTTCTTGGTTTAGGTTTGATTTATGGCCTGAAATCATGAGGTGTTACTTTGTCTATTCACACGTTGGGCGTTAGCCCAGCCTTAAGTTCGTCTTCCTCTTAGTGTTGTTCGCTTCATATCCCGTGTAAAAAAAAGTTTTGTTCGATGTCTCACTGACACCCAAAGAGATTTTCCATGTAACAATTAAAAAAAAACAAATTTAATTAAAATTGGCCAAATTTATTTTATAAAAAAGCCGCATTTTTATGATAGCTTCATACTTTTAACAAAGTGCACATCGATGTTTGATCCAACATCAAGGGAAACAAATCCAATACATAGGGGTCACCAGAAGTAATAATTAGGAAAGTGTAAAAAAAAAAAAAAAAAAAAAGGGGGGGGGGGGGGGGGGGTGGAAGAGGAGAGAGAGAGGAAGTAGCAGAATGTGGCAAACTGTCAATTAAAAAAGTATAAAAATGTTATTTTGAGGTCATCATTTCTATGAAGGTATAGTATTTCATGGTCAACCTTTTGCTGCTATGATTTGGAGAAAATCATGACCTCCCAGTGCAGGGCATTTTAGCCCAGACATCACCGCAGTGCTAAGCGGTTATTGTCAGCACATCAAAGGCTCAGGAGTTCATACTGCTGATAGTTTTGAATAGCCCGAAAATATATCCTTGCAACACATAATTAATTCACTATTTCGATGCATCTAGCAATAGTTATATTTTTTATATTTCTTGACAAATATTTTTGCAAGTAATAGAAAAAAAAAAAAAAGGAAATTATTAAAAAAAAAATTTTTTGCGTGTATAAAATACCTCAAAATATGGAGTATCACACAGTCACAGTCTTTACACATGTATCTCAGTTCTCTTTAGAACACAACACTTTTTCTTGCATAGTCCTTCCTCTTCGATGTTGACTTTATTGTTGATCAAAAATGTCTTTTCACTAGTCACAATGATAGCTTCATCACTTTGCTAATCGTCACTATCATTTCTTCTTTGCTTGTTATATTTTTCCAGAATTACTCGTATTAAAGTCAAATGTAAACCAACAAAAGAAATTTGTTTCTTGTAAACTACTTTGTGCATTTAAAACAGACAAATCTATTACATGAAAAAAACACATTTTTATATCACTTGACAGTTTTTCTTACTGATGTAATGGAATTGAGAAGCATGTCAGTTTGATTGACTGAGCCACTGTAGTTATTGCAGTCGACAGTACACTTGGTTTCTTAACATTATCTCCAATTTTCGTGTCTGTTTCTACAATGTTTGAAGTGTGGCATGTTGTCAACATTCAGATTTCTTATCACATCATTTCAAAACTAACAAACTTTTTTTTCCAGTTTTACAGCAAATGTCTCCTTTGTTCAGCTTCTGCTCAATTTGAGCTCATTCTTTTCATCTGTTTTTCTGTACCAGACATCTACAAAAAGTATGGACCCTTCTGGAGATATAATGTCAGCAAAGTTATTACAATATCAGGTTCCCTGACACAATTAATGTCACGTTTGACTCCAGTATTGATTATATGATATATACATATGAAAGATTCCTAAGTGTCATGGTGGCTGCATGTAGATAGTTTTTCTGACTCTGCTCTTGCTGGTGATGAAAATGATTTGCACAACAGTCTAGTTGTGAAATAATGTGCTGCTATTCCCCGTTGTAGATATGTTTACCTCTGACAAGCAGATGGACTGTGAACTTTATCAATATTTCAGTGGAATATGATTTATTCTTCTGTCGGTAAGTAACCTATCATCGATAGGCCAATGAGTGTTTGTGGTTCAACAAGTAAACATCTATTTTGACAACAATGGCACCTTGTGGGAATGTCCATCCTGAATTGTACAAAATCTGTGATGGTATATAGGGCAGAAGAATTGAAAGTGATCAAAAGCCCAGAAAGCAAAAACAACAAATTGTGTGGTACACAAGAGGCATATTCAGGACACAAAAGATGAGTATGGCTGACCACCGTAAAAGAGATTGGAGCCCCATCATGTAATATTCAAAAGAATGCCACTGAGAGAAATTCTAACTTATGTCAGAAGAAAGATCTACAAATATGTACATGGAATGTTAGAACTCTTTATTAAGAAGGAAAATTTGAAAATCTTAGTTTTAAAAAAGAACAATTAAACATAAATATTTTAGGCATATCAGAGACAAGATGGAAAGAATGTTGGTTCATAGAGGATGAAAAATATTCATTTAAATATTCAGGCAACACAGCAGATCATCAAAGAGGCATAGGAATACTAATAAAAAGAGAGCTACAAAAGTATATAAATACCCACTTGACATACAATGATAGGATTATACTCCTCAAAATGAAAGCAAAACCATTCGACTTAGCAATAATACAGACATACCTACTCAAGACAATACAGATGAACAAATAGAGATATACAATGAAGGTTTAAATAAAGTTATGAAGCAAGTGAAATCTTGACATAGATTCAGGAAAAGGAAACTATACACATATAGAAAAGTTCTGGAGATAAGAAGAGGAATCAAATAGACTATATTATGATAAAAGATAGGTTCTGTAACAGCGTCAAGAAAGCCAAAATCTATCCCGGACCAGATATTAACTCGGATCACAGTTCTGTAATGATTAAAATGAAAGTCAAACTAAGGAGAAACGAGCAAAAGACTAAATCATCAACAATGCAACTAGATATCATCATCATCATAATGTGCCATACCGGTTGGCGTAGGCTATCATGTCCTTCCACAATCTTCTATCTGCAGTGCATCCTATCAGTTCTGTTGTTGAATGTTTGCCTTGCCATGACACCAAACAATCAAGTATTTTCTCTCTTTGTCGTTCGAGATCTCTCTTTCCTTTTATTTTGCCAGTTGTAACCAAGTATTCCAACTTTTCTCTTTTAATGATGTACCCGAAAAATGTTGATTGTTTCTTTCTGATGTTTTTTAGGAGCTCCCTTTTTGTGTTGGTCTCCTTGAGAATTTCCTCATTGGTCTTTTTATCTGTCCAGCCAACTTTCAACATTCTTCTCAGATGATAACAACTTTAAATCAACAAGATATTAAAGATACTTATACAATACAAGTAAAGAACACAAATTAGAAGTTGCTAGAAGAAGGGATTGAGTAGTACAGAAGAAAAAATCATGATGAATAGGTTACAACCAAATGGCTATGCATAAAGTAAAGCATACAAGAAACTTGCTTCATCTTACCCAAAAAGGAAAAATGTGCAAAATGGCAAAAGAAAGACTGGCTAAGCCAAAGATACCTAGAAATTGAAACCATGGAAAATAAACAAGATTTAATATGTATGCACACAGAGAAAGAGAATGACTAGTAAAATAAAAATAGAAAGCTACAGAAAGCGGATGTATTGCAAACAGGAAAGGAAAAATGCTTACAGACAATAAATATATAATGAATAGATGGCAGGAATATATAACAGAATTATTTTATAATGAAAGGGACCAGAAACCAACTATAAAATGTACATCAAGCCATAAAATCTTAAAATTGAAAGTGGAAAAAAACTATGCAAACAATAACAAACGGAAAAGCAGCTGGACCTGACAAAATACAGTTAGAGATGATCAAGGCACTAGAAGATTTTGGCATTGAAGTGATCAAATACATATGCAATGACATATATATATTAAATAAACTAAAAAATAAACTTTCATTGCATTTACTAGAAGGAATGGTGCAGTTGAATGTAGTGATTTTAGAACAATAAGCCTAATGAGCTTTGTAACAAAATTCTTGCTAAAAGCTATACAAGGATTCAGAACAAAATCAGTATGGAATTAGAAGAACAACAATTTGGATTTAGGAAAAGCAGTGGGACAAATGAAGCCATATTCTGCATGAGGACATTAATTTAAAAAAGTACACAGAAATAAACAAAATTGCCTGCTTCATAGACTACTCCGAAGCTTTTATTAGAATACACCATAAACAACTTATAGGATGCCTAAAAGATATACATCTAGATGACACAGACATACGACTAATATGTAATTTATACTGGGAGCAAACAGCAATAATAAAATATAACAAAGAGAACGCTACACCCATTGATATAAAAAGAGGTAATACAGGGATGCATCCTATTACCAAGCTTGTTCAATCTATACACTGAGCAAATCTTTAAAAACATTACAGAGATGCCAGGCCTAAACATTAATGGAAAGATCATAACCTAAAATATGCTGATGATACTGTACTACTAGCAGAAAATCCTAAAGATCTACAAAAATTACTTAATGAAATAAACATGACAAGCAAAAAATATGGATTAGATATGAATATCAAAAAGACTAAAACTATGATCATAAACAAATAAACTAATCAAAACCTACAAGTGGATATCAAAATTGAAAGAACAGACAGAGAGTTGACAAAAGATTCAAGGATTAATTTAAGGGATTGAAGACTAAGAGCAAATTTTGAAAATACTCAGAGAGGGCTGAACAAGAGATGTTTTAGTGAGAGGATTATTTAGAAAGATTTGTTTCAAGTTAAGATGTTTTGATTATAATTAAATATTTTGGATTGTCAAAATGATCAGTGCTTATATGTGAGATCAAAGTTAGGAATATATAGATTTAATTTCAACAAACTTCTGTTTCCAAGATGGTGGAACTAGTTCACGTTCTCTCGATCGCTGCAGAAGTTGCATTTGTAGTCTGATTAATTTTGGCTCTCCATTGCAATTTTCTGCGTTAAAGTCAAAATGATGTTCTACTTAACACATCTGCGCCGATGAAGCGGAGTAGTACGCACGGCAAAATTTCTTTTTGACAAATAGGGTGTTGTGAATGTGACCTTCCGTCATCTAGAGTTGATCTGCGGTTTACGTCACAATGAGTGCTGTTCAATGATCGTAGTTGGAATTGTTTGACGCAAGTCATTTACATGTTACAACTCATTAATGTGGACTGCTCCATCAAGTCAGCCAAAGGTTTATCTCTTTAGGGAATTTGCACAGTGTTTCGTTCGTTGTAGGCTGCATTCACTAGAGTAATCAGGAATCTATGGGAGCAGCCATTGTTGTGTGTGCTACATCATCATAATGGATCATCATATATCCCTAGACCGGCCATACGCTAATCTTACGGTCTGTTGCTTGATGTGCGACAGGGATAATCCTACGACTGTGTTTTATGTGTTCGGAATTGGAATAAAAAATGATGTCCTAATATCATCAAGCGCTATACATTTTAAAAAATATGACGATCATCATTTTCAAGAGGATGTGAACTTCCGGTCAATATGGTGGATAGGCGGCAGGAACCATTGAAGGCTATGTATGGAAGTGTTCCTTGTTGCAGTTTCCTCATATTCCAAGTCCGGCTTGTTGCAGGAGCTACTGAGTTAGGTGCTCTGTGCACACCGTAAGCTGTGTGTTTCATCCATTTTGATTATGTTTCGATATTCCAATTGTTTACAATGAATGATGATATGATATATGGCAGGGAACAGTTGGCTATTTTCACTTTCTGTGCGGTTTCACCTATATCTTTTGGTGTGTGCTGAGACTGCTATGATGGGGACTACAGCTACCTTTCTTTGTTTGGGAGATGAGTTAGTAATTCGGATGATTCCACTGGCACAGGCGATTGAGCAATTATGGATCTTAATTCGTTTGCAGTGATACCGGAGCCTTCCATAACCAAAGAACCAAAGATTTCATAGAAGTAGTTGTTGATACAATTCATGCACTGAAATCATATCATTGTGTGTGTATGATTTTATGCTAAATAAAAGATGTATCATGAATAGAATAAAGGATTCAATAGATACAGTAATGCATGAAGAACAGGCTGAGTTTAGAAAAGGGAGAAGTTGCCTTGACCACATTTTTACTCTACGACTTATATTGGAGGAACACATTGAAAAGCAAAAACCTTTTGTACTTAACTTCATTGACTTCAAAAAAGCATTCAAAAGCATTCATAGAGATTCTTTGTGGAAAATTCTGAAGCAATATGGCTTACCATCAAAAATCAAATATTATCAAAGACATGTATGATAGCTACACATGTGCAGTTCGAACAGAGGAAGGACTGAGCGAATGTTTTCCAATAGAAACTGGGGTTAAACAAGGATGTATTTTATCGCCCTTGTTATTTGGAGTTGTTATGGACTTCATAATGAAGAAATGCTGCACTGGTAACAAAGGCATCGAATGGATACAAGGAGACCATCTGGAGGACCTCGACTTTGCTGATGACCTAGTCCTCATCAGCAGTCAGATAAAAACGATGCAGGAAAACACAAATGAATTATCATCAATAGCCAGCAAAATTGGGATTCTCTCTCTCTCTGCGATCAGGACTCAATCAGAGTAGGATTCCAGACTCTCACATGAAGTCAGATGTCAGGTTAAGTGTGTTGATCGCCCCCACAGGCAGAACATCACAATTATAGCTCGTTTCAAATCACTTGCCCAACTTCAAAACGCTATTACTCAGAAACCGTTTGTTAAATCCTGTTGAAATTTTCCAAATGTTATTAGAATGCAAAAGACCCTTTAAATGTATATTTAACAAATATCTTGCAGCTGCAGTTTTCTTAAAGCGGCGAATTTCTTTGATGTTTGTCAAAATTGTAAATTGTGAACCCCTAAAGAATAGAAATTACCGTAGTTGCTGGTCTATGATTAATTTTCACTAGGTAAAGGCGTGGCCGTAATTCGGGAAATAACTGGATAAGACAAAACACCAGGAGAATTATTGTCTGCTCAGTTCGAGGACGGACGATAATATCAAGGTATACCTGTATGTCCAATTTTCATAGTTGTGTGGTCCTGAAAAGGACCGTTTGTTGAACTAATTTAAGGTAATATAGGGGCCAACATTGTGGGGGCTATATACTTTCATTCTGAATCAGACGAGTCTAAAAGATTAATAACTGTTTGGGGTTGAACATTCCACAAACCATCATTTTTCCAATATTCCTCTTCCTGTTTTAAGACGTGGTCTTCACATTTAGCCCAATAATCTTTGTCTATATTTAATAAAGCGAGATTAGCAAGAGTCTTTACATCGCATATTTTGAATGTTGTATTTTCATCTGCCACTTGTCCTTTTAATTTTGCCCAGATTAGTTCTATTGGATTTAAATGAGCATGGTAAGGTGGCAGCCTCAAACTTATATGACCGTGCTCTTGGATAATCTTATCTATTTGAAAAATCTTTGTCCTTTGTTTTTGCTTTACTAGAGATAGTAATTCAGGTTTTAAGTACATGTTATTAAATTGTATGTGCTCCTTTGTGAGCCATATCTTAATAGCATCTTTTGTACTGGATGACGTCGGGACTTTATCTTCAAGTGCAACAATGTTGTGGTACGCTGCATTGTTCATTATTAGGCAAGATGGTCGATCTAGTGATGGGAGAACAGAATTTTCAATCCAATGTCTAAATATGTGACCATTCATCTCAGAGTGATAATCCCGATTGTCTATGGATTTTGAAAGAAAAATGAGCTCTGCATTCTGTATTAGTCCATGTTGTCGACTACCTGCATGAGCAATTATCAAGCGCTGTCCTTTGCTGCTAGGTATTAATCTCTTAATCTTTCCATCTGATGACTGCCATTCCCTTTGGTTAGTGTAGTGAGCATTAATCCATGTTTCATCCAAGTACACAATATCATAACCTTGCTTGCGCACCTCTTTTACTTCACGTAAGTACTTGCTTCTCATGACTACTATATGTGGCTTCTCACAGATGATGTTTCATCCATTGGAATACTTTCTGAATGTAAAGCCTGCAGCTCTCACATTCCTCCATAATGTAGACTTTGATATTTCAATACTGTTGTTCTTTTTCAGCGAAATTTTTAATTTTCTTATTGTAACAGTTTCATTCATACCCAACATTTTGCGAATTTCACTTCTAATAAGTTCACTGTCGAAATTATCCAACATTTTTGCTCTTCCTTGTGATTTTGTATATTTGGAACATTGACGGTCACGTGCTTGAATCCAACAATTAAATGACCGTTTAGATAAATCCAAAATGTGCCTTGTCCTATTCTGAGGGTTTTCTAAAGAATGAAATAATCTTCCTCGTTTAGCCTCTTTGCAAAAATAGTCATACATTTTTATTGCGATGTTTTGTAAACTGCAGAATTTCATTTTAAGACTCATGATAAATGTTATTGTTCCACGTCTACACCTATGAATGAACGGAAATGGAACACACAATTTCTCGTGTTTTTTACAAGTGTCTAATTGTGTCAAACAAACCACGGGGAAAGCGTGCAAATACGTCAATTCTACCGTGTATGGATTTGTACTCGCTATTTTTAGTTTAAAATACTGTAAACATTAAGTTTTTACTACATCAATGGGTCGTTATAAATTTATATAAATAAAATAAGCAACAATAATAACCAAATGTTTTTTTTATGAAATTAATTCCCTGTTGGGTTCTAATCATTATAACTTTACATGCAAATTTTGAATATAATACCACAAGCGGTTAAAAAGCTATCGATTTTAAAAGTTGGGCACGAGTTATGAAACAAGCTATAGAGTCTGCCAGATCCACTCTGATTGAACACCCGTTAAAATGTTGCACTGTATTCTGCGCCAATGGCCCAGTGCATTCGATTTCAGCCAGCATTTTATTCAGGTTTGCTTTCCTTAGCCTTTGATTGTCTCCAATCTTCCTGCAAGGCAGAAGATTGTCTTTTCTGTAGGGGGATTCTGCCCTTAGATGGTCGGCCCTCCCAGGTTTATGAGCACCATCTGCCCGAGTCACTAGAGGTGACTAACACAGACATGCACACACAAAGATATGAGATGTGACCAACACAGACATGCACACAGCGATACGAGGCATGATTAACACTGACACACGTCAAGATATATAACTCATGACTAACATAAACATGCACATAAAGATATGAGATATGACTGACATAGACATGCACACACAAAGATATGACACATGCCTAACATAGACATGCACACAAAGATATGAGATATGATCAACATAGACATGCACACACAAAGATATGAGATGTGACATACACAGATATGCACACACAAAGATATGAGATATGACTAACATAAACATGCACACAAAGATATGAGATATCTAACCCAAACATGCACACACAAAGATATGACACATGACTAACACAGATACACACTAAGATATGAGATATGAGTAAACACATACACACATAAAGATAGGAGACATGATTAACACGGACACACCAAGATATGACTAACATGACACACACCAAGATATGAGCCATGACCAGCACATACACACACACAAGCTAAGATATAAGCCATGGCTAGCACAGAAACATATCAAGATATGAGCCATGGCTAGCACAGAAACACATTAAGGTATCCATATGCTTGGGTTTGTTGTAGTATCCCCGATTAACTGTTCACAGGTTTCGTTCAAACAGTTGTCCGGAGATTTGAGAGTGCAGTCTGATCCGTAGTACGTTTCCTTGCACGTACAATCTGTACTTTCCGGGTCACATATGATGTCACAGCCATAAGAACACGTCTGTTTGCACTGTAGACCAAAATTACCATCGGAACAAGTGTCACTACAGATGTAGCCAGGACGTTTACATTGTAGGCATTTTCCGGATTTTTCCTCACATAAAGGCCAGACACTAAGACAAGACCCGGAGCAGTCATATCCATAGATCCCATGTGAACAGTTGCCGTGACACGTACCGATGATGACGTTGTAGCCTTTGCAGCACACACTGCACAAAACGACCAAGAATGCCCATCCAGACAATAGGTGTCTGTAAATGTTTGCACCTCACTCACCGTCAGTGCACTGTCGGCTTGTGAAATGGTCAATGAGAACTCAATCTTAATGTGTGCCATTGTCGCTTGTGTGGTGACTACAATAGTGTTCACAGAAATGTTTGGGTATGATATATCATTATACTGGAACACTACACCGCCACTGTCAGAGAAAGCCTTTAGAGTGGCATTCTTTACCCGAATCATAGTGCTAGCTCGATGATAAATTCGAATGGTGTGAATCTTCCGGGACGTGGCATAGTTCAGATAACAGTAAACAGAATTGGTTCCACTTCTCAATTGTGTATGTGTGCAGTCATTGTCATAGAGATTGGTCTTTGTTTTGCCATTAACTGCAGCCTCTGGTCCACATCCATCTCCTGTATAGCAAGCATTAAATGTGTCGGTCTGGTTTGTGTTCTGTTTGAGAGCCACATTCCTACCCCCGCCAATGTAGATGGAGCAGATATTTGCAACTATCACCCCTTCAATCCGTAACTTGTTGATCAGACCAGCCCCAGAGCAAAAGACATCAATCTCGTGTGAACTAACTACAAATCGTGATTCATTATTACATGAGGCAGAACCATTTAGCTTTACCGTGAAACTGTCTGGATCTGTTAAGTCATTCACATAAATCCTAAACCAGGAGAACGGCAAAGATTGATTGAGAGTTGCCTCAACTGATGTAGAATCTGTGTCCGGATTACATGTGGTGTCGTTATCAAACAGGAAAGTAGGTTCAGATTTTTGGGCGTATTTGTAAACGAGATCCAAGTACTGACACTGGGGTCCGAAATATTCGTGCTGACAACTGTCATTGTTTGGGCATGTCCCTGTAGTTTTGTCACAAATTGAGTCATTATAGCAGTGACATTGTAACGTACAATTCGTCCCAAACCAACTGGCTGCACAAATTAGGTCATAACTTCCAAGGTTTCGAACGAAGCCAGCAGAATAAAGACTTGATCTACAGCGGTGGTTAACGAACTGTTTACAAACATTTATTATTAAACCCGTGGTTACATTTCTAAAAATCCGCCAACTTGCTGTGATAACAGATAGCGTGATGTTCAAAGTCAACATTGTTTAAACCATGGTTCGGACGTGGACAAGCTTCCATTTTGGTGCGTCCCATGACGTCCATGAAATTGGGCTGGAGAGCAATCATAAAAAGACTAAAGTCATGAAAAGCTTATATCCAACAGATGACAGAATATACATGGGAAAAAAATCAGTGGAAGAGATTGATCACTTTAACTATCCTGGAATTCACATTGATCGGGAAGGGGATACAAGTAAAGAAATTAAAATCAGAATAGCTAAAGCAGCAATGTCTTTCAGAAGGATTGAAAAGTTGTGGAAATCAAAACTTATCAGCACAAACACAAAACTTAGACTATTCAAATGAAATGTACTATCAACCTTTACGTATGCATGGGAGAGCTGGAAAACAACAAGTGACATAGAAACAAAGTTGAAAGCATCCGAAAATAAATGTCTCAGGAAAATACTTGGTACAGCATGGAACAAATTCAAAACAAATGAGGAAATTAGAGAAATTGCCAATCAACCACTAATATCTTCAGTAATGAAGAAAAGATGATGGTCATATGTTGGACATGTGATAATGAGAGATAATAACCGAATAACAAAGCAAGCCCTCATGTGGGAAACAACAGGTAAGAGGAAAAGAGGCCAACCCAGAGAGACACTGAGAAGAACATTGATCAGAGAGGCAAGAGCAGCAGGAATCAGCTCCCTCAATGAGATAGAGTTGCTTGCACAGCACAGAGACAAATGGCGAAATTTGATAAAAGATCTTTCCAAGGATTGAAAATAGCTGGAACCTGGGAGAAGCTAAAAAAATTGAAGGTTGCCGAGACACATATACTGAATTTCCACTAACAATATAGCTTGATAGATGTTTAGGTGATCATAGTTATTATTCTGTGTAATGAGAGATATGCAAGCAGATTTTGATCCAGATGAGATATGAAGTGTAACTGAAGAACTGTGTATGAGATCTAGATGAAGTCTTGAGTCATCATATAAAGTGTCGAGCACAAGTGTTGTTCAGAAAATTTGCAGTTTCTGTGTTGTGTATTGTTGCATTGTGCACTGGAGTACACACAAAAAAGAAGTTTGTGTACATCAACATTACAATTTCTCTCTTATTGTCACCTAACAGAAAAACAAGCAATTCCATAGTTAATCAAACAAGTATTAACTGATAACTAGCAGCACTTATATGTAAATCTTGTAAATGCAGACTTACAAGTAAAAAGGGAAATTGCTCAAAGGAGAGGAAATTGCTAAAAGGATATATTAAAAAGATTTCATGTAGTTCACTATATTATCATGTTTAATTGAACATGATCAGGCCATTTGTCTGGTTTTGGTGCAACATTGTACTTACCTCTTCTCCATGTGTTAGTTCAAACTTGTAAAAGTAAGCCCAAGCATCACCAAAATCTGGATCAATCTTAACAGTACGATTGAACCAATCACGGGCCTTGCTAATTTTGCGCTCACACCAAAATAATCTGGGAAGTGAAACAAGCAGTGTTAAAAAAAGTGTATTTAACCTTAACACCTCCCCCCACCCTCCCACACATCTGATATTAATTATCTTTCTCGTGTTGCTATATATGATATTAGCAATATACAGTATACAGCCTTTTATGTCTTCAAGACAGTTTAATGCTGGCAGCTATCAATCTTCAGTAGTAAGTGGCCAGTGCTGTTTTGCCAAGCAGATTCTGTCATGCCTTTATTTTTATAAAAATTGGAATTTGCAGGTCTGCTGCTGAATGAATAAGGCAGTTTTATGTCCATGAAGACTATTGTTGCCAGAACAGAGCAATAATCTGGACGAATTAGAGGATTTATCAACCAACATTAAACTGGCACAATCAGTCACTGTGATGATGATGATGATGACATTTTGAGAATGTTGGGAGCACCTATAGATGTGTTAA
Organism: Megaustenia siamemsis; assembly: GCA_032433765.1. Lineage (NCBI taxonomy): Eukaryota > Metazoa > Mollusca > Gastropoda > Stylommatophora > Ariophantidae > Megaustenia > Megaustenia siamemsis. The sequence goes on along the minus strand of JAVIAB010000041.1, from coordinate 36,418,061 downwards.
CATAACATAACGCAACATGTCCTGGGGTTTTTCCTTTTTTCTCTTTTAACACCACTACAATCATCTGCCTGTTTTTCAGCCTTTTTCAGTAATAGAAAATTCCTTCATGAATGTGTTGCTCTGTATCTCAATTTTGGTTCACTCACACCCTATTTCCCATTATAAGGAACTAAAACAATATTTGTTTTGCAAGTAATGTCACTTTTTCTAACATATCCTCTTTAAGTGTCGCCATGTGTAGATGGAAACCTAGAAAGTAGCCATGCAGGATATCTGAATGATCCTTTGTCTTGCCATTTGATATTCATTATTTTTTTTAAAACAGTGCACATAGAAACCGTTTAGCCTTTTTTTTTGTGTCTTGTCTTGAAAAAGCTGTTCAAGTTTCTGAAATGCATAGACACATACTAAGCAGGAATTTTTTGCTATATTTAGGACTTTTTGGAATATTTTAGGGCTATAATTATTTACAAATAAAGCTAAAATTAATATGAACACAACACTGACAATAAAAAAATACAAGCTGTATACTACTGCCTGGACATATACTAATCACCATCTGGCTATGTGTCCTTTGCAGTGCACTGCTTCATTACAACCAATCTGAAAGAATCTGTTTCTAGCCAGACCTTCCTCTTCTTCATGGGTCATCTTCTGTTTTCTAGGCAGTCTATAATCAGTAGTTTTCAATTGCCTTCAGACTATTAAAAAAAAACTTTGGTTCCTGCTGTACCCTAAACCTTACACTAGGTTGTTCCAGCTTTTGCCATTGAGGCTTTAGTTGAATGAATCTATCCTCTATCCTTTCTGCCACCAGCTGTGATGACATAATCATTTTTCTGAAATTGTACCAGATACAATGCTATAGAGCGCCCATGTGCTGCCCAAAAGGAGAGTACAGAATTGTAGCGCTGTTCCCTACCAGGCATGTTCGTAAGAGACAACTAAGGAGGGTTTGACATAGGAATGCCTATTCCGTACAGTAAAAAAATTAAGTTGCAAAAACTTTACAAAGATAGACAAGTCAAAGAAAAGGAAAAAAAGTAAATGCCATTCAGGAAAGATTAGGGCTCTTTGTCAAACAGACCTTCATTAATGGCTGCTTGCTCAGAATAAAAGTATGGAAATGACAGGACAAAATCACTATAACGCAGAATTATGGAAAAGTACCAGTCAAATACCGGTGGACAAAGAGATGCAATGAAGATGATGGCGCTGGATAGGTAACACACTGTGGAAACCAACTGAGAGTATTACATGAAAGACCCTTTTTTAATCTCAAGGGAAAAGACAGAGCAAGACCAAAATATTCTTGGAGAAGACAGGTGGAAGCCAAGATGAAGATGATGTGGATGAATGTGGATCTTAAAAGAACGGCAAGAAACAAAATGGCTTGAAAAGTGTTTGTTGAAGACCTAAGCTCCACCGGGAGTTCTTGAACTGTAATAAGATCTTTCTGTATAATCAGGCCAGAAATCAGAGTGCCAATGAATACTTTGTAAGCATGGTGTTGTCTCACTTCTATTGACACAGGCTTGTTGCTTAAGACAGTTTTCATTTTCTGAAATGTTATATGGCCTAAGCTATTCTGCTTTTATTTATGTGGTGCATCTTCCATCTGATGTTATTACTGTACCCTAGCATTTGACGCATTGCACTTGTTTCAGATTTGTCCTGTTTATTTTTATGCTGCATGCTGGTGATGATTGTTTCTTCGATATGACCATTATTTCTGTTTTTTTACTATTCAGACTGAGATCTTCCTTGTTGCTTTCTTTTACTATTATGACTTTAATTTCTTGTAGTTCATTGTAGTTTGTTTGTCTCTGCTATTAAGACTGTGTCATCCACATATCACAAATTGTTAATGTTGTGACCATTGACTTCAATTCCTTTTATATCTACTATTGATCTCATAATATTTTTGCTGTAAAGTGAAAACAAATCAGGTGACAGAACACAGCTATCTAGTATCTTCTCTCTTTGTCGTCCGTGATATCTCTTTCCCTGTATTTTGCCAGTTGTAACCAAGTATTCCAACTTTCCTCTTCTCATGATGTGCCCCAAAAATGTTAATTGTTTCTTTCTGATGTTTTTTAGGAGCTCTCTTGTAGATGGGTCAATAACATACTCAAAATGAAGAGTGTAGAAAAAAAAACAATGTGACAAGAGGAAATTATCAGGACAACAGAATGCAGACAGAAAAGGTTATAAGGGCATGACAAGTGGCTAAGGAAAAAAAAATCAATTTGAAGATATTAATAAGATATTTATAGCGAAATATAATGAAAATATTATTTGGGCTGGAAGACTTAAAATACACAGATTACATTTTCAGCTCATTCAACCTACCACTATATTCAAGGTTTAAAAAAAAAACAGACTGCATGAATTCAGCGAATAAGATGGACTAAAAGTAACCATTAGAAAGACAAGTCATGATGTCAAAGGTTAAAATAAGACACACATAAATCAGTTTCAACAGAGAATCAGGAGCTGGCATATGCATTTACAGGTCTGAGAAACTTTTTAATCCTGTTATAGATGAGAAGGTGCACAGGTTAGGAAAGAAAGGGGGTGAATAAAAATAGACAAACTTTTACAGATCTAAACAACAAAATCCAATGAAAGATATATGAGAAATGCATACTTTAAGTGCTTTATTGTTCATATGAATGTTTTTAAAAAACATCAAAAAGAAACAATAACAAATTTTTGATCTCATGACAAGAGGAAAGTTGGAATACATGGTTATAACTGGTAAAATACAGAGAATGAGGGATCTCTCTATCTCTCTCTGCGATCAGGACTCAATCAGAGTAGGATTCCAGACTCTCACATGAAGTCAGCTGTCAGGTTAAGTGTGTTGATCACCCCCAATTGTTGTGTGCTATGTCATCGTAATGGTTCCCTAAACTGGCCATGCGCAAATCTTACGGTCTGCTGTTTGATGTGCGACGAGGATAATTTGACGACTGACTGTGTGTCCATATGTTCGGAATTGGAGTCATCAATGATGATCTAACATCATCTAGTGCTACGACGATCATCATTTTCAAGAGGACGTGACTTACCAGTATATGGGAATAGGCGGCAGGAACAATAGATAGCTATGCATGAAAAGCGTTCCTTGTTGCAGTTTCCTCACATTACAAGTTGCATGTCTGTGTTAGTCACCTCTAGTGACTCGGGCAGACGGTGCTCGTAAACCTGGGAAGGCCGACTGTCTAAGGGCAGAATCCCCCTACAGAAAAGATCATCTGCTGCCTTGCAGGAAAATTGGGGACAATCAAAGGCTAAGGATAGCAAACCTGAATAAAATGCTGGCTGAAATCGGATGCACTGGGCCACTGGCGCAGAACACAGTGCAACGTTTTAACGGGTGTTCAGTCGGAGTGGATATGGCAGACTCTCTAACTGTGATGTTCTGTCTGTGGGGGGCGATCAACACACTTAGCCTGACAGCTGACTTCATGTGAGAGTCTGGGATCCTACTCTGACTGAGTCCTGATCGCAGACAGACAGATCAACAAATGTTTCACTATCTTTACTCAATTTTCTTTTTAAAACCCTTGCACCTTCTCATCACCTTCTTCTGTGATCACGGCTCATTTAGACTTGACCTCCGGACTCTCTTATGAAGGGCAGCTGTCTGTTTCAGTGATTTGGTTGCCTGAACGAGTTTTCTTTTCCAGGGAGGTTGGTGTGGGCCACACTCACCTCCTCAGGCCTGTGTGCTGGGTAGAGTGGCATTGACTGGTAGTTCCTATTTTGAGTTTGGTGAACATGTGGTTTCTCATTATGTTGAGGCCAGTGCATAGGTGAAGTATGATGACTTGATCCCTCCTTGATAGTTGGAGGTATCCATCCCTCTTGTTATACTTTAGGTGTTCTTCTTTCCATTTTTCATGATACTGGCCTTTGATGATGGATTTGGCTTCATCATAGCTGACCAGATGGTTCTCTTGTGGTAATCTCCCTTCCTCCTTAGCTAGTTTGTTTGCACATTCGTTTCCTTGTATATTACAGTGTGATGGTGCATCCACTGAACTCTCTAGAAGTTATTGCACAATTTGTCTAGGGTTATTCTCAAGTCATCTAGCTCACTGTTCCTGGAGGGTTTTTAGAGCTGTTAGGACTGACAGTGCATCGGTCATTAATACTAATTTCTTGTGCACATTATTTTTGTGTTGGATAGCCAGTTTTGCAGCACCTTTGAGGGCTTCAGTTTCTGCTTTATAGTTGTTAGAGAACTTCCCAGTAGCTATTAACTTGGTGATCTCTTTCTGGTTATTCAGCCTCAAGAACACACCTCCTCCTCAATTTCTGGTGGTGTCTGTAGCAGAGCCATCTGTGTATATGTGTGACCAGGAGTCCTGTGAGTAGTTGTCATCTATGTGTTTTTCTGCTATGTGATATCTCTCTGTGTCTGTTTAGGTGCCTTTTCTCATGATTCCAAATATGTCTTCCTTAAGTTCTGGTATTTTATATTTCCCGTGGGAGTCATATGAGTTCTGGCATTGTTTGGGACAGTACTGGATAGCTATTTGTCAGTTATTTGGAGATTATCATTAGGCTCACTTTGCTGTGGTTGGAGGGCGTGTCCACCCTAAGGATACAAACTGCTATACCAGCAGGAGCTTAACTCCTGGCAGGGTCACCCAAGTTGGACAGGTCCTTGGTGAGAGGCCAGACAAAGGAACCAGGAGTGGATAGAACCCTCTAAGTGAAGACGCAGAACTCATCGGCAAGTGGTAAATGTTTTGGTCTGAATTATTCCATCCCCACTTCATGGGTTAAATGCTTCTGTCTTTTCTCCTCTCTTAGTCCTCTATCAAACAAGCAGCTGCTGCTTAAGAGAACTGCAGACCAGACCACCTATGAGAGAGACAACTCTACATAAAGCTCAGGCAGATGGTGCTCGTAAACTCGTGAGGGCTGATCATCTAAGGGCAGAATCCTCCTACAGAAAAAGACAATCTGCTGCCTTGCAGGATGATTGGGGATAATCAAAGAATAAGGAAACTAAACCCGAATAAAATGCTGGTGGAAATCGGATGCACTGTGCCACTGGAGCAGAAAATAGTGCATCATTCTAACATGTACTCAATCACATCTAACCTTCTCATCTATAAAGGAGTTATAATGCTTCTCAGACATGCAAATGTATTTCTGAGGGGGGACCAGTGCATGGACAAAATAATGACTATTATCTCCTTTGTCTCTTAGAACGTAATGGTATTCTCAACATTTTTATATAAAATCACTTTTTTTGTGGCCTCCAAAGATATTCTTGTCCATTTTTCAGTAAATACTTTAACATTATATAATATACATTGCTGTATGTTCAATCTGATGATGTGTCCTTTCTCAATCACCACAAATCTGGTGTTTGTTTCTAAGCAAATGTTTGTGAATTAAAATGCATGAATATGTTAAATTTCACTTCATGATCTTCTCTGATATTATTACTAACTTTGAAGCTGCCAGAAGCACATGTGGGTTGTGCTCACATTTTTTCAGTGCATCAACACACTTAGTTTTTCTCTGAGGCCTAGCCTCCATAAAGATTGCTTCTGCCCACAAGATACCAGAATTTGGACATTCTTGAAGTGCTGCAAAAAAAAAAAATAATAATAATAATAATAAACAATGCACTCACGCACACACACATACATATATATATATATATATATATATATATATATATATATATATATATATATATATATATATATATATATATATATATATATATATATAACAGGACCACATGTTCTTTTAAACCCTAGATTACAATACCTTTGTAAAAATTACCTCTTCAAAATATAAATTTTTTGAAGTCACAGTTTGCCATAGGCAAACATCCCCTCCCCCTTATCCTCCAAATATTAATTCCTGTGACCCCTCTAAGTGTTGGTTTTGTTTCCTTCGATGTATGACCAAACACCAATTTGCGCTTTATAAAAAGTATGAAGCTATCATAATAATTAGCCTTTTTTTTTTTTAATTAATTAGGCAAATTTTCAAGAAATTCTTTTTATTTTTTCTTCATTAGACTGGGGAAAGTCTCTTTGGCTCATCAAACAAACCTTTGTAACATGGGATAGGCAGCAAACGATGCTATGAGAAAGGCAAACATATGACTGGAATGACAGACAGATGGCTGATGTGTCAATAAACAAAACAACATCTCGGGTAGCCATGACACAATGTGATGGAATTTAAAGCCATAAATCGAACCTAAGCCAGAATTCCAACAAAGTACCATTTGAATACCTCATGCACATGCTCCTCAACAACAGCTGGATGGGAGGGGAAGAACTATGACTTTTGCTGATGACATTCTGGTATACCAACAGGGAAGAGACAGATGAGAAAGCGTTTCCACACTGCAAAAATAACATGATTGCATCTCTTCCTGGTGTGGAGTATCAGGTGCCTTGGTTAATCCTAATGAAGCATCAGTTGCATGGTTTTCCCTTGATCATATAGTTAACATGGAAACACCGGTAGTACAAATGGGAGCAGATGAGGTGACCAGGGACAGGTTGATGACATACCTAAGAGTTAAATTTGATTGCAGCCTGTGTTTTAGGGACCACATCGACCACGTGATAACAAAATCCCTCAAAGGGTTAGTCACCTTAAAAGTCATGGCAGCTGCTAACATTGAGAAAATGCTACTTACTCTTCTATTCTAGGAACTGGTCCTAGCACAAATCGAGTATATGCTAGCAATTCTTATTGTCAGTATGATGCAAATTGACAGACTGGAAAAAATACAGAATAAAGCTATGCGCATTATCTTGGAATGTATGAGGGACACTTCCTGCGCAGCAATGTAGAATCTTCTTGACTTTCCAACCACGGATGACAGGATCAAGATCTGAATAGCATAAGCGTACGTGAAGATCTTCATCATCATCATGTGCCATACCGGTTGGCGTAGGCGATCATGTCCTTCCACAATCTTCTATCTACAGTGCATCATATCAGTTCTGTTGTTGACTGCTTTCCTTACCATGACACCAAGCCATCCAGTATTTTCTCTCTTTGTCGTCCGCGAACTCTCTTTCCTTTTATTTTGCCAGTTGTAACCAAGTATTCCAACTTTCCTCTTCTCATGATGTGCCTGAAAAATGTTGATTGTTTCCTTCAGATGTTTTTTATGAACTGCCTTTTTGTGTTGGCCTCTTCGCTGGAAGATAAGTGCAGATAAAGAGCATTCATTGCATAAAGAGCTCAACACAGGTAAAGGTGACAGACTAAAAAGAGGCAAATCATGGGTGGGCTATGCAGAAGATGTCATCAAACAGGTCTGTGGGCTTACCAATATCAACATTGGCGAGAAGTGGATACTTATGCCTACATTATTCAGGGGCACATTCTCGTGTATTGTCACACTTGACAGGAAATGTAGAGAGCAGAACTTAGTCGTGGTCAATGCTGAGGTCAATGCTCTCATCAGGAATAACACCATCTGGGATGATGCAGCCATCTATACAGATGGATCCGTAATATGGCACCAAAGGAGTGCATGAGTATTTACAGCACACTCGGTTTACAGAATAGTCAAAGAAGATATTGGTGCATACACTATGACTACGAGTATCATGACAATGGAGGTGATGGCAATGGCCAGGGTATTATTTGGTTAGAATCACAAGACTACACCCACGTCTGCATACTAAGTGATTCGATGAGCATGTTAGGAAAGTGGATGTGGGCTCTGTACGCAGGCAATCGGTAGAATCATTGCAGATGTCAAAAATATGTAGTCACCTTTGTCTACATCCCTGGATATGCAGGAGTATGGGGAAATGAAAGAGTAGACAGGTTGTCAACCAATGGATTGGGTGGACATCATCAATGCCCTCCGAGATGTGGGAAGGGCACAGGACTTTGACAACCATGAGTCCGCGTCACTCCTTCAAATGAAAGAGATGGGCGTTAAGATAGGCACAGCCAGAAATGAGAAACTTAGTGGGGGAATAATAGGACTTATCAACCAACACAGAACTGAAGTCGTCAGTCGCTGGAAACTGCGGAGGAGGGAATCCGAGCACATATGGACATGTTTGGAGTGCAATGATGATGATCAGCAAATAACTCAATAAAAATGCTCAACTCCAATGTTAAATCAGTCAATATGACTGTGAAACAAAGAGAACAAGAAAAATAACAATCATGAAGATACAGACCTTCATTAATGGGTGCTTGTGCAGAATAAAAGGATGGAAATGGCAGGACAAAATCACTAACATAGAATTATGAATATAGAATAGAATATAGAAAAGTACCAGTCAAATACCAGTGGACAAAGAGATACAAAGAAAATTATGGCACTGGATAGGACACACACTGCAGAAGCCAACAGAGAGTATTACATGACAGGCCCTTTTCTGGAATCCCAAAGGGAAGAGACAAAGAGAAAGACCAAAATATTCTTGGAGAAGACAGGTGGAAGCAGAGATGAAGATGATGGGGAAGACACGGAATGATTTTAATAAAATGGCAAGAAACAGAACGGCTTGGAAAGTGTTTGTTGAAGACCTATGGTCCACAAAGATTGGAAGGTAGAAGAAGAGATTAACCTTAATATAAGATATTTGTTAATGCAAAACAATTTAATAATTCATGCGTGAGTAAAAAGTGAAAGCAAGAGACAGAGTGGAATGACGCTCCATGGTAGCCAACCTTCGATGCGGAGACGGCACTCAATGACGATGATGAAAAAGTGAAAGTGAATATTGTGATTCATTTATGAGGTATTTGTACTTTAGAGAGACCAATTTTATTTTTTTTTGCTATCTGGTTTTGCTATCAAAGCAACATGGACGTTAGACAATAAAACAGAACAGAACAAATTGAAGCCTTTGAAATGTGGATATATAGAAGAATAGGTAGAATTGGATGGAAAGAAAAGAAAACAGACAATGAAGTCTTAAAACAACTAAAAATGAAAAGAGAACAACTAAATACAATTCAAACAAGACAAATGAGATTTTTGGGGCATGTTAAAAGACACAACAGCCTACTAAAAGTAATCTTGGAAGGGAAAATATAAGGTAAAAGAGACTGGAATGGCACTCCATCAACTTTTGTGAATATAAACCCAGTGAAAAGTCATTAACGAATGCGTTCATTCTTAGATGACAGTAGAAAAGTAGATCAGAACATCATGTCCTGAATCTAACTGTGATTTTCCTAACCCAGGATGAAAATAACTAAAATGGTTAAACTGTGTCGCCATGATATATATATATATAAGTATCTTCATCAATCTTCTCTATTTCTCTTTATCGTCAGTCATTTTTTGGGACTCTGCAATTGCAATATCAAGGTCTGTCCCATCTCTTTCTTTACTCACCTCTCCTCGCTTCTTTCACAGATCCTTTCAGAATGGTCTTTGCTAGTCAAGACAGTTAAGATATGTGGCCTATCCAATTTTGAGCTTATTCCCAATAGTCAATAGATCTTGTACTCCAGTTGTTGCATCTTATGTGAACTCATTCGTTTGTGATACAATCTACAAAGCATGTTCAAACTAAACCTTTCCCAGTTACTTTATTTAAAAACATATGTATGGTACATCAGCTGGTGTGGCAAAATTAAATAAATCAATTGTTATGAAGCAAATATTCACTAGAGTTCTTTAGAAAATATTACCATAGGGATTCAGATACACCTTCCACTGATTGGGTAGACAGCGAATGCCATCCGAGAAAAATAACTTTGGTTGCTCATTGAACCATTTTGTCACCAAGGCCATGTCATCTGCATCAGAGTCGAATTGTCTCTTTAGAGATTTTTTAAGGGTCCATACAAATGAAAATTCACATGGTGACAGATCAAGGCAGAAGGCTGTATGTTGCAGAACGTCCCACCGCATCTTTGCCAGCACAATGTTCGCAACATGTGGGTGAGCATTGTCATGCAACAAAATCACATCACGTGGAAGCCAGCCAGATCTCTTATTCTTGATTGCAGCATGCAGGATGTCAAGTGTCTTTGTAACGGGTGACATTGATGTTCACATCAGGCTCTTTAAAGTCTGCCACTAGAAGCCATTGAAGGTTAAAAAATTAGGACAGATTCCATCTCACACCAGCTAATTTCCAATGGTCTGCAGCAAAACCAATGAATACAACATGGAGAATGAACACATATACAAATGCACATGTGTGTGTGCTTATTACATCAAATGTGACATTACCATGCCTCACATGTATGTTCACTTGGCACAGCTCTGGCAGGTTTCATTTAAATATGCCTTGTATATAAGAGATGCTCAAAATCTTATGACTACATTTCATCTCAGTAACTTGTACTTTCTTCTGTAGCTATGTTGTAAGGGTCCATGTTTCGCAAGCATATATTCCATGTTTCCATGCCATGACACCAAGTTATCTAGTATTTTCTCTATTTGTCATCCACAATTTCTCTTTCCCTGTATTTTGCCAGTTATAACAAAGTATTACAATTTTCCTCTTCTCATGATGTGCCCGAAAAATGTTGATTGTTTTTTTCTGATGTTTCTTAGGAGCTTCCTTTTTTGTGTTGGCCTCTTTGAGAACTTCCTCATTGGTCTTTTTAGCTGTAAGGGATAAGCTGTGTTCAGTTTAAAAAGTGTATTATCTGCACACGTTGACTTTCATAAATTTATAGATTTACTTACCAAACCCACCCACCTATCTATATATCTATTATCCCTTAGAGCTGAAAAACAACACCGAAATTAAAGACTCTCCATGCCAAACAATCTTTGCCATAATAAGTATGAGACTTTGCATAAGACCGTATTGTGTCTTGTCATACGTTACACATTTGGGTGAGCTTCTTAATTTCTGCCAGCTGTTTTTGCCTCTCACCTCAGTATTTCTTCAAGTTGGCCTCTTTTACCCACTATTTTCCATTTGAGGGCTTGCTTTGAGATTATCTCAGGGACTTCAAGACATCCACAAGAGATTTCTACAAAACAGTAAAAGCCACAAGAACGAGAAAAGAAAACCATGATCCTACTGAGCTCATAAATGACAAAGACGGACACCAATATCAAATAACCAACATATGCAACAGAGATGGAAAGAATATTTTGAAGACCTGTTAAACATAACAACTACCAATAAAACAACAAAAACCACGCTAGAACTCACAAATACTGAACCCAACATCATGAAAGAGGAAATCAAAGAAGTAATAAAAAATGCACTAAGAAATAATGCACCGGGGATAGATAACATACCAATAGAAATAATAGCAGGAGCAGGAGAAACAGGAGTGATATGGCTGTACAGAATATTTAATGCAGCTTGGCACCAACAACAAGCCCCTGAAGACTGGCAACAGGCAATCATTGCACCAATATGGAAAAAGAAAGGTAGCAAAAGAGACTGCAATCAAAATAGAGGTATATCTCTTCTCAGCCATGTAGGAAAGCTATACGCCAAAATCTTGGAAAAAAGACTGAGACCAATAATATAACTACAGTTCTCAAATGGGGTTCTGAAAAAACAAAGGATGTACTTACGCTCTATTCACATTAAAACAGCTTGCAGAAAAAAAACGATTGAACACAATCAAAATTTATACATAGCTTTCATTGACCTGGAAAAAGCATTCGACAGAGTAAACAGAGATCAACTGTGGGAGATACTAACAACACACGGAGTAAGCCAACATCTAACCAACCTAATTAAAAGTCTCTACATCAACAGCAGCTGCAGGGTCAGAACAGCAGCAGACTACACAGACCACTTCGAAGTTAGATCAGGTGTAAGACAGAGGTGGATACTATCTCCCCTACTGTTTATTACATACATGGACTATATATGCAAGTTAGCCAACCCATCAGAGACAGAGGAGATCAACAAGCCTTTATTTGCAGACGATCAGGCACTAATATATGAAACAATAGAAGACCTACAAGAACACTTAAACAAACTCAACAGCTCAGGCACAAAATACAACATGAAATTCAACATCAACAAAACAGAAGTCATGAATGTCGCCAAAAATAAACAGAACATCACCATAACTATAGAAGGCAGGCAACTAAAACAAGCAGAGGAATTCAAATACCCAGGAAGTTTAGTGACAAACGATAGTTCCCAAACAGCAGAGATAGAATCAAGATTCATTGGACAGTTACCACCCCTATTGTCCAACAAGGAAATAACTCTAGAGGCAAAACGAGCACTATACAATGCTATCTTCATCCCAACGTTGTGCTACCAATGCTAGACCTGGACCCTAGATGCAAGAACAATAAGAAAAATAACCTCTACTGACTTGAAATGTATTAGATGAATGACATGAAACAGTTTGAGAGATAAGATCAGGAATGAAGAACTGAGAAAAAAGCTAGGAATAGCCCCGCCATAGAATATATAAGGAAACAACAGATAAAATGGTTTGCCCACGTGACAAGGCATAAAGATCAAAACACGACACAACGAGCCTTCAACAAACGTGAGAATACCAGACCCAATGTTCGACCACGAAAAAGATGGATGGATGGAATATTAGAAGCACTAGAAAACATAACAGCAGCAGAGGCAAACAGAAGAGCAAAAGACCGCAAATTATATCTCCCCTCGATGCTGAAAGGCAAATGAGGAAGGAAAGAAGAAAAAGATCGCATGAACAACATATGCCCACCCTCTTTTCTTGATTATAGATGACATTGTTGGATGCATGGCCATTTCTCTTACTTATTCACTAGTTTTTAAAACATTCTATGGTATATATAAAGTATTTTTCTGAGGCATTGTTTTTGAATGCATTTATTTTATTTTCTATTATTTAGTTATTATTCCAACCAATTCTGGACCTATGGAAGTAAGTCATGGACAGTAGATAAATAAATGAAAAGACAATTAGAGGACACAGAGATTGGATTTCTCAGAAGAATGTTGAAAGTTCCCTGGACAGCTAAAAAGACCAATGAGGAAATTCTCAAAGAGGGAACTCCTAAAAAATATCAGAAAGAAACAATCAACATTTTTCAGGCACATCATCAGAAGAGGAAAATTGTAATACTTGGTTACAACTGGCAAAATAAAAGGAAAAAGATATCGTGGATGACAAAGAGAAAAAATCCTGGATAGCTTGGTGTCATAGCATGGAAAACAGTCAACAACGGAACTGATATGATGCACTGTGGATAGAAGATTGTGGAAGGACATGATCGTCTACGCCAAGCGGTGTGGCACATGATGATGATGGTTTTTTAGTTGTATTTCATCTCTCGCTTGCATAAGTGGATAGTACATTTGATCTGAAAATTCTAAGCTTTGCTTTTGTGCTTAATAATCGTCATTTACATATTTTATCTACTTTGTGTTGTATTTCATTAAAGTTATAGAAATAAAATATCCCTCCTGAAGTCATCACAGGACAGAAATATAGTATTTGAAGACCCAACATAAATGATTTACTTTCAATAACAAACACATTATCTTACCTTTCGCCATTAATGTATGCGCAATATTTCTGAGCCCTCCACGCATTTCCACTCTCACAGCTTCTAACCTGGAATACAAGTTTTGAAGACAATTAAACTTTGCATGGTATTTAACCCTTTTGCTGCTAAAACCTCAGCAAAAACCTTGACCCGCAGTGCTAAATACTTTCACTCGGACTCCAATCCAGCGCTAAATGGTTTTTCTGTCGGCATATCAAAGTTTTAATTGTTCACAGTGATAACTATTATTATCTCCCAAAAATATGTACATGTTGTAACTTATAATGTAACGTATTGCACCATGCACTTAGCAATATTTATCTAGTTGATCATCATCATTGAGTGCCTTCTCCGCAACGAAGGTTGGCTACCATGGAGCGCCATTCTGCTCTGTCTCTTGCTTTTATGGTGCAGGTTGTCATAGGCTGGTTTGTCCATCTTTTGACGTTACTCGTCCATGTTAGTCTTGATCCGCCTCTTTTACCTTGTATTTTCCCCTCCAGGATTACTTTTAGTTGGCTGTTGTGTCTTTTAACATGGCCCAAAAATCACATTTGTCTTGTTTGAATTGTGTTTAGTAGTTCTCTTTTCATTTTTAGTTGTTTTAAGACTTAATCATTTGTTTTCTTTTTCTTCCATCCAATTCTACCTGTTCTTCTATATATCCACATTTCAAAGGCTTCAATTCTCTATTCTGTTTTCTTGTCTAATGTCCTTGTTTCTGCACCATATAGGAATATTGAAATGTAACATTTTTGCTTTTCTTAGTTTTAGCCCTGGTGTTATTTGTTTTGATGTTAGTATGTTCTTCATGACATTAAAATTACTTTTTGCCATTCCTATTCTTTTGTTTATTTCAGTTGTACATTTTCCATCACTGGTTATAGTATGTCCAAGGTAGTTGTAGTTCTGAACTGTCTCCAGACCTATTCCTTCTATTTTGATATCTACTTGTGGGTTTTGAGTATCTTCTTTGTTTATGATCATAGTTTTAGTCTTTTTGATATTCATATCTAGTCCACCACAAGTTGTTTGTGGTGCACTCTATCAAAAGCTTTGGTGTAGTCTATGAAGCAGGCATATATTGGTTTGTTTACTTTTGTATATTTTTCGATTAATGTTCTCATGCAGATTATGGCTTCTTTTATCCCGCTGTTTTTCCTAAATCCAAATTGCTGCTCATCTAATTCAGTATACATTTTATTCTGAATTCTTCCTTGTATAACTTTTAGCAAGATTTTTTAACATGGCTCATTAGGCTTATTGTTCTAAAGTCACTGCATTCAACTGTACCATTCTTTTTAGGCAATGCAATGAAAGTTGATGTTTTTAGTTCATTTGGTATGTATCCTGTGTGGTATATGTCATTGTATATGTCTGTAATCACTTCAATGCCAAAATCTTCTAGTGCCTGTACCATCTCTATCTGTATGCTGTCAGGTCCTGCTGCTTTTCCCTTTTTCATTGTTTTTATAGCTTTTTCCACCTCAGATTTTAAGATTTTATAGCCTAATGTATATTTTATAACTGGTTTCTTGTCCCTTTGATCCTGAAATAGTTCTGTTATATATTCCTGCCATCTATCTATAATATCATTGTCTGTTAGCATTTTTCCTTTTTTGTCTGCAATGCATCCACCTTCTGTGGCTTTTTTATTTTTATTAGTCTTTCTCTTTATTTCTGTGTGCATTCCTCTTAAGTCTTGTTTGCTTTCCATAGTTTCTATTTCTATACATTTTGGCTGAGCCAGTCTTCTTTTGCCTTTTTGCACATTTTACGTATCTCATCTATTTTATTGTATTGGGCAGTGTTCTTCGCTTGTCTCTTTTCTTATATTTTTTCTAAGATGGTGTTAGTTATCCATTTTTGTTTTTTGTTCTTTTCTCTTTTGGGTAAGGTGTCGCAGGTTTCTAGTATGCTTTTCTTTATGCATTGCCATTTGGTTGTTACTTTTTCATAAGGATTTTCTCTTCTGTATTGTTCGATTCCTTCTTCTAGCAGCTTCTGGTATGTGTTCTTTACGCATATTGTATAGGTATCTTTAATATCTTTTTGATTTAAAGCTGTTATATCTAGTGGATTTGTTGATGAATTAGACTTTTGCTTGTTTCTCTTTAGTTTGATTTTCATTTTAATCATTACAGGATTGTGATCAGAATTAATATCTGCTCCTGGGTAGGTTTTGGCTTTCTTTACGCTGTTATGGAACCTTTCTTTTATCATTATGTAATCTTAATCTATTTGATTCCTCTTCTTATCTCCACGGCTTTTCCATGTGTATAGTTTCCTTTTCTCTTGCTCAAAGTAGGTGTTACATATTATCAACCTGTTTTCTTCACAGAATTGTATTAATCTTTCTCCTCTGTCATTTCTTTTTCCTAAACCATGATTTCCTATAATGGTCTTATATCAAGATGTCTGAAGATTTCACTTGCTTCATAACTTTATTTAGGTCTTCAGAGTATGCCTCTATTTGTTCATCTGTGTAGTCTTGAGTAGGTGCATATGTCTGTATTATTGCTATGTCGAATGGTTTTGCTTTCAATTTGAGTAGTATAATCCTATCACTGTATGTCCAGTGGTTACTTATATATTTTTGTAGCTCTCTTTTTATCAGTATTCCGACCCCCTTTGATGTTCTGTTGCGTTTCCTGAGTATATAAATGTATATTTTTCGTCCTCTATGTACCCACATTCTTTCCATCTTGTCTCTGATATGCCTAAAATATCTATATTTATTCGTTTTGCTTCTTGAACCAGATTTTCCAATTTACCTTCTTGATATAGAGTCCTAACATTCCAAGTACTTATTTTAAGATCTTTCCTCCAAAATAAGTTCGAATTCCTCTCCATGGCTTCCTCTGGACTAGTACGTGATGAGGCTCCAATCTCTTTCACGGAGGTCTGCCATATTCGCCTTTCGTGTTCTGAATATGCCTCATGTGTACTACACATTTTGCTGTTTTCGCTTTCTGTGCCGTTGATCATTTCTGATTCATCCACCCCATCTACTGTCACAGACTTTTCACATATGGGTTGAACATACTCGGTTTGCCTGCAACATTTTTGTCGAACCATGTGCTTGCCTATCAAACCGCGAACACATGACACAAAGAACAATAAATCATATTCCACTTAAATATCGGTAATCACAGTTCATCCACACGTCAGAAGTA
Source organism: Megaustenia siamemsis (assembly GCA_032433765.1). NCBI lineage: Eukaryota > Metazoa > Mollusca > Gastropoda > Stylommatophora > Ariophantidae > Megaustenia > Megaustenia siamemsis. The sequence goes on along the minus strand of JAVIAB010000041.1, from coordinate 36,401,417 downwards.
AAACATACACCAAACAGGGAATCTATCTATCTATCTATTGTCCTTTCAAGCCGAAGACGGCACATAGGGCAGAACCAGAATCTCAAAAACAGAAACTTTGCCAAAATGGCACAAATTGCAGAGATCACAGCCTCTAAAATCTATGGCTCTGTTTCTATAACAATAGTTTTTACAATGACAGCTTGTCAAGCAATCGATCAACCTCCTTAGTCGCCTCATACGACATGCTTGGAAGGTCACAGTGTCACTATTCTTTACTCATAATGAGACCCCAGTAACACACAGGAAAAACGGGGAGTAGCAACACATAATTTCACAACAAGACTGTCGCTAAATCATTTAAATATATCAGCAATTGCCAAATTATAAAAACGACTACCCGCAGCCGCCATGACACCGGACACCCTATCTAGTTGATAATAACATTTTTTCACAAATATTTTGCAAGTTATCAAATAAAAAAAAGCTTTCATACCAAATCTGATTTGCTTAGACGGAATCTATTGTTACATATGTAATTAGAAGTCAGGGTACAAATAGATAAACACATGGTTAGCAGTGAAAGGATTAAATAATATGTAGATGCCATAGAAAGTGCAAAATCTTTTAATATTTTCTAAACTGTAGTTTGAAACAGTTGCAATGCAACTAATTATCTTTTTCTTCAGTTATTTAAAATTATAATTATTTAATTCCAACTAAATTAGTAAATGCTGAAGCTAAAAAATGTAACTAAAAACTGTTATTCATTATTTAACAAACTTGTTACAACTCAAACAAAGTTAATTTAATCAATTTTTCTAATGAGGACTGCCTAAAGTACACTGGCCTTCTCTATAAATGCTGGGGCCTAGTATAGTGAAATTTAATATTTCAATCTTCTACGTCATCAGATGTTATAGGTTATCCTTGATGCCCATGTTAATGTGAACTGAATAATGCATATTAATTTATGTTTGGCACTACTAATACTCGCCATATGTCTCTGCTCTGTGCAAGCAACTCTATCTCTTTGAGGGCGCAGATTCCTGCTGCTCTCATCAATGTTCTTCTCAGTGTCTCTCTGGGTCGGCCTCTTTTCCTCTTACCTGTTGTTTCCCACATGAGGACTTGCTTTGTTATTTGATTATTATCTCTCCTCATCATACGACCAACATATGACCATCATCTTTTCTTGATTACCGAAGATATTAGTGGTTGATTGGCGGTTTCTCTAATTTCCTCATTTGTTTTGAATTTGTTCCATGCCATACCAAGTATTTTTCTTAGACATTTATTTTTGAATGCGTTCAACTTTGTTTCTATGTCTCTTGTTGTTTTCCAGCTCTCACACGCATACGTAAGGGTTGATAGTACATTTGATTTGAAAAGTCTAAATTTTGTGTTTGTGCTGATGAGTTTTGATTTCCACAACTTATCAAGGCTTCTGAAAGACATTGCTACTTTAGCTATTCTGATTCAGAAACATAGACCTGATATACATGTACATTTCTGCAATAATAATAGAACCCCTCCAGTCAGAACCCATTACCTGTGCCTGTTACCTCTTCATGCTGGTTGCCTCAGCGAGGCCATTTCAACACCGAATGTGATCACTAATAGCTGGCAGTTGAGTCCTTCTATTCTAATTTTTAATTATATATATATTTTTAAAAATTTACTTACATACCTATATATGTTGCTTATTGTTCCTGCTTAAGGCATATGAGCCGCAATGTTGCTCAAATTTGTGTTGTCCATTAACTATGTAAAGCTTTAACCATACAATTTATCTGTTTTTCCTTCCTCATAACTCATGTTTCAGAATTAGTGATGTGATGCAAACTAGCTATTGCTATATGACAGTACACTATAGCTGAAAATGAATGGCTGGAAATTGAACCTTAATTACATTCTCAGCATACAATGATACATATTGTGAAGAGTGCAATATTTGGGTAAGAAAAGTTATTTTCAATCATTGTATACTTCTTGTGCCATTTTGTATTGTTGTTTGTGTTTTTAATGTTTTTATTCCCTCAAAGTTCCATACGTGTCTCACTTTCCTGTGATGTATAGGCATAAAATTATAAGTTAAGACGCTCAGGACATGCTAAGTATCTGAACATATATGGACAACATGTTTGGAGTGCAATGACGATAACTCATTAATAACTCAAAAGCAAAGTTGTTGAATATATTCAAAAAGAAAGTTAGTATTTACCAATGTTGGTAATAATGTAACAAAAACCCAAATGGTTATAAGATTTTTTATAAATGCTTTCTGTTAATATATTTTCCTTCTTTGCTTATTTTATTATAGTGTAGCACTGTTATATCAACCAAGTAACCATGTATATCTTTAATTAAAGGGTTTGCCACAATCTTCTTGGCTAAGCAGTTCCTTACAGCAGGAGAAAGCAGCTTTTGGACATCGTCTCTACTATGTAGTACTGTATTGTACTTTGAACAGCTTTAGTTAAGTTTATTGTTATATTTATTATAAAATGTCTCATAATAATGATCATTGTATGATATGTTTATCTGAACTTTGTAGGGTGGTTGAAGAAATCTGAGTAACAAGCAAAAAAGTAAAGTATGAAACCAGTGAGTTATGATTTACACAAGCATAGACTAGTGTATATTTGTGAAATAAATATAGATAATGACAACCCTACACAGCACTCTAAAACTATTTGTATTAAATGTTATACAAGTTAAAAATATCTAGGAACAGCGTTAATATCAGATGGAATATGTCTTGCTGAGGTGAAAAGTTCTCTCTCTCTCTCTCTGCGATCAGGACTCAATCAGAGTAGGATCCCCGACTCTCACATGAAGTCTGCTGTCAGGTTAAGTGTGTTGATCGCCCCCACAGGCAGAACATCACAATTAGAGTCTGCCAGATCCACTCTGAATTGAACACCCGTTCAAACGTTGCACTGTGTTCTGCGCCAGTGGCCCAGTGCATCCGATTTCAGCCAGCATTTTATTCAGGTTTGCATTCCTTAGCCTTTGATTGTCCCCAATCTTCCTGCAAGGCAGCAGATGATCTTTTCTGTAGGGGGATTCTGCCCTTAGATGGTCGGCCCTCCCAGGTTTACGAGCACCATCTGCCTGAGTCACTAGAGATGACTAACACAGACATGCACACACAAAGATAGGAGATGTGACCAACACAGACTTGCACACAGCGATACGTGGCATGACTAACACTGACACACATCAAGATATTTGACACATGACTAACATAAACATGCACATAAAGATATGAGATATGACTGACATAGACATGCACACACAAAGATATGACACGTGCCTAACATAGACATGCACACAAAGATATGAGATATGATCAACATAGACATGCACACACAAGGATATGAGATGTGACATACACAGGTATGCACACACAAAGATATCAGGTGAAAAGTTGAATTGCACAGACCAAGAATATTTATATAAGAAAAGAGAAACATGTTATGGAAGCCAATCTCATTGAAAGTTAAGAGTTTTACAGTTGTATACAGAACCAGTGCTGTTTTATGATTATGAATCATGGACAGCAACAAAGAAAATCAACAATGGATTAAATCAGTTGAAATTAGGTTTTTAGAGGGATGATAAAGATATTGTGTAGAGTCTAAAATTCCAATAAGGAAGTACTAAAAGTGGCAAATAAAAAGAGGAAGATTATAAAACAAATTAAGAGAAGGCAGTCCAGATTTGTGGGATATGCATGGAGAAGAGACAGAATGGAATACAGGTAGGAAAACTGGAATGCTAGAAGAGACAAGGCAAAAAATGTTGGATGGTTTAATGTCATGTCCCCGGCAAAAAAAAGATCAACAGTGGAATTGTTACAGCATATTTTAAGATCAAGGGTTGTGGCAGAACAAGATACCCAATGCCTCTAAGTGTAGACCATGAATGAATGCTCAAAATAAATAAGAGAACATAAGAAAATAAGAGAACATGAAACTCATATATCTTTCACTTTAACATAACAAAACGATACAAGTCTGCATAAATATAAAAAATGGAAAGGTAGGCAAATAAGGAATATGGTGTTAGTGACCACATTTTTCCTCGACCAAGGCACATTGTTGGGTGATGTGATAGGTATCACGCCAATCTGCCTTCCGTGATTCTTGATCCTTCCAGTGCTATTAAATGGCATGTTGGCTCGTAGAGTCTACCCCCAATTGTCTCTATTCTGGGTGAGTTGTCCAATTATAGAAAGTGAGTCTATGCCTGTCAACCTTACCTCTTTTGTTAGAGTTCTTTTCAGTGTTTCTCGAGATCATTCTCTTTCCTCTGACCTGATGTTTCCCATTTAAGAGTCTGCTTAGTAATTCTCTGATCATTTCTTCTAAATACATGTCTAACATATGTCCATCTTCTTTTTTAATAGTAGACGAGATAAATGGTTGCATAGCTATTTCTCTTACTTCAGCATTAGTCTTGAATTCCTTTCATTTATTGCAAGTATCTTTATTAGGCATTTAGGCTGCCTTAGCCTCCCAGAAAAATCTCTGGTACACATTTTTAGAGACTGCATAAATATTAATGAATATTTCTCGCTTTTTCCTAAAACCAAATATTGATAATGCAAAAACTAAATCCAGCATTAGTTTCATACGGAACCATTCCAATGTACAAGAGGAAAGAAATGTTGCTGAAGTACTCTTAAAAATGGCCCACTGAAGACAGGTGTGTGGAAATTAAGATCACATTCATGTCAGTGATATAAACAACAATGCACTTGTGGAGATACACTGTGAGTCCTGTGCGAGATACACTGTGGATCCTGCGAGAGACACATTGTAAGTTCTGTGCAAAGTCTGACAAAACTTGAGGAAAAATAACAGAGGATCTTTCAATATGGAAATTTTTAAAATTTTTTTTATTTCTGCATTATGTGTTATCTTCAGCCTGGGAGAGACTAACTATTATAATAATGATGGATTGCAAATGTGAAGGAGTTAAGTTGATATGCATATTCTGTGCACTATTGGTTTTTCTTTTCTTATTAAACAGATGTTTTATTTTATTTTTAAAATGCCACTTTTCAGTTTAAAAATGCTGTTATCACATGCACACACACACACACACAAAAGTATGTTTCTTTGCTTTTACTAGAAAAATTGCTATTTTTCACACCCTAGCAACCATTTAAAATTAATTACTATTATTATTAATAATTTTAATTTTATAATAATTAATAATTTTAAATATTTTTAAGATCGCATGCGTTGTCCTGGTTGTTGATTAGCGATTGTTGAGTGGCTTCACTATGAGCGACTAGGGCTGCAATGTCAGCAAATAAAAGTTCTTCAAGTAGGGCAACATTTGTTTTTGCTCCTAGTCGTGCTAAGTTGAACAGTGAGCCATCTAATCTTGTGCTAATGAAATATCCGCTGAGCTGTTTTCGAAGGCATACTTTAGAAGGGCAGCAAAAAATATACCAAAAAGGGTGGGGGCGAGGACACATCCCTGTTTCACTCCGTTGTTGACTTTAAAGCTCCCTGATGAACTCCCAATAAAGTAGATTTTAGCATTCATGTTTTCATGAAAGGACATAATCAGCTTAAAGTAATTTAGGTGGGCAGCCTATGCTTTCTAACACTCTGTAGAGCCCATCTCTATTTATTGAGTCGAAGGCCTTTGTGAGATCCACCAAGGTAATATAAAGCGGCATATTTTGCTCCCGGCATTTTTTGTGTAATTGTTTAAGTGTGAAATCCATGTCTATAGTTGATATCCCGGCTCTGAAGCTGCATTGATACTCTGGAAGAATACGTTTTGCAAGTCTATGCAGGCGTTTTAGTATTACTCTTGCAAAAACCTCGCTGGCTGTGCTAAGGAGAGAGGTGCCTCTGTATTTAGATACAAATACTACAACTGTTAAATAATGTGTAACTCAACTTATCAGCAATGCTTCTTCTTGTGGAAACTGCTTACCATATTGAAATGCAAGTAGAAGAAAATGTTCTGCATGCAACTACAATGTAATATTACACAAAGAAGTCACACATACTACAAATGTTAGAATAGTCAAAAATGTATATTTACCAAAGAATATCTGTATGTGGATTTTTCAATCTTCCTTTCTCTAGAATTGACCTTGCTCTAGTCAACTGACCTGCAGATTCCTCTAATCTAGACTGGAGTAACCATAGTGGAATGGCTTTGGGGCATTTCTTTAACTGAAAGAAATAAAAGTTGAAAGTGTTATCTTCAATTAAATAAAGGCAAAAGTGAATGACTTAATAATCATCATCATTGAGTGCAGTCTCACATTGAAGGTTGACTACCATGGAGTACCATTCAATGTGTCCTCCTAATTGAGAAAAGCAGAAATAAAAGCCAGAAAAGAAAGCTCCACACATTCAACTACGAGAAAACAGACCAGGACGTCATTAGCAAAATCAGACATAGTAAACAGAGCGCCCCTCGTAGGAGGCAGGAGCAATGGATGCAACCACCCTGGTGGAACGTAGATGTCGAGGAAGCTTGGCAGAGCAAGAGACAAACGGTCAAGACATAAGGCTAAGGATGCCAAATGGGATGACTTCTGTAAAAAAGTGTGCTCAGAAAAATCGCTCGCCACATTCTGGCACCTACATCAGTGCATGAATGGCACATCACGACACAGAGGCATACCAGACTTTCAGAGCACAGGCCGGATATGGCACAAATCTGATGAGAGCAAAGGGAAGGCCCTGCTTGCCCGCTACATTGAGCAGACGGACCAAAGAAATGAGGCTGTAAGAATGAGGATACGGAGATCGCTGTCAAAATTGTGTAAGGATGTAGGGCTGAAAGAAGATCTCACAATCACAACCGATACCATTCGCACGACACTTAAAAGGTCACACAACACTGCTTCTGGTCCAGATGGTGTTTGGTACGATGACATAGGCAATTTAGCTGACGACGACTTGACAAAACTGGCCAATGAGTTTAATGCCAGTATTCGGGGTGGCCAGATTAAGCAGGAGTGGCTACACAGCTACTTACTACCGCTACCGAAGCCAAACAAGGACCATTCTCAGATCAGTGCCTACAGAATCATCACAATGCAAAACACTGCGGGCAAGCTGCTGGAGAAAATAGTTGCCCGTGTCCTCACCTGTCACCTTTAACAGAAACATGTATTCCCACCCACACTCGGAGGTTATAGATATAACAAAGAGACATGGCTCAATGCGGCAGTATTTGCCTATGACGTCTTCCACAGATGAGAGGAGACATGTACTGCTGCTATAGATCTGGAGGATGCATACAACAGGGTACCATTTGAATATCTCATGCATATGCTCCTCAAACTGGCGGTGCACCCCTTCCTCATTAGATGGATCGCCGCGGCACTGTTTCAGAGGAAGGTGATACTCAGATGTGGAAGATGGTCTTCCGAGCCAACATCTATTTGCCCAGGGCTGCCACAAGGCTCACCATCGTCACCAGTTCTATTTAACATGTACACAATAACGATCACGGAACAACAGCTGGATGGAAGGGGAAGAACTATAACTTTTGCTGATGATATTCTGGTATATCGACAGGGAAGAGACAGACGGGGAATCGCTTCCACAATGCAAGACGAACTCGATTGCATTTCTTCCTGGTGTGGGGTATCAGGTGCCTTGGTTAATCCTAATAAAGCATCAGTTTCATGGTTCTCCCTTAACAATCATATCATTCATACGACCACACCGGTAGTACGAATGGGAGCTGATGAGGTGACCAGGGACAAGTTGATGACATACCTCGGAGTTAAGTTTGATTGCAGCCTGTGTTTTCGGGACCACGTCGAACATGTGATAACAAAATCCCGCAAAGGATTAGCCGCCTTGAAGGTCATGGCAGCTGCCAACATCGAGCAGAGGCTACTTACTCTTCTGTTCCAGGGATTAGTCCTCGCACCTATCGAATATGCCCTGGCAATTCTTACTGTCAGTACGACTCAAACTGATAGGCTGGAGAAAATACAAAATGAAGCCATGCGCATTATCATGGGATGTACGAGGGACACTCCCTGTGTAGCAATGAGGTATCTTCTTGACTTTCCAACCATGGATGAATCAAGATCTGGAGAGCACGAGCATACCTGAATATAAGTACAGATACAGAGCATCCATTGCACCAAATGCTCAACACAGAGAAAGGTGACAGGCTAAAAAGAGGCAAATGATGGGTGGGCCAAGCAGAAGATGTCATCAAACAGGTCTGTGGGCTTACCAATATCAGCGTTGGTAAGGAGTGGATACCGGTGCCTACGTCATTCAAGGGGACTTTCTCATGTATTGTCACACTCGACAGGAAAAGTAGGGAACAGAACCCGGTCGTGGTTAATGCTGAGGTCAACGTCTCATCTACGATAACACCAATGAGAAAGATGCAGTCATCTATACAGACGGATCTGTAAGACGACACCAAAGAAGTGCATGGGCATTTACAGCAGGCTCGGCAGGCAAAATAGTCTACGAAGACAGTGGTGCATACGTCGTGATCACGAGTAGCATGATAATGGAGGCGATGGTAGTGACCAAGTAATTCAAATGGTTAGAGTCACAAGATTACACCCACGCATGTATATTGAGTGATTCGATGAGCATGATAAAAAAAAGTGGAGGCGGGCTCTGTACGCATGCAATGGGTAGAGTCGTTGCAGAAATCCAAAATACGTAAGGTCACCTTTGTCTATGTCCCTGGACATGCGGGAATACGGGGAAATGAAAGAGTGGACAGGTTGGCTAGCTGCGATGTCGTTGAGGACGGGCAACCAATGGATCGGGTGGATATCATCAATGCCCTCCGAGATGTGGGAAGAGCACGTCACTTCTTCGGATGATGGAAATGGGAGTTAATTTGGGCACAGCCAGAAATGAGACACTTAGTGGCCGTGTAAGAAGACTTATCAACCAACATAGAACTGGAGTCGTCAGTCGCTGGACACTGAGGGAATTGCTGAGGAGGGGGATCTGAGCACCTATGGACACGTTCGGAGTGCAATGATGATGACCCGCAAATAACTCAATAACCATTCAATTCTGTCTCTTGCTTTGATAGTGCAGATTGTCATAGGCTGACTACTTGTCCATCTTTTGATGTTACTCGTCCATGTTAGTCTTGGGCTGGCTCTTACTCTTTTACCTTTTATTTTCCCTTCCAAGATTACTTTTAGTAGACTGTTGTGTCTTTTAACATGCTAAAAAATCTCATTTGTCTTGTTGGAATTGTGTTTAGTAGTTCTCTTTTCATTTTTAGTTTGACTTCGTCATTTGTTTTCTTTTCTTTCCATCCGATTCTTTCTATTCTTCTATAAATCCACATTTCAAAGGCTTCAATTTTCTATTGTTTTGTTGTTTAATGTCCATGTTCCTGCACCATAAAGGAATGTTGTGAAGATATAACATTTTGCTATTCTTAGGTTTAGCCCTGGTGTTATTTATTTTGATGTTAGTATATTTTTCATGGCATTAAAATTACATTTTGCCATTCCTATTCTTTTGTTTATTTCAGTTCTACATTTTCCATTATTGATTATAGTATGTCCAAGGTAGTTGTAGCTCTGAACTGTCTCAGGTCTATTCCTTCAATTTTGATATCTACTTGTGGATTTTGAGTATCTTCTTTGTTTATGATCATAAATCTTCAATAATTATCATTTATTAAAAAATGTCTTATTTTCACGGATGAGATGCTTTTTGTTTGATCTAGCTCGTTATTGAGTTATTTGCGAGTCATCATCATTGCATTCTGAACATGTCCATAGGTGCTCAGATCCGCTTATCAGCAAGTCCAGCAGTGTCCAGTGACTGACGACTCCAGTTCTGTGTTGGTTGATAAGTCTTCTTACATGCCCACTAAGTTTTCGTTTCTAGCTGTGCCCATCTTCACTTCCATCTCTTTCATCCAAAGGAGTGACGTGGATTTGTGGTTGTCAAAGTACTGTGCTCTTCCCACACCTTGGAGACCACTGATGATGTCCGCCCGATCCATTGGTTGACCATCCTCAACGACAGTGCAGCTAGCCAACCTGTCTGCTCTTTCATTTCCCCATTTTTCTCCTGCATGTCCAGGGACATAGACAAAGGTGACCTTATGTATATTTTACTTCTGCAATGACTCTAACCATTGCATGCGTACAGAGCCCGCCTCCAATTTTTTTATCATGCTCATTGAATCACTCAGTATACAGGCGTGAGTGTAGTCTTGTGACTCTAACCAGATGAATGCCCTGGTCACTGCCATCACCTTCATTTCATGCTACTCGTGGTATGACATATGCACTAGTGTCTTCTTTGACTATGCTGCCTGCCGAACATACTGTAAATGCCCATGCACTTCTTTGGTGTCGTCTTACAGATCCGTCTGTATGGATGACTGCATCTTTCTCATCGGTGTTATCGCAGATGAGACCATTGACCACCGCATTCACAACGACTTAGTTCTGCCCCCTACTTTTCCTGTCGAGTGTGACAATACATGAGAATGTCCCCTTGAATAACGTAGGCACCTGTATTCACTCCTCGCCTACGTTGATAATGGTAAGCCTACAGACCTGTTTGATGACATCTTCTGCTCAGAGCACCCATGATTTGCCTCTTTTTAGCCTGGCACCTTTCCCTGTGTTGAGCTTGAGGTGCAATGGATGCTCTTTATCTGCACTAATCTTCAATATTCTCGTGCTCTCCAGATCTTGATTCTGTCATCCATTGTTGGAAAGTCAAGAAGATTCTGTCATCTATTATTGGAAAGTCAAGAAGATACCTCATTGCTACACAGGGAGTGTCCCTCATACACCCCAAGATAATGCACGTGGTTTCATTCTGTATTTTCTCCAGTCTATCAATTTGAGTCGTACTGACAGTAAGAATTGCCAGGGCATACTTGATTGGTGCGAGGACTAATCCCTGGAACAGAAGAGTAAGTAGCCTCTGCTTGATGTTGGCAGCTGCCATGACCTTTGGGGCGGCTAATCCTTTGCGGGATTTTGTTATCACATGGTCAACGTGGTCACGAAAACACAGGCTGTGATCAAACTTAACTCCGAGGTATGTCATCAACTTGTCCCTGGTTACCTCATCAGCTCCCATTCGTACTACCGATGTGTTAGTGTTAACAATATGACTATTAAGGGAGAACCATGAAACTGATGCTTTATTAGGATTAACCAAGGCACCTGAAACCCTACACCAGGAAGAAATGTGATCAAGTTTGTCTTGCATTGTGGAGGAGATTTCCCTTCTGTCTCTTCCCTGTTGACATACCAGAATATCATCAGCAAAAGTAATATTTCTTCCCCTCCCATCGAGCTGTTGTTCCGTGATCGTTATTGTGTACATGTTAAATAGAACTGGTGACAATGGTGAGCGTTGTGGCAGCCCTGAACAAATGGATGTTGGCTCAGAAGTCCAACTTCCACATCTGAGTATCACCTTCCTCTGTAACAGTGCAGCAGCAATCCATCTAATGAGGAAGGGGTGCACCGTCTGAGGAGCATGTGCATGAGGTATTAAAATGGTACCCTGTTGTATGCATCCTCCAGATCTACAGCAGCAGCACATGTCTCCTCTCGTCTGTGGAAGCCTTCGAAGACATCATAGGTGAAGACTGCTGCATTGAGCCATGTCTCTTTGTTATATCTATAACCTCAGAGCGTCGGTGGGAATGAACATTTCTGTTAAAGGTGACAGGTGAGGATACGGGCAACCATTTTATCCAGCAGCTTGCCCGCATTGTTCTGCATCATGGTGATTCTGTAGGCACTGATAGCGGCAGTAAGTAGATGATGAAAGTATTTAAGAGAAGGTACAATTCAAAAAGGAGTTTTCCTAAATCATGTTTTATTCATCGCGTTAAATTTAGTTACTTACTAGTTCTTTAATGTTCTTTCAGCGGTGGTCTTTGACATATTATTATATCAAAGACCACATAAAGTAAAAAAAAAAAGTAAAGTACCCCCGTCACGCCAATTGGCGTACAGGGAAATATGGTGTTAGTGACCCTATATTTTACAGACTTTCAGCACATGATTTTTGGGGTAATGTGGTCGGTATTACGCCCGTGCTGCTTTACTTTCCCAGAAAAAAATCTGGTACCCATTTAAGACTGGGTGAACCAGGAGGCCATCGGTTGGGATCAAACTCTACCCCTTGTCCTTTGTAGTCCAGTTCACTAACCACTGAGCTATCACGGCTCCCAAAGACCACATATTTTTTTTAATGGATAGCAACTATTTTCGATGTTTGTTGATTAACTGCTTAACCCCTTATTCCTTTTTCTAATCTGCTTTGTATTTCTGGGTGCTATATATTTTTTCTCCTTTCATGTCATTCCATTATGTTTCTTAATTATTGCACACTACTATGAAGAATGACAGGAAACAGCCTGAGAGAAAAGATCAGAAATGAAGAACTGAGAAAAAAGCTAGCAATAGCCCCCACCATAGAATATATAAAAAAGCAACAGATAAAATGGTTTGGCCACGTGACAAGGCAGAGTGATCAAAACACAACACAATGATCCCTCAATAAAAGTTGCGGGAATACCAAATCCAAGGGTCGACCATGAGAAAGATGGATTGATGAAATATTAGAAGCACTAGGAGTCATAACAGCAGCAGAAGCGAACAGAAAAACAAAAGACTGCAAATTATATCTTCCCTCGACGCTGAAAGGCAAATGAGGAAGGAAAAGAGAAGAATACTGTATCATTAGCATATCTTAGGTTATTGATTATCTTTCCATTGATGTTTAGACCTGACATCTCTGTGATGTTTTTAAAGATTTCCTCAGAACACTGAACAAGCTTGGTGATAGGATGCATCCCTGTCTTACTCCTCTTTTTATATAAATAGGTGTAGAGTCCTCTTTGTTATATTTCATTATTGCTGTTTTGCCCTGTATAAATTACATATTAGTCCTATGTCTGTATCATTTTGACGTATATCTTTTAGTCAGTATATAAGTTGTTTTTGGTGTATTTTATCAAAAGATTTGGTGTAGTCTATGAAGCAGGCATATAATGGTTTGTTTAATTCCTTGTACTTTTGATTAATGTCCTCATGCAGATTATGGCTTCTATTGTCCCACTGTTTTTCCTAAATCTAAATTGTTGTTCTTATAATTCCATGATGATTAATTCTGAATCATCCTTCCTTGTATAACTTTTAGCAAGATTTTGTTACAAAGCTCATTAGGCTTATTGTTCTTAAAATCACTGTATTCAACAGCACAATTCTTTTTAGGGAATGCAATGAAAGCTTATGTTGCATTTGACAAAGTAGAGCACCAAGAAATAATCAAAATTTTAGAAAGCATAAACATAGACAGCAAAGATCTAAGAATAATAAAGAACATGTACTGGCAACAAACAGCGGCCATAAGAACTGGAAACCAATTGGGATTGTTTCAACAAATAAAACAGAGTGCTAGACAAGGTTGTGTGCTGTCACCAGATTTGTGTAATATTTATAGTGAGATTGTTTTAAGATCCATAAGGGATATGCCTGGAATAACAATTGGAGGTCATAATATAAATAATCTAAGGTATGCTGATGATACAGTCTTAATCGCTAAGAGTGAAAATGAGTTACAAGAAATGTTGGACATTATAGTGAAGGAAAGCAAAAATATAAAGGACTCAGCCTTAATAGAAAAAAGACAGAGGTAATGGTAACAACAAAGGAAAAGACATCACCTCAGTGCAAAATAAAGACAAGTGGAACAATATTAAAACAGGTAAATGAATTTAAACATTTGACTACTTTGTTAACCTCAGAGGTGAGATGTAGAATGGTTCAGACAAAAGTAGCTTTCCAAAAAATGAGGAAAATAAAATACAGTCCATTTTTGACAATAGAAACAAGAAAGAGTTCTTAAATGTTATGTAGAGCCTGTATTAACATATGGATGTGAATCATGGACAATAGAACAACAGACAAGAAAATCACTGGAGTCTGTAGAAATGTGGTTTTACAGAGGAATATTGAGAATACCATGGACAGCTAAGAAGAGTAATGAAAATGTTCTGAAAGAAGTCAAAGCAAAAAGAGAGCTAATTTCAAATATTAGGAAGAAACAATCATAATTTTTTGGCCATGTAATGAGAAGAGAACAACTGGAATATATTGTTAACAACTGGAAAAATTGAGCGATGAAGAGATAGGAGGAAGCAAAGATAAAAAAAATACAAAAATACCAGACAGCTTAAGAGAATGGCAACAACAGAAATGATAAATAACTGTCAAGATAGAAAGTTGTGGAGAGACATGATCACCTACGCCAGCAGGCCCGGTACTTGATGATGATCATCTCTATCTGTATGTTGTCAGGTCTTGCAGCTTTCCCTTTTTAATTGTTTGTATAGCTTTTTCCACTTCCGATTTTAAGATTTTATAGTCTGATGTACATTTTATAATTGGTTTCTTGTCCCTTTTGTCATTAAATAACTGTGTTATATATTTCTGCCACTTGTTAATTAAATATTTGTTGTCTGTTAGCATTTTTCCTTTTTTGTTTGCAATACATTCATTTTCTGTGGCTTTTTTATTGTTACTAGTCATTCTCTTTATTTCTGTGTTTATTTTCCATATTTTTTATCTCTAGACCTAATAACAAGTGTACCAAAATGAAAAAATTAATTTGTTGCAAAATATCTAAAATACATGTTAATCTGATGTAACCCACTAATAATTGACAATAAAAAAAAAACAACATAAAAACTTGTTTAGTATTATGTATGAGACTCTCTGGTAGTTTAAAAAAAATAAGATTTGATGACGTCAGCTATTTATTTTGGCACAAAAGGGTAATTGAAGACAGATATGTTGGGCTGAAAGATGTACATATAATAGCTTGCCGTGACAGAGATGCATCTATGCCCATTTACCTTCTTTTTCAGGGTGAATGATAAAAAGGAGTAGATGGGTGGATGCAGAAGAGGATACTAGAGCTGGTTAGGTCATATGTTCAGAAGAGAGCAGTTACATCTGTCATTCAATTTGAATCTTTTGCAGTGTGAAATTAGAATCTGACACAATAACTGTTGTACATAAGGTCATATTACAAAGCCACTTTAAGTTTTGAATTTGAAAGTATTTAAGAGAAGGTACAATTCAGAAAGGAGTTTTCCTAACCATCTTTCATTCAGACTGATGAACATGTAAAATAAACATAAAACGGTATGAAACAGCCAAACTATTAGAAAGACAAGACAAACTATGACGTTTTGGCAAAAGTTTTCACATGAAGTCTGAAATGAAATTGTTGCCTTCTGAGTTAGATGTACTGTTTTCACTTACCCCTTGGTTGTATGCTTCTCTAGCAGCATCTTTTTTCCCAGCTTCTTCTTCAATCTGTCCTTTCATCATCCACAACTAACAATGAGTAAAAGGTAATGAGTAAAAATATATAACAATGTAGGTGAAATTATTTCAGCAAAAAAAATATTGCACATTACCTCATTTACAAAATTCATTTAAAAAAATAATTTTTTCTCCCACTTTTTTTACTCTCACATGGTCCAACTTACCTTGTCCTGTTCTCTATTCTCTTTTGCCAATTTATTGTCAAGAGAAAATGGAGTGTTTTGTCAGTACTCTTTTGTTCGCCTAAAGCATGGTTTTTTGTGTGGCATCTGATATTTTGCATGTCCATCTCTTTGGAGATTCTGTTAATGCATCTGGTTGATAATGCTTGTTGTGGAAAGCTACTTGCTGGTATGTATGTCAAAACCATTTAATTTATTGTCTATGAGTGAATCTGAGGACTGACATTATTCCTCATTTGTTATTTTGGTCTTTTATCCTCACATTAATCCTAGATTTTGACTATCTGTCTATTATTGATAGAAAGATCTATAGAGGTAAAGAAAGATCTATATATGTGTTTTATAGACTACGCAAAAGCATTTGACAAAGTAAAGCATCTGGAAATAATAAATATGCTGGAGAAATTAAACATTGATGGCAAGTATCTTCGAATCATAAAAAACATGTATTGGCAACAAACAGCAGCTATATGAATTAGCAACCAAACAGGACAATTCCAATATATAAAACAAGAAGTCAGACAAGGCTGTGTTGTTTTTTTGTTTTCCGGATTTGTTTTCACTTTACAGCGAAAATATTATTAAAAGGAATTGAAGTCAATGGTCACAACATAAATAATTTGAGATATGCGGATGATATAGAAGAGACAAAGAAGAGAAAAGAAGAAACTACAAGAAATGATAGACATATTAGTAAAAGAAAGCAACAAAAAAGGTCTTAGGCTGAATAGTAAGAAAACAGAAGTAATGGTCATATAAAAGAAAAGAAACAATCATCACCATCATGCAGCATAAAAATAAACAGGACAAATCTTAAACAAATGCAACACGTCAAATGCTTGGGAACAATAATAACATCAGATGGAAAATTCACCACAAAAATGAAAAGCAGAATAGCTCAAGCCAAAATAGCATTTCAGAAAATGAAAAATATCTTATGTAACAGATCTATTGTTGTTTGTTGGTTATGGAAGGCCCCGGTATCACTGCAAACGAATTAAAATCCATAAATGCTCAACCGCCTGTGCCAGCTTCCAAACAAAGAAAGGTAACTGCAGTTCCCATCGCAGCAGTCTCAGCACACAGCCAACTGTTCCCTGTCATATGATATCATCATTCATCATAAACAATTGGAATATCGAAACATGATCAAAACGAATGAGAAACACAGCTCACGGTGCGCACAGAGCACTTAACTCAGTAGCTCCTGCAACAAGCCGACTTGGAAAATGAGGAAACTGCAACAAGGAACACTTTTCAGACATAGCCTGCAATGGTTCATGCTATCTATCCACCATATACCGGTAGACAAAGAGGGGGTAGACAAAGAGGGAGGAACAGAAAATTATACCAAAATAAGGATATCAAAAGCAAGAGGAGCATTTGTTGCACTGGGAAACATATGGAAGCCCAAAGAAATTAGGTTAAATACTAAAATAAAAATTTCCAACTCCAATGTTAAGTCAGTCTTATTATATGGTTGTGAAACATGGAGAACAACAAAAATGACAATCATGAAAATACAGACTTTCATTAATGGATGCTTACGCAGAATAAAAGGATGGAAATGGCAGAACAAAATCACTAACATAGAATTATGGAAATGTACCAGTCAAACTGATGTCATGGCATGGAAAACAGTCAACAACAAAACTGATACGATGCACTGTAGATAGAACATTGTGGAAGGACATGATTGCCTACGCCAACCGGTATGGCACATGATGATGATCTGTCTATTGACCTTTCAAGCCGTGCTCGGGCATAGACCCAGATACTCTTTCTCTTATCTAAATTTTTATTCTAGCAGTTTTCAATCCTTGCAAAGATCTTTTATAAAATCTCGCCATTTGTCTCTGTTTTGTGCAAGCATCTTGATCTCATTGAGGCAGCCGATTCCTGCTGTATTTGCCTCTCTGATCAATGTTCTTCTCAGTGTTTCTCTGGGTCTGCCTCCTTTCCCTCTACCTGTTGTTTTCCACATGAGGGCCTGCTTTGCTATTCGGTTATTATCTGTTCTCATCACATGTACAACACATGTCCATCGTCTTTTCTTGATTACTGAGGATAGAGATTGATTGGCGATTTCTCTAATTTCCTCTGTTTTTAATTCGTTCCACGATATACCAATAATTTTCATTAGACATTTATTTTCAAATACATTCAACTTTGTTTCTATGTCTCTTGTTGTTTACCAGCCCTTGCATGCACATGTAAGGGTTGATAGTACACTTGATTTGAATAGTTTTTTGTGCTGATAAATTTTTATTTCCACATCTTCTCAAGGCAATAGAAGGATATTGCTGCCTTAGCTATTCTGATTCTAAACTTCTTTACGTGCATCCCTTTCCCGATCACTGTGATTTCCAAGATGAACAAAATGATATATCTCTTCCAAAGCCATTCTCTTAAGCTGTCTGTTATTTTTTTCTATTTGCTTCCCTCTGTCTCTTCGTCCCTCAATTTTTCCAGTTGTTACAATAAATTCAAGTTGTTCTCTTCTCATTACATGGCCAAAAAATGATGATTGTCTCTTCCTAATATTGGAAATTAGTTCTCTTTTTGCTTTTTACCTCTTTCAGAACTTTTTCATTATTCTTCTTAGCTGTCCATGGTACTCTCAACATTCTTCTGTAAAACCACATTTCTACAGACTCCAGTGATTTTCTTGTCTGTTGTTCTATTGTCCATGATTCACATCCATATGTTAAGACTGGCTCTATATAACATTTAAGAACTCTTTTTCTTGTTTCTATTGTCAAAAATGGATTGCATAGTATCTTCCTCATTTTTTGGAAAGCTGCTTTTGCCTCAGCCATTCTGCATCTCACCTCTTTTGTACATCTTCCGTCTGAGGTTAACAAAGTTCCCAAATATTTAAATTCATTTACCTGTTTTAATATTGTTCCACTTGTCTTTATTTTGCACTGAAGTGATGTCTTTTCCTTTGTTGTTACCATTACCTCTGTCTTTTTGTTATTAAGGCTGAGTCCTTTATTTTTGCTATCCTTCACTATAATGTCAAACATTTCTTGTAACTCATTTTCACTCTTAGCAATTAAGACTGTATCATCAGCATACCTTAGATTATTTATATTATGACCTCCAATTGTTATTCCAGGCATATCCCTTATGGATCTTAAAACAATCTCACTATAAATATTGGCAACAAAGGAGGTTGATCGATGGCTTGACAAGCTGTCATTGTAAAAAGTATTGTTATGGAAACAGAGCCATAAGTTTTGGAAGCAGTGATCTCTGCAATAAGTGCCATTCTGGCACGCAAGGTTTCTGTTTTTGAGATTGTGGTTCTGCCCTATGTGCCGTCTTCGGCTCGAAAGGACGATAGATAGATAGATGGATAGATAGATAAATATTACACAAATCTGGCGACAGCACACAACCTTGTCTAACACCCTGATTTATTTGTTGAAACAATCCCAATTGGTTTCCAGTTCTTATGGCCGCTGTTTGTTGCCAGTACATGTTCTTTATTATTCTTAGATCTTTGCTGTCTATGTTTATGCTTTCTAAAATTTTGATTATTTCTTGGTGCTTTACTTTATCAAATGCCTTGGTGTAATCTATGAAACACAGGTATAGATCTGTTTTCACCTCTATGGCTCTTTCTACTAAAGATCTTATGATATAAATGGCATTGCTTGTTCCTTTATCTCTAACAAAACCACACTGTTCATCGCTAATCTTTGGACTGATTTTGTTTCGCACTCTTCGCATGATGATTCTTAGTAATATCACTCATAAAGCTTATTGTGCGATGATCATCGCATTCAATCGCACCCGATTTCTTTGGTAGGGCTATGAATATTGATTTGAGCATGTCGTCTGGTATATATCTGCTGTTGTAGATATCATTCAATATTTTTGTTATTATTTCTATTCCAAAATCACCCATGGCTTCAATCTCTTCTTTAGTTATATTATCTGGTCCAGGAGCTTTGCCTGCTTTCATATTGCGCAAAGCGTCTTCCACTTCTTCTCTGAGTATTTCGGGTCCTTCTCCATTATCCTTAATATTTACTTCCGTTCGTTCATCATTATAAAGACAAATATATAAATAGAAACTTATTGTCTACATGAATGTAGGCAGTGGGAAGGATCGCAGTTTTCACTTTAGAGATTGTGCATCCCCTTTTCGTGCATTGTTGGCATTTATTACAGTAACTGGAATTTTATGGGTGCAGCCATTGTTGTGTGTGCTACGTCATCACAATGGCTGATTGTATATCCCTAAAATGGCCGTACGCTAATAGTGTAAGGTGGAATGGAGTTTCATACATGACTCAGCAGCACTGGGGTGACTCCCGAATGTTCATGTTAGTCAGGAGGGATTCATAATTTCACTAATTCACATTGCAGGGAGATCTTACAGCCCGTTGTTTGATGTGCGACAGGGGATAGTCCGATGACTAACTGTGTTTCATATGTTCGGATTTGGAGTCAAGGTAATGTCCTAGCATCATCAAGCGCTATACATTTAAAAAAAAAATATAACGATCATCATTTTCAGGAGGACCTGAACTTCCGGTCAATATGGTGGATAGGCGGCAGGAACCATTAAAGGCTATGTATGAAAAGTGTTCCTTGTTGCAATTTTCTCATATCCCAAGTCCGGCTTGCTGCAGGAGCTACTGAGTTAAGTGCTTTGTGCACACCGTGAGCTATGCGCTTCATCTGTTTTGATCGTGTTTCAACATTCCAATTGTTTACAATGATTGATGATATCGTATGATGGAGAACAGATGGCTGTGTTCATTTTTTGTGTGGTTTAGCCTTATGTCTTTTGGCGTGTGCTGAGACTGCTATGATGGGGACTACAGTTACCTTTCTTTGTTTGGGAGATGAGATAGTAATTTGGATGATTCCACTGGCACGGGCGGTTGAACAATTATGGATTTTAATTTATTTGCATTGATACCGGGGCCTTCCATAACCATAACCAAGTGGGAAGGTGATTTAACTCTTACTGTCCTTGTTTTTTGACTTTGCCAGAAGTGTTTGGCCATAATTTGTTCTTCTTGAAAAATACTTCTTGCACTAAATCTTTCATATTTTCACTATAACAAGTCATAGACATATGTATTATGCATCAATTTAAAGGGAAAAGGGCACAGATTCATAATCAGCAGCAATATTTTGGAAAAAAAAAATAATAATTGAGGGATAAGAATTTAAGAAAATAAGAATCAAAATTTTTGTTTAAAAAGAATTGTATATAAAAAATGGTACTCACCTATCCAGAGTGGGGGTCCATTTTAATCTGACAGTGCTACTAAAACTAAGTCACTAAGATCACTATCATATTCAAAGTTCTCAGAACATAATTCCTAGCTTTTTCTGCTGTTAATAATAATTCAGAGCAGATATTAATTCAGATCACAATCCTGTAATGATTAAAATGAAAATAAAACTAAAGAGAAACAAGCAAAAGTCTAATTCATCAACAAATCCACTAGATATAACAGCTTTATATCAAAAAGATATTAAAGTTACAAATACAATACAAGTAAAGAACACATACCAGAAGCTGCTAGAAGAAGGAATCGAACAATACAGAAGAGAAAATCCTGATGAAAAAGTAACAACCAAATGGCAATGCATAAAGAAAAGCATACTAGAAACCTGCGACACCTTACCCAGAAGAGAAAAGAACAAAAAGCAAAAATTTAGTTAAATAACACAATCTTAGAAAATATGGAAGAAAGGAGACAAGCGAAGAACACTGCCCAATACAACAAAATAGATAATGAGATACGCAAAATGTGCAAAAAGGGAAAAGAAGACTGGCTCAGCCAAAAATATATAGAAATAGAAACTATGGAAAGCAAACAAGACTTAAGAGGAATGCACACAGAAATAAAGAGAATGACTAATAAAAATAAAAAAAAGTCACAGAAGGTGGATGCATTGCAGACAAAAAAGGAAAAATGCTAACAGACAATAAGGATATCATAGATAGATGGCAGGAATATATAACAGAACTATTTCATGATCAAAGGGACAAGAAACCAGTTATAAAATGTACATCAGGCTATAAAATCTTAAAATCTTGAGGTGGAAAAAGCTATAAAAACAATGAAAAGGGGAAAAGCAGCAGGACCTGAAAGCATACAGATAGAGATGATACAGGCACTTGAAGATTTTGGCGTCGAAGTGATTACAGACATATGCAACGACATATACCATACAGGATACATACCAAATGAACTAAAAACATCAACTTTCATTGCATTGCCTAAAATGAATGGTGCAGTTGAATGCAGTGACTTTAGAACAATAAGCCTAATGAGCCATGTTACAAAAATCTTGCTAAAAGTTATAAAAGGAAGGATTCAGAATAAAATCAATACTGAATTATATGAGCAGCAATATGGATTTAGGAAAAAAATCGCGGGACAAAAGAAGCCATATTCTGCATGAGAACATTAATCGAAAAATACACAGAAGTAAACAAACCAATATATGCCTGCTTCATAGACTACACCAAAGCTTTTGATAGAGTACACCACAAACAACTTATAGAAAGCCTAAAGGATATAAATCTAGACGACACAGACATACGACTAATATGTAATTTGTACTGGGAGCAAACAGCAATAATAAGATATAACAAGGAGAACTCTACACCCATGGACATAAAAAGAGGAGTAAGACAAGGATGCATCCTATCACCAAGCTTGTTCAATCTATACACTGAGCAAATCTTTAAAAACATCTCGGAGATGCCAGGCCTAAACATTAATGGAAAGATAATCAATAACCTAAGATGTGTTGATGATACTGTTCTACTAGCAGAAAATCCTAAAAACCTACAACAATTGCTTAATGTGATAAACATAACAAGCAAAAAATATGGACTAGAAATGAATATCAAAAAGACTAAAACTATGATCATAAACAAAGAAAATTCTCAAGACCTACAATTAAATATCACAGTTGAGGGATTACATCTGGAGACAGTCCAGAGCTACAACTACCTGGGACATACTATAACCAATGATGGAAAATGTAAAATTGAAATAAACAAAAGAGTAGGTATGACAAAAAGTAATTTTAATGCCATGAAAAATATACTAACAACAAAACAAATATCAACAGGGCTGAAACTAAGGATGGCAAAATGGTATATCTTCTCAATATTCCTGTATGGTGCAGAAACATGGACATTAGACAAGAAAACAGAACAGAAAATTGAAGCCTTTGAAATGTAGATTTATAGAAGATAAGGTAGAATTGGATGGAAACAAAAGATAACAAACGATGAAGTTTTAAAACAACTGAAAATAAAAAGAGAACTACTAAATACAATTAAGACAAGACAAATGAAATTTTTGGGGCATGTTAAAAGACACAACAGCCTACTGAAAGTAATATTGGAAGGGAAAATACAAGGTAAAAGAGGCAGACCAAGACTAACATGAACGAGTAACATCAAAAGATTGACAAGTCAATCTATGACAGCCTGCACCATCAAAGCAAGAAACAGAGTAGAATGGCGATCCATGGTAGCCAACCTTCGTTGCGGAGAAGGCACTCAATGATGATGATGATGACTATATATGCAAGCTAGCCAACCCATCAGAGACAGAGGAGATCAACAAGCTTTTATTTGCAGACGATCAGGCACTAATACATGAAACAATAGAAGACGTACAATAACACTTAAACAAACTCAACAGCTCAGGCACAAAATACAACATGAAAATCAACATCAACAAAACAGAAGTCATGAATGTTGCCAAAAATAAACAGAACACCAACATAACTATAGAAGGCAGGCAACTAAAACAAGTAGAGGAATTCAAATATCTAGGAAGTTTAATGACAAATGATATTTCTCAAACAGCAGAGATAGAATCAAGATGCAACAAAGCTTGTCAAATCATTGGACAGTTATCACCATTATTGTCCAACAAGGAAATAACTCTAGAGGCAAAACGAGCACTATACAATACAATCTTCATCCCAACGTTGTGCTATCAATGCCAGACCTGGACCCTAGATGCAAGAACAATAAGAAAAATAATCTCTACTGAGATGAAACGTGTTAGACGAATGAAATGAAACAGTCTGAGAGATAAGATCAGAAATGAGAAAAAAGCTAGGAATAGCCCCCGCCACAGAATATATAAGGAAACAACAGATAACATGGTTTGGTCACATGACAAGGCAGAAAGATCAAAACACAACACAATAAGCCGTCAACAAACGTTGTGAGAACACCAGACCCAAGTGTCGACCACAAAAAAGATGGATTGATGGAATATTAGAAGCACTAGGAAAAATAACATAAAGTGTTTGTTAGCATCTTCTGTACATTATATAAAGAGTTTTACTATCACCTGTCATTGCTGCTCTCTCCGTCACTATTGCCAGGCTCTTTCATCTCTTCTGACCGAGTTTTTTACTTAAATAATTATTTATTACACAAAAATATTCATGAATTTCTCCAATCTATCTGTCTGTGAAATAGATTATGGTTCTGCAATGACATACATAATATTGAGAACTAACTTTGGCAAAGTCTGAGTAGTGTTTGACAGCCTCCTCTAATAAAATTTCAGCATTCCTGATTTCTCCAAGACACCACTCCAGTTTAACTGATTTCATGAAAACCTGAAGGATAAGATTGTAATAAATGCACAAATCATCTAGGATAAAACAGTGAGTTAAATATTTTTCAAAAATTATTAACAAAACACAACTTCTAATACTGTTGAAAAAATTGTTTTAAAAAAATGTTGTTCCTATATAAAATGTGATGAAGAAAAAAAAACCTGAACAAAATAAATATAAAAACTGTAATTTTATTAAAATACATGTAGTGATCAACTTTGAGAAAGCCATTAAGATTGAGGGTGTTCAAGAACTTCACAGGGTAGTAGACAGCACCATCCATGACAGACCTGAATGAAATGGAAGTGCTTTAATTAAAGTGGAGCAACTTTTCACACTTGAAACATGGGCTGGTCCAACAAACCTACTGGCAACTGGGCAGCTGGATCAGCGAAAAAGAGAGCCGATCAAGATCCTCTTCCACCTTGCTCTGATACTCCTGAAAACAGACCAACAGTCTAGCTAAGCAAGCAGAAACTAATGAGGGAAGGCAACCCAGTACTTTAAAAAATGCCATGCTGAAAACAGATGTGTTGGTCTGAAATATCACAGCTCTGGTGTTAACCTCAACACAATGCATTTGCATCCAACTAATGTCCTTTTAAGGGCAGACAATAATGAAGAATAGTCATCAGAGTAATGAAGATGAAGAGGAAAGAAGATCTACAAAAAATGCTACATTCCATGAATGTCTACATAAATGACCTGAAAACAATATTTATAGTACAATTTATCTTACAGATTAGCAATATTTGAGTATTTAGTAGCTGTGAGATCTAACAGATTTGCTACTAATGTGCCCAGGCCTGAAGAGACATTAAAATTTCCCTCAGAGCATGTTCTGACCACTGGTGCGCTACTGTTTGAGCAAAAAGCCCATGATTGTCGTGGCAATATAGCTATGATGTTCTATATGAAGGTTATACTGAAGGACATCTCTGTTGACCTTAGAGGTTTTCTCCCTAGGAGTTGGAATCACCAGGCTGCTGTGTAAGCTCACTCTGGAGCAATTCACAAAGAAATGACCATGTCTTCATCAAGTCGATATCTGCCACTTTCAGCTACTGGCCATGGAACTTGATTGTCGTCACTAAGCAGATTTTGAGGAGAAACTGCAGCCTTTAGAACTGGAAGGTGTACTCATATGGCATCAGTGGAGTCTGAGGTATGAACACCAAATGACCTATACAACAACCAGTGATCACTGGGACTACAATGAGGTTCCTTTAGAGATGTTTCACTTGCAGTCTGGTAACATTTCAGAGATAGGGTGGGTTGAGGTTTTGCCACAACACCACAAAAGCATAAACTTTAAGCAGAAGCCTGTGAGCTGGGAAGTCAAACACAGCCAGCCAATGTATTGTATTATATTGAATTATTTGCAGGTCATCATCATTGCACTCCAAACATGTCCAAAGATGCGATGCTCAGATCCCATCCTCTGCAAGTTCCACAGTGTCCAGCAACTGACGACTCCAGTTCTGTATTAGTTGATAAGTCCTCTTATACATCCACTAAGTATCTTGTTTCTGGCTGTGCCCATCTTAAATTAATCTCTTTCATCCAATGATGTGGACTCATGATTGTTGAAGCCCTGTGCCCTTCCCAGATCTCGGAAGACATTGATGATGTCTGCCCAATCCATTGACTGACTATCTTCAATGACAACGCATTTAGCCAACCTGTCCACTCTTTCATTTCCCCATACTCCTGCATGTTCAGAGACAAAGACAAATGTAACCCTACATATTTTTAACTTCTGCAATGACTCTACCATTGCCTTCGTACAGAGCCCACATCCACGTTTCTTATCATGCTCATTGAATCACTTAGAATGCAGGCATGGGCGTAGTCTTGTGACTCTAACCAGATGAATGCCCTGATAACTGCCATTACCTCCATTGTTATGCTACTCATGGTCACAATGTAAGCACCACTGCCTTCTTTGACTATTCTGCCTGCTGAGCACACTATAAATTCCTGTGCACTCCTTTGGTGCCATATTACAGATCCGTCTGTATAGATAAATGGGGAGCTGCAACAGCTCAGTGGTTAGTGAACTGGACTACAAAGGACAAGAGGTACGGTTTGATCCCAACCGATGGCTTCCGGTTCACCCAGCCTTTAATGGGTACTGGATTTTTTTTCTGGGAAAGTAAAGCGGCACGGGCTTAATAACGACCACATTACCCCAAAAATCATGTTTCGAAGGTTTGTAAAATTATGGTCACTAACACCATATTCCCTATACGCCACTTGGCGTGACGGGGGTACTTTACTTTTTTTTTACTGTATAGATAAATGCATCTTTCTCGTCGGTGTTATCCCAGATGAGACCATTGACCATTGCATTCACAACGACTGAGTTCTGTTCCCTACATTTCCTGTTAAATATGACAATACACAAGAATGTGCATCTGAATGACATAAGTAGGGTATCCACTCCTCACCAGTGTTGATATTGGTTTTAAATTTATCCCCCTTCGTCCTTCTAGTGACCATTACAATCTTTGTAAGGATGTCTATGATTTCCATAGATGTATGCGCTTGAAGCTCCATTACTCTGGCACTACTGCTTCTTCCTCCTCACCCACCCCTGTAGACGAGTTCTCTCGCTTCCACTCCCGCAAATCGGATTGGACCCCTCCACCCGGTGCATCCCAGGCCTTGGATCACTACATAAATGTCACCTCACGTGAGATACAACAACTGTGCCCTAGAAAACTTCACCGCTCTAATTTATCTCCCCCTGAGCTTCGGGCCCTCTCTAATCTCTGCCGCCGAGAAGACATTGTCATCAAACCGGCCGATAAAGGGGGAGCGGTGGTAGTTTGGAGCAGAGACTTATACATTTCAGAGGGCAACAAACAACTATCCAATACCATGTTTTATAAACCCCGTCCTGACGACGCTACTGTCCCCCACAATAAGCATGTCCAATCTACCATCAAGGAATTCATCCGTGACCACCTCCTTCCTCCTAGCACGTCCCGCCTCATTATCCCGAATAGTGGTCTTGGGAAACCATCTTTCTATATGCTCCCCAAAATTCACAAAATCGACAATCCAGGACGCCCCATCGTGTCAGCGTGTGCTTGTCCGACTGAACACATATCAGATTCTCTAGACAGTGTCTTTCAGCCCATGGTTGCTAGTCTTCCCTCATATGTCAAGGACACGAACCATGTACTAAGTATCTTCTCTTCCATCTCTCTCTCCCATGGTCGCTCATACCGACTTTTTACCCTTGATGTTTGCTCTCTCTACACCCCTATTCCTCACTCCGACTTGGCTCTACGTTTCTTTCTTGACCAGAGACAACACCCCTCTGTGGATACTGCCGCCCTTCATAGTCATTGTCTCTACTGCACATATTTGGGATCTTTGGTCTATCTACTATACCATGCTATTTATAGTTCTTCTCCTATAGTCCCTTATGAGACACTTCGGTGTTCTCCTCTATACCTTTTTTCTGTGCTCCTTACCCCTCATTGGTTTTTATTGTATCCCACTCTCAGACATCTCACTCTTACCGTCTTTTGAGCACCTGTTAGTCTACTGTTCTATTCTTTCTCATTTGTGTTTGCACACTGACCCCTGTGTGAACTCCTCTGGTTCGGTGTGCATTTGCGCACATTTCTACATATTCACGACAGCCACACTTTTGTTACAATTTCCTTTTCATACACACAGGATAGACATTTTTAGTTTATTTTCTTTAACATATTTCAAATATTTTTGTTTTAATGTTTCGTTATTAGTTTTGTGTGTGTGTTTTTCTTGTTTGTTCCTGCTGAAGGCCTATTGGGCCGAAACGTCGTTTAGTCTGTGTCGTCCACTTATCACGTAAAGCTTCTAACATACCATTTTTTTTATTTTTTAATTTTTCCTTGATATTGGTAAGCCCACAGACCTGTTTAATGACAACTTCTGCTCGGCCCACCCATGATTTGCCTCTTTTTAGCATGACACCTCTCCCTGTACTGAGCTTGTGGTGCAATGGAATCTGCACTTTATCTTCAAGTACGCTTGTGCCCTCCAGATCTTTATCCTGTTATCCATGGTTGAAAAGTCAAGAAGATACCTCATTGCTACACTGGGAGTGTCCCTTGTAGACCCCAAGATAATGTGCACAGCTTTATTCTGTATTTTCTCCAGCCTGTCTATTTGCGCCGAACTGACAGTAATAATTGCTATGGCATACTCGACTGATGTTATTAGTCCCTGGAACAGAAGGGTAAGTAGCCTGTGCTTGATGTTGGCAGTTGCCATGACCTTCAGGCTGCTAATTCTTAGCAGGATTTTGTTATCACATGTTCGATGTGGTCAAAAAAACACAGATTGCAATAAAACTCAACTCCGAAGTCGTCATCACCCTATCCTGGTCAGCTCATCAGCTCCCATTCATACCACCACTGTTTCCCTGTTAATGATATGATTGCTAAGGGAAAACCACGCAACTGATGCTTCATTAGGATTAACCAAGGCACCTGATAATCCACACCAGAAAGAGATGCAATCAAATTAGTTTTGCAGTGGGGAGGCGATTTCCTGTCTGTCTCTTCCTTGTCACCTCAGTGCAAAATAAAGACAAGTGAAACAATATTAAAACAGGTAAATGAATTTAAATATTTGGGAACTTTGTTAACCTCAGACAGAAGATGTACAAAAGAGGTGAGATGCAGAATGGCTCAGGCAAAAGCAGCTTTCCAAAAAATGAGGAAGATACTATGCAATCCATTTTTGACAATAGAAACAAGAAAAAGAGTTCTTAAATGTTACGTAGAGCCAGTTTTAACATATGGATGCGAATCATGGACAATAGGACAACAGACAACAAAATCACTGGAGTCTGTAGAAATGTGGTTTTACAGAAGAATGTTGAGAGTACCATGGACAGCTAAGAAGAGTAATGAAAATGTTCTGAGAGAGGTCAAAGCAAAAAGAGAGCTAATTTCCAATATTAGGAAGAAACAATCATCATTTTTTGGCCATGTAATGAGAAGAGAACAACTGGAATATATTGTAACAACTGGAAAAATTGAGGGACGAAGAGATAGAGGGAAGCAAAGAGAAAAAATAACAGACAGCTTAAGAGAATGGCTTGGCAGAAGGTCAACAACAGAAATGATAAATCGCTGCAGAGATCGAAAGTTGTGGAGAGACATGATCACCTACGCCAGCAGGCCCGGTACTCGATGATGATGATGATACTTTTGTCAGGCTAGACCTCCCAGGAGACTAACAGCTGACGTTAAAGTCCAGCCAGTTGTAATCTTCCTGAGTTACTGATAAAACACATATGTATGTGTTTTCATCCCTTACTTTATCCAGATTTACAAAGGCTTTGTAAATATTATTATTTATGCCTATTTCTGAAGATATTCAAAGTTATATTACAAAATATTTAATGGGTAAAAGGGTTGTATATGCTGAAGATCTAAAAAAAAAATAAAATAGAGCAAGCAAGTTAATGCTGTATATTCCAGGCTATCACCAGAAAATTGCTGTGGTCGGATCAGCCCACCCATCGTTGAAGTAAGGTGATATTCAAAGTCATCTTCTTGATTTTGATCCTTCTGGCACAGATAGAAGAGGTTAGATAGGAATAGGACTTGTGGTGTTTTTCGTCATTCATCTCTATTCTTGGTGAGATGTTCGATATCTTATCTAATGAGTCAGCTGTCAGCTTTGCTTCTCTTTTAAGTGTTCCTTTTATTTTTAGCATCTCTCTAAGTCTTACTCTTTTCTGTATCCTGATGTTTTCTATAGAAGAACATATTTTGGAATTATCTTGTTGTCTCCAAAGATGGCACATAGGGCAGAACTACAATCTCAAAAGCAGAAACCTTGCGTGCCAAAATGGCACATATTGCAGAGATCACTGATTCTAAAATCTATGGTTCTGTTTCCATAACAATACTTTTTACAATGACAGCTTGTCAAGCCATCGATCATCCCCCCCTTAGTTGCCTCTTACGACATGCCTGGAAGGTCACAGTGTCACTATTCTATACTTCCCACATAATGAGGCCCTGGTAAAACACGGGAGATCTCTATATTAGTCTTGAATTAATTCAATTGTACACAAGAGTACTTTTCTTAGGTATTCTTTCTTCTTCTTCTTTCCTTCCTCATTTGCCTTTCAGTGTTGAGGGGGGATATAATTTGTGGTCTTTTGCTCTTCTGTTCGCCTCTGCTGCTGTTATGTTTCCTAGTGCTTCTAATATTCCAACAATCCATCTTTTCTGTGATCGACCCTTGGGTCTGGTATTCTAACAACGTTTGTTGAAGGCTCATTGTGTTGTGTTTGATCTTTCTGCCTTGTCACGTGGCCAAACCATTTTATCTGTTGTTTCTTTATGTATTCCATGGCGAGGGCTATTCCTAGCTTTTTTCTCAGTTCTTCATTTCTGATCTTATCTCTCAGACTGTTTCCTGTCATTCACCTAACATATTTTATCTCAGTAGAGATTATTTTTCTTATTGTTCTTGTATCTATGGTCCAGGTCTGGCATTGGTAGCACAACGTTGGGATGAAGATTGTATTGTATAGTGCTCGTTTTGCCTCCAGGGTTATTTCCTTGTTGGACAATAGTGGTGATAACTGTCCAATGATTTGACAAGCTTTGTTGCATCTTGATTCTATCTCTGCTGTTTGTGAATTATTGTTTGTCAATAAACTTCCTACGTATTTGAATTCCTCTACTTGTTTTAGTTGCCTCCCTTCTATAGTTATGTTGATATTCTGTTTATTTTTGGTGACATTCATGACTTCTGTTTTGTTGATGTTGATTTTCATATTGTATTTTATGCCTGTGCTGTTGAGTCTATTTAAGTGTTCTTGTAGGTCTTCCATCTTTTCATGTTAGTGCCTGACCATCTGCAAATAAAAGCTTGTTGATCTCCTCTGTCTCTGATGGGTTGGCTAACTTGCATATATAGTCCATGTATGTAATAAACAGTAGGGGGGGATAGTACACACCCCTGTCTTACACCTGATCTAACTTCAAAGTGGTCAGTGTAGCCTGCTTCTGTTATGACACTGCAGCTGCTGTTGATGTAGAGACTTTTAATTAGGTTGGTTAGATGTTGGCTTGCTCTGTATGTTGTTAGTATCTCCCACAGTTGTTCTCTGTTTAAAGCTTTTTCCTGGTCAATGAAAGCTATGTATAAATTTTGATAGTGTTCTGTCGTTTTTTTCTGCAAGCTGTTTTTAATGTGAATAGAGCGTCAGTACCTCTGTTTTTCGGAACCCCATTTGAGAACTGCTTAACTGTAGTTCTATTGTTGGTCTCAGCCATTTTCCCACGATTTTGGCGTATAGCTTTCCTACATGGCTGAGAAGCGATATACCTCTATAATGATTACAGTCTCTCTTGCTACCTTTCTTTTTCCATACTGGTATGATGATTGCCTGTTGCCAGTCTTCTGGGGCTTGTTGTTGGTGCCATACTGCATTAAATATTCTGTGCAGCTATGTCACTCCTGTTTCTCCTGCTGCTGCAGGTATTTGTTTATTAATAATACAGAATATTCTTCTTAGGCATTGTCACAGAGTCATCTTGGTCAAGTAAAAAAAAACACTCACAGCAATTGGAAGCCAAACCTGAAACCACCAGATCAGCATTAAACATTTAGCATAGTTTCTGTTTATAACAATGTAACCAAATAGATAACATGCCACAAGTATACCTAACTGGGGTACTATAAATTAATCAAAGAATATATTTTAATGACATCAAGAGAAAAAATGTATATAGTAATAAATATGTGTCATTACCCTGGCTGTTGGTGCACTGGCCCTAGCCTTCTGCAGCAGTCGACGAGCCCTCTCAAACTCATTGTTCTCACTTTCTAGTTTGATGGCTGCTAACCAAATCTCCTCACTGTTTGGGTTGGCTTGAAATGCTAGTGCTAGGATGCTTCTTGCTGCTGGCACATCTCCCTATAAAAATTCTTTGAGTTACATAATGGTCAAGCAATAAAAGAAGAACGAAGTGAACAATACAAATACAAGGTAAATCTACCACTAATGAACTTACTCAACTTACATTAATATTTTAATTAGCCAAAATTCTTCAAACTTACAGCTAGCCACTTAGACTTTGCTCCCATCAGCCACAACACTTCAGCTTTTGGGCAATGGGCGACTGCCCTTTGCAGTAAAGCTTCTAATGACTCACTGAAAAAGAAAAGACTTCTTTCATTTTGCACCCACACAAGTAAATTGTACATTTTTACTTTTCATTTCACATTAAAGAGAGTAAAAGATATACAAACATGAAATAATGTTAGAGTACAGCACTAGAATTATTTAAGATAAACTGTTTTATGCTTGCTCATCATCATCATCGTGTGCCCTCTCTGCAACGAAGGTTGGCTACCATGGATCGCCATTCTACTCTGTTTCTTGCTTTGATGGTGCAGGCTGACATAGATTGACTTGTCCATCTTTTGATGTTAACGTGTCCATGTTAGTCTTGGTCTGCCTCTGCCTCTTTTACCTTGTATTTTTCCTTCCAATATTACTTTTAGTAGGCTGTTGTGTCTTTTAACGTGCCCCAAAAATTGAATTTGTCTTGTCTTTATTGTGTTCAGCAGTTCTCTTTTTATTTTCAGTTGTTTTAAAACTTCATCGTTTGTTATCTTTTGTTTCCATCCAATTCTACCTATTCTTCTATAAATCCACATTTCAAAAGCTTCAATTTTCTGTTCTGTTTTCTTGTCTAATGTCCATGTTTCTGCACCATACAGGAATATTGAGAAGATGTACCATTTTGCCATTCTTAGTTTCAGCCCTGCTGATATTTGTTTTGTTGTTAGTATATTTTTCATGGCATTAAAATTACTTTTTGCCATACCTATTCTTTTGTTTATTTCAGTTTTGCATTTTCCATCATTGGTTATAGTATGTCCTAGGTAGTTGTAATTCTGGACTGTCTCCAGATGTGTTCCCTCAACTGTGATATTTAATTGTAGGTCTTGAGAATTTTCTTTGTTTATGATCATAGTTTTAGTCTTTTTGATATTCATTCTAGTCCATATTTTTTGCTTGTTGTTTTTATCACATTAAGTAAGTGTTGTAGGTCTTTAGGATTTTCTGCTAGTAGAACAGTATCATCAGCATATCTTAGGTTATTGATTATCTTTCCATTAATGTTTAGGCCTGGTATCTCTGAGATGTTTTAAAGATTTGCTCAGTGTATAGATTGAACAAGCTTGGTGATAGGATGCATCCTTGTCTTACTCCTCTTTTTATGTCCATGGGTGTAGAGTTCTCCTTGTTATATCTTATTATTGCTGTTTGCTCCCAGTACAAATTATATATTAGTCGTATGTCTGCATCATCTAGATTTATATCCTTTAGTCAGTTTATAAGTTGGTTATGGTGTATTCTATTGAAAGCTTTGGTGTAGTCTATAAAGCAGGCATATATTGGTTTGTTTACTTCTGTGTACTTTTCAATCAATGTTCTCATGCTGAATATGGTTTCTTTTGTCCCACTGTTTTTCTTGAATCCAAATTGTTGTTGCTCCTCTAATTCAGTATTGATTTTATTCTGAATCCTTCCCTGTATAACTTTTAGTAAAATTTTTGTTACCTGGCTCATTAGGCTTATTGTTCTGAAGTCACTGCATTCAACTGCACCATTCTTTTTAGGCAATGAAATGAAAGTTGATGTTTTTAGATCGTTTGGTATGTATCCTGTATGGTATATGTCATTGCATATGTCTGTGATCACTTCGACACCAAACTCTTCTAGAGCCTGTATCATCTCTATCTGTATATTGTCAGGCCCTGCTGCTTTTCCCTTTCTCATTGTTTTTATAGCTTTTTGTACTTCAGATTTCAGGATTTTATAGTTGTATGTACATTTTAAGGGAGAAGCTGTCTTGACCACATTTTCACTCTACGACTTATATTGGAGGAACACATTGAAAAGCAAAAACCTTTTGTACTTAACTTCATCGACTTCAAAAAAGCATTTGATAGTATTCATAGAGATTCTTTGTGGAAAATTCTGAAGCAATATGGTTTACCATAAAAAATCATAAATATTATTAAAGACATGTATGATGGTTACACATGTGCAGTTCAAACAGAGGAAGGACTGAGCGAATGTTTCCCAATAGAAACTGGGGTTAAACAAGGATGTATTTTATCACCCTTGTTATTTGGAATTGTTATGGACTTCATAATGAAGAAATGCTGCACTGGTAATAAAGGCATCGAATGGATACAAGGAGACCATTTGGAGGACCTCGACTTTGCTGATGACATAGTTCTCATCAGCAGTCAGATAAAAACGATGCAGGAAAACACAAATGAACTATCATCAATAGCCAGCAAAATTGGGCTTGAGGTCAATCATGAAAAGACTAAAGTCATGAAAAGTTTAATTCCAACAAGTGACAAAATATACATGGAAAACAAACCAGTAGAAGAGATCAATCACTTTATCTATCTTGGAAGTCACATTGATCGAGAAGGGGATACGAACAAAGAAATTAGAATCAGAATAGCTAAAGCAGCAATGTCTTTCAGAAGCCTTGAAAAGTTGTGGAAATCAAAACTCATTAGCACAAACACAAAACTTAGGCTATTCAAATCAAATGTACTATCAACCCTTACGTATGCGTGTGAAAGCTGGAAAACAACAAGAGATATAGAAACAAAGTTGAACGCATTCGAAAATAAATGTCTAAGGAAAATACTTGGTATAGCATGGAACGAATTCAAAACAAACAAGGAAATTAGAGAAATCGCCAATCAACCACTAATATCTTCAGTAATAAAGAAAAGACGATGGTCATACGTTGGACATGTGATGAGAAGAGATAATAATCGAATAGCAAAGCAAGCCCTCATATGGGAAACAACAGGTAAAGAAAAAGAGGAAGACCCAGGGAGACACTGAGAAGAACATTGATGAGAGAGGCAAGAGCAGCAGGAGTCGGCTCCCTCAATGAGATAGAACTGCTTGCACAGAACAGAGACAGATGGCGAGATTTGATAAAATATCTTTAAAAGAAAACTGCTAGAACAAAAATTCATATAGGAGAAGGTGTATCTTGGTCTACGCCCTATGGGCCGGTTACGGCTCGAAAGGTCAATAGAATAGAATGTACATTTTATGTCTGGCTTTTTGTCCCTTTCGTCATGAAATAATTCTGTTATATATTCTTGCCATCTATCTATTATATCTTTGTTGTCTGATAGCATTCTTCCCTCTTTGTTTGCTATACATCCGATTCCTGCAGCTTTTTTGTCTTTATTCGTCATTCTCTCTATTTCTCTATTTATGCTTGCTAAATTTGACAATTAACTATTTTGTCTAGTTATGCTAACAGTGGCTGTGTGGTCTTCCATTCAAATGACCAAGTCATCAGCATATATTGATATGTATTTATATATATATATCTCTCTCTGTGTCTGTCTGTGCGTGCGTGCATGACATTATAGTGAAGGAAAGCAAAAGTAAAGAATTCTGCCTTAATAGCAAAAACACAGAAGTAATGGTAGAAACAAAGAAAATGACATCCTCGCATCATCATCATTGAGTGCCGTCTCCGCAACGAAGGTTGGCTACCATGGAGCCCCATTCTGCTCTATCTCTTGCTTTGATGGTGCAGGTTGTCATCGGTTGATTTGTCCATCTTTTGATGTTACTTGTCCATGTTAATCTTGGTTTGCCTCTGCCTCTTTTACCTTGTATTTTCCCCTCCAGGATTACTTTCAGTAGGCTGTTGTGTCTCTTAACATGGCCTAAGAATCGCATTTGTCTTGTTCTAATTGTGTTCAGAAGTTCTCTTTTCATTTTTAGTTGTTTTAAGATTTCGTCGTTTGTTTTCTTTTCCTTCCATCCAATTCTACCTATTCTTCTATATATCCACATTTCAAAGGCTTCAATTCTCTGTTCTGTTTTCTTGTCTAATGTCCATGTTTCAGTACCATATTGGAATATTGAGAAGATGTAACATTTTGCTATTCTTAGTTTTAGCTCTGGTGTTATTTGTTTTGATGTTAGTATGTCCTTCATGACATTAAAATTACTTTTTGCCATTCCTATTCTTTTGTTTATTTCAGTTGTACATTTTCCATCACTGGTTATAGTATGTCCAAGGTAGTTATAGTTCTGAACTGTCTCAAGGTCTATTCCTTCAATTTTGATATCCACTTGTGGGTTTTGAGTATTTTCTTTGTTTATGATCATAGTTTTAGTCTTTTTGATATTCATATCTAGTCCATATTTTTTGCTTGTTGTGTTTATTTCATTAAGTAATTGTTGTAGGTCTTTAGGATTTTCTGCTAGTAGTACAGTATCGTCAGCATATCTTAGGTTATTGATTATCTTTCCATTAATTTGTAGGCCTGGCATCTCTATGATGTTTTAAAGATTTGCTCAGTGTATAGATTGAACAAGCTTGGTGATAGGATGCATCCTTGTCTTACTCCTCTTTTTATATCAATGGGTGTAGAGAACTCTTTGTTATATTTTATTATTGCTGTTTGCTCCCAGTATAGATTGCATATTAGTCGTATATCCATGTCATCTAGATGTATCTCTTTTAGGCATTCTATAAGTTGTTTGTGGTGTACTCTATCAAAAGCTTTGGTGTAGTCTATGAAGCAGGCATATATTTGTTTGTTTACTTCTGTGTATTTTTCTATTAATGTTCTCATGCAGAATATGGCTTCTTTTGTCCCGCTATTTTTTCCTAAATCCAAATTGCTGCTCATCTAATTCAGTATTGATTTTATTCTGAATCCTTCCTTGTATAACTTTTAGCAAGATTTTTGTAACATGGCTCATTAGGCTTATTGTTCTAAAGTCACTGCATTCAACTGCACCATTCTTTTTAGGCAATGCAATGAAAGTTGATGTTTTTAGTTCATTTGGTATGTATCCTGTGTGGTATATGTCGTTGCATATGTCTGTAATCACTTCGACGCCAAAATCTTCAAGTGCCTGTATCATCTCTATCTGTATGCTTTCAGGTCCTGCTGCTTTTCCCTTTTCATTGTTTTTATAGCTTTTTCCACCTCAAGATTTTAAGATTTTATAGCCTGATGTACATTTTATAACTGGTTTCTTGTCCCTTTGATCATGAAATAGTTCTGTTATATATTCCTGCCATCTATCTATGATATCCTTATTGTCTGTTAGCATTTTTCCTTTTTTGTCTGCATTGCATCCACCTTCTGTGGCTTTTTTATTTTTATTAGTCATTCTCTTTATTTCTGTGTGCATTCCTCTTAGGTCTTGTTTGCTTTCCATAGTTTCTATTTCTATACATTTTTGGCTGAGCCAGTCTTCTTTTGCCTTTTTGCACATTTTGCGTATCTCATCTATTTTATTGTATTGGGCAGTGTTCTTCGCTTGTCTCCTTTCTTCCATTTTTTCTAAGATGGTGTTAGTTATCCATTTTTGTTTTTTGTTCTTTTCTCTTTTGGGTAAGGTGTCGCAGGCTTTTTGTATGCTTTTCTTTATGCATTGCCATTTGGTTGTTACTTTTTCATCAGGATTTTCTCTTCTGTATTGTTCAATTCCTTCCAGCTTCTGGTATGTGTTCTTTACTTGTATTGTATAGTCTATAATCTTTAATATATTTTTGATTTAAAGCTGTTATATCAAGTGGATTTGTTGATGAATTAGATTTTTGCTTGTTTCTCTTTAGTTTGATTTTCATTTTAATCATTACAGGATTGTGATCAGAATTAATATCTGCTCCTGGGTAGGTTTGGCTTTCTTTACGCTGTTACGGAACCTTTCTTTTATCATTATGTAATCTATTTGATTCCTCTTCCTATCTCCAGGGCTATTCCATGTGTATAGTTTCCTTTTCTCTTGCTCAAAGTAGGTGTTACATATTATCAGTCTGTTTTCTTCACAGAATTGTATTAATCTTTCTCCTCTGTCATTTCTTTTTCCTAAACCATGATTTCCTATAATTGTCTTATATCTACTTTTTCCTACTTTAGCGTTCATGTCACCCATTACAATCAAGATGTCTGAAGATTTCACTTGCTTCATAACTTTATTTAGGTCTTCATAGTATGCCTCTATTTGTTCATCTGTGTAGTCTTGAGTAGGTGCATATGTCTGTATTACTGCTATGTCGAATGGTTTTGCTTTCAACTTGAGTAGTATAATCCTATCACTGTATGTCCAGTGGGTACTTATATATTTTGTAGCTCTCTTTTTATCAGTATTCCTACCCCCCTTTGATGTTCTGTTGTGTTTCCTGAGTATATAAATGTATATTTTTCGTCTTCAATGTACCCACATTCTTTCCATCTAGTCTCTGATATACCTAAAATATCTATATTTATTCGTTCTGCTTCTTGAATCAGATTTTCCAATTTCCTTGTTGATTGGTTATTCGTTATGGAAGGCCTCGGCATCACAGCAAACGAATTAAAATCCATAATTGCTCAACCGCCCGTGCCAGTGGAATCATCCGAATTACCAACTCATCTCCCAAACAAAGAAAGGTAACTGTAGTCCCCATCGTAGCAGTCTCAGCACACGCCAAAAGACATAAGGCGAAACCGCGCAGAAAGTGAACACAGCCAACTGTTCCCTGTCATACGATATCATCATTCATCGTAAACAAGCGGGATATCGAAGCAGGATCAAAACGGATGAGACATACAGCTCACGGTGTGCACAGAGCACTTAACTCAGTAGCTCCTGCAACAAGCCGGACTTGGAATATGAGGAAACTGCAAGAAGGAACACTTTTCAGACATAGCCTTCAATGGTTCCTGCCGCCTATCCACCATATACCATGGGAGTTCACGTCCTCCCAAAAATGATGATCGTCATAGCACTTGATGATGTTAGGCCGTCATTGATGACTCCAATTCCAAACATATAGACATACAGTGGTGGTAATTTGTCATTTTCAATCCAACAGAAGCCACATGACCTGTAGTTAGTAAAACCACAGAGAGAATATGATTTTGTGACCTTCACTGATTCACTCTTAGATGTGAATGTGTAGTTTACACAAGAGGAGAAGTTTTCAACTACAGTGATTCCATTTAAGGCAATTCTGGGATAGCAAGGCAAGTCTCCTTTATAGCAGCAGAACTTGATGTTCTCCGCTCCCTTCTTGTAGCTGCTGCCACACGATTCTGATGTCTCATTAACTTGGACATCATTCAAGAACAATGTCAGATTAACATTCCATAGATATGGCTCTGCTGATGAAGTGCTTGGTGCAACAGTTGTATCAATCATACTGGAGGCTCCTGGTCTGTGGTCATTAATATCACAGACGGCACATGGTGTTGTTATATTCAGTATTTCTTTCTGGGGTGTAAATATGTGGCACACACATGGAGAGTGGTTTGTGGTCACAGTAATCCCATTAAGGCAATTCTAGGGTAGCACGGCAATGCTGTTTCAGAACAGCACAATCCTGTGATGTTTTCTGTGTTCGCTATAAAGCTGCTGCTGCTACACAATCCTGACCAATTATAGGTGTGGACATTATTCACTTGCAATGACAAAACTGCTTTGTTTACATCATAAACCTCTGGAAGCGAATCATTTATGGGACTAATAGTACAATTTATTCTTCCATCGGGGATATCTGCATTGAGTCCCCAAAAAAAAAGGTCTTTGGTTAAAAAGCACATATGCGTTTGAGTTAAAACACACAATGAGCCCACTTCATAGATTCAAAATGATCCTTGCCAATGTCATCCGTTTGCACAAGTTAGGTCCTTAGCTACCAACGTCAAAAATGTCTGAAACGAAGCCATCCAATTAACGACTTTGTCTTTAGCGAAGGTTAACGAACTGTGAACAAACATTTATGTTCAAACCCTTGAAAACATTTTCAAAAATCTGCCAATTTTTCCCTTGTTGATATAGAGTCCTAACATTCCAAGTACTTATTTTAAGATCTTTCCTCCAACATAAGTTCGAATTTCTCCGACTCTCCATGGCTTCCTCTGGACTAGTACGTGATGAGGCTCCAATCTCTTTCACGGTGGTCAGCCATGTTCGTCTTTCGTGTTCTGAACATGCCTCTTGTGTACCACACACTTTGCTGTTTTCACTTTCTGGGCCGTTGATCATTCTTGATTCCTCCGCCTCCATCCACCGTCACAGACTTTTCACATACGGGTTGAACATACCCGGTTTGCCGGCGACATTTTGTCGAACCATGTCGCAACATCCTCGCAATGCACAATAAAGACAAGTGGACCAATATTAAAACAGGTAAATCAATTTAAATATCTAGGAACAATGTAGATGTACTCAGAGGTAGATGTACAACAGAGGTAGGATGCAGAATGGCTCAGGCAAAAGCAGCTTTCCAAAAAATTAGGAAGATACTGTGCAATCCATTTTTGAAAATAGAAACAAGAAGCAGAGTTCTTAAATGTTATGTAGAGCCAGTCTTAACATATGGATGTGAATCATGGACAACAAACAAGAAAATCACTGGAGGCTGTTAAAATGTGGTTTTACAGAAGAATGTTGAGAATACCATGAACAGCTAAGAAGAGTAATGAAAATGTTCTGAAAGAGGCCAAAACTAAGAGAGAGATAATTTCCCATATTAGGAAGAAATAACCATTTTTTGGCCATGTAATGAGAAGGGAACAGCTAAAATATATATTGTGATAACTGGGAAAGCTGAGGGACGAAAAGATAATGGGAAGCAAAGAGAAAAGATATTAGACAGTTTAAGAGAATGACGTGGCAGAAGGTCAACAACGGAAATGATAAATAACTGCCGAGATCGAAAATTCTGGAGAGACATGATCACCTATGCCAGCAAGCATTGTACTTGATGATGATGATGATGACATATATATATCAGCAGTTTAGTAAAATATTAGTGTCTGGATGCTATTTTTGTTGAACAGCTTCTTTGTGGCTGAATCTGTTAATATTGGATAGACAGATTCAATCTCAGAATACATAAGATGTATTTGTGGTGCCTGCCTCATCTCCTTTTTTCTGCACCTTTTGTCGTCTGAATTTGATATCAATGCTGCCTCGGATGTTGCTGTCCCATTTTTTTATTTTTGATCTCCATATGCTGCAATCTGGTAAGTTAAGTAGGTACCTCAGTGAACTGATAGACGTATCTGGTATATCCAAGAACTGTCCACAGGCCTTCATTCCGAACCCTTTCCAACCTTGTGATCTGAGATGATGAGAGTGAGCATACCCAAACCATAACCCAGCACTGATAGCACCAAAGCTTGCATAAGCAAGAATAGTGATGACTGCTGGAGGTTTACCCAGACCATAATTTTGATTGTGCAGATACTTCTCTTTGCCTTTTGAATAACATTGCTAATGTGATGAATAAAATAAAGAGTCCTATCAAATGCTATTTCCAAATTTTTATTAGTCAGACTCCTCATGATATTTACACCATTGCAGTTTATGACTGGAAGGGTGTCCTATTCTGTTATTCAGCAAATACCATATGACAAAAGCCTTGTTTGGGTTGATAGCTGCTTTATTGTTTATGCACCAAATGGTTGTCTGTTCCACATTTTCTTGCAGTTTCCTAACCATTTTTGCTCCATCATGATCATGTATATAAGTCACAACATCTTCTGCAAAGACGAGAGTGTGACATGGCCCAACACTATTCAATTATGGTACCCTGACAGTGTATATTGAACTAAGTAAATGATAATGGTGATTCTTGAGCTAACCCTGGTAAGATTATATTACATGAGCAAAATTACACTAACATTTATGAACAACAAATGTATTGTGTAGATAACCTCAGCAAAATGACAGCCACACCAAACATGCATGGTGATCTGCTACTCTGAATCACAACAATTAGGCACCACACGCACACATGCACTACAGACATATTTCTTTTTATTTCTAACACAACAAAAATATCTGTGTTCAAATTTCTTTGCCAAATCTTCTTTGGTGTTAGAATTATTGAGAAAATGCTGGGTTTTGTAGTGAATGAGATGCCCTTTATATAGCGTTTCCTTTTGCTTTATCATATAGAGTGACTTCAACATTCCTTTAACAATTACATTTGTGCGTGTAAACATTTGAAACTTCACAATTTTGTGCAAATATGGACATATCTTGGTACAAATGATGTTTTGGAGCTATTGACATGCATGAACTTGTATTACTTTTATTGCAATTTTTGTTTTGTGTTTTCCAATTGTAATTATTTTTTTTAACTTCAATCATATATTCTTTGCTCTTTTCTTACCAAAATGTTTGTAAATTTTACATAACAAGGCTGTTAACAAACGTGTATTTTGAACCTGTACACTAAAGTTAGTATTTCTTAAGCATTAGCTTGAAGAATTTCATACATTTTTCTATCTCTTATGATTCTTAACCCTAGATTACAATACCATCATATAAATTTACTGCATCATTTTTTCCCATCTCGTGAGATACATCATTTTTGTGGGAAAAAAATTGACAATTCTTTTCAAGAAATTTGTAGTAATCCCTTTTGATTTTTCATTTTTTTTAAAATTATTTCTTTTGCAGTGACCAGGGAAATTTTCTGGTAATCTACAGACATCAAACAACCCTTTGTGATAGACACTGTAACTGATCTGGTCCATGAAGTGAAACTCAGGTCATAAATCAACCTGGACCAGTAATTTTGAGTCTTGTGCTTTGCCTAGTGTGAACACACTACAGTGGGTCAAAAGTTCAGAGAAATTACATTTTTTAGAGCACCTAATGTTACATTTAAGTGGTAGTAATTTTTATTTTGATATTGTATCTGAAAAAGTTAGAAATAGGTTCATAATTAAAGGTTAATTTTAAAACAAAGACTAACCGAGTTCCATGGTTTTTTTCAAAGTATGCTGCTCTCAACCAGATACTCTTCTTGCTAGGGAATTCTGTTAGAGCATAAGCATATATAGCTCTAGCACATTCATAGGCTTGATGGACTGCACACTAAAAACAAAAACAAAAATGAAAAACTAATTAAATAAGATAGTGTGAAGTCCAGCAGTAATTTATAACTTTAAAAGTTGTGATCATGAAAGAGTTACTAATTCTTAAACAGTCTGTGCTAGAAAAGAAATACTCCACTCTTGTCCACTATTATTTAAGAATTATTTCCCATATCACATCTGATGCCAAAGATGATATAATGCCACGTTAGCATTTTAGTAATTCAAACGCTTTTATCCTCTCCCCAGCCATACTGTTTTGCTATCACAATTATCTTCCAATAGCTGATTCTTTGATAGGTTATCATATTGTTTTCCCAATCAACCCCCATCAATCCCAGCTCCTTGTCATGAAGATGGGGTTTAACAGTCATGAGAGAATGAAAACCAAGACTGGCCAGGCCTTCCTACACCTAAGAAAGACCACAGTCTGCAAGTATAAGTGCTGAAGACGAAGGTAACCAGCCAGCCAGAAGGTGCACCACAGCATTCAGAATGCCACACACTCAAGCAAATGGGAAGGGTGTCTACAACTGCGAATCTTTATGGTACTCACCCTGTGATGAAATTCAGGTAGGTATAGTGCCTGGCCCTCAGCCTCGAAAGGGATCAAACCACTATTACTGGACTTCTCAACCGCCATGTGGAGCCAGGAAACATGATCCTCTCTGCGCTTCTAATCTCCTGAACTACTACATCCCTGTGTTGCCTGCTGGAAGCTTATGACCACCATTGGATGTTGCCGTGGTCAAACCCATACCTGTTGGTCTGCATGTTGCCTATCGCCTGTTTCAGGTTAAGACTTTCACATCTTTCATTCACTGCCTCTTGTGCCTACCACTTCCAGTCAGTCTTCAAAATGTTCAGACCCCAGTGTTCTTCACTGTTCAGACCCCTTTGTCTGATGAGCATTATAGCATAACAGCTTCTCTGCTAGCTTCATCTTCTTGTGGTACAGAGCTACATCAGTCAGTCCTGGTTGTACTCCCAGTCATTTCTGATTGAACGTGTTAATTCTTCTCTAAAATTCTTCCACAGTACTTGAGCTAACTTCATATACCAGCAGAGGCCCATAGCAGTTTAGAAATCAGCATGAATTGAAGGCACCAAATTTTAAACTTGCCCGACAGTCTGCTTTGGTCAATGATCTGTAGCCCTTGGTCTGCCATCTCTCTTGTTTTCTGGATGATCTTTGTGTCTCTCAATGAGGCATTG
Source organism: Megaustenia siamemsis (assembly GCA_032433765.1). NCBI lineage: Eukaryota > Metazoa > Mollusca > Gastropoda > Stylommatophora > Ariophantidae > Megaustenia > Megaustenia siamemsis. Next base: position 36,357,083 of record JAVIAB010000041.1, on the reverse strand, counting down.
TATATTGCCAAGACTCTTTATTGACTCTTGCAGACAGGATCTTCTGGCTTGCCACACTAAATGTATTTTCCTTCATTTTTCCTATGATTTCCTTGGTTTTTTTATCATCTGATAGAGATGCTGCATGATTTCTTGGGTTTAAAGCTCATCCTATACCATTTGATGAGCTTGTCCAAGCATTCATCGAGAATGGCTCTCTGCTAAAACTAGAACAGTGGCATCATCAAATCAGAATACTTGCTCTTTAAAACATCTACCTTAGTTTTATGCAGTCTTGACGTCAAATACAGAATTTCCTCCTGCAAAATTTGACTGGAATGTTTGTCTAGCCCGCCATTCCCAGAAAAATTACATAACTATCATCATCATCGAGTGCCGTCTCCGCAACGAAGGTTGGCTACCATGGAGCGCCATTCTGCTCTGTCTCTTGCTTTGATGGTGCAGGTTGTCATAGGCTGATTTGTCCATCTTTTGATGTTACTCGTCCATGTTAATCTTGGTCTGCCTCTGCCTCTTTTACCTTGTATTTTTCCTTCCAATATTACTTTTAGTAGGCTGTTGTGTCTTTTAACATGGCCTAAGAATCGCATTTGTCTTGTTCTAATTGTGTTCAGAAGTTCTCTTTTCATTTTTAGTTGTTTTAAGGCTTCATCGTTTGTTTTCTTTTCCTTCCATCCAACTCTACCTATTCTTCTATATATCCACATTTCAAAGGCTTCAATTCTCTGTTCTGTTTTCTTGTCTAATGTCCATGTTTCTGCACCATATAAGATTATTGAGAAGATATAACATTTTGCTATTCTTAGTTTTAGCCCTGGTGTTATTTGTTTTGATGTTAGCATGTTCTTCATGGCATTAAAATTACTTTTTGCCATTCCTATTCTTTTGTTTATTTCAGTTGTACATTTTCCATCACTGGTTGTAGTATGTCCAAGGTAGTTGTAGTTCTGAACTGTCTCCAGGTCTATTCCTTCAATTTTGATATCCATTTGTGGGTTTTGAGTATTTTCTTTGTTTATGATCATAGTTTTAGTCTTTTTGATATTCACATCTAGTCCAAATTTTTTGCTTGTCATGTTTATTTCATTAAGTAATTGTTGTAGATCTTTAGGATTTTCTGCTAGTAGAACAGTATCATCAGCATATCTTAGGTTATTGATAATCTTGCCATTAATTTGTAGGCCTGGCATCTCTATGATGTTTTTAAAGATTTGCTCAGTGTATAGATTGAACACGTTTGGTGATAGGATGCATCCCTGTCTTACTCCTTTTTTATATCAATGGGTGTAGAGTTCTCTTTGTTATATTTTATTATTGCTGTTTGCTCACAGTATAGATTACATATTAGTTGTATGTCCATGTCATCTAGATGTATCTCTTTTAGGCATTCTATAAGTTGTTTAAATGTTATGTAGAGCCAGTCTTGACATATGGACGCGAATCATGGACAATAGGACAACAGACAAGAAAATCATTGGAATCTGTAGAAATGTGGTTTTACAGAAGAATGTTGAGAGTACCATGGACAGCTAAGAAGAGTAATGAAGATGTTCTGAGAGAGGTCAAAGCAAAAAGAGAGCTAATTTCCAATATTAGGAAGAAACAATCATCATTTTTTGGCCATGTAATGAGAAGAGAACAACAGGAAAATTTGTAACAACTGGAAAAATTGAGGGACGAAGAGATAGAGGGAAGCAAAGAGAAAAGATGCCTATTGCCTTTTTGCACATTTTGCGTATTTCATTATCTATTTTATTGTATTGGGCAGTGTTCTTCGCTTGTCTCCTTTCTTCCATTTTTTTCTAAGATTGTGTTAGTTATCCATTTTTGTTTTTTGTTCTTTACTCTTTTCGGTATGGTGTAGCAGGTTTCTTGTATGCTTTTCTTTATGCATTGTCATTCGGTTGCTACTTCTTCATCAGGATTTTCTCTTCTGTATTGCTCAATTCCTTCTTCTAGCAGCTTCTGGTATGTGTTCTTTACTTGTATTGTATCATCATCATCATTGAGTGCCGTCTCCGCAACGAAGGTTGGCTACCATGGAGCGCCATTTTGCTCTATCTCTTGCTTTGATGGTGCAGGTTGTCATCGGTTGATTTGTCCATCTTTTGATGTTACTCGTCCATGTTAATCTTGGTCTGCCTCTGCCTCTTTTACCTTGTATTTTCCCCTCCAGGATCACTTTCAGTAGGCTGTTGTGTCTTTTAACATGGCCTAAGAATCGCATTTGTCTTGTTCTAATTGTGTTCAGAAGTTCTCTTTTCATTTTTAGTTGTTTTAAGACTTTGTCATTTGTTTTCTTTTCCTTCCATCCAATTCTACCTATTCTTCTATATATCCACATTTCAAAGGCTTCAATTCTCTGTTCTGTTTTCTTGTCTAATGTCCATGTTTCAGCACCATATAGGAATATTGAGAAGATGTAACATTTTGCTATTCTTAGTTTTAGCTCTGGTGTTATTTGTTTTGATGTTAGTATGTCCTTCATGACATTAAAATTACTTTTTGCCATTCCTATTCTTTTGTTTATTTCAGTTGTACATTTTCCATCACTGGTTATAGTATGTCCAAGGTAGTTATAGTTCTGAACTGTCTCCAGGTCTATTCCTTCAATTTTGATATCCACTTGTGGGTTTTGAGTATTTTCTTTGTTTATGATCATAGTTTTAGTCTTTTTGATATTCATATCTAGTCCATATTTTTTGCTTGTTGTGTTTATTTCATTAAGTAATTGTTGTAGGTCTTTAGGATTTTCTGCTAGTAGTACAGTATCGTCAGCATATCTTAGGTTATTGATTATCTTTCCATTAATTTGTAGGCCTGGCATCTCTATGATGTTTTTAAAGATTTGCTCAGTGTATAGATTGAACAAGCTTGGTGATAGGATGCATCCTTGTCTTACTCCTCTTTTTATATCAATGGGTGTAGAGAACTCTTTGTTATATTTTATTATTGCTGTTTGCTCCCAGTATAGATTGCATATTAGTCGTATATCCATGTCATCTAGATGTATCTCTTTTAGGCATTCTATAAGTTGTTTGTGGTGTACTCTATCAAAAGCTTTGGTGTAGTCTATGAAGCAGGCATATATTGGTTTGTTTACTTCTGTGTATTTTTCGATTAATGTTCTCATGCAGAATATGGATATTATGTATTGTATAGGTATATTTAATATCTTTTTGATTTAAAGCTGTTATATTTAGTGATTTTGATGATGAATTAGACTTTTGCTTGTTTCTCTTTAGTTTGATTTTCATTTTAATCATTACAAGATTGTGATCTGAATTAATATCTGCTCCTGGGTAGGTTTTGGCTTTCTTTACGCTGTTATGGAACCTTTCTTTTATCACTATGTAATCTATTTGAACTACCTTCTTATATTGCCTGGAATAACCATGACAAACCACAACTTTATATTTACAGCTAACGACGTTAACCGTGGTGACAACACAGCCACCTCGTCCGGTAGGGAGCGTCATGTGCTACAGGTGACACCCGATCGCAATCATGCTACTGTATGCAAGATCAAAAATAAAGAGACACTAGCAATAGGAACTTGGAACATTAGATCAGCATTCAAGGTTGGAAAACTAGAAAACATCAGTCAAGAAATGAAGAGAATGAAATTGAACATCTTGGGACTATGTGAAATGAGATGGACAGGAGCAGGATTATTACAACGTGACAGTGGAAATGTAATTTACTCTGGGGGAACCACACACGAAAGAGGAGTAGGCATCATGTTAGATAGAGTAAGAAGCAAAACAGTGAAAGGATTTTGGCCAGTATCAGACAGAATTCTGCTAGTAAAATTGAGAGGTAGACCAATAGATATCAACAGAATTCAAGTTTATGCACGAACAAGTAATAGCGAAGAAGAAGACATTAATACTTTTTATGAAGAGCTAGAGGCAACCATGGAACAGTGTAAATCTCAAGAAATAACTATTATAAAAGGGGATTTCAATGCAAAGGTAGGAACAGCTAAAGTGTAAAATGTGACTGGGGGGCATGGCCATGGAGAGACGAATGATAGAGGGGATAGATTGATAGATTGGGCAAAGACACATGAAATGATTATAGGTAACACCTGGTTCAAACAACACCCTAGGCGACTATGGACATGGCAAAGCCCAGACAAAAAAGTACACAATCAAATTGATTTTATACTGGTACAGAGAAGATTCAGGAATGGGCTAACATCTGTTAAAACAAGGCCAGGAGCTGATTACAATAGTGACCATGTACCAGTAGTTGGTAAGATAAGAATAAAACTGCGGAAGGTACAGAAATCACCAAGAAATATAAAATTAGAACTAGATATGCTAAGAGTAGATAAACAGATGAGTGATAAGTACAGCACGATAGTACAAAATAGATATAATGCTATTGAAAAATACAGGACATCCAGGAACAGTGGGAAATGCTCAAACAATCGATTCAACAAACATCAAAAGAAGTAATACCAGTGACTGAAAGAATCAACAAAAAGAAATGGATGACAGAAGAAATATTACAACTAATGGACAAAAGAAGAAAACATAAGACAGAAGAAGGGACATACAAAATATTGCACAAAGAGATCCAAAACAAGTGCAGAGAAGCAAAGGAAGGATGGTTAAAACAGAAATGTGAAGAAATGGAAAAACAACAAAAGAAAGACTCCAAATTTATGCACAATCAGTTAAATGAATTAACAGGGAGAAAAGAAGTAAAAGTTTCAGGATGTGTGAAATCAAAGGAAGGAAATATAATAATGGGACAGGAGAAGACAATGGAAAGATGGACAGAATATATCAGTCAACTCTATGATGATGAAAGACCTGAATTAAACAATTCAAATGAAGACCCAGGACCACCAATAATGCAGAGTAAAGTGGAGGACACAATTCAACACATGAAAAGAGGAAAAGCTCCAGGTCCCGACAATATAACAATCGAAGAATGCTAAAGGCATTAGGAGAGCTGGGAGTACAAGTCATAACAAAACTACTCTTCTTCTCCTTTCCTTCCTCATCTGCCTTTCAGCGACGAGGGGAGATATAATTTGCGGTCTTTTGCTCTTCTGTTCACCTCTGCTGCTGTTATGTTTCCTAGTGCTTCTAATATTCCATCGACCCATCTTTTTCGTGGTCGACCCTTGGGTCTGGTGTTCTCACAACGTTTGTTGAAGGCTCGTTGTGTTGTGTTTTGTTCTTTCTGCCTTGCCACGTTGCCAAACCATTTTATCTGTTGTATCCTTGTATATTCTATGGCGACGGCTATTCCTAGCTTTTTTCTCAGTTATTCATTTCTGATCTTATCTCTCAGACTGTTTCATTCATCTAACACATTTCATCTAAAGGTTATTTTTCTTATTGTTCTTGTATCTAGGGTCCAGGTCTGGCATTGGTAGCACAAGGTTGAGATGAAGATTGTATTGTATAGTGCTTGTTTTGCCTCCAGAGTTATTTCCTTGTTGGACAATAGTGGTGATAACTGTCCGATGATTTTACAAGCTTTGTTGCATCTTGACTCTATCTCTGCTGTTTGGGAATTATCGTTTGTCATTAGGCTTCCTAGGTATTTGAATTCCTTTACTTGTTTTAGTTGTCTGCCTTCTATAGTTATGCTGATATTCTGTTTATTTTTGGCGACATTCATGACTTCTGTTTTGTTGATGTTGATTTTCATGTTGTACTTTGTGCCTGAGATGTTGAGTTTGATTAAGTGTTCTTGTAGGTCTTCTATTGTTTCATGTATTAGTGCCTGATCGTCTGCAAATAGAAGCTCGTTGATCTCCACTGTCTCTGATGGGTTGGCTAGCTTGCATATATGGTCCATGTATGTAATAAACAGTAGGGGGGATGGTACGCACCCTTGTCTTACACCTGATCTAACTTCGAAGTGGTCTGTGTAGCCTGCTGCTGTTCTGACCCTGCAGCTGCTGTTGACGTAGAAACTTTTAATAAGGTTGATTACATGTTGGCTTACTCCGTATGTTGTTAATATCTCCCACAGTTGTTCTGTTTACTCTGTCGAATGCTTTTTCCTGGTCAATGAAGGCTATGTATAAGTTTTGATTGTGTTCTGTCGTTTTTTCTGCAAGCTGTTTTAGTGTGAATAGTGCGTCGGTACATCCTCTGTTTTTTCAGAACCCCATTTGAGAATCGCTTAACTGTAGTTCTATTATTGGTCTCAGCCTTTTTTCCAAGATTTTGGCGTATAGCTTTCCTACATGGCTGAGAAGAGATATACCTCTATATTGACTGCAGTCTCTTTTGCTACCTTTCTTTTTCCATATTGGTATGATGATTGCCTGTTGCCTGTCTTCTGGGGCTTATTGTTGGTGCCATGCTGCATTAAATATTCTGTGCAGCCACTGTATTCCTGTTTCTCCCGCTGCTGCTATTATTTCTATTGCTATGTTATCTATCCCCGGTGCTTTGTTTCTTGGTGCATATTTGATTATTTCTTCGATTTCCTCTTTCATGATGTTGGATTCAGTATTTGTGAGTTCTAGCGTGGTTTTTGTTGTCTTATTGGTAGTTGGTATGTTTAACAGGTCTTCAAAATATTCTTTCCATCTCTGTTGCATACATTGGTTATTTGATATTGGCTGTCCGTCTTTGTCATTTATCAGCTAAGTAGGATCATGGTTTTCTTTTCTCGCTCTTGTGGCTTTTACTGCTTTGTAGAAATCTCTTGTGGCTGTCTTGAAGTCCCTGCTCATGTTTTGTCCGAATTCTGTCCAATTCTTTTGCTTAGCTTCTTTGATCAACATTTTAACTCTTTTTCGAACTGAGGCATATTTTTCATATTTTTCTTGGTTCTTGTTCTCCCTCCAATTTTTAAACATTTTCTTCTTTTCTTTAATTGCTTCTCTGATTGTTTCGTTCCACCACGGGGTGCTCTTTTTCCCTTCTCTTGTTCTTAGCTTCGTTCCACAAACTATTTTAGAGATGTTGGTTACTGTTTCCATAAATTGTTTCCACTCTTCTTCTATTGTGCATACTTCGTTAGGGAGTTTCTTGAATTCCTCTGTTAGTTTTTCTTCTAGGGTTTTCCTTGTTTCTTGATCTTTTAATTGTTTTATTTTTATTGTCTGTTCCTTTCACTTCTTTTGTTTGTTTTCGTATATTTTCTTTATTTTTGGCTGTCTTAGTGTGATCATAACCATCTTGTGATCCGTGTCATCTGTAATATTTGGGATTGCTCTACTGTCGGTTATTGTTCTCTTGTTCTGTTTTCTTGTTAGTATAAAATCTATCTGGCTCCTGCACGTTGTGTCATTCCATTTGTACCAGGTGTATACTTGCGACTCTATGTGTTTGAAGAATGTGTTGGTGATAAATAAATCATTTTGATTGCATAGATCCAGCAGTCTGCTCCCATTTTCGTTTATTTCAGCTGTTTTATTGCCAAAGGGTCCTAAGATGTCACTGTTCTCACTGTTGCGTTTCCTGAGCCTTCCTTTAAAATCTCCCATCACTAGCATGTCATCGCTTTCGTCAATTTTGTTAATGATTTCACTCAGTGTGTCGTAGAATTCTTCGCTGTCTTTTTCGTTGTTGTTGCATGGTGCATAGATTTTAATGTAATTTGTTTTTCGATCGTCTTCTAGTAGTTTAATTGTGATAATTCTTTCTGAATGGTATTTTATTTCTAGAATGTTCTTTGCGTGTTCTGGGTCGATGATAAAACCTACTCCATGTGTTGCTCTTTCTGTGTTGTCGACTCCTGAGAATATTTTCATGTAGTTCATGTGTGTTTTCTTTATCTGTTGTCCTTTTACTCTGGTGTCCGCTAATATAATCCTAGTATTTTAATTTTCCTTTTTGTCATTTCTTCTATAAGTTCGACTTCTTTATTTTTTATCCCACATATGTTTATCGTTGCTACTTTAATCTCCATTTTTCTATGTATTTCTCTGAGCATAAAACATTTATCCCTTACCGACCTGCTAAGTCAGTCGTAAGTTAAGGGCTTAACTTAAGAAAAACACACGATGGGGGTTTAGCCCGGCTAATGTTTCCCCCACGTGTTTGATCGCTAAGGTCTCACATGCGATCTTTTACGATCTATTCAACTTTAGCTGGCTACATTTAAAAAAGTACTTATCAGTTCTTATCCTACTCCTTGGTAGAAAACTTTGCACAACTTTCAGAAATTTATATCCCATTGGAAACAATATTTAATCACATTTATCACACAATCTACACTCTGAATATAAAACATCCGCCATCTTGGATCAGGGTTGATGGTTAGAAAGCCATCCATATATAACACTGAACACATACCTGAAAATCTACTAAAATCTTTCTTTGTAGCGATACTGAAGAAGTCAGGCGCAACTGATTGTGAAGACCATCACACATATATAAGTATATGTATATATAATATATAAATAACATATATAAGTATTTTTATATATAAGTATAACATATATATTAGTCTCATGAGCCATATTACTAAAATATTACTAAGAATAATCATGAGACGTGTAAGAAACAAAATAAAACCAGAAATAAGTGAGGAACAATGTGGATTTGTGGAAGGAAAGGGCACCAGTAATGCAATATACATCTTAAGAACATTGACAGAAAGATCTATAGAGGTAAAGAAAGATCTATATATGTGCTTTATAGACTACACGAAAGCATTTGACAAAGTAAAGCATGTGGAAATAATCAATATGCTGGAGAAATTAAAGGGTTAAAGCATAAAAATGCAAAACTGCAGTAAAGCTGAATGTGAGGAAAAATTTAAAAGTAGAAAAAAATGGTATGTAAGAAGCTTTACGTGATAAGTGGACGACACAGACTAAATGACGTTTCGGCACAATAGGCCTTTAGCGGGAACAAACAAAAAAACACACACTCAAAACTAATAACGAAACAACCAAAACAAAAACAATCGAAATGTGTTAAAGAAAACAAAATTATCTATCCTGTGTGTAAACAGAGGTCAAAACAAAAAGGAAATAGCAACCAAGTGCGGCTTTTGTGAACATACAGAAACGTGCAGAAATGTACGCAAATGCACACAGAACCAGAGGAGTTCACACAGGGGTCAGTGTGCAAACACAAAGGAGAAAAAAAAGAACAGCAGGCCAACAGGTGCTCAAAAGGCAGCAAGAGTGAGATGTCAGAGAGTGGGGTACAATAAAAACAAATAAGGGGTAAGGAGCACAGAAAAAAGGTATAGAGGAGAACACCAAAGTGTCTCATTAGGGACTCGAGGAGGAGAACTATAAATAGCATGGCATAGTAAGTAGACCAAAGAACCCAAATATGTGCAGTAGAGAAGGCTATGCAAAAGGGAAGGAGTAACAAAAAGGAAACTATGTGTATGAGTGTGATACATTCATACCTCGTGGGGTCAGCGAACCATACTGGACTATGAGACGATTTTCCAAAGTATAGCGGCTGCGGTTGCCAGAGTGACAAAGGACAATACCAGTGACACGGATGTCGTCTTTGCCCTTGTAATCAGGGGAGTTGAAGTGGGAAGACACCGGAGTACCAGTATTCTGTTGGACATCACGTAGATGTTCGCAAAATCTTTCCGCTAATCTTCTCCCAGACTCACCAATATGGGTCATGTGGCATCGTTGGCATATGATGGCATAAATGATGTTGCGGGACACACATGTGAAGCTATGCTTGATCTCGAACCATCCATTAGGGAACAAGACCAATGATGCATGTCAGCGCTGACAAAAAGTAGGCACATGGTAGACTGATGTATTAACACAGAACTGGGGTTGTCAGTTGCTACACTTTTTGAGGGATATAATGAAGATGGGATCCAAGCACAGCTAGAGTTGTATGATATGCAGTGAGAATGATCTGTTGATTAACTAGCTAAATGTATCTTCTTCTGATAGAAGTGGAATGTTGACTTTAGAATATAATTTCCAATTTCTGCTCCTGGTAAACTTCTGACTCATGCAATGTTTTTGTTCTGGATATAAAGTATGTCCTCACCAGGATATAATGAACATGGTTATGGTGTTTCCAATCAATCAGGTCTATGCCATATCCATCTACTAGACATTTTATGAAGGCTAAAGGCCAGAAATAGGTCAGTCAAACTAGTTCATCATTTTTTGCAATTTCCAGGAACTGCAAGTCTCTCAATGATGTTAACTAGCAAGTCTCAGCTAAATCTCTATCTTAACAGAAATATTCTACCAACACCACATTGCTAAGATGCCACAAACATTTAGAAAAACAACACAATTATTACTCACTGATTCTGCATCTTCCATCCAAGTGTGTTTTCTATCTTCCTCCTCAACATTGACACTAAGTACTGCCCGTCTGTGAATATGGAAGATGAAAGTTAATATTTTTGAAATGTATAGGGCATGTTCAAATGAAACCTATAACAGTAGCTTTGTTACAAACATATGTAAGGTACATGAGAAAGTGTTGCAGAATTAAATAAAGCAATTGTTATGAACCAGGTACACACTAGGATTCAATAGAAAAAGTCATCATAGGCATTTAGACACACATCCCACTGCTCAGTAGATGGTGGATGCCTTCAGAGAAAAATTACTTTGGTTGCTCATTAGATCATTTTGCCACTGAGGCTATGATGTTTGCATCAGAGTTGAATCGTTATCTCATTAGATATTTCTTTAAGAGTCCAAATAAATGAAGGACACATGGTGACAGACTGGGACTGTAGGCTGGGTGTTACAGAACTTTCCACCATTTCCTTGCTAACACTACATACACAATGTTCATGACATGTGGATGAGCATTGTTGTGCAACAGAATCACACCCCATGAAAGCCAGCTGGTCTCTTATTCTTGATGACTGTATGCAGGTTGTCCGGTGAGCCTTAGTAGTGGATGGCACTGATGTTTACATGAGGCTCTTTAAAATCTGGCAATAGAAGTTCTTCATGGTCAAAAATTGTGGTCAACATTACCCTACCAGCGGAAATCTGTCACTTGAATTTTGGGGGTTTATGTGATCTAGGGTGTTTCCATTGCATGCTAGCTATTTTGAGTCATTGTCACAATATAACATATGGTTGTGAGTCATGGACAATAAGATAACAGACAAGAAAATCACTGGAGTCTGTAGAAATGTGGTTTTACAGAAGAATGTTGAGAATATCATGGACAGCTAAGAAGAGTAATGAAAATGTTCTGAAAGAGGTCAAAGCAAAAAGAGAGCTAATTTCCAATGTTAGGAAGAGACAATCATCATTTTTTGGCCATGTAATGAGAAGATAACAACTTGAATATATTGTAACAACTGGAAAAATTGAGGGACGAAGAGATAGAGGAAAGCAAAGAGAAAAAATAACAGACAGCTTAAGAGAATGGCTTGGCAGAAGGTCAACAACAGAAATGATAAATAGCTGCCGAGATCGAAGGTTGAGGAGAGACATGATCACCTACGCCACTAGGCCCGGTACTTGATGATGATGATGTCACAATATACTGCTTGCATTTGGCAATGAATGTCAACATCCTTCAGCTGTTAGGAACTGAATCACTGCTTGCTGATCAACCTTGGACAGATTCTATATCACACCAGCCATTTTTCTAACAGCCTGTAGCAAAACCAATAAATACTATGTGGAGAATGTATATATACACAATAACACATATATTTGATGTGTCAGAAGTGAGATTATCATACTTCCTACCTATGTCCACATGGCGCAGCTCAGGTGGGTTGCATTTGAACACATATAAGAAAATTCACCAATAAATTTATAGTAATTTACTAACATCAGCACAGAGTTGCTAATGCAGTTAAGGATTTCTATATCTTTTTTCATGCATAAAACTTGTTTTCCATCTTATCATCATCATCAAGTACCGGGCCTGCTGGCGTGGGTGATCATGTCTCTCCACAATTTTCGATCTTGACAGTTATTTATCATTTCTGTTGTTGACCTTCTGCCAAGCCATTCTCTTAAGCTGTCTGGTAGTTTTTCACTTTGCTTCCCTCTATCTCTTCATCCCTCAATTTTTCCAGTTATTACAATATATTCCAGTTGTTCTCTTCTCATTACGTGGCCAAAAAATGATTGTTTCTTCCTAATATTGAAAATTAGCTCTCTTTTTGCTTTGACCTCTTTCAGAACATTTTCATTACTCTTCTTAGCTGTCTATGGAATTCTCAACATTCTTCTGTAAAACCACATTTCTACAGACTCCAGTGATTTTCTTGTCTGTTGTCCTATTGTCCATGATTCACATCCATATGTTAAGACTGGCTCTTCAGAACATTTAAGAACTCTTTTTCTTGTTTCTATTGTCAAAAATGGATTACATAGTATCTTCCTCATTTTTTGGAAAGCTGCTTCTGCCTGAGCCATTCTGTATCTCACCTCTTTTGTACATCTTCTGTCTGAGGTTAACAAAGTTCCCAAATATTTAAATTCATTTACCTGTTTTAATATTGTTCCACTTGTCTTTTTTTTTTTGCACTGATATGATGTCTTTTTCTTTGTTGTTACCATTACCTCTGTCTTTTTGCTATTAAGGCTGGGCCCTTTATTTTTGCTTTCTTTCACTATCTAATCTAATCTATCTAATCTAATCTAATCTAATCTAATCTAATCTAATCTATCTAATCTAATCTAATCTAATCTAATCTAATCTATCTAATCTAATCTAATCTAATCTAATCTATCTATCTATCTATCTATCTATCTATCTATCTATCTATCTATCTATCTATCTATCTATCTATCTATCTATCTATCTATCTATCTATCTATCTATCTATCTATCTATCTATCTATCTATCTATCTATCTATCTATCTATCTATCTATCTATCTATCTATCTATCTATCTATCTATCTATCTATCTATCTATCTATCTATCTATCTATCTATCTATCTATCTATCTATCTATCTATCTATCTATCTATCTATCTATCTATCTATCTATCTATCTATCTATCTATCTATCTATCTATCTATCTATCTATCTATCTATCTATCTATCTATCTATCTATCTATATCTATCTATATCTATATCTATCTATCTATCTATCTATCTATCTATCTATCTATCTATCTATCTATCTATCTATCTATCTATCTATCTATCTATCTATCTATCTATCTATCTATCTATCTATCTATCTATCTATCTATCTATCTATCTATCTATCTATCTATCTATCTATCTATCTATCTATCTATCTATCTATCTATCTATCTATCTATCTATCTATCTATCTATCTATCTATCTATCTATCTATCTATCTATCTATCTATCTATCTATCTATCTATCTATCTATCTATCTATCTATCTATCTATCTATCTATCTATCTATCTATCTATCTATCTATCTATCTATCTATCTATCTATCTATCTATCTATCTATCTATCTATCTATCTATCTATCTATCTATCTATCTATCTATCTATCTATCTATCTATCTATCTATCTATCTATCTATCTATCTATCTATCTATCTATCTATCTATCTATCTATCTATCTATCTATCTATCTATCTATCTATCTATCTATCTATCTATCTATCTATCTATCTATCTATCTATCTATCTATCTATCTATCTATCTATCTATCTATCTATCTATCTATCTATCTATCTATCTATCTATCTATCTATCTATCTATCTATCTATCTATCTATCTATCTATCTATCTATCTATCTATCTATCTATCTATCTATCTATCTATCTATCTATCTATCTATCTATCTATCTATCTATCTATCTATCTATCTATCTATCTATCTATCTATCTATCTATCTATCTATCTATCTATCTATCTATCTATCTATCTATCTATCTATCTATCTATCTATCTATCTATCTATCTATCTATCTATCTATCTATCTATCTATCTATCTATCTATCTATCTATCTATCTATCTATCTATCTATCTATCTATCTATCTATCTATCTATCTATCTATCTATCTATCTATCTATCTATCTATCTATCTATCTATCTATCTATCTATCTATCTATCTATCTATCTATCTATCTATCTATCTATCTATCTATCTATCTATCTATCTATCTATCTATCTATCTATCTATCTATCTATCTATCTATCTATCTATCTATCTATCTATCTATCTATCTATCTATCTATCTATCTATCTATCTATCTATCTATCTATCTATCTATCTATCTATCTATCTATCTATCTATCTATCTATCTATCTATCTATCTATCTATCTATCTATCTATCTATCTATCTATCTATCTATCTATCTATCTATCTATCTATCTATCTATCTATCTATCTATCTATCTATCTATCTATCTATCTATCTATCTATCTATCTATCTATCTATCTATCTATCTATCTATCTATCTATCTATCTATCTATCTATCTATCTATCTATCTATCTATCTATCTATCTATCTATCTATCTATCTATCTATCTATCTATCTATCTATCTATCTATCTATCTATCTATCTATCTATCTATCTATCTATCTATCTATCTATCTATCTATCTATCTATCTATCTATCTATCTATCTATCTATCTATCTATCTATCTATCTATCTATCTATCTATCTATCTATCTATCTATCTATCTATCTTTCGTTCGCTCGAAGTATTGTCTATATCAGCAATGTCGTTTCCTGTATGAATTTTACTGTCTTTTGTAATTCTTGCAGTGGCCCATATAGTTTTGTCTGTAGTGTTGTATCTATGGGCCAATGGATTTTCCTCAGTCTACTATATTCAGTGCAGTCTTGAAGTATGTGTTCAGCAGTCTGGGGTGCCTGTCCACATGTACAAGTAGTTGATGTGCCGATCTTGAATTTTGTATACATGTGACTATGGAGTCGATTGTGTCCTGTTCTTAGGCGTATAATGACAACTTGTTCATATCTATTCATATTATGAAAGGCATCCTGATTTGGGGCCTGTGGTCCTCTGATTGATTTGATTATCTGTTTCTTATGATGGTATGTAACTGGTGTATCTAGTTGTGTGCCTGTTGAACCTTCCTTTGCCAATTGATCTGACTTCTCATTTCCTGGTATTCCACAGTGAGACGGGATCCACTGTAGGGCAACCCTGTGGTGCTTGCAGAGTTCAGTCAATAAGGTCTGCAGATGTGGTAATTTTCTGGATTGTAGTGCCTGGAGTACTGATCTTGCATCTGTCAAAAACACTACAGGCTGTGGGCTAAGATTACTGTTCAGTTTTTCTATTGCCAACTTTATTGCTTGTATTTCTGCATCATAATTGTGACAATATTTCCCTGTTGCTATTTTATTCATATCCCTAGTGTTATTTGGGTACTCTATATATGCACCTGCTCCCCCATTCTTTACTGCATTCTGTGCTGATCCATCTGTGTACACATGGATCCATAGGTCTTGTGGGTATTCTTCATCCAGGAAACTGAGTTATTGTTTTTCGCTGTAAACTATTCTGTTCCTCTTTGTCAACTATTCCTTTCACTTCTGTCCGTATTTGAAATGATAATCCTGATTCATCTGTCCAGGGAGTCTGTTCTGGTATGGGCAGTAGGGGGTTAACAACTCTTGGCATGTCTGGTGTTTGTCTACTAATACGCTTGGCTTGGTGGATAAAACTGCTTCTCTTAAGTCATCCCAATGCAAAATTTTGGAATCGGTCCTTCATTGGATGTCTCGGCACGCACACAAATTTTTCTGCCTGTATCAGCACCTTTGTGTCTCTCCGTTCTCTCAGTGCTGGTATCCTCCATAATTTCTCCATCTCCAATGATTTCATTGCTCCTGTGATGACCCTTAGTGCCTGGTTTTGTACTTTATCCAGTTCTTGCAATGTGGTGTTTGATGCTGAGCACCATGCGGATGATCCATATTCTAAATGTGGGCGGATACTCTGTTGGTAAACTTTACTGAGTATTTTCCCACTCGCACCCCATGTGGTTCCACACAACTTACTTAGAATAGCCAATTTCCTCCTTGCTTTTTGGGTTGCCTTATTTATCTGCTGTTTCCAAGATAGTTTGTTATCAAATGTAACTTCGAGATATGTAGCTTGTATGTCTTCTTTCACAGGCTCATTGTTTATGTAGATGGCTCCTGCTTTTTGTTTTGGGGAGAGTGTGAAAAGTGTAGTACTGCATTTGTCTGTATTGATGCTGATACACCATCTATTTGTCCATGAATTCAGTGCATTCATAGCTCTTTGTAGCAATTTGGAGGCCACTGTTGCATACTCCTCTGTGTACCACATTACCAAGTCATCTGCATACATTGCCACTTTGATGCCATGTGGTAGTTCAGTAACTAGGTCATTGATGTAGATCAGAAAAAGTGTTGGAGATAGTACCCCTCCCTGTGGAACGCCCTGGCGCAATAAGACCTTTTTACTCTTAAGACCATCCAGTTGCACTCTGGCACTCCTGTTATGCAGGTATGCTTTGGTCCATTTGTACATCCTGCCATTTACTCCATAATTTCTCAGTTTCTTCAAAAGCCCTTCCTTCCATACCTTATCAAATGCTTTCTTTAGGTCTATCCATGCTGCTAGTACCAGTTTCTTTTCTTGAAACGCATCTTCAATTTCCTGGGAAAGATAGGTTGCCTGATCTTCGGTAGAGTAACACTGTCTAAAGCCTGCTTGTTGTGGGACAAGGAGATTTTCACTTTCCAGGTACCACTGCAGTCTGAGATTGATTATACGTTCCATTGTTTTACACAAACAGCTTGTAAGGCTGATTGGTCTATAGCTGGATGTCGTTGAACCATCTTTTCCTGGCTTTAGTAATGGTATCATAATTGCTTCTCTCCATGCCTGTGGCACTCTACCTGTGATCCAGCAAATGTTGTAGATCTGCAGTAGTTTTGCTCTAGCTGCAGTTCCCAAGTTCTTAATCATTTCATTGGACACTCCATCACTGCCTGGTGACTTTTTCATTTTTAATTTGGATATTGCCAGCTCTAGCTCTCTTTGTGTAATAGGTATTTCCATGACTTCATGTGTGGTCTCTTCTTGTCTTGCATTTTGTTGTTTTAAACGGGTCTCTTGTCGTTTCTCTAGGCTAATTTCAATATTATTGTCATTTGCAAAGGAGTCTGCAAAGTAATTTGCTGCATGTTTACCTGTTAGAATGTTTCCATCCTTCTTCAGTGTAATTTTGGTGTTCCTTTCTGTACCCTCATCATTCAGCTGTTTTACAGGCTTCCACACTTTTCTTGCGTCTCGTTCATGATTCAAGGACTCTGTTTTCTCTTTCCAGCTTCTCTGTCTGGCTTGTAGTTTAGCCCGTTGAAATTTGGCTTTAGCATGCTGGTAGTTATTGTGGTGTTCTTGGCAAGGGTTATTTTCTGCTTGCTTTCGAGATGTTTCCATGTCATTGTGAAGTTGCTCTAGTTCACAACTCCAGTATGGTTTGTAGTGTTTCCTTGCCCCTCTAGGTATTGTTTCACTGGCAGCTTGTATTATTAGTCTACTGAATTCATCAACTATTTTGTTGATGTCTCTATCTGTATTTATATCTTTAGTCAGTACACTGGTGTAGTGTTGATACATTTTCCAGTCTGCCTTTTTGTAATTCCATCTGGAGAGAGTGCTGCTCTCCCTGATGGCCTTATTTTGTACCACTAAAAAGACTGGTTGGTGGTCGCTGCCTCCAAGTTGTTTCCCAACAATACGTGTGATATTCCAATCCAGGTCTGGTGAGTGGAAAGCAAGGTCTGGTGTAGATGTGGAATGCCATGATCTGGAGTAGAATGTTGGTGGATCTGTTGCCTGGTTTAATAGTATAAGCCCATTGTCATCCTGCCAATTTTCAAGCTCTTCACCTCTCTTGTCCATATGTTCATAGCCCCAGCTCTGTGAATGGCTGTTAAAGTCTCTACATACAATTATTCTTTCTTTTAATGTAATTGTGTCTAGTGCTAGTGGGCGGTCACTCGGACAGTAGTAGTTAAGTAGATGGAAGTCTGTATTTCCTGTCCTGAGGTGCAGTATTTGATATTCCACCCCATCCATATACACTTCAATCTGACATGCATTAATGTTGTTCCTTACAAGTGTCAGTATTCCGCCCTTTTGTCTGTTTTTTCTGTCAGATCGGTAGCACTGGTATCCCCTAATCTTCAAGGCTATGTCATTGTTTAGATGGGTTTCCTGCAAACAGCATATGCTTATTTGTTCTTCATGCAGGATATTTTCTAATTCTATCTTTTTACTGTACTCATCTCTTTTGCTGTTGATGCCTTCAGCATTCCAGTGCATTATTTTGAGTGGTCTTATTTTGGATTGGCCAGTAGCTCTATTCTCTCGCCCCCTGACTCCACAGAGCGGTTGAGAAGGACATCCAGTAATAGAGGTTGGGCCCTTACGAGGCTGAGGGCCCGGTGCTGCACCTGCCTGAGTGTCCATCACAGGGCGAGTGCCATATTGATTTGCGGTTATAGACATACTTCCATTTGCGTTGAGTGCGTGGCATCCTGATTGTTGTGCGCCTTTTGGCTGGTTGCCTCCAACTTCAGCACTTGAACTTGCTAGTGTGGTCTTGCTCGGTTGTAGGAAGGCCTGGCCAGTCTTAGTTTTTAATCCCTGGTGACTGTTAAGCCCCATCCCCACGACAAGGAGCTGGCCTTGATGAGGTCTTTCACTATAATGTCTAACAATTCTTGCAACTCATTTTCACTCTTAGTGATTAAGACTGTATTATCAGCATACCTTAGATTATTTATATTATGACCTCCAATTGTTATTCCAGGCATGCCTCTTATGGATCTTAAAATAATCTCACTATAAATATTAAACAAATCTGGTGACAGCACACAACCTTGTCTAACACCCTGTTTTATTTGTTGAAACATTCCCAATTGGTTTCCAGTTCTTATGGCCGCTGTTTGTTGCCAGTACATGTTCTTTATTATTCTTAGATCTTTGCTGTCTACATTTATGCTTTCTAAAATTTTGATTATTTCTTGGTGCTTTACTTTGTCAAATGCTTTGGTATAATCTATGAAAGGTATAGATCTGTTTTCACCTCTATGGCTCTTTCTACTAAAGATCTTATGATATATATGGCATTGCTCATTCCTTTACCTAAAACAAAACCACACTGTTCATCGCTAATTTCTGGACTGATTTTGTTTCTACCACATCATTTCCTACCACATTCAAATCAAGTATTTTTTATATGCTGTCCTACTGCTGTAATAGAAATAGGAATGATGAAAGATAAGTCAGCCAAGCGGTCAAAACTCATGTTTACTTGTGTGTGTCCTATCTTCCCCAAAGCCTCTGTCACAGTTGGCACACTCCATTTTTTGTATGTGATTCTATCTATTGTTCTTTCGAGCTGAAGACAGCACACAGGGCAGAACCACAATCTCAAAAACAGAAACCTTGCATGCCAAAATGGAACATATTGCAGAGATCACTGCCCTGAAATCTATGACGCTGTTTCCATAACAATACTTTTTATAATGACAGCTTGTCAAGCCATCGATCAACCTCCTTAGTCGCCTCTTACGACATGCCTGGAAGGTCACAGTGTCACTATTCTTTACCTACCTTTGTATGTGATTCATCATCATCATCGAGTGCCATCTCCGCAACGAAGGTTGGCTACCATGGAGCGCCATTCTGCTCCGTCTCTTGCTTTGATGGTGCAGGTTGTCATAGGCTGATTTGTCCATCTTTTGATGTTACTCGTCCATGTTAATCTTGGTCTGCCTCTGCCTCTTTTACCTTGTATTTTCCTCTCCAGGATTATTTTCAGTAGGCTGTTGTGTCTTTTAACATGGCCCAAGAATCGCATTTGTCTTGTTCTAATTGTGTCCAGTAGTTCTCTTTTCATTTTTAGTTGTTTTAAGACTTCATCATTTGTTTTCTTTTCCTTCCATCCAATTCTACCTATTCTTCTATATATCCACATTTCAAAGGCTTCAATTCTCTGTTCTGTTTTCTTGTCTAATGTCCATGTTTCAGCAGGAATATTGAGTTATAGTTCTGAACTGTCTCCAGGTCTATTCCATCAATTTTGATATCTACTTGTGGGTTTTGAGTATTTTCTTTGTTTATGATCATAGTTTTAGTCTTTTTGATATTCACATCTAGTCCATATTTTTTGCTTGTTATGTTTATTTCATTAAGTAATTGTTGTAGATCTTTTGGATTTTCTGCTAGTAGTACAGTGTCGTCAGCATATCTTAGGTTATTGATTATCTTTCCATTAATTTGTAGGCCTGGCATCTCTATGATGTTTTTAAAGATTTGCTGAGTGTATAGATTGAACAAGCTTGGTGATAGGATGCATCCTTGTCTTACTCCTCTTTTTATTTCAATGGGTGTAGAGTTCTCTTTGTTATATTTTATTATTGCTGTTTGCTCCCAGTATAGATTGCATATTAGTCGTATGTCCATGTCATCTAGATGTATCTCTTTTAGGCATTCTATAAGTTGTTTGTGGTGTACTCTATCTAAAGCTTTGGTGTAGTCTATGAAGCAGGCATATATTGGTTTGTTTACTTCTGTGAACTTTTCAATTAATGTTCTCATGCAGAATATGGCTTCTTTAGTCCCGCTATTTTTCCTAAATCCAAATTGTTGCTCATCTAATTCAGTATTGATTTTATTCTGACTCCTCCCTTGTATAACTTTTAGCAAGATTTTTGTAACATGGCTCATTAGGCTTATTGTTCTAAAGTCACTGCATTCAACTGCACCATTCTTTTTAGGCAATGCAATGAAAGTTGATGTTTTTATGTATGTGATTACTTGTACTAATTACTACGTTATTTTTTTTTCCATTTTAGTGTCCCTAGTCATTTTCTCACTACAACCTTGATGGCTAAGTGGCTAGTGCACTCACTACAGATCCTTCGTGTTTGCTATAGACAGTTGATCTGTGGGTTAACAAGCCACCAACATAAATCATCTGCTAATACTGAAAAGAAAATCTGACTCCACTTTCGCACCAGGTCTTTATTACATTAGGTAGTAAAAGAAAAAAAAGGATGACTAAGTGAATAATTATTAGGAAGGGCTCAATTATAGGCCTAAGAACAAAATATAAAACAAGACCTAGCAGTCAGATATGGAAGTTATGATTTCTGCCCTACTTGACATCTTTCAGTCCAAGAGGAACTAACTAAATGAACAGAAGAACCCAGGTTCAGCTCCAAAATGTAACATATTCTTTTGTGACTGACAAGGCTTCAGGGTTCACCCAGCCTCTCAAAACTGATACTTGAGATTTTTTTAGGAAGTAGAATTGACAGGCAGGCATCATCATATCAACCATATTATCCAAAAATGTACCATCTTTGTCAGAGATAAATTGTACTCACTACACTGTATTCCCTACACACCTATAAAGATGTAGAGAGACCTTCACCTTTTTGATTTACATTTCTGACTTCTCATGTTTGCTTGTTCCATTGAAATTCATTATAATTTTCCATTAACAATAAATATTACATCTGTTTAAATACTTCAATATTTCTAAAACATAAATTATTGACACCACCGACATGCCTACAAATATCAAACTAAAAGTCTTGAAAAAGTCTGAAATTTCAACTACTTTGGTAGCAAGATGTCAGCAACAGGTGTATAGTACAACTGAAATAAAGACCTCAATTGCATTGGCACAAAAGTCTTCAAAAAGCACACAAAACACTGGGATTTCAAAGACAATAATCACACAAAACTCAAAGTTTTTAACAGGTGCAAGAGTTGGAAAACATCAAAAGCTCTAGATCAAAGACTAAACGCTTTCGAGAACAGATGCCTTCAAAGACTGCTAAACATTAGTTGATCAGACTTCCAACCAATTACAGAAATTAGACATGAAACTAAACAGGACTATGTATCCAATTACATTGGAAAGCAGAGCTGGAATGACTTGGCCACACTCTCAGATTGGAGGTTAGAATGGCTACCTCACCAGACCCTCATAAAATAAAAATGAGAAGAACCGAAAGAAACTGCGTAAAATCATCATTGAAGAGAGCACACCATGGGTCTCAAAAACAACAAAGAATTAAAACAGGTTAAGGCTGCCCTTCAAAAAATACAATAAATATAGAAGATCATTGGAAACAGGTAAAAGATATATGGAAAGAGACATGCGAAGGAACACTGGGGAAAAGAGAACGCCAGGATAAGGCATGGATGACAGCAGAGACCCGGGACAAAATTAAAGAAAGAAAGAACAAGAAAGCAGACATAAATTAAAGCAAAACGTGAAGTAATAAAGCCAAGACACAGGAAGCTTACACAGAGGTGAACAAAGAAGTGAGAAGATGCATTAAAAGGGATAAGAGGAAATATATAGATGAACTAGCTAAAGAGGCAGAAGAAGCAGCAAATAAAGGGAATATGAAAGAACTGTACAACAGCACAAAGAAATTAAGTGAAAAATACAAACAGATCAATGCCTTTATTAAAGATAAGAAAGGAAATCTGCTTAGTAATATAAGGGAACAAAAGGAGAGATGAAAAGAGCACTTTGAAGAACTTTTGAACAAACCAGGCTCAAATAATCCTCCAGATATACTACCAGCAGAAGAAGAGTTACACGTTAACTGTGGAAAACCAAGCAAAGAAGAAATAATGAAAGCCATCTAACTATTAAAAAATGGTAAAGCCACAGGACCAGATGAAATTCCTTCAGAAACCATCAAAGCAGATATTAACACCTCTGCCAAGACGTTACATAATCTATTAAATAAAATTTGGGAGAGGGAAGAAATACCTAAAGACTGGAAAGAAGGTTATATGATCAAACTACCAAAGAAAGGATATTTACAGGAGTGGACAAATTATAGGGGAATTGTGCTACTATCAGTGCCAGGATAAATATTAAGCAGAATCATTCTGGAGAGGCTAAAAGAGGCCATAGAGAAACATTTGAGAGATGAACAAGCAAACTTTAGGAATGGAAAATTGAAAAAATAGAAAAAATGGTATGGTAAAAGCTTTACGTGGTTAGTAGACGACACAGATTTGAACGACATTTCGGCTCAATAGGCCTTCAGCAGGAACAAACAAACAACACACACACACAGATATGTAAGTAAATAAAACTAATCCTACATAGCTAACTAGTAATGAAACATTCAAAACAAAATAATCGAAATATGTTAAAGAAAAGAAAATTGACTTCCCTGTGTCATGGGTGGTCAGAATGGGAAAGGAATTGTCCCACGGGTGTAGCTATAATTATACCCTCTGGTCAGGGGTGAAGGGTTCTAAAAATACACGAGTGGGGGGAACACTGTCTAGGTTACGTCAACTACAAAGACACCGACAATGTCCTAAAGTATCTAAGGGCCCATAAATCCATGTATAAGCACACACACATATGCGTGTATACATATATACACGTACAAGCAGATGTGCACATACTTATACATATTAACATACACATATATATATACATACGCATACATATATACGCATACAAGCAAGCACACACATACATGTGTGTATATATATATATATATATATATATATCATCATCATCATCATGTACCCTGCCGGTTGGCGTAGGCGATCATGTCCCTCCACAATCCTCTATCTACAGTGCATTGTATCAGTTCTGTTGTTGACTGTTTTCCATGCCATGACACCAAGCTATCCAGTATTTTCTCTCTCTGTTGTCCACGATCTCTCTTTCCTTTTATTTTGCCAGTTGTAACCAAGTATTCCAACTTTCATCTTCTCATGATGTGCCCGAAGATTGTTGATTGCTTCTTTCTGGTGTTTTTTAAGAGCTCCCTTTTTGTGTTGGCCTCTTTGAGAACTTCCTCATTGGTCTTTTTAGCTGTCCAGGGAACTTTCAACATTCTTCTGAGAAATCCCATCTCTGTGGCCTCTAACCGTCTTTTCATTTGTTTGTCTACTATCCATGATTCGCTTCCATAGGTCAGAATTGGTTCTATATAGCACCGATGAACTCTCTTTCTCATTTTTATTGACATAGATTTGTTGCATAAGATATTTTTCATTTTCTGAAATGCTATTTTGGCCTGAGCTATTCTGCTTTTTATTTCTGTGGTGCATCTCCCATCTGATGTAATTATTGTGCCCAAGTATTTGAAACATTGCACTTGTTTTAGATTTGTCTCGTTTATTTTTATGCTGCATGATGGTGATGATTGTTTCTTCGATATAACCATTACTTCTGTTTTCTTACTATTCAGACTGAGACCTTTCTTGTTGTTTTCTTCTACTATTATGTCTATCATTTCTTGTAGTTCATTCTCTGTCTCTGCTATTAAGACTGTGTCATCCGCATATCGCAAATTATTTATGTTGTGACCGTTGACTTCAATTCCTTTTTTGTCTACTATTGATCTCATAATATATTCGCTGTAAAGTGAAAACAAGTCCGGTGACAGAACACAGCCTTGTCTGACTCCTTGTTTTATATATTGGAATTGTCCTGTTTGGTTGTTAATTCGTATAGCTGCTGTTTGTTGCCAGTACATGTTTTTTATGATTCGCAGATCCTTGCCATCAATGTTTAATTTCTCCAGCATATTGATTATTTCCACATGCTTTACTTTGTCAAATGCTTTTGTGTAGTCTATAAAGCACATATATAGATATTTCTTTACCTCTATAGATCTTTCTATCAATGTTCTTAAGATGTATATTGCGTTATTGGTGCCCTTTCCTTCCACAAATCCACATTGTTCCTCACTTATTTCTGGTTTTATTTTGTTCCTTACACGTCTCATGATTATTCTTAGTAATATTTTAGTCATATGGCTCATGACACTAATAGTGCGATGGTCTTCACAATCAGTGGCGCCTGACTTCTTCGGTATGGCTACAAAGATAGATTTTAGTAGATCCTCGGGTATGTGTCCAGTGTTATATATGTCATTGAGTAATTTTGTTATGACTTGTACTCCCAACTCTCCTAATGCATTTATCTCTTCGATTGTTATACTGTCAGGACCTGGAGCTTTGCCTCTTTTCATGTCTTGAATTGCGTCCTCCACTTCACTCTGCATTTTTGGTGGTCCTGTGTCTTCATTTGAATTGTTTAATTCTGGTCTTTCATCATCATAGAGTTGACTGATATTTTCTGTCCATCTTTCCATTGTCTTCTCCTGTCCCATTATTATATTTCCTTCCTTTGATTTCACACATCCTAAAACTTTTACTTCTTTTCTTCCTGTTAATTCATTTAACTGATTGTGCATAAATTTTGGGTCTTTCTTTTGTTGTTTTTCCATTTCTTCACATTTCTGTTTTAACCATCCTTCCTTTGCTTCCCAAATTGATCTAGTTATATTTCTTGGTGATTTCTGTGCCTTCCGCAGTTTTATTCTTATCTTTCCAACTACTGGTACATGGTCACTATTACAATCTGCTCCTGGCCTTGTTTTAACAGACGTTAGCCCATTCCTAAATCTTCTCTGTACCAGTATAAAATCAATTTGATTGTGTACTTTTTTGTCTGGGCTTTGCCATGTCCATAGTCGCCTAGGGTGTTGTTTGAACCAGGTGTTACCTATAATCATTTCATGTGTCTTTGCCCAATCTATCAATCTATCCCCTCTGTCATTCGTCTCGCCAAGGCCATGCCCCCCAGTCACATTTTGCACTTAAGCTGTTCCTACCTTTGCATTGAAATCCCCTAATATAATAGTTATTTCATGGGATTTACACTGTTCCATGGCTGCCTCTAGCTCCTCGTAAAACGTGTCAATGTCTTCTTCTTCGCTATTACTTGTTGGTGCATAA
The DNA here is from genome assembly GCA_032433765.1 of Megaustenia siamemsis. Lineage (NCBI taxonomy): Eukaryota > Metazoa > Mollusca > Gastropoda > Stylommatophora > Ariophantidae > Megaustenia > Megaustenia siamemsis. Next base: position 36,331,377 of record JAVIAB010000041.1, on the reverse strand, counting down.
ACTTGAATTATGTTGATATCCATTGGTCTGCCACTCAATTTTACTAGCAGAATTCTGTCTGATACTGGCCAAAATCCTTTCACTGTTTTGCTTCTTTCTCTATCTAACATGATGCCTACTCCTCTTTCGTGTGTGGTTCCCCCAGAGTAAATTACATTTCCACTGTCGCGTTGTAATAATCCTGCCCCTGTCCAACTCATTTCACATAGTCCCAAGATGTTCAATTTCATTCTCTTCATTTCTTGACTAATGTTTTCTAGTTTTCCCACCTAGAATGCTGATCTAATGTTCTAAGTTCCTATTGCTAGTGTCTCTTTATTTTTGATCTTGTATACAGTTGCTTGATGACGATCGGGTGTCACCTGTAGCACATGACGCTCCCTACCAGACGAGGTGGCTGTGAAGCCCCCATTAACGTCGTTAGCTGTAAATAGAAGGTTGTGATATGTCATGATTATTCCAGGCAATTTAAGAAGGTAGTTTGCCATTCCTTTCCTTCTTGGCAGTGACTGTACTAGTCGGAGATTGCAGCCATTGTCTCTATACATGAGATCCTCTGCCTGCCATCGCGGTGTGGGGACCATAACCGGCACTACTTATCGGCTGCTCCCACAACACCATCCACCACCTGCTCCAACATAACCCTGATAGGAGGGCTAAACGGGAGCCCACATATATATATACATACACCAATACCCGTACATATGAACACATACATGCATGTGCACATCTATACGGGGACAATCATATGTGTAGAAATGTGCGCATAACGCACACCTAACCAGAGGAGTTCACACCGGGGTCAGTGTGCAAACTCGAAGGAGAAAGAATAGAACAGTAGAATAACAGGTACTCAAAAGACGGAAAGAGTGAGATGTCTGAGAGTGGGGTGCAATATGAAGGTAAAACATATGAGGGGTAAGTAGCACAGAAAAAAGGTATATAGGAGAACACTGAAGTGTCTCAATGGGGACTAGTGGAGAAGAACTTTGAATAGCATGGCATAGTAGATAGACTAAAGAGCTAAAACATGGGCGGTAGAGAGGGCTATGCAAAAGGGAAGAAGTAGCCGAAAGGAAACTATGTGTGATACATTCATGCCTCGTGGGGCCAGCGAACCATACTTGACTATGAGGCGATTCTCCAAAGCAAATAGGCTGCGGATGCCAGAGTGACAAAGGATAATACCAGTGATAGGGATGTCGTCTTTGCCCTTGTGGTCTGGGGAGTTGAAATGGGAAGACACTGGAGTGCCAGTATTCTGTTGAACATCTTGTAGATGTTCACAAAATCTTTCCGCTAATCGTCTACCACTCTCGCCAATGTAAGTCATGTGGCATCATTGGCATATGGTGGCATAAATGATGTTATGGGACACACATGTGAAGCCATGCTTGATCTCAAACCGTCCATTAGGGAATAAGACCGAGTCAGTAGGGAGCACATAGGCACAGGTGATACAGTTCCGACCACAAGGGGCCATTCCGAAGTGTTGAGGGTCGGAGCGAGGGAGATGGCTCCTAACCAGAATATCTCCCAAATTCCTGTCGCGCTTGAAGGTGATCATCAGGGGATCACTGAAAAGTAGACGGGTGGTGGGATCAGAGAGGAGAATGGAATGTTTTGGGAAGAACAGATAATGTGCCGATCAAATAACTACTCTATGTATAATAGTTGAACAAAGTTTAGAACTAAAATCCCCACTTTATATTGGATTCATAGATTACGAAAAGGCATTTGATAGTTTAGACAGAAGAATGCTTTGGAAGTTGCTGAGTCATTATGGAATCCCCATAAAGTTTATTAACCTGATAAAAACAATGTATTAAGGAACGAAATGTAGTGTGGTACATGAAGGACAGCTTACAGAAGCATTTGAAATAAGAACAGGAGTAAGGCAGGGATGCCTTCTGTCTCCATTTCTCTTTCTACTGGCCATAGTTTGGATTATGAAAATAACTCAAAACAACAGAAAGGGGATCCAGTGGTCACTGACCAAACAACTTGACGATTTAGACTTTGCTGATGACATAGCTCTCCTATCACACAGCCACCAACAGATGCAGGATAAAATGAGCATAATTGATGAGAGATCACAACAGCTGGGACTGAAGATTAATAGACATAAGACCAACATTATGAGAATTAATATAGTTGGCAATAACCAAATAAAACTAGGAAAAATACCGCTACTAGACGTACAATCTTACATATATCTGGACAGTAATATAGATAAAGAGGGAGGAACAGAAAATGATACCAAAATAAGGATGTCAAAAGCAAGAGGAGCTTTCATTGCATAGAAATTAGGTTAAATACAAAAATAAAAATGTTCAACTCAAATGTTAAGTCGTACCTATTATATGGCTGTGAAACATGGAGAACAACAAAATTGACAATCATGAAGATACAGACTTTCATTAATGGATGCTTACGCAGAATAAAAGGATGGAAATGGCTGGACAAAATCACTAACATAGAATTATGGAAATGTACCAGTCAAATACCAGTGGATAAAGAAATACAGCGAAGACGTTGGCGCTAGATAGGACACACACTACGGAAGCCAAGAGTATTACACAACAGGCCCTTTTATGGAATCCCCAGGGGAAAAGACAAAGAGGAAGACCAATGAATTCTTGGAGAAGACATATAGAAGTAGAGATGAAGATGATGGGAAAGACATGGAATGCAATGATCTTAAAAGAATGGCAAAAAACAGAATGACTTGGAAAGTGTTTGTTGAAGACCTATGCTCCACTGGGAGCTAAAAAGGTAAGAAGAAGAAGAAGGCTGCCCTTCAGATATGAAAAACTATGACTTCTGCCTTATGCACCACATTCGGCCCTATAGGATAACCAATTTTAAAAAAAATACACTTAAGATCTAAATATTTAAAAAAACTACATGAGAGGTACTTTAGAAATGGAAAGTTTTCTTGCCATTATTCAAAATAGATAACAGAATCGCATGAAAGTATTACTGTCTGTATAATAAATATCAAGTTACTAAAAGCACTATAGATCAGTGGTTAGTGAGCTGGAATACAAAGGACAAGAGATAGGGTTCGATCCCAAGTGACGGCTTCCAGGTTCAGCCAGCCTTTAATGGGTACCAGTCTTTTTTCTGGGAAAGTAAAATGGCACGGGCATAATACCGACCACATTACTTCAAAAATCATGTACCGAAGGTCTGTAAAATTTGTGGTCACTAACACCATATTCCCTGTATGCCACTTGGCGTGATGGGGGTACTTCACTTTTTTACTAAAAACACTGATGATATAGCGTGATGGGGGTACTTCACTTTTTTACTAAAAACACTGATGATATTATAGTATCTTCTTCTTCTTTCCTTCCTCATCTGCCTTTCAGCGTCGAGGGGAGATATAATTTGCGGTCTTTTGCTCTTCTGTTTGCCTCTACTGCTGTTATGTTTCCTAGTGCTTCTAATATTCCATCGATCCATCTTTTTCGTGGTCGACCATTGGGTCTGGTGTTCTCATGTTTGTTGAAGGCTCGTTGTGTTGTGTTTTGATCTTTCTGCCTTGCCACGTTGCCAAACCATTTTATCTGTTGTATCCTTGTATATTCTATGGCGACGGCTATTCCTAGCTTTTTTCTCAGTTCTTCATTTCTGATCTTATCTCTCAGACTGTTTCATTCATCTAACACATTTCATCTAAAGGTTATTTTTCTTATTGTTCTTGTATCTAGGGTCCAGGTCTGGCATTGGTAGCACAAGGTTGAGATGAAGATTGTATTGTATAGTGCTCGTTTTGCCTCCAGAGTTATTTCCTTGTTGGACAATAGTGGTGATAACTGTCCAATGATTTGACAAGCTTTGTTGCATCTTAATTCTATCTCTGCTGTTTGAGAATTATCTTTTGTCATTAAACTTTCTAGGTATTTGAATTCCTCTACTTGTTTTAGTTGCCTGCCTTCTATAGTTATGTTGATGTTATGTTTATTTTTGGTGACATTCATGACTTCTGCTTTGTTGATGTTGATTTTCATGTTGTATTATGGTATTATTATATAGTATCTGAGTGTTAAAATTAATCAGAAAATATCAAATAGACATTCTAACACTGTGACATAGAATAAAGTAAACAACTGAAGCAATCTACAGCCTAATTTGTATAAAATAAACATATAAATAATGTGACCCACATGATGGCCTGACATGTGTGTATGCTGCCACTCTTTTCACAGTCTTCGGCATCTTTGATCCAGTGCTCACGATTTATTTCAACCATGTTGGCACGCAGGGAGTTCAGTGCTGCAGGAAAAATACATCATCTAGATCTTCACAACATTTTTATCTAACAAAAAAACAAACATTAATTTGATCTATAAATAATACAATCACACTCTTCCCTTCTCACTACTGAATATATTCTTTTTATCTTGTCACAAATTTAAACTGTTCTCTATAAATATTCTATGCAAAAAAATACTACAGTAATATACAGAAATATCACTCACTTAATGACAAGTTATCAGAACACGCAGCAATACAAATACCATCAATCCATCAACCCAATGAAAAAATTTATTTCTTATGTAATATTTTTAAAAGTTGTATCAGAGAAACCCCAATTTTCCTTAACCCTAGATTATGACACCATAGCAAAATTTACCACATCAAAATACAAATTCCTCAAAGTTTGATATTTTTCCACATTCAAACATTACTCCCCTCCATGTACCTTCTTCCTAATTACCACTTCCAGTAACCCCTGAGTGTTTAATTTGTTTCTGTTGCTGTTGGAATTTTTTTGTTTTGTTTATTTTTATTTATTTTTTATTTTGAGATTGTAAGATACATTCAAACCAGCTTATGACAACCTGCACCATCAAAGCAAGAGGCAGAGCAGAATGGCGCTCCATGGTAGCCAACCTTCGATGCGGAGATGGCACTTGATGATGAAGATACATTGTTTAATGCAAAAGAAAAAAAAATGCTTTTTTAATGAAAATTGGCCTTTTTTTTTTTTTACTATTTCAATTTTCATGAAAGTGGCAGTTTTTTTTTTTTTTTTTTTTTTGCTGTAACCAGGGCCACCTTTTGTGACTCGGGTAACATAGCAAATAATGCTATGCAGTCACCGAACATACTGATAGATTTACGGCGACCGATTCAATAGACATTGTAAAGCATCTGGTCCACAAGATAAAACTCAGGTCATAAATCAACGTGAGCCATGAACTATTAGTCCCCATGTTATGCCTAGTGGAAACAAATGGGAATGTGTTAAGAGATTAGAGAAATTACTAATTTTAGAACCCCTAATGTTATGTTTAAGTGGTAGTAATTTTTACTGCGGTATCATAACTAGGAGAGTTACAGATAGGGAACAGGCAAATAATTGCAATGCTGCGGTAAAGCTGGTAGCAAGGAGCCAGGGGTGGGGAGTGTTAAACACTCTAAGGTATGGTGACAGCTTTACAAGGAAGGAACACAACACAATACTGACATTTCGGCCTGTGACCTTCTTCAGAATACAGGGACAACGACAACAAACGATGAAGCACAATTATCTATGACTACATGTTAGACGATCAGGTGAATGGAGAGGTGGACAGAAAAGAAGATAGTAGGATGTTGAAATAAGAAAGGAGGCTACATGAGGGGAGGTAGGATGAGTGTCAAGATGTGTAAAATAGAAAGATTAGAAAAATGAGGAAGAGCTAGAAATGTTAATAGTAAAAAGTGAATAATGTATCGTAAAACGTATACGAAATTCACTTAGCCCAAACAACTTGTCTGTTCGCCGTGAAGGAATTGAATGAATGACTATATGTATAACACTGGATGGGGAACATCACACGGCGGAAGAACGCGTTAAAAGAAATCATGGGAAAACAATTAAGAGGGGAGAAGGGGGGTTTTCAGAGTTACAGATAACTATCGTAATCTAAGGCTAAATTCAAAGATTATAGCATTGTTTAAAACTATGAAAATCTCCATACAACAAGGCATTGTGTTCATCAGAAAGGAATCATGAGCCTAGAGTTATGTCAGCACAAATAATGGATCACAGTAAGGAATGAGTTCTGGTAATTGTGAAAATATATGGTGTAACAAACTAGTTCATTCAGAAATTCATGCCCACAGAGTTTATTAATTATCTCGGAAACTGTTTAATGAATTTCTGTAATTCTTTTTTGTGAAATCTTATTTTTTCGCCGACCTTCAGTCTGATTTTTTGCCCTACTATCATGCATTTAGGAAAGATTTTTGCTTCTTTGAGATGTATAAAAATATGATTTTCTTGCTTGTCCTAAATTTTAGGATTTTACAATACCCACATTTGTTGTAATCAGCTCACCAATTAAAAAGGCAAATTTCACATGCACACCACACAATCTTAGTACCATTTCGCACTCTTAACTTGTAAGACGCACGTCACTCCGAGGTTTTTGTTTGGTAATTTCATTTCCAGTTTCTTGTTAAATTGGTCCAGAGGCATATTTTGACAAAATATTTACTATTAATGAATATCCCTTTATGTCTGATAATTTGTAAGCTGTTATGAAGTGACTACTTGATTTTTAAAACCATGAAGAGTTTAAAATGTAAATTCATCACTATGCAAAAGGTAACTGTGTTATTGTACATGCACTTTTGCAAGGAATCTAAAAGGGGTCGGTTATATTCATCATCATCATGTATCATACCGGTTGGCGTAGGCGATCATATCCTTCCACAATCTTCTATCTACAGTGCATCGTATCAGTTCTGTTGTTGACTGCTTTCCATGCCATGACACCAAGCTATCCAGTATTTTCTTTCTTTGTCATCCGCGATCTCTCTTTCCTTTTATTTTGCCAGTTGTAACCAAGTATTCCAACTTTCCTCTTCTCATGATGTGCCTGAAAAATGTTGATTATTTTTATCTGATGTTTTTTAGGAGCTGCCTTTTTGTGTTGGCCTCTTTGAGAACTTCCTCATTGGTCGTTTTAGCTGTCCAGGGAACTTTCAACATTCTTCTGAGAAATCCCATCTCTGTGGCCTCTAATCATCTTTTCATTTGTTTGTCTACTGTCCATGACTCACTTCCATAGGTCAAAATTGGTTCTATATAGCACCGATTAACTCTCTTTCTCATTTCTATCGACATAGATTTATTGCATAAGGTATTTTTCATTTTCTGAAATGCTATTTTGGCCTGAGCTATTCTACTTTTTATTTCCGTGGTGCATCTTCCGTCCTATGTTATCATTGTGCCCAAGTATTTGACGCGTTGCACTATATTACGATATCAAAAAACCAGAAAACAGAACACGGGCAGCTCTAAATATAGATGTAAAGTCTTTCAATCAATGGATAGGACAGAACTTTGACTGCAGAGGCGACGGTCAAGCAAGGAAAAAAAATGAAAGTTGATGATTTTGACAAAGATGTTATTAGATGTGAAATTTTGAAAATGTTTTAATCGAACCAACTCGTTACACTGTGCAAATTGAAAGTTCGACTGCAGTTAGAATATGGTATTGAAATCTCAAAATGACTCTTTGGAAGATCGTAAGAGGAGTTGGTTTCACTTTTCGAAAAATCTGCTAGTGGTAGAAATATTGTTTGTGGAAAAACCCCACCTGATAGCTGCCCGAAGCAAATACCTGAAGCAGATCCATGAGCAACGAATGGAAGGCTACAATATAGTATATTTGGATGAAACGTGGGATAATGCTCATCATACATATGAGAAAGAATGGCAATCAGTTGACAGAGAAAATAAAAGAAGCATTCCTAGCAGCAAAGGACAACGCATTATATTGGTACATGCTGGCAGTGGAGAGAATGGTCTTGTTAATGACACACAACCTATTTTTCAATCAAATTCTACAGACAATAGGGACTACTTCACTGAAATGAATAGACGAATTTTCAGAGACTGGATAGAGAACACCCTACTCCCCATTCTGGATAGACCTTCATGTCTTGTAATGGACAATGCATCCTATCATAACGCGGTAGCACTGGAGGATAAAGTTCCTAATTCATCAAGCACAAAAGATCAAATCATCACATGGCTTAGAAAAGAAAATGTTTCCTTTAAAAACCCAGTTAAAACCAGAGTTGTTGCAACTTGTTAGACAAACTAAGAAGACAAAGTTATATCAAATTGATAAAATTATTGCAAAGTATGGCCACACATCTCTTCACATTCCACCTTATCATTCGCACCTCAACCCAACAGAACTTGTGTGGATTAAAGTAAAAGGGCAAGTCACTACGCAGAACACGACGTTTAAAATTTGTGACGTTAAAGAATTGATGCGTGATGCCCTCTCAACAATAGACATTGAATACTGGAGAAAATGTGACAACCATGTGCTCAGAGAAGAAGAACAATACTGGCAAAGAGATGGAATGCAGTTTGTCCAACCGATAACAGTTGTTAACCTCTTAGAGACTTCTGATTCTGAATGACATATGTACGACATCATCAAGTACTGGGCCTGCTGGCGTAGAAGATCATGTCTCTCCACAATTTTCGATCGACAGTTATTTATCATTTCTGTTGCTGACTTTCTGCCAAGCCATTCTCTTAAGCTGTCTGTTATTTTTTCTCTTTGCTTTCCTCTATCTCTTCGTCCCTCAATTTTCCCAGTTGTTACAATATATTCCAGTTGTTCTCTTCTCATTACATGGCCAAAAAATGATGATTGATATGTATAACAATGTGCACAATTTTGTTGATGACACTCTTACTATTTGCTGACTATGTGTGTTTGATGTTCTGGTTGTTCCATATAATTCGTTGATGACACGCCTGCTACTTGACGAATATGTGTGTTTGATACTTCAAACACAAAGTCTACCTATCTCTATGATGAAGATATAAAATCAAATGAAAGATTTTGCCTTATTCAATGTAATACGGATACGTCTTTGGCTTGCATTGTTAGAAAATTAACATAATTTACAGTAAAACCTAATGTTTAGAGCACGCTGTTTGATATTTTTCTAAAATTATAAAACAAAAAACGATTTGTGCAAAATTCAGACTACCTTTGTACCTAACTGTTATAAAATCTGAAGGTAGGTGAAAAAATAAGATTTTATGACAAAGAATTACAGATTTTATGACAAAGAATCTACTATAGTAAAACATTGTATATTAAACAAGTGAAAAAAAAAAAAATCATGACACACCTCTCTCAATGATCTTCTCCACCATATGTGAATTTCCATTGGCTTCTTCTAGTTTGGCAGCTGTAATCCATACTTGTCTGTCTGTTGGGATACTTTCACGTGCTTTGTTCAGCACCTTTCTGGCATTTTCATAACTTTCTAGTCGAGCTAAAGCTAACCAAAGCTGTAAAAATATAAAAGGGCTAAAGCTAACCAAAGCTGTAAAAATATAAAACAGTTAAATTTAACAATAAACAAAGAAATGAGTAAATAAAAAAAAATTCATTGTCATAAAGTGAAGAAAAAAGAATTCATAAGCAATTTTTCAACATACACTAGCAGTGTATATTTATATAAAATCATTGAATGTGTTGCAAAGAGAAATTATTTAAGGGGAAGTTTGGCAAAGCAAAAAAAAAATAAATATTGATTAAATGAATTAACCATTAATTATGATACAGTCATATCACCGACTCAAAATATATGTTTTGGAGTTCGACAGTTTTCCACGGGCAGAAAACATTTTCCCCCTCCCAATACCTTCCTAATTATGAATTCTGGTGATCCCTGAGTGTTGCATTAAAAAAAATTTTTTTTTTTTTTTTCCCATACACCATAATAAAAAATTCCCCTTCCCCTTAAAAAATACTTTCATTGCATTGCCTAAAAAGAATGGTGCAGTTGAATGCAGTGACTTTAGAACAATAAGCCTAATGAGCTATGTTACAAATATCTTGCTAAAAGTTATACAAGGAAGGATTCAGAATAAAATCAATACTGAATTCGATGAGCGGCAATTTGGATTTAGGAAAAATAGCGGGACAAAAGAAGCCATATTCTGCATGAGAACATTAATTGAAAAGTACACAGAAGTAAACAAACCAATATATGCCTGTGTAGAAGAGGAGGAAGAAAAGGATATAGAGAGTGAAGGAGAAAGGAGAAAATAGAGGACAGGTCAGAATGCTCCAGGTCAAGAAGTGAGGGGGCAAATAGGCGAGACAAAATGTGCAAAGATAGGTCAAGGAAAAATAGATAAAAAACGTAGTCACAGTAATAACAAAGAGGATAGGCCAGGAAAAAGGCGTGCAGAACGTGGGAGGTCATCTCCAGACACTAACGGGACAAAGCAATGCACGGATATAAGGAGAGAATTAAATAAACAGAGGCCAGGTCCAAAAGTAGAACAATGTCAAGGGAACCAGACAGACAGACGCGGGGGTGTAATAAAGAGGTCGAAATTAACATGCAAAAACATGAAGGCCATCTCCATAAGTGAGTGGGTGGTCAGAAGTACGTGGGCTGGAAGATGCTGATTGGATGGATAAGCCAAATTTAAGGGATAGACACATAACATAGGGAGATTAGTCAGATTCGAGAGATTGGAAGAACTCAAGATTCAGAACATGAGGAGACAGTGGGACATTCGAGATTATTGAGAGAAGAAGTTCTATTTCAGCACGCGAAGAAGGTAGTCATAGGGCACACATGCTTCTTAGGAGCCAGTCGGGCCATAGAGAGGCTAACACCAACTAATAGAGTTAGCAGTGATATAGCGTAGTTGTGAGTAGAATGGTCAAGACCTAGCATGATCAACAGGCAGACGACAGAATAGACCGATAGATAGTAATTAGCGTAAGGGAGGCGCTCGATGTGAGCATCTCAATTTAATTTAGGGCCGAAAGTGTGTTGCAAGTGTGGCCCTGACTTTTACATATGTAACGAAAGTCTGAAGTGGCTTGAATAAAAGCCAGCTAACTTACCATCAACAAGTGTTGTTCTGTGTTATACAGTTTCATTGTATCTAGACTAAGTGTCACGAACCAGTCCACCAATAGAGTTGTCGCGGAACACAACACAACGGTCATCTTAATGAGCCAGAAGTATTACCAGACCAAGCAAGGGTCAAGCTAACAAGAATCAAATAGTCCGGGGATGTGTATGTGACCTGATTACAAACACGAGCCTAATGCCGGGGGGCAGGAACACAGCATTCCAGAGAAGGTCACACTAACATGATCTCAAGCTAACAGCTGATGAGTAGACACCACAGAGAACAGCTGATCAAATAAACAAACAATCAGCTGACGATCGTCCAAATACAATAAAATCAATCAATCAAACATCTCAAACGACATCACCCCGCTACACCTGCTTCATAGACTACACCAAAGCTTTTGATAGAGTGCACAACTTGTGGTGGACTAGATATGAATATCAAAAAGACTAAAACTATGATCATAAACAAAGAAGATACTCAAAACCCACAAGTGGATATCAAAATAGAAAGAATAAGCCAGGAGACAGTTCAGAACTACAACTACCTTGGACATACGATAACCAGTGATGGAAAATGTACAACTGAAATAAACAAAAATATAGGAATGAACAAACCAATATATGCCTGATAGACTACACCAAAGCTTTTGATAGTATACGCCACAAAGAACTTATAGAATGCCTAAAAGAGATACATCTAGATGACATGGACATATGACTAATATGTAATCTATACTGGGAGCAAGTCAATCTATGTCAGCCTGCACCATCAAAGCAAGAAACAGAGTAGAATGGCGATCCATGCTAGCCAACCTTCGTTGCGGAGAAGGCACACGATGATGATGATGATGATACTGGGAGCAAACAGTAATAATAAAATATAACAAAGAGAACTCTACACCCATTGATATAAAAAGAGCAGTAAGACAGGGATGCATCCTATCACCAAGCTTGTTCAATCTATACACTGGGCAAATCTTTAAAAACATCATAGAGATGCCAGGCCTACAAATTAATGGAAAGATAATCAATAACCTAAGATATGCTGATGATACTGTACTACTAGCAGAAAATCCTAAAGATCTACAACAATTACTTAATGAAATAAACATGATAAGCAAAAAAAGTGGACTAGATATGAATATATAAAGACTAAAACTATGATCATAAACAAAGGAATATGAATCCACAAACAGATATCAAAATTGAAGGAATAGACCTGGAAACAGTTCAGAACTACAACTACCTTGGACATACTATAACCAGTGATGGAAAATGTACAACTGAAATAAACAAAAGAATAGGTATGGCAAAAAGTAATTTTAATGCCATGAAGAACATACTAACATCAAAACAAATAACACCAGGGCTAAAACTAAGAATAGCAAAATGTTACATCTTCTCAATATTCCTATATGGTGCAGAAACATGGACATTAGACAAGAAAACTGAACAGAGAATTGAAGCCTTTGAAATGTTGATATATAGAAGAATAGGTAGAATTGGTTGGAAGGAAAAGAAAACAAACGACGAAGTCTTAAAATAACTAAAAATGAAAAGAGAACTACTAAACACAATTCAAACAAGACAAATGTGATTTTTGGGCAATGTTAAAAGACATAATAGCCTACTAAAAGTAATCCTGGAGGGGAAAATACAAGGTAAAAGAGGCAGAGGCAGACCAAGACTAACATGGACGAGTAACATCAAAAGATGGACAAATCAGCCTATGACAACCTGCACCATCAAAGCAAGAGACCGAGCAGAATGGCGCTCCATGGTAGCCAACCTTCGTTGCGAAGACGGCACTCAATGATGATGATGATGATAATAAAAAATACTATGGTTTTTTTTTTATATATAAATTCTGCCAATTTTCAAGAAAGGAACAGACAAAACAAATGCAATGCTGCAGTAAAGCTGGCTGCAGGTAACAAGTGGTGGGGTGTGACGAACACTCCTACAAAGTATGGTGACAGCTTTACAAAAAAGGACAATAAAAGATATTTTATGTTTCTGCCTTCTTCAGAAAACAGGGACAACACAAAACAGAAATAGACAATGAAATAAAGATATTCTCTACTACATGTTTCCAATTTTAAAGAAATTCATATCCCTGTCCCTTACAGGGGGAAATCTTCGGATGTCTAAAAATCTCTTTGGCCAGCTGTTAGTGAGACATAAAACAAACTCTAAACCTAAGATAATATTGAACGGATGGGGGACGTACCAGAAACATTACAGCAACGAATGGGCAACAAATGGGCTGGCCACGTCACGTCAATGAACAAAGTAAGTGTCAGATAGCCAAAGCATAATGCGTTTGATGGGGAATAAATTTAATCGAGACCAAGAGATAATTATCGCATTCAATAACGGCCCTAGTGGTTGCGTTTACCGCTGCACAGGAGTAAAATTCTAAATCCTAATTATTTGAACTAGTCAGTCAAAAACCTTCATTGGGATCAATTTTGTTTCTGAGATAGAGGATATTTTTAAAATATCATAGGTTGAAGATAATTATTTCATTTTTAGTGCTTTATATTTTTTTTTATTTGAATGGACACTTGAATCTCAAGTTGGAGGACATTGATTTCACAGACGACATAGTTCTTATCAAAAGCAATGTGAACATGATACAAGAAAAACAAATGGCCTGTCGCCAATGACTAGGAAAATTAGACTTGAGATGAACAAAAATAAAGACAAAGGTAAAGAAAAATCAAATTTGACCAGAAGAAAAAATATACCTTGAAGGAAAAGTAATGGAAGAAGAAAATCACTTTGTATATCTTGAAAGCTGCATAGATCAAGGTGACACAAAGAAAGAAATTAGAATCAGAATAGCAAAGGCATCAATGACTTTCAGAAACCGTGATAAAATATGGAAATCAAAATTACTAAGCACAAAAACAAAACTCAGGATTTTCAAATCAAATGTATAATCCACCCTTACTTATGCATGCGAGAGCTGGAAAACAACTAACGAAACAGAAAATAAACTTGATGTATTTGTAAACAAATGTCTGAGTAAAATACTTCGCATACCATGGAAAAAGTTCAAGACTAGTGCGGAAATAAGAGAAATTACAAACATCCAAAAATATAAATTGTACTCAAGAGAAGAAGGTGGATCGAAGAAGAAGTAGATGAGTTGGCCATGTGATGAGAGAGACAACAAAAGAATCTTAAAGTAAGCCCTCAAATGGGAACCAGAGGGTAAAAGAAAAAGAGGTTGTCCTAATGAAACGCTAAAAAGAACATTAAAATGTGAGACAACAACAGCAGGCTCCTTAACCTAGATTGAGATTGAACTCCCCCAGAGCAGAACCATGTGGTGAGATGAAATGCAGGTCCTGTGCAAGGTCTGACTGTTGAAAGATCATCAGAGACATAAGAGTCTAGAATTTCTGCCCTATATGCCATCTTCAGCTCGAAAGGATGATTAGATCTATAGATAGATAGATAGATAGACAGACAGACAGATTAGATAAGAATAGATAGATAGTGTTCTAATAGTATGGAAAATGAATGCTTATGCCATTTACATCTGCAATAACACAATGAAAAGAAAATTTTACTCAGGCGGGATTTCACTTAGGAAATCTTATTTGTGTCCTTTCTAAGTGCCATTGTTCCATGTTTTTGTAAAAAAAAAGTCAAAATAAATATTATTTTTGCCCATTACACACGATTTTATGTGAGTAATATTTTTTACTGTGGTACCAAAAAAATTGAGTTACAGAGAGATATCGTAATCTAGAGTTAAGTAAGTTACAAGTATACCCCTTGAAATCCGCAAAACAATGATATCTTGGATTATATATGTAGGGTGATTATTAAAAATGTTATGCACTTTTAAGTGACTAAATGGTGCATTAAGATAATACTGTTAGGATGAAGGTCACCCATGGTTACGCCCAATTATGACGTGTTATAAACATTCCACTATTATAAAAATTGACACATCATTTTTTCCAACATTGTAGTCATCATTTATTTTTAAAAACTCCAACTTCAGAGTTATTTTTTTTTTAGCACTCCAGCAATTTTATTAACACCATCTATTAAAATTGACACACATTGCAAAATGCTGTAAGCTGCAGTTGTGAAATTATGTTTCTCGGGTCACAAGGTTGGTTCATTTAAATTGTTACAGCAAAACGCCAAGGTTACAGATAGCTTTTAAATTTCATACACTTCTTCATGTGTCCATACCAAATCTATATAGAGTTCATGATCAATGAGCGCGCCCCTAGAATCAGTCCCACTGACTGAAGTCAGACCTTCACTTCATTGAAAAACTTGATTCAACCGTAGTCCCAGTGGTGAGGAATTTACAGCTGAACACAGATCACACATCCCATCCCAGGACAACGCAGGGGCTTGATACCTTTACACTTCAATCAGAGGTCAATCACCCGCAGCACATATCTCACGCGCAGCACCACAATCATACTGACTTTGAGGCCAGGTGGATGCAACCAGCCCACAGCTGCCTCCACAAATTAAAATCCAGACCAGAAAGAATCATTTAAAAACATCTGCAAAAATGTCACTAGTCCTGAACCTGATTTGACTAGATGGTCATCACTTCCTGCACCAACTGGAAGTAAGGAAAAAAAAAGGTACTCTCATTTACCAGGTGCTGTGGTTGCTGGATGACAGGATCATCTCTGTGATTCCGGTTGCCTTCAATTCTGTACCACTGTGCTAATGCCCCCAAGGTCATACCTACATGTCCACGTGTCAGCACAAAGTTGGTCTTTAGTGTTCCCAGCTGTATAACATGGCACAAAGGTGATGAGCCTCTGAAGATGCAGTACCAGAGCCCACCAGTGCAGATACATGTCATGGGCTTCATACACTCACTCCCACTCTCTTTTGAGTGAGTGCCCTTTCTTTCTGTGTTTTTACTACATTTATAAGAGCCTCTTGTAAAAGGGGTGGAGTTTACTATTTCTAAATCGCCTTGAGATGCAATAACTGCATTTACTGGCTTCATTGCGCGAAATGTCTGTTTTTAACAGGCTTGAAATATTGAGGATGATATTTTATCAGAAACACCATAAATCACATCAAGTTTTTTTTTTGTTTTGTTTTTTTGCGTTCACCAGCTGTGACAGCTCTAGCGAAGTCCATAGAGACTAGGAACTGAATTTTACATTAATCCATTTTTCCCTGGCAGCTGTGTGCACAGGGGTCCCTCACCTCACAGGCAGATCAGAGGTGTGTCTTCAGAGGTACCCATATTTTTTCCATCGATGAGTAATTGACGTTTCAAGTCAGGCCTCGCAGCTGAGACCATAGGTCAGAGAGAGAAATCATTCAGAGAGTTTCTGATAATGCAGGAACAAAAGACAAGTAAACTGGTAAGATAATCTCTTAGTGGTGAGATTAGATATAACTTATATAACTTGTAAGCAACTGACCCAAATTTTATTTGCACTTGCCTTTGAAGTTAAATGTTTGCATGGAAATAAAGGAAGATGGTAGAAACATGGCGGGAAACAAAGATGGCAAAAGCCAAGATTGGTCTAGACTACAAAAGAAGCAGTAGTTAGCATTCAAAAAGAGTCAGATTAGATTGAAGAGAAGAGTTTTGAGGGACATTCATTTATAGAGACAGTTGAGGACTTTAATTCGGGATTCAAGACTACGAGAAACATTCAGTTATGTTTCAGTAAAGGATTATTCAGAAGTTTTAGTTCAAATGAAGATGTTTAGCTATAGGTAGATATTTCAGGTCTCAAAAGAAATCAGTGCTTATAAAGAAAATCAAGGTTAGGAATATACAGATTGATCCAGAGGTCATATTATCATATGTGTGATTTTATGCGAAGTACAAGAAGTTATGTGGATATAATTACAGAACCCGGGAGTGTGTCACATAACAATGATGGTAGCCAAGGCACGAATACAGAGCTTCTCTTGCAGAAAGCCGCAAGACAATGGCACGGGTGCAAATTACATCCTGGGGAAGGAAGATAGTCCACATGCTTCCCCAGATCAACAATGCCAAGTGCACAAACACAGCAAATTATTGGGAGATCAGATATCGCCTCATTCAACAAGGTTCACACCAGAGTGAGCAACCTGGCTGGACTGTGCAAAATGTTAGCTAATATAAGAAACACGAGCAATACAGTCGAAGACTAGAAATCTCTGATTCAACAAACTAAAAAATTCAAAAATCTTGGTGAAAGGAAGAGTGTAAGGACAGGAGAATGTGGAGAAATGAGCAAATAGAACATATTACTACTCGATATTTCTGACCTCAAGGACAAGAAAACAGAGTTAGACAAAATTAAGAAAGAAAAACATAGACACACATAACAAGCTTTACTAGCTACCCATATAAGTGCACCATTAACTACAGGGGCATAGTTGCTTATATCAGAAAAACAGTTCCGGTCAATATGGTGGATAGGCAGCAGGAACCATTGAAGGCTATGTCTGAAAAGTGTTCCTGGTTACAGTTTCCTCATATTCCAAGTCCGGCTTGTTGCAGGAGCTACTGAGTTAGGTGCTATGTGCACACCACGAGCTGTGTGTTTCATCCGTTTTGATCATGTTGATGAATGATGATATCGTATGACAGGGAACAGCTGGCTGTGTTCACTTTCTGTGCGGTTTCGCCTTATGTCTTTTGGCGTGTGCTGAGGCTGCTATGACGGGGACTACAGCTACCTTTCTTTGTTTGGGAGTTGAGTTAGTAATTCGGATGATTCCACTGGCACGGGCGGTTGAGCAATTATGGATTTTAATTCGTTTGCAGTGATACCGGGGCCTTCCATAACCAAATAACCAAAGCAGAAAAACAATACAAGGAGATATAGTTGCAGTAAATAATACAGAATTGATAACTGTTAAGAAAACAACAATTTGTTATGCATCTGGTACGTTTAACATATATATGGCCCTTTTCGTCTTGTCAGGCGGTCTAGTGGAGGCTATTGCGTATTTTTTTGAGGTATTGTTTTTGCCGAACAGCTTCTCTCGTGGCTAATTCTACCAATGTTTGACAAACACACGCTGTCACATAATGAACAGGTCAGGCTCGCTGGTCCACAGGGTTTACCATCCTTTTTCATGAGTCTCTTCTCTTCTAAGTCCTGTCTTAGAACAGTCTCAAATGTTGTTATACCGTTCCTTATACGTGCTCTCCATGATGTGCGATCACTTGCCAGATGTTGCCAGTCGTTTTCACAGATGGAGAAGTCTTTCAGAGATGATTTGCAGATATCTCTATATCGTAGTTTAGGTCTGCCGATTTGTCGTTTTCCGTGTTTTAGCTCGCCATATAGTATTTGCCTAGGAATGCGTTTTTCTTCCATCCGTTGGACATGCCCCAGCCATCTTAGCCTTCGACTGCTGAGCATCGACATGATTGTTAGGGTCTTAGCACGTTGCAGGACAGTTAAGTTGGTTATTTTGTCCTGCCATTTGATGTGCATTATTTTGCGGAGACATCGCATGTGGAAGACATTTAGTCTTTTTTCCTGGTTTGAGTATGTTGTCCAGGTTTCGGATCCATATAGTAGTGTGCTAAGCACACAAGTTTGATATATTAAGAGTTTAGTCTTTTGAGTTAGTTTCGTGTTGTTCCATGCCCTTTTTGTGAGTTTGCCGAAGGTCGTAGCTGCCTTACCAATTCGACAGTTTATTTCTTCATCAAGAGAGATGGTTTGCGTAACTGTGGATCCAAGATATGTAAATTTCTGTACTGATTCTAGTGGGCAGTCTTTTAGAGTAATAGATAGAGGTTTGAAGTCACCTTGATTTAGTATTACTGTCTTCTGAACATTAATTGACAGTGAAAAAAGGTCGCATGCTTTATCCAGGTTGTTGATCAGCGACTGTAGGGTGGCCTCACTATGAGCGACTAGGGCTGCATCGTCAGCAAATAAAAATTCTTTAAGTAGGACAACATTTGTTTTGGTTTTTGCTCTTAGTCGTGCTAGGTTGAACAGTGAGCCATCTGGTCTAGTGCGAATGTAAATATCTCCTGAGCTGTTTTCGAAGGTGTAATTTAGGAGGGCAGCAAAAAATATACCAAAAAGGGTGGGGGCGAGGACACATCCCTGTTTCACTCCTTTGTTGACTTTGAAATTCTCTGATGGACTCACATCAAAATGGACTTTGCCATTCATGTCTTCATGGAAGGAAATTATCAGCCTAAGTAATTTAGGAGGGCAGCCTATGCCTTCTAACACCTTGTAGAGACCATCTCTGTTTACTGTGTCGAATGCCTTTGTGAGATCCACAAAGGCAATATAGAGCGGCATATTTTGTTCCCGACATTTTTCCTGCAGTTGTCTAAGAGTGAAGATCATATCTATGGTTGATCTCCTGGGTCTGAAACCGCATTGGGACTCGGGAAGCACCCGTTCTGCAAGTCTATGCAGGCGATTAAGTACGACTCTAGCAAAAGCTTTGCCTGTTGTGCTAAGGAGAGAAATGCCTCTGTAATTATTGCAGTCGCCCCTGTCTCCTTTATTCTTGTACAGCGTTATAATCTTGGCATTTCTCATATCATGAGGTATTTCTCCGTTTCTCCAGCATTTAATTAGCAGTTTGTATAGGTGTGGAAGTAGTACGCTTAGGTTGTCCTTTAGTACATCTGTGGGAATGTTGTCATTTCCTGCAGCTTTTCCTCTTGAGAGGGCATTTATGCCGTCAGCAAGTTCGTTCATAGTAGGCTCAACATCCAGTTCAAACATTGTAGGATATTTGGGTATTGATTGTGCTAGAGCTGTGTTTGCTGGTCTGTCGTCACTGTATAGATTAGAGTAGTGTTCAACCCATCTTTGCATTTGTTGTCCCTTGTCAGTAATAGGTTCTCCAAACTTGGATTTTAGGGGGGCTAATTTTGTTATTTTTGGTCCAAGGGCCTTTTTTATATTGTCATGCATGGTTTTTGAGTCGCCCCTGTCTGAGGCTTTCTGTATTTCAGAGCATAGATTGTTCCAGTATTCGTTTGCGCATCTTCTTGCTTCGCGTTGTAGGGTGGCTTGCGCATGTTTGAGCTGATCCTTGGTGATTTGATTGGGATTATTATTGAAGTTCAGTAGAGCCTTTTTCTTATTAGCTATTAGTGGGTCTAGTCTTGCTGCATTTTCTTCGACCCAGTCGTTCTTTGAGAACCGTTTCTGGCCGTAGGTAGATAGAGCGCAGTTATAGATGTGTGTTCTCAGGGAGCACCAGTTGTCATCCACACTTGATGTATCTTCTACTTCTTCTACCAGTTCATCAAACTTGGATCTAAAAATGTCTTCGGTTGGTGTGGTTTTTGTCGCTGTGATGTTGATCTTGGCTGCTGAAGGCTCTCTTGATTTGTAGATACGACTACTTCTGGCTTTGATCTTACTAATGACTAGAGCGTGGTCTGTGTTGCAGTCTGCACTGTGATATGTTCGTGTTATTCTGATGTTATTTAAAGACTGCCTACGTGTAAGAACTAGGTCTAGTTGGTGCCAGTGACCACTTCTAGCATGACGCCATGTTACTTTATGCTTGTGATTCACATTAAAGTATGTATTTGTTACACATAGGTGATTATTTGAGCAGAATTCTAGGAGTCGCTGGCCATTTCCGTTGATTTTTCCAATGCCGTGGTGACCTAGACATGTTGGCCAATATTGCTGATCAGATCCTGTGCGTGCATTGAAATCACCGAGTAAGTATAATAGTTCCTCTTTTGGAAGTGAGTCAATGGTCATTTGCAGTTGTTGGTAGAAGTTGTCTTTCTCTTCGT
This sequence comes from Megaustenia siamemsis, assembly GCA_032433765.1. Lineage (NCBI taxonomy): Eukaryota > Metazoa > Mollusca > Gastropoda > Stylommatophora > Ariophantidae > Megaustenia > Megaustenia siamemsis. The sequence continues at coordinate 36,310,697 of JAVIAB010000041.1, read as the reverse complement.
CTGATGCAGCCAACGTTGGTGCATAGGCACTAATGATATTTATTGATCCACTCTTCGTATGTAGCTGGAGTATCATCAAGCGTTCAGACACTCCTTTTGGCGTGGTTATGGAGTTTATGTGTTTGTTATGTACAGCAAAGCTTACTCCATGTATACGTGGTTTTTCGGGGCTTAGGCCTTGCCAGAAAAAGGTATAGTTTTCTTCCTTTACAGAACCACAGTCTGAGAGTCTTGTTTCTTGTAGGGCAGCAATATCAACATGTAGCCTATTTAGTTCTTTATCTATGAGTGCTGTTGTTCTAATTTGTCCTTCTTTCAGTGTGCTTGTTTTAGTAAGTCCAGGGCACATGGTCCTTACGTTCCATGTGCCAAGTTTAAACATTGGTGCTTTCTTCCTCATTTCACTTTGCCTACTCTGCCTGGGCACAGGATATGGAGATAGTGCTTTACCCAGTCGCACTATCCCCCTCTCGACTTCGTTTCAAGGATTTCCGAAGGAGGGACAAAGTCCATACGTTCGGAATTGAAAGCAGGTGCAGGGGATGCCAGAAAGACGATTAACGCCGTCCACTGCCTTAGGGTACCTCCCTCCGGATTTTTACTCTGGGTGTACTCCCATAACCTTCGATTCTAACTAGAAACTAGTCCACAAGGTAGTGGAGGGTTTTGTGGTCGAAGTTTCCCTTCTTCTAGACGGGTTGCCAGCCAAGGTTTACGAGTCCCGTCTACCCGGAGCGATATCTAAAGATACGCCTTACATTTAACAAGATAAGATACGTTTACATACATCTATAATATCTATATCTGAACAGGTACACAATGTAATATAGCGGGACTGGATCAGGCTAACTACCATAATACTGTTTTAGCTGGAGACTTCAATGGGCCACAATGGGATACTCTGACTTAAACTCTACAGGACAATACTTAGAAAACCTTTGTCTACCAACTAACCTCACAATCATGCAGTCCATCTTTCCCTTAGAAAACCATACTTGACCATCTGTTCTAGTGATCCTTTAAACTTCAGCCACATCCAAGTAATTCCTTCTGTTATTTTTAAGATCAGCGTAACTGTGTTTAGCTTTTGAGTTTGGATTTGTGTGAATATTTTTGTATGGTTTGTGTTTTGTAAATGATGAAGGCTTTTTGCCAAAACGTCATAGTTTGTCTTCTCTCTCTAGTAATTTAGCTGCTTTACACCATTTTGTGTTTATCTTACATTGTTTTAAGCAACTCTACTCATGGCCCTGCATAGTATTTAATATTCTGTATATCTGTGCTTATCTCCAAGTAATTGAAGACACAGGCAGTGATTAAAGACCTATATCGACCATCATCATTGAGTGCCCTCTCAGCATCGAAGGTTGGCTACCATGGATCGCTATTCCACTCTGTTTCTTGCTTTGATGGTGCAGGTTGTCATAGATTGACTTGTCCATCTTTTGATGTTACTCGTCCATGTTAGTCTTGGTCTGCCTCTGCCTCTTTTGCCTTGTATTTTCCCTTCAAATATTACTTTTAGTAGACTGTTGTGTCTTTTAACATGCCCTAAAAATTTCATTTGTCTTGTCTTAATTGTATTTAGTAGTTCTCTTTCTATTTTTAGTTGTTTTAAAACTTCATCGTTTGTTTTCTTTTCTTTCCATCCAATTCTACCTATTCTTCTATAAATCCACATTTCAAAGGCTTCAATTTTCTGTTCTGTTTTCATGTATAATGTCCATGTTTCTGCACCATACAAGAATATTGAGAAGATATAACATTTTGCTATTCTTAGTTTCAGCCCTGCTGTTATTTGTTTTGTTAGTATATTTTTCATGGCATTGAAATTACTTTTTGCCATACCTATTCTTTTGTTTATTTCAATTTTACATTTTCCATCACTGGTTATAGTATGTCGAAGGTAGTTGTAGCTCTGAACTGTCTCCAGATGTATTCCTTCAACTGTGACATTTATTTGTAGGTCTTGAGAATTTTCTTTGTTTATGATCATAGTTTTAGTCTTTATATATTCATATCTAGTCCATATTTTTTGCTCGTTATGTTTATAACATTAAGCAATTGTTGTAGGTCTTTAGAAATTCTACATCAACAGTGTTGAACTTGAAATTGTAACAAACTATGAATATCTGGGATCTGTAGTACCTAATAATGGAGACTGCCAGAAATTCTATTCTATTCTTGGAATATTCTTGGGGCATCCCCATATCCGCTCCACCGACTGCACCAGAATTTCTCAAAGTGTAAGATACATCTGCTTCTCCCACTAAACACTCCGGATTGACCATATTCCTTTTACACCGTTAGAATCCTCAGTCTCTCAATATATACATCATCCCCCCTTCTCCTCCTCTTCTCTTTAGGAATGAAGAACAAACTTGGTGATGTCCATGTTGTTGAGAGCAAGACCAGACTCTGTGCCAGCGAACTTTTCAGCTATTTCACGTACACCAGTGAGTCCTGGACAGTACATCCATGTTAATGTATTCACTTAGGAGTTATCCAAGAGATGCACCCACTCAAGCTGCAGATTCCACTGGCACGGGTGGTTGAGCAATTATGATTTTAATTCGTTTGCAGTGATACTGGGGCCTTCCATAACCATAACCATGTTGTCTGTCAATCTTCTGTAGCATTCTGTGTAACCAACCATGTTATTGCTGCTTCTATTTTATTCTCATGCTGGACACTGTAATGCTGCATTTTTCAGATTCCCTAGCCACTTCTCTGCCATGTTAGAATGTCACAAAACCATAACTACTGCACTGTCCGGGGATACAGAACCTTCCGTGCAGATGATCAGATCCTGAGGTGAGGATACTTATAACGACCTCGGTAGCTCCATAAGCTCAATTGCGGCACTCTGTGCTGAGCTGAATGATTACTTTGGTTAGCCCCTTTTTCTCTGTTGTTACTTCTAGCAAATCCTTGCCAGTCTTAATGTCATTCAGATCATATACTCTCCTTATGGACTCTGCCTCGGACACCCAGGATTTTCAACACCAAAAGGTTCCTGCCTTTGGTCACACCCAATTATGAATGCAAAGGATGATTAACGTACCATCCTTCAACCTTTCGGGGGAGTATAGGTCTTTAACAAACACTTTCTAAGCCGTTCTGTTTCTTGCCATTCTTTAAAAAACCATTCCATGTCTTCCCCATCATCTTCATTTCTGCTTCCATAGGTCTTCCCCAAGAATATTTTGGTCTTTCTCTTTGTCTTTTTCCCTGGGAATTCCAAAAAAAGGCCTGTTGTGTAATACTCTCAGCTGGCTTCTGCAGTGTGTGTCCTATTCAGCACCATCATCTTCGCTGTATCTTTTTATCCACTGGTATTTGACTGTTACATTTCCATAATTCTATGTTAGTGATTTTGTCCTGCCATTTCCATCCTTTTATTCTGTGTAAGCAACCAATAATGAAAGTCTGTATCTTCATGATTGTCATTTTTGTTGTTCACCATGTTTCACAGCCATATATTAAGACTGACTTAACATTGAAGTTGAAAATTTGGAGTAAAAAACTGTTATTTTTGTATAACCTAATTTCTTTGGACTTCCATATGTTTCCCAGTGCAATGAATGCTCCTTTTGCTTTTGATAACCTTTTTTTGGTATCCTTCTTTGTTCCTCCCTCTTTGTCTATATTACTGCCCAGATATATGCAAGATTACAAGTGGAACAATATTAAAACAAGTAAATGAATTTAAATATTTGGGAACTTTGTTAACCTCAGACGGAAGATGCACAAAAGAGGTGAGATGCAGAATGACTCAAGCAAAAGCAGCTTTCCGAAAAATGAGGAAGATACTATGCAATCCATTTTTGACAATAGAAACAAGAAAAATAGTTCTTAAATGTTACGTAGAGCCAGTCTTAATATATGGATGCGAATCGTGGACAATAGGACAACAGACAAGAAAATCACTCGAGTCTGTAGAAATGTGGTTCTACAGAAGAATGTTGAGAGTACGATGGACAGCTAAGAAGAGTAATGAAGATGTTCTGAGAGAGGTCAAAGCAAAAAGCGAGCTAATTTCCAATATTAGGAAGAAACAATCATAATTTTTTAGCCATGTAATGAGAAGAGAACAACAGGAATATATTGTAACAACTGGAAAAATTGAGAAACGAAGAGATAGAGGGAAGCAAAGAGAAAAAATAACAGACAGCTTAAGAGAATGGCTTGGCAGAACAACAACAGAAATGATAAACAGCTGCTGAAATCAAAAGTTGTGGAGAGACATGATCACCTACGCCAGCAGGCCCAGTACTTGATGATGATGTGTAAGATTGTAAATCTAGTAGAGTATTTCTCCTATTTTTACTTGGTTATTGCCAACTGCATTAATTCTCAGAATTTTGGTCTTATCTCTATTTATTTTCAGTCCCAGCTGTTGTAAATCTCTCATCAAGTATGCTCATTTTACCTTGCATCTGTTGATGGTTATATGATAGGAGAGCTATGTCATCAGCAAAGTCTAAATTATTAAGTTGCTTGGTCAGCGACCACTGGATACCATTTCTGTTGTTTTGAGTTATTTTCATAATCCAATCTATGGCCTGCAGAAAGAGAAATGGAGATAGAATGCACCTAATTCCCCTATAATTTGTGCACTCCTGTTAACTTCCTTTCTTTGGTAGTTTGAATATATTTTTTTTTTTCGTTTACCAGCTTTTATCTCTGACGAAGTCCCTAAAGACAAGGAACTGAGTTTTGCGTGTTAATCCTTTTCCCTGGCAGCAGTGTGCACAGGGGTCCCTCACCGCACAAGCAGATAAATCCAACTTCGGAGGTACTCTTATTTTTTCTGTCGATGAATAATTGACGTTTCAAGCCGGGCCTCATTGCTGAGGTGGTTGCCACAGAGAGAAATCATAAATAAAAATCCCAACCGGTGAAGCCAGGATTTGGACCCACAACCTCTCTGTCTTAAGGCTGACGTCTTGCCTCGAGACCAAACAGTCCCCTGTTTGATCACATAATCTTTCCAATCTTTAGGCATTTCTTCCCTCTCCCCAATTTTATCTAGTAGATTATGTAACATCTTGGTAGGTGTTAATATCTGCATTGATGGTTTTTGATGGAATTTTATCTGGTCCTGTGGCTTTACCATTTTTTAAATAGCTTACAAACCAGACTGACACATTTAATGCTTGCTATACAGGAGACGGATGTGGACCAGAGGCTGCAGCTAATGGCAAAACAAAGACCAATCTCTATGACAATGACTGCACACACACACACACACACACACAATTGAGAAGTGGAACCAATTCTGTTTACTGGTATCTGAACTATGCCACGTCCCGGAAGATTCACACCATTCGAATTTATCATCGAGCTAGCACTATGATTCGGGTAAAGAATGCCACTCTACAGGCTTTCTCTGAAAGTGGCGGTGTAGTGTTCCAGTATAATGATATATCATACCCAAACATTTCTTGAACACTATTGTAGTCACCACACAAGCGACAATGGCACACATTAAGATTGAGTTCTTATCGACCATTTTGTAGACAGACAGTGCACTGACGGTGAGTGAGGTGCAAACATTTACAGACACCTATAGTCTGGACGGGCATTCCTGGTCGTTTTGTGCAGTGTGTAGTGGGTGCTGCAAAGGATACAACGTCATCATCGGTACGTGTCACGGCAACTGTTCACATGGGATCTATGGACACGACTGCTCCGGGTCTTGTCTTAGTGTCTGTCCTTTATGTGAGGAAAAATCCGGAAAATGCCTACAATGTAAACGTCCTGGCTACATCTTTAGTGACACTTGTCCCGATGGTAATTTTGGGCTACAGTGCAAACAGACGTGTTCTTATGGCTGTGACATCATATGTGACCCGGAAAGTACAGATTGTACGTGCAAGGAAACGTACTACGGATCAGACTGCACTCTCAAATGTCCGGACAACTGTTTCAACGACACCTGCGAACAGTCAACCGGGAACTGTACATGCAAGGGAACGTTCTATGGGTCAGACTGCACTCTCAAATCTCCGGACAACTGTTTGAACGAAACCTGTGAACAGTTAATCGGGGCCTGAGTCTCGTATGTCGATGATTCCCACGTTAAGAAGAGTACTACAACAAACCCAAGCATATGGATACCTTAATGTGTTTTTGTGCTGGACATGGTTCATTTCTTGGTGTTTTTCTGTGAAGCCGTGGCTCATATCTTGATATGTTTCTGTGCTAGTCATGGCTCATATCTTGATGTGTTTCTGTGCAAGCCATGGCTCATATCTTAGCTTGTTGTGTGTGTGTGTGCTGGCCATGGCTCGTATCTTGGTGTGTGTCATGTTAGTCATATCTCATATCTTGGTGTGTCCGTGTTAATCATGTCTCATATCTTTATGTGTATATGTGTTTAGTCATATCTCATATCTTAGTGTGTATCTGTTTTAGTCATGTGTCATATATCTTGATGTGTGTCAGTGTTAGTCATGCCTCGTATCGCTGTGTGCAAGTCTGTGTTGGTCACATCTCCTATCTTTGTGTGTGCATGTCTGTGTTAGTCACCTCTAGTGACTCGGGCAGATGGTGCTCGTAAACCTGGGAGGGCCGACCATCTAAGGGCAGAATCCCCCTACAGAAAAGATCATCTGCTGCCTTGCAGGAAGATTGGGGACAATCAAAGGCTACGGAATGCAAACCTGAATAAAATGCTGGCTGAAATCAGATGCACTGGGCCACTGGCGCAGAACACAGTGCAACGTTTTAACGGGTGTTCAATCAGAGTGGATCTGGCAGACTCTAATTGTGATGTTCTGCCTGTGGAAGCGATCAACACACTTAACCTGACAGCTGACTTCATGTGAGAGTCTGGAATCCTACTCTGATTGAGTCCTGATCGTAGATAGAGAGAGAGAGAGAGAGAGAGAGAGAGAGAGAGAGAGAGAAATAGCTTGATAGCTTTCATTATTTTTTCCTTGCTTGGTTTTCCACAGATAACATGTAACTCTTCTTCTGCTGGTAGTATTTCTGGAGGGTTATTTGGGCTGGGTCCGTTTAAAAGTTATTCAAAGTACTCATTCCATCTCTACATTTGTTCCCTTATATTATATAAGCAGATATCCTTTCTTATCTTTAATAAAAGGCATTGTCTGTTTGTCCATAAATCAACGGCGGCCCATTCTTGATAAGCTACTGTGTGACGCCAATATGATGGTTTTGCAAGAAACTCTTCTTGGTGACAGGACAGTAAGTACTCCTGGATTTCATTGTTTCTACAATAGACGACACCTTGGGCAGGCCATCCTTGCGCACAACAATATGGTGGCAGCTGAGGTTGATATGTCTGCATGGGACAGTGTAGAATTGCAGGTACATGCGGTTAGGGTGCAGATCCCAGTTCATTTCGTAATTGTAAATGTGTATGTGTGTAATGGGAAGTGGACACACAACAATGGCAGAATCTCTTTGAGTTCAATGAAGAGAACGCCATTTTCTGCTGAGACTTTAATACTAGAGGCAACCAGTGGGGTAACGTCATAACCAACAAGCAGGGAGAAGACCTAGAGAACGCACTAGTGTCAGTCGATATAGTGTGCTTGAATGATGGACAGGCAACTAGAATGGCCACGCGAACAGGGGACTCTGATAGTGTCATAGACCTGGCACTGGTGTCTTCCACCTTCGCACCGGTTTGCAGGTGGAGTGCACTGGGGTTCCACAGAAGTGATCACTATTCATGTGTCCTCCTAATTGAGAAAAGCAGAAATAGAAGCCAGATAAGAAAGCTCCACACATTCACATTCTACTATGAGAAAACAGATCACGATGTCATTAGCAAAATCAGACATAGAAAACAGAACGCCCTCGTGGGAGGCAGGAGAGATGGACGCAGCCACCCTGGTGGAACATAGAAGTCAAGTAAGCTTGGCGGTACAAGAGACAAACGGCCAAGACATGGCAGAAAGCCAGACAGAATGGAAGAACAGAACCTGAGCTCTTTAAGCGTCTGAAAGAAGAGGTCGACCAAAATATGATGCACTTTAAACTATGTTCTAAGCAAGTTAAGGTTGCCAAATGGGATGACTTCTGTAAAAAAGTGTGCTCAGAAAAATTGCTAGCCACATACTGGCACCTTCATCAGAGCATGAATGGCACAACACGAAACAGAGGCATACCAGACTTTCAGAGCACAGGCCGGATATGGCACAAATCTGATGAGAGCAAAGCGAAGACCCTGCTTGCCCGCTACATTGAGCAGACGGACCAAAGAAATGAGGCTGTAAGAATGAGGATACGGGGATTGCTGTCAAAATTGTGTAAGGATGTAGTGCTGGAAGAAGATCTCACCATCACAACCGATACCACTCGCACAACACTTAAAAGGTCACACAACACTGCACCTGGTCCAGATGGTGTTTGGTGCGATGACATAGGCGATTTAGCTGACGGTGACTAGAAAAAATTGGCCAATGAGTTTAATGCCAGCATTCGGAGTGGCCAGATTAAGGAGGAGTGGCTACACAGCTACTTACTACCACAAACAAAGCCAAACAAGGACCATTCTCAGATCAGTGCCTACAGAATCATCACAATGCAGAACACTGCGGGCAAGCTAGTGGAGAAAATAGTTGCCTGTGTCCTCACCTGTCACCTTGAACAGAAACGCGCATTCCCACCCACACTCGGAGGTTATAGATATAACAAAGAGACATGGCTCAATGCGGTAGTCTTCGCCTATGACGTGTTCGAAGGCTTCCATAGATGAGATGAGACATGTGCTGCTGCTATAGATCTCGAAAATACATACAACAGAGTACCATTTGAATACCTCATGCATATGCTCCTCAAACTGGCGGTGCATCCCTTTCTCATTAAATGGATCACTGCGGCATAGTTTCAGAGGAAGGTAATACTCAGATGTGGAAGTTGGTCTTCCGAACCAACATCCATTTGTCCAGGGCTGCCACAAGGCTCACCACTGTCACCAGTTTTATTTAACGTGTACACAATAACGATCACGGAACAACAACTGGATGGGAGGGAGAGAACTATGACTTTTGCTGATGTTATTCTGGTATCGACAGGGAATTGCCACCACAATGCAAGACGAACTCGAACGCATTTCTTCCTGGTATGGGGTTTCAGGTGCTTTGGTTAATCCTAATAAAGCGTCAGTTTCATGGTTCTCCCTTAACAATCATATCGTTAATACGATCACACCGGTAGTACGAATGGGAGCTGATGAAGTGACCAGGGACAAGTTCATGACATACTTCGGAGTTAAGTTTGATCGCAGCCTGTGTTTTCGGGACTACGTCAACCATGTGATAACAAAATACCGCAAAGGATTAGCCGCCTTGAAAGTCATGGCAGCTGCCAACATTGAGCAGAGGCTACTTACTCTTCTGTTCCAGGGATTATTAGTCCTCACACCAATCAAGTATGCCCTGGCAATTCTTACTGTCAGTACGACTCAAATTGATAGGCTGGAGAAAATACAAAATGAAGCCATGCACATCATCTTGGGATGTACAAGGAACACTCCCTGTGAAGCAATGAGGTATCTTCTTGACTTTCGAACCATTGATGACAGAATCAAGATCTGGAGAGCACGAGCATACCTGAAGATTAGTACAGATAAAGAGCATCCACTGCACCACGTGCTCAACATAGGGAAAGGTGCCAGGCTAAAAAGAGGCAAATCAGGGGTGGGCCGAGCAGAAGATGTCATCAAACAGGTCTGTGGGCTTACCAATATCAGCGTTGGTGAGGAGTGGATATCGGTGCCTACATCATTCAAGGGGAATTTCTCATGTATTGTCACACTCGACAGGAAAAGTAGGGAACAGAACCCAGTCGTGGTTAATGCTGAGGTCAACGGTCTCATCTGCGGTAAACACTGATAAGAAAGATGCAGTCATCTTTACAGACGGAACTGTAAGACGACACCAAAGAAGTGCATGGGCAATTACAGCACGCTCGCCAGGCAGAATAGTCAAAGAAGACAGTGGTGCATATGTCGTGACCACGAGTAGCATGACAATGGAGGTGATGGCAGTAACCAAGGCATTCAAATGGTTAGAGTCACAAGACTACACCCACGCATGTATACTGAGTGATTCGATGAGCATGATAAAAGAAAAGTGGAGGCGGGCTCTGTACGCATGCAATGGGTAGAGTCATTGCAGAAGTCCAAAATACGTAAGGTCACCTTTGTTGAGCTCCCTGGACATGCGGGAGTACGGGGAAATGAAAGAGCGGACAGGTTGGCTAGCTGCGCTGTCGTTGAGGACGGGCAACCAATGGATCGGGCGGGCATCATCAATGCCCTCCGAGATGTGGGAAGAGCACAGGACTTTGACAAACACAGATCCACATCACTTCTTCAGATGATGGAAATGGGAGTTAGGATGGGCACAGCTAGAAATGAGAAACTTAGTGGCCGTGTAAGAAGAATTATCAATGAACATAGAACTGGAGTCGTCAGTCGCTGGACACTGCAGGACTTGCTGAGGAGGGGATCTGAGCACCTATGGACATGTTCGGAGTGCAATGATGATAATCCGCAAATAACTCAATTGTCTGTTTGTATTTTCTACTTAATTTCTTTGCGCTGTTGTATAGTTCTTTCATATTCCTTTTATTTTCTGCTTCATCTGCCTCTTTAGCTAGTACATCTATATATTTTCTCTTATCCCTTTTAATGCATCTTCTCACTTCTTTGTTCACCTCCATGTAAGTTTCCTGTGTCTTGGCTTTATAACTTCTCATTGGCTTTTATTTATGTCTGCTTTCTTATTCTTTCTTTCTTTAATTTTATCCAGGGTCTCTGCTGTCATCCATGCCTTATTCTGGCGTTCTCTTTTCCCCAGCATTTCTTCACATGTCTCTTTCCATATATCCTTTACCTGTTGCCAATGACCTTCTATATTTATTATATTTTCTAGTAGTTGGAGGACTTGGTATTTATTTGATACAGTGACTGCAAATTTATCTTTAATTCCTTGTATTTTAAGAAACCCTACATTGAAATACTTTGTACCCTTATGTGTTGTAGTATATCTTTTTAGTTTAAATTTAAGTTTGTCTAGCAGAAGATGATGATCTGAAGCCACATTGCTCCTCTATATACTTTTACATCATGTAAGCATGACTTAAACTTTTTATTAATACATATGTGGTCAATTTGCTTCTCCATTATATGATCTGGTGGCATCCATGTGGCTTTATGTATTCTTTTATGTTGGAATATTGTTCTTCCTATGCTCATTTGATTAAGAGCACAGAAGTTCATGAATATCTTTCCATTTTCAATCATTTCTCCAATTCCATGTTTTCCCATGATGTCTTTGAAGCCTCTGTTGTCCGATCCCACTTTTGCATTTAGATCTCTCATCAAAATTATAATATCCTTGGCCCATCTTTCATCCGCCTGACATTGCAACTGTTTATAGATTCATAGATGCATATAGATTCAGATGGATTAATTCATCTTTAACTTAATCATCCTTATCATTGGTTAGTGCGTTGCATTGGATAATGTGTATTCTTATTGTGTTTTTTTATTGTTTTAAATGTTGCTCTCATTAATCTTGGCCCTACTGCTTCCCATTCTATCAGTGTCTTCTGTGTATTCCTTGATAACATTATAGCTACCCCTTCACTAGGTTGTGCTCCAGGTTTCTGGTGTCCTGATGATAAAATCATCTCTCCTGTGTTTAGTTTTATCCTTTCCATTTCTAGCCATCTTGTTTTGCACATTACCAGAATATCCATTTATTAATGTACCTTACCACATTAAAATAAATCCAGACTTGAGCAGAACTATGTCAAGCAATAGCAACACAATAATAAATGCTATGAAGAACATGTGGCACAATTCCAGCAACGCAGTAAAATTTTAATTACTGAATGCAGGTACTTTCCTGATAGCAATATATAGCTGATTCATTCAAAACAAAATGTTACAGAAAAATACTTAGGATGCCTTGGAATATATAAACATATACCTTGGATAATGAAAAAGAGCAACAAATACATATTAAAAGATTTAAACATTAAAAAGAACTAGCTTCTTATAACCACCATTCTACATGGAAAATTAAAATACCATGGACATGTCAAAAGACAGAGGGCCAGAAAGAACAATAATGGAAGGCATGGTTCCTGGGCGACCATCAGGGGCAGACCCAGAAGAATTGGTTTCAAGACATAAAGGAGACCTTGAACATGACAACAGAAGAAGTGAGATATCTGGCTGGAGATATTCTTTCAGATGGGCTGTGGTGAATGCAACATTCTGCAAAGGACATGCGACCTGATGATGATGCTTCAACATTCCTGTACGGTGCAGAAACATGGACACTAAATAAGAAAACAGAGCCGAAAATTAAAGCCTTTCATTTGTTGACATATAGAAAAATGAGTGGAAGGAAAAGAAGACAAACAAGGAAGTTCTGAATCAGCTGAAACTGAAAAAAGACCAAAATATTCTTGGAGAAGATAGAAGGAAGCAGAGATGAAGATGATAGGAAAGATATGGAATGATCTTATAAGAATGGCAAGAAATAGAATGGCTTGGAAAGTGTTTGTTGAAGACCTATGCTCCACAAGGAAAGGAAGAAGAATCTCAAACGGAGCAGTCTACAAAAAGAAAAGCAACTCACATAATAGGAGTATAACTAGATCAACAAACGTATCTAAAGAAACATGTAAAAAAATTAACAAAGAAGGCCACACCAAGACTACAACTTATGAAAAGGCTTTCTAGTACTTCATGGGAAGCAGATAATGAAATTCTTCGAAACATCTACCTGAGTTACATATGCTTTGTTTTGGAACATGGTAGCTCACTGCTAGTGACAGGCATCAAAATGACATGTCATCAACATGTCAATTGACAAGACACAAAACAGTGCACTACAGGTCAGCAATGGCACAATGCAATGAGGTCCACACAGAATGCTGCATGCGAAATACACTGCAATGTAGAATATTTATTGATAAGGAAAGATAAGGTCACTATAGTGTCCTATGAAAGACAAAAACGATGAAGAGAAAGACCATTCTAACCAAAAGGTAGTGGGTGTCTGGATTCTAAAGCATAGAATCAACCAGATCTCAATGCTGTAGCACATTAGGAACATACAAGAGAAATACCATCTACACCTGAGAAATGTCTACAAACATCAAGAATCGTTGAAGAACTGTCACCAAATTTGAATTACATAAACGCAGAAATCTTTACAAAAATTTATAACAGAACAGATAAAAATGCTGACCCAGTATTATTAACAAACAACCACCACCAGATGACTGGATGCATGTATATGATGGTGCAGTGACTTGGTGGCTAAGGCCAATATCAAACCTGGATAAGGAATTGTAATACAATACCCAGGTGGAACAACAGAAGAACTATGTGGCTCGTATGGTGAAATCTGCTACAATTATGAAGCAGAAATAACACCCACTGAAACAACTGTATATCACATGAATACTGTTTTTTAAAACCATAGCATCATATAAAAGAAACATTGTCATCTTTTCTTATTTCAAATTAGCTGTGCAGGCTCTGGGAAGAGAAACAAAAACAAACCAGAGCTCACACAGTTAGCTGAGTGGCAGAGTTCCTAAGCGTTTGGCTTTTCGTGGCAAGGCGCTGTGCCACTGAGTACGGGTTCGATCCTGCCTTGGTCCATATTTTTTTCTGTTGTTGATTATTTGTCATTTTTCCGAGTGCTGTAAACATACCTCTTCCTCTGAATTGATTCACTGATTATCGCCTCGGAAGTTTCCCTCTATAATAATATTTATTTATTATTATTTGTCTCCACTCACACAGATAACCAGACATAATCTTATTAATACACATAAAATAAGGATAGTAATGCAATGGATACTAGGACACTCCAACACACCAGAAAATGATAAGATCAACTGAATATCTAAGAGAGGATCTCAACAAACAGTTTCACACAGCCATTTTAAATTGACCATTAAAAAAATCATAAACTTCAACAATAGAGAAGAATGGCTTAATGGATGGGCCATAGGAAAAACAGGGAGAGACCATTTTAAAAATAAAAGTTAAGGCCAAACCCCCGCGACATCATTGACAATCTTGTTGTTGTTTTCGCCAGCTTTCAACTCTGACGAAGTCCCTTGAGACCAGGAACTGAATTTTGCGTGTTAATCCATTTTTCCCTGGCAGCCGTGCACACAGGGGTCCCTCACCGCACAGGTAGATAACTCTGACTTCGGAGGTACTCATGTTTTTTTCCATCGATGAGTAACTTGACATTTCAAGCTGGGTCTCACTGCTGAGACCAGGGGTGGTTGCCGCAAAGAAAAATCATAAATAAAAATCCCAACCTGTGTAGCCGAGATCTGAACCTATAACCTCTCTGTCTTGAGGCCGGTGTCTTGCCTCACGACCAACAAGCCCTCATGGACTGGGAATATGAGGAAACTGAAACAAGGAACACTTTTCATGCATAGCCTTCAATTTCAACGGTTCCTGCAGCATATCCACCATATACCCCGAAGTTCACGTCCTCCTGAAAATGATGATCATCATATTTTTTTTTAATGTATAGCGCTTGACGATGTTAGGCCATCATTGTAGACTCCAATTCCAAACATATAAACATACAATTAGTCGTCAGATTATCCCCGTCACACATCAAACAAAAGACCGTAAGATTAGTGTACAGCCGGTCTAGGGATTTATGATGAGCCATTACGATGACGTAGCATACATAACAATGTCGTAAGCACAACAATGACGCGCTCTTTAGATTCTTGATTACTCTAGTGAATGCAGCCTACGACGAACAAAACACGTTACAAGTTCCCTAAAGAGATAAAACTGCGGCTGATGAAGCATTTCACATTAATGAGTAACATGTAAATAACTTGCGTCAAGGAATTCCCACAACGGTCATGAACAGCACCAATGTCACGTAAAGCACAGAACAAGTCTAGACGGTGGAAGATCGCATTGACATTCTAAAAAAGAAGAGACAAAACCATCATTTTCAGAGAATCAAGAGAATACAACAAAACCATACTCCTCCATCATATCTGCTCTGTGAACACCCATGTGAAACAGTAGAACATCAACTGTTGACTGTACAAAGCTCATTGGTATTGTATCAGAATAACTTTACTTCCTAAAAGACCTGATAAATGGAATACCTCATACAGAACTACAAGGGAAATGAGAAATATCTGCAGACATCATTATTATATATGGCATTGGGTGAAGGGCATCAGCTCACAGGATCCATAACACAACAACTGACTTTAGTGAATAAGGAAGTCAGACAATGTCAAATAAATTCTCAAGCAGTACTGACTAACAAAGATAGAACAACACACTTAAAGCAGGAAAGAAAACTACAGCCCTTCCCAATGTTTCATATGCTGCAGATATCATAAATAACAAATAATAATAAGAATAAAAATGAAATCCTACCTCAACACTTGTTGGGCAGCATTCCACTGCCCTACTCAACATAATTCTGGCATCTTCTTCATCCTCTAGCTCTACCGCCTGTTTCCACAACCTGACTGAGCTAGGGATGTTCTCTAATGCTAAAATTCAGAAGCATATGAATCTCATTTGTTTATGAAAACGACATAAGCATTATTATCAGCAAAACATTATTCTCAACTGGAACTTAACCAAGAAGTAGAAACAAATATCTACAGTTCAGTGAAAATTTGATGAATATTATAAGTTATATACCGGCTAGGGTGCTGTGGTATTATCCATGCCTAAAAATTGGGACAAGAAATAAATAAACTGGTGTTTTAAAATTATTCTTCAAGTAAATGAAGGATTTACTTCCAACAGCTGAGAGTTTTAGTATTCTATGACACACGCAAATTCGAAGGATCACCTTTTAGAATATATGAAGAAAACAAAACAAAGAAAGAGGTTTTATATATATATATATATATTCTTCTTCTTTCCTTCCACATTTGCCTTTCAGCGTTGAGGGGAGATATAATTTGTAGTCTTTTGCTCTTCAGTTTGCCTCTGCTGCTGTTATGTTTCCTAGTGCTGGTATTCTAATATTCCACCCATCCATCTTTTTCGTGGTCGACCATTGGGTCTGGTATTCTCACATTTGTTGAAGGCTCTGTGTGTTTTGATCTTTCTGCCTTGTCATGTGGCCAAACCATTTTATCTGTTGTTTCTTTATAAATTCTATGGCGGGGGATATTCCTAGCTTTTTTTCTCAGTTCTTCATTTCTATCTTTTCTGAGACTTTTCTGTCATTCGTCTGACACATTTCATCTCAGTAGAGATTATTTTTCTTACTGTTCTTGCATCTAGGGTCCAGGTCTGGTATTGATAGAACAACGTTGGGATGAAGATTGTATTGTATAGTGCTCATTTTGCCTCTAGAGTTATTACTTTGCTGGACAATAGTGGTGATAACTGTCCAATGATTTGACAAGCTTTGTTGCATCTTGACTCTATCTCTGCTATTTATGAATTATCATATATGTATATATATATCATCATCATCATGTGCAATATCGGTTGGCGTAGGTGATCATGTCCCTCCACAATCTTCTATCTACAGTGCATCACATCAGTTATGTTGTTGACTGTTTTCCATGCCATGACACCAAGCTATCCAGTATTTTCTCTCTCTGTTGTCCACGATCTCTCTTTCCTTTTATTTTGCCAGTTGTAACCAAGTATTCCAACTTTCATCTTCTCATGATGTGCCCGAAGATTGTTGATTGCTTCTTTCTGGTGTTTTTTAAGAGCTCCCTTTTTGTGTTGGCCTCTTTGAGAACTTCCTCATTGGTCTTTTTAGCTGTCCAGGGAACTTTCAACATTCTTCTGAGAAATCCCATCTCTAATTGTCTTTTCATTTGTTTGTCTACTGTCCATGATTCGCTTCCATAGGTCAGAATTGGTTCTATACAGCACCGATGAACTCTCTTTCTCATTTTTATTGACATAGATTTGTTGCATAAGATATTTTTCATTTTCTTAAATGCTATTTTGGCCTGAGCTATTCTGCTTTTTATTTCTGTGGTGCATCTCCCATCTGATGTTATTATTGTGCCCAAGTATTTGAAACGTTGCACTTGTTTCAGATTTGTCTCGTTTATTTTTTATGCTGCATGATGGTGATGATTGTTTCTTCGATATAACCATTACTTCTGTTTTCTTACTATTCAGACTAAGACCTTTCTTGTTGCTTTCTTTTACTATTATGTCTATCATTTTTTGTAGTTCGTTCTCTGTCTCTGCTATTAGGACTGTGTCATCCGCATATCGTAAATTATTTATGTTGTAACTGTTGACTTCAATTCCTTTTTTTCTACTATTGATCTCATAATATATTCGCTGTAAAGTGAAAACAAATCCAGTAACAGAACACAGCCTTGTCTGACTCCTTGTTTTATATATTGGAGTTGTCCTGTTTGGTTGTTAATACGTATAGCTGCTGTTTGTTGCCAGTACATGTTTTTTATGATTCGCAGTTCCTTGCCATCAATGTTTAATTTCTCCAGCATATTGATTATTTCCACATGCTTTACTTTGTTAAATGCTTTCGTGTAGTCTATAAAGCACATACATAGATCTTTCTTTACCTCTATAGATCTTTCTATCAATGTTCTTAAGATGTATATTGCATTATTGGTTTCCTTTCCTTCCACAAATCCACATTGTTCCTCACTTATTTCTCGTTTTATTTTGTTCCTTACACGTTTCATGATTATTCTTAGTAATATTTTAGTCATATGAGACTAATAGTGTGATGGTCTTCACAATCAGTGGCGCCTGACTTCTTCGGTATTGCTACAAAGATAGATTTTAGTAGATCTTCGGGTATGTGTCCAGTGTTATATATGTCATTGAGTAATTTTGTTATGACTTGTACTCCCAGCTATCGTAATGCCTTTATCTCTTCGATTGTTATATTGTCAGGACCTGGAGCTTTGCCTCTTTTCATGTGTTGACTTGCGCCCTCCACTTCACTCTGCATTATTGGTGGTACTGTGTCTTCATTTGAATTGTTTAATTCTGGTCTTTCATCATCATAGAGTTGACTGATATATTCTGTCCATCTTTCCATTGTCTTCTCCTGTCCCATTATTATATTTCCTTCCTTTGATTTCACACATCCTGAAACTTTGACTTATTTTCTTCCTGTTAATTCATTTAACTGATTGTGCATAAATTTTGAGTCTTTCTTTTGTTGTTTTTCTATTTCTTCACATTTCTGTTTTAACAATCCTTCCTTTGCTTCACTGCACTTGTTTTGGATCTCTTTGTGCAATATTTTGTATGTCCGTTCTTTCTTATGTTTTCTTCTTTCGTCCATTACTTGTAATATTTCTTCTGTCATCCATTTCTTTTTGTTGATTCTTTTAGTCACTGGTATTACTTCTTTTAATGTTTGTTGAATCGATTGTTTGAGCATTTCCCACTGCTCCTGGATGTCCTGTATTTTCTCAATAGCATTATATCTATTTTGTACTATCGTGCTGTACTTATCACTCATCTGTTTATCTACTCTTAGTATATCTAGTTCTAATTTTATATTTCTTGGTAATTTCTGTGCCCTCCGCAGTTTTATTCTTATCTTTCCAACTACTGGTACATGGTCACTATTGCAATCTGCTCCTGGCCTTGTTTTAACCAATGTTAGCCCATTCCTGAATCTTCTCTGTACCAGTATAAAATCAGTTTGATTGTGTACTTTTTTGTCTGGCTTTGCCATGTCCATCGTCGCCTAGAGTGTTGTTTGAACCAGGTGTTACCTATAATCATTTCATGTGTCTTTGCCCAATCTATCCCCTCTGTCATTCATCTCTCCAAGGTCATGTCCCCCAGTCACATTTTGCACTTTAGCTGTTCCTACCTTTGCATTGAAATCTCCTAATATAATAGTTATTTCTTGGGGTTTACACTGTTCCATGGTCACCTCTAGCTCCTCGTAAAAAGTGTCAATGTCTTCTTCTTCGCTATTACTTGTTGGTGCATAAACTTGAATTATGTTGATATCCATTGGTCTGCCTCTCAATTTTACTAGCAGAATTCTGTCTGATACTGGCCAAAATCCTTTCACTGTTTTGCTTCTTTCTCTATCTAACATGATGCCTACTCCTTTTTTGTGTGTGGTTCCCCCAGAGTAAATTACATTTCCACTGTCACGTTGTAATAATCCTGCTCCTTTCCATCTCATTTCACATAGTCCCAAGATGTTCAATTTCATTCTCTTCATTTCTTGATAGATGTTTTCTAGTTTTCCAACCTGGAATGCTGATCTAATGTTCTAAGTTCCTATTGCTAGTGTCTCTTTATTTTTCATCTTGCATACAGTAGCATGATGACGATCGGGTGTCACCTGTAGCACATGACGCTCCCTACCGGACGAGGTGGCTGTGAAGTCCCCATTGACGTCGTTAGCTGTAAATATAAGGTTGTGATTTGTCATGATTAGTCCAGGCAATTTAAGAAGGTAGTTTGCCATTCCTTTCCTTCTTGGCAGTGACTGTACTAGTCAGAGATCGCAGCCATTGATATATATATATACATATGGAAAAAGAGAGAGAGTTTTTAGTTTAGTTTAGTTGGCAGGACATCCTCATTGCACACCGGAATGTCCGTAAGTGTTCAGATCTCTCAGAAGTATTTCTTATCTCTCAACGGGTAACAACTAAAGACACCGATGTTGTGTTGGTTGACAGGTCTTTGGATTCCAGTGAAGCGCTCCTGTCTGGCGTCTTTCATCTTAACATAATATCTGTGAAGTCTGTTCATGGCTGTGGATTCAGGGTTATTTATCAAGTCATCATTTTTGCCCAGTGTCCCTGAGGGCATTCAAAATGTCAAAGTGGTCCACTGCCCTTATAAACTCAATATCAGTCAAAATGGCAAGTCTATCAGCATGCTCATTACCTCCTACACCCACATGCCCTGTATGAAAATGAAGCAGACCCTTGTTAGAACAGACCTCCCCAGAGATTCTAACCACTGATGTCAAGTCCAGCCAGTTGTGATCTTTCTGAGCATATTTATTGAGTCACTGAATAAACACATGTCTATTGTTACCATAGGCGCTCAGATCCCCTCCTCAGCAATTCCCGCAGTGTCCAGCGACTGACGACTCCAGTTCTATGTTGGTTGATAAGTCTTCTTACACGGCCACTAAGTTTCTCATTTCTGGCTGTGCCCACCTTAACTCACATTTCCATCATCTGAAGAAGTGACGTGGATCTGTGTTTGTCGAAGTCCTGTGCTCTTCCCACTTCTCAGAGGGCATTGATGATGTCCACCCGATCCATTGGTTGCCCGTCCTCAACGACAGCGCAGCTAGCCAACCTGTCTGCTCTTTCATTTCCCCGTACTCCTGCATGTCCAGGGACAAAGACAAAGGTGACCTTGCGTATATAGGATTTGTGCAACGACTCTTCCCATTGCACGCGTACTGAGCACGCGTCCACTTTTTTTTATCATCCTCATCGAATCACTCAGTATACATGCATGGGTGTAGTCTTGTGACTCTAACCATGTGAATGCCTTGGTCACTGCCATCACCTCCATTGTCATGCTACTTGTGGTCATGACATATGCACCACTGTCTTCGTAGACTATTCTGCCTGCCGGGCGTGCTGTAAATGCCCATGCACTTCTTTGGTGTCATCTTACAGATCTGTCTGTATAGATGACTGCATCTTTCTCATCAGTGTTATCGCAGAAGAGACCGTTGACCTCAGCATTAACCACGACTGGGTTCTGTTCCCTACTTTTCCTGTCGAGTGTGACAATACACGAGAAAGTCCCCTTGAAAGACATAGGCACCGGTATCCACTCCTCACCAACGTTGATATTGGTAAGCCCACAGACCTGTTTGATGACATCTTCTGCTCAGCCCACCCATCATTTGCCTCTTTTTAGCCTGGCACCTCTCCCTGTGTTGAGCACGTGGTGCAATGAATGCTCTTTATCTGTACTAATCTTCAGGTATGCTCGTGCTCTCCAGATCTTGATCCTATCATCAATGGTTGGAAAGTCAAGAAGATACCTCATTGCTACACAGGGAGTGTCCCTTGTACATCCCAAGATGATCCGCATGGCTTCATTTTGTATTTTCTCTAGCCTATCAATTTGAGTCATACTGACAGTAAGAATTGCCAGGGCATACTTGATTATATTATATATGGCCCTTTTCGTCTTGTCAGACGGTCTAGTGGAGGCTATTGCGTATTTTTTTGAGGTATTGTTTTTGCCGAACAGCTTCTCTCGTGGCTAATTCTACCAATGTTTGACAAACACACGCGGTCACATAATGAACAGGTCAGGCTCGCTGGTCCACAGGGTTTACCATCCTTTTTCATGAGTCTCTTCTCTTCTAAGTCCTGTCTTAGAACAGTCTCAAATGTTGTTATACCGTTCCTTATACGTGCTCTCCATGATGTGCGATCACTTGCCAGATGTTGCCAGTCGTTTTCACAGATGGAGAAGTCTTTCAGAGATGATTTGCAGATATCTCTATATCGTAGTTTAGGTCTGCCGATTTGTCGTTTTCCGTGTTTTAGCTCGCCATATAGTATTTGCCTAGGAATGCGTTTTTCTTCCATCCGTTGGACATGCCCCAGCCATCTTAGCCTTCGACTTCTGAGCATCGACATGATTGTTAGGGTCTTAGCACGTTGCAGGACAGTTAAGTTGGTTATTTTGTCCTGCCATTTGATGTGCATTATTTTGCGGAGACATCGCATGTGGAAGACATTTAGTCTTTTTTCCTGGTTTGAGTATGTTGTCCAGGTTTCGGATCCATATAGTAGTGTGTTAAGCACACAAGTTTGATATATTAAGAGTTTAGTCTTTTGAGTTAGTTTCGTGTTGTTCCATGCCCTTTTTGTGAGTTTGCCGAAGGTCGTAGTTGCCTTACCAATTCGACAGTTTATTTCTTCATCAAGAGAGATGGTTTGTGTAACTGTGGATCCAAGATATGTAAATTTCTGTACTGATTCTAGTGGGCAGTCTTTTAGAGTAATAGATATAGGTTTGAAGTCACCTTGATTTAGTATTACTGTCTTCTGAACATTAATTGACAGTGAAAAAAGGTTGCATGTTTTATCCAGGTTGTTGATCAGCGACTGTAGGGTGGCCTCACTATGAGCGACTAGGGCTGCATCGTCAGCAAATAAAAATTCTTTAAGTAGGGCAACATTTGTTTTGGTTTTTGCTCTTAGTCGTGCTAGGTTGAACAGTGAGCCATCTGGTCTAGTGCGAATGTAAATATCTCCTGAGCTGTTTTCGAAGGTGTAATTTAGGAGGGCAGCAAAAAATATACCAAAAAGGGTGGGGGCGAGGACACATCCCTGTTTCACTCCTTTGTTGACATATAAACTTAACTCTGAGGTATGTCATCAACTTGTCCCTGGTCACCTCATCAGCTCCCATTCGTACTACCGGTGTGATCGTATTAACGATATGATTGTTAAGGGAGAACCATGAAACTGACGCTTTATTAGGATTAACCAAGGCACCTGAAACCCCACACTAGGAAGAAATGCGATCGAGTTCATCTTGCATTGTGGAGGCGATTCTCCGTCTGTCTCTTCCCTGTCGATATACCAGAATATCATCAGCAAAAGTCATAGTTCTTCCCCTCCCACCCAGCTGTTGTTCCGTGATCGTTATTGTGTACATGTTAAATAGAACTGGTGACAATGGTGAGCCTTGTGGCAGCCCTGGACAAATGGATGTTGGCTCGGAAGACCAACTTCCACATCTGAGTATCAGCTTCCTCTGAAACAGTGCCGCGGCGATCCATCTAATGAGGAAGGGGTGCACTGCCAGTTTGAGGAGCATATGCATGAGATATTCAAATGGTACCCTATTGTATGCATCCTCCAGATCTATAGTAGCAGCACATGTCTCCTCTCATCTGTGGAAGCCTTCGAAGATGTCATAAGCAAAGACTGCAGCGTTGAACCTTGTCTCTTTGTTATATCTATAACATCCAGTGACAGGTGAGGACACGGGCAACTATTTTCTCCTGTAGCTTGCCCGCAGTGGTCTGCATTGTTATGATTCTGTAGGTACTGATCTGAGAATGGTACTTGTTTGGCTTCGGTAGCGGTAGTAAGTAGAGAGTGTAGCCACTCCCCTTTAATCTGGCCACTCCGAATGCTGGCATTAAACTTATTGGCCAGTTTTGTCAAGTCGTCGTCAGCTAAATCGGCTATGTTATCATACCGAACACCATCTGGACCAGGAGCAGTGTTGTGTGACCTATTAAGTGTTGTGCGAATGGTATCGGTTGTGATGGTGAGATCTTCTTCCAGCACTACATCCTTACACAATTTTGACAGCGATCCCCGTATCCTCATTCTTACAGTCTCATTTCTTTGGTCCGTCTGTTCAATGTAGCGGGCAAGCAGGGCCTTCCCCTTGCTCTCATCAGATTCGTGCCCTGATGAAGGTGCCAGAATGTGGCTAGCGATTTTTCTGAGCACACTCTTTTACAGAAGTCATCCCATTTGGCATCCTTAGCCTGCTTAGCGCATAGTTTGAAGTGCATCATTTTTTGGTCGGCCTCTAATTTCAGACGCTTCAAGAGCTCAGGTTGTGTTCTTCCATTCTTTCTAGCTTTCTGCCATGTCTTGGCCATTTGTTTCTTGCTCCGCCAAGCTTCCTCAATTTCTACGTTCCACCAGGATGGCTGCGTCCATCTCTCCTGCCTCCTATGAGGGGTGCTCTGTTTCCTATGTTTGATTTTGCTAATGACGTCCTGGTCTGTTTTCTCGTAGTGGAATGTGTGCAGCTTCCTTTTCTTGCTTCTATTTCTGCTTCTCTCAATTAGGAGGACACATGGATAGTGATCACTTCTGTGGAACCCCAGTGCACTCCACCCTGCAAACCGGTGCGAAGGTGGAAGACACCAGTGCAAGGTCTATGACACTATCAAAGTCCCTGTTCGAGTGGCCATTCTTGTTGTCCTTCCATCATTCAAGCACACTAAATTGACTGACACAAGTGCGTTCTCTAGGTCTTCTCCCTGCTTGTTGGTTATGACGTTACCCCATTGGTTGCCTCTAGAATTAAAGTCTCAGCAGAAAATGAAACACATGTCTATGTTCCAAGCAATGCAAGTGCTTTTGTAACAGTCATAATTTCCATAGTCAAACTATTTGTAGCCAATGCAAAAGCACCACAGTTCTGCCTCCAACATGAGCAGTGAAAGCTCATGAGCTCCATACGAACTGAATAATAGATCCATCTGTGTAAATCACTGTGTCACTCTTAAAAAAAAAGAGTTTTAAAAAATCAAGGCCTGCACTTTGCCTCAACGATCAATGAGTTTTGTTGTCAACATTCTCTGTTCAATATGATAACAAGAAAGGATGTAGTGCACTCTGACGACACTCGTAACCTATTCTTCCCAGGGTTTATATGTCCTCGAATGAACATAGCTGCTGAACAATATCCATAGCATGCCATATGCACGATTTTTATCTTTTTAACTCATTATGATACCCATCTGTAAAACTTTCATTTCTGACAACATGGTAAAAATTACAACCAAAAAATTGTAATTTTCTTAACTTTTGACATATAGCCATGTGTTCACACTTAGCAAAAAATGGAGACTCTGAATTCCTAACTCAGGTTGACTTATGATCTGAGTCATGGACCAGACGTGTTATAATGTCTATCAATAATCAGCATGAGTCCGTCAGTATGTTTGGCTACCTCAAAGCATTATTCGCTGTGTTTCCTGAGTCTCAGAGGGTTGTTTGATGTCTGCTGACAATCAAAGAAATTTACCTGGACTAAGGCAAAAAAAAAAAAAAAAACCAAAACCATGGCCATTTCTTGAAAATGGGCAATCATGCATCAATAGATACAAATCCAACACTAATGGGTCACCAGAAGTAGTAATTGTGCGTATGTGTGTATGAAAGTGTGTGCGTACGTGTGGCTGCGTTGTGTGTGTAATGTCTGACCCAGACAAAATGTCACATTTTGAAGAATTTGTGTTTTGATGCTGTAATTTTTATTATGGTATCATAATCTAAAGTTAACCAGCCGTTTTTTTTTGTACTCATAAATTAATGGTATAGCAAATGATGTGGATCTGCACTGATTCGAAGATAGGCGTGTGCTCTGCAACATCTTATTCTGTCTGCCATGGTGGGAAAATCAAGGAGGTATCTTTTGAGTATTTATATAAATATTATTTATATAAATATTGAAATCTTCAACAGATGATAATAAACTAAGGTAAAGTTATTTTGACAAGAAAACTAAATTACCTTTCCGAAAAACTCGCTTCTTTGCCTTAAGTTCCAATTCAAGATCTGCTGCTTTGCTCCAGATCCTTACAGATTGAGGAAGTTGTCTTACAGCTTGTGCAGCAACAGCTTTTGCTTGGTCTCCTGGCTAATAAAAAGTTATCTAACAAATTAAGCTATAATACTGTATCTCATTAAAAATAATTATTACATGTATATGTATACATATGAATATATCTTACAAATAATTTTCTTTTCTCAGACATTTATGTGATGACTCAGGATGCAGAACCTCCAAACATTATAATGCAGTAATAAACTTGTCCTAAACAAACTTAAAATGGAAGAGCCAAACAAATTTTACTACCAGATTCCCCATCTCTGAAATCACTTACATAGATTTACATAAAGGAATATATTTGATCCCAGCTACTTTATCCAAGTTGGGATGGAGAGTGTGCAAAAAACATTCTAATCATCAACATGGATGTTGTTGTATACAAAGCACATTCTATTATATGCCAGCCAATCATGGACAATATTTGCTTTGCAAGAAAAAGGAATAAATGCAATTCAAATGCACCTCCTCAGACATATAGTTGGATCCTCCTGCAGAGATAAAGTAACAAAAGCAATGAAGTACTGAACTGTACTTGGATTTTAAAGATGCACTTGCTTAATATATAATTTCTTTCTTAATTAATGGTATTGCTTAAGCACCACAAAGAAAAGTTACATGAATAATTTCCTGATCTTTGCTAATTGTGCAGCTTAGGTTGTTGTCATGCGGATTTTACTTAATATCTCAACTGTAAAAATTAATCCCTTTCTGGATTTTTCTGTATAGTAAGTAAAGACTTACAGGGGCTGTCATGCCAAGTGGTGTATAGGGAATATGGTGTTAGTGGCCATGAATTTTACAGACCTTCAGCACATGAATTTTGGGGTAATGTGGTCAGTATTATGCCCGTGTCGCTTTACATCCCCAGAAAAATTCCGGGACCCATTTAAGGCTGAGTGAACCTGGAAGCCATCAGTTGGGATTGAACCCTACCTCTTGTCCTTCGTAGTCCATGTTCACTAACCACTGAGCTATTGCTCCCTTTTCTGTATAGTACTTAGGTCAATTTTGCTGGTTTAGTTAATGTTCATACATTCCAGAAACTGATATTATTAATAACTTTCAGACCACAAGTTGAATTCATGGCCAGGTCTTGATTAAACTTTGCCATTCCTATTTTACCTTAGATTACGATTCATATACCCGTGACTAACGTCGTCATGACTCCACAGTAACAATTCTTGATTCATCCCGCACTTTTAGACGTTGTATAGGGTTTGGAGTTTTTCGTCACCTATTCTCTTTTCTTCCTGTGTGTTACCGGGGCCTCATTATGAGGGAGTAAAGAATAGTGACACTGTGACCTTCCAGGCATGTCGTAAGAGGCGACTAAGGAGGTTGACCAATGGCTTGACAAGCTGTCATTGTAAAAAGTATTGTTATGGAAACAGAGCCATAGATTTTGGAAGCAGTAATCTCTGCAGTATGTGACATTTTGGCACGCAAGGTTTCTGTTTTTAAGATTGTGGTTCTGCCCTATGTGCCGTCTTCGGCTCGAAAGGACAAAAGAAGAAGAAGATTCTCTTTTCTGGGGCGAGATGTTTGATCTTATCTGAGTCTATGCCTGCCAACTTTGCTTCTCTTTAGTTCTTTAAATAAGTGTTCTTTTCAGTGTCTTTTTAAGTCTTCCTCTTTTTCTGTATCCTGATGCATTGATGGAGCCTGTTTTGGAATTCTCTTGTTATCTCTTCTTAGCACATGTCTGACATAAGTCAATCTTCTTTCCTTAACTGTAGATGATATCTTTGGTTGTGTAGTCATTTTTGTTACCTCAATATTAGTCTTGAATTCATTCCATTGTACACAGAGTATTTTTAAGCATTTGTCTTCAAAAGCGTTTAGTTTTCTCTCAATCTCTTTTGATGTTATCAAGCTTTCACATGCATAGATAAGTGTAGGAAATATGTTTAAATTGAATATTCTAAGTTTGGTTCTCTTGTAAAATATTTTTTATTTCCATATTTTATCCAGGTTTTTAAAACCTGTTGCTACTATTCCTATCCATCTGATCTATATTACTGCCATGATATATTATATATATATATATATACACACACACCAAGATATATATCTTTTGCCGGATTTGTTTTCACTTTACAGAAAAATTATTATGAGATCAATAAAAGATATAAAAAGAACTGAAGTCAACAGTCACAAGAGAAAACGAATTTGTGATATACGGATGATCCAATCTTAATAGCAAAGACAGAGAATGAACTAGAAGATATAGACATTAGAGTAAAAGAAAGCAACAAGAAAGGTCTAAATCTGAATAGAAAGAAAACAGAAGTAATGGTCATATTGAAGAAACAATCATCATCATCATGCAGAATATAAAAAAAAACAGGACCAATCTGTCTATAATAATAAACAGTGCAACTCTTCAAATACTTGAGCACAATAATAACATCAGTTGGAAGATACACCGCAGTTCAAATACTTGGGCACAAAAATAACATCAGATGGAAGATGCACCACAGAAATAAAAAGTAGAACAGCTCAGACCAAAACTGCATTTCATAAAATGAAAATCATTTTATGCAAAAAATCTATGCCAATTGAAGTTTGAAAGAGAGTTCATCTGTGCTATATAGAGCCAATTCTGACCTTTGGCAGCGAATCCTGAAAAGGTAGACAAACAAATGAAAAGACAATTAGAGGCCACAGAGATGGGATTTCTCAGAGGAATGTTGAAAGTTCCCCAGATAGTTAAAAATACCAACGAGGAAATTCTCAGAGGCCAACACAAAAAGGGAGCTCCTAAAAAACACCAGAAAGAAAAAAATCAACATTTTTCAGGCATATCATGAGGAGAGGAAATTTGAAATACCTGGTTACAACTGGAAAAATACAGGGAAAGAGCGGACGACAAAGAGAGAAAATACTGGATAGCTAGGTGTCATGGCATAGAAAACAGTCAACAACAGAACTGATACAATGCACTGTAGATTGTGAAAGGCCTATGCCAACCGGCACGGTACATGATGATGACGATATATAGTGGTCTACTCTTACCAATGTCTGGCGTTTGAGATATATATTGCCCTCTGGGGTATTGTTATTTTTGTTTTATCCCGGTTGATTTCAAATCCTATTTTTTTCCGCAATGGATGATAAGGTATCTTGTTGCTATTGTCACTTAGGAATACTATACCATCTGCAAAATCTAAATCTTCCAAGTAATTCTTGTCAGAGGGCCAGTAATGGTGTGTAACATAAAAGAAACACAACAGACTACTGACATTTCGGTCCACAAGCAGCCTTCTTCAGAAAACGAGAACAACAAACGATGGGAAACAGATAAATATTCCTACATCTACGATGATAGGGACAGGCAGGTTGAGGCGAAGTAGGCAGAGGGGCAAAACAAGAAATGATGAAATGAATAAAAGGTGGAAATTGAGAATACATATGTATAGAAAATAATAATATATAAAAATTTAGACTTAGCTGTGGTAGGAATGAATCCATCTGCTCACAATGGAAGAAAGCTGGTCAAATGCCTGTAGGGAGGGCCAAATGGGTGAACAGTCACGTGGTAAGACCAGGTGACCGACAAGTTATGCACAGGTAAAAACCAGGGCCTATGAGAGTGTGAGGGTAAACAGACTAAGCAGACATCCCCCAATTACTCAAGCAGTGAGTGGGGTGTAATAAAGGACAGGTGCTAATAAGAGATATTGTGGGGTGTGAAAGCAAGCAAGGCAGCCACCTAAAATAGTGGCCTATGTAGGTCAACTTGCAATGCTTACATATGATGACATAATGTTCCGTGATGTACAAGTGAATCCCTCTCTGATCTCAAAGGGACCATTGGGGATGAGAACCGTATCTGTCAGGAGGACGTAGTTACAGGTATTACACTGACTACGATCACAGCAGATCATACCCCGATGACTATGGGGGAGGCAGGAAGGTGGCTCCTGACAAGCATGTCACAGAGGTTGCGATCACACTTAAAGGCCGCTAATGAGGGGTTGGGGAAGAGAAGATGGGTAGTGGAATCGGAGTAAAGAATAGGGATGCACCTGTGAATAATTCTGATCACCGCATAGTGATGGGTAAGAGCAAGCATCAGAAGGGAAATGGGTAGAGGTGGTAAGTGCAGCTTGGCGTGAGATGCGGAGAACCCATCAAAGAGCAAATTCAGGATAGAGGAGATGGCGGAAGAAGTCGAGCATCAGGTGGGCATTATGAAGGAAGTCTTCATCGTTCTGGCACAAGCAATAAAGCCTGAGTAACTGCAAATAGGGAAGAGGGTTCTTGTAGGATATTGGGTAAGAAGAATCATAGTGGAAAAAACAATGGAAGTCAGTGGGTTTGTAGAAGACCGAGGTAAGTAGACCAGAGGAACCTAAGGAGACTGTGTGTGTCTAGGAAGGAGAAAGATGAGGTGGAAATGTGGGAAGTGATATGGATCGAGGGATGAATATGTCCAACATGCTCGATGAATAGGGAGATCTCCTCAGAAAGGTCTGTCAGACAGATGCAATGACCAATGTATCTCCAATACATCAGGTGAAGAGAGCCTTGGTAGGGTTTATTTGCCCGTTCCCCAATTCTTGTCATACCATTTAATGTCATTATTGCTGTTGCAAGATTTACTCATTACAAAATCCATTGGCCCATAGATACAACACTACAGAAAAAAACTATATGGGCCACTGTAAGAATTACAAAAGACTAAAATTTATACAGGAAATGACATTGCAGATATAGACAATACTTCGGGCAAACGAAAGATAGAATAGATTCACCAGGCCTTGATTGGAACATTACACAAGCTGTGGGGAAATAGCTTGAAGGCAGCGACCACCGACCAGTCGTTTTAGTGGTGCAAAATGAAGCCATCAGGGAGAGCAGCACTCTCTCTAGATGGAATTATAAAAAGTCAGACTGGAAAATGTATCAACAATATACCAAGTACCGAATAAAGATCTAAATACAGACAGAGTATAGACAAAATAGATGATGAATTCAGTAGACTAGTACTACAAGCTGCCAGTAAAACAATACCTAAAGGGGCAAGAAAATACAGGGAAATATTGTCACAATTACGATGCAGACACGCAAGCAATAAAGTCGGCAATAGAAAAACTGCTGAATAGTAATCTTAGCCCACAGCCTGTAGTGTTTTAGACAGATGGAAGATCAGTACTCCAGGCACTGCAATCCAAAAAATTGACACAGCTGCAGACCTTATTGACCAAACTCTGCATGCACCACAGAGTTGCCCTGCAAAGGATCCCACCTCACTGTGGAATACCAGGAAATGAAAGCGCAGATCAGCTTGCAAAAGAAGGTACAAAAGGCACACAACCAGATGCACTGGTTACATACCATCATAAGAAACACATAATCAAATCAATCAGAAAACCACAAACCCCAAATCAGGACGCCTTTCATAATATGAATAGATGGGAACAAGTTATTATACATCTCAAAACAGGACACAATTGACTCCACAGTCACATGTATACAAAATTCAAGATCAGCATCTCAACTACATGTACATGTGGACAGGTGTCCCAGACTGTACTGAATATAGTATATATGGCCTTTGGCGTCTTGACAGACAGTTGGTAGCAAGCAATCATGATAAGTCAGTAGTTTGGTAAAGCATTAGCATCTCATACCGGGTGCTGCTTTACTTAACAGCTTCACTCGTGGCTGAATTTGCCAATCTTGGACAGACAGATCCATCCACAGAATGAACAAGGTGTATTTGCGGTGCTGTGCTATTTTTTATTTTTGGTCTCCATGTGCTACAATCTGCAGACGTATTTTCCCAGTTTCTTTCACCGATAAAAAATTCCCTCAAGGAATATAGTAGAATGAGGAAAATCTATTGGCCCATAGATACTACAGACAAAACTATATGGGCCACTGCAGGAATTACAAAAGACAGTAAAATTTACAGGAAATGACATTGCAGATAAAGACATTACTTCAGGCGAACGATAGACAGATAAAATAGATAGATAGATAGATAGATAGATAGATAGATAGATAGATAGATAGATAGATAGATAGATAGATAGATAGATAGACAGACAGAAAGATAAAATAGGTGGGTGGATGGATGGACTGACAGATAGATAGATAGGAAACTGATAATCAATACCACTAAGCATAATACTTTAAGACATATTTCATACAGGCAGTTACTGGCAAACTGACCATTAGCCGTGCTGCTTCTAACCAAACATCTTCACTTTTTGGACACTCTTCGCAGCCTTTCATTATAAGATTCCTTGCTGCTTGTACCTTTCCAGTAACTTCCTCTAAGCGGGCTGAGGCAATCCAGGCTGAAAATAAGTTTCACATATAACATGTAGGAATTTTTGCTCAGATATCTGCAACAACATATATGTGCTATTTGTATTAAGTCTGTGTATTCATAAAATGGGCATTTGTGCAAAATTAAGGTAGTTTTTAAAAGACCACATATAATTAGATAAAAAAAAAAGAAAAGAAAACTCCAGTAACTACAAAATGAAAGAAATGATAAATAACAAGATGATAAAATAACAAGAAGATTAATGACTAATGATTAAGCTCTAAGCAATTTTGGCACTAGATTACGAATATTTTCTATCAAATTTGAAACTATATTGACTGGGTAGGAAAATAACCTGAGAATACATTCCCAGTAGTATCTTTTGTGACCTATAACCAGTATCATTTGCATATGATAAATTATCTGCTGAACAACATTTAATTTCACTAATAATCTAGAAGGAGACCATTTGGAGGACCTCGACTTAGCTGATGACATAGTTCTCATCAGCAGTCAGATAAAAACGATGCAGGAAAACACAATGAACTATCATCAATAGCCAGCAAAATTGGGCTTGAGATCAATCATGAAAAGACTAAAGTCATGAAAAGTTTAATTCCAACAGGTGACAAAATATACATGGAAAACAAACCAGTTTCTACTTGAGATCGATCACTTTATCTATCTTGGAAGTCACATTGATCGAGAAGGGGATACGAGTAAAGAAATTAGAATCAGAATGGCTAAAGCAGCAATGTCTTTCAGAAGCCTTGAAAAGTTGAGGAAATCAAAACTCATCAGCACAAACACAAAACTTAGGCTATTCAAATCAAATGTACTATCAACCCTTATGTATGCGTGTGAAAGCTGGAAAACAACAAGAGATATAGAAACAAAGTTGAACGCATTCGAAAATAAATGTCTAAGGAAAATACTTGGTATAGCATGGAACGAATTCAAAACAAACAAGGAAATTAGAGAAATCGCCAATCAACCACTAATATCTTCAGTAATAAAGAAAAGACGATGGTCATACGTTGGACATGTGATGAGAAGAGATAATAACCAAATAGCAAAGCAAGCCCTCATATGGGAAACAACAGGTAAAAGAAAAAGAGGAAGACCCAGGGAGACACTGAGAAGAACATTGATGAGAGAGGCAAGAGCAGCAGGAATCGGCTCCCTCAATGAGATAGAACTGCTTGCACAGAACAGAGACAGATGGCGAGATTTGATAAAATATCTTTAAAAGAAAACTGCTAGAACAAAAAAATTCATATAGGAGAAGGTGTATCTTGGTCTACGCCCTATGGGCCGGTTACGGCTCGAAAGGTCAATAGATAGATAGAATAATCTAGTACATCACATACTTTTATTATTGTACTTGAACAGTCAGTTTGAATTCACTTTTTTCTGATAACATAGGAAGATCCATCATTACCATCAGGTTGCATTTCCTTTGCAGAACGTTGCATTCACAAAAGCCTGTCTGAAAGAATCTCTGTCTCTAGCCCACTTTTGTTGTCATGTTCAAGGACCCCTTGATGTCTTGAAACCACCTTATTCTTGGTCTGTCCCTGATGCGTCACAATGCCTTCCATTATTGTGTTCTTTCTGGTCCGCTGTGCCTTTTGACATGGCTGTGGTATTTTAATTTTCTCTGTAGAATGGCATTTATAAGCCAGTACTTTTTAATGTTTAAATCCTTTAGTATGTCTTCATTTGCTCTTTTTCATTATCAAAGATATTTTAAGGATTTTTCTGTAGCCTTTTGTTTTGAATGAATCAATTTTCTTCCTTGCTGTTTGCAAGATAGTCCATGATTCACAACCATATGTTACTATCAAGAAGATACATACCTTCAGTAATTTTAATTTTTCTGCCTTACTGGAGTTGTGCCACATGTTTTTCATTTTTCATGGCATTTAATTTTTGTGATGCTATTGTTAATCTTCTTTTGATCTCTTTCTGGGAGTCTCCATTGTTAGTTATGACAGATCCCAGATATTAATCATCATAACATTGAGTGCCGTCTCCGCATTGAAGGTTGGCTAGCATGGAGCGCCATTCCACTCTGTCTCTTGCTTTGATGGTGCAGATTGTCATAGGTTGACTTGTCCCTCTTTTGCTGTTACTCGTCCATGCTAGTCTTGGTCTGCCTCTGCCTCTTTTACCTTGTATTTTCCCCTCCAATATTACTTTTATTAGGCTGTTGTGTCTTTTAACATGCCCCAAAAATGTCAGACATTCATAGTTTGTTACAATTTCAAGTTTTATTTACATTTTTTGGTTGGCTTTTTGTTTTGTCAATGGACATTATCTTAGTTTTCTGTATGTTTGAAAAGAGGTTTTGCTCTTCATTGCGTTTTTTAACACACACAGTTGTCTCTTTTAATCCTTCTACACTGTTTGAGAGGACTGTGTCATCAGCATATCTGAGTTCTGGAATTATGTTGCCAGTTTTTGTGAAAGGGCCGAACTTCACAAATCTGTCATCAATTATGACATTTCTTATGATGTTCTAAGCATAGATGTTGAACCAGTATGGAGAAAGGATGCATTCCTGTCTCACCCCTTTTTGTACTCCAGCCTTTAAGATCTTATCAAACAGAACAAAGTTCCGCCCATCTGTCCGAAGATTCATCTATATATCTATCTACTGTCCTTTCACGCTGAAGTTGGCACTTAAGGCAGAAATTCTACTCTCCATTCCATGTCCAATGATCTTTGCTATCAAGTGTCAGAGCTCACACAGGACCAACTATGTATCTCACTACATATCACTTTTCTGGATGAGCCTCTATTTCGACAAGGGATTAGATGCTTGCTGTTGTTGCTTCTTGCCTCAGAGTTATTTTCAGTGTTTCTCTAGGTCGGCCTATTTTTCTCTTACCATCTGGTTCCCATTTCAGGTCTTGCTTTGAGACTCTCTTGTTGTCTTTTCTCATCATATCGTCAACATACGACAACATTCTTTTCTTGATTATAGATGACATTTTTAAAATCTTTGTCCATTATTTCAGCACTAGTCTAAATTCAATTTTTTTTTTATTTCCATGTTTGCGGCAATATATCTTCTGTACAAACATAATTTAGGATGAGGGGAATCAACCATTTTCCAAATTTATCAACAGTTGCAAACATGATGAAGACATCCTTGCTTATCGGTAGCACTTGTAGGTTCTACATTCTGATTTCAATCAGCGATTTGAATATAACCGTACAATAAACATACCTGATTGGGTAATAAACCAGCAGGCTATGTGTGGACTTGTGCATGTTAAAGAACCCTTGGCAGTTAAAATAAAAAAGGGTAGGCCATAAAATGTTACCACTGCTGTGGCAAAATTATCTGCAAAAACCTACCACTCCATGGAACCCAGGCCGTATTTTAGAGTTCATGCACGTTGGCCAGAATTCTCCTAGGATTTTCTCGAGATTCTTGAGGGGGATTTCAGAGCACCTATGGATTCATCCAGTGTGCAGTGATGACAATCCTAACAACAACCTGACTGGGTTTTAGGCCCTTTTTCAAGTACAAGCATAAAATTATCCCTAAAATTTCAAGAACAGATGAAAGTAACAACTAATAAGAAATTTAAATTCAAACACTGCTACCAACAGATCTGTTTACAAAGCAGATACCAAAAGTTTATCCTGGAATATTGATCTTTAGATCAGCACCAGCATCAAGTACCATGCCTACTGGCATAGGTGATAATGTCTCTCCACAACTTCCTTTCTATGCAGCTGTTTTTATCAAATTCCTTTATTGACTTCATACTAAATCATTCTTTTAAACTGTTTAGTATTTTTTCACTCTATTTTCCTCTTTTTCACTCTATTTCCTCTTCCCTCAAATTTTCCAGTCCAGTTGTCCCACTTTCTATTCGTCATTCTTATTACATGGCCAAATAATGATGAGCATTTCCTTCTGGTGTTGGAATTTTTTTTTTTTGGGTCCTCATTACTCCTTTTAGAAACCCATGGCATTCTTAACATTATTGTTTATTACTGTTTGCAAAGCATAAAAATGTGTTGCTAATTGGCTTTTAAGAAAGGTTCCGTAACAGCGTAAAGAAAGCCAAAACCTACCCAGGAGCAGATATTAATTCCGATCACAATCCTGTAATGATTAAAATGAAAATCAAGCTAAAGAGAAACAAGCAAAAGTCTAATTCATCAACAAATCCACTATATATATAAGCTTTAAATCAAAAAGATATTAAAGATACCAATACAATACAAGTAAAGAACACATACCAGAAGCTGCTAGAAGAAGGAATTGAACAATACAGAAGAGAAAATCCTGATGAAAAAGTAACAACCGAATGTCAATGCATGAAGAAAAGCATACAAGAAACCTGCGACACCTTACCCAAAAGAGAAAAGAACAAAAAACAAATATGGATAACTAACACCATCTTAGAAAAAATGGAAGAAAGGAGGCAAGCGAAGAACACTGCCCAATACAATAAAATAGATAATGAGATATGCAAAATGTGCAAAAAGGCAAAAGAAGACTGGCTCAGCCAAAAATGTATAGAAATAGAAACCATGGATTGCAAACAAGACTTAAGGGGAATGCACACAGTAATAAAGAGAATGACTAATAAAAATAAAAAAAGCCACAGAAGGTGGATGCATTGCAGACAAAAAAGGAAAAATGCTAACAGACAATAAGGATATTATAGATGGATGGCAGGAATATATAACAGAACTATTTCAGGATCAAAGGGACAAGAAACCAGTTATAAAATGTACATCAGGCTATAAAATCTTAAAATCTGAGGTGGAAAAAGCTATAAAAACAATGAAAAAGGGAAAAGCAGCAGGACCTGACAGCATACAGATAGAGATGATACAGGCACTAGAAGATTTTGGCATTGAAGTAATTACAGACATATGCAACGACATATACCACACAGGATACATACCAAATGAACTAAAAACATCAACTTTCATTGCATTGCCTAAAATGAATGGTGCAGTTGAATGCAGTGACTTTAGAACAATAAGCCTAATGAGCCATGTTACCAAAATCTTGCTAAAAGTTATACAAGGAAGGATTCAGAATAAAATTAATATTGAATTAGATGAGCAGCAATTTGGATTTAAGAAAAAATAGCGAGACAAAAGAAGCCATATTCTGCATGAGAACATTAATAGAAAAATACACAGAAGTAAATAAACCAATATATGCCTGCTTCATAGACTACATCAAAGCTTTTGATAGAGTACACCACAAACAACTTATAGAATGCCTAAAAGAGATATATCTAGATGACATGGACATACGGCTAATATGTAATCTATACTGGGAGCAAACAGCAATAATAAAATATTACAAAGAGAATTCTAAACCCATTGATATAAAAAGAGGAGTAAGTCAGGGATGCATCCTATCACCAAGCTTGTTCAATCTATAAACTGAGCAAATTTTTAAAAACATCATAGAGATGCCAGGCCTACAAATTAATGGAAACATAATCAATAACCTAAGATATGCTGACGATACTGTACTGCTAGCAGAAAATCCTAAAGATCTACAACAATTACTTAATGAAATAAATATGACAAGCAAAAAATATGGACTAGATATGAATATCAAAAAGACTAAAACTGTGATCATAAACAAAGAAGATACTCAAAACCCACAAGTGGATATCAAAATTGAAGGAATAGACCTGGAGACAGTTCAGAACTACAATTACCTTGGACATACTATAACCAGTGATGATAAAAATGTACAACTGAAATAAACAAAAGAATAGGAATGGCAAAAAGTAATTTTAATGTCATGATGAACATCATCATCATCATCAAGTACCGGGCCTACTGGCGTAGGTGATCATGTCTCTCCACAACTTTCGATCTCGGAGCTATTTATCATTTCTGTTGTTCTGCCAAGCCATTCTCTTAAGCTGTATGTTATTTTTTTTCTTTGCTTCCCTCTATCTCTTCATCCCTCAATTTTTCCAGTTGTTACAATATATTCCAGTTGCTCTCTTCTCATTCATCATCATCATCATGTGCCGTACCTTTGGCATAGGTGATCATGTCCCTCCACAATTTTCTATCTACAGTGCATCATATCAGTTCTGTTGTTGACTGTTTTCTATGCCATGACACCAAGCTATCCAGTATTTTCTCTTTTTGTCGTCCGCGATCTCTCTTTCCTTTTATTGTGCCATTTGTAACCAAGTATTCCAACTTTCCTCTTCTCATGTTGTGCCCAAAAAATTGTGATTGTTTCTTTCTGATGTTTTTTAGGAGTTCCCTTTTTGTGCTTGCCTCTTTGAGAATTTCCTCATTGGTCTTTTTAGCTGTCCAGGGAACTCTCAACATTCTTCTGAGAAATCCCATCTCTGTGACCTCTAATCATCATTTTAATTTGTTTGTTTACGATTTCGCTTCCAGAATTTGTTCTATACTAAACTATATTGGTTTACTACAACTGAATAATTTCAATGTGTATATGCAAGAAATGCATAAAAACATGTATAATGCGTATCAAAGGCTATAATCGGAGAACCACGTAGTGGCAGAAAATTCCATAACATCAAGAATTCCCCAATCTTATTTATGATGTGTAAATAATATGTGATGACTTCAATATATCTATCAATTGTCCTTTTGAGTTGAAGAAAGGGCAGAAATTCTAGACTTCACATTCGACAGTTTTTAATATTGAGTTATTAGCAGGTCATCATCATTGCACTCCGAACATGTCCATAGGTGCTCAGATCCCCTCCTCAGCAAGTTTTGCAGTGTCCAGCAACTGACAACTCCAGATCTGTAGTCTTTTATATTATTAAGACTCACCATAT
This sequence comes from Megaustenia siamemsis, assembly GCA_032433765.1. Lineage (NCBI taxonomy): Eukaryota > Metazoa > Mollusca > Gastropoda > Stylommatophora > Ariophantidae > Megaustenia > Megaustenia siamemsis. The sequence continues at coordinate 36,272,209 of JAVIAB010000041.1, read as the reverse complement.
GTCCTTGTTCTGTTTCAATAACAATGTATGATTCACTATCGCAGTTTGTTAGCCTACTGATCAACTATCCACTGTAAACATAGAGAAAACTCTTTCATTTTGAACTGAAACCATAAATCAGACATGCATAAAGGGTTTCAGAAAGCTTTCTGTGAAAATAAAAAACTGGCCAAACTGGGATAAATCTATCAATTCACCAAATGCATTTACCGAAGTACCTACACATCATTAAAAAATTTTTGAGCATGGACTGGATTAAAATCTCTAAGGCCATCTCTTGAATTTTACACCAATTAATAAAGAAAGTCCATACAAAATGTATATATTTTTCAATAGCAAATGTCAATAAATTTGTAAATGCATTTTAATCACCTTTAATTACAACAAAGCACAAAAACATATTTGGTGAAAAATAATTTATGTGGTATAATGTCTATTCATTATACCTACCAGGTGGATGTTTAGGGTTGGTTTCCCTGACTGATTTTAGAAGCAAACGAGCTTTTTTCACATCACTGAAAGATGATACAGAATACTTTCACAATAACTAAAACAAATTTCAATTGTACATTTAAAAGAAAAAAAAATTCAATTTGTCAACAAAATACTAATGTGCAGATATTTCTTTTAACCCTTAATTACGATACCCACCTGTAGCGGTCTTTGTTACATTCCGTAGTACAAAATACTACCACTTAATTGTAACATTAGGAGCACTAAAAACAGCAATTTCATAGACTTTTAACACACAAATGTGTGTTTACCATTTACACAAAGAGGGAACTCTGATTATTGACCACTTGGACTGAAGGTGTTATTTGTCAATTCAGGTGGATGCCGTAAATTCGTCAGTAAGTACCCCAAAGCGTTATTCACTTGAGTCCCTCGAGTCAAAAAGAGTTAAATTTTATTCGACAAATTTTTTTCCGTATTGTAGGATTGTATCAATTAAATGAATTAACAGGAAGAAAAGAAGTCATAGTTTGAGGATGTGTGAAATCAAAGGAAGGAAATATAATAATGGGACAGGAGAAGAAAATGGAAAAATGGACAGAATATATCAGTCAACTCTATGATGATGAAAGACCAGAGCTAAACAATTCCAACAAAAGACACAGGACCACCAATAATGCAGAGTGAAGTGGAGGGCGCACGTCAAGACATGAAAAGAGGCAAAGCTCCAGGTCCTGACAATATAACAATCGAAGAGATAAATGCAGTAGGAGAGCTGGGAGTAAAATCCATAACAAATCTACTCAATGACATATATAACACTGGACACATACCCAAAGATCTACTAAAATCAATCTTTGTAGCCATACCGAAGAAGTCAGGAGCCACTGATTGTAAAGACCACAGCACTATTAGTCTCATGAGCCATATAACGAAAATATTATTAAGAATCATCATGAGACGTGTAAGGAACAAAATAAAACCAGAAATAAGTGAGGAACAATGTGGATTTGTGGAAGGAAAGGGCACCAATAATGCAATATACATCTTAAGAACATTGATAGAAAGAACTAGAGGTAAAGAAAGATCTATATATGTGCTTTATAGACTACCCAAAAGCATTTGACAAAGTATGTGGAAATAATCAATATACTGGAGAAATTAAACATTCATGGCAAGGGTCAGCGAATCATAAAAAACATGTACTGGCAACAGCCTCGGCTATACGAATTAGCAACCAAACAGGACAATTTCAATATATAAAACTAGGAGTCAGACAAGGCTGTGTTCTGTAAATAATTTGCGATATGCAGATGATACAGTCTTAATAGCAGAGACAGAGAATGAACTACAATAAATAATAGTAAAAGAAAGCAATAAAAAAGGTCTCAGTCTGAATAGTAAGAAAACAGAAGTAATGGTCATATCAAAGAAACAATCATCACCATCATGAAGCATAAAAATAAACACGACAAATCTGAAGCAAGTGCAACGCATCAAATACTTGGGCACAATAATAACATCAGATGGAAGATGCACCACAGAAATAAAAAGCAGAATAGCTCAGGTCAAAATAGCATTTCAGAAAATGAAAAATATCTTATGCAACAAATCTATGTCACTAGAGAAATAAGAAAGAGAATTTATCGGTGATATATAAAGCCAAATCTGATTTATGGAAGTGAATCATGGACAGTAGACAAACAAATGAAAAGACGATTAGAGGCCACAGAGATGGGATTCCTCAGAAGAATGCTGAAGGTTCCCTGGGCAGCTAAAAAGACCAATGAAGAAATTCTCAAAGCGGCCAACACAAACAGGGAACTCCTAAAAAAAACATCAGAAAGAAACAATCAACATTTTTTGGGCACATCATAAGCAGAGGAAAGTTGGAATACTTGGTTACAACTGGCAAAATAGAAGGAAAGAGAGATTGTGGACGACAAAGAGAGAAAATACTGGATAGCTTGGTGTCATGGCATGGAAAACAGTCAACAACAGAACTGATATGATGCACTGTAGATAGAAGATTGTGGAAGGACATGATTGCCTACTCCAAACGGTATGGCACATGATGACGATGATTGCATCTCATAAAATTGGGGGGGGGTGTCTGGCCCTACATCAATAGAAACAAATGAAACACTTACACTATTAGTCTCTTGAGCCATATGATGAAAATGTTACTAAAGTCATTATGAAACACGTAAGAAACAAAATAAAACCAGAAATTAGTGAGGAACAGTGTGGATTTGTGGAAGAAAAGTGCACTAATAATGCACACATCCTGGTGTAATACATCCTGAGAACATTGATAGTAAGAGCTGTAGAGTTAAATAAAAATATGTGATTTACAGACTACACAAAAGCATTTAACAAAGTGAAGCATGTGGGAATGATCAATATGCTGGAGAAATTAGACATTGATGGCAAGGATCTGAGAATCATAAAAAACATGTACTGGCAACAAACAGCAGCCATAAGAATTAGCAACCAAACTGGACAGTTCCAATACATAAACCAACGAGTCAAATAAGGATGTGTTCTGTCACCAGATTTTTTTCACTTTACGTTGAAAATATTATGAGATCAATAGTAGACAAAAGGAATTGAAGTCAATGGTCACAACATAAATAATTTGTGATACGCAGATGACACAGTCTTAATAGCAGAGACATAGAATGAACTACAAAAAATGATAGACACAGTAGCAAAAGAAACCTTTAAGAAGGGTCTTATCACTACCATAGTGCATCATAAATATAAACAGGACAAATCTGAAACAAGTGTAATGTGTTAAATACTTGGACACAATAATAACATCAGATAGAAGATGCACCACAGAAACAAAAAGCAGAATAACTCAGGCCAAAATAGCATTTCAGAAAATGAAAACCGAATTAAGCAACAAGTCTATGTCGATAGAAGTTTGAAAGAGAGTTCATCGGTGCTATATAGAGCTGATTCTGACCAGTGGAAGTGACCGTGAATCATGAACAGTAGACAAACAAATGAAAAGATGATTAGAGGCCACAGAGATGGTATTTCTCTGAAGAATGTTGAAAGTTTCCTGAAGAGCTAAAATGACAAACAAGGAATTTCTCAAAGAGGCCAGCACAAAAAGGGAGCTCCAAAAAAAATTCAGAAAGAAACAATAAACCTTTTTCGGGAACATCATGAGAAGAGGAAAGTTGGAATACTTGGTTAAAACTGGAAAAATACAGGGAAAAAAAGACCACAGGTAACTAGACCACAGGTAAAGGAGAAAAAAACTAGATAGCTTGGTCTCATGGCATGGAAAACAGCCAACAACAGAACTGATACAATGCACTGTGGATAGAAGATTGTGGAGGGACATGATCGCCTACGCCAACTGGTGTGACACATGATGATGATAAATGATGAACACAACTACAAGAAGCTTATTAGAATAAGGGCCAAAGAATAACTAACTGATAAGAACCCATTACATATCAAGGCATGCAATAATATTTCAATTACATAATATTGTGCACCTACAAATGAGACATTCCCACAAAAAGATACACAAAAGTCTTAGTTATCTCATGATGAGGAACTAAAAATCAGATGATCATCTGTGTATTAAAAGACAATTCATAACATCCTTGATGGATGTTAACAGCATGTGTGTAGGTGGAACAGAAGAGAATATTAACCATGACCATAATCCATTGGAAATATAAAATTATAACTGAAAAGCTAAAGCTAGAAACTTAAGCCTAAAAAGTTAGATAGTCTCAAATTGAAAGATGAGAACATCTGTAGAAACTTTAACCAGGAACTCTGAAACTGTTATGTGAACTCAATGAGATAAGTATGGATGAAAAGTGGAAGTTCCACAGTACAGCTCTTGCGCAGAAATTAAGAAAATGAAAAGAAGAGCATAAATATCTGAAAATACATTCAGAAGAGGTGAGATGGAAAGACAATAATCATGAATGTTGACAATGAAAATGACTGATAACATGTTCAAGAACAAGACAACTGAAATGTACTTCTTGTGTGATAATTTAGTTATGTATTAGAAGCAGTAAAGACCAAACTTCTTCTTCTACCTTTTAGCTCCCTGTGGAGCATAGGTCTTCAACAAACACCTTCCAAGTCGTTCTGTTTCTTGCCATTCTTTTAAAATCATTCCATGTCTTCCCCATTATCTTCATCTCTGCTTCTATCTGTCTTCTCCAGGAATTCATTGGTCTTCCTCTTTGTCCTTCCCCCTGGGAATTACAAAAAAGAGCCCTGTTGTGTAATACTCTCAGTTGGCTTCCGCAGTGTGTGTCCTATCCAGCACCATCGTCTTCGCTGTATCTCTTTATCCACTGGTATTTGACTGGCACATTTCCATAATTCTATGTTAGTGATTTTGTCCTGCCATTTCCATCCTTTTATTCTGCGTAAGCATCCATTAATGAAAGTCTGTATCTTCATGATTGTCAATTTTGCTGTTCTCCATGTTTCACAGCCATATAATAGGACTGACTTAACATTGGAGTTGAAAATTTTTATTTTTGTATTTAACCTAATTTCTGTCGACTTCCATATATTTCCCAGTGCAACAAAAGCTCCTTTTGCTTTTAATATCCTTATTTTGTTATAATTTTCTGTTCCTCCCTCTTTATCTATATTTTACTACCCAGATATATGTAAGATTGTACATCTAGTAGAGGTATTTCTCCTAATTTTATTTGGTTATTGCCAACTGCATTAATTCTCATAATGTTGGTCTTATCTCTGTTAATCTTCAGTCCTAGCTGTTGTGATCTCTCATCAAGTATGCTCATTTTATCCTGCATCTGTTGATGGCTGTGTGATAGGAGAGCTGTCATCAGCATAGTCTAAATCATCAAGTTGCTTGGTCAGTGACCACTGGATTCCATTTCTGTTGTTTTGAGTTATTTTCATAATCCAATATATGGCCAGTAGAAAGAGAAATGGAGATAGAAGGCATCCCTGCCTTACTCCTGTTCTTATTTCAATGATTCTGTAAACTACCCTTCATGCACGACACTACATTTCATTCTTTCATGCATTGTTTTTATCAGGTTAATAAACTTTATGGGGATTCCATAATGACTCAGCAACTTACAAAGCATTCCTCTGTCTAAACAATCAAATGCCTTTTCGTAATCTATTAATCCAATATAAAGTGGGGACTGTAGTTGTAAACTAAAGTTAGTCATGCTTTCTAATGTATTAGAAGCAGTAAAGACCAAACTGAACATCATTTATTAAGTCACTGTGTATGCAAAAGTAAACTGAATTACAATTTTAAAATTTAAAGTGATTTAAACTGTACCAAACCAAAATATATTAACCTTATAAGCAGCCATAGAGAAAATTATGAAGGAAAGAGAAAACAAAATACTACATACTTAATATCTCCCCCATGTGAAGGTAACATACTCTGCAAATCTGTCAGGTATCCTTTAGGGTCAACAACCGTTTGCCCACTCACAGAGTCTGAAACCTAAAAAAGACATGATTAAAAAAAAACTATTTAAAAAGTGATAAATTATATTGGAGTAATTTGTTTCTAAGCATAACTGAAAACTTTTTATGACTCCAATGTAACAATTGTTAGCGCTGACATCACAGCACTTTGGGCAAACTCAGTGATATCAGTCATCAGAAATAAATGACAAAAGTCGTACATACTTATTCATTGCATGATGCAATTTTGTACTCCAAATTGTTACAGTCTAAGGGAATATTCAATGTCAATATCTAACATCCAATATTTGAAGGTCAACTATCATCCACACCACAGACGCATCCAAGGCCAATCTAATAGCTCTTTCATTACCATAACCCCCATGTAAAAAAAAAAAGTAAAGAGCCCCGTCACGCCAAGTGGCTTATAGGGAATAGGGTGTTAATGACCATAATTTTCACAGACCTTCAGCACATGATTTTTGGGGTTATGTGGTCGGCATTACACCCGTGCTGCTTTAATTTCCCAGAAAAAATCCGGTACCTATTAAAGGCTGGGTGAACCTGAAAGTCATCGATCAGCTTCGAAGCCAACCTCTTGTCCTTTGCAGTCCAGTTCACTAACCATTGAGCTATCCTGCACCCATAATCCACACCTGGATAACATATAATTTCTTTCTTAATTAATGGCATTGCTTATGCATCGCAGAGAAAAGTTATGTGAATAATTAACTGATCTTCGCTAATAGTGTAACTTAAGTTGTCATGCGGATTTTACTTAATATCTCTTCGACTGTAACAATTCATCCCTTTTTGGCTTTTTCTGTATAGTACTTAGGTCAAGTTTGTTGGTTTAGTCAATGTTCATAAATTTCAGAAACTGATATTATTAATAACTTTGAGACCAGAAGTTGAATTCATGACCAGGTCTTGATTAAACTTTGTCATTTCTATTTTACCTTAGATTACGGTTCATATACCTGTGACTAACGTTGACACAACTCCACAGTAAAAATTTTTTATTCTTGAGCCTTCCCACACTTTTAGACAATGTATAGGGCTTGCAGTGTTTTTCATCACCTATTCTCTATTTTGGGGCAAGATGTTTGATCTTATCTGAGTCTATGCCTGCCAATTTTGCTTCTCTTATAAGTGTTCTTTTTAGTGTCTCTTTATGTCTGTATTCTGATGCATTGAATAGAAGACCCTGTTTTGGAATTCTCTTGTTGTCTCTTCTCAGCACATGTCTGACATAAGTCAATCTTCTTTCTTTAACTGTACGTGATATCTTTGGTTGCGTGGTCATTTTTGTTACCTCAATATTAGTTTTGAATTCATTCCATTGTACAGAGTATTTTTAAGCATTTGTCTTCAAAAGCGTTTAGTTTTCTCTCAATCTCTTTTGATGTTATCAAGCTTTCACATGCATAGATAAGTGTTGATAGTACGTTTGCGTTGAATATTCTACGTTTGGTTTTCTTGCATAATATTTATTATTTCCATATTTTGTCCAGGTTTTTTTAAAATCTGTTGCTGCTTTTGCTGTCCTGTTTGGTAGGATTTATTTGCCTGTTCCCCAACTCTTGTCATACCATTTAATGCCATTATTGCTGTTGCAAGATTTACTCATTTCAAAATGAATGGTAATTCCAAATAGCAATAGTGTTAGTATACATTCCTGTTTGACTCCTGTTTCAATTCAAAACCAATCACTCATTCCTTCTAAGCAAACTGCGGAAGTATAGCCGTCATATATGTCTTTTATAATGTTGGTAATTTTTTGTGGTATTCTGTAATCTTCTTCTTCTTCTTTCCTTCATCATTTGCCTTTCAGTGTCGAGGGGAGATACAATTTGCGGTCTTTTGCTCTTCTGTTCGCTTCTGCTGCTATTATGTTTCCTAGTGCTTCTAATATTCCATCGATGCTTCTAATATTCCATCGATCCATCTTTTTTGTGGTCGACCCTTGGATCTGGTGTTCTTGCAGCGCTTATTGAAGGCTCGTTGTGTTGTGTTTTTTTAACACTCTGTCTTGTCTCATCGCAGAAAAAAAAATGCTTTTTTCATTTCACTGAAAGCTATGTACAAATTTTGATTGTGTTCTGTCGTGTTTTTTTCTGCTAGCTATTTTGAGGTGAATAGAGCATCAGTTGAAGAATAAACCAGTGGAAGAGATTGACCACTTTATCTTGGAAGTCACATTGATCGGGAAAGGGATACAAGTAAAGAAATTAGAATCAGAATAGCTAAATCAGCAATGTCTTTCAGAAGCCTTGAAAAGTTGTGGAAATCAAAACTCATCAGCACAAACACAAAACTTAGACTATTCAAAGTAAATGTACTATCTACCCTTACGTATGCATGTGAGAGCTGGAAAACAACAAGAGACATAGAAACAAAGTTGAACGCATTCGAAAATAAATGTCTAAGGATAATACTTGGTATAGCGTGGAACGAATTCAAAACAAATGAAGAAATTAGAGAAATCGCAAATCAACCACTAAAATCTTTAGTAATCAAGAAAAGACGATGATCATATGTTGGACATGTGAGAGATAATAACGAATAACAAAGTAAGTCCTCATGTGGGAAACAACAGGTAAGAGGAAAAGAGGCTGACCCAGAGAGACACTGAGAAGAACATTGATCAGAGAGGCTAGAACAGCAGGAATCAGCTCCCTCAACGATAGAGCAAGCTAACTCAATAGAGTTGCTTGCACAGAACAGAGACAAATGGTGAGATTTGATAAAATATCTTTAGGATTGAAAACTGCCAGAATAAAAATTTAGATAACAGAAAGAATATCTGGGTCTATGCCCTATGGGCCGGCTATGGCTCAAAAGGCAGGCAGGCAGGCAGGCAGGCAGACAGACAGACAGACAGGCAGGCAGGCAGGACAGACAGACAGACAGACAGACAGACAGACAGACAGACAGACAGACAGACAGACAGACAGACAGACAGACAGACAGATAGATAGATAGATAGATAGAGCATCAGTACATTCTCTGTTTTTTCGGAACCCCATTTGAGAATCGCTTAACTGTAGTTCTATTATTGGTCTCAGCCTTTTTTCCACAATTTTGGCGTAGAGCTTACCTACATGGCTGAGAAGTGATACATCTCTATATTGATTGCAGTCTCTTTTGCTACCTTTGTGCTTTTTGTTGGTGCCATGCTGCACCAGCCATATTCCGTAATGTTTCAAGATACTCCACAAGGACAATCTATGTATGTTGTCAACACTAGTTTAAAATCAATTAAATTGCAGATTAATGGTTGTTGTTTTTCTGTGTCTTTCTAGTATTATCCTTAGAGTGAATATTTGGTAGTAAAATATTACTACCACTTAAGTGTAACATTTCAGTTTTGAAAACTCTTTGAACCTTGGCTACACAGCATTGTGTTTACACAAGATGAGAAATGGGAATCAGATGCAGTAATCACTTCCTGATTTACGATCAATTTTTAGCTTGAAACTCAACCATGAAGCTCCTCTCCCCACTTTTGTCTATTCACACGGCGATAGTCAGCCATAATTTTAGCCTGTGTGTTTGGCACATTCTTTGTGTTGCTCGCTGACTTTCCTATGTTACAAATTCTTCATGCTGATGGCCGCCTCGGCCATACGAATTTCTCCCATCATGAAAAAAAATTTCTTGAAAATTGGCTGATTTTTAAAATTTTATGTGAATGTTTACGATACCATAGTACTTTTTACTACGTGAATGAAAAAAAAAATTTAACATCAAAGGAAAGAAATAAAACACTCAGGGGTCACTGGAAGTGATAATTAGGAAGGTACAGGGAGGAAGGGAATGTTTGCCCTTGGGAAACTCAAATTCCAAAAGAATGTTTTTTTAAAGCTGTAAGTTTTACTACGCAATGGTAATCTATGATTAAGGGTCTATATTATGTTGAATAACAATGGATGTTTCACTATGGTGGCTTGTTAGGTTATGGATCAATTGTCCAAAGCAATACCACATACCACAAACTAATAAAATGATAATTAATTATAATGGCCAAAATGGTCGTCTAGTCAAATCAGGCCTAGCCCCATCAAGGCCAGTTCCTTGTCGTTGGGATGGGTCTTAACAGTCACCAGGGACTTAATACTAAGACTGGCCAGGCCTTCCTACACCTGAGCAAGACCACAATCTGCTCTAGCAAATGCTGAAGATGGAGGCAACCAGCCAAAAGGTGCACCTCAACAATCAGGATGCCACACACTCACGCCACATGGGAAGTATGTCTATAACTGTGAATCAATATGGCACTTGCCATGAGATGAACACAAAGTCAGATTTGTCTCAGCCTCTAAAGGACCCAACCACTATTGTTGGATGTCCTCCTCAACCACCCAGTGGAGTCAGGGGGCGAGAGAATAGAGCTACTGGCCAATCAAAACTATGACCACTTAAAATAATTCACTGGAATGCAGAAGGCATAAACAGCAAAAGAAATAGGCACAGCAAAAAGATAGAGTTAGAAAATATCCTGTATGAAGAGCAAGTAAGAATATGCTGTTAGCAGGAAATCTAAACACAGACATAGCCTTGAAGATTAAGGGATACCAGTTATGCTGATCTGACCAAAAAAAAAACAGAAAAAGGGTGGAATACTGATTCTTGTAAAGAACATCAATGCATGTCAGCTTGAAGTGTATATGGATGAGGCTGAATATCAGATAATGCACCCCAGGACAGAAAATACAGACTTCCCTACTTCCCTCATTCAACTACTACTGTCTGAGCGACTGCCCCCTGGCACTAGACACAATTTCATTAAAAGAAAGAATGATTGTATGTGTAGACTTTAACAGCCATTCACAGAGATGGGGCTATGAATATATGGACAAGAGAGGTGAAGACCTTGAAAATAGGCAGGATGACATAGACTTATACTGCTAAAGCAGACTACAGATCCACTAACATTCTATTCCACAACATGGCCCACCACATCTACACCAGACCTTGCTTTCCATTCACAGACCTTGATTGGAATATTACACATATTGTTGAGAAACAGCTTGGAGGCAGCGACCACCGACCAGTCTTTTTAGTGGTGCAAAATGAAGCCATGAGGGAGAGCCGCACTCTCCCTAGATGGAATTACGAAAAGGCAGACTGGAAAATGTATCAATTATATACCAAGTACTGATTAAAGATCTAAATACAGAGTATAGACAAAATAGTTAATGTATTCAGCAGACTAATACTACAAGCTGCCAGTGAAACAATACCTAGAGGGGCACGAAAACACAGGGAAATATTGTCACATTTATGATGCAGAAATGCAAGCAATAAATTTGGCAATAGAAAAACTGCTAAACAGTATTCTTAGTCCACAGCCTGTAGTGTTTTAGACAGACAGATATAGATTAGATAGATAGACGGAAAGACAGATAGAAATCAGGTACTGGTGACAATTTTTGGTGTGTTTTAAAGTGATTCTTTATGGTCTGCATTTTCATGTATATAGAGAGCAGTGGGCCATCGCATCCACCTGACCACAGAGCGAAATGGTTTTGGCGTCCATGTGCAGAATTTTGTACTGTAGACGACAGACCAGTGATTGAAGCGGAACGGTACCAGGCCCTGGGACAAGATATGTGATCTGTGTTCAGGGAGTGAATGTTTGAATACAGCAAAATGTCAAATTTTGAAGTGCTTTGATGCAGTAATTTTTACTACGGTATTGTATTCTAGGGTTAAACGCTTTTGTGCACAGATTTTCTTGGCGAATAATACAATATAAGAATGAAATATCAAGATTACCTAATCCAATATCTAATAAGTAGGATTTTATTTTGCCAACAAGGCCTGACTTTTGACCAATTATAGCTGGTGCACCACCTGTTGTCACTCCACAAAGTCTGTCCAATTTAATCCAAAATCTTTAAGAGCGACCTCCAGTGCTTTGAAAATGAATGTTTTGGTGCCTTTGAGTGGCTGTAGCACTAATATGTCCTCCATAATGTTCAAGCATTTGTCAATGTCCCTAAAAAAAAAATAATTAATTGCGAAGTGTCTATCATATCAATTGACTCATCTTAGGTGATGGAGAATACAACAAATTCTGACGCATGCTCGTTTAAGCTTTTTTAAACATCTTAAGACAACCTGGCCTGATAAAATTTGGTCTATCTATTGTCCTTTCGGGAGTCGCAATAGCTCAGTGGTTAGTGAACTGGACTACAAAGGACAAGGGGTAGGGTTCGAACCCAACCGACGGCTTCCAGGTTCACCCAGCCTTAAATGGGTACCGGATTTTTTTCTGGGAAAGTAAAACAGCACAGGTGTAATACCGACCACATTACCCCAAAAATCATGCACTGAAGGTCTGTAAAATATAGGGTCACTAACACCATATTTCCCTATACGACACTTGGCGTAACAGGGATACTTTACTTTACTTTTTTTTTTTTTATTGTCCTTTCGAGCCTAAGACGGCACATAGGGCAGAACCACAATCTCAAAAACAGAAACCTTGCATGCCAAAAGGGCACATATTGCAGAGATCACTGCTACTAAAATCTATAGCTCTGTTTCCATAACAATACTTTTTACAATGACAGCTTGTCAAAGCCATCGATCAATCTCCTTAGTCGCCTCTTATTACATGCCTGGAAGGTCACAGTGTCACTATTCTCTACTTCCCTCATTCATAATGAGGCCCCGGTAACACACGGGAGTGATAAAATTACTTGGTGAAAAAAATTAATGTTTTCAGGACAAAAGCACTTTAGCAGCTGTTTTAAAACACTTTCTCAAATTCTCCATCAAACTCTTAGCAATATTTTCATTATAGCTGACACAAATAGCATTCTCTGAACATTTATTTACACTGTAAAACACACTCTGTTGACCTTCCAAAGGGCTTCTTTAAATGTGCCATTTTGTCCTGCCTAAAAAAATGTTTCAGTACATATTAAAAAACATACAGGGTTATCGCGACAGAATTAAAAAAATAACTCAGCAACCTTTCATGAAAAGTGCAATATTCTGTATCTACTTTGCTCCTTTTGTTTGACAGTGCCATTGTGTAAAGAATTGGTCACAACATGTTATTAATTTTAAATGCATTGATATTTAGTTAAAAATTACATAACACCCACACACCACTGCAATTCATAACCCCCTTTCAAAATTGATACTAATCTAGCTATCTTTCATTCGCCTGAAGTATTGTCTATATCTGCAATGTTGTTTCCTGTAAAAATGTTACTGTTTTATGTAATTCTTGCAGTGCCCTGTATAGTTTTGTCTATAGTGTTTCATCTATGGGCCAATGGGTATTTCTCAGTCTACTGTATTCAATGCAGTATTGAAACTGATGCTATGACAAAGATCCACTTGATCCGATGCAAGTGTCATCGAAAAAAAGTTCCGGCGTATACAATACCACCATCCACACCCAAAGGCCATGACTTTTAACCATCGCATCCACACCCAAAGGTCATGACTTTTAACCATCGCGACACAAATAACAAAGGCTACACCACTCTAATGATGTCAATCATGAGTCCATCATCAAAGACAATTAACGTTAGTCTTGGCTTGTAACATGTAGTAACTAATAGATCAAAGATAAAATAAAAATTATTTTACCACAGCAAATTCATTGAAAAAATTACAATTTTTTATAACAGGTTCTGAATTTTTTAGCATATATCAAGTACAAGGAAGTACAAGGGTCAGTCAAAATAGTCTGGCAGACCGGTTCTGGCCCGCATGCCGTAGGTTACGGTTGCCCACCTCTGATCTACAATCATGGGAGATTGTGACATGTGACAAATCTCTTGCAATGAAATTGGTTAGGGATAGAAGAGATAAGGTAATTCTCATCCTTAAAAATGCCACACTCAAGTTCGACATTTTTGGGGTATATCTTTATCTGTTACACCTGTATTTGTAATTACAGATTTATCTACAATCAACACCTTACAGGAACAATCAGTCTGAAAACGCTTTGAGAAATGATAGGATGAGCAGTGGAGCGGGTTTAGAGAAACCTCGGCTGCAATCAAACTGATTCCATGAGTTGAGTTATAGAGTTATTTGCTGGTCATCATCATTGCACTCCAAACATGTCTATAGGTGCTCAGATACCCTCCTTAGCAAGTCGTACAGTGTCCAGCGACAGACAACTCCAGTTCTGTGATGGTTAAAAGTCCTCTTATACGCCCACTAAGTATTTCGTTTCTGACTGTGCCCAATTTAACATCCATCTCTTTCATCCAAAGGAATAATGTGAATCCTGTGCCCTTCCCACACCTCGGGGGCATTGATGCTGTCTGCCCGATCCATTGGTTAACCGTTTTCAATGATGGCACAGCTAGCAAACCTGTCAGCTCTTTCATTTCCCTGCACTGCTTCATGCCCATGGACATAGACAAAGGTGGATTTGCTTTTTGGTGCTTCTCAAGATGGCAGTCTGTTTTCACCTGTCTGTTGTTAAGGACACCTAATTTCATTTATGTGTAAAAATCTCACAGTGTCTCCACATGCTGAAGAACTGATTGAATGGAGTTGGCCAGTCTATAATGTGGAAATGGGTTCTGGACCGTGCGGTTGAGTGAAAGCATGTTAGTCTAGATCATCTACAGCTTCAACTTTCCAAAAAATCAATGCGACAAAATCAATGACAATAAGAAATATTCAGATGAAGCCAAATGACAACACCGAAGAAGGAAAACTTGAAAAGGTAAAAGTGCTGGTATGAAACTGTTGAAGTGTAAGAGGCTAGGCCTAAAGTATGTGCACGTTACATATTCGAACCGTGCTTCCATAAATCAATTCCTATTCTTTCTCCTATATAGATGTAAATAAACTAAATATAGATGTAAAAAAACTAAATAGTGCAAACTAGATTGCACAGGACCCACATTTTATTTCACTTCACTGCTCTTTTTTGGGCAACCTCTTTTTCTTTTACCCTCTGATTCCCATTTGAGGGCTTGCTTTGAGATTCTCTTGTTGTCTATTATTATCACATGGCCAACAGATGACCATCTTCTCTTGATTATTGATGAAATTGTTGGATGCTTTGACATTTCTCTTATTTCTGCACTAGTCTTTATTTCATTCCATGATATATCCAGTATTTTCCTGAGGCATGTTTTCAAATACAACCAATTTATTTTCTATTTCTTCAATTGTTATCCAGCTTTCACATGCATAAGTAAGGGTGGATAATACATTTGATTTGAAAATCCTTACCTTTGTTTTTGTGCTTAGTAATTTGGATTTCCATATTTTATCAGTTTCTATAAGTCATTGCTGCCTATGCTATTCTGATTCTAATCTTTTCGAAATCTCCTTGATTTACACAGCTTCCAAGATACACAGAGTGATCTTCAAGGTATATATATTTTTTTCTGGGTGAATTTGATTTTTCATTACCTTTTCTTGGTTCTTCTACCTTTTTAGCTCCCTGTGGAGCATAGGTCTTCAACAAACACTTTCCAAGTCGTTCTGTTTTTTGCCATTCTTTTAAGATCATTCCATGTCTTCCCCATCATCTTCATCTCTGCTTCTATCTGTCTTTTCCAAGAATTCCTTGGACTTCCTCTTTGTCTTTTCCCCTGGGGATTCTAAAAAAGGGCCTGTTGTGTAATACTCTCAGTTGGCTTCCATAGTGTAAGTCCTAAACAGCGCCATCGTCTTCGCTGTATCTCTTTATCCACTGGTGTTTTAGGGTTGCCAGATACACCGTTTTTTTACGGATTTCTCCGTTTTTTTTCACGTAATTCGATGACTCCGTTTTATCTTTGCCCGGAGTCGCTAAAACACCGTATTTTAACGCTCACATAAATATTTTTTTGTAATATCGATTAAATAATATATAAATTCGTAGTAAATAATATTAATTAAACCATTCGGCGGTTTGTTTTGTATAATTGTTTCTGGATCATACTTTTAAGTGCGCAAATTGTAGTTCCGCGCTAAAATATTGAAGCGATTTAATTTCCGTCCTAGCCCACGACAAGAATCAATTTATTTCCAATCGTCGATGTGTAAACACAGTTTCACCGCTCCATCCAATTCAATCCTCGCATCTACATATTATTAGTAAGTTTATTTTAAAGTTTGTTAACATTATTTTATAATGAGTGATATGGATTTAAAGAAGTCTCCTCCAAAGAAGAAATTAAAATTACAACTACAACACAATCAAAGTTACCGTAAAGTGTGGGAAGAATCGTTTTCATGGGTTAAACCAGGACCTAACGAACATCGAGCTTTCTGTGTGTTATGCAGAAAAGATTTTAGTATTTCTCATGGTGGACAAAGTGACTTAAAACAACATTCAGAATCTAAAACGCATAAACTAAAAGAAAAATCTGATGATGTTAGTGTAAACAAACTTCCACATTATTTTGTTAATGTAAACAATACATCAGAACACGATAATGTTGTCGCGAGTGTACTGGCATTTGGTTTATCCTGCAGTCAAACATAATCAAAGTTATTCTAGCTTGGACTGTGGAAATAAGCTTGTGACACACATTTTTAAAGATTCTGTGACTGCTTCAAAAGTATCATGTGGGCACACTAAAGCTGAAATGCTTGTCAAGAATGTTTTAGCACCCAGAAGTGTCAATGATTTTTTAGATATTTTAAAGTGTTCGGAACAAGGTGTGAGATTTTTTTCATTGGCAACAGATGCCTCGAATAAGGGAAACAGGAAGATGTTTCCAGTTTGCCTTCGCTACTTTGACTCAGTGAAAGGAGTGCAGAATAAACTTCTGGATTTGATTGAAAATGCTGATGAAACTGCTTTTGGAGTTAGTCAGCTAGTGCTGCAGAGTTTAGAAAGACATAATCTTGATATAAATCCCATTTCATCATATAGTGCAGACAATGCAAGTGTCAATTTTGGAATTAAACATTCTGTATTTCAATTACTTTTGAAAAAGAATGAAAATATATTGAAGGCCAATTGTACAAATCACATACTTCATAATGCAATCAAGTATGCTACAGACAAATTGGATATTGATGTAGAGAGCATAGTCCTCAAAATTTACAATCATTTCTCAGTTTCAGCAAAAAGAAGAGAGGAACTGAAATCATTTTTTAATTTTGTGGAATTAGAATGGTCTGAAATATTGAGACATGTTCCAACGAGGTGGCTGTCTTTGACTCCAGCTGTAAATAGGCTTCTCCTAAATTGGGGTGCAATCAAAAGTTACTTCCAGAGTATTGATGACTGCCCAAAATTATTGAAATCTGTTTTTCTTATTGATGACCCTGAGCAAGTCATTTTGCCAGAGATTTATTTTCACTTTGTAAACAATGTTGGAAACTTGTTGGATGCTGTTAACAAAACACTAGAAAGTTGTGAATTGAGTGTCTTGGGGACATTCAAACAAATGTACATTTTGAACGAAAAGCTTAAACAGAGAATAAAAGACAGTTTTTATGGCAGCAATGCAAATGAACTTATTAATGATTTGTCTGTAACACTGCAAAAAAAAATATCAAGTGATTTTAACAAATTTTATAATGATATGCTTCAGTATCTTGACAAAAGGTTTGATGTGACTGCCAATAATCCATATTCATCATTGGCAGCTTTTGCTTTGGATAAAGAAATTCATTTTGAAGATTTGGAAACTGCAGTGTGTATTCTGAAATTGAAAGATCACATATGTGTTGATGCCATGTATGAAGAGTTCTGTGACTTTCAGAGTGTTCTATGTGAAAGTATTAACAAAGATAACAGTGATATCACAAACTGGTTACATTTTTTTTCTGTTGTGCCAGAACATAAAGTGCTAAACATTTCAAAGATTGTTGGATTTTTATTTAGCATACCAGGATCAAATGCCTTTGTTGAGAGGATATTCTCCTTAATGAAAAACAAATGGAATGACACAAGAAATAGGTGTAGCCAAGAACTGATTGAAGCAGAGCTCAGAGTCATGGTTAATTTTGACAATTCATGTGCTGATTTTTTTTAATTTGTCAAAACTGATGCAAGATTATTGAAAGCTAGCAAATCCTCAAGCAAATACAATTAAAATGCCTCTAGAAACACTAGGTGAGAGTTTTTTTTAATTTAAATAAGAAAATTGTCTTTGCAGAATATGAGCATTGTTTTATTTATAGTTTCTGTATATAATTTTTCATAAATTTGTTTGAATATAAAGGCGAATTCATTGTCACTACCGGTAACAATATACAAAATCATTTGTTCGTAAATATGTAATTAAAATTGAAGAAAAAAACATTCAGCGTAAAAGTACTCCTTTTTTTTTTTTTAATCTGGCAACCCTATGGTGTTTGACTGGTACATTTCCATAATTCTATGTTAGTGATTTTGTCCTGCCATTTCCATCCTTTTATCCTGCGTAAGCATCCATTAATGAAAGTCTGTATCTTCGTGATTGTCAATTTTGTTGTTCTCCATGTTTAACAGCCATATAATAGGACCGCCTTAACATTTGATTTCTTGGTTGTGTCTAGTCATATTATTCAAGCCATTGATGACGGGTTTATTTGTTTTTTTTTCTTGCATCATGTTCACGCTGCTATTGATAAGGACTATGTTGTCTGCAAAATCAAGCTTCTCCATTTGAGATCCAAGTGTTCATCCAATGTCTTTGTTACCTGCACAGTATTTTTTTCATTAAGAAGTCAATGGCAATTCCAAATAACAAGGGAGATAAAATACATCCTTATCCGTGTCTCACTCTGATATCAATCTGTAAACATTCACTCTAACCTGCCACTAACCATACTGCACATGAGACACCATCGTACAGAATTTGCTGATGTTAATTGTGGTGGTATTCCATATTGTCTGAGTATGTTCCACAATGAGTCTCTCTCTATACATATATATATGGGGAGCTGCAATACGCAATAGCTCAGTGGTCAGTGAATTGGACTACAAAGGACCAAAGGTCGTGTTCGATCCTGACCGACGGCTGCCTGGTTCACCCAGCCTTAAATGGGTCACAGATTTTTTTCTGGGAAGGCAAAGCGGCACGGGCGTGATACCGACCACATTACCCCAAAAATCATATATATATATATATATATATATATATATATATAGTTCCTCTTTTGGAAGTGAGTCAATGGTCATTTGCAGTTGTTGGTAGAAGTTGTCTTTCTCTTCGTCTGATGCAGCCAACGTTGGTGCATAGGCACTAATGATATTTATTGATCCACTCTTCGTATGTAGCTGGAGTATCATCAAGCGTTCAGACACTCCTTTTGGCGTGGTTATGGAGTTTATGTGTTTGTTATGTACAGCAAAGCCTACTCCATGTATACGTGGTTTTTCGGGGCTTAGGCCTTGCCAGAAAAAGGTATAGTTTTCTTCCTTTACAGAACCACAGTCTGAGAGTCTTGTTTCTTGTAGGGCAGCAATATCAACATGTAGCCTATTTAGTTCTTTATCTATGAGTGCTGTTGTTCTAATTTGTCCTTCTTTCAGTGTGCTTGTTTTAGTAAGTCCAGGGCACATGGTCCTTACGTTCCATGTGCCAAGTTTAAACATTGGTGCTTTCTTCCTCATTTCACTTTGCCTACTCTGCCTGGGCACAGGATATGGAGATAGTGCTTTACCCAGTCGCACTATCCCCCTCTCGACTTCGTTTCAAGGATTTCCGAAGGAGGGACAAAGTCCATACGTTCGGAATTGAAAGAAGGTGCAGGGGATGCCAGAAAGACGATTAACGATTAATATATTTGCCCACTAGAGTCAGTACAGAAATTTACATATCTTGGATCCACAGTTACGCAAACCATCTCTCTTGATGAAGAAATAAACTGTCGAATTGGTAAGGCAGCTACGACCTTCGGCAAACTCACAAAAAGGGCATGGAACAACACGAAACTAACTCAAAAGACTAAACTCTTAATATATCAAACTTGTGTGCTTAGCACACTACTATATGGATCCGAAACCTGGACAACATACTCAAACCAGGAAAAAGACTAAATGTCTTCCACATGCGATGTCTCCGCAAAATAATGCACATCAAATGGCAGGACAAAATAACCAACTTAACTGTCCTGCAACGTGCTAAGACCCTAACAATCATGTCGATGCTCAGAAGTCGAAGGCTAAGATGGCTGGGGCATGTCCAACGGATGGAAGAAAAACGCATTCCTAGGCAAATACTATATGGCGAGCTAAAACACGGAAAACGACAAATCGGCAGACCTAAACTACGATATAGAGATATCTGCAAATCATCTCTGAAAGACTTCTCCATCTGTGAAAACGACTGGCAACATCTGGCAAGTGATCGCACATCATGGAGAGCACGTATAAGGAACGGTATAACAACATTTGAGACTGTTCTAAGACAGGACTTAGAAGAGAAGAGACTCATGAAAAAGGATGGTAAACCCTGTGGACCAGCGAGCCTGACCTGTTCATTATGTGATCGCGTGTGTTTGTCAAACATTGGTAGAATTAGCCACGAGAGAAGCTGTTCGGCAAAAACAATACCTCAAAAAAATACGCAATAGCCTCCACTAGACCGTCTGACAAGACGAAAAGGGCCATATATATATATATATATATATATATATATATATATATATACATGTGAATATTGGTTGAATATATATATATATATCAACTAAGAGTATTATATATACAATAGGCTCTTTTTTGGAATCCCCAGAGGGGGAAAAGACAAAGAGGAAGACCAAGGAATTCTTGGAGAAGACAGATAGAAGCAGAGATGAAAATGATGGGGAAGACATGGAATGATCTTATAAGAATGACAAAAAAACAGAATGGCTTGGAAAGTGTTTGTTGAAGACCTATAAGACCTATACTCCATTGGGATCTAAAAAGGTAGAAGAAGAGGAGATATATATATATATATATATATATATACGTAGGGAGGTCAAAAAGTAATGCACACCAATTTTTTTCTCGGAAACTATTCGGGCAAAATGTGTGAAATTTTCACAGATTGTAGCTGAACATCCCCTTTACACTACCTATTTTTCAACATAATCTCCGTCCAAGCGTATTGCCTTACGCCAACGCGAAACTAGGTCATGAATGCCTCGTTTGTACCAAGTTTTGTCCTGCTCGCGTAGCCATTTTTTAACTGCACGGATCACACCCTCATCATTGTCAAAGTGTGTCCCACGCAGGAATTTTTTGCGTGGTCCAAACAGATGGAAATCTGAGGGAGCCAGATCAGGGCTGTAAGGAGGATGGGGCAGTACAGTCCAACCAAATTTGTTGATTGCTTCCCGTGTTACCAGACTTGTGTGAGGGCGTGCATTGTCATGTTGAAGCAACAAATCTGCAGATGGCTTATTAGGCCGAGCTCTGTGGAACCGATTTTTGAGTTTTGTCAGTGTATTGATGTAAGCTGTCGAGTTGATTGTCTCACCTCTTGTCATTACATCAACAAGAATCACACCATCAATGTCCCAGAAGACAGTGATCATCACCTTTCCGGCTGATGGAGATGTTTTGAATTTTTTTCTTTTTGGTGACTGCGGATGATGCCATTCCATTGACTGCATTTTTGTTTCAGGCTCATAATAATGTGCCCACGTTTCGTCACCGGTAACAATTTTTGACAAAAGCATTTCTCCTAGGAAAATTTCATATTCCTATCTTTATTATTAGCCGAGAAAAAAATTGGTGTGCATTACTTTTTGACCTCCCATATTATATATATATATATATATATATATATATATATATATATAGAGAGAGAGAGAGAGAGAGGGAGAGAGATATGTATATACATATATATGAATATTGGTGGGTGAGTGAGAGGGGGGGGGGGGGGGGGGGAGAGGAGAGAAACTAAAAATATATTTTATTAAAATAAAATTATTTCTCAGTGTAACATGCATTTTTCCAAGTTCTCACCATGATCACCTATATTACACATGATGCTCATTCATAAGGCATTAAACAAAATATGGGTACTATCTATATATTCCACCAAATTTTACTGTAATCATTCATGGCTTCTTTACTTATATTTTGTATATACATCTATAAGATTCTTATATCTTAAATAAGTGTTGAGATTGAAAATTGAGAAGATAAAGCAGGGAGGTAGCAGTGATAAAGTAGTGCAAGACAAGATGGGAGTGAAGTAGTAAGAAATTAAGGGAGATAAGAAGGTAACATAGAATCAGGGGGTCCAGGTGGAAAGTTAGGAAAGTGAACACAGGGTGGATCACGAGAATTGTAGGACAATGCAGGAACGAGGCGGAAATTGTAACAAGGGAGGCGATTGGTTGGAAAAGGAAATGGTGGGACAAAGGATAGATTGGTAAGATCATTCGAGATGTAGCGAGGGTTCTATCCGGACGGTTGTGGGTGAATGTAGCAGCCGGTACCGGGAATCAGTTAGAGTTAGTCACCCAAGAGTGATCCAGTAGTTGGTGTGTGGACATGGCAGGGAATGGACCTTATTCCAGGAGCAGTGGTATGTAGAAATGTGTAGAGTAATGCTAGGATAGTGTAAGAGTTAACAGCACCAACCTTAGAATGTCAAGTTGTGAGTAGTTCACTAAGTTTAGCTTCAGGAGAAGCATAAAGATAATGTAGTTGTGACATAGTACAACGAACAGTTTAATGTCAAGTTGTGAGTAGTCTCACTAAGTTCAGCTTCATGGAAAGCATAAAGATAATGTAGTTGTAACGTAGTACAACGAACAGTTTAATGTCAAGTTGTGAGTTGTCTCACTAAGTTCAGCTTCATGGAAAGCATAAAGATAATGTAGTTGTGTGGTAGTCTCAACGAACAGTTTTATGTCAAGTCGTGAGTAGCCTCACTAAGTTCAGCTTTATGGGAAGCATAAAAGTAATGTAGTTGTGCAGTCGTAACAACGAACAGATTAATGTCAAGTTGTGAGTAGTTCACTAAGTTTAGCTTCAGGAGAAGCATAAAGATAATGTAGTTGTGCGGTAGTCTCAACGAACAGTTAATGTCAAGCAGGGAGTAGTCTCACTAAGTCCAGCTTCATGGGAAGCATAAAGATAATGTAGTTGTGCAGTCATAACAATGAACAGTTTAATGTCAAGCAGTGAGTAGTCTCACTAAGTTCAGCTTCATGGGAAGCATAAAGATAATGTTGTTGTGCAGTCATAACAACGAACAGTTTAATGCCAAATAACTGTGTAGGGTGGTAGATAAGCTTGGGGAAGCCGCCAAGTGAGCAGGCTGTGTGTGCAAGGCAGCTGTACTACCACTGTAATTGTAATTGAGAATGTAATATGTGAAGTCGACATTGTGAGAATAAAACCTCCGGTGTGTGCTTTCACCTGGTGTTCCATTGATGTTTCTTTAAGCGCTAGATGTATTTGTCTGTTCCTAGTGAAGACAAACGCTGGTACGTCAACAATCGACAAGAGTACTAAGTGAAACGATCACCCGGCCAAGGGTACTATACGAGGGCAAGGTCGACATGACATGGGTTGATGTAGTAGGGGGATTCCCCTTCATCACCGCAAGGTAGTCGGAGAAGTCCGACCTCTTCAAGTCCAGGGCAAGTGTGCTGTATGATCGTGGCTGGTCATACCTGTGTGCCTGGGATGCCAGGTAAACAGGGCGTTGAGCCTTCACACCAGGTTGCTATATTAGAGGGCTCAGGTCTGAATGAGCCTTCTTCACTGCAGTCGCAAAGTTCAAAGATCAGAGTTAACAACGCAGCTGGTGGGCGGTCATAGAAGAAGAGAAAGAAAATCCCTGGCATAAAGAGACATGATCATCTATGCCAGCAGGCATGGAACTTGATGTTGATGATTACATTCTTAATATACCTGGGTCAATTTTATATCCATGAGTGTGTTTCTTGCTTGGCCAATCTTCTTCATATCAATGTCAGCACTAGGAGTAGCAGAGCCAAGAGGTGTAATGGCCCCAAATGGAGTAGTAAGGCCACCATATTTCTAGAAATAGAATATAACATAAAAATGAGAAATATTTTAAATTATACAATTCTACACATTTGTTTAAACTGAATTAGCAAAATACTATTTTATGCATAACACCTCACCAGATAGAAAAAAAAAAAAAGAAAAGAATAAAACAATAAAATGAAGCACCAGCAAGCTATAAGTTTCCTTACCTGATCTTGTTCTGATATGCTTGAACTCATAGAGTTCTGTGAAGTAGCTCTAGCAAGAACACTGTCTGGTACAGGTGTAAACCTAAAATTGTATCAAATATAAATGTTAGCTCTGATTGCAACAATAATCAATAACCCTCAGCTGATTATATTATTTAAAAAGAGCCACTCTAATTAAAAAATATACAGTTTTTAAAAGGATTTCTGCAGCAGCAATTTTTTTCTTTTAAATTAAATTACTTAACTCTTTCAATATGAAGCTTTTAATCAATGCAACACAAGTGAGAGATAAAGAAATTGTCAAAAATGGATTGCACAGTATTGTTCTCATTTTTTGGAAAGCTATTTTTGCCTGAGCCATACTGCATCTCACCTCTATTGTATATCTACCATCTTATAGAACTACAGAGGTCATAATACAGAAATCCATAGAAAATGTGTCATCATCTACATGGATGGTGCAACAGTTTGCGGTTTTTTTTTCGTTAATTGGTAATAACCAGGTGTTCATTCACTTTTCAAATTCTCCTAGGGCATCTTGCATCCTGGATCCAGCCATCGACATAGTTTCCTCGTGTGCCCATAACGCCAGATCATCTGAGACAGGACTCCATCTTGTGGGACACCTTGTTCGATTGTGACCTTCTTACTTAGTTGTCCTTGTACTTGTACTCTGGCCGTTCTGTCCTGATGGTATTGAGAGATCCAATTGAATAAACGACCCTGGATGCCAAGTCTGAAAAGCTTGTTCTTTAAACCTTCTCTCCATACCCTATCAAAAGCCTTCTCCATGTCGACCCACACTGCCAGCGTGTGTTTCTTTTCTTGTAGAGCATCTTCTATTTCCTGTGCAATGTAGATACACATATTGCACCGTTTTAAAGAAAACCTCTGATCTACATCTTTTGTGGCCTAAATTCTGATTCTAAATGACACATGCATACTAAAATTTGTGAGTGATTCTAGGTGAATGGTTCCCATTGCTAGACACACATATAAATGCATTGCAAACTAATACACTACTCATATAAAAGGCATGTTAAAACAAATCCTAGTTACCTCTGTGTTTCAACTTTAAGTCAAGACTGAATACATTTTCAATCTCTTATAGAAACTATATTTCTCCACTTTTCCCATTGTTATTTTTTTTTTTTTTAACTAGCGGATTTAAAAAAAAACAACATTGTCTTAAAGCTTTTCAAATCTCATTTAATCTTGGCACATTTGAGCACTGGTATGTTATGACCACATTTACAGATTTTGTTTTTTATAATACACAAAAATCTCATTATTAAAGGAGTTTATGACTACCCACCCCCATAATTTGAGGCTATACTATTGAGGGAAAAAATATGTAAAATGACCTGACATGTTAGGAGTTGTTTCTGTAAATGTTGGAAAATATTTTACAAGTGTGTCAATAAATTATGATGATGTGATGCATTTTTAAGCAGAAAAACGATTCAGTACGATATAGCATAAAAAAAAAAAATTCAAATGGTTTGAGTCACAAGACTACACCCACATATGTATACTGAGTGATTCGATGAGCGTGATAAAAAAAGTGGAGACGGGCTCTGTACGCATGCAATGGGTAGAGTTGTTGCAAAAATCCAAAATGCGTAAGATCACCTTTGTCTTTGTCCCTGGACATGCGGGAGTGCGGGGAAATGAAAGAGCGGACAAGTTGGCTAGCTGTGCTGTCGTTGAGGATGAGCAACCAATGGATCGGGCGGACATCATCAATGCCCTCCGAGATGTGGGAAGAGCACAGGACTTCGACAAACACAGATCCACGTCACTTTTTCAGTTGATGGAAATGGGAGTTAAGATGGGCACAGCCAGAAATGAGAAACTTAGTGGCTGTGTAAGACTTATCAACCAACATAGAACTGGAGTCGTCAGTCGCTGGACACTGCGGGAATTGCTGAGGAGGGGATCTGAGCACCTATGGACATGTTTGGAGTGCAATGATGATGACCCGCAAATAACTCAATAACAAAAAAAATTAGTCAACGGTACTATCATTTCAGAGAGCCCACTGGTATTGGTGATTAGTGTGCTTGCATATCGGCTTGAAGGTTCAGGGTTTAAATACCAGTAGAGAGAACACATTTTTATCAAACCATAAAGGTTGCCAGTGTCCATACAGTACCTTTAAATAGGCACCAGTGTTATACTCTGGAAAGGAAAGTTAGTAGTAGGGAATTGGCCACCCTACTTCAAGAAGCTGAGGATCAGTAAATAAAGTAACTAAGAGTTCCTTACTCAACGGCAGTTACTTTGTGATTACCTTTACATTCTATTTATCATTTCAGATAAAAATAATTTGCTTAACTCTTTCCGTATGCATCACTGCACTGTACACCATGCTGATTTCGGCCACGTACGTTTAGCCACATAGTGCATCACTCTCAATTTGATTAATGTGAACCATATTCTTTTTACATGTCTTGTATCATCTTGGTTACAGTGAAATCTAACCATCATTATCATGTGCCATACTGGTTGGCATAGGCGATCATGTCCTTCCACAATCATCTATCCACAGTGCATTCTATCAAGTCTTTTGTTGATCGTTTTCCATGCCATGACACCAAACTATCTAGTATTTTCTCTCTTTGTCATCTGCGATCTCTCTTTCCCTGTATTCTGTCAGTTGTAACAAAGTATTCCAACTATAGAATGGCTCAGGCAAAAGCAGCTTTCCAAAAAATTAGAACAATACTGTGCATTCCATTTTTGACAACAGAAACAAGAAAGAGAGTTATTAAATGGTATGTAGAGCCAATCTTAACATATGAATGTGAATCATGGACATACATACTTAGAAAAAAAGCAAAAATAAAGGACTCAGCCTTAATAGCAAAAAGCCAGAGGTAATGGTAACAACAAAGAAAAAGACAGAGGTAATGTAACAACAAAGAAAAAGACATCACCTCAGTGCAAAATAAAGACAAGTGGAACAATATTAAAACAGGTAAATGAATTTAAATATTTGGGAACTTTGTTAACCTCAGACGGAAGATGTACAAAAGAGGTGAGATGCAGAATGGCTGAGGCAAAAGCAGCTTTCCAAAAAATGAGGAAGATACTATGCAATCCATTTTTGACAATAGAAACAAGTAAAAGAGTTTTAAATGTTACGTAGAGCCAGTCTTAACATATGGATGCGAATCATGGACAATAGGACAACAGACAAAAAAATCACTCGAGTTTTGTAGAAATGTGTTTTTACAGAAGAATGTTGAGAGTACCATAGACAGCTAAGAAGAGTAATGAAGATGTTCTGAGAGAGATCAAAGCAAAAGAGAGGTCATTTCCAATATTAGGAAGAAACAATCATCATTTTTTGGCCATGTAATGAGAAAGGAACAACTGGAATATATTGTAACAACTGGAAAAATTGAGGGACGAAGAGATAGAGGGAAGCAAAGAGAAAAAATAACAGACAGCTTAAGAGAATGGCTTGGCAGAAGGTCAACAACAGAAATGATAAACAGCTGCCGAGATCGAAAGTTGTGGAGAGACATGATCACCTATGCCTGCAGGCCTGGTACTTGATGATGATACTCTCCTTATGGACTCCTACGACTCTGCCATCCAGGATTTTTCGGCTACACCTGGCTTTGGTCACACCCAATTCTGAATGCAGAGAAATGATTTATGTTTCTTACCATGTTCAAAAAATCCTGGACCTGAACAGATCTATGTTGCTCTAATGCTCAGTAAGTACCTCAGTGGAGGATAGGTGTATCTCTGGTGCATCCGAAAACTGTCCATAGGTTCTCATTCTGAACCTACAAACCTTGAGATCTTAGTGGATGAGAGAGTGAGCATCATCAAGTACCAAGCCTGTTGGCGTAGGTGATCATGTCTATCCACAACCTTCTATCTCGACAGTCATTTATCATTTATGTTGTTGACCTTCTGCCAAGCCATTTTCTTAAGCTATCTGTTATCTTTTCTATTTGCTTCCCTCTATCTCTTCATCCCTCAATTTTCCCATATACACCCAGCCATAATCCAGTGCTGAGAGCACCACAGCCTGTATAAGCAAGAATAGTAAAAAATTGTTGAGGGTTACTCTCGCCATGAACTTGATGGCGCTAACACCTGCCTTTTGAATGCATTGATCACGTGTTGATTGAAAGAAAGAGATCTATCAAATGATATGCCCAAATACTTAATAGTTGAATTACTTTGGATGATTACACCATTGTAGTTTATGACTGGGAGGGTGTCTTTAACTATTCTGTTGTTCAGCGAACATCACATTACAGAAGCCATGTTTGGATTAATGAGTGCTTTGTAGTTGTTGCACCAAGTTGTTATCTGATCCACACTTTCTTGCAATTGCCTGGCCATTTCTGCTCTATTGTGACCATGTATATATGTCATGACATCTGCAAAGGCGAGAGTGTGACCCAGTCCGGTGTTTTCAGAAGGCTCATCACAAAGTGCTGAATTTCACTGATCTTCTCTGTTTGTTTTTTAATTCCAAGAGAATATGCGATCGTAAGTGCTTTCTATTCGATGGAGGTCACCCAGAACCATTGCCGCGCTGCAGATTTTTGCGCGAACAGAGGTTGAAGTCTCCAGCATTACCAGCAACAAAACCTATTCCCGATAGGAAACACAGACATCGTGGTGGTGTGCAAAGAAGAAAGATAGGTGGGAAATGAAAATATGAATTGAAAGTAGAGGCTGGGCAGGAATTATCTCAATGCCTACTGTAACTGCACCAGTGCAAAACAAAGAAGACTGTCTCTTGGCTGTTTTGTTTACGATTGTAACCTTTATTACAATTCATAATAAACACATTAATTAAACACACATTAGGGAGACACTACTTTTGTGCAGTGTAGTTTTTTTTTCCTAAATTAAAAATAAAAGTAGGGATATTTTCATATCTTTATTTTCATAGACAATGTTTCTCTTTTCTGTGACAAAAAAATGTTTTAGTTACACCTGAACAATTGTGCCTGTGTGATTTTATTAGACAAATTGTCACTTTTGATACCCGATTTCAGCCAGCATTTTATTAAGATTTGCTTTCCCTAGCCTTTGATTGTCCCCAATCTTCCTGCAAGGCAGCAGATTGTCTTTTCTGTAAGGGGATTCTGCCCTTAGATGGTCTGCCCTCCCAGGTTTACGAGCACCATCTGCCTGAGTCACTAGAGGTGACTAACACAGACATGTTAACACAAAGATATGAGATGTGACTAACACAGACATGCACACAGCGATACGAGGCATGACTAACACTGACACACATCAAGATATGAGATAAGACTGAGGCATGACTAACACTGACACACATCAAGATATGAGATAAGACTGACATAGACATACACGCAAAGATATGACACATGACTAACATAGACATGCACACAAAGATATGAGATATGACTAACATAGATATGCACACACAAAGATATGACACATGCCTAACATAGACATGCACACAAAGATATGAGATATGACTGACATAGATATGCACACACAAAGATATGACACATGACTAACATAGATATGCACACAAAGATATGACTGACATAGACATGCACACACAACGATATGACACATGCCTAACATAAACATGCACACAAAGATGTGAGATATGACTAACATAGACAAGCATCCACAAAGATATGAGATATGACTAACTTAGCCATGCACACACAATGATATGAGATGTGACAAACACAGACATGATATCCTAGCAACCATATTTTTCTGTAGAATGAATATGTTTCAGTGAATACATTTCAATCTCTAAGTGTGTGTATATATATATTTTATTTGTTACAATTTTTTTTGTTTTTGTCATACATGCAGACAGAGAAAATTATTTCCAAGATACTATCTATTCAAATAAAATTAAACTTAGCACATTTCAGGTGGAAAAAGCTATAAAAACAATGAAAAGGGGAAAAGCAGCAGGACCTGAAAGCATACAGATAGAGATGATACAGGCACTTGAAGATTTTGGCATTAAAGTGATTACAGACATATGCAACGACATATACCACACAGGATACATACCAAATGAACTAAAAACATAAACTTTCACTGCATTGCCTAAAAAGAATGGTGCAGTTGAATGCAGTGACTTTAGAACAATAAGCCTAATGAGCCATGTTACAAAAATCTTGCTAAAAGTTATACAAAGAAGGATTCAGAATAAAATCAATACTGAATTAGATGAGCAGCAATTTGGATTTAGGAAAAATAGCGGGACAAAAGAAGCCATATTCTGCATGAGAACATTAATCGAAAAATACACAGAAGTAAACAAACCAATATATGCCTGCTTCATAGACTACACCAAAGCTTTTGATAGAGTACACCACAAACAACTTATAGAATGCCTAAAAGAGATACATCTAGATGACATGGATATACGACTAATATGCAATCTATACTGGGAGCAAACAGCAATAATAAAATATAACAAAGAGTTCTCTACACCCATTGATATAAAAAGAGGAGTAAGACAAGGATGCATCCTATCACCAAGCTTGTTCAATCTATACACTGAGCAAATCTTTAAAAACATCATAGAGATGCCAGGCCTACAAATTAATGGAAAGATAATCAATAACCTAAGATATGCTGACGATACTGTACTACTAGCAGAAAATCCTAAAGACCTACAACAATTACTTAATGAAATAAACACGACAAGCAAAAAATATGGACTAGATATGAATATCAAAAAGACTAAAACTATGATCATAAACAAAGAAAATACTCAAAACCCACAAGTGGATATCAAAATTGAAGGAATAGACCTTGAGACAGTTCAGAACTATAACTACCTTGGACATACTATAACCAGTGATGGAAAATGTACAACTGAAATAAACAAAAGAATAGGAATGGCAAAAAGTAATTTTAATGTTATGAAGGACATACTAACATCAAAACAAATAACACCAAAGCTAAAACTAAGAATAGCAAAATGTTACATCTTCTCAATATTCCTATATGATGCTGAAACATGGACATTAGACAAGAAAACAGAACAGAGAATTGAAGCCTTTGAAATGTGGATATATAGAAGAATAGGTAGAAATGGATGGAAGAAAAGAAAACAAACGATGAAGACTTAAAACAACTAAAAATGAAAAGAGAACTTCTGAACACAATTAGAACAAGACAAATGCGATTCTTGGGCCATGTTAAAAGACACAACAGCCTACTGAAAGTAATCCTGGAGGGGAAAATACAAGGTAAAAGAAGAAGAGGCAGACCAACATTAACATGGACAAGTAACATCAAAAGATGGACAAATCAACCGATGACAACCTGCACCATCAAAGCAAGAAGTAGAGCAGAATGGCGCTCCATGGTAGCCAACCTTCGTTGTGGAGATGGCACTCAATGATGATGATGAGCACATTTCAATACTGGTATGTTATGAACTGGACTTTAGCAACTTTGCTTTATAGCAAATAAGATTCTTCAATTATAAAGGTTATCAAATGGGATTTAAAAGAAAAATAAAATAAAACCAAAAAATTGCAAAACAACATTCTGAAAAAATGTTAATACAGACATACGTAGTGTAAAAATGTGCTAATAAGTTGCATTCTTGTGATACTTATTAATGCATGCTCTCTCTCTCATCAACTCAGATTGCAAGGTTAGAAAGGGTTCAGAATGAGGGTCTACCTATGGGCAGTTCTCAGATGCAATAGATATACACCTATCCACTCAATGAGTTAGCTACTTGACTTATCAAGCATTAAAGTCTGACATAGGTCTGTTCTGGTCCAGACTTATTTGAAGGTAAGAAACATAAATCACCCATTGCATTCAGAATTGGGTGCAAACAAGGACAGTTGCCTCAGGCATGGAAAACCCTGAATGACCAAGGTGGAAGAGTCCCTAAAGGAGAGAATGTGATCTGAATCACAATAAAGACTGGCTAGGATTTGGTAAATCCTATTTTAGGATTTGGTAAGAAAAAAGAAGCTAACCAAAGTAATTTGTCAGCTCAGCAGAGAGCACCACACAATTGGGTCTATGGAGCTATCTTAGTCATAATAAGGAATCCATAGAAGAAGTGCCGTCACCTCAGGATACCAACAAAGATGATTCATTTTCCCGTGGACAGCGCAGTGGTTGATGTTTTTTTTTTTTTGGCTTACCAGCTAGGGAATCTGGCAATTGTGGCATTGCAGTGTCCAGCATGAGAATGGAGATAGAAGCAGCAATGGCAATGATAAGAAGGTTTGTTACACAGAACACGGACTATACAGTCTTGGTGACAAACTCACAAAGTATGAAGACTGACAGACAATCTCTGCAGCAAGAGTGGATGCAGCTCTTGAAAGGCTCTAAAATGACCTGTGTGTACTGTCTAGGACATGCTAGTAGGCACTGAAATTAAATAGCTGATAAACTTGCTGGCAACTCTGGTATTGAGCGTAGCCTGACTCTAGACAGAGGACAGCACCAAGTTTGTTCTTCATTCCTAAAGAGGAGAGGAGGATGGGTGGGGCAATGATGTATATATTGAGGGACTGAAGAATCTAAAGGTGGAAAAGGGGTCTGGTTGAACTGGATTGCTTTGTAGGGAAAAGCAGATGCATAAACACCTTACAGGAACAGTCCATCTGCATACAAATGCTGGAATGGCAGTGGAGCAGAAATAAGGATGTCCTGACTGCAATGAAACTGATTCCATGGCCAG
Organism: Megaustenia siamemsis; assembly: GCA_032433765.1. Lineage (NCBI taxonomy): Eukaryota > Metazoa > Mollusca > Gastropoda > Stylommatophora > Ariophantidae > Megaustenia > Megaustenia siamemsis. The sequence continues at coordinate 36,239,511 of JAVIAB010000041.1, read as the reverse complement.
AATGGTATAGAATAAAATTAATGCAGTAAAAATGTTTTTATAAATTATATTATGGCAGCTTTTTATATGACAATGAGATGATGTTAGCACAAACAAATAGTATTTTTTTACATCCAATAGTATTATTATTTCATATCAAAGTAACTTACTTAAAGCATTTAAACTTAAATTTGTTTTGTTTTGTACATATAAAGTTGGGGGACTAGTTAGTCTTCAGGAAAGATGCTGGCTTCAAGACAAAGAGGTTTTGAGTTCAAATCCTGGCTGCACCAGTTGGGATTTTTATTTGTTCTTTCTTTCTGGTCTCAGCAGTGAGGTCCAGTTTGAAACATCAATTACTTTTCAAAAGAAAAAATATGTAACTTTGAAGATGGAGTTATCAGCCAGTGAGGCGAGGGACCTCACTGGCTGATAACTTTAGATTTTCTTTACGCCATTCTTATCTGTATCTTCTTCATTAAAACTACTTCAGGTGTCAAGGGAGATACAAAGTTCTGGTTCTTACTTTTTGGGCAGTCATTGACATTTATGCTGTTGTAGACTTTGTCTGAAATTGTCACTCCAACATAGTCTAGGCCTGTCTCAAGCTCACCATCTTCCTGATTTTGTGTATGCCTTATATATGGTATGGCATGACTAGGCATTTTCTCCAGATGGAAAAAAATGTATTTATTTGTTGTCTTTGTATGTAATTGTACTCTTTCTGGTGTTCACCAATGACTACTAAAGGAATAATCCTCTTAATCACAAAACTTAAAAAGACATTTATTGGGTAATAGATGCATTGTGTTGAGGTTGTTGAGGGGGGAGCTGTAATATTTGCACTTTTTGGTCCAACACATATGACTTCAGCACTGCATTTTGGAATACTACATTGCCTTCCCCCTTCAATCTTTACTCGCTCTGCCAGACTAATTAGTTTCCAGGATCACCAGTTAGAGGTGGAGTAGGGTCACGATCTGCTCTGTTGTTTGCCAATCCTGATGCATGCAATGAGTAGTGGATTGCTCACTGACCACTCTCAGCAGTTTTGGATGGACCACTGTTTTTAATTCAAAATTGGTTCTATGCCAAACTCCTCTTTTAACATTCATCTCTTACAGTCACACTTAGAGCCTTTCTTAATCATTTAATTGCTATGGTGACTAACTTTCTTTCCTGACTTGTGAAAGTCCACGTTTGGCACTGGTAACACAGAGAGGGGATAAAAATGCTCAGTATAAGATGTTTCTCTGTGCTGATTGGCACTGTCCTGCATTGTAGGGACTAGTGACCCCAATACTTGGTTTGCCTGACTGCACCAAATGTTAATTTTAGTATCTATTTTGCCACATGTTGTTCTTAGATACTTGAACTCTAATATCTGTTTTATGTCCTCAGTTGATATATTTATGCTATGCTTCTTTCTTACTATTGTTATTTTTTTTTTTTTTTTTTTTTTTTTTTGCCCTGTGTTGATTCTCATGCTATTTGTTCTTTAAAGCTATTAAATCTAATACATTTGTAGCTGCCACCATACCCTTAAATGCCCACGCAAGACATTAACATATACCAAACAATAGACATAAAACACATAAACAAAAAATATCCTTACTTTTCAGTCCTGCCAACCCTTTGTTTTCTGTTTCTAGCATCTCCAACCTCTGGTAGATTATTCCATTCAGTGACTGACACATTGGCCAAATCTCTCTAAAGTGCATAATGAAAAGACACAAGACAACACAAATAAAATTACATTTTCTGCATGTAAATGTTTAGCAACCTAAATAAAATTTACTACAAAGTTATAAACAGAATGCTTGAATATTTAGTATATAAAATTATATTACAAATGCTGACAAAAAGCAACATCATAACACATTTTACAAAGTACATGAAACCTTACTCCTAGATGAAATAAGATTCTTCTCTCCCTATAAATTCATAATTGTTTATACTTTTAGTGAATCAAGAACTCATTCCTATAAAATCTATAAAAATTACATTGTACTTTTAAATTAGCAAATGCAATGCCTATTTATTTCAAAGCAGTCAACTTATTTTTTTTTCTTAAAAAGCAACAATAATTAATAACACTTTCATTAATATCATATAAATCTCTGTGTGTTATATCTTGATACATTATATATTTTTGAGTATTATGTAATGCACGCGCATGTGCACACACTCGTGATTTTTCCAGTGCCACTAGACGTCACATGGAGCTCATAATGTTTTTTGCCTTCCGTTTCAATTCTGGGCAAGATGTTCAATTGTGCCCAATGAGTCTATTGCTTCTCTTACATGTGTTCTGCCTGTTTTGAAATTCTTTTATTACCACTTCTCATCACATGCCCGATATATGTCCATCTTCTCTATCTAATTGTAAATAGACCCATCCATCCATACACCCACTCATCTATCTATTATTGTTGTAGCAGCAAAAGTCACTATTCATACAATAGACAATATGTAACATAGCGGGAGAATATTTCAACATACCTAAAACCTTGAACATTCCAGAGCAGATTGTCTACAGAGTTGTGAGTAAATAAAACAAGTTTGAAATAAAATAAAAAGAAGGTAAAGGAAGAACAACAATTTTTAGCACAAAGACCCATCGACACCTCATCCAAAGTATTCAGATTGGACTAATGAAGAGTGTTGAAAACAGCAGCACATGATCGAGAGAGAAACCCAGTGGCATCAAATGCTACTGTCAAATGAGAGCTACACAGGATGAATAGCACAAAAAAACAAAAGGGTAATTTTATCACCATTACTCAGAGACTCACAAACAGATGCACTTGAACTGGTGTCATGAACACCAAAATTTGTCCTGGGTTAATGTGATTTTTCACATTAGTGAAAAAATGAGGTGCCACCGCACTCCATTTTCAATGGGGTTCTCATGAAAGAAAGATTCACAGACATACTAGAAGGACATCTGCCATTTATTCAGGTCATGTACCTTGATGGGTGCACATATCAACATGACAAAGCAACATACCTAAAGCAACATACCACCATGGCTGCAAGAGTAGAATGTGACAGTACTGACTATACTACAGCCCAGCGACAGTTCTGATGTAAACCCAATTGAAAACATCTGGACACTACTCAAGAACCATTTAAAAGAGTGGACTGGAGATGTTAACAATTGAAGGCAGCTTAAAAATATTGAGACAGCCTGACTCACAATTACCTATAAACACATATGGGAATCATGCCCTGCCACAAACACGATTGCTTTGTTGGAGAAGGCAACATTATATTGCATTGAAATCACTGTTAGTAGATAGGTGAGATACCTATCTACTTCTGGACATACATTTTATATTATTTACTTCTACGGGTATGTAATGAAAACATGACTACCAGTTTGTTAGCAATATACTACATGCGTGTATACACACTTATTTCAATGTATGAAATAAATGCACAAAGAGTAGGTCGTAAGTCATGAAGGGGCTTAAGCTGTAACTTTTATATATTTTATTTGTATTCATTGATTTTTCTCTTCTCTATAAATTACATAATATATTTCTTTACAAAAATTTATTTTTAAAAATATCAAGTAAATAAAATAAACTAAATTCTAGTTCTAAATTTTCCCTACTAAATTTCAATAATTTTTTATTATGTCAACAGAAACAAATTTGAAAATAAAAGATGGTAACTGTTTAAAACACTTTGTAACTTATGGAACACATACACAATACAGACACACAAAAGCTTACTTTAAGATCAGAAAACTGTTGTTGAATTTTTGGTCGTTCTTGTCGGAACTTTTCAATATCCATCTTCAGTTTTTCTTCCCTTCTCTCTTTTCGCTTTTCATCCATCCTCTTATCAACAGCTTCATAAATGGCATCAGCTTCTTCATCATCTTTATCATATGGGTCTTTGCTACACAGGCTACCTCCATAGCCAGAAAACTATTAATAAAAGCAATAATGTTAGAAAATAAGCAATATGTTGTATGATAATATGGTCCACCCCAAGGCTTCATGCAGCACGCTCTATTTGGTACTCAAGAACAAACGGTTAAACCACATTATAGTGTGAAAGTATAAGTGAGGGCAGAATGTTACTCACAGATGAGCAAAAAGGCAGGGCCTTGCTGGAGAGGTACATTACACAAACTGATCATGTTGACATGGATTTGCACCAGATGGCTAGAAACACACTATCAGCGTCATTGGAACAAGTACTCCCTGAGGACCCAATCAGTTTTGATGATGTTGTTCGCACGATCAAGAATGTCACAGACAGCACCCCATAGCTGGATGGTATAAGATACAGTTTTTTCAATGGTGGCTGAACCTGACATTGTAAAGAGAATTACTGCAGACTTTAAAAAGAGCATCAGGGCTGGAGACGTCCAACAAGTATGGCAAAGATAAGTAGACACTGAGCCAATATCACATTATTATGATGCAGAATGTCTATGGTAAGGTTCTCAAAAAAGTCATCTCCAAAAAGCTAGTGGTACATCTTGAGATCAAAGGATTGTTGCCAAATACACCAGGTGGATATAGACCGGGCAGGGACACTGCTACCAATGTTTCCATCCTTGCTTATGTGTCTATGAAACTTTTCAAAGGAAAGAGGTGTCAGCACTGGCTGCCTCAATCTTGAGGATGCATACAATCGACTGGACTATGACACATTTGTACACATAATCAGTGAGTCAGGCTTTGACCCACAGCTCGTGCGCTGTTTGGCATTTGTGCTAAGGAAAGTGGGACTATGTTCGATACCTAGACATCTGAGCTGAGACATCTGAGCCAGGGTTGCCTCAAGGATCACCATTATCATCTGCTTTGTTCAATATATAGTCAGCGAACGTAACAGCAGTAGAAGATGGCCTGATTGTTTGTCATGCCTAGAACTAAACATTGTCCACACATAACCACTAACTTGCCACCTTTGCTTAGTGCCCAATTTTGGTACCTTTGATTCTACATTTCAAATGCAAATTAAGGGCTTTAGTGTCGCACTCCCCCAAAAAAAAAATCAACAATCCTTGACGTAAATCACAGCCATCTATAACTTTACTTTTTATTATTATTGCAGCAGCTATCACAAAAGCAGACCAAACATCAAATTGTTTTCAAGAACAAAAACAGGTGAAGGGTATTACGTGCATGTGTTCTGGAATCCCCTACAGTGTTCAAAGTGTATTCTGTTTTGATTGTAATAAACTTCATCATTGGAATACTGGTCAATAAGGCAGATAGGAAAAAGAACTGTTAAAGGTTGTGTTTGAAAAGTGTTCCTTGCTACAGTTTTTCCATATTGCAAGTCTGGCTTGCTGCAGGAGCTACTGAGTTAAGTGCTCTGTGCACACCGTGAGCAGTGTTTCATCCTGATTGTGTTTCGATATTCCGATTGCATACGATGAATGATATCATATGACGGGGATCAGATGGCTGTGTTCACTTTCTGTGTGGTTTCACCATATGTGCTTTTGACGTGTGCTCAGATTGCTATGATGGGGACTGCAGCTATCTTTCTTTGTTTGGGAGATAAGATATTAATTTGGATGGTTCCACTGGCACAGGCAATTGAGCAATTATGGACTTTAATTCATTTGCAATGATATCAGGGCCTTCCTTAACCATACAGTCAAGGTAGTACAACCAAATAGTTTCAGACCTCGATCTACTCTCGCCTTTGCATATGGAGCTATTGAGGTCGCAATAAGGGAATCCATCGAAAGAATGTCCTCACCTCAGAATCCGATCATCATACAGATAGTCCTGAATTCTGCAAAGAGCTCACTGGTTGGGGTTTTGTGGCATACCAATATGGCAGAGAAGTAGCTAAGGAATCTGGCAAGTGTAGCATTATGGTATCTAGCATGAGAATGGAGATAGAAGCAGCAACGGTGGCGATAACATGGTTGGTTACACAGAACATAGATCATGCACTCTTGGTAACTGACTCGCAAATGATGATACAGAAGACTGAAAGACTGACAGTATCTGCAGCTCTTGGATGGCTCTAAAGTGAGTGTGTTAACCTGGGTGTACAGACCATGAAAAGCTGGTGTACATGGCAATGAAATAGCTGATAAGTTTAGTGGCAGCTCTGGCACTGAGTGTGGAACTACTCTCAACAAAGAGGGAATCGCCAAGTTTATTCTTCATTCCTTAAGAGAAGAGGAGGAGAATGAGTAAGATAATGGTGTATATATTGAGAGACTCATGGAGTCTGAATGTGGAAATGGGATCTGGTCAATCTGGAGTGTTTAGTGGGGAAAAGCAGATGTATCTATAGTCAATACCTTACCAATACCAATCAGTCTGCATAAGCTTTGAGAATTGCAGGGACAGGCGGTGGAGTTGATATGGGGACGTCCTGACTGCAGTGAAACTGATTCCATGAATAAAATAGAATAAAACATTCTAATATAATATGCATTGAACTAGAAATAGTAACAAATTATGAATATCTGGGATCTGTAATAATAGAGACTGGGAGAAGGAGATAAAAAGATTAGCAGTAGCAACACAAAAATTAAATGCCATGAAGAACATATGGCTCAATACCAACAAAGTAATAAAACTAAAACTACTAAGGGCATGTATCCTCACAATAGCAACATGTTTTTGTGAATCACAGACAATCTCACAAACAACAATGAAGAAATGTTGTCCATTTGAAACAAAATGCTACAGAAAAGTCCTTGGTATGCCTATGATAATGAAAAAGAGCAATGAAGGAGTATTAAAAGACCTAAACATTGAAAAGAGTTGGTTTATTACTGGCTTATTAACATCTTGCAAAGAAAATTAAATACTACAGCCACATTAAGGGACACTGTTGGTTGGATAGAACAACAAGACATGGTTCCAGGAAGACAAAACAGGGGCAGACCAAGAAGAATGTGGTTTCAAGATATCAAAGAGACCTTGAACACTACAAGAGAAGATATAGGAGATCTAGCAAAAGTAAAGAGCCCCCGTCACGGCAAGTGACATATAGGGAATATGGTGTTAGTGACCATAAATTTTACAGACTTTCAGCACATGATTTTTGGGGTAATGTGGTCGGTATTACGTCCGTGCCGCTTCACTTTCCCAGAAAAAATCTGGTACCCATTTAAGGCTGGGTGAACCCGGAAGCCGTCGGTTGGGATCGAACCCTACCTCTTGTCCTTTGTAGTCCAGTTCACTAGCCACGGAGCTATCGAGGCTCTCCTATAGTAGATCTACTAGAGACAGATTTTTTTTTACAGGCTGTGTGAATGCAACATTCTACAAAGGACATGCAACCTGAATGTCATATGCATTCTACACATTTAATCAATTTTAACATTTAAATATAATCCTTTTAAAATATACGTACAAAAAATAAGATGCATCACCTATCTGTAATTCATGTTTACACGATACGTACGTCAAATTGACAAATGCCCTTTGTAGTTTGAAGAAATAATATTTTCTTTGAACTTTTTCTACAAATCTTTGCATTTATCTAAGAAAAGCTGCGAGAATATGGTGCAGGCTTGGGCCCAATTTATGACCCAGAGTTCAAACGCATAACGTTATGGCTATTGGATGGTGCTTGGTCTATTTACACGTCGGCCATCAGTCCAGCCAGCATGTTAGCTTTTATCTCAGCATCGTTCGTTGCATATCCTGTATTTACAAAATTTGTTTGATGTCTCACCAACAGCCAAAGAGACTTCCTTTCAGAAGCTTACCAAAAAAAAATTATTGCCCGTCTGGCCAAATTTACATATATATATAAAAGGTTTACGATGCATTGGCCTTTTTGACTAAACACACATGGTGCAATGACTTGTCAGGGGTCACCGACGAGAATAATTGGTGGTGGTGGGGGGTTGTGTGCAGCAAACTGTTGAATTCCAAGGTTGTTTATTTTTCCTTCATTGTTTTCACAGAGGTATCACAATCTAGGGTTAAAAGATTTTTGCCATATGTTTGTTTTGGGCTAATAGTTCTGACTCATCCTGCTCTTAACCATATTTTGTTCCTTGTGAATTTCAAAAGAAAATCCACTCTGACTCTGCAATACTGTTTTTTTTTTTGTCATTCACCAATGTCATCTTTCCAATTCCCTCATTAGTGGAGTTTATTTGGATTTTTTGCATGAGTTTATGATCGGCTGTTTAATTACACTATAATTTTTATATATATTGGCAGTCGGTGATGCACTATCCATCTTCTGGCATTCCCTGCAACTCAACTTTGGTTCTGAATGTGAGGACCTCGCCCATCCTTCTGAACCCTTTTAAAGAGGAGCCAAGAGAGAGAAAGTGCATTTTGGGCAAAGTACTATCTCCATATTATTGGCCCAGGCACAGCAAGCAAACAGAATGTCAGATTCATCCTCGTTAGGACAAAGAATGAAAACACCATCTCTCATACTCTGCATATAGAACGTAAGGACCATGTGTCCTGGTTTAAATAATAAACTCCTATGATGCAGCATTGATTGCTCACGAGTCCGACCTGCTCTCAATGATTGGCAATCTAGCTAGAACATGTGATTTATTTTCCTTGTCAATAAGTATCTAGAGGACTGTGATGCTTCAACAAGGTGTAGCCAATCCTGCAGCTATATTACTAAATGACACACCCCTTGAATCTGTTAGAAAATTCACCTATCTCGGGTCTGTGGTCCACCACTGTCTACCTTGAAGAAGAAATAAATGCCTAAAACGGAAAGGCAGCTTTCACATTTGGTAAACTTAAAGATAGAGCATGGGCCAACACTTATTTAAAACTCAGTACTAAGATTCAAATTTACCAAAGTTGCATCACTTCGATACAAATCAGAAACTTGGACTACCTATGCAGGGCAGGAGGAAAGGATAAATGGCTTTTATGTGCTTTGACGTTTTAATCAAAAGATCATGAACATCAAATAGCAAGACAAAGTAACCCACTTTAATGTCTTACATCAAGTCAAACTCCCATCCATCATGGCAACACTTAGGAGACATAGACTAAGGTGGCTGGGTCATGTAAGAAGAATGGCAAGCAATCATATTTCCAAACAAATATTGATGGCGAACTTAAGGATGGAAGTAGACCAAAGTGCATACCAGTGCTGAGATATAAGAATGATTGCAGGGCTTCATTCAGTTAATTCTCTATCAGTGAAAGAAGCTGGGAAAATATGGCTGCAGATCGTAGCACATGGAGAACAAAAATAAAAAATGGGACAGTATCTTTCGAGGCAGTGCTGATATATTCAGAAGACAAAAGGTACAGGAGAAAGGAGACAAGGCCTGGCACCTTGAATACATCTTATTCGTTCTGTGGATGGATCTGCCTATCCAATATTGGCAGATTCAGCCATCAGAGAAGCTGTTCAGCACAACAGGATCCAGCATAAGACACTAATATTTTAACCAAACTACTGACTTATCATGATTGCTTGCTACCAACCATCTGTCAAGACGCCAAAGGTGTATAATTTTATATCCTATACAGTCATTTATTTATGAAAGTATTGTTTTTTTTTATTATCATCTTTGCAGTTATCTATTTTTTAATCATATAACAGCAGTGATTGATAATTCAATTGAAATTAGGTTGGTCTGAAATGAATTAATTAAAATTACTTTTAGACAACAATTTAAGAATGAGAAAATAATTAACTTCAACAGCTAACAAAAAGGAAGTCACAAGGCAAAGAATGATTTAAGAATATTATTAATGTAACAAACATTAATTTCAAAGTATTTGGTACCTCATCATAATTAGCATCATTTAGATCTTCATCATCCTCTTCCTTATCCTGCTTATTTTTTTTGTTAGGTGGAGCATGTCTGTCTTCACTGAAAAGATGTAAACATGTTCATGAAATCTTACAGAAATAATGACATCCAGTATGTTAAAGTCATGAAAATCTTATATTTGAACAATAACTTCATAGACAATAAATAAAAACAATGACAGTATACTGTAATAACCAAAGTCAGAGCGTTATAACAAATAAAAATACGCCCAAAAACCTGAACCTACTTTTCTGTTTGATAACGACACCACATGTAATCCGGACACAGATTCTACATCAGTTGAGGCAACTCTCAATCAATCTTTGCCGTTCTCCTGGTTTAGGATTTATGTGAATGACTTAACATATCCGGACAGTTTCACAGTTAAACTAAATGGTTCTGTCTCATGTAACAATGAATCACGGTTTGTAGTTAGTTCGCATGAGATTGATGTCTTTTGCTCTGGGGCTGGTCTGATCAACAAGTTAATGACTGAAGGAGTGATAGTTGCAAATATCTGCTCCATCTACATTGGCGGGGGTCGGAATGTGGCTCTCAAACAAAACACAAACCAGACCGACACATTTAATGCTTGTTATACAAGAGACGGATGTGGACCAGAGGCTGCAGTTAATGGCAAAACAAAGACCAATCTCTATGACAATGACTGCACACACACACAATTGAGAAGTGAAACCAATTCTGTTTACTGGTATCTGAACTTTGCCACGCCACAGAAGACTCACACCATTCGAATTTATCATCGAGCTAGCACTATGATTCGGGTAAAGAATGCCATCTAAAGGCTTTCTCTGACAGTGGCGGTGTAGTGTTCCAGTATAATGATTTATCATACCCAAACATTTCTATGAACACTATTGTAGTCACCACACAAGCGACAATGGCACACATTAAGATTGAGTTCTCATCGACCATTTCGCACAGTGCACTGACGGTGAGTGAGGTGCAAACATTTACAGACACCTATTGTCTGGACGGGCATTCTTGGTCGTTTTGTGCAGTATGTAGTGGGTGCTGCAAAGGCTACAACGTCATCATCGGTACATGTCACGGCAACTGTTCACATGGGATCTATGGACATGACTGCTCCAGGTCTTGTCTTAGTGTCTGTCCTTTATGTCAGGAAAAATCCGGAAAATGCCTACAACGTAAACATCCTGGCTACACCTGTAGTGACACTTGTCCCGATGGTAATTTTGGGCTACAGTGCAAACAGACGTGTTCTGATGGCTGTGACATCATATGTGACCCGAAAAGTACAGACTGTACGTGCAAGGAAACGTACTACGGATCAGACTGCACTCTCAAATGTCCGGACAACTGTTTCAACGACACCTGTGAACAGTCAACCGGGAACTGTACAAGCAAGGAAATGTTCTACGGGTCAGACTGCACTCTCAAATCTCCGGACAACTGTTTGAACAAATCAGTTCAGAGGAAGAGGTATGTTTACAGCACTCGGAAAAATGACAAATAATCAACAACAGAAAAAAGTATATGGACCAAGGCAGGATCGAACCCGTACTCAGTGGCACAGCGCCTTGCCACAAAAAGCCAAACGCTAGGGAACACTGCCACTCAGCTAACTAAAAAATTAGATATCGTGGACAATGTCTTTTCACGAAGGCGTTCTCATGACTATAGCATAAGGCTACGATCACAGCTCAGAAATATTATTTTTCCTGTTAAGACAAGTATCTCCCGGATAGGGTAGGGCCGAATACTTGCGTTGCAGACAAACATTTAGGACAAAACAGCACGAATAGTAGTTTCCAATGGTTTAGACTGGAGACAAATAATAATAAATTAATATTATTATAGAGGGAAACTTCAGAGGCTGTTTGAACGAAACCTGTGAACAGTTAATCGGGGCCTGCGTCTCATATGTCGATGATTCCCACATTAAGAAGAGTCTGCCAACTGCAACAAACCCAAGCATATGGATACCTTAATCTGTTTCTGTGCTGGACATGGTTCATTTCTTGGTGTTTTTCCGTGAAGCCATGGCTCATATCTTGATGTGTTTCTGTATGCTGGCTATGGCTCATATCTTGGTGTGTGTAATGTTAGTCATATCTTATATCTTGGTGTGTCAGTGTTAATCATGTGTCATATCTTTGTGTGTGCATGTTTGGGTTAGTGATATCTCATATCTTTCTGTGTGCATGTCTGTGTATGTCACATCTCATATCCCTGTGTGTGCATGGCTATGTTAGTCACATCTCATATCTTTGTGTGTGCATGTCTATGTTGGTCATATCTCATATCTTTATGTGCATGTTTATGTTAGTCATGTGTCATATATCTTGATGTGTGTTAGTGTTAGTCATGCCTCGTAACGCTGTGTGCATGTCTGTGTTGGTCACATCTCATATCTTTGTGTGTGCATGTCTGTGTTAGTCACCTCTAGTGACTCGGCAGATGGTGCTCGTAAAGTTGGGAGGGCCGACCATCTAAGGACAGAATCCCCCTACAGAAAAGATCATCTGTCGCCTTGCAGGAAGATTGGGGACAATCAAAGGCTAAGGAATGCAAACCTGAATAAAATGCTGGCTGAAATTGGATGCACTGGGCCACTGGCGTAGAACACAGTGCAACGTTTTAATGGGTGTTCAATCAGAATGGATCTGGCAGACTCTAATTGTGATGTTCTGTCTGTGAGGGCGATCAACACACTTAACCTGACAGCTGACTTCATGTGAGAGTCTGGAATCCTACTCTGATTGAGTCCTGATCGCAGAGAGAGAAATAAAACTAGCACTGCCTAGATGAACTGCACAATAAAAATTATGTGCATATGCCTACTTGATAATAGACAAACTCAAGGAGAAATAATTATAACTAAAAATAAATAATTGACACTACTTGTCTATTCTCTATTTATGTGAAAACTTAAGTGCATGGATGACCTGCCAGTAAATTACCTTTGCAATTTAAGACTTTCAAGTGACAACTGGTGTCAGCAAATTTATCTCCAGTGACAAACACTGTGCTGAAGTGTAGGGTTTTGAATCCTGATTCAGGCTGCCTATTATTTTTTATTGTTCTTTCTGGATTTTCTAAAGCTCTGTTAACTTTAGATTATGATTCCTATCTGTGGGTTACGTTTTCATGATACCGTGTAAAAATTACTACCACTTAAATGTTACATTTGAAGTTCCAAAAAAAGTATTTTCTATGAACTTTTGCTGCACAGTTGTATTTACCCTAGCACAGACACGGGAATCGGATGCTGTAATAATTTTCTTGGTTATGTTTGATTTAAAGCCTGAAATATGAAAACAGCGTGTCATGGCTACCAGAGGTGTTACATTGTCTATTCACATGTGACAAAGCTTTCTTTGGTGTCTGGCAGATGGCTGAGTAGATTTCCCACATCATAAGAAAAAAGTAAAAAAAAAATTTTAATTTCTTGAAAATTTGCAAAATTTTTTTAACAGCCCTCTTTCTATGTTATTGTTGTGCTTTTCACGACACGCTTTTTAAAAAAAGTCTAACATTAAAGGAAACAAATCCAACACTTAGGGGTCACAGGAAGTAGGAAGAGGTACGGCCATTGTATAAATAAACAGGGGGGGGGGGGGGGGGGGGGGGGGGGGGGGGGAGGGGGTGTGTCGTCGCAGCTCTGCCTAAAAATCAACTGTAAAGCAGAAATGATTACCACATTGAATCCCTGTGTCTCAGCTTGGGTAATTACACAGCTGCATAGCAACAGTTCAAAGAAAATGTGATTTTCTAAATTTGAAATGCTACATTTGAGTGGTGGTAATTTTTACTACAGTATCATAAACAAATGAAGTCAGACATAAGTAATGTAATTAAGGGTTAAAAACATAAATTAATTAAATAAAAATAACACACTTATTTCTTTTCCATCGCTTGTCTGTTTCATAATGTCTACAAAAGCAGCCTAGTTTTTTTTTATGTATATTGCTGTGTTTAAGAGTTCCTCAGCACTTCCAAAAAGTTTGGTGTGGACGTGCATTGTGCATTTCTGTAGGATAGTGTTGCTCCCAGCAATTGCCTAAACATGGAACTGTCAGTGAAAATCTCCAGTTAAAAGTAAATTAATTAAAAAACAGAAATATCCTTAAAGCACTTTTTTAAAGAAGAAGCATGTTTATAAAAGATAGTCTGCTATATTTAGCCCTATTTTCTTTACGTATTACATTCCCACCAACATGTCTCCCATATTATTTCCAAATGTACTTAGAAGTTTAATAAAATACTCACGGGATATCATCAGCATCCCTTGCAGGTCCAATATCTGATCTTGTTGTAAAACCTGTAGCACTGAAAAGAGTTAGAGACAGTAGGATGTAAATCTCTTATACATATGAAACTTAAAAAAAAAATACTATTAAATATGCATGTGATTCCACAAAGTCAAAAAGAAGCATAAAACATGATATCTGTAAGTATTCTGGTGTCAGGGTGCTGCAATAGCTCAGTGGTTAGTGAAATGGACTACAAAGGACAAGAGGTTGTGTTCGATCCTGATCGACGGCTCCCGGGTTCACCCAACCTTAAAATGGGTACCGGATTTTTTTCTTGGAAAGTAAAGCGACACAGGCATATTACCGGCCACATTACCCCAAAAATCATGTGCCAAGGGTCTATAAAAAGTATGGTCACTAATCTTTACTTTTTGTATTCTGGTGTCAATAATCTTATGTATTGATTGTGTTTGGATCATCATCAATGCACATGGGACAAATCCATAAGTGTTCTGATATCACCCTCGAGAAAATCTAAGGAGAACCCTGACCCACATGACATGCACAAACTCTAGCACGGCCTAGAACCCACAGTACAGGTAGGTTTCTGCAGACAATTTGCCTGGGAAGCGACCAAATTTATGGCCTACACTTTTCAATTTTAACTGCCATGGCAGGGTTATTTAACATGCTCAAGTACACACAGAACCTCCTGTTTACTGCCATTTTCAAAGAGTACTAGACTTTGGGTATCACTACTCAGAGACCAAGGGAGGGTACAAAGAAATCATGGATTAATTTATCTTTTTTTTAAATCACCACTGCCTGTGGTGAAATTTTTCCTGGATCCTTCCTGTCCAGAGACTACAAATGCACCCTTCCCCCAATATATTATTTATTGGTTTAGTTTAGTCGACAGATCATCCTCATTGCACACCATGCATGTCCATAACAACTTAGATCTCCTCTCCAGTATGTTCCTCCTCCTCAGTGTGTGGAGACTGATGACTCCAGTTCTGCACTGATTTGTTATCCATCTGTATTTCCACATGTAGTACTCCTTTCTGGTATCTCCAAGTTTGACCTGATGGTTGTGCAGTCTGAACAAGGTTGTAGATTACTGATTGAATCATCAATGTGCCCTGCCATCGCTTTAGTTACTACCATGATTTCCATAAATATCTTTAAAAGAAAACTGCTAGAACAAAAAATTCATATAGGAGAAGGTGTATCTTGGTGTACGCCCTATGGGCTGGTTACGGCTCGAAAGGTCAATAGATAGATAGATAGATGATTTCCATGGTCAAACTATTGGTAGTTACTGTGAAAGCACCACTTTCCTCCTTTGCTGTTCTTCCTCTGACCTTGACCATGAAAGCCCACAAGCTCCGACTGTGCCGAAAAACAGATCTATCAATGTAAATGCCATATCTTCAAGTAAATTTTCATAGATCAAGGTCTACATCACTGTCTCCATGACTACAGGGTCTAGTCTGCATTCTCTGTTCAAAGTGATATAAACCGAAAAGGACGTGGAGCGATCTGCTGGCACCCGTATCCATTCTTCCCTGCGTTCAACGTCCACAAGCAGACAAATCTTTTGAACAATGTCCTCATCCCATATTATCCATGATCTTCTTCTTTTGAGCCTGATGCCCTTTCTCCTGCCAATCTCACTACGTAATGGATGTACATTAGCATTATTTCTTAGTATATAATGTAGACATAGAATGAAGTACAAGAAATGATAGATATAATAGTTAAAGAAAGCAACAAAAAAGGTCTCAGTCTGAATAGTAAGAAAACAGAAGTAATGGTCATATCAAATTACCATCATCATGCAGCATAAAAATAAACAGAACAAATCTGAAACAAGTGCGAAACATCAAATACTTGGGTACAATAATAACATCAGATGGAAGATGTACCACAGAAATAAAAAGCAGAGGCCAAAATAGCATTTCAGAAAATGAAAAAAATACCTTATTCGACAAATCTATGTCAATAGAAGTGAGAAAGAGAGTTCATCTGTGATAGAACCAATTCTGACCTGAGAGAGAGAGAGAGAGAGAGAGAGTGAGAGAGAGAGAGAGTGAGAGAGAGAGAGAGAGAGAGAGTGAGAGAGAGAGAGAGAGAGAGAGAGAGAGTGAGAGAGAGAGAGAGTGAGAGAGAGAGAGAGAGAGAGAGAGAGAGAGAGAGAGAGAGAGAGAGAGAGTGGGTTATTATTATTGCACTCTGAACATGTCCATATGTGCTCAGATCCCCTTATTATACAGTGACTGATGACTCCTGCTCTGTGTTGGTTGATAAGTCCCTTCATGTGCCCACTAAGCCTCTTCAACAGCAGACAGTCGGGAGGAAACAGCTGATAAATTTTACGACGAGTTAAATAAGGCACTTCATGAATGCAAACTACATGAAAACACCATAGTTCTAGGGGATCTCAATGCAAATGTAGGAAAGGAGAGAGTTGAGGAAGTAGTTGGTTATTATGTCTTAGGCGAGAGGAATGAGAGGTGACAAACATTGACTGGGCAAGAACACAAAACATGATAATAGGAACGACCTCATTTACACAACATCCAAGACATCTGTGGACATGGAAAAGCCCAGGAGACAACGCATGTAATTAAATTGATTACATAATGATAAACAATAGATTTAGAAACAGTCTGGTATGGGTGAAAACTAGAAAAGGGGCAGATTGCAATATTGATCATGCACCAGTTGTGGGAAAGCTTAAAGTAAAATTAAAAACAACAAAACGAGCCTCAGTTAACATCAAGTTAAATTTAGATTTATTAAAATCAGACAAGAAGCTGCAAGACAAATATAAAATCACAATTCAGAACCGGTACAATGCAATAGAGAAAATACAAAGCATTGATGAAAAGTGGGAAATGCTAAAAGAATCATCAAAAACCAAAAGAGTTCATACCATCTGTGAGGACAAATTCAAGAAAGAAATGAATGACAGATGACATTTTGCAACTAATGGATACAAGAAGAAGAAATAAAGAAAATTAAAATGAGTATAAGAGAATAAAGAAATTGTAATAAAATGCAAAATGGCTCAAACAGAGATGCAAAGAGATTGAAATGCAACAAAAAGAAGATGCCAAAGTTATATACAAACAAATTGAAGAATTAACAGGAAGAAAAATGCAATCAAGAATTGGATGTTTAAGATCAAAGGAAGGAGAACTGTTGATTGAACAAGAAAGCATAAGGGAACGATGGACAGAATACATTAAAGATCTTTATAATGATGAACGAACAGAAGTAAATATTAAGGATAATGGAGACGGACCAGAAATGCTCAAAGAAGAAGTGGTAGACGCCTTGCGCAATATGAAAGCAGGAAAAGCTCCTGGACCAGACAATATAATCAAAGAAGAGATTGAAGCCATGGATGATTTTCGAATAGAAACAATAACAAAAATATTGAAAGATATCTACAACAGCGGATATATACCAGATGACCTACTCAAATCAATATTCATAGCCCTACCAACGAAATCTGGTACGACTTAAAACGATGATCATCACACAATAAGCCTAATGAGTCACATGACTAAAATATTACTAAAAATCATCATGTGAAGAGTGTGAAACAAAATCAGCCCAGAAATTAGTGATGAAAGCACCAAGAAATAATACAAATTTTAGAAGGCATAAACACAGACAGCAAAGATCTAAGAATTATAAAGAACATGTACTGGCAACAAATAGTGGCCATAAGAACTGGAAATCAATTGGGAATGTTTCAATAAATAAAACAGGGTGTTAGGCAAGGTTGTGTGCTGTCACCAGATTTGTTTACTATGTATCATCATCATCATGTGCCATACCAGTTGGCGTAGGCGATCATGTCCTTCTACAATCTTCTATCTACAGTGCATCGCATCAGTTCTGTTGTTGACTGTTTTCTATGCAATGACACCAAGCTATCCAGTGTTTTCTCTCTTTGTCGTCAGCGACCTCTTTTTCTTTTATTTTGCCAGTTGTAACCAAGTATTCAAACTTTCCACTTCTCATGATGTGCCTAGAAAATGTTGATTGTTTCTTTCTGACGTTTTTTAGGAGCTCCCTTTTTGTGTTGGCCTCTTTGAGAACTTCCTCATTGGTCTTTTTAGCTCTCTGTGTCCTCTAATCGTCTTTTCATTTGTTTGTCTACTGTCCATAATTCACTTCCATAGGTCAGAATTGGTTCTATATAGAACCGATGAACTCTCTCATTTTATTGACATAGATTTGTTGCATAAGATATTTTTCATTTTCTTAAATGCTATTTTGGCCTGAGCTATTCTGCTTTTTAGTTCTGTGGTGCACTTCCATCTGATGTTATTATTGTGCCCATTTTTTTCAAATGTTGCACTTGTTTCAGATTTGTTCTGTTTATTTTTATGCTGCATGGTGGTGATTTAATATGTATACTGAGATTATTTTAAGATCCATAAGGGGCACACCTGGAATAACAATCGGATGTCATAATATAAATAATCTAAGGTAGGCTGATGATAGTCTTAATTGCTAAGAGTGAAAATGAGTTACAAGATATATTAGACATTATAGTGAAAAAAAGCAAAAATAAAGGACTCAGCCTTAATAGCAAAAATACAGAAGTAATGGTAACAACAAAGAAAAAGACATCACCTCAGTGCACAATAAAGACAAGTGGAACAATATTAAAACAGGTAAATAAATTTAAATATTTGGGAACTTTGTTAACAGACGGTAGATGAGGAAGATACTATGCAATCCATTTTTGACAACAGAAACAAGAAAAGAGTTCTTTAATGTTATGTAAAGCCAGTCTTAACATATGGGTGTGAATTATGGACAAAAGGACAACAGACAAGAAAATCACAGTTCTGAAAGAGGTCAAAGTAAATAGAGAGCTAATTTCCAATACTAGGAAGAAACAATTATTATTTTTGGCCATGTAATGAGAAGGGAACAGCTGAAATATATTGTAATAACTGGGAAAACTGAGGACGAAGAGATGGCAATCAGTTGACAGTGAAAATAAAAGAAGCATTCCCAGCAGCAAAGGACAATGCATTATATTGGCAGTAGAGAGAATGGTCTTGTTAATGACACACAACTTATTTTTCAATCAAAGTCTAACGACAATAGGGACTACCACACTGAAATGAATGGACAAATTTTCAGAGACTGGATAGTGGACACTCTACTCTCCACTCTGGATAGACCTTCATGTCTTGTAATGGACAATGCATCCTATCATAATGCGGTAGCACTGGAGGACAAAGTTCCTAATTCGTCAAGCATAAAAGATCTTACAAACTAAGAAGACAAGTTAAATCTAATTGATAAAATAATTGCAAAGTATGGCCACACATCTCTTCGCCTCCCATCTTATCTTTCGCACCTCAACCCAATAGAACTTGTGTGGGCTTAAGTCAAAGGGCAAGTTGCTGCGCAGAACACAATTAAAAAATTTTGTGATGTTAAAGAATTGACGTGTGATGCCCCTCAACGATAGATATTGAATACTGGGCAGTTTGTCCAGCCAATAACAGTTGTTAACCTCTTAGAGACTTCTGATTCGGATGGGAATGAGATAAGTATGACATGTGCACAATTTTGTTGATGACACTCTTACTATTTGCTGACTATGTGTGTTTGGTGTTCTGGTTGTTCCATATATTTTGTTGATGACATGCCTCCTGCTAATAAATAGTATTTGGCAAATATGTGTGTTTGATAAAGTTTACCTATCTCTATGACGAAGATATAAAATCAAATAAAAAATGTTGCCCTTTTCCATGAAAAAGAACTACAGAAAATCATCAGTTTCCGAGATAATTGATTAACTCTGTGAGCATGAATTTGTGAACAAACTATAGTTTACTATTCACTTTTTTTTACTTCTTATGGCTGTTTAAAAATTACAGCCAAATTATAATTTAATTAATTCACTTAAAATGTTTAAAAATTAATAACTCATTTCTAACTTTCGCACGGATTTAACAAAAATACTATTATACTTGATTAAAAGAGTTCTTAAATGTATGTAGAGCCAGTCTTAACATATGGATGTAAATCATGGACAATAGGACAACAGACAAGAAAATCACTGGACTCTGTAGAAATGTGGTTTTACAGAAGAATGAAAATGTTCTGAAAAAGGTCAAAGCAAAAAGAGAGCTAATTTCCAATAATAGGAAGAAACAATCATCATTTTAATGATTTTTATTTTTTTTTGTCCATTTCATGAGAAGAGAACAACTGCAATATATTGTTACAACTGGAAAAATTGAGGGACGAAGAGATAAAAGGGAAGCAAAGAGAGAAAATACCAAACAGCTTAAGAGAATGGCTTGGCAGAAAGTCAACAACAACAGAAAAAGAACTGTAGAGATCGAAAGTTGTGGAGAGAGTCAGAACAGTCTCAGAATAGTCTGTTTTTTTTAATTATGATGTTTCAATTAATTTAATAGTTTATATAAGTTTTAAAAAAAACAGTAATGGATTTTAAAAATTCATTTGTCATTTAAATATAATATATGCGAAATTTTAAAGGGATCTGAAAATGGTGTAATGTCTAAATAAATATTTAAAGGCAGGGACTATCGCCTTTATAAACCATTATATTGTGCCATCATAATTGGCCAGCTCTCAATTTTCCACGCATGGACAACTTTCCAAACGGGCCCAATGATATTTTTAATTTTACTCTATGCCCCTCTTAATCAATTTTAGACAAAATTAATTCATTAAAAATTAATAACTTTTTTTCTAATTGTCATACAACCATAATTAATGTATCATTGTGTTGTTTAGCTTGCATTGAGGGCTATCTAGCTAGCTTGTTTTAAATCACAACAGACTATTTTGAAATTTTTATCAAAGTACCTCCTAATAGATCACCACCAGAATAGGCCCGGTACTTGAATTTATAATTTTAAGGGACCTAACTATCAAACACTAAATTTCAAGTGACCATTTTAAATATATTATATTATAGTAAGACTAGTCTCAGTAATTAGACAATTAGACCAAACGTAACAAACATTAAAAATGCACGATAATAGGGGGTTTTAATATGATAGCTAGGATTAAAATGTAAACTTTTGTTTTATATTAATTATGAAAATTATAATAACATATATTTGGTTAAGTTACCCTCTTCCAAGCCCAGGGACATATCCCAGAGGTGCAGGAAGACCAATGAAGGTCTTTTTACGTTTGTTCACAAATGACTGTACCGACATATTTAATAATAATGATATAATATCGTCGACTTGTCGTTGTCGTTAGTCCGCAATATCACCCGGAAGTTGTTTCTGCAATAATGGGCGATTACTGCTGCGACCCAGCCTGTGCCTGTGAATCAGTATCATCTTTTGTCTTTTTGTTCATTTCTTGGCATTTGAAAGTTTCGCTACCTCGGAACAAACTCTTTGTCTTTTTTTTTTAATGCCACAAGCTGTCAAGTAAAGTCCTTTCTTTTATTGTTATCAGTCCACTTGAAGTGTGTGCTTGTGCATACAGTATTGAGTTATTTGCTGGTCATCATCATTGCACTTCGAACAGGTCCTAGGTGCTCAGATGCCCTCCTCAGCAAGTCCCGCAGTGTCCAGCGACTGACGACTCCAGTTCTGTGTTGGTTGATCCGTCTTCTTATACGTCCATTAAATCTCTCGTTTCTGGCTGTACCCATTTTAACAATTTAACTCCCATCTCTTTCATCCGAAGCAGTGACGTGGACTCATAACGTATGCACCACTGTCTTCCTTGACTATTCTACCTGCCGAGCGTGCTGTAAATGCCCATGCACTCCTTTGGCGTCATATTACTGATCCGTCTGTATAAATGACTGCATCTTTCTCAACGGTGTTGTCCCAGAAGAGAGTGTTGACTTCCGCAACGACCACGACTGAGTTCTGTTCCCTACTTTTCCTGTCGAGTGTGACAACACACGAGAATGTCCTCTAAAATGACGTTGACACCGGTATCCACTCCTCGTCAGCGTTGATATTGGTAAGCCCACAAATATGTTTGATGAAATCTTCTACTCGGTCCACAGATGATTTGCCTCTTTTTAGCCTAACACTCTTCCATGTGTTGAGCTCGTGCAGTAATGGATGCTCTTTATCTGCACTTATTTTCAGGTATGCTCGTGCCCTCCAGATCTTGATTCTGTCATCCATGGTTGCAAAATCAAGAAGATGACCCATTGCCTACACAGGAAGTGTCCCTCGTACACCCCAAGATAATGCGCATAGCTTCATTCTGTATTTTCTCTTCAATTTGCTTCGCGCTGACAGTAAGAACTGCCAGGGCATACTCGATTGGTATAAGGACTATTATGAAACAGAAGGGTAAGTACCATCTGCTCGATGTTGGTAGATGCCAAGATTCAAGGTGGCTAATCCTTTGCAAAATTTTGTTATCACATGGTTGACGTGATCCTGAAAACACAGGTTGCAATCAATCTTAACGCAGAGGTACGTCTTAACCTGTCTCTGGTCACATCATCAGCTCCCATTCGTACCACCGGTGTTTCCATGTTAACCTTATGATTGTTACTGGAGAACGATGCAACTTATTATCGTTATCGTTATATTGCGTTATTAGGATTAACAAATGCACCTGGCAGTAATTCGTATGAATCCACTGGCACGGACGGTTGAGCAATTATGAATTTTAATTCGTTTGCAATGATACCGAGGCCTTCCATAACCGTAACGTGATACTCTATACCACGAAGAGATGCGATCGAGTTCGTTTCGCAGTGTGGAGGCGGTTTCACGGCTGACTCTTCTCTGCCGAAATACCAGAATGTCATCAGCAAAAGTCATAGTTCTTCCCCTCCCATCCAGTTGTTGTTCCGTGATCGTTATTGTGTACACGTTAAATAGAACTGGTGACAATTGTGAGCCTTGTGGCAGCTATAGACTAAAGGATGTTGGTTCGGATGACAAACTTCCACATCTGAGTATCACCATCCTCTGAAAACAGTGCTGCAGCTATCCATCTTATGAGGAAGGAGTGCACCACCTGTTTGAGGAGCATGTGCATGAGATATTCAAATGATACTCTGTTGTATGCATCCTCCAGATCTATAGCAGCAGCGTGTCTCCTCTCGTCTGTGGAAGCCTTAGAAGATGTCATAGGCGAAGACTGGCGCATTGAGATATGTCTCTCATATACATATAATTGATCAGTTTAACCTTGTCGATTCTGGATTTGATAGATCATTGTCTTTCAAATACCATATAAAAAGTGTGGTTCAATTAGGATCAGGAAAGGAGTGAACGCTGTAAAGACTATGGCGAGGTCTGGTTTCTATCAACGAAAGCTATTCAATTCCTTTTAATGCAGTCATTAGTTTTGTCAGTCGTCGACTGCGGGCTGTGCCTTCTTACTCAGCTAAGTTGGAAAAGGTACAGAACGAGGCTATGCGAGCAATGCTGGGATGCACCCACAGCCAACTATAGCTTTACTAAGGCCCGCGGGCAGAAAATAAAACCGGAAAACACTCAAGCTAGCGTGACGTTTTCGGCTATAGACGGCTGACGTCACTCTACCTACAACCGCCCCTGCTCGCAAAACTGACGACGTCATGCTAGTTGGAGGTTTTCTTGGAATGCTCTCACAGCCCACAAGCCTAAGCAAATCTATAGTTAGTTGAGGGATGCACAAAGGATACGCCATTCCTAGCTATGCTATTTCTATTGGAACTCCCAAGCATTCAAGCACCACACAAGTACATGCAAGCGAAAGCGAAACATTTTATAAATTTTTTGTATTCCAATTGAGAACATTTCTCAAGTAGTATTTTGTATTTCTATAAATTCACAAAGTGTTCTTTTATATAAGTTGTACTGTTACTAATTTCCACAAAATGAAAAACTACTCGTATGTTCATTTGTTCCGTTTGAGCAATATCGATTGATAATTATCTCATGACATCTTGCCTTAGCAATATATTGTAATATTTTCTTTCTATTTTTATTATCGCATCTGGAGAGTTTTTATTTATTTTTTATTAACGTTTCTTTCACAGATATTTCACATATCTATTATTCCCTGAAGGTGTTTGTTTACCATTAGATCAGATTTAGTAATCTTAAAATTTTTTAATTGTCTTTTTCCACGCGAAAACAGATGTTCTGAATAGCTAGTTAAGTCATCTCTATATCTGAAAGTGTCACACACAAATGAATGACCAAGTGAAACTGGTTTCCAGGACACATAGCATATCCTCTGGAACAAAAATGCAGATCTGAACTTATGAACAAAAGACCAGATGGAATGCCTCTCCTACCAGAACGGGGTGGCTGCAATAGGTGGAACTTTTTGCATCAGTTAAAAAACGTCCCATATGTTAAACGACGGGGTATGCCGTACGAGTAAGTGCCACATTAAAAGCTCCTTCCATGGGGAAGGACAGTAGTAGGTGTGGCTGTTTACCCATTCTAAAAGTGCACGGACATGCACCGAAAGACAATAGATTTGGCAACGAAACCGCACGAAACTTGCACCAAACCCGTGCAAAAGTCCGATAATCGGCTTATTATCTCGGTGGTCGTGATCGGTAATCGGCTTATCTCGGTGGTGTGCGTTGGTGCGTGACGATCTCGGTGGTGTGCGTTGGTGCGTGACGGCTTATGATCGGCTTATCGCGTCGCTAGCTCGCCGGTTATCGGACAGCGGTTCTCTCGGGCGACAGCGGTTCTAAAACTTGTGGCGGGTCGTCGCCGGCTATCTCGCGGGTCGGATGGCGGGTCGTCGCGTGGCGTGCGGGTGGGGAAAGGGGGGGTGCCTTAATTGGTCGAGTGTTATCATCATGTGTGGGTATTAGGCAACAGGAGGCGACATGTAAAAAACGCTGACAAGCAATTATTAGTATCGTTAGCATCATGTACCAGGTGTGATTATAGCGATTTTTTTTTCTCTCTAATGCATATCCAAGCTAACTCAAGTCAAATAAAAATCATGTGCCACCCTCATCATCATCATGTGCCACCCTCAACACCATCCTTTCATGTCCTATCATCATCATATGCCACCCTCAACATCAACCTTCATATCCCATCATCATCATGTGCCACCCTCAACATCATCATCATGTGCCACCCTCAACACCAATCACCCCTTCCTATCATCATCATGTGCCACCCTCAACATCATCATGTGCCACCCTCAACACCATCATCCCTTAATGTTTTATCATCAAGCCACACAAAGTATCAATCATCTCTCTCTCTCTCTCTCTCTCTCTCTCTCTCTCTAATGCGCATCCAAGCTAACTCAAGTCAAATAAAAAAACAAAAACTTCCAAGATAAGTTTAAACGAAACAAATTTATTTAAAAATATATAAGCATAAATATATAAGCATTAATAAAAAAACGTCATTTGTTTCCCTGGGCCTGGTAGGTTTCAAACAACTAAACATGAAAAAGAATTACTAAACTCAATTAAGACATGCCCTAAAAAATTTAAGATACAACAGCCTACTAAAAGTAACATCAAAAGATGGACAAGTTCAATCTATGACAGCCTGCACCATCAACGCAAGAAAATCAGTAGAATGGCGATCCATGGTAGCCACCCTTCGTTGTGGAGAGGGCACATGCTGATATGTATATATATATATATATATGAAAATTAATATATGAGAGTATTAAATGTTTAAAGGGCAGGTGGTCACGTTGTCAGAATGAACCTGTCGCTTGATGTAGAAATAGGAGAGTGAGTTCCGGTGTTGTGTATATGTGTACACCGACCCCTTGTGTGTTTTAAACCCTATGTTTTTACCACCCCCGGCTTGTTTATTGGTTAGGACCTCTGTAAAAGTATCCTTATCTAACTTATTATGGTGTTTATTAAGTCCCTTGGTGCTAACTTTCGCGTAATCACCAAAACAGTAATAGGTCTTGCTACACAAGGATATCATTCCATCCCCCGAATATTCCAACTTGAACAGACCAGGAGTCCGTTTGTCGTATAACTGTCTCGCCTTACAATCTGAACAGTCATACTTTACGGTGCCCCTGTGGCGAATGAAATCTGCGTGATGGACTTCACAAGTCTCTGAGGGGAACCATTTGTCGTATTGTGAGAAAAACTCGTTTACCATATCAGTTTTAACGACCTCTTCTAACGATGACTCGCTGAGGGCCAAGTACAGACTATCAGTATCCATTTCACAGAGTTGAAAGTCGGACCTCTCTACGAATCTATCCAGGAAATCATAATAAAATTCCAACATCCTCAATTTGGCGTATTGGTAGACGAAGAAACCAATCTGTGACGGAAGATCCCACAGGATACTTCGTTTTCCCGTCGACACCTCGTACAGGTCCGCACCAATATGCGTCATGTTTTTAAACCGTGGGTTATTTACCAACTTGGATGTATCGGACCCCTCTTTAACATATGTCACGTCCACGTGTTTCGCCATATTGGTTAGAGTCTTTCCATAGGCCGAGTTTCCAAGGAGTTTCATCGTATCGCTAACAATCGATTGATTTGTATTTAAATCACCAGCCCGACGCGCCTGTGTGACCTTGTCACCAAACTCCTTAAAACAACTAACGGGTAGGTACTCTACCACCTGATATATTCTAGTTACCTCCAACCCATTCCCTAAATACCACTTTAACAGGGTGTGGCCAACAGAACCTTTGTTCCACTATAACTACCCACGAGCGTACGTCTGGGGGTACGCAAGAGCTTGTTTTTGGTGGCGTACTCACGCATAAAGGGACCGATATCGTCTATACCAACATCTACATTTTTAAAGATGGGGGTCATCTCGCTAAAATGGGCCTTTAATCGATCGGGAACGTGAATGTCACACTCAACGAGACCGAAAAACGACTCGTTTGAAACGGCTGTTATAATGGCTTCATCTGTGATGGGTTTATGTTTAGCAAAAGAGGGTTTAGAACCAGGCAAGTTCTCACCTAGGAAGAGTTGAATGGACGGTGTTGTTTTCTTTAGTTTTTGCCACTCGCATTCCCACATAACGACTACGTGAACATCGTCGAGGTTCTTTAAATAAGCCGTTATTTCACAGGTTTTTCGGTACAATTTAGCCAACTGAATATTATTCACCGGATTGACTTCGCGACCCCGGGTGATGTCACAGTTTGGATGACCGTGAAAAAGACAACCATGGTAATTATACACGGTCCTATTGGATTTATCCCACCCATCCACTCTAATTTTACGTGTACCCAAAGCCTTCTCCCGAGCGTTAAACTGGGTTTGCAGTTGGACCTGGTTTTGATGGGAAATCCAAGTCAGATACTCTCGACACTGACGCGTGTAATAGTTCGTCTTAAGGGGTTTATACCCATCTTCAGCCTTGCGTATGACCGTATAATCGGTAGGCATCTTTTGCATAAGTGCCCACAGATAAAGGGCGTTGGCGTCATAACCTTTAATGCTGCGTACCACTTTGTTACTGTTTCTGATAAAAGTTTTATCCTTTTCGTGGTACCGATGAAAAATGATAGACCGGGCCTCCGACGATATTCTGTCTTATGGTATGATGCAAATCGGCTTCCTTTTTTCCAATCAGTGAAAAGCCAACATCTCGGGGGAGAGTTTTAAAAAGGTACCTAAGAGTTTATTCCCGGGACCGAAATCGCGTTCTTAAACATATCGATGTTCAAAGCCTCGTAAAACCAAACCTGCTGTTGTAAGGCTTCTAAGAAGGGGACTACATCTTTGTTATTATACCACACCAAAAAGTCCCTAAGGGTCGTCATCTTATTGTCCTTCCAAACCTTTTTACATAGATCGTACTCCGTATCCGAAATATTACAATTTTTTAGGCTGGAAAAGAACGCTTCGTGTGGGGGTAACTCCGTCTCATTCAACTTGTTTAAATCGGTTACGTATTCGTAACAAAAAACACCCTTGGTCTCCTCTACTTTGTAAGCTGCTAAGTACTTGCTGTAACTGAAACCTGGCGCTAGATAATTTATGATGTCTAGGAACTTTAGCCTCTTGCTGGCGAGACACATGATATTATTGTTTCGCTTAATTATAAATTTTTTTTCGCCGAGTCGGTTTTCTTCTATCCGACCCTCCGCCTCAACATCCTCTCTCTCACCTTCCCAATCGTCCTCCTCTTCATCATCCTCGCTCTCGCCTTCCTGATCGGCGTTGGAGGCGGTAATGAAGTAATTGATTAAATAGGGCTTTATTAAATTTAGGTCGTACTTGCCCGAGTTGAAACCTATCACCGGGAGCTGTTTCAAGTAAGCTTTTAGACGACCTGTCAGGTCGGACGCCTCCTCCTCCGGACCACGCCTTTACGCACACTCCGCCAGGTTTTTAAATACTTCTTTGTAATCTTTTTTTAAAATGTTGTAAGCCTCCTTCGCAATAGCGTTTAAATATTTAAGCATTTGATTTATCAACTTCTGAGGATCGCCCTCGGTGACAAAGCAGACAGGCTCTCCAAACCCTGGGACGTTAGACGCCACGGATACGAACAGTGGGACATGTTTTGCTAAAAAAAGATGTTGTAGCAGAGCCAACTTTTGTGGTGGCTAAGTCGGTATTATCAAAATAACACTCGAAATCAAAAGTGGCCCTATAGGGATACCCGAAGCCACCGGGTACGCCAATACATTCTTCCTCTAGGGCCTCCATAATAGTCTCGCTAGGTGTATAAATTCCCCCTCTAAAAAAATCTTTCGACATACCACCACTGCACATTTCTTCATGTCTGGTAATATCACCATAAGAAGCCCATAATTTCCCACACTGTGGACAAGAGTAGGTGCTAGCTGCTTTATTAATATCAGTAATGTACATGAAATGGTCCTTATGAACCAGGATGTGCATGGTGGTAGGATATGAGCCCCTACTTCTGAGTTTAGGACAAAGAACCGCTTCAGCATTGAACTCAAACACATCAATATTTATACCAAAACACTCCTCTAAATGTGGTAGTTGTTGTAAAGTTACACCTGGAAAATTGTTTACGAAAAGTATGTCCCAGTGTGAGTGCCACTGACGCAAGAGCTGCCGAGTGGTAATTTCCAGACTGTCGAGTTCTTCCCCTTTAAATAAATCCAAACACCGAAAAAAACACAGATTGTCGTTATAAGTAGTAGACCTCTTCGACGCTTTCTGTAGGGTGTAGATGTACTTGTTGTTACTAATATGAGGTGGTAATTGCTCCACCACACATCCAATTGGGAAGTCGTGAATGTGGAATAAATAAAAAATAGTGGCGGGAATGCTCTCCACCACCCACTTTGTATCAGGTCGTATGATTAGCCCTGTGGATACGGGCTCGTGATCTCTTAAAGAGTCTACAAACCGAACTGAAATGTTTAATTGTGTGTGTTTGTATGTATATTTAGAAATTGTGTTAAGTAACCTATTTAAACAGGATAAAACCAATTGAAAATCATTTTAGTGGAATTGTAACTTCAAGAATTTCGTAGTATGGCCCAGCTACTTTTTAGTGTAAGTTCAAGCCCAGAAGATGAGGAAAGTTCTGAAGAGTCTGAGTGGTCATTGGAAGAGCAAGCTTTCCCATCTTGGACACCACCTAACGCTTATTTTAATAATGGGTTAACTTTAGATTCCATCTTCAAGAAGATCCCCGATAGTATGGTAAACAGAAATGAAACCTCTGATCATGCGAGGATTCAGCCACTATTAAATTCAAGTTCAGAATGTGAGGAGAGTGATGAAAGTTCCGAGATTAGAGGTGTAGAGAATTCTTCTCCGGAGTTAGATTATGAGGAAGTTAACGCTCGCTGGAATGAAATTTACCCTACTATCACCAACAACACTTCCACTCAACCACACGATCCGACAAAAAATATAATTAACAGGGTATATATTTGTTTGTCTGTTACTTAGTGTTACGTTAGTATATCAGACTATAACAGAGATTTCTATAAGTCCAATTTTTTCTAAACACAGACATTCAGGTTAGTTATAGCTACCAACATCACATCTTCTATGACAAATGTATATTTTGTATTCTTAAAACTTAAGTACCAATAATGTACCGAGATTAACTAGCCTAACGAACGTTTCATTAAACCGTATACTATCCTAATGAGAGTTGCATTAAAACCCTTATAGTTCGACTTGTCCTTAGGTTTGTTTTGCCGCGGCGCCTGATATCATTTCATTTGTTGCTCTGGAAGATGGGGACCTGATCCCTCATTGGCACCAGTTTGCACTTGATCGTGAAAGATTTGAAAGCCGTATTCTGGAGTATAGTAAAATCATCTCACCTGTTCTGGAGTCTGGTCACAGAACAATTATTTTAGCAACTAGACTGAATCTGTGACAACGTATTCTAACCCTTATTTTCATCCCTCGTACACCAACAAGTTTACATGTGCCAACACGACTGATGATTCACCGGGTTAATTACTAAAAATACACATGAGCCAATAAATACACATGGTCCGAAATCTTTAAACCGTCATTGTACATTTATAAGTGTGAAGAATAAAATATATAGTAACTAACACATTTATTTGTTTTATTTGTCTTCCGTTACTTATTTTTTCCGATCCTATATACTCTTCTCCTATGAATTAATAAAATATTTATTTACCAAATTTTTAGTTCATAACTATACACCTAAGGAAATAATTACCTGCTATAACGTCGATGGAATTAAGAAAAGTAACGTATTTCTACTTACGATTAGTTGATCGATTAGTACTTGTGTTAATACTAAGAGCCGTCTGCTTTGGAGGTTACTGTATTGAATGCGGGCTGGTATCACTTGGAATATATATTCACGGGGGCGACTTGACATGTGATAGGTTAGTACTACACATGTGACCTGGTCATGCGGTATCAAGCCCCATGTCTAAATTTGGATATGAGATTTGTACCTGCCCAAATTTGGCTACCTAATACAGAAATTTGTCCTTTGGTTGTCAGCAGTATCTTTACACGTTACCCACCCAACCGAGACAACCAAGCACTGGAAAAAAACGCTATGTCACGGGTCACGTGTCGCGTCACGAGTTTCGCCTAATATTTTCATAACAATCGATTTGGGAAGGTAATAAAGGAATTTTGTCCTTTGGTTGTCAGCCGTATCTTTACACGTTACCCACCCAACCGAGACCAACACGCAGCGGAAACACAAAAAAATCGCCTTGTCACCTTACGCCTCATCGATCATGTGAGCGGTCATTTTCCGGTCATGTGACCGGAAGTCGACATTCAACAACCGGACAGTAATATATATATGTGTTGTATATTTGTTGTAATAATAATAAAGCTGTGAGAAATATAGAACGAATTTTGTTTTGCTTTACCATGCATGTGAGAGAGAGAGAGAGAGAGAGAGAGAGATGATTGATACTTTGTGTGGCTTGATGATAGAACATTAAGGGATGATGATGAGGGTGGCACATGATGATGATGATAGGACATGAAGGGATGATGATGGTGTTAAGGGTGGCACATGATGATGTTGAGGGTGGCACATGATGATGATAGGAAGGGGTGATTGGTGTTGAGGGTGGCACATGATGATGATGGGATATGAAGGTTGATGTTGAGGCTGGCACATGATGATGATAGGACATGAAAGGATGGTGTTGAGGGTGGCACATGATGATGATGGGATATGAAGGTTGATGTTGAGGGTGGCACATGATGATGATAGGACATGAAAGGATGGTGTTGAGGGTGGCACAAGATGATGATAGGATATGAAGGGCTGGTATTGAGAGTGGCACATGATGATGATGAGGGTGGCACATGATTTTTATTTGACTTGAGTTAGCTTGGATATGCATTAGAGAGAAAAAAAAATCGCTATAATCACACCTGGTACATGATGCTAACGATACTAATAAATTGCTTGTCAACGTTTTTTACATGTCGCCTCCTGTTGCCTAATACCCACACATGATGATAACACTCGACCAATAAAGGCACCCCCCCCACATTTCCCCACCCGCACGCCACGCGACGACCCGCCATCCGACCCGCGAGATACCGCCATCCCCACAAGTTTTAGAACCGCTGTCGCCCGAGAGAACCGCTGTCCGATAACTGGCGAGCTAGCGACGCGATAAGCCGAGCATAAGCCGTCACGCACCAACGCACACACCACGACCACCGAGATCGTCACGCACCAACGCACACCACCGAGATAAGCCGATTACCGATCACGACCACCGAGATAATAAGCCGATTATCGGACTTTTGCACGGGTTTGGTGCAAGTTTCGTGCGGTTTCGGTGCCAAATCTATTGTCTTTCGGTGCATGTCCGTGCACTTTTAGAATGGGTAAACAGCCACACCTACTACTAAGGACACCCTAGAAAACAAACTATAGCTGCCTAGAAGTTACCATCGCGAGAAGGTAAGGCTATAGGAGAACACCTAGACAGAAATCACGGGTAGGATGGGCCCAACAGCCCTGAAAGGCATCCACCTACGAGAAGTAAAACTCATACGTTAAACCAAGATCCAGCCTGCCGAAGACGGAGTGTTTCATCTGCGGCCCAGGATTCGGGGAAAAATCAGGACACACGCACATTCCAGTACCGACTATGCGACCAGTTCATCTTGTGTCATTATGGTGCTCGTACCCCTCCATCATGAAATATGACAAATAGTCAAATACACAGGATATTAAGACTTGAACGCTGAAAAGAAAGCGAATAGCTAGTGTCTGAACGAATGAGTCTTTCTAATACGTCATTGCAGCCAACATTCTCCCATTTTCGAACAACTTGCAACTTCTCTATAGCAATGATTTTACTTATCTTTTCAATTTTTTTAATTATTTCCATTTTAATAAATTTCAACCGGTGTTTTTTTTTTTTTAATCACACGCAGCTAAAATAGAAGAAGCCAGTCCCAGTCTCCACAATCCAGAATCGACAAAGGTTAACCTTATCAAATAATAAACCGCAGAAACAAAAGACAGAACTCTTGAGATTTTAACTACAATGACCACAAACAATGCACTATTATGAATTTGTTCATGTTTAACTAACTGTTTACGACGAAATCTATTGATTTTTTTTTTTTTTTTTTTTTTTGGGGGGGGGGGGAGGAGATAGAAGGGTGGGTGTAGTTTACATAACACAAAGTTTCTGGATCATTATAATCTAAATTTGCCAAATAAAATCCTTTTATTTTTGTATTTGTATGAAAAAAAAAAAACTGACTTCAGAATAAACTACGTTCTAAATACGGGCTCGTATCTGTAGAATTCTGTGATTAAATTGAAAAGAATTAAATTCATCAATCAAAACTAGACCAACGACCTATCTTGAAGATTTTTTAAATGTTGATTTTCTTGACCAAGATATTTTTTCACCCATCCCCTCCCCTACTCCACGTTTGCGACATTATTCATCATCATCATCTTGTGCCGTACCGGTTGACGTTGGCGATCATGTCCTTCCACAATCTTCTATCCACAGTGCATCGTATGAGTTCTGTTGTTGACTGTTTTCCATGCCATGACACCAAATTATCCAGTATTTTCTCTCTTTGTCGTCCGCGATCTCTCTTTCCTTTTATTTTGCCAGTTGTAACCAAGTGTTCCAACTTTCCTCTTCTCATGATGTGCCCAAAAAATGTTGATTGCTTCTTTCTGATGTTTTTTTAAGAGCTCCCTTTTTGCGTTGGCCTCTTTGAGAACTTTCTCATTGGTCTTTTTAGCTATCCAGGGAACTTTCAACATTCTTCTGAGAAATCCCATCTCAGTGGCCTCTAATCGTCTTTTCATTTGTTTGTTGCCCTACCAAAGGAGGAGTAAGACGTCTCCTTTCCTCCGCTAGTCTTCGGGACACCCTTGGGCAAGGTGAAGCTCCCGTTTAGCCCCCTCCCCCATATCAGGGTTATGTGAAGCTATTGGAGCAGGTGGTGGATGGTGTTGTGGGAGCAGCCAACAAGTAGTGCCGGTTATGGTCCCCACACTGCGATGGCAGGCAGAGGATCTCATGTATAAAGACAATGGCTACGATCTCCGACTAGTACAGTCACTGCCAAGAAGGAAACGATTGTCAAACTACCTTCTTATATTGCCTGGAATAATCATGACAAACCACAACTTTATTACAGCTAACGACGTTAATGGGGACTTCACATGCACCTCATCCGGTAGGGAGCGTCATGTGCTACACGTGACACCCGATTGTCATCATGCTACTGTATGCGATATTACAACCCTGATTTAAAAAAAAAAAGAAATTGAAACAACAAAACAGCAATTTACAATAACTATAACAAACACGTGTATAATAAACTAAATAAAAAATAAATAAATGATACACTTTGTAAATAGCCGAAAATATCTCATTTGAAGGAAATTGTAGTCACATCTTTAAAATGTCAATCCTCAACCAGGAGTTGTTTTTTTTTTTTTTCCAAGACTTAAACATAGAAGTGAAACACAATCGCTTTGTGACAAAGGGAAAAAAAAAACAATTTTAGGACTGAATTTATATTTAGATGAAACGCGTAACTGAAAAAAAAAAAAATCATCAGACAGCTGCCAATCCCAGGTTTGAAGAACGCACAAACTCGACATTGAATTCATTCATTTTCCTTTCGGGCCGAAGATGGCACATAGGGCGGAAGCCATAGTTCTCCAAGACTGACGATTTGCTGCTAGTTCTTATAGTTGTTGATTCTTAACCCCATGTTTGGGTCTTCACTAGTAATTTTTCTGTGTAGGGATTCTCTTGGTCAACCTTGTTTTATTTTACCATAGTTTCCACGTTAATGCCTGATGGGGAAGTCTTTCTTCATTCATTCTCAGCACATGACCGATGTATTTCTAACCCTTTCTTCTTGTAAAACTCGACACGTAGTCTTGTTTTGATTCGTCTCTTATATGTTAGTTTGGAATGCACTCTTTCCAGTCTATGTTTGAGATCCCACGAAGACTTTGAATTGCTGCAAGATTTATTATTTTTTTTTTTAGAATGCATAAATACATTTAATGAAAATTTTAAATATATATTTCACAACATTCAAATAATGTTTGCTTAATATTAAGGTAAACAGCATTTTGCTAGAATTAAAAAATCTACAAGATTTAATGGTCTATCTTTTCTTTCTTCAAGATATTCAGCTGGCGGCCGCTTATCTTGTTTCACCTAAACGTTTGCCTAATAGTACTTACTTGTACTGAACTTTGTACTGAAATCTCTTTGATACAGGCTCTAGAAGAGTTTGGCGTCGAAGTGATCACAGACATATGCAATGACATACAGGATACATACCAAACGATCTAAAAACATAAACTTTCATTGCATTGCCTAAAAAGAATGGTGCAGTTGAATGCAGTGACTTCAGAACAATAAGCCTAATGAGCCAGGTAACAAAAATTTTACTAAAAGTTATGCAGGGAAGGATTCAGAATAAAATCAATACTGAATTAGAGGAGCAACAATTTGGATTCAAGAAAAACAGTGGGACAAAAGAAGCCATATTCAGCATGAGAACATTGATTGAAAAGTACACAGAAGTAAACAAACCAATATATGCCTGCTTTATAGACTACACCAAAGCTTTCGATAGAATACACCATAACCAACTTATAGACTGCCTAAAAGATATAAATCTGGACGATACAGACATACGACTAGTATGTAATTTGTACTGGGAGCAAACAGCAATAATAAAATATAACAAGGAGAACTCTACACCCATTGATATATAAAAGAGGAGTAAGACAAATATGCATCCTATCACCAAGCTTGTTTAATCTATACACTGAGAAAATCTTTAAAAACATCACAGAGATGCCAGACCTAAACATTAATAGAAAGATAATCAATAACCTAAGATATATTTAAACATTAATAGAAAGATAATCAATCACCTAAGATATGCTGATGATACTGTACTACAAGCAGAAAATCCTAAAGATCTACAATAATTACTTAATGTAATAACATGACAAGCAAAATATATGGACTAGATATGAATATCAAAAAACTAAAACTATGATCATAAACAAAGAAGGTACTCAAAACCCACAAGTGTATATCAAAATAGAAGGAATAGACCTGGAGACAGTTCAGAACTACAACTACCTGGGACATACTATAACCAATGATGGAAAATGCAAAACTGAAATAAACAAAAGAATAGGTATGGCAAAAAGTAATTTTAATGCCATGAAAAATATACTAACAACAAAACAAATATCAAGAGGGCTGAAACTAAGAATGGCAAAATGTTACATTTTCAATATTCCTGTATGGTGCAGAAACATGGACATTAGACAAGAAAACAGAACAGAAAATTGAAGCCTTTGAAATGTGGATTTATAGAAGAATAAGTAGAATTGGATGGAAACAAAAGATAACAAACGATGAAGTTTTAAAACAACTGAAAATAAAAAGAGAACTACTAAATACAATTAAGACAAGACAAATTAAATTTTTGGGGCATGTTAAAAGACACAACAGCCTACTGAAAGTCATATTGGAAGGAAAAATACAAGGTAAAAGAGGCAGAGACAGACCAAGACTAACATGGACGAGTAACATCAAAAGATGGGCAAGTCAATATATGACAGCCTGCACCATCAAAGCAAGAAACAGGGTAGAATGGCGATCCATGGTAGCCAACCTTCGTTGCGGAGAGGGCACACGATGATGATGATGAAGATGTACTGAACTGACAGGAGTTCTTGAGCTAGTGGGTCAATAATCAACCTCTTTTTCTCTCTCATTACCATCTTGCGCCATACCGATTGGCGTAGGTAATGATATCATTTCACAATTGTCTTTTCACAGTGTATCTTATCAATTCTGTTGACTGTTTTCCATGCCATGACACCAAGCTATTTAGTATCTTCTCTCTTTGTCGCCCGCGATCTCTTTTTCCCTGTATTTTGTCAGTTGTAGCAAAGTATGCCAACTTTCCTCTTCTCAAGATGTGTCTGAAAAATATAGATTGTTTCCTTCTGCTGATTTTTAAGAGATCCATTTTTTTCTGTTGGATTAAGCTTGTCTTTTTTTAGTTGTCAAAAGAACTCTCAAGATTTTTCTGAGAAATCACATCCACGTGACCTCTACTCGTCTTTTATATATTTTTTTTGGTCTACTGTCCATGATTCACTTCCATAAATCAGATTTGGCTCTATATAACGCCGATAAATTCTCTTTTTTATTTCTCTAGTGACATAGATTTGTTGCAGAAGATGTTTTTCATTTTATGAAATGCTACTTTATATTGTGCCATTCTGTACTTTATTTCGGAAGTAAATCTTCCGTCTGATATTATTGTTCCCAAGTTTTTGACGCTCTGCACTTGTTTCAGATGTGTCCACTTATTTTTATGTTGCATGATGATAATCATTGTTCTCCCTCTCTTTTGTTTTCTCTCTCACGCTGTTTATATATATATATACATATATATATATATATATATATATACACACATATATATATACACACACATATATATTCCCGCCCTATCTCTTTTCCTTGCACACACACACTCTCTCTCTCTCTTCCTCACACATACATATACACACACTCCTCTCTCTTTTTTCCTCTGTAACATTTTTATAAACTTAGTAGCTGTCACTATTTTTTTCTATACCCCACCCTCTCCCCCTTCTTCTTTTCCACTCTTTTCACTCATAGCATATTGAAATAAAAGCAAGAACGATTGTCTGTTTCTCATGTTTGTAATAAGTTTGCATCACGTTTTTTTTTTACCTTTTTTTTTTTTTGATACCCTGACATCTCATCCGTCCGCGTAACTCTTCAGACGTATTCTAAATGTTACTTCTTAGCAACGTCTCCTATATTATGTTTATCAGTGTTTCCGGATATTAATCCTGTTCTGATATTGCATTTAGTAGAATCCTGTTTCTCTGATAGGTTACATAATCTTATCATCATTTAGTTCGAAATTTTCTCGATCATTTTCTGTGCGTTTTTTAAAAATCTATTTCCAAATAAAGCAACAGGAACTACTCATCGCAAGTTGTGTATGTTGCACCCATTAAATGACAATACTGGCTTTCTTGAATAGATTGAGATATGCGTCCACTGTACATAGAGAATAGACTGAGTGGCAGTGGTATACGTTTCAAATTATTGTTTTATTTGTGTGGAATTTTCTCTAAGTTGCAGTTTCCTGTAGCTGCACTTTATTGTCATTATGTGGGTCTGTCTCGTTGTAAATTGTATTGTCAATATCTTTGAGGACAGATTGAAAACATGAAAACTTTAAATTCAAATTAATAAGTTATAGCCGTCATTTTTTTTCATTTAATAAAAGCAGTCAGAGTTAACATAGTCAGAGTATTATGAAATATTTATTTATTTCCCCGATGCCGCATAACCATTTTTAAGAGTAGATTATTAGGGGAAGGTTGGGCTTAAAGTCTCAGATTGAACGGTTTTTTTATATATTTTTTTTGTGTGCATATCTGCAATATAAGTTATGGTTATGGTTAGTTGAACTCCCCGGTATCACTGTAAACGAATTAAAATCCATAATTACTCAACCACCCGTGCCAGTAGACTCATCCGAATTAAAATTCATCACCTTGAAGGATCCAAACAAAGAAAGGCAGCCTCAGTCCCCATCATAGCTACTACAGCACATGCCAAAAGACATAAGGCCAAGCGCCACCGAAAGTGAACGCAGCTGAACTGTCCTACGTCATACGGTATCATCATCTATCGTAAGCAATCAGAATATCGAAACACGACCCGGATGAAACACACAGCTCACGGTATGCACAAAGAGCATTAAAGCTCCGACAGCAAGCTGTTATGGTTGAATTTGGAATGTGCAATCATTTTAAAGCTCTTTTATATGAACACGAGAATAGGATTCCAGACTCTCTCATGAAGTCATCTGTCTGTTTAAGTGATTCGATTGCCCCATATAGTTTCTCTTCCAGGGAGGTGGGTGTGGACCACATTGCTCTTCTGAGGTCTGTGCACACTAATTGTGTGTCTATATGTTCGAAATTGGAGTCAACAACGATAGCCTAACATCATCAAGCGCTATACATTTTTAAAGAAATATGAGGATCATCACTTTCGGGAGGACGTGAACTTCTGGTATATGGTGGATAGGCGGCAGGAACCATTGCAGGCTATGCATGAAAAGTGTTCCTTGTTGCAGTTTCCTCATATTAAAAGTCCATGGGGGACTGGTTGGTCTCGAGGCAAGACGCCGGCCTCGGGACAGAGAGGTTGTGGGTTCAAATCTCGGCTACACCGGTTGAGATTTCGGTTACTCATCGACGGAAAAAAAACATGCGTACCTCCGAAGTCGGAGTTATTTGCCTGTGCGGCGAGGGACCTCTGTGCACACGGCTGCCAGGGAAAAATGGATTAACACGCAAAATTCAGTTCCTAGTCTCTATGGACTTCGTCAGAGTTGAAAGCTGGCGAACGCAACAACAACAACAACATATGAAAACGGGGTTTCACAGATGGACCCACAAATGCAAGTCGCAAAGAAGGGAAGTAATGGCATCTATATAACCTACCCAAGTGGAAAAACAGAAATATACTATCTTCCAGCCGGAGAAAGGTACACACATTATAGAGTAGAAGCAATAGCATTATATATATATATATATATATATATATATATATATATATATATATATATATATATATAAGTTGGATTTACTGTGACTGATAGATTTTATCCTTGTAAGGTTGATTTTGTTGTCAGGTACTCAGGAGAGTAAAAGACTAATGGAGGATACCCTGTAGTGAAACAACCCATTGCCTTGTGAGTGAAGACAATTAATAATAAATGAATATTATTATAGAGGGAAACTTCCGAGGCGATAATCAGTGCATCAATTCAGAGGAAGAGGTATGTTTACAGCACCCGGAAAAAATAACAAATAATCGACAACAGAAATAAAAAACAAAGAACAATATATGGACCGAAGCAGGATCGAGCACGTACTCTAACTAAGTTAGCTGAGTGGCAGTGTTCCCTAGCGTTTAGCTTTCCGTGTCAATTTCGAATAATACTATAAATAATATATAATATTAATGTTCTTATTTCTATAGAGGCCACGTATTACATTTTATACTGTTAAAAAAAAAAATACTAAATATGTTTGATTTCTTTCACGTCAATCTCTCATTTAGACTAAAATCCCATACTTTTTTGATCATGCTGTCTTTTTTCATAATTTTGTCCCACCACATTTTTCAATTGGGTGAAGGTTACATTCTTATAAGTGTAAATGCTATAGACAGTCTTATATGACATGCGCTGCGATCATATCTTTTAGACCGCAGTGTAAAGAGACTATTGGTGCCAGTTTGTAATATAATTGATGTTTAATTTTATTGTAGCCAATATTAAGGCGAAATTATACAGTGCGTCCGAAAAAGGATGCACCTTTTTTCAATAAATTATTGTTGTTACCCCCCATGACATATGCCACACAGGATACATACCAAAGGAACTAAAAACACCAACTCTCATTGCATTGCCTAAAAAGAATGGTGCAGTTGAATGCAGTGATTTTAGAACAATAAGCCTAATGAGCCAGGTAACAAAAAATTTACTAACAGTTATATAGGGAATGATTCAGAATAAAATCAATACTGAATTAGATGAGCAGCAATTTGGATTCAGAAAAAAACAGTGGGACAAAAGAAGCCATATTCAGCATTGACTGAAAAGTACGTAGAAGTAAACAAACCGATAAATGCCTGCTTTATAGACTACACCAAAGCTTTTGATAGTAACCATAATCCACTTATAGACTGCCTAAAAGATATAAATCTGGACGATACAGACATACAACTAGTATGTAATTTGTACTGGGAGCAAACAGTAATAATAAAATATAACAAGGAGAACTCTACACCCATTGATATATAAAAGAGGAGTAAGACAAATATGCATCCTATCACCAAGCTTGTTTAATCTATACACTGAGAAAATCTTTAAAAACATCACAGAGATGCCAGGCCTAAACATTAATAGAAGGATAATCAATAACCTAAGATATGCTGATGATGCTGTACTACAAGCAGAAAATCCTAAAGATCTACAATAATTACTTAATGTAATAAACATGACAAGCAAAATATATGGACTAGATATGAATATCAAAAAAACTAAAACAATGATCATAAACAAAGAAGATACTCAAAACCCACAAGTGTATATCAAAATAGAAGGAATAGACCTGGAGACAGTTCAGAATTACAACTACCCTGGACATACAATAACCAGTGATGGAAAATGTACAACTGAAATAAATAAAAGAATAGGAATGGCAAAAATTAATTTTAATGCCATGAAAAATATACTAACATCAAAACAAATAAAACACAATTAGAACAAGACAAATAAAATTTTTGGGGCATGTTAAGACACAACAGCCTAATAAAAGTAATACTGGAAGGGAAATACAAAGTAAAAGAGGCAGAGGCAGACCAAGACTAACATGGACGAGTAACATCAAAAGATGGACAATTCGCCCTATGACAATCTGCACCATCAAAGCAAGAGACAGTCGAATGACGATCCATGGTAGCCAACCTTCGATGCGGAGACTGCACTCAATGATGATGTACTGTAATATCTCAAAGTTTTTTTTATCCTACCTTACAAAGATTCAATATGGATGATCTTCATGACACTGCAGATACCTAGTCGATAGTCAATTTTCTTCCATACTTTGACTAGCATGTCTCTTGTAACGGCAACAAGGACTTCGTTGTTCCGATCTCTCAGTTTCATCCAAATTTGGGTGTATGGCTGGTATTTAACCTTAAACGTGTATGATTCAATTACACTCGATGCTTCATACAAGTCTCTGCATACACTGCTGATCTTGGAAAAAGAAATAATGGAAGGGGTACATTCTTTTTCGGACAACCTGTACTTTACAGCGTACTGATCGAATTAGTTCTACATTGATTATATTGACATCCTTTGTTGCTTGATTTAAACCAATAAATATCATACGATGTCTCTAATGTATTGAAGTTAGTCACACTAAAGGATTGGGCAAAGACACCGTCGAAAATCCTTTATTTTATGGCAGCTCTATTGGTAGATTCTCTCTCTGTTGTGATTCGGAATTGACATTATTATGCAAACATTGAAAAGCGCAATCTCGGATGAGAAACAAATACCACACAAAAGAGACAACCCAGCACTGTTAACCATGAAAAAATGTATTTGTACACGTAGCATTTCATGGAGAACTAACGTGCTCACTAAAGGTGAGGGCATTTCACTAATAACTTGGCAGTTTACGATGGTCAAGGATATTCCTGAAAAGCCAGTGTGGTCAGGAAAGCAGGGAATAGCAATAAAATCATCATCATCGAGTGCCTTCTCCGCAACGAAGGTTGGCTACCATGGATCGCCATTCTACCCTGTTTCTTGCTTTGATGGTGCAGGCTGTCATATATTGACTTGCCCATCTTTTGATGTTACTCGTCCATGTTAGTCTTGGTCTGTCTCTGCCTCTTTTACCTTGTATTTTTCCTTCCAATATGACTTTCAGTAGGCTGTTGTGTCTTTTAACATGCCCCAAAAATTTAATTTGTCTTGTCTTAATTGTATTTAGTAGTTCTCTTTTTATTTTCAGTTGTTTTAAAACTTCATCGTTTGTTATCTTTTGTTTCCATCCAATTCTACTTATTCTTCTATAAATCCACATTTCAAAGGCTTCAATTTTCTGTTCTGTTTTCTTGTCTAATGTCCATGTTTCTGCACCATACAGGAATATTGAAAATGTAACATTTTGCCATTCTTAGTTTCAGCCCTCTTGATATTTGTTTTGTTGTTAGTATATTTTTCATGGCATTAAAATTACTTTTTGCCATACCTATTCTTTTGTTTATTTCAATTTTGCATTTTCCATCATTGGTTATAGTATGTCCCAAGTAGTTGTATCTCTGGACTGTCTCCAGATGTATTCCCTCAACTGTGATATTTAATTGTTGGTCTTGAGAATTTTCTTTGTTTATGACCATAGTTTTAGTCTTTTTGATATTCAATTCTAGTCCATATTTTTTGCTTGTTACGTTTATCACATTAAGCAATTGTTGTAGGTCTTTAGGATTTTCTGCTAGTAGAACAGTATCATCAGCATATCTTATCGTCTGTGCATGAATCTGTGTTTTCTTTCGCCATCTCTCCTGTCTTTGGTAATCTGGACAACCAGTCCGCACATATATTCTTTGCCCTTCTATATATTCTATTGTTGCTCCACTATTTTGTATTGATAATGACCACATATCTATCTTCCGGTTGTTTATAGGCCGTCGAGGATTGCTTTTAACGGTTTATGGTCTGTTCTTATAACTACTGTGTTTCCATATAAATAAAAATGCAATTTTTGTATTGCATAATGTTTGGCATAGGCTTCTTTTTCTATCGTGGCCCACTTTACTTGCGTTCGACTTAGTTTATGCGATAAGAAATATATCGGATATTCTTGTATGGTTGTTTTTCCATTTGACTTGTTGATGTTTATGTCTTCATTCACTAAACATGCCTCTATGGCTGTATCGGAGGCATCTGTATATAATATCATTCTGCCCTCCTTGTTTGGGTGTGCTATATAGTCCTTCTTTTAGCGTTTCAAACGTCTTTTGACATGGGGGTGTCCATTTAAACCTATTAAACTTTCTAGTCAGTGTGGTTAATGGTTCTGCAATTTCCGCGAATCCTTGTATAAATCTTCTGTAGTATCCACACATTCCT
Source organism: Megaustenia siamemsis (assembly GCA_032433765.1). Classification (NCBI taxonomy): domain Eukaryota; kingdom Metazoa; phylum Mollusca; class Gastropoda; order Stylommatophora; family Ariophantidae; genus Megaustenia; species Megaustenia siamemsis. Next base: position 36,195,827 of record JAVIAB010000041.1, on the reverse strand, counting down.
AAGAAACTTCTCACTTCCTTTACCCTCATTGATGGTGTCATATCTTTTATGGCTTTAATCTTTTCATCATCCGGCATAATTACCTTGTTATTTATCCTAAACCCCAAGTATCACTTAGTGTTTCAAAAATTGACATTTGCTTATTTTTAATTTTATATTGTGTTGCCTCAGTCTGTCAAACACTTGTTCTAAATGTTGTATGTGTTCTTGTTTTGATCCTTTAGTGAATATAATAATGTCATCTATGTAGGCCTGTGCAAATGTATCACATCCTTGTAGTACTTGGTTCATAAGTCCCATATAAGTGGCTGGGGCTCCTTTTAATCCAAAGGGCATGACATTCCAAGTGAACGTTCCCAACTACGTATTAAACGAAAGTTTATGTTTTATTGTCTCTTTTACTTCAATTGACCAGAATCCAACCTTACAATTTCATTGTGCTGTACCAATTTATGCCCTGAAACAAGGCTATTATGTCGTCTACTCTTGGCATTTGATAACTGATGTTTTTCGTAATTTTGTTCAATGCTCTGTAATCACAACAGAACCTTTGTCATCCGTCTTTTTTCTTTACTATTACTACAGGTGACGACCATTGATAATTTATTCTGGATATTATTCCTGCCTTTAACATTTCATCTACTGCTTTCTCTACTATCTCTCTGCTTCTTAAAGGTGTTCTATATGTTCATATTCTGGTTGGTTCTGCCCCTCCTGTGTCTATGTCCATTTGTACCGTTTTCGTTCTACCTAATTCAAAATCTGTTAACGCAAAGACATCGTGGTTATTCAACACTAAATTTTGTATTATTTGTTTGTTTTCTTCATTAGTTTGTATTTGTTGTATTATTTCCTTCTCTCGTTCCTTTGACAAATTTAGTATCTTCATCGTATGTCTTCGTTATGTTTATATTGATCCATATATATATTCTCTCGTCACAGCGTCGATCTTTCCTGTTTGGCTGCTTGTGTGTTTACATCCCTCCTCTGTTGTTGTAGTTGAATCTGCGCTATTACCTTACCCTTCTTTATCTTTATTGTCCTTCCTGATTGGTTTATTACCATCACTGGGATTGTCTGATTTTCCGTCATTTTCACTATACCATCTATTATCTGTATATTTAGTTCCTCCATCATCTCCTGACTAGCTCTTGTTGTACTTAGCACTTGACCTGGTGCAACGTAGTCGTTTTTCTTCATCTTAATTAATACTATATGTACTTTTTGAGGATTCAACGTTATATCCTTCTCTGCCCTGGCCAAGGTTACTATATGTATGTCGTCCTCCATTTGTATCTCACTATCCCCTACATGTAACTTTTGTGTCCTATAATTGACTATGACCTTATTTCCGTTCATCCAATCTCTCCCTAATATCATAGCACGGTTCATCCCTTCTATTACCATACATTTTTGTTTCATAGATTGTCCACCTACCTTTATCTTCAACACTGTCTTACCTATCACGTTTAAGATTTGTCCATTTATGGTTTCTAGTCTATTTTGCGCTTTGTGTATTGGTATATTCTTCCCTAGCGATCGAAACGCACTCCCTTTTACCACACTAACACTTGCTCCTGTATCTATTATAGCTCCAAATTTGTGTTTACCAACTTGTACCAGACATGAACATGGGTCACTTCTCTCCTTCATCCTCTTCGTATATGGCACTCTTTTAGTGCTAAAGGTTGCCTTCCCCCCCCCCCCCCCCCCGAGCGCCCCTGGCGTTTCCCGGATTTGGATCTCCTCTTCCTTTCTCTTCCCTATGATAACTTCCCCCTCTTTCTGCCGCTGGATATCTCCCTCCTCTTTCCGCAATTGGATATCCTCCTTGTTTATCTACCGCTGGATATCTTCTTTGTCTATCTTGTCTATTGTTTCCCATCTGACATTGTATTGCAATGTGCCATATTCGACCACATCTATAACATCTCCTGGTCTCTTGTATGTTATTTATTGGTTGTCTATAATGTTGTTCTCTATCTATCCCCCTCACCTGATTTGTGTCCCTTGGGTTTTCTAGTCGGCCAGGTCTATTTAACTCAAATCTTATTTGTGGTTGGTTGTCATTAAATCTTTGAACTATGCTCTCTTCCTCTATAGCTGCGTTTATTACTTTCGACAATGTGGCATCCGTCTTCCTGGCTAAGTGTAACTTCAGTCCTCTACTTCTTAACCCTGTAATAAATGTTGCTACCAACATTTTGTCAACTTGTTCAATATTAGCACCCCGCCCAAAACCTTGATCCGCTATTGCCACTATACGGTCTCCGTTATCCTGAATGGACTCGTTTCTTTGTTGTTGAATTGTTCTTAACGATATAATAGCATGTTGTTCATCCTTATACTGTGCATATCTTCTTGCAAGATGGGCAATGAAGTCCTGCCACGTCTCATCTCTCATTTCTTCAATACTTCTTCTAATACAATTCGTTACTCCCCCACTACTTGTAGCTAATGCTATATCCTTCGATTCTGATTGCGGTAATTCTTTATTTCTGCACCAAAATTCAACGGCTTTTGTCCATGCATTAAAATTTTCTGACTCTCCGGAAAAAATCAGTATTCTTTTTGTTATTTCCTGAGTTTGTAGATTCTCTCCTAGTTTCTCTATCGCCTTTCCCATCATATGTAATGTTTGGCGCATATTCTCCTCCTGACTCATTACCTCTATCCCTCTATTCCATCTTCTTGCCATATCATCTAATTATTCATTATCAACCAATTTCAATATTCTCAACTATTGCCATAACAAAATATAATTGTACTATATTAATAATTATCTTTACATCCTATTTCTTTCATACTATAAATATCAACATTTCATCAATAACAATATCAACACTAACTTAATTACTCTGTGGAGAAATAAATTACATTCAATATGAAGCGTCACACACAATACCACTGTCCTCTTTGCTACCCTATCACCAACTACTAGAGTGCTGTGAAAAAAAAATCTACAATAATTCCAGATATAGTGTACGTCTAAAAACCTTAACTACTCCCCATACACTATCCTATACAATTGCTAACTAATCAACACCATTTCAACACTATTAATTTCTAGTGAGTACTGAAAATCACAACTATAATAACACCTTATGCATTGTCCTTTTTTCTGTTAAATTAAAATATCTGTCCACTCACTCTCTGGATCATCTGACGATGATCGGTTTCCTCCGTATTGTTCACTTGACTTCGGGTTGCTAGTGAATCCTTGTTAGTCCCAGCACTCCTGGTCTGTTCCACCCAGCAAAGTTTCAGCACACAGCAAAGTCCCAGCACACGGCAAGGTTCCAGCTCACAGCAAGGCTGCACCCAGCAAGGTTCCAGCACACAGCAAGGTTGCACACAGCAAGGTTGCACACAGCATGGTTCCAGCACACAGCAAGGCTGCACCCAGCAAGGTTCCAGCACACAACAATGTTGCACACAGCAAGGTTCCAGCACACAGCAAGGTTGCACACAGCAAGGTTTCAGCACACGGCAAGGTTGCACACAGCAAAGTTGCACACAGCAAGGTTCCAGCACACAGCAAGGTTACATACAGCAAGGTTCCCAGCACTCAGCATGGCTGTCATGATCTCAGGACTAGTACTTCGGTTGTGTGTTATTGTACCTTGGTTGCCCTCAGGTTGTCGTCAAGGCCCACGGCAACATTTTGTGCCCTTTCTTGAAACTGTTTTTGTGCCCTTTCTTGAAACTGTTTTTGTGCCCTTTCTCTTCTTGAAACTTGTTTTCTTTTCAGTCTTTCTCGAAATGTGATTTCATCTACGATACAAATTTTCCATATACGTATGAATAACCCTTTCATGAAACTGATTTTCAGTCTTTCACGAAACTGTTTTCTTTTACGTTACGAAAGGACTTCACTTTGTATTGTATCTTTTTCTTTTTCTTCCTTGTTTCATAAGTCTTCTTCGTCTACCTTGTATATTTCATCTCAACCGACACTTCCGAACTTATATCGACCTTCACGTTGACCGTTAATCTTTGTATTCTATACCTTTCGCGTCATTTCACTAACAAACGAAACGAGCGTTCAATTGATGAACGTATGACAGCTGATAACAACGTCACAAAACAACTTCATGATTTTATTTGATTGGCAGCCTTTTATTACACTAGTAAACTAATACATGTCGGTCTATCAATCCAGTTCATCGTTCTATTTACACTCCATTCATTCTCTGCTACATCTATCCTCTTCTATCTTATTATTTGCTATTCTGTCTCAGCTTCATCCTATGTGAGACCGTTCCCCATCGAACGGCCTCTCCTTACTCTAACTATTCCTTGAAAACTAATTCATGTGAGACCGTTCCCCATCGAACGGCCTCTCCTTACTCTAACTATTTCTATTGCCTACTTTATTGTCACTATTCTTCCATTTCCTAAATGCCTATTGCTGAATTCATCTGTTCATTTCCACTACCGATCCATCCTGTTCTCAGGTTCCTCCTCTACTTGGTTATGCTTGGTGTTCCATCTCGGCTGCTCTCTTCTCTTAGGTTCTTAGGTTCTCCGAATGCTCATCCGCTTTCTATCTTCGTTGTCCATCTGTACTCCACGGCTACCAATCTATGACTGACTATCTACGTTGTCGATCTGTACTCTACGGCTGCCAATCTCTAACTGACTATCTACGTTGTCGATCTGTACTCTACGGCTGCCAATCTCTAACTGACTATCTACGTTGTCGATCTGTACTCTACGGCTGCCAATTTCTAACTATCTACGTTGTCGATCTGTACTCTACGGCTACCAATCTCTAACTGACTATCTACGTTGTCCCCTCACAACCGTCTCTCTATCCCTACGTCATAAGTTTTATTTTTCGTCATTTCTCCTTCAGTGTACATTTGTGCTTAACTTTTCCACTTCCCCATCTCCTGGTGTGCAATTCCCCCGCCATACATCTAGCTATACATTCCCCGCCATTATATACACTCAACTATACATTCCCCGCTATTATACAATCAGCTATACATTCCCCGCTATTATACAATCAGCTATACATGCCCTGCTATAGTACGACCTGTATGAAAAAACGTGCGAGATACACGCTTACTTGACCTGAGGAAGTCAAAGTGTCAGTCGAAGTTATGTGGGATTTCGAGTGGCAGGCCCTGAAAAGGTCTCATCTCGTCATTAGGGCTTTCCTTTCTAAACCCATCCCTCGAGCTAGACCCTGTTACTCGCAACTAGGGCTCACTCTCAGTGATATGCAGATTCTGTTTTAAGTTTTAGACGGGATGTGTTTTGGTTTAGTTAAATGTGATCTACACGACCCCGGCCACCTGAAGGATCATTTCAGTGAGACGACTCCAATTAAAAAAATATCGATGTCACGCGTAACGCTATCGGTGAGTTCCTCGGAGATTATGCCCTCAAACATAACTTGTTGACAACCCCTTGTCGTGCATTAATCTGTTGTTATGTTGGAAGAGAGGGATTTGCTTGCAATACCCCTGTTAGAATTGTATTTATATCATAGTCTAGAGGTAACAAAAAATTATCAAGTCATAGAATATCAACCGACTAGCAGTTGTAAAAATAGGTTTGGTGATATGGTGTATGATGCCCGAAGAGCGGGTGATTTAGACGAAATTCAATTTACAGTCAGCGATACGATGAGGCTCCTGGGAAACTTGGTATACAGGAAGACTAACCAATAAGACCAAACACAGCAATGTCTCATACGTTCAGGTATAAACGTTGCTATTTATATTGTTTAACAAATATGATTTAGTTAGGTCATTTTAAAGTTGACATGTAACAAACCTTAATGACAACAATGTGGACGTTCATGTGCATCAACAAGTTCATCAAAGTCAATGTGTAAAGACGATGGATGATGGTATTCGTAATAAATCCTGAAGGTGGCCATCAGTGAGTCGGTTTCTTTGTGATGATTTAATCGCCTCCATTGTTGAAAAAGCGCATTCACATATATACGTGCTTCCGAACATAGAAGTAATTTTCAAACTGAAATCACTTAATGCGGGATATTTTTCCCGTGGCACAAGTTTCCAAAAGTCAACTCCTATCTCCATCTTTGATTGGAAAAAGAGGTCACTTTGGAGGCTACATAACTCCAACTGAAAAGTGTCATGTTGTTGGAAAATGTCACACTTCATAGGGTTGTTAAACAATGCCAGTTCTGGTCGTATACCACTGAAGTCAGAAAATCGTTCATTGAATTGCTCCAATAGTTTGTCTAACATTAATACAGAAAATTTGAAATCAGTGTCACAGCGCTCCTCAATCAATTCTTTGCACGAAGGAAAATGAATGAAGTTTTCTTTGGCCAGGATACATCTAAAGTCTTTTAGTTGACTTATAATCCATCTAGGTGTCCTACCAAATCTGAGACTGTTTGGGAACATCCCTGTAGCTTCACGTTCATTCATGTGCTGGGTGATATCGGTTAAAACGGCCAATACGCTGTTAAAATGTGGATCAGACATTTTTGTGATCAGTTCTTTGTTGGTACAGTGTATCAATTTGCTCTAAAAACTGCTTTATCTCGTTTCTCAAAGCAAAAAAACCGCCTCAAACAATTCCCTCTGTTTAGCCAACGTACTTGTGTGTAGAGCACTAAATCGCCATATTCCGCCTCAACTTCTGATAGAAAATGTATATACTGTCGGCGTATCAAAGCCCGATTCCCGCCTTTTATTAAATTCACACACTTTATTACAGTTTTCATAACATCCTCCACGTCTAGAATCTTGCCACACAGCGCCTCCTGGTGTATAATGCAATGTAATGCTGGTCAGTGGATTCCAGCCTTCCTTAATAATCCAACTAAATCTGTTTGAGTACCACACATTGACTTAACGCCATTTGTCACTATTGCTGAAAGTCTGTTTATGTCACCGATACCGTTAACAACTTTCGTAACTGTGTCATAAATGTCTTGACCAGTAGTCGTATTATGCAGTGAATCTAAAGCTAGTAGCTCTTCATTGATAATAAAGTCTTTTGAAACAGTTCTTATGAAAATTAAAAGTTGTGCTGTGTCTGATATGTCTGTAGATTCATTCAAAGCCAGAGAAAAGTAAGTGGAATTTGTAACGATACTCTTTAATTTACTAGATATATGAGAACTTATTTCCTCAACCCTTATAGTGACTGTCTGTTTTGATAGTGGAATGCTCTCAAAATGACTGACAATTTTTTCTTCCCCAAATGCACGTGCCATGTTAATAGAACAACGCTTTACGAAGTCACCGTCACATAATGATTTTTTTAATTTCACCATATCTGCGCTTACAACAAACGATGCCATTAAGGAACTTGTTTGTTTTGTTGTTAATGTAGTAAAAACAGATTTCTGAGCACTAACCTTTTTCTTCAAATCGCACACAAGTGTAGAACGTATTGTACCAATGTAGTCCTTGTATTTAGCGGCGTGGTGCTGTGTGTAATGCCGTTTAAGATTATACTCTTTATTCACATGCATAATGCCGTTTAAGTTTATACTCTTTATTTACAGACAACACTTGCAAACACACATGTCACTGCAGTTTGCTATCCTTATTGTTGATAAATACAAAATCATGTTCCCATTTCTCATGAACAAATCTGATTATTTCATTTAATTGACGTTTATGCTCATATTATACCACGACCGAAACAACAGACAATGAAAACACAGATTACAACAATAGCACTGTTTCCTGTTAAAAATGGAACTGTTCACTGTAACTCGACAAAATCAGAATGATCAGATCGGATATTGGATATATAATTTTGACTGATGAAAAGAGGATTGGAGAGAAAGAAACTGAAAGTAAAATAATTGTGGGATGAATGTGTTGGGGAGGAGGAGGTGGGTGCCTGACAGTATTTCTTGGCGGAAACTGTTTGAACTCGCCGAACCGAGAGTCGGTTCTAGAACCATTCGTCAGCTTCTTCCTTTGTTTCAGTCGATCGCAGGATGATCAAACGGAAAAAAGGATAAGTCGGGAATGACGGAAAACGACGTTAAACTAACTACTAGAGTGTTCCGAGTGTTAAACATAGGTCTACTTGTACTATTATTCTTCTTTGATTTACCTCGGATGGTATGTTTCCACCAATAATTATACTTAACTACTAGGGAATATTTGAGTTAGCTTTCTCCACGCTAGAAGTTAATGTAGGGTGACCATTCGTCCCCGATCTTCGGGGAAAGTCGCCGAAGTGTAAAAGTTGTCCCCGAAAGAAATTTGTCCCCGATTTCAGTGAATAAATAAATGTTCATACACGGACTCGGCCCTCTTTTAAAATAATGACTAGGGCTCAGGACGTTACTGAGTTGTGTTACTTTATCACAGACTGAGCGGCATTAGCTGGAAGATAAAAAAGAAGACTTGGACGCGTTGTGTCGGATAGCTCTTTGAACTCTTGAAGTGCGGTGCTACGTCACTTCTATTCCAGCCACTGACATCTATTGGGATGGGTTTAATTTAAAAAAAGCAGACACTCACTCCCCCCCCCCCCATCCCACCCCTGCCTTTCCGGACATCTCCCGCCAAAGTGTAATGACAGTCCGAGTGTAATGACAGTACAGTGCAGTCGTGTTTTCTATTTGTGATCAGTGGACGTCTGTTGCATAAAAACAATGCTTTCCAAAAAACGTAAGTGTCATTTTAGCGATTCGCTGAAAGCTGAATTTCCATTTATTATACAAGCAATTTTAGAGGATAGAACGCTAGTGAAATGTAATATATGTAGTTCAAATTTTTCTATAGCAAGTGGTGGAAGGACATCACTAACTGATCATCTACAAGCAAAAAAGGCATAAGGGTGCGCTGCTTTGTAAGTCTCAGTCTGGGTGTATGACAAATTATTTTTGTAAAACAGAACCCTCAAAAGATGAATACACTCTAGCTGTTCATGAAGGAACCTTCGCATATCATACTGTACTTCATAATCATAGTTTCTGCAGTATGGATTGTACAACAATTCTACAAAAGTAATTTTCAACGAAACAATTTTCATGTGCAAGAACAAAGTGTGACTCCATAATTACCAATGTTTTTGCTCCTTGGGCTATTGATGAAAAAAAATGACCTCAAATATGCCAGCTTCGTAACATTGTCTTGCGATACATCTAATCATAAACATGTTAAGCTACTTCCTATTTTAGTATGTTATTTTCAGGCTTATGAGCTGGAAACTCCAGCAAAGACCAAACTGATTGCTTTCATAGATATCCCAGGAGAAACGTCCGACGTAATATCTGAACAATTGTTGAAAGCAATTGATAATTTTGACTTAAACAAAAGATTGTTTGACTCTCAGCAGACAATACAAATACAAACTTTGGAGGCTTGTTGTGAGGAAATGCAGAGATAATGTCATAACTAAAATAAAGTCCAAGTTAAACAGACACATAACGGTCTTGGTTGTAACTCACACATAACTCACAATTGCGCAAAAACAGCGTTCGATTCAATGCCTATGGATATGGAAGTGATTGTAACAAAAATATTTGGATACTTTCACATTTACACGGTTCGTGTAGAACGCCTAAAAGACTTCTGTGAATTTGCTGGACAGGAGTTGAAGCAATTATTAGGTTATTCAAATATAAGGTGGTTGCCATTACTTCCAGCCTTGGAAAGAATATTGAAACTGTATCAATCACTGATATCTTTATTCTTGTCAGAAACACACTGTCCTACAATATTGAAACAATTCTTTCAAAACAGTGAATCAGAGCTTTGGCTCAGCTTTGCTCATTCTCACGCATCACTCTTCCATGAAACAATTAAGGCGATTGAAGGCGACGACAAGAGTGCAACCGAATCAGCACTAGCTGTGAACAATCTCATTATAAAATTAGAAACTCGACGCGATGAAAATGTCATCCCACACATGGTAAAGAGTTTGCTAACTGATGTAGTAGAAAGTGGTGACATCCAAGTGGAAAGGTATTTCCAAATAAGTAAAGAATTCTATAATACTGCTGTACATTACTTGCAGTCTTGGAACAAGCACAATGAGGACTTGTCACAAGTGAGCTGCCTTCTCTTGGATAATGTGCCTGAAAGAAAACATTTTGATAATGCAGTAGAACAGATACCTTCAACGTGTCATGAAGTTATAAACGTCATCTTTGATGAATTTACTTATTTGCGAGGCCATCTGTTGCAAAAAGAATGTGAGTGGTTCAGTAACAAGCCCCCATGTAGAAAATGGAATGAAGTACTCAGGTACTTGAAAGAAAATAATGTACCACATGCTAATGTGAAGAGAATTCTTGAACTTTTTATGTGCTTACCTGGCAGCAATGCATCCGTAGAAAGACTATTTTCTCAAATGAACTACGTCTGGTCCGAAGAGAAATCACGGATTAATGTGAGTACAGTGCAAGCCATCTTAATAGTAAAAACTAACATTAATTTATCGTGTGAAAATTTCAGTGAAAAACTTGCTTCAAATCATGAGATCTTGAGAAAGATACACTCAAAAAACAAGTACCAAGCCAAGGCAACAACCTCTTCAGTAGAAATAAGGTACTGTAAACATTACTATAATATTGCAATTGATATTTATATGTTTAATTTTTTTTTATTTTAAACTTTTTTTTTAATTGAGAAACAAAACTAGCTATTGTAATTTCATGAAGTGCGTGTATCACATAAGTACCGTGAATATTAACAAAAATAAAATCAAACAGCAAATAAACACAGTTATTATGAAATTTTAAGTTATCTTTTTTTGCATCTACAAAATTTCTTGCGCACACACAGTCACACACCCACCCATACATATTATAAATATAAATAAATAAATATATATATATATATGTCTACACACACACACACATATATATATATATATATATATATATTAGGGAGGTCAAAAAGTAATGCACACCAATTTTTTTCTCGGCTAATAATAAAGATAGGAATATGAAATTTTGCACACTTGGAATATGACATGTTCCAATTACGTGCACCAAATTGCACAGCATTCTGAAAAATATTACGCGATCTATGAACCGTTAAAATGGAGCTTGTCAACAATGTCCGTTACAAACAGCGAATTGTCATAGAATTTCTGGTTGCGGAAAAAGAAACTGTGGCAAACATTCATAAACGACTGTGTGCAGTGTACAAATGTTCTGCAGTCGATAGGAGCACAGTTAGTCGCTGGGTTCAGAGAATTAAAGCTGCAGAAAGTGTACGAGTGGAGCTGCATGATTTACCGCGTTCTGGACGTGTTGCCTCGGCTACCAGCACAGACATGTTAAACCGGGCTGATGCCATTATTCGTAAGGATAGGCGTATCACTAGTCAGCAATTGGCATTGCAGCTTACAGTCAGCAAGGGAAGTGCAATCGCAATTTTTAAAACTCTCGGATATTCAAAGATTTGCGCTCGATGGGTTCCTCGGTGCCTAACAAATGATCACAGAGTTCAAAGGAAAACATTCTGTTCTGAATTGTTGGAGCGTTTCGGTGTTGAAGGAGAAATGTTTTTGTCAAAAATTGTTACCGGTGACGAAACGTGGGCACATTATTATGAGCCTGAAACAAAAATGCAGTCAATGGAATGGCATCATCCGCAGTCACCAAAAAGAAAAAAATTCAAAACATCTCCATCAGCCGGAAAGGTGATGATCACTGTCTTCTGGGACATTGATGGTGTGATTCTTGTTGATGTAATGACAAGAGGTGAGACAATCAACTCGACAGCTTACATCAATACACTGACAAAACTCAAAAATCGGTTCCACAGAGTTCGGCCTAATAAGCCATCTGCAGATTTGTTGCTTCAACATGACAATGCACGCCCTCACACAAGTCTGGTAACACGGGAAGCAATCAACAAATTTGGTTGGACTGTACTGCCCCATCCTCCTTACAGCCCTGATCTGGCTCCCTCAGATTTCCATCTGTTTTGACCACTCAAAAAATTCCTGCGTGGGAAACACTTTGACATGATGAGGATGTGATCCGTGCAGTTAAAAATGGCTACGCGAGCAGGACAAAACTTGGTACAAACGAGGCATTCATGACCTAGTTTCGCGTTGGCGTAAGGCAATACGCTTGGACGGAGATTATGTTGAAAAATAGGTAGTGTAAAGGGGATGTTCAGCTACAATCTGTGAAAATTTCACACATTTTGCCCGAATAGTTTCCGAGAAAAAAATTGGTGTGCATTACTTTTTGACCTCCCTTCTATATTATCGTTCGTCCCCGATTTTGTGGGACAGTCTCAGAAATAAGCGAAAAGATCCTCTGAGATGTAAAAAAATATGACAAATGTCCCCGAAAACAATGGGGAAAAAATAGTCACCCTAAGTTAATGTAACAAATTTTAAATCAATTTTACCCAGGACATTCTGCTCAATGCAACCTGATTTTATTTTTTATCCGCCGTGGGCCAAAAAAAGGACGTCGCGGGCCACTTGTGGCCCGCGGGCACCTTATTGGTCACCCCTGTACTAATACGCCGTGTCCGCGATATAAAATATACGACTCTTTAGCCCTTTTGTTTCTACCTCTCTCTTTCTCTCTCTCTTTCCCTATTAGCAGTACTTCTATCTTCACAATTAAAAAAAGGTCAACTATGAGTCTTATTAAAATAAGTATAAGGGCCAAATATAGTTTTTACTATCCATTAACGGTTAGTTATGAGTTATTAATATTTCCTGTATTTAGAGTTTTACTATACATGACCGGCCAACTTGGGTTTACTAACGCTTTTATAGACACCTTTGCGACTCTATACATATCCTAACCATGCTCATATTAATATCATAACCCGGCATTCAGTTATGCGTCACTCCTTCCTATTCATCTTAGGACCATAGCTCTAAACTAGTAGTCCCGATGCTATAAGCCACAATTCTGCCAAGATAGGAGTCTCTATTAAACAGAACGGTGAATCTATTAATAATACTATTAACAGTTACTTATTAATCTCAAATAAGAAGTAATGGTTAGTTATGATTCTTTACTATTTCCGGTATTTACAGTTTAACTATAAGGAAAAATAAAAAATAAAAAAATGGTATGTAAGAAGCTTTACGTGATAAGTGGACGACACAGACTAAACAACGTTTCGGCTCAATAGGCCTTCATCAGGAACAAACAAAAAAACACACACACAAAACTGATAACGAAACAACCAAAACAAAAACAATCGAAATGTGTTAAAGAAAACAACAAAAATAAATAAAACAATCCTGTAAAATCCAAAATAAAATCGCAACCAAGTGCGGCTGTCGTGAACGTCGAAAATCGTGCCAGAAAGTGCGTAAATGTACACAGAACCAGAGGAGTTAACACAGGGGTCAGTGTGCAAACACAAAGGAGAAAGAATCGAATAGTAGACCGACAGGTGTAAAAAGACGCTGAGAGTGAGATGTCTGAGAGTGGGGTACAATAAAAATAAATGAGGGGTAAGGAGCACAGAAAAAAAGTTATAGAGGAGAAAACCGAAGTGTCTCATAAGGGACTAGAGGAGAAGAACTATAAAAAGCATGGCATAGTAAGTAGACCAAATAACCCAAATATGTGTAGTAGAGAAGGCTATGCAAAAGGGAAGGAGCAACCAAAAAGAAACTATGCATATGAGTGTGATACATTCATAAAACTATACTTGAATATATAAAATTCAGTTTGACTATACTTGAATGGTAATTTACGGTTTACTAAAGCTTTTATAGACACAGTTGCGTCTCTATACGTATCCTATCCATGTTCATATGTCATAACCCAACATTCAGTGGTCAGTTTTGGGTGAATTTCGGTCAGTGGTCACTTTCGGTCACAAATGTTCAGTGGTCAGTTTGGGTCACAATTGTTAGTTTGGGTCTCAAATGATCAGTGGTCCGTTTGGGTCCCTATGGTCAATTTGGAGCACAATTGATCAGTTGGGTCTCAAATGGTCAGTGGTCATTTTGGGTCATCTATGGTCAGTGGTCCGTTTGTGTCACTTATGATCAGTTTAGGGCACCTATGGTCCATATATATATATTTTTCTTTTTTTGTTGTTATTATTGTTAAATGGTCAATATTGCAACGATGTCACTTTAAAATCAGCTACTTATGTCTTCCATGTATGTTTCAATATCAATATTCTTATTTTAATTGTTGTAATATTATAAACTAATGGCTATTTACACTCTCTTGTTTGTTTTTAATTTCAATGCTATCATTGTTCTTCTTTTAACGGAAAATAACTCATACCCCACACTGAACGTTAAACTGCAATTATGTAATTATCGTTGTCCACCACTGCCATGAAATTTCCGTCCGACATAACCGACACTTACTTAATGATTATCTCCCCTTATGTATATCAATCTGACAGAAAAAAAAACAGACAAAAGGGCGGAATACTGACACTTGTAAGGAACAACATTAATGCATGTCAGATTGAAGTGTATATGGATGGGGCGGAATATCAAATACTGCACCTCAGGACAGGAAATACAGACTTCCATCTACTTAACTACTACTGTCCGAGTGACCGCCCACTAGCACTAGACACAATTACATTAAAAGAAAGAATAATTGTATGTGGAGACTTTAACAGCCATTTACAGAGCTGGGGCTACGAACATATGGACAAGAGAGGTGAAGAGCTTGAAAATTGGCAGGATGACAATGGGCTTATACTATTAAACCAGGCAACAGATCCACCAACATTCTACTCCAGATCATGGCATACCACATCTACACCAGACCTTGCTTTCCATTCACCAGACCTGGATTGGAATATCACACGTATTGTTGGGAAACAACTTGGAGGCAGCGATCACCGACCAGTCTTTTTAGTGGTACAAAATAAGGCCATCAGGGAGAGCAGCACTCTCTCCAGATGGAATTACAAAAAGGCAGACTGGAAAATGTATCAACACTACACCAGTGTACTGACTAAAGATATAAATACAGATAGAGACATCAACAAAACAGTTGATGAATTCAGTAGACTAATAATACAAGCTGCCAGTGAAACAATACCTAGAGGGGCACGGAAACACTACAAACCATACTGGATTAGTGAACTAGAGCAACTGCACAATGGCATGGAAACATCTCGAAAGCAAGCAGAAAATAACCCTTGCCAAGAACACCACAATTACTACCAGCATGCTAAAGCCAAATTTCAACGGGCTAAACTACAAACAAGCCAGACGGAGAAGCTGGAAAGAGAAAACAGAGTCCTTGAATCTTGAACGAGACACAAGAAAAGTGTGGAAGCTTGTAAAACAGCTGAATGATGAGGGTACAGAAAGGAACACCAAAATTACACTGAAGAAGGATGGAAACATTCTAACAGGACAACATGCAGCAAATTACTTTGCAGACTCCTTTGCAAATGACAATAATATTGAAATTAGCCTAGAGAAACGACTAGAGACCCGTTTAAAACAACAAAATGCAAGGCAAGAAGAGACCACACATGAAGTCATGGAAATACCTATTACACAAAGAGAGCTAGAGCTGGCAATATCCAAATTAAAAATGAAAAAGTCACCAGGCAGTGATGGAGTGTTCAATGAAATGATTAAGAACTTGGGAACTGCAGCTAAAGCAAAACTACTGCAGATCTACAACATTTGCTGGATCACAGGTAGAGTGCCACAGGCATGGAGAGAAGCAATTATGATACCATTACTAAAGCCAGGAAAAGATGGTTCAACGACATCCAGCTATAAACCAATCAGCCTTACAAGCTGTTTGTGTAAAACAATGGAACGTATAATCAATCTCAGACTGCAGTGGTACCTGGAAAGTGAAAATCTCCTTGTCCCACAACAAGCAGGCTTTAGACAGTGTTATTCTACCGAAGATCAGGAAACCTATCTTTCCCAGGAAATTGAAGATGCGTTTCAAGAAAAGAAACTGGTACTAGCAGCATGGATAGACCTAAAGAAAGCATTTGATAAGGTGTGGAAGGAAGGGATTTTGAAAAAAACTGATAAATTATGGAGCAAATGACAGGGTGTACAAATGGGTCAAAGCATACCTGCATAACAGGAGAGCCAGAGTGCAACTGTATGGTCTTAAGAGTAAAAAGGTCTTATTGCGCCAGGGCGTTCGACAGGGAGGGGTACTATCGCCAACACTTTTTCTGATCTACATCAATGACCTAGTTACTGAACTACCACATGGCATCAAAGTGGCAATGTATGCAGATGACTTGGTAATGTGGTGCACAGAGGAGTATGCAACAGTGGCCTCCAAATTGCTACAAAGAGCTATGAATGCACTGAATCCATGGACAAATAAATGGTGTATCAGCATCAATACAGACAAATGCAGTACTACACTTTTCACACTCTCCCCAAAACAAAAAGCAGGAGCCATCTACATAAACAATGAGCCTGTGAAAGAAGACATACAAGCTACATATCTCGGAGTTACATTTGATAACAAACTATCTTAGAAACAGCAGATAAATAAGGCAACCCAAAAAGCAAGGAGGAAATTGGCTATTCTAAGAAAGTTGTGTGGAACCACATGGGGTGCGAGTGGGAAAATACTCAGTCAAGTTTACCAACAGAATATACGCCAACATTTAGAATATGGATCATCCGCATGGTGCTCAGCATCAAACACCACATTGCAAGAACTGGATAAAGTACAAAACCAGGCACTTAGGGTCATCACAGGAGCAATGAAATTAACACCAATATTGGAGATGGAGAAATTGTGGAGGATACCAGCACTGAGAGAACGGAGAGACACAAAGGTGCTGATACAGGCAGAAAAATTTGTATGCGTGCCGAGACATCCAATGAAGGACCGATTCCAAAATTTTGCATTGGGACGACTTAAGAGAAGCAGTTTTATCCACCAAGCCAAGCGTATTAGTAGACAAACACCAGACATGCCAAGAGTGGTTAACCCCCTACTGCCCATACCAGAACAGACTCCCTGGACAGATGAATCAGGAATCAGTTCAAATACGGACAGAAGTGAAAGGAATAGTTGACAAAGAGGAACAGAATAGTCTACAGCGAAAAACAATAACTCTCAGTTTCCTGGAT
This sequence comes from Megaustenia siamemsis, assembly GCA_032433765.1. NCBI lineage: Eukaryota > Metazoa > Mollusca > Gastropoda > Stylommatophora > Ariophantidae > Megaustenia > Megaustenia siamemsis. The sequence continues at coordinate 36,178,817 of JAVIAB010000041.1, read as the reverse complement.
GAAGAATACCCACAAGACCTATGGATCCATGTGTACACAGATGGATTAGCACAGAATGCAGTAAAGAATGGGGGAGCAGGTGCATATATAGAGTACCCAAATAACACTAGGGATATGAATAAAATAGCAACAGGGAAATATTGTCACAATTATGATGCAGAAATACAAGCAATAAAGTTGGCAATAGAAAAACTGCTGAACAGTAATCTTAGCCCACAACCTGTAGTGTTTTTGACAGATGCAAGATCAGTACTCCAGGCACTACAATCCAGAAAATTACCACATCTGCAGACCTTATTGACTGAACTCTGCAAGCACCACAGGGTTGCCCTGCAGTGGATCCCGTCTCACTGTGGAATACCAGGAAATGAGAAAGCAGATCAGTTGGCAAAGGAAGGTTCAACAGGCACACAACTAGATACACCAGTTACATACCATCATAAGAAACAGATAATCAAATCAATCAGAGGACCACAAGCCCCAAATCAGGATGCCTTTCATAATATGAATAGAAAAATGGCAGCTTATTTATATTCGAGCTATGGACTAAGCAATGTTTACATTGAACAACAGGATATATGTTATTGCAGCGAGTTGGCAGATTTTTGAAAATGTTTTCAAGGGTTTGAACATAAATGTTTGTTCACAGTTCGTTAACCTTCGCTGTAGGTAAAGTCGTTAATTCGATGGCTTCGTTTCGGACGTTTGGTAGCTAAGGACCTAACTTGTGCAAACGGATGGCATTGGCAAGGATCATTTTGAATCTATGAAGTGGGCTCATTTTGTGTTTAACTCAAAAGCATATGTGCTTTTTAACCAAAGACCTTTTTTTGGGGACTCAATGAAGATATCCCCGATGGAAGAATAAATTGTACTATTAGTCCCATAAATGATTCGCTTCCAGAGGTTTATGATGTAAACAAAGCAGTTTTGTCATTGCAAGTGAATGTCCACACCTATAATTGGTCAGGATTGTGTAGCAGCAGCAGCTTTATAGCGAACACAGAAAACATCACAGGATTGTGCTGTTCTGAAACAGCTATGCCATGCTATCCTAGAATTGCCTTTAATGGGATTACTGTGACCACAAACCACTCTCCATGTGTGTGCCACATATTTACACCCCAGAAAGAAACACTAAAATATAACAACATCATGTGCCGTCTGTGATATTAATGACCACAGACCAGGAGCCTCCAGTATGATTGATACAACTGTTGCACCAAGCATTTCATCAGCAGAGCCATATCTATGGAATGTTAATCTGACATTGTTCTTGAATGATGTCCAAGTTAATGAGACATCAGAATCGTGTGGCGGCAGGTACAAGAAGGGAGCGGAGAACATCAAGTTCTGCTGCTATAAAGGAGACTTGCCTTGCTATCCCAGAATTGCCTTAAATGGGATCACTGTAGTTGAAAACGTCTCCTCTTGTGTAAACTACACATTCACATCTAGGAGTGAATCAGTGAAGGTCACAAAATCATATTCTCTCTGTGGTTTTACTAACTACAGGTCATGTGGCTTCTGTTGGATTGGAAATGATAACTTACCACCACTGTGTGTCTATATGTTTGGAATTGGAGTCATCAATGATGGTCTAACATCATCAGGTGCTATGACGATCATCGTTTTCGGGAGGACGTGAACTCCCATGGTATATGGTGGATAGGCGGTAGGAACCATTGAAGGCTATGTCTGAAAAGTGTTCCTTCTTGCAGTTTCCTCATATTCCAAGTCTGGCTTGTTGCAGGAGCTACTGAGTTAAGTGCTCTGTGCACACCGTGAGCTGTGTGTTTCATCCGTTTTGATCCTGCTTTGATATCCCGCTTGTTTACGATGAATGATGATATCGTATGACAGGGAACAGTTGGCTGTGTTCACTTTCTGCGTGGTTTCGCCTTATGTCTTTTGGCGTGTGCTGAGACTGCTACGATGGGGACTACAGTTACCTTTCTTTGTTTGGGAGATGAGTTAGTAATTCGGATGATTCCACTGGCACGGGCGGTAGAGCAATTATGGATTTTAATTCGTTTGCTGTGATACCGAGGCCTTCCATAACCAATAACCAATATGAATAGATATGAACAAGTTATCATTATACGTCTAAGAACAGGACACAAGCGACTCCATAGTCACATGTATACAAAATTCAAGATCGGCACATCAACTACTTGTACATGTGGCACCCAGACTGCTGAACACATACTTCAAGACTGCACTGAATATAGTAGACTGAGGAAAATCCATTGGCCCATAGATACAACACTACAGACAAAACTATATGGGCCACTGCAAGAATTACAAAATACAGTAAAATTCATATAGGAAACGACATTGCTGATAAAGACAATACTTCGAGCGAACGAAAGATAGATATATAGAGTATATCAATTATCTCCCCTTGAATAGATGGCCCCGTCAGAGCCATGCATCATCTCATAAACTGCTCTTTGTTTTATAGAAAGTCAACCAAATGATACATAATCCCGGCCCCTTACACTACTCTTATTCGCCTCACTGGACTTAAACGTTTTGAATTCAACATTATCTGATTAAATAATAATAATCATCAGCAGTATCTTAGCTCCGCAAAGCAACACTGCTTCATAGCTTTTACTTTGTATAAGGCATTATCCGAGTCCCGTTTCTCATAGCTGTGACTGACGAAAAAGCTTGCTTCGAGAATTATGTATTTGGACTCATTCAAATAACAATTCTTTTTCAAACATTTCAGGTAGAACCTTAAGAGATGGGTCTTCTGGGCTGCAATAAAAGAAAATATTCCAACAGAAATTCGATGAACACACTTGTTTTTCTATAGTCTGTTACAAAATTCTGCCTGTATCACACCTAACCCCATCGCCACCCACATAAAAAATGTGTGACTGTCGTGAAAAGATATGGATTTGACTTGCTACTAAACTTCAAACACATACGGACAAAGAAGCTAATATGAGAATACATGATGACACACTAAAATGAATGGAACATTTTATTCACCCTTATTATACAAAATACTGAGAGAATGATGTGTGAGACGACGATGAAAATAGAAAAATAAAGAGAATAAGTTGTCCAATCTTTATATTTCTGTTTTATTAGTCACACTTTTTTTTTTCTGAAGAGATATTTATATACTTCTCTGTTTCTCTCGTCGTTTTCTACATAGTGGATACATTGCTATTCTTAATAAAATAATCATCTTCGTTTTTCTTCCTCTTCCATGCCAAGGCACATAAACGGAGGTTTGTTTTCTGCTTGTCTGGTCACCTGAAGACTTCTCTCTCTGTACTATCGATACCATTTATAATTTTTCACACATAGTCAAAGAGTCTTGGTGGACATGTTCCATTGATTGTTTGATCAAACACGTTTAGGCCCGAGTATGTATTTCAAATGTTTAACTATTTGTGTGGTTTCGTCATCAGTACGGTGGCTAACGCCCTAGCTTGATAAAGTGAAAGCGGGTTTATTATCTCGGACAGACTCAGACAGATGACACAGCTTAATAAAATAAGAGGTTTTTGAAAGACAAACAGCCTAATTTGAAAATTGTTATTAAAAGGGCTAATTTGATTTCAGCCTTTTTTCTTTAGTGTTTTATGTATAAAATCTCTTAATCTCATTGGTTCAAGTTGTCGTTCTTATGTGGACAGCGTTTTCCATTAATCTTGTATTGTTTCGAAGTACGCCGGTTACACGCTGGTGTGCTGCTTGGAATTAGTGTTCTGTTCAAGCCTGATGTGGTTATTTAACTTCTGACAGGCTGGTGGGCTGTGAAATTTTCGTTGTTAAGTGAATATTTCTCTTCTTTTAAACCGGGATAGACCTATCGATGATAGGTCATTGTTTTCACTGTCGCACCGGCGAATGCCAATTTCCGACAGAGGATTTGCTCGTCCAGTTCGCTAACTGCCTTGTGAAAAGACTCGGGAGAGTCGATGGCTACAGGGAGGGACACTAATGGAGTCGATGGTATATTATCCATCTTCTGGCATCCCCTGCATCTCAACTTTGTTTCTGAACGTAATGACCTCGTCCTTCGTTCTGAATGCTTCAAAGAGGAGCCGAGAGGAAAGGGGTGGGGGGGGGGTTTAGTGCGTTTTGGACAAATCACTATCACCATATTATTGGCCCAGCTATAGAAAGCGAACGAAAATGTCAGTTCCATCCTCATTAGGACTCAGCAGGAAGAAAACGCCATCTCTCATACTCAGCATATGGAACGTGAGGACTCTGTGGTATTCTGGATTAAATAACACCAACCTCAAATGTAGAAAACATAAGGCAGGCAGCCCTCATTGACATAGAGCTGCAGAGACTACATGTTGACAGCCCTACAGGAAACAAGGCTTGCGGATTGCGGTTTGCGGTTCAGTCAGGGAAAAAAATATACCTTTTTTTGGCATGGGCCAAAACCTGATTAGCCTTGCCTACATGGAGTGGGTTTTGCTGTGCATAATAAGCTCATGCGTTCTATAAACACCCTGAATGGTACATCAGAATGTATAATAACACTAACAATCCATTCATAAACTGGACCAATCAACATCATTAACGCCTATTAACCAACAATAGCAGCAACCACAGAAGATAAAGATAAATTTTACGAAATGCTCTAAGTTACTTTGGATTCAATCACCGAAGCAGAACAACTTTACGTGCTGGGCGATCTAAATGCACGCATTGGATCTTGCTAACATTCATGGCCATCATGCCTAGGTCATCATGGCATTGGCAAAATGGACGTTAATGGTCAGAGACTTCTAGAATTCTGTTCCTTTAACTGCCGGTGTGCTAACAATACCTTTTTCAGCGTTAAGAGCCGACAAAAAGCAACATGGCGCCACCCAAGGTCCGGACATTGGTACCAGCTGAACTTTGTCCAAGTTCGCAAACACTTAAATAATGTTAGAATAACCAGAGCATACCATTGCGCAGATTGTGACACAGACCATACACTCGTCTCACTTGTAAAGTAAAGGAGAACCATCCAGGCCGTAGATTAATATCGCTGCAACAAAATTACCCAACAACCAAGTCCTGTTCAAGAATGCCTTCCAGATATGCACAGAGAAAGCAGAAGACCTAGACAATGTAGATGATTCGTGGAACCGGCTAAAATCGCACATCCTTGATGGTGCAATATCTTCTCTTGGTAAAGAGAAACACTCCACTAAAGATTGGGTTCAAGAAAATTCGATGAAACTTGTGTCACTTGTAGAGAAAAATGAACAAGGCTTTCCTAACCTGAAAGAATTATCTATGCCAGAACACAAAAGACAAATTCAAACAAGCAAGTGCAGAAGCCCAATTGGAATCAAAGAGATGTGCGAACGAGTACTGGTTAAATCTGTTCTCTACGATCCAGAAAGCAGTTGAGGCTGGGCGATTCACGAACTATGTATAACAACATTAGATTGCTCAAGGTCCAAATATCTCCCTTAAAAGACGCCATCGGTGAGCCTATCAGTGACAAAACTAAATAACTGGAAAGATGGGTCGAACATTACTCAAATCTATATTATGAAGACAGACCAGCAAGCCCACTCTTAGACCAGCTAGTCCCAAAATACTCAGTGCTGACTGAACTGGACAATGAACCTACTGAGAAGGAACTTCCTGATGTCATCCGCGACCTCTGAAGTGGAATGCTTCAGGTAACGACAACATCTCAGCCGAAATACTCAATGAAAATATTGAAACATTCCTGCCTCACCTCTACAAACTTCTTGTCCAATGCTGGAGAAATGGAGAAAATAAAGGAGACAATAGCGATTGCAACAACTATAGGGGTATAAAATACCCCCCTGAGTATAACTGGAAAGGTATTCGCAAGAATTGTTTTAAGCACTTATACCAACTTGCTGAACGTATCCTTCCTGAGTCCCAGTGCGGATTTAGAGCTGGACGGTCAACCACCGATATTATTTTTTTCTCCGCCAAATTCAGGAAAAATGCAATTAACAGAGAAGACCTCTATTTATAGCCTTCGTTGATCTCACAAAGACTTTTGACACTGTGAGCAGAGCAGATCTACACAGGGTGCAGGACACTGTTGGCTGCTCTCCTACATTACTCAAGATGATCAAGTCGTTTCACTAAAATATGGCTGCCACCATCCAGTTCGACGGTAGATCTTTCCAGCCCTTTGAGGTGATCTGTGGAGTCAAACAAGGATATGTCCTTGCCCGAACTCTATTTGGCATATTTTTCGCTGCCCTTCGGCACAATGCGTTTGAAACCGTCTCTGGAGACATTTACATCCATACAATATCTGACGGCTCCTTATTCAATCTAGCACGTCTGATGTCAAAATTTAAACAACTGAGAACATAACCAAGGAGCTTCTATTTGCTGATGATGCAGCACTGGTTGTTCACGATGAATCCGCCCCGCAGTCAATGATTGACAATCTAGCTAGATCCTGTGATTTATTCTCCATGTCAGTAAGTATACAGAAGACTGGTGCTTCAACAAGGTATAGCCAGTCCCACAACAATAACATTAATTAACACATCCCTTGAATCTGTGAGAAAGTTCACCTATCTTAGTTCTATGGTTACAACCACTGTCTCCATTGAAGAAATTCACGAATCGGAAAGGCAGCTTCCACATTTGATAAACTTAAAGATAGAGTATGGGCCAACACCAAATTAACACTCAGAACTAACATTCAAATTTACCAAAGTTGTGTGCTTAGTACACTTAGTAAACTATATGGATCAGAAATTTGGACTACCCATGCATGGCGAACTTAAAGACGGAAAGAAACCAAAGGGCATACCAGTGCTGAGATACTTGCAGGGCTTTTTTAAGATAATTCACTATCCGTGAAAGAAACTGGGAAAATCTGGCTGCAGATCATAGCTCATGGAGAACAAATATAAAAAAAATCGCACAGTACTTTCGAGCTAGTGTTGATATCAAAATCAGAAGAAAAAAATGCGCAACAGAAAGCAGACGCGGCCAGGCACCACAAACACATCTTGTTCGTCCTACGGATGGATATGTCTTTTCAATGTTTTAGCAGATTCAGTCACGAGAAGCTGTTCAGTAAAGCAGCATAAGAACGTCAAAAGCCATATTATTATTAATCTCATAACTGATATACAGCCTAGTTTTAATTTTACGTTCACTAATATCACTATATATAAATAATGTAATTTGTAAAATATAATATCACTTGGGACTGCAGCTACCTTTCTTTGTTTTGGAGATGTGATATTAATTCGGATGATTCCACTGGCATGGGTGGTTGAGCAATTATGGATTTTAATTCGTTTGCAGTGATGCCGGGGCCTTCCATAATCATATTATTACCATATTAAGTACGTCATCGTTTAAAAAAAAAACGTAGTAATAACGTTTTTATATTCTTATGAGTTGGAATGAAGTAATTCTGGTATTAAAAATCGTATTTCTTTTGGTTTACAAAGTATTTATTTACATTTTGTTTATAATAATTACATTACCACCGTTCAACGTAGTCTCTAGTTTGATGCACCTAAGTCAGAACTAAACAAACATGTTGATACCGTGGGAAAAGAATTCCTTCGGGCGGATGCGCAGCCATTTATTGACCTCCGCTTTGGTAGCAGTCTTGAACGTTTTCGGAACTTCATTTCGTCATGAATGATGTGATGGGTTGGCCTAAAATTAAATTGAATAGAACTGTCACCTCTTTGACTGTAACGCACATGTTTTATCATATCACGTTCTCCAGAGCTGTAATGTTGTTTGTCGTGAATGCTGGACCCGGGAGAAGGGAACCCCCCGCACACTAGTAATGCCTTTCTTGAACTTTTTGAATTATTCATACACCTGCTACCGTAAATAATTCTCACCCGATAATCAATCTCTACAGATATCACTTCATAGTGATAGGATAGGAATTTCTACAATAAATGACATCTCGGACAGGCCGTCTTTGTGCGTAACAAAATGGTGACAGCTCAGGTTGATAAGTCCGCTTGAGTAGTATATTCCCAGCATTACACCCATAAAGTTCGTCAAGACGAACAATATTCCTTATATAAATAGTCTACACGAACATAGCCGAAATTTTTTTTCCATATGAGAGTCTACATTTTCTTTTTTTTTTCACGGTCGGGGTGACCTCTCGTGCCGTCGGGGTGACCTCTCCTCAAAGGGGGAATGGGGTGGGTGACAGCTCATGAAAGGGGGCGGGGGTTAAATATGTCGTCGTAGTAGTGAGGACTCATGAAATATGTCGTCGGCGGGGTGCCATAACTTTGTACTTTCAAAACAGTCTTATTCAAGACGACTTTTAATGTATACCTAAAATTTTGTTTGCCTTTAATGCTAACAACTTACTCAGTACTTGTCCGTAACACATACACATGCCTAGGTATGTTCACGAAGGCGCGTTAATGACTTTAGCTATTGCCCGCCAAAACCGTAACCGACACCATAGAGAAACACACGCAGGCCGCGTTAATGACTTTAGTAGGAACCCTGTCAAAGACCCCGTTTCTCTGTAAAATTTCTCGCTTGAGTAACTTAAACCAGCCTAGGCGACTACATGTACTACATTAATGAGTTTAACTCCTGAACAGCAGAAGGGTATTAAAGGATAAATTCTGCGCTTGTCCGCGAGACTGACCACAGGACCACGGTAATGACTTTATCAGCTGGCTAGTGTTGTAGCGTTGTTTTAGAGAAACGGTAAATTAATGGGCTATATTTTATTACTGTTGTTTTTGACTGGGGGACATAACTAAATTTCACGAGTAGCAGACTTAGGGGGTGGCATGTACTAGAAATCCAGCCTTCCCTCCATTGTAACTTGTAGTTGTTGTTGTTATGGTAGTAGTAGTTGTTGTAGTAGTAGTGGAAGTTGTAGTTGTTGTAGTGATAGTAATAGTAGTAGTTGTAGTAGTTGTTGTGGAAGTTGTAGTAGTGGTCGTAGTAGTATTTAATGTTGTAGCAGAAGTAGTGATAATAGTACTGGAAGTTGTAGTAGTGGTCGTAGTAGTAGTTGATGTTGTGGTAGCAGAAGTAGTGGTAGTAGTGGTAGTAGTAATAGTAGTAGTTGGTGTTGTGGAAGTTGTAATAGTGGTCATAGTAGTAGTAGTTGATGTTGTTGTAGTAGAAGTAGTGGCAGTAGTAGTAGTAGTTGTAGTAGTAGTAGTAGCAGAAGTAGTAGTTGTAGTAGTTGGTGTTGTGGACTTTGTGACTAATCATTTTGCTGAATTGAACAGCTGAATGGTAGAATGGAGTTTATGTGGAAATACACACGAGTCCAGACCATTCTCATCATCGACTTTCAGCAACAAAACCAACTAGGTCGACAAGAAGTATTCAGATGAAGCCTAAACAGTGACATTAAAGTAGAAATATCTTTCTCTTTCTCTTTCTCTCTCTCTCTCTCTCTCTCTCTTCTAGACATCTCACCTACCATTCCATCACCCCTCCTCTCTCTCTGTCTGCTAGCGTTCCGTCCTTCCTCCATCGTAACACTTACTCATTCTCGAAATGTATCTCTACCATCTTCCCGTCCTTCTCCTAGACTTCTCTCTTGCGCTCTCTCTCTCTCTCTTCTAGACTTCTCACCTACCATTCCATCATCCATCCTCTCTCTGTCTCCTAGCGTTCCGTCCTCTCTCCATTGTAACACTTACTCTTTCTCGCAATGTATCTCTATCATCTTCCCGTCCTTCTCCTAGATTTCTCTCGCTCTCTCTTCTAGACTTCTCCGTACTACCATTCCATCATCCCTCCTCTCTCTGTCTCCTAGCGTTCCGTCCTCTCTCCATTGTAACACTTACTCATTCTCGCAATGTATCTCTATCATCTTCCCGTCCTTCTCCTAGACTTCTCTCGCTCTCTCTTCTAGACTTCTCACCTACCATTCCATCATCCCTCCTCTCTCTGTCTCCTAGCGTTCCGTACTCCCTCCATTGTAACACTTACTCATTCTCGCAATGTATCTCTATCATCATCCCGTCCGTCTCGTAGACTTCTCTCTCGTTCTCTCTCTCTCTCTCTCTCTATCTCTTCTAGACTTCTCACCTACCATTCCATCATCTCTCATATCTCTGTCCCCTAGCGTTCCGTCCTCCCTCCATTGTAACACTTACTCATTCTCGCAATGTATCTCTATCATCATCCCGTCCTTCTCGTAGACTTCTCTCTCTCTCTCTCTCTCTCTCTCTCTCTCTCTCTCTATCTCTTCTAGACTTTTCACCTACCATTCCATCATCTCTCATCTCTCTGTCTCGTAGCGTTCCGTCCTCCCTCCAATGTAACACTGGCGCAGTCTCGCAATGTATCTCTATCATCTTCCCGTCCTTTTCCTAGACTTCTCTCTTGCTCACTCTCTCTCTCTTCTTATCTTTTTCACCTAACACTCCATCATCCCTCCTCTCTTTCTGTCTCCTAGCGTTCCGCCCTCCCTACATTGTAACCCATTAATATAATCGAATATCAATCACAACAAGGCTTAAAATGACTACTTTCTTTTGTATTACCTTAGGATGACTTTTGAATTACAGTGAGACGACTTTTGTATTGCAACGGACGACTTTTGAATTAGCATGCGAGGGACAAAGATTCCGATAGGCGAGCATGTCCTTACACAATCTTCTATCAACAGTGCATCGTATCAATTCTGTTGTTGACTGTTTTCCATGCTATGTCGTTGTAGCAGTCACAAGTGTCATGTCGTTGTATCAGACACGTATGTCATGTCGTTGTAGCAGTCGCAGGTGTCATGTCATTGTAGTAGTCACAGGTGTCATGTCGTTGTATCAGACACGTATGTCATGTCGTTGTAGCAGTCGCAGGTGTCATGTCGTTGTAGCAGTCGCAGGTGTCATGTCGTTGTAGCAGTCACAGGTGTCATGTCGTTGTATCAGACACGTATGTCATGTCGTTGTAGCAGTCGCAGGTGTCATGTCGTTGTAGCAGTCGCAGGTGTCATGTCGTTTTAGCAGTCACAGGTGTCATGTCGTTGTAGCAGTCACAGGTGTCATGTCATTGTAGCAGTCACAGGTGTCATGTCGTTGTAGCAGTCACAGGTGTCATGTCGTTGTAGCAGTCACAGGTGTCATGTCGTTGTAGCAGTCACAGGTGTCATGTCGTTTTAGCAGTCACAGGTGTCATGTCGTTGTAGCAGTCACAGGTGTCATGTCGTTGTAGCAGTCACAGGTGTCATGTCGTTGTATCAGACACGTATGTCATGTCGTTGTAGCAGTCACAGGTGTCATGTCGTTGTATCAGACACGTATGTCATGTCGTTGTAGCAGTCACAGGTGTCATGTCGTTGTATCAGACACGTATATCATGTCGTTGTAGCAGTCGCAGGTGTCATGTCGTTGTATCAGACACGTATGTCATGTCGTTGTAGCAGTCACAGGTGTCATGTCGTTGTAGCAGTCGCAGGTGTCATGTCGTTGCAGCAGTCACAGGTGTCATGTCGTTGTATCAGACACGTATGTCATGTCGTTGTAGCAGTCACAGGTGTCATGTCGTTGTATCAGACACGTATGTCATGTCGTTGTATCAGACACGTATGTCATGTCGTTGTACCAGACACGTATGTCATGTCGTTGTATCAGTCACAGGTGTCATCTCGTTGTATGAGACACAGATGTCATGTTATTATATGAGACACAGATGTCATGTCATTGTATGCGACAGAGATCTCATGTTATTGTATAAGACACAAGTGTCATGCCATGTCATTCTATGAAACACTGGCGGCATGCCATTGTATTAGACACAACACATTCCAGTATGACAGCACAAATCAGGACATCATTAGTAAAAGCAGGTAGGAAACAGGTCGCCCCTCGCTGGAGGTAGGAGAGATGAACGCAAGCCACCCTGGGGGAATGTAGAAGTTGAGGATGCTAGGTGGAACAACTCACAAACATTCAAGACAGGTCATAAAGTCAGAAAGAATCGAAGAAGACAACCTGAAGGCTTGAACCCTCTGAAAGAAAAGGTCGACTAAAAAATTGATGAACTTTATAAATATATCAGTATTTGTTGTAGATGTAGTAGTAGAAATAGCAGTTGTAGTAGCAGTAGTTGTTGTAGTGGTAGTAGTTGTTGTAGTGGTTGTAGTAGTAGTTGTAGAAATAATAGTAGTAGTAGTAGTGGAAGTTGTAGTGGTAATAGTTGTTGTTGTAGTAGTATTGCTGTTAATGTGAACACTGACCTCATTTTCCACTTGGAGTACGGTCGAGTCTGTCTCCTCTGTGGGGTCGAGAACTAGGGATGGTGCTGAATTTGTATCATCCTCTGGGGTATATGTAGCGCCTGTTGGCTCATCAGAGGGGGATGACAATGCGGGTGGTAGGTTAATAAAAATAGATTTGACACATGATGCAATATCAGACCAGTGACCCATGGTCATGATGAATACAAAATGTATTCACTCAATAAACATCCATTCATTTATCTTTACCACAGGAATATCTTGATTTCAACTGTGCTACAACTATTTTATTTTTCAGAACTTGAGTTTCACACAAAATATTCATTCCTCTCAATAAAAAAAGGGTAAACGCCCGACCTCTCGCAGACAAATCCAGGTTATGAAAAGACAGAACCTGCGCTCCGTATATGAATATATATCCCACATGATTAAGAACCACCAATCGCATGGCTGTATTCATTCGCGCATGCTCAGACATACACCATCGCACGTGGGTCAGAAGGGCCAATCAGATGCATGTATTCATGCGCGCATGTGCAGACATACACCATCCCGCGTGGGTTAGGAGGACCAATCAGATGCATGTGCTCATTCGCGCATGCGCAGCCATATACCTTTTCATCTATATCCAATACTTCCTTCATAAGAATGAAAGAGGACAGAAAAACAGAGAAAGGACACAATTGGAAGTTTAAATGACGAATGAAAGAGAAAAGAAGAATAAGAAAGTTAAGAAACATAAGCCTAATTGAACACCAATACCACTAAACCTAGTATAAAGAAATACATTGAAGCTGAATGATGAAAAAATGAAATGAAGAACAGTATTGTTAGGTAAAAGAATAAAAAAAAAGGTGACATAGTTGTCACCAGGGGATCGATCGGAGACTCAAATTAACGACATATCAATAAAAAGTGTAAGTCAGCCTTATACAAGGTAAAAAATTACATAGATGAAGAGATAAAGAGCAAGGAGTTAAAGAAAAATGTAGTCACCGTACCAAAACAATACCTCAAACAAGTGAAAAAAACAATAAATATAGGGGATAAATTGGAAATAGGAAAAGAATATATGAAAAAAGAGACATTGTTAAGAGGAAATATATACAAGAAGTCGCTGAAAAAAAGAGGAAGCGAAAAATAAGGGAAAGCTGACAATGGTACTATTAGGGTCAGGTAAAAATTAAGTGAAATCATCCTGGCGAGACCAAAAAATAGCCCATAGAGAAAGCTTTGCGAGTTGGAAAAGCCGTATTTAGGAAGAACAGCTCTTGTATTGATCAAATAACTATCAAACATTTAATAATTGGCCAAAGCGTAGAACTTGGGGCATGATAAAGGCACAGTCGCCTATTAAAAGTAATGTTGGAAGTGGAAAAAGGAGGGTAATAGAGGTGGAGTAAGAGTAAAATGGACGACAGTAGAAAGGCAGAAGAGCGTTCATTGGTTGTATATAGAGTTCACTCTGACCAATGGGAGCGAAGTATACTCAGTAGACAAAATAATAACATGATAACTGGCAAAGAAGGATGTATTGGATATAGATGAAAAGGTATATATCTGCGCATGCGTGAATGAATACATGCATCTGATTGGTCCTCCTAACCCACGTGGGAGGGTTTATTTCTGCGCATGCGCGAATGAATACATGCATCTGATTGGTCCTCCTAACCCACGTGGAATGGTGTACGTCTGCGCATGAGCGAATGAATACAGCCATGCGATTGGTCGTTCTGAATCATGTGGGATAAATATTCATATACGGAGCGCAGGTTCTGTCTTTTCATAACCTGGATTTGTCTGCGAGAGGTCGGGCGTTTACCTTTTTTTTTATTGAGAGAAATGAATATTTTGTGTGAAACTCAAGTTCTGAAAAATAAAATAGTTGTAGCACAGTTGAAATCAAGATATTCCTGTGGTAAAGATAAATGAATGGATGTTTATTGAGTGAATACATTTTGTATTCATCATGACCATGGGTCACTGGTCTGGTATTGCATCATGTGTCAAATCTATTTTTATTAACCTACCACCCGCATTGTCATCCCCCCACTGATGAGCCAACAGGCGCTACATATACCCCAGAGGATGATAAAAATTCAGCACCATCCCTAGTTCTCGACCCCACAGAGGAGACAGACTCGACAGTACTTCAAGTGGAAAATGAGGTCAGTGTTCACATTAACAGCAATACTACTATACAACAACTATTACCACTACAACTTCCACTACTACTACTACTATTATTTCTACAACTACTACTACAACCACTACAACAACTACTACCACTACAACAACTACTGCTACTACAACTGCTACTTCTACTACTATTACTACTACTACTACAACTGCTATTACTACAACTACTACTACAACAACTACTGCTACTACAACTATTATTACTACAACAACTACTGCTACTACAACTGCTATTACTACTACTACTACAACTGCTATTACTACAACTACTACTACAACAACTACTGCTACTACAACTGCCATTACTACTACTACATCTACAACAAATACTGATATATTTATAAAGTTCATCAATTTTTTAGTCGACTTCTTCTTTCAGAGGCTTCAAGCCCTCAGGTTGTGTTCTTCCATTCTTTCTGACTTTATGACCTGTCTTGAATGTTTGTGGGTTGTTCCACCAAGCATCCTCAACTTCTACATTCCCCCAGGGTGGCTGCGTTTATCTCTCCTACCTCCTGCGAGGGGCGACCTGTTTCCTACCTGCTTTTACTAATGATGTCCTGATTTGTGCTGTCATACTGAAATGTGTTGTGTCTAATACAATGGCTTGCCACTAGTGTTTCATAGAATGACATGGCATGACAATTGTGTTTTATACAATAACATGAAATCTCTGTCGCATACAATGACATGACATCTGTGTCTCATATAATAACATGACATCTGTGTCTCATACAACGAGATGACACCTGTGACTGATACAACGACATGACACATGTGACTGGTACAACGACATGACATACGTGTCTGATACAACGACATGACATACGTGTCTGATACAACGACATGACATACGTGTCTGATACAACGACATGACATACGTGTCTGATACAACGACATGACATACGTGTCTGATACAACGACATGACACCTGTGACTGCTACAACGACATGACACCTGTGACTGCTACAACGACATGACACCTGTGACTGCTACAACGACATGACATACGTGTCTGATACAACGACATGACACCTGTGACTGCTACAACGACATGACACCTGTGACTGCTACAACGACATGACACCTGTGACTGCTACAACGACATGACACCTGTGACTGCTACAACGACATGACACCTGTGACTGCTAAAACGACATGACACCTGTGACTGCTACAACGACATGACACCTGTGACTGCTAAAACGACATGACACCTGCGACTGCTACAACGACATGACATACGTGTCTGATACAACGACATGACACTTGTGACTGCTACAACGACACAGCATGGAAAATAGTCAACAACAGAATTGATACGATGCACTGTTGATAGAAGATTGTGAAAGGACATGCTCGCCTATCGGAACTTTTGTCCCTCGCATGCTAATTCAAAAGTCGTCCGTTGCTATACAAAAGTCGTCTCACTGTAAATCAAAAGTCGTCCTATGGTAATACAAAAGAAAGTAGTCATTTTAAGCCTTGTTGTGATTGAAAAAAAAAATCTTTACGACACATAGTACCATTGCTGGTGTATGTCGGGGGGCAACGATAAAACCCGAGGGATAAAGGTCGCTGGGTCAAGCAGTCGCCACGACGTGTGAGACTCACGTTTTTTTATTTCACCCCCGATAGAAAAAATCCGTTTTGTCTACCGCGGGCTTCGAACACCGTACGCCGGCTTTTCAGCCAGCGTCTGGGAAAGGACGGGAAGATGATAAAGATACATTGCGAGAATGAGTAAGTGTTACAATGGAGGGAGGATGAAACGCTAGGAGACAGAGAGATGAGAGATGATGGAATGGTAGGTGAGAAGTTTAGAAGAGAGAGAGATAGGGCGCGAGAGAGAAGTCTAGGAGAAAGACGGGGAGATGATAGAGATACATTGCGAGAATGAGTAAGTGTTACAATGGAGGGAGGACGGAACGCTAGGAGACAGAGAGAGGAGGGATGATGGAATGGTAGGTGCGAAGTCTAGAAGAGAGAGAGAGAGAGAAAGAGAGATTTTTCTACTTTAATGTCACCGTTTATGCTTCATCTGAATACTTCTTGTCGACCTAGTTGGGTTTTGTCGCTGAAAGTCGATGATGAGGATGGTCTAGACTCGTGTGTATTTCCACATAAATTCCATTCTACCATTCAGCTGTTTAATTCAGCAAAATGATTAGTCACAAAGCCCAAAAAAGTTAATCGCAGAACCCTTCAATTAGATTACGCACCTGAAATTCCATTACCGGTCAGCTTTTAAACTCACTAGCACGACCTTGGACATTAGTTGGTCAAGCACTGAGTAAGTTGTATGTGGAAAGTCACACTAGTTCTACAACTACTAATACAACTTCCACTACTACCACTACCACAACAACATCAACCACTACTACTACGACCACTACTACTACGACCACTACTACAACTTCCACTTCAACTTTCACAACACAAACTACTACAACTACTACTTCTGCTAATACTATAACAACAACAACTACTACTACTACTACCAGTACTTCTGCTACAACAACATCAACTACTACTACTACGACCACTATTACAACTTCCACTACAACTTCCACAACACCAACTACTACTACAACTACTACTACCACTACTTCTGCTACAACAACATCAGCTACTACTCCGACCACTACTACAACTTCCACAACAACAACTACTACTACAACTACTACTATTACTATCACTACAACTACTACAACTTCCACTACTACTACTACTACTACAACTACTACAACAACACTACTACTACTACCATAACAACAACAACTACAACAACTACAAGTTACAATGGAGGGAAGGCTGGATTTCTAGTACAGGCCACCCCCTAAGTCTGCTACTCGTGAAAGCTAGTTATGTCCCCCAGTCAAAAACAACAGTAATAAAATCTAGTCCATTAATTTACCGTTTCTCTAAAACAACGCTACAACACTAGCCAGCTGATAAAGTCATTACCGTGGTCCTGTGGTCAGTCTCGCGGGCAAGCGCAGAATTTATCCTTTAATACCCTTCTGCTGTTCAGGAGTTAAACTCATTAATGTAGTACATGTAGCCGTCTAGGCTGGTTTAAGTTACTCAAGCGAGAAATTTCACAGAGAAACGGGGTCTTTGACAGGGTTCCTACTAAAGTCATTAACGCGGCCTGCGTGTGTTTCTCTATGGTGTCGCTTATGGTTTTTGCGGGCAATAGCTAAAGTCATTAACGCGCCTTCGTGAACATACCTAGGCATGTGTATGTGTTACGGACAAGTACTGAGTAAGTTGTTAGCATTAAAGGCAAACAAAATTTTAGGTATACATTAAAAGTCGTCTTGAATAAGACTGTTTTGAAAGTACAAAGTTATGGCACCCCGCCGACGACATATTTCATGAGTCCTCACTACGACGACGACACATTTCACCCCGCCCCCTTTCATGAGCTGCCACCCACCCCATTCCCCCTTTGAGGAGAGGTCAACGAGAGGTCACCCCGACACCACGAGGTCACCCCGACCGGAAAAAAAATGTAGACTCTCATATAGAAAAAAAAATTTCGACTATGTTCGTGTAGACTATTTATATAAGGAATATTGTTCGTCTAGACGAACATTCTGTGGGTGTAAGGCTGGGAATATACTACTCGCGCGGGACAGTGAAGAATTGAGATACGTACTGTTAGGGTGCATCACGTGCAGTGCCTTTCGTGGTTGTAAATGTGTATATCTGTAATGGAAGGTGGACACACGACAATGGCAGAATTATTTCGCGTTCGAGGAGGATTACGTTATTTTCTGCTGACACTTTAATGTAGAGACAACCTGTGGGGTAACGTCATAACAAAACAAGCAGGGAGAAAACCTAGAGGATCCATTGGTGTTGGCCGATCTGATGTTCCTGAATAATGGAAGAGCAACCAGAATGGTTACTCGAACAGGGGACTCTGATAGACCTGGCACTAGTGTTTTCGTACAGGTTTGCAGGTGGAGTGTGCGGAATTCCGTGGAAGTGAGCACTTTTCATGTGTCATCCTAACTGAGAGAGGCAGAAATAGAAGCCAGAAAAGCAAACTAAACACATTCCGATATAAGAACACATATCATGACGTCAATAGCAAAATCAGACAAAGGAAGCATGGCGTCCCTCGCAGGAGACAGAAGAGATAGACGCAGCCACCCTGGTGGAACATAGAAGGCGAGGAAGCTTGGCGGAACAAGAGACAAATGTCCAAGACATGACAGAAAGCCAGAAAAAATGGAAAAACACAACCTGGGCTACAAGCGCGTCTGAAAGAAGAGGTCGACCCAAAAATGATGCACTTTAAACTATTTGCTAAGCAGGATAATGCTGCCAAGTGGGATGATTTTTGCTAAAAAGTGTGTTCAGAAAAATCGCTAGCCACATTCTGGAGCCTTCATCAGAGCATGAATGGCCCAACACGATGCAGAGGCATACTAGACTTCCAGAGCACAGGCCGAATATGGAACAAATCTGATGGGAGAAAAGGGAAGGCCCTGCTTGCCCGCTGCATTGAGCAGACTGACCAAAGAAATGATGCTGTAGGAATGAAGATATACGAGGATCACTCTCAAAATTGTGTGAGTATGTAGTGCTGGGAGAAGATCTCACAATTACAACCGATTTCTTCGCAGAACATTTAAAAGGTCATACAACACTGCTCCTGGTCCAGATTGTGTTCGGTATGACGACATATGTGATTTAGCTGACGACGACTTGAAAAAAAACTGACAAAAGAGTTTAATACTAGCATTCAGAGTGGCCAGACCCCATCAAGGCCAGCTCTTTGTAGTAGGGACGGGACTTAACGGTCACCAGGGACTTAAAACTAAGACTGGCCAGGCCTTCCTACACCCGAGCAAAACCACAGTCTGCTCTAGCAAGTTCAAATGCTGAATACGGAGGCAACCAGCCAAAAGGCGCACCTCAGAAATCAGGATGTCATGCACTCACGCTAATTGCAAGTATAACTATAACTGTGAATCGATATGGCATTCGTCCTGTGGTGAACACTCAGGCAGGTGCAGTGTCGAGCTCTCAGTCTCGAAAGGACCTAACCACTTTTACTGAATGTCCTTCACAAGCGCCCCGTGGAGTCCAGAGAGAGAGAGAGAGAGAGAGAGAGAGAATAGAGATACCGGGCAATCAAAACTAAGACCACTTAAAAATACACTGGAATTCGGAAGATATCAACAGCAAAATAGATGGGTACAGCAAAAAGAAAGAGTTAGAAAATATCCTGCAAGTAAGCATGCTGTTCGCAGGAAACCCATTTAAACGAAAACATAGCCTTGATGATTAGCGGATACCAGTGTTACCGATCTAACAGAAAAGACGGAAAAAAGGTGGAATACTGAAACTTGTAAAGAACAACATCAATGCATGTCAGCTTGAGGTGTATATGGATGGGACTGAATATCAGATACTACACCTCACACCCCAGGACAGAAAATACGACTTTCATTTACTTAACTACTACTGTCCAAGCGACCGCCCACTGCCACTAGACACAATTTCATTAAAAGAAAGAATTATTGTATGTGTAGACTTTAACAGCCACTCACAGAGCTGGGGCTATGAACATATGGACAAGAGAGGTGAAAAACTTGAAAATTGGCAGGACGACAATGGACTTACACTGCTAAACCAGACAATAGCTCCACCAACATTCTATTCCAGATCATGGCATACCACATCTACACCAGACCTTGCTTTCCATTCACCAGGCCTGGATTGGAATATTACACGTATTGTTGGGAAACAACATGGGGGCAGCGACCACCGACAGGTCATTTTAGTGGATCAAAATGAAGCCGTCAGGGGAGCAGCACTCTCTGTATATGGAATTACAAAAAGGCAGACTTAAAAATATATCAATAAAACACCACTGTCCTGACTAAAGATATAAATATATTCAGAGACATCAACAAAATAGTTGATGAATTCAGATGACTAATACTACAAGCTGCCAGTGAAACAAGACATAGAAGGACACGAAAACACTACAAACCGTACTGGAATAGTGAATTAGAGCAACAGCACAATGCCATTGGAACATATTGAAAACAAGCAGAAAACAACCATTGCCAGGAACACCACAATAACAATCATTATGCTAAGGCCACATTTCAAAATACCAAACTACAAGCCAGATGGAGAAGCTGGAAAGAGAAAGTGAGAAATATTCACACTTTTCTTCAATATTGAACGAGACACAAGAAAAGTGTGAAAGCCTTTAAAACAACTTAATGATGAGGATACAGAAAGAAACACCAAAACTACACTGAAGAAGGATGAAAACATCATAACAGTAAGCTAGCATCAAATCTCTTTGCAGACTCTTTTGAAAAAATGACAATAACACTGAAATTGACCTAGAGAAACGTCAAGATGTCTCAGTACTCCAGTTCATCTGTCATCTGGCAGCAGCATTTAACTGCTACTGGTACCACTCATACCAAACAACAGACACTGAACGTTGTGTCACGGTTGTAAAGTTCCGACCTGGCAATGGGTATTCTATTGGCCAATCTTCACTGACGGTGACCGGCAGATAGCGCCTGCTGTTGATGTTACACTGGTGTTGCGCTTTCTTGGAAATGTGCTACTGGGTGACGTTATTTACCACCACGGTTTCTCGTAGCCGCCTCCAGTCATGCGTAGCTAACTTGGGTGACTCGCGACCCACACTCACGTCGTCTGCTTCGTCGTTCTCGTGAAGCTAGTGTGCGCTGTCCCGTAAGGATCGCTGGTCTGGATAAGGGACACGTCTCAACACGTGTCCTGTGATCAGTTACCACCACATCTGCATATTTCGCATTGTCTTTGCTCGCGACGCTTTCTCAAGTTCTTATTCCGCCTGGCGTGAGCAGCTGGTGGCTAGAAACACAACACTGCACGCTGATGAGGGACACACAATTCTTTATTCATCTGACCCGTAACAGTCGATGTCTAGTGACAACATATCTACATGTATTTACACGACTGACGGTTCTCTTCCGCACAGTCAGTCACACATCTCAGTAACAATTTTATCTCGCCACTGGCCTCGAGGTTCTCACACATCTTGAAACTCCGAACCTCTGGTTTGTCAGGCACTGTCTCTCACTGAACAATTAACTAATGCCTATTGCTACTCTAATGCCCTATCTCTTCATGTCGCAAGACTCTAGTTCTGTTCGAACTCAGCTAATATTGTTCTCCTATTTTCTATCTTGCTAGCTTGGGCCATCGTTAGCCCCTGCGGACTAACGCCAAGTGGCGTCGTCGCCCCTACATAGTCCTAGGTGTGTGACCTCTTTCTCGAAAGAGCTCTCGTTTCTTTGTGTCTCGGTTTCAAATACTCCTCATATCATCCAATGAAATCTTACTTCCTCCCCCTTTATCCAATGAACTCAACCCACGTCCCTGTTTATTCGTCTAATGCTACCCTCTCACCTATCTCGAGACTCGAGCTTCACATCCTTTTCTAATTTCTCGTATCATCCCCATGTTTACTCTTTTCTCAACCCGCTCACGGTTACAAAGAGACCCGCTTAAAATAACAAAGTGTAAGACAAAAAGCGACGATACACGAAGTCATGGAAATACCTATTACACAAAGAGAGCTAGAGTAATATCCAAATTAAAAAGTCACCAGGCAGTGATGGAGTGTCCAGTGAAATGATTAAGAACTTGGGAACTGCAGCTAACGCAAAACTACTGCAGATCTACAATATTTGCTGGATCACAGGTAGAGTGCCACAGGCATGGAGAGAAGCAATTATGATACCATTACTAAAGACAGGAAAAGATGGTTCGTCGACATCCATCTATAGACCAATCAACCTTACAAGCTATTTATGTAAAACAATGGGACTCATAATTAATCTCAGACTGCAGTAGGACCTGGAAAGTGAAAACCTTTTTATGCCACAGCAAGCAGACTTTAGACAGTATTACTCTACTGAAGATCAGGAAACCTATCTTTCCCAGGAAATTGAGGATGCGTTCCAAGAAAAGATACTGGTACTAGCAGCATGTATAGACCTAAAGACAGCAATTGATAAGGTATGGAAGGAAGGGCTTTTGAAGAAACTGAGAAATTACAGAGTAAATGGCAAGATGTACAGAAGGGTCAAAGCACACCTGCATAACAGGAGAGCCAGAGTGCAACTGGTTGGTCTTAAAAGTATGAAGATCTTACTGCGCCAGGGCGTCCCAGTGGGAGGAGTACTATCTCCAACACTTTTTCTAGTCTACATCAATGACCTAGTTACTGAATTACCTCATGGTGTAGCAGTGAGTTGAGAATCTATAACAATAGGTGAGCGATAGAAGAAGTCACTGAAAGGAGGTAAGAGTTTAACTCAGATAAAAACATCGAATTTCTCGTGAATAAGTGAGAGTCAATCAGAGAAGGGGAAGAATATAAGATTTATGATTGGCTGGAGGGGAAAAGATATAGGCAAAAATACAGGGAAAGTACAGTCAGACGAGAAGTGAGACTTACTCAGGGCGGACGGCTTGAGAGTCGTGCCGTAGAGGCGGTAGTCAGGACAGGCTTACCAACCTCTTTAGTCATGTATATAGTTAGGTCGAGCCAAAGCTCGAAAATGTGTATCAGTGTTTCAGTTAAGTGTTGTAAATAGATTATGCTCTTGCAGCTAACCAGAGAGCAATGTTATCGGGAGGCAGGTACCAAGCCTCCGCAGTGTTTGATATTATTTTGTTCCAGTGATTATTGTCAAACCAAGAGTTGACCATGTTGATAATGTTAGTTAAAGGTTGTTCAATGTGTAGAACTACGGCTCCGACGTAGACTCAAGACAGTTGTTTGAGTTGACGTAATGAGCCGAATTCAGCTAGACTAGGAAGAACTTTCCTGTATGGACGATTAGAAAGCGTGAGTGATAGAGGCACATTTGTGAAGCACAGTGTCTGACATTTATTAATGCATGTGAGCAGCCGAGAACCATCAATGCGAAGTACATTAATTGCAGAGATCACGTATGGACACGAAGTTCGTGTCCTGGCCATTAACAGTCACTAGTGGCTAAAGATTTGATCAGCGGCCTGTTTGTCGAGGCGAACAAGTTAACAGAATCAAGTCAGTTCCACCCAGCAATGATGACGTGTTCTCACTAGAACGTGTTCTCACACCTAAGTAGCAAAGAAGTATCATAAATTGTACAATGGTATAAAAGTAGCAATGTATGCAGATGCTCTGGTAATGTGGTGCGCAGAGGAGTATGCAACAGTGGCCTCCAAATTATTGCAAAGAGCTATGAATGCATTGAACTCATGGACAAATAGATGGTGTATCAGCACCAATACAGACAAATGCAGTATTACACTTTTCACTCTCTCCCCCCCCCCCCCCAAAAAAAAAAAAAGCAGGAGCCATCTACATAAACAATGAGCCTGTGAAAGAAGACATACAAGCTACATATCTCGGAGTTACATTTGACAACAAACTATCTTGGAAACAGCAGATAAATAAGGCAACCCAAAAAGCAAGTAGGAAGTTGGCTGTTCTAAGAAAACTGTGTGCAACCACGTGGGGTGCGAGTAAAGTTCACCAACAGAGTATACGCCAACATTTAGAATATGTATCATCCATGTGGTGCTCAGCATCAAACACTACACTGCAAGAGCTGGATACAGTACAAAACCAGGCACTTAGGGTCATCACAGGAGCAATGAAATCAACACCAATAACGGAAACGGAGAAATTGTGGAAAATAGCAGCACTGATGGAAAGGTGCTGATACAGGCAGAAACATTTTCATGCACGCCGAGACATCCAATGAATAACCGATTCCAAAATCTTGCACTGGGATGGCTTAAAAGAAGTAGTTTTATCCTCCAAGCCAAGCGAACACCATTACATACTAAGAGTTGTCAGCCCCCTACTGACCATACCAGAACAGACTCCCTAGACAGAGGAATGCAGATTGTCAATAGAAATACGGACAGAAGTGAAAGGAATACGTGAAAAGGAAGAACAAAATAGATAAATAGTATACAGCGATAAACAATAACTCTCAGTTTCTTGGTTGAAGAATACCCACAAGACCTATGGATTCGTGTGTACATAATAGATGGATCAGCACAGAATGCAGTCAATAATGGGAGAGCATGTGGATACATAGAGTACCCAAATAACACTAGGGATATGAATAAAATAGCAACAGTGAAATATTGTCACAATTATGATGCAGAAATCCAAGGAATAAAGTTGGCAATAAAAAAACTCCGAATGATAATATTAGCCCACAGTCTGTAGTGTTTTTCGACAAATGCAGGATCAGTACTCCAGCAGTACAATCCAGAAAATTGCCACATCTGCAGATCTTATTTCCTGATCTCTGTCAGCACCACAGGGTTTCCCCTGCAGTGGGTCCCATCGCACTGTGGAATACCAGGAAACGAGAGAGAGAGCAGATCAGCTGGTAAAAGAAGGTGCAACATGCATACATACCATCAGAAGAAACAAATAATCAAATTAATCAGAAGACCACACGCCCCAAATCAGGATACCTTTCTATAATATGAACAGATGGGAACAAGTTATCATTATGAGCCTCAGAACAGGACACAATCGACTCAACAGCAACATGTATACAAAATTCAATATCGGCACCTCAACTACATGTATATGTGGACAGGCACACCAGACTGCTGAACACATACTTGAAGACTGTACTGAATATAGTAGACTGAGGAAAATCCATTGACCCATAGAAAAAACACTACAGACAAAACTATATGGGCCACTGCAAGAATTACAAAATACCGATGAGAAAGATGCAGCCATCTATACAGACGGATCTGTAAGACGACACCAAAGAAGTGCATGGGCATTTACAGCTCGCTCGGCAGGCAGAATAGTCAAAGAAGACAGTGGTGCATACGTCATGACCACGAGTAGCATGACAATGGAGGCGATGGCAGTGACCAAGGCATTCAAATGGTTAGAATCACAAGACTACACCCACGCATCTATACTTAGTGATTCGATGAGCATGATAAAAAAAAGTGGAGGCGGGTTCTGTACGCATGCAATGGGTAGAGTCGTTGCAGAAATCCAAAATACGTACGGTCACCTTTGTCTATGTCCCTGGACATGCGGGAGTGCGGGGAAATGAAAGAGCGGACAGGTTGGCTAGCTGCGCTGTCGTTGAGGATGGGCAACCAATAGATCGGGCGGACATCATCAATGCCCTCCGAGATATGGGAAGGGCCCATGACTTCGACAAACACAGATCCACGTCACTTCTTCGGATGATGGAAATGGGAGTTAAGATGGGCACAGCCAGAAATGAGAAACTTAGTTGCCGTGTAAGAAGACTTATTAACCAACATAGAACTGGAGTCGTCAGTCGCTGGACACTGAGGGAATTGCTGAGGAGGGGATCTGAGCACCTATGGACATGTTTGGAGTGCAATGATGATGACCCGCAAATAACTCAATAACAAAAGAGAGTAAGATTTATAAAGGAAAATGACATTAGACATAGACAATACTTCAAGCGAACAAAAGATAGACAGACAGACAGACAGACAGACAGATAGATAGATAGATAGATAGATAGATAGATAGATAGATAGATAGATAGATAGATAGATAGAGTGGCAAGGTTAAGGAGGAGTGACTACACAGCTACCTACTACATGAAACAGACGGGAAATCGCCTTCACACTGCAAAACTAACTCGATCGCAGCTCTTCCTGGTTTGGAGTATCAGGTGCCTTGGTTAATCCTAATAAAGCACCAGTTGCATTGTTCTCCCTTAAAAATCATATCGTTAACACGGAAACACGAATTGGAGCTGATGAGGTGACCAGGGACAGGTTGTTGACGTACCTCGGAGTTATGTTTGATCGCAGCCTGTGTTTTAAGGACAACGTCGACCATGTGATAACAAAATCCCGCAAAGGATTAGCCACCTTGAAGATCATGGGAGCTGCCAACATCGATTAGAGGCTACTTAAACTTCTGATCCAGGGATTAGTCCTCGTACCAATCGAGTATGCCCTAACAATTCTTACTTACAGTGCGACGCAAATTGACAGGCTGGAGAAAATACAGAATGAAGCTATTGGCATTATTGTAGGGTGTACGAGGGGCACTCCCTGTGTAGCAATGAAGTATCTTCTTGGCGTTCCAACCATGGATGACAGAATCAAGATCTGGAGAGCCCGAGCATACGTGAAGATTAGGGCTGATAAAGAGAATCCACGTCACTCTTTCGAATGAAGAAGATGGGAGTTAACATGGGCACAGCCAGAAACGAGAAACTTAGTGGGCAAGTAAGTAGACCTATCAACCCAACACAGAACTGGAATCGTCAGTCACTGGGCACTGCGGGACTTGCTGAGGAGGGGATTTGAGCACCTATGGACATGTTCGAAGTGCAATGATGATGACCCGCAAATAATTCAATAGCTCACAATACTTTACTGCTCTTGCTTGGTGAAATGTTGCTAGGTAGCCGCCTTCTTCTAGAACTGTTTCCCATGTTCCTAGGCGTGCCATCGCCAACTATTTGTAGCTCAAGGTACTGTCTCTGCATACTAAACACACAATAATACCGGTCGTGCACGCGATTTTTAATACAGCTGATCCGATTTCCCAAATGATGACTCTTGGTATGTGTGGTGTGTACATACATTAAAAAAATATTTGTGATCCAAGTGCTTAGCTTTTATGTGGAATTATAGGAGCTGAAGTTCCAAAGTGCTAACGGATAAGGAAACAATCTTTTGTAAAAACAAAGGAAACCAAGATAGTGTACATTGACAGAGCAAAAAACCAACCCAAAATAGCATCAACAGTGAAGCACTTGAAATTATAACAAACTATGAATATCTGGTATCTGTAATAATTAACAATGGAGACTGTCAGAAAGAGATAAAAGGAAGTTTAGTAATAGCAGCACACAAATTAAACGTCATGCAGAACATATGACACAAAGCCTGCAAGGTCGGATAATTAAGAGTACTGAGGACATTTATCTTCCCGAAGCAACACACGGTTGTGAATCATGGACAAATTTGCAAATAGCAAGGATGAAAATCTATTTACTTGAAACAAAATGCTATGGAAAATTACTTTTAAAACTGTTGAAAATGAGCAATGATGATATACTTTAAGACTTTAACATTAAAAAGAACTGGCTTATAAACACCATTCTATAGAGGGAATTAAAGTACTTGTGGTCACGCAAAAGACAACACGGACTGGGTAGAACATTAATGGAAGCTATGGTTCCAGGACGCTGAGACAAGGGCAGACCAAGAAGGTTTTTTTCAAGATATCAAAGAGACCCTGAGCATGACAACAGACGAAGCTGTAGATCTGGCTATATGCAGAGATTCTTTCAGACGGATTGTGGGGAATGCAACGTTGTGCAAGGGGCTTACGACCCGATGATGATGATAAAGAAATACAAAACTAGAACAATCCATTTTGCACTTCAAGAGTCTTGAGATTGGCTATTACAAACACAAATAACTCTTTAGGAAGAATATAAATATCACTTGAAACTTAGCTTTAGTGTATACGAAGCCCAACAAGGCCTTGACTGACGTAGACTAAATATTTTCTTGTATAAATCAATAATAGATGCAACAAAGCTTGTCAAATCATTGGACAGTTATCACCAATATTGTCCAACACGGAAATAACTCTAGAGGCAAAACGAGCACTATACAATACAATCTTCGTCCCAACGTTGTGCTACCAATGCCAGACCTGGATCCTAGATGCAAGAGCAATAAGACAAATAAGCTCTACGGAGATGAAATGTGTACGGAGACGAATGACAGGAAACAGTCTGAGAGATAGATCAGAAACGAACTGAGAAAAAAGTTAGAAGTAGACCCCGCCATATAATACATAAATAAACAACAGATAAAATGGTTTGGCCACGTTACAAGACAGATCGATCAGAACACAACACAACGAGCCTTCAATAAACGTTGTGAGAACACCAGATCCAAGGGTTGGCCACGGAAAAGATGGATCGATGGAATATTAGAAGGACTAGGAAACAAAACAACAGCAGAGGCGAACAGAAGAGCAAAAGACCGCAAATTATATCTCCCCTCGACGCTGAAAGGCAAATGAGGAAGGAAATAATAAGAAGAAGAATAAATAACGAAAAAATGTTTCGACCTTGCCGCACTCAGGTTATACCCGTAGGTTTTTAATCATTCAAAACAGATGATAGATCAATAGTTTTTATAGCTTCCTGATTATATTCATCTGGATGTCATCTCGGTGGCACTATCCTAATTGTAATTTGGCAATTTTTTGGTAATGATATTATGCTCTTTCTTTCTAAACACAAAAATAAAAAAAGTATTTCAATCTATCTCTACTGTCCAGATAAGGATCAGAGACTGTCGTTAGCATTGTTAGCAAAAGAATCCGAGAAAATTTGTCACAAACAAAGACAGAAAAAATATATTCTCTTTTTGTGATGCACATTTTCCTTGATATGTAACCACACCTTGAAATATAAAGTACCAGTTAACCAACCGATAGCTTGTTTGTTTACACCGTGACACTTTGATGTGTGGCGTGACGTAGAAGAATCGAATATAACAAGTTATTTATCATACGTGTTCATGGGCTAGAAAACTTTCCTTTCTTCTTGGATAATACACGCTGGTAGATGTCCAGTAAAATTTACTGTTCTCTTGTGCCAATAGATATTTCAATCCTGTCTCTTAGAGTAATTTATTCCACGCGTATCACTACTGAATTTTATGATTCAATTACAACACGTCCCGGCAGACGGTTAAATAGGCTACAAAGAAACGTTACGGCTTTCGTGGGCCTTTGATAAATCGTTGGTAAGGAGCTGAGGGGAGAGTTATTGCTGAGCTTGAGTCATATTTATAATCTTGGAGTTTGTTCGCACGCCTACTGCTTCAGTTAGTGGACAGCATTGTAAGTTTATAGACGAAAGGGGAGAAAGAACTGGTGATGGAAGAAATAGAAAATAAAATAGAGAAATAAAAAGTAGGTAAAGTGACTAAATGTGTACATTTAAACTGATTATCAAAGCTAATGAAAGACACAAACCATATATACTCAGCAGTTAGACATGACTACGTTAACAAACAAGTAATTAATAATACGAACAAAATGTTTTAATAAAAACAAAATAAACATCAGCCAGCAACGGTAACAACATTAATATTATAAAAATAGATCTAAGCACATGCAGTGATTGAAGGAAATAGTTAACATACAACCATTATGATATGACTAAATAAAAATCTACACGCACTTAGATTTATGAAAAGGGGAAAAAATGCAACTTTAAATGTTACATTTGAGAAGTCTCAATTTGTGTACATTCATTATTATCATCATCATGTGCAATACCGGTTTACGTAGGCGATCATGTCCTTCCACAATCTTCTATCCACAGTGCATCGTATCAGTTCCGTTTTTGACTGTTTCCCATGCCATGACACCAAGCTATCCAGTATTTTCTCTCTTTGTCGTCCGCGATCTCTCTTTCACTGTGTTTTGCCAGATGTAACCAAGTATTCCAACTTTCCACTTCTCATGATGTGCCCGAAAAATATTGACTGTTTCTTTCTGATGTTTTTTAGGAGCTCCCTTTATGTCTTGGCCTGTCTGATAATTTCCTAGTTGGTCTTGTTAGCTGTCCAGGGAACTTTCAACATTCTTCTGAGAAATCCCACCTCTGTGGCCTCTAATCATTTTTTTCATTTGTTTGTTTACTGCCCATGATTCGTTTCCATAGGTCAGAATTGGTTCTATATAGCACAGATGAACTCTTTTTCTCACTTCTATTGACATAGATTTGTCGCATAAGATATTTTTCATTTTCTGAAATTCTATTTTGGCCTGAGCTATTCTGCTTTTTATTTCTGTGGTACATCTTCCATCTGATGTTATCACTCTGCCCAAGTATTTGAAACGTTGCACTTGTTTCAAATTTGTCCTGTTTATTTTTGTCCTGCATGATGGTGATGATTGTTTTTTGTTTTTGTTTTTTTTTTTGTATGACCATTACCGCTGTATTCTTACTATTCAGACTGAGACCTTTCTTGTTGCCTTCTTTTACAATTATATCTATCATTACTCTTAGTTCATTCTCTGTCTCTGCTATTAAGACTGTGTCATCCACGTATCGCAAATTATTTATGTTGTGACCTTTGTCTGCCGACTACAACACACCCAAGCATATGGATACCTTAATGTGTTTCTGTGCTAGACATGGTTCTTTTCTTGGTGTTTTTCCGTGAAGCCATGGCTCATATCTTAATGTGTGTCATGTTAGTCATATCTCATATCTTGGTGTGTCCGTGTTAATCATGTCTCATATCTTTATGTGAGTCTGTGTTTAGTCATATCTCATATCTTAGTGTGTATCTGTGTTAGTCACGTGTCATATCTTTGTGTGTGCATGTCTGGGTTAATGATATCTCATATCTTTGTGTGTATGTTTATGTTAGTCATATCTCATATCTTTATGTGTGCATGTCTGTGTATGTCACATCTCATATCCTTGTGTGTGCATGGCTATGTTAGTCACATCTCATATCTTTGTGTGCATGTCTATGTTAGGCATGTGTCATATCTTTGTGTGTGCATGTCTCTGTCAGTCATATCTCATATCTTTATGCGCATGTTTATTTTGGTATGTGTCTGTGTTAGTCATGCCTCGTATCGCTGTGTGCATGTCTGTGTTAGTCACATCTCATATCTTTGTGTGTGCATGTATGTGTTAGTCACCTCTTGTGACTCGGGCAGATGGTGCTCTTAAACCTGGGAGGGCCGACCATCTAAGGGCAGAATCCCCCTACAGAAAAGATCATCTGTTGCCTTGCAGGAAGATTGGGGACAATCAAAGGCTAAGGAAAGCAAACTTGAATAAAATGATGGCTGAAATCGGATGCACTGGGCCACTGGCGCAGAACACAGTGCAACGTTTTAACGGGTGTTCAATCGGAGTGGATCTGGCAGACTCTAACTGTGATGTTCTGTCTGTGGGGTGATCAACATACTTAACCTGACAGCTGACTTCATGTGAGAATCTGGAATCCTACTCTGATTGAGCCCTGATCGCAGAGAGAGAGAGAGATAATATTTTCGCTGTAAAGTGAAAAAAAAATCCGGCGACAGAAAACAGCTTTGTTTGACTCCTTGTTTTATATATTGGAAATGCAGTGTATGGTTGCTAATTCTTAGATTCGCAGATCCTTGCAATCAATGTTTAATTTTTCCAGCATATTGATTATTTCCACCTGCTTTACTTTGTAAAATGCTTTTGTGTAGTTGATAAAGCATATATATATATATATATATATATATATATATATATATATATATATATATATATATATATATATCTTTCTTTACCTCTACAGATCTTCCTATCAATGTTCTTAAGATGTATATTGCATTATTGGTGCCCTTTCCATTCACAAATCCACATTGTTCCTCATTTATTTCTGATTTTATTATATTCCGTCCACATCTTATGATGATTCGTAGTAATGTTTTCATCACATAGACTAATAGTGCGATGGTCTTCACAATCAGTGGTGCCTGACTTTTTCGGTATGACTACAATGATAGATTTTAGTAGTAATATTACTACAACGATCAGCGGTCACATCATAAACAATTTACGATATGCGGATGGCACAGTCTTAATAGCAGAGACAGAGTATGAACTACAAGAAATAATAGACATAATAGTAAAAGAAAACAACAAAAAAGATCTTAGTCTAAGTGGTAAGAAAACGGAAGTAATGGTTATATCGAAGAAACAATCATTACCATCATTCTTCTTCTCTTTCCTTCCTCATCTACCTTACAGCGTCGAGGAGAGATATAATTTGCCGTCTTTTGCTCTTCTGTTCGCCTCTGCTGCTGTTATGTTTCCCAGTGCTTCTAATATTCTGTCGACCCATCTTCTTCGTGGTCGACACTTGGGTCTGGTGTTCTCACAGCGTTTGTTGAAGGCTCGTTGTGTCGTGTTTTGTTCTTTCTGCCTTGTCACGTGGCCAAACCATTTTATCTGTTGTTTCCTTATATATTCTATGGCGGGAGCTATTCCTAGGTTTTTTCTCAGTTCTTCATTTCTGATCTTATCTCTCAGACTGTTTCCTGTCATTCGTCTAACACATTTCATCTCTGTAGGGGTTATTTTTCTTATTGTTCTTGCATCTAGGGTCCAGGTCTGGCATTGGTAGCACAACGTTGGGATGAAGATTGTATTGTATAGTGTTCGTTTTGCCTCCAGAGTTATTTCCTTGTTGGACAATATTGGTGATAACTGTCCGATGATTTGACAAGCTTTGTTGCATCTTGATTCTTTCTCTGCTGTTTGAGATTTATCGTTTGTCATTAGACTTGCTAGGTATTTGAATTCCTCTACTTGTTTTAGTTGTCTGCCTTCTATAATTATGTTGATGTTCTGTTTATTTTTGGCGACATTCATGACTTTTGTACCCCCGTCACGCCAAGTGGCGTATAGGGAAATATGGTGTTAGTGACCCTATATTTTACAGACCTTCAGCACATGATTTTTGGGGTAATGTGGTCAGTATTACGCCCGTGCTGCTTTACTTTCCCAGAAAAAAATCCGGTACCCATTTAAGGCTGGGTGAACCCGGAAGCTGTCGGTTGGGATCGAACCCTACCCCTTGTCCGTGGTAGTCCAGTTCACTAACCACTGAGCTATCGCGGCTCCCTTTTGTTGACGCAGAGACTTTTAATAAGGTTGGTTAGATGTTGCCTTACTCCGTATGTTGTTAGTATCTCCCACAGTTGTTCTCTGTTTACTCTGTCGAACGCTTTTTCCTGGTCAATGAAGGCTATGTATAAGTTATGATTGTGTTCTGTCGTTTTTTTATACAAGCTGTTTTAATGTGACTAGTGCGTCGGTACATCCTCTGTTTTTTCGGAACCCCATTTGAGAATCGCCTAACTGTAGTTCTATTATGAGAACAATCATGCAGAAGGGTAAAGATAAGAAGACTTATCAACCAACATAGAACTGGAGTTGTCAGTCGCTGGACTCTGCGGGAATTGCTGAGGAGGGGATCTGAGCACCTATGGACGTATTCGGAGTGCAATGATGATGACCCGCAAATAACTCAATAACTCAATTACTGGGACTTTGCGAAATGAGATACACCGGATCAGGGGAGATGTATTCTAATAAACATAAAATAATCTATTCTGGAGGTACTGAACACCAAAGAGGAGTAGGTTCTGTAGGTATCATCTTGGATGCAGAAAGAGCAAGAACAGTGAAAGGCTTTTGTCCAATATCTGACAGAGTCCTTTTAGTGAAATTGAATGGAAAGCCAATAGACATAAATCTTATACAAGTTTATGCACCAACAGCATCATGTGCCTTACCGGTTGGCGTAGGTGATCATGTCCTTCCACAATCTTCTATCTACAGTGCATCGTATCAGTTCTGTTGTTGACTGTTTTCCATGCCATGACACCAAGCTATCCAGTATTTTCTCTCTTTGTCGTCCGTGATCTCTCTTTCCTTTTATTTTGCCAATTGTAACCAAGTATTCCAACTTTCCTCTTCTCATGATGTGCCCGAAAAATGTTGATTGCTTCTTTCTGATGTTTTTTAAGAGCTCCCATTTTGTGTTGACCTCTTTGAGAACTTCCTCATTGGTCTTTTTAGCTGTCCAGGGAACTTTCAACATTCTTCTGAGAAATCCCACCTCTGTGGCCTCTAATCGTCTTTTTATTTGTTTGCCTACTGTCCATGATTCGCTTCCATAGGTCATAATTGGTTCTATATAGCACCGATGAACTCTTTTTCTCATTTTTATTGACATAGATTTGTTGCATAAGATATTTTTCATTTTCTGAAATGCTATTTTGGCCTGAGCTATTCTGCTTTTTATTTCTGTGATGCATCTCCCATCTGATGTTATTATTGTGCCCAAGTATTTGAAACGTTGCACTTGTTTCAGATTTGTCTCGTTTATTTTTATGCTGCATGATGGTATTGATTGTTTCTTCGATATAACCATTACTTCTGTTTTCTTACTATTCAGACTGAGACCTTTGGGAACTCATACCTTTTCAAAAAATAATTTTCAGATTTCTTACTCATCTTGTAATATTTTGAGAGCCCCTCGTAGACTCTCACCTTTGGCCAACATTTGTTTGCAGGTTTGTATTGTTCAGTCCCACTGACCTTAGGTCTATTTGACATCTGATCATTTTGACAGCAGCACACATAGACAAGTTTCATTCATTCATTTATCATTAATTTTTTAAAATCGAATATCTTACCATCAACCCGTTAAAATATTTTAATTTGTTTGTTTATATACTTTTTGTATTTCATCCATTATTTCGACAGAAGACCTACTGGGCCGTGGTTTTAATTGTGTGTTGTACTTCAATTAAGTAAAGCTGTAACTATTCAAATTTTATTTACATATATTTTTTTTTCCTTTTCAGATTTATCGTCAGCTTTACAGCAGCTTCACATTTGTATGCCTTTACTCCAGGAGAGTACTCGTTATATAGGACTACTATCCTATTAGAAATAACTTTGAATACAAACAGCTGCTGCATTGAAGGAAAAAAAAACAGACCTTGGGTGTGCTGAAGCTGATATACTAAACTGCAAGGAGCATAAAAATAGTACAATGCTGACCGTTATAAGAAGATGGACGGACAAATAATCCGGATAAATAGGATGATTAAATAAGTTGGTGTTTAGTCCAAACATAGCACCTAAGTTTTAATTTTTGTACTGCTTTCCCCAAAGGCGGTTCTCCCAACGTTAAGATCTCAGGGAGTAAGGCCCGGTACGTAGACTAACCAGACTTGCACATATCTATGCTATTCTCTACCGTATGTATAGGGCGAGGTTTATCTTTCTTCTTTCTTTTTCTTTCCTTTCTTATTTGTCTTTCAGCATCGATGGGAGATATAATTTGCAGCCTTTTGCTTTTCTGTTCGTCTCTGCTGCTGCTATGTTTCCTAGTGCTTCTGATATTCCACCAATCCATCTTTTTGGTGGTCAACCCTTGGGTATTGTGTTTCTCGCAACATTTATTGAAGGCTCGTTGTGTTGTGTTTTGGTCATTCTTACTTGTCACGTGGCCAAACCATTTTATCTGTTGCTTCTTTATATATTCCATTGAAAAAAAGTAAAGAGCCATAAGTGACGTAGAGGGTGCTAGGAACCATAATTTTTACAGACTTTCAGCACATGAATTTTTGGGTAATGTGGTCGGTATTACGCCCGTGTCGCTTTACTTTCCAAGAAAAAATCCGATACCCATTAAAGGCTGGGTGAACCTGGAAGTCGTCGATCAGGAACGAACCTGACTAATTGTCCTTTATAGTCCATTTCACTAACCACTGAGCTATCGCGGATTTATATATTCTGTGGCAATGGGTTATTCTTAAATTTTTTTCTCAGTTCTTAATTTCTGATCTTATCTCTGTTTCCTGTCATTCGTCTAAAACATGGATGGTAAATTTCTTTCAAATGGCAGGCCACTATTTTTATTATATTTTTTTTTAATGGCGGGCCACACACATAATACCATCAATAAAAATAAACTTGGCATTTGTTTTAAGGCAATATTTTTGTTATTTATCGGCATTATTTGCTTACATAAATCATTTTGTTGCAACAGAACCTAGTTGATTTATAAAAATGAATAAAAGTTGCTATTTATATTGTTTAACAAACATGTTTTGGTTAGGTCATTTTAAAGTTGACATGTAACAAACATTAATGACAACAATGTGGACGTTCATGTGCAGCAACAAGTTAATCAAAGTCAATGTGTAAAGAAGATGGATGATGCTATTCGTAATAAATCCTGAAGGTGGCCATCAGTGAGTCGGTTTCTTTGTGACGATTTAATCTCCTTCATTGTTGAAAAAGCACATTCAGATATATATGTGCTTCCGAATATAAAAGTAATTTTCAAACTGAAATCACTAAATACAGGTTAGTAGTGCTGGTGGAGGTTAATGCCCACTATTTCTGCGTTTTTCTGCGTTAAATGCCCTGTTTGTTTTCTATATAGAAAGTATACACGCAGCTGCGTTAAAAGCCCTGTTTTTTTCTATATAGAAAGTATACACGCAGCAAGACGGATCGACCAAGACAGCGAGATCTCGGTGAGCATAGGTGACTTCGTGATGCTCACTGCCTCAAGATATGTGTCTTCTTGTAAATAAAAAGTGTGTTGTGATGATTTTAAAAGGGAGGAAAGCAGGTGCTAGCTCTCACTTGCTCATCAGTAATAGTGGTTCGCTCGCTGTCTCTCTCTCTCTCTCTCTCTCATGTGCCACCCTCAACAGCATCATCAACCCTTCATTCCTATCATCATCTCTCGTTCTCTCTCCCTCTCCGTCTCTGTCTCTCGCTATCTCTCTCTCCATCGCTGTCTCTCTCTCGCTCTCCCGTTCTCCTAATCCCCCGCCTATTGTGTGTGCTTGTAAATAAATAGTGTGTTGTGATGATTTTAAAAGGGAGGAAAGCAGGTGCTAGCTCTCGCTTGTTCATCAGTAATAGTGGTTCGCTATCTCTCTCTCTTTCTCTTTCTCTCTCTCTCTCTCTCTCGCTATCTCTCTCCCTCTCCATCGCTGTCTCTTTCGCTCTCGATCATTCTCTCTCGTTCTCTCTCCAATTCCGTCTCTGTCTCTCTCGTTATCTCTCTCCCTCTCCGTCTCTGTCTTTCTCGTTATCTCTCTCCCTCTCCATCGCTCTCTCTCCCCTCTCCATCTCTGTCTCTTTCGTTATCTCTCTCCCTCTCCGTTTCTGTCTCTCTCGCTATCTCTCTCCCTCTCCATCGCTCTCTCTCTTCCTCTCCATCTCTGTCTCTTTCGCTCTCGCTATCTCTCTCTTCTTCGCTGTCTCTATCTCTCGCTATCTCTCTCCGTCTCGATCGCTCTCTCTCTCGCTCCCTCTCTGTCTCTTTCGCTCTCGCTGTCTCTATCTCTCGCTATCTCTCTCCCTCTCCATCGTTCTCTCTCGCTCCCTCTCCAGCTCTGTCTCTTTCGGTCTCGCTATCTCTCTCTCTCTTTCCATCTCTGTCTCTCGCTATCTCTCTCCCTCTCCATCGCGCTCTCTCTCTCTCGCTCCCTCTCCAGCTCTGTCTCTTTCGGTCTCGCTATCTCTCTCTCTCGCTATCTCTCTCTCGGTATCTCTCTCCCTCTCCATTGCTGTCTCTCTCGCTCATTTTCTCTCGGTCTCTCTCCCTCACCATCTCTGTCTCTCTCGCTATCTCTCTCCCTCTCCATCGTGTTCTCTCTCTCCCTCTGCATCTTTCTCAACTATCGTCTCTTAGACGTCTAACCTATCAGGCCACCCTCCCTCCTCTCCCTTTATCTCTCCCACATCGTTCCGCCCTCCCGTAAATTTTTAGCGTCCCTTCTATTGTTTATCCAACGCGCCAAATGTAATTTTTTTTGCACCACTGCACCAATGCACGGTGGAAATCTCGTGCGATTTCGGTGCATGTGTGTTCACTTTTACTATGGTTATGCAGCCACCAGCACTACTAGCTTTGTTATTTTTTTTTTGAATTTGATATATAGGGGTGTCAAATATTATGTTTGAGGTATGCCTAGAGGTTAAATTTCATTTTTGTATCCATTTCAGGGGCGGTAATGGGGGGGGGGGGGGGG
This sequence comes from Megaustenia siamemsis, assembly GCA_032433765.1. Taxonomy (NCBI): domain Eukaryota; kingdom Metazoa; phylum Mollusca; class Gastropoda; order Stylommatophora; family Ariophantidae; genus Megaustenia; species Megaustenia siamemsis. The sequence continues at coordinate 36,140,742 of JAVIAB010000041.1, read as the reverse complement.
GGGGGGGGTAACAATTTCAAAAGTAATTTTTAAGTAAATGTTTGTTATGGGGTTGTCTAAAATAAAGTTTTAGGTAAGACTACGTGCTAAATATACGATTTTCGTCGAATTCAGGGGCGTAGCCACCAAAAATGGTAAGGGGGTAACAATTTTAAAAGTGATTTTTAAGTAAATTTTTGGTATGGGGATGTCTAAAATAAAGTTTTAGGTAAGCCTACGTGCTAAATTTACGATTTTCATCGAATTCAGGGGCGTAGCCACCAAAATTATAAGGGGGTAACAATTTTAAAAGTGATTTTTAAGTAAATTTTTGGTATGGGGATGTCTAAAATAAAATTTTACGTAAGCCTAGAGGTTATATTTACGATTTTTATCAATTTCATGGGTGTACCCATAAAAATAGTCAGGGGAAAAAATCCTAAAAGTGGTTTTTAATGTAAATTTTTTGCTATGGGTATGTCTAAAATAAAGTTTGGGGTATGCCTAGAGTGAAAATTTACGTTTTTTACCGATTTTATGGGCGTATCCCTCAAAAATGGTAAGGGGGTAACAATCATAAAAGTCATTTTTAAGAAAATTGTTGGTATGGGGATGTCTAAAATAAAGTTTGGGGTATGCCTTGAGGTTAAATTTCAATTTTTTATCGATTTCATGGGCGTATCCCTCAAAAATGGCCATGGGGATAACAAGTACAAAAGTGATTTTTAAGAAAATTCTTGATATTGGGATATTTAAGTGGGTACAATTTTGTGCTCTGGACTAACTTTTTTGGACCTTGAATATAACTTCCTGCTCGTTGTGTCTAACTATTATGACTATATGACTAGCTCTTTGGGATTTTTAGGTAGACTTTTTTATTATGAGCCTACATTTTTGTGTTCTGGTATTAAAATGTTTGCGATTTGGCGTAAAAGTTTGGGACTTTGGATGTAACTATCTGTTCGATGTTTCTAACTAGTATGAGTGTGGGAGTAGATTTTTATGTCGCCTTTTTTAATTTGAGCCAAATTTTTTCTGTTATGGTGATAAAATGTTTGCGATTTGGTCTAACTTTTTGGACCTTGAATATAACTTGCTGGTCGTTGTGTCTAACTATTATGACTATGTGAGTAGCTCTTTGGGATTTTTAGGTCGACCTTTTGATTATGAGCCTACATTTTTGTGTTCTGGTAGTAAAATGGTTGCGATTTGGCGTAACTTTTGGGACCTTGAATATAACTTCCTGCTCCTTGTGTCTAACTATTATGACTATATGAGTAGCTTTTTAGGGTTTTGAGGTCGACTTTTTAAATATGAGCCTTTATTTTCGTGTTCTGTGGTTAAACTTTTGTGATTTGGCCTAACTTTTTGGACCTTGAATATAACTTCCTGCTCGTTGTGTCCAACTATTTATGACTGTCATGGAACTCCTGGTATTGCATTAGGGGTCAAAGCGCGTTCAAGTAACCCGCCACTTGTATTATTTCCCCCACCATTGACCCGCTAGGTGAATTGTATCAGGGGCCGAATCAATTTAAAGTAACCCATGCGTCAGACTCGACAGCTCTTCAAGTTGAAAATGAGGTCAGTTATCACGATAACAGTAATCCTCTTCTCTGATTAGTTAATCCAGAGGTCAGTCATTTCGTTGGTGCGTGTCCGATAGAAATCCTCTTCTCTGATTGGTTAACCTAGATGTTAGTCGAGGGTGGAATAGTGTCGTCCAACTTTTATTTACCAGATTATATTTAAACTAAGTCGCATGTGAAACTTCGTGTTATAATCGCGATTGATTCACGGAAGTTTATTTTCATAGTACTGTTCAGTCTAGTGGTCTGTGTTGTAATGGTATATTTTACGGTGTAAGTTGAATTTTTTTTCTGTTTTTCTCTTATCTCATAACGATGTGGTAGGTTATCATTAAAGGAATTTCGGTTGCATTAATGGTGATGTGTATAAAGTACGAATGGTAGGAAAGAAGTCTAGTAGGGGTTAGAAGAGAGAGAGCGAGAGAGAGAGCGAGAGAGAGAGCGAGAGAGAGAGCGAGAGAGAGCTACAGAGAAGTCTAGGAGAAGGAAGGCGAGGTGCTAGGCATAAAGGGTGAGAATAATCAAGTGTTACAATAGGAGTGACGCTAAAAATGTACGGGAGGGCGGAACGATGTGGGAGAGATAAAGGGAGAGGAGGGAGGGTGGCCTGATAGGTTAGACGTCTAAGAGACGATAGTTGAGAAAGATGCAGAGGGAGAGAGAGAACACGATGGAGAGGGAAAGAGATAGCGAGAGAGACAGAGATGGTGAGGGAGAGAGACCGAGAGAGAATGAGCGAGAGCGAGAGAGACAGCAATGGAGAGGGAGAGAGATACCGAGAGAGAGATAGCGAGAGAGAGAGATGGAAAGAGAGAGAGAGAGATAGCGAGACCGAAAGAGACAGAGCTGGAGAGGGAGCGAGAGAGAACGATTGAGAGGGAGAGAGATAGCGAGAGATAGAGACAGCGAGAGCGAAAGAGACAGAGAGGGAGCGAGAGAGAGCGATGGAGACGGAGAGAGATAGCGAGAGATAGAGACAGCGAAGGAGAGAGAGATAGCGAGAGCGAAAGAGACAGAGATGGAGAGGAAGAGAGAGAGACAGCGATGGAGAGGGAGAGAGATAGCGAGAGAGACAGAGACGGAGAGGGAGAGAGATAACGAAAGAGACAGAGATGGAGAGGGGAGAGAGAGAGCGATGGAGAGGGAGAGAGATAACGAGAGAGACAGAGACGGAGAGGGAGAGAGATAACGAGAGAGACAGAGACGGAATTGGAGACAGAACGAGAGAGAATGATCGAGAGCGAATGAGGCAGCGATGGAGAGGGAGAGAGAGATAGCGAGAGAGAGAGAGATAGCGAACCACTATTACTGATGAACAAGCGAGAGCTAGCACCTGCTTTCCTCCCTTGTAAAATCATCACAACACACTATTTATTTACAAGCACACACAATAGGCGGGGGATTAGGAGAACGGGAGAGCGAGATAGAGAGAGGAGAGCGATGGAGAGAGAGATAGCGAGTGACAGAGACGGAGAGGGAGAGAGAACGAGAGATGATGATAGGAATGAATGGTTGATGATGCTGTTGAGGGTGGCACATGAGAGAGAGAGAGAGAGAGAGAGCGAACCACTATTACTGATGAACAAGTGAGAGCTAGCACCTGCTTTCCTCCCTTTTAAAATCATCACAACACACTATTTATTTACAAGAACACACATATCGTGAGGCAGTGCGCATCACGAGGTCACCTATGCTCACCGAGATCTCGCTGTCTTGGTCGATCCGTCTTGCTGCGTGTATACTTTCTATATAGACAAAAACACAGGGCATTTAACGCAGCTGCGTGTATACTTTCTATATAGAAAAAACAGGGCATCTAACGAAAAAAACGCAGAATAGAGGGCATTAACCACCACCAGCACTACTCAGGATATTTTTCCAGTGGCACAAGTTTCCAAAAGTCGACTCCTATCTCCATCCTTGATTTGAAAAAGGGGTCACTTTGGAGGTTACATAACTACAACTGAAAAGTGTCATGTTGTTGGAAAATGTCACACTTCATAGGGTTGTTAAACAATGCCAGTTCTGGTCGTATATCACTGAAGTCAGAAAATCCTTCATTGAATTGCTCCAATAATTTGTCTAACATTAATACAGAAAATTTGAAATCAGTGTCACTGCGCTCCTCAATCATTTCTTTGCACGAAGGAAATTGAATTACGTTTTCTTTGGCCAGGGTAAATCTAAAAACTTTAAGTTGACTTATAAATCCATCTAGGGTGTCCTACCAAATATGAGACTGTTTGGGAACGTCCCTGTAGCTTCACGAGTTCATTCATGTTCTGGGTGATATCAGTTAAAAAGGCCAATACGCTGTTAAAATGTGAATCAGACATTTTTGTGATCAGTTCTTTGTAGATATCAATTTTCTCTAAAAACTGCTTTATCTTGTTTCTCAAAGCAAAAAAACCACCTCAAACAATTCCCTCTGCTTAGCCAACGTATTTGTGGGTAGTGCACTAAATCGCCATATTCCGCTTCAACTTCTGATAGAAAATGTTTAAACTGTCGGTGTGTCAAAGCCCGATTCCCGCCTTTTATTAAATTCACACACTTTATTACAGTTTTCATAACATCCTCCACGTCTAGAATCTTGCCACACAGCGCCTCCTGGTGTATAATGCAATGTAATGCTGTGCAATGGATTCCAGCCTTCCTTAATAATCCAACTAAACCTGCTTGAGTACCATACATTGACTTAACGCCATCTGTCACTATTGCTGAAAATCTGTTTATGTCACCGATATAGTTAACAACTTTCATAATTGAGTCATAAATGTCTTGACCAGTAGTCGTATTATGCAATTAATCTAAAGCTAGTAGCTCTTCGTTGATAATAATGTCTTTTGAAACAGTTCTTATGAAAATTAAAAGTTGTGCTGTGTCTGATATGTCTGTAGATTCATCCAAAGCCAGAGAAAAGTAATTGGAATTTGTAACGACACTCTTTAATTTACTAGATATATGGGAACTTATTTCCTCAACCCTTCTAGTGACTGTCTGTTTTGATAGTATAACGGTCTCAAAATGACTGGCAATTTTTTCTTCCCCAAATGCACGTGTCATGTTAATAGAACAACGTTTTACGAAGTCACCGTCACATATTGACTTTTTTTTTATTTCGCTATATCTGCGCTTACAACAAACGATGCCATTAAGGAACTTGTTTGTTTTGTTGTTAATGTAGTAAAAACAGATTTCTGAACACTAACCTTCTTCTTCAAATTGCACACAAGTGTAGAACGTATTGTACCAATGTAGTCCTTGTATTTAGCGGCGTGGTGCTGTGTGTAATGCCGTTTAAGATTATACTCTTTATTTACAGACAACACTTGCAAACACACAAGGCACTGCTGTTTGCTATCCTTATTGTTGATAAATACAAAATCATGTTCCCATTTCTCATGAAAAAATCTTATTATTTCATTTAATTGACGTTTATGCCCATATTATACCACGACCAAAGCAATAGACAATGAAAACACAGATTACAACAATAGCACTGTTTCCTGTTAAAATGGAACTGTTCACTGTAACTCGACAAAATCAGAATGATCAGATCGGATATTGGATATATAATTTTGACTGATGAAAAGAGGATTGGAGAGAAAAAAACTGAAAGTAAAATAATTGTGGGGTGAATGTGTTGTGAGGAGGAAGTGGGTGACTGACAGTATTTCTTTGCGGAAACTGTTTGAACTCGCCGAACCGAGAGTCTGTTCTAAAACCTATCGTCGGATTCTTCCTTTGCTTCATTCGATCGCAGGATGATCAAACGGAAAAAAATGATGGGTCGGGAATGACGGGAAGGCGACGCTAAACTAACTACTAGAGTGTTCCGAGTGTTAAACATAGGTCTAGTTGTACAATTATTCTTCTTTGATTTACTTAGGATGTTTCCACCAATAATTATACTTTATTTTAAATAAACCATTAGGAAATATTTGAGTTAGCTTTCTCTACGGTAGAAGTTAATGTAACAAATTTTTAATCAATTTTACCCAGGACATTTTGCTCAATGTAGCCTAATTTTACTTTTTATCCGTAGTGGACCAAAAAAAGGACGTCGCGGGCCACTTGTGGTCCGTGGGCACCTTATTGGTCATCCCTGGTCTAACACATTTCATCTCAATAGAGGTTATTTTCCTTATTATTCTTGCATCTAGGGTCCAGGTTTGGCATTGGAAGCACAACTTTGGGATAAAGATTATATTGTGCAGTGCCCGTTTTGCCTCTAGAGTTATTTCCTTGTTAGACAATAGTGTGATAGCTGTCCAACAATTTGACACTATTTGTTGCATCCTGAGTCTATTCCTGCTTTTTGTGAATTGTCGTTTGTCACTAGACTTCCTAGGTATTTGAATTCCTCTAATTGTTTTAGTTTCCTGCCATCTATAGTTATGTTGATGTTTTGTTTTTCTTTTGCAACATTCATGACTTCTGTTTTGTTGATGTTGATTTTCATGCTGTATTTTGTGCCTGTGCTGTTAAGTTTATTTATGTGCTCTTGTGGGTCTTCTATTTTTCCATGTATTAGCGCCTGATCGTCTGCAAATAAAGCTTGTTGATTTCCTCTGTCTCTGATGGGTTGGTTAACTTAGATAAATATTCAATGTATGTTATAAACAGTTGTGGGGATGGAGGGGGGAGATAGTACGCAGCCCTATCTCTTACGCCTGATCTAAATTCGAAATGGTCTGTGTAGCGTGCTGCTGTTCTATGAAGTTGCTGTTGATGTAAAGATTTTTAATTAGGTTGGTTAGATGTTGGCTTTCTCCGTATATTGTTAGTATCTCCCACAGTTGTTCTGTACTTAGGGGGCCAGTGGTGGGCAGTGAGAACACTCCAAGGTATGAAGACAGCTTCACAAGGGATGAACACAACACAATACTGACGTTTCGGCCTGAGGCCTTTATCAGAGTACAAGGACAACGAAAACAAACAGTGACACACAATTATCTATAATTACATGATCAGAAGAAGAGGAAAGAAAAGAAAAAAGTAGGATGATAAAAAAATGAAAAAAAGAAGAAGAGAGCTAAGATAAGAATGTAGAAAGAATAGGAAAATATATGTATATATAAAATATAAAATCACTTAGCTTAAACGACTGGTAAATCCGCCGGAACCAAACGAAAGAATGACTACAGGAAGGACATACCGAGGCGGGAGAATGGAAACGATGGTATGCCTGACTTGTGTTCATACACCGGAAGAGAGAACTAGAAACCCAAACACAAGCTAATGTCGTACAAGGAAAAGGGGTAACGGAGCCTAACAAGAAGGGGGGAGGATGAGAAGAAGGGATAAGAGAAATGAAAAGGACTGAGAGAGTCCGGAATGGGGAATATGAGGAGAGGTGGTGAAAGAAAGAAGGAACGAAAGAAGTAGGGCCCAGCGAGGTAAAGAAGTAGGGACTGAGGAGGATACTAGGAATATATATATATACAAAGAGGAGTATACATCAGAGGAAGACAGGTAAAAGATAGGATGAGAAGCGGAGGGGATACACAGAGAATAATACGCTGGCAGGAGTGCCTAGAGAGGAAAGGAAGTGGGGAAACGGAGAAAGCGATGAGGAGGAGAAGGATAAAAAGGTAATACGCAGAAAGGAAAAAAGAAGGGGGGGGGGGAGATGGAAGGGTACAGAAGGATAGGGGTGAAGACAAGGAGCAGATGAGCATAAATGTGACATAAGAAGAAGAGTAGGGATGGGAGAAGGGTAAAGAGGAAGAGGGGTCCTCAGAGGGACTGGGATACATTGATGCCGCGAGGGGTGAGGCAACACCAACGAGCGATCAGACGGTGCTCAAGAGTGAGACGACTGTGGTGATCAGAAGAGCATGATACTAAGCCAGTGACCAAGACATCGGCTATACCATGATGGCCAACCGAGTTAAAGTGGGCAGCTACAGGAGTGCCAGCTTCTCGGGTGATGTCGTGTAAATGTTCTCGGCACCTATCGCCGATCCGACGACCAGATTGACCGATGTAGGTTAACTTGCATATCTTGCAGATGATGTCATAAATGATATTACGCAATGTGCAAGTGAATCCCTCTCTGATCTCGAAAGGACCATTAGGAAAGAGGACAATATCCGTCTGGAGAACGTGGTCACAAGTTTTGCACACTCTGCGGTTGTAGCGAATAGTACCTCTATGGATAGAGGCGTGGACAATTATTTGCTTGTTCCCTGTTCTCCACTTACACTGTCGAATGAATTTTCCTGGTCAATGAAAGCTATGTACATAAATTTTGATTGTGTCCCGTCGTCGTCTTTTTTTGCTAACTGTTTTATTGTGAATGCTTTATTGTCAGCACATCCTCTGTTTACTTTTCTGAACCCCATTCGAGAATTGCTTAATTGTAGTCTTATTGGTCTCAACCTTTTTTACCAGAGTTTTGGCGCATAACTTTCCTACATGGCTGAGAAGCGATATACCTCTCTATTTATTAAGTCTCTTTTGCTATCTTTCTTTTTCCATATTGGTACGATGATTGCCTGTTGTCAGTCTTCTGGGTTTTTTTGTTGGTGCCATGCTGCATTGAATATTATGTGCAGCCATGTCACTCCTTTTTATCCTGTTGCTGCTATACTGTTATGTTATTTATCCCCGTTGCTTTATTTCTTGGTGCATATTTGATAACTTCTTCGATTTCCTCTTTCATGATGTTGGGTTCAGTATTTGTGTATTCTTGTGTTTTTTGTTGTTGTCTAATTGGTAGTTGGTGTCATGATTAATAAGGCATTAAAATATTCTTTCTATTTCTGTAGCATATGTTGGTTATTTAATATTGGTGTCCGTCTTTATCATTTATGAGCTCAGTAGGGTCATGGTTTTCTTTTCTCGCTCTTGTTGCTTTTACTGCTTTGTAAAAATCTATTCTTGCTGTCTTGAAATCCTTGCTCATATTTTGTCCGAATTCTCTCCATTTCTTTCGCGGTTCTTAATAATTTTAACCCTTTTTCGAACTAAGGCATATTTTTCACATCTTTCTTGGTTCTTAATCACTCTCCAATATTTGAACAGTTTCTTCTTTTCTTTAATTGCTTCTTCTAGGGTTTTCATTTATTCTTGATCTCTCAATTGTTTTATTTTTATTGTGTGTTCATTTTGCTTCTTTTGTTTTGTTCTCGTATCTTCTCTTTGTATTTGGCTGTATGAGTGTAATCAAAACCATTTTGAGGTCCATGTCGTCTGTGATATTAGGGATAGCTCTGCTATCGGTTAATCTTTTCTTGTTCTGTTTTCTTATTAGTATAAAATATATCTGGCTTCTGCATGTTGTGTCATTCCACATGTATCAGGTGTAAAATTGCGATTCTCTGCGTTTGAAGTATGATTTGGTGATAAATAAATCAATTTGATTACAGAATTCCAGCAGTCTGATTCCGTTTTCGTTATGGCGAGGTTTATGAGAGGACTAAAAAGAAACGTCCAAGTGTGTATGAAATTATAAAACAGTGAGATTACACACAGAACATCTGTGTGACTGCGCTGACCCACTGCCACAATAACATATTGTTTTAATATAAATGAAAAAATAGAGGGAAATGTTGCACATATTATTCACTAGTATACAGACCACTCTGGAAAATGTCAAAATATTTTACAGGGACGATGCCTATTATCACATCGATTTATAAGCTAGTTTGAAATTACATAACCACAAAGAGAATGTCATCGAACAAAGGGAAACTGTTTTCCGTCCATGCGCAGCCGGGGACCTAAAAAGTAATTAAAGAATGACCAAATCTTGTAAAAGGCTACTAAGGTGTGTTGGGCATGAGGCTGGCTAACCAATACTGTAAAAAAATGAGCCGCAAAAACATCACCAACGTGTTCAAGTCAAAGGAATAAAGAAAGAGTAATCCAGTGCTATCTGTTTAGGAGATAGGCTATATGTCGCAACCCGATGAAAGCCGTAAGGAGTCTGGAAGTCTCACCTTGTTTACTAGGAAAACCTCAAGAATTGGCACATGAGAAGTGCTTACTCGATAGAATCAAGGGGAAGCTGCATATGTAGCTGAAAACAAAATAACTTGTTGAACAAGGTTTGAAATTACAATCCCCATTTTACATTTCTAGAGTATGAAAACATATTTGATATTAATTCAAAAGTTACTGCTTAAGAAGATTGAGCACCTAGAATTTGCAAATGACATCATAGCTCTCCTCTCACATGATCATAAACAAATACAAAGCAAATGAGCATACATGACGAGAGGTCATAACAGATAGGCCTGAAAATAAGTAAAGGTAAGTCCAAGATCATGAGAGTTAATGCAGTTGACAATAATTAGATAATACTAGGAAAAATACGTAAGGTAGCAGATGTAAAATTGTATGTATATTATTCTAGGCAGTAATAGAGACAACGAATGGTACGAAAATAAGAATGCAGAATGCTAGAGACGCCTTCTTTGCACTAGGAAATATGTTGGTATCCCAAAAAGGTTAGACTAAAAGCAAAAATAAAACCAGTGTCAGTTCATACGGTTGTAAAATGTGAAGAACAACTAGAACGACAGTCACAAAGGCACACATTTTATAAAAAAGTTTTACTTGGGCAGAATTTAAAAAGTAGAAACGGCGAGATAAAATTACTAAAACTATCGGAAAGCACCAGGCACAACTAGTGAACAAAGAATTACGGCAGAAACAATGACGCTGGATAGGACACACTGCGGAAGCCAACTGAGAGACATGACTATTGTTTGGAATTTCCAGAAGAGGAAACAATGTGAAAGGTCAAAATATACTGGAGAATACAGATTAAAGCAGAGATGAAGAGAAGAAAAAAAATCAAACTTTAGGTGATTATTTATGATGTAGTTTACATTAAAAGATATAGTCCTGAAAGAGTACATTATGAGAGGTACGAAGAAAGTGAATGTTATAATTATTTACCTCACAAACAACATTAGAGGCTAGTGACATCACTACATTTCCTTTTTCCTTCTACGGCACATTTAAGGTATTTTCTAATACATTATATCTTTTGTAATCCCATCATTGCTTATATTGAGTTATTGAGTTATTTGCGGGTCATCATCATTGCACTCCGAACATGTCCATAGGTGCTCAGATCCCCTCCTCAGCAATTCCCGCAGTGTCCTGCGACAGACGACTCCAGTTCTATGTTGGTTGATAAGTCTTCTTACACACCCACTAAGTTTCTCATATCTGGCTGTGCCCACCTTAACTCCCATTTCCATCATCCGAAGAAATGGCGTGGATCTGTGTTTGTCGAAGTCCTGTGCTCTTCCCACTTCTCGAAGGGCATTGATGATGTCCGCATATATCCATTGGTTGCCCGTCCTCAACGACAGCGCAGCTAGTCAACCTGTCCGCTCTTTCCCCGTATTACCGCATGTCCAGGGACAAAGACAAAGGTGACCTTACGTATTTTGGATTTCTACAACGACTCTTCCCATTGCATGTGTACAGAGCCCGCCTCCACTTTTTTTATCATGCTCATCGAATCACTCAGTATACATGCGTGGGTGTAGTCTTGTGGCTCTAACCATTTGAATGCCTTGGTTACTGCCATCACCTCCATTGTCATGCTACGCGTGGTCATGACGTATGCACCACTGTCTTCTTTAACTATTCTGCCTGCCGAGCGTGCTGTAAATGCCCATGCACTTCTTTGGTCTCGTCTTACAGATCCGTTTGTATAGATTACTGCATCTTTCTCATCGGTGTATCGCAGATGAGACCGTTGACCTCAGCATTAACCACGACCGGGTTCTGTTCCCTACTTTTCCTGTCGAGTGTGACAATACGCGAGAAAGTCCCCTTGAATGATGTAGGCACCGGTATCCACTCCTCACCAACGCTGATATTGGTCCACAGACCTGTTTGATGACATCTTCTGCTCGGCCCACCCATGATTTGCCGCTTTTTAGCCTGGCACCTTTCCCTGTGTTGAGCATGTGGTGCAATGGATGCTCTTTATCTGTACTAATCTTCAGGTATGCTCGTGCTCTCCAGATCTTGATTCTGTCATCCATGGTTGGAAAGTCAAGAAGATACCTCATTACTACACAGGGAGTGTCCCTTGTACATCCCAAGATAATGCGCATGGCCTTATTTTGTATTTTCTCCAACCTGTCAATTTGAGTCGTACTGACAGTAAGAATTGCCAGGGTATGGTGCGAGGACTAATCCCTGGAACAGAAGAGTAAGTAGCCTCTGCTCGATGTTGGTAGCTGCCATGACCTTCAAGGCGGTTAATCCTTTGCGGGATTTTGTTATCACATGGTCGACGTGGTCCCGAAAACACAGGAGCGATCAAACATAACTCCGATGTATGTCATAAACTTGTCCCTGGTCACCTCATCAGCTCCCATTCGTACTACCGGTGTGGTCGTATTAACGATATGATTGTTAAGGGAGAACCATGAAACTGATGCTTTATTAGGATTAACCAAGGCACCTGAAACCCAACACCACGAAGAAATACGATCGAGTTCATTTTGCATTGTGGAGGCGATTCCCCGTCTGTCTCTTCTCTGGCGATATTGCTCAATATCATCAGCAAAATTCATAGTTCTTCCCCTCTCATCCAGCTGTTGTTCCGTGATCGTTATTGTGTACACGTTAAATAGAACCGGTGACAAATGGATGTTGGCTCGGAAGACCAACTTCCACATATGAGTATCACCTTCTGCTGGAACATTGCCGCTGCGATCCACTTAGTGAGGATGGGTTGCACCGCCAGTTTGAGAAGCATATGCATGAGATATTCAAATGGTACCCTGTTGTATGCATCCTCTAGATCTATAGCAGCAGCACATGTCTCATTCCGTCTGTGGAAGCCTTCGAAGACATCATAAGCAAAGACTGCCGCGTTGAGCCATGTCTCTTTGCTATATCTATAACATCCGAGCGTGGGTGGGAATACGCGTTTCTGATCAAGGTGATAGGTGATGACACGGGCAAATATTTTCTCCAGTATCTTGCCCGCAGTGTTCTGCATTGTGATGATTCTGTAGGCACTGATCTAAGAATGGTCCTTGTTTGGCTTCGGTAGCGGTAGTAAGTAGCTGTGCAGCTACTCCTTAAACTGGCCACTCCGAATGCTGGCATTAAACTCATTGGCCAGTTTTGTTAAGTCGTCGTCATCTAAATCGTCTATGTCATCGTACCGAACACCATCTGGACCAGGAGCAGTGTTGTGTGACCTTTTAAGTGTCGTGCGAATGGTAGCAGGAAAAGCTCCTGGACCAAATAATATAACTAAAGAAGAGATTGAAGCCATGGGTGATTTTGAAATAGAATTAATAACAAAAAATATTGAATGATATCTACAACAGCGGATAAATACCAGTTGACACGCTAAAATCAATATTCATAGCCCTAACAAAGAAATATGGTGCGATTGAATATAATGATCATCGCACAATAAGCCGTATGAGTCACATGACTAAGATATTACTAAGAATTATTATGGGAAGAGCGCGAAACAAAATCAGTCTAGAAATTAGTGATGAGCAGTATAGTTTTGTTAGAGGTAAAGGAATAAGCAATGCCGTATACATCATCAAACTCAACGGCTCAGGCACAAAATACAACATGAAAATAAACATCAACAAAACAGAAGTCATGAATGTCGCCAAAAATAAACAGAACATCAACATAACTATAGAAGGCAACCAAACTAAATCAAGTAGAGGAATTCAAATACCTAGGAAGTTTAATGACAAACGATAATTTTCAAACAGCAGAGATAGAATCAAGATGCAACAAAGCTTGTCAAATCATTGGACAGTTATCACAACTATTGTCCAACAAGGAAATAACTCTGAATGCAAAACGAGCACTATACAATACAATCTTCATCCCAACGTTGTGCTACCAATGCCAGACCTGGACCCTAGATGCAAGAACAATAAGAAAAATAACCTCTACAGAGATGAAATGTGTTAGACGAATGACAGGAAACAGTCTGAGAGATAAGATCAGAAATGAAGAACTGAGAAAAAAACATAGCAATAGCCCCCGCCATAGAATATATAAGGAAACAATAGATAAAATGGTTTGGCCACGTGACATGGCAGAAAGAACAAAACACAACACAACGAGCCTTCAGCAAACGTTGTGAGAACACCAGACCCAAGGGTCGACCACGAAAAAGATGGGTCGACAGAATATTAGAAGCACTATGAAACATAACAGCAGCAGAGGCGAACAGAAGAGTAAAAGACCTGAAATTATATCTCCCCTCGACGCTGATAGGCAGATGAGGAAGGAAAAAAGGAGAAGAAAAAGATCCCATTTGGCATCCTTAGCCTGCTTAGCACATAGTTTAAAGTGCATCATTATTTTGTCGACCTCTACTTTCAGACGCTTCAAGAGCTCAGGTTGTGTTCTTCCATTCTTTCTAGCCTTCTGCCATGTCTTGGCCGTTTGTCTCTTGCTCCGCCAAGCTTCCTCGACTTCTACGTTCCACCAGGGTGGCTGTGCCCATCTCTCCTGCCTCCTACGAGGGACGCTCTGTTTCCTATGTCTGATTTTGCTAATGACGTCCTGGTCTGTTTTCTCGTAGTGGAATGTGTGGAGCTACCTTTTCTTGCTTCTATTTCTGCTTTTCTCAATTAGAAGGACACATGGATAATTATCACTTCCGTGGAACCCCAGTGCACTCCACCTGCAACCCGGTACGAAGGTTGAAGAAACCTGTGCAAGGTCTATGACACTATCAGAGTCCCCTGTTCGAGTGGCCATTCTTGTTGCTCTTCCATTATTCAAGCACACTAAATCGACTGACACTAGTGCGTTCTCTAGGTCATCTCCCTGCTTGTTGGTTATGACGTTACCCCACTGGTTGCCTCTAGCATTAAAGTCTCCGCAGAAAATGACATTCTCTTCATCGAACTCGAAGAGATTCTGCCATTGTTGTGTGTTCACCTTCCCATTACAGGCATACACATTTACAATCACGAAATGAACTGGGGTCTGCACCCTAACCGCATGTACCTGCAATTCTGCATTGTCCCACGCAGACAATTCAACCTCAGCTGCCACCATATTGTTGCGCACAAGGATGGTCTGCCCAAGTTGTCGCCTATTGTAGAAACAATGAAAACCAGGAGTACTTACTGTCCTGTCATCAAGAAGAGTTTCTTGTAAAACTATTATATCGGCGCCGCACAGTAGCTTTATAAAGAATGGCCCTTCGTACATTTATGGACCCACAATTCCAATATGTTACGCGTGCATACTTTAGGCCTAGCCTCTCACACTTCGACATTTTAACGCCACCTCTTTTACCTTGTCGTGTTTTCCTTCTTCGATGTTGTCGTTTGGGATGCATTTGAATACTTACCGTCGTCATAGTATCATAGATGATTTTGTCGCTGAACGTCGATGCTGTGGATGGTCTAGACTCACGTGCACTTACTCAGTCGCACGGTCCAGAACCCGTTTCCACGTTATAAACTGGCCAACTCCAGTAAATAGCTCTGCAGCACGCGGATACACTGTGAGCCTTATACAAATTAAATGAATTACGCGTCCTTGACGACAGACCGGCGAAAACAAACCGCCATTTTTTGACGCGTTCAATAGCGCAATCAACAACAAAGATGAGTATCAGTGATCAAATAAAGAAATTGTAACAAAATGCAATGAATCAAAGTGATTTACATCAAATAGAAAGCGCGTACAATCACATGATTCCTTCAAATGTAAATAAAAACAAACAAATAAACAGAAAAGTTCACTTGAAATGAGCACTTATCTGTGAGTCCACTGAAGAAGACAGCGAACCTTATTCCCCGGCTTATAATTATTGAGAACCAACCGATTATTTTACCGCTTGATTAATGTTTGCTGAACCTGTCCTTTATTTTATTCATGTCACTGATTAATGTTTATTATTATATTCTATTTCTATTCTGTTTGTGGAATCAGTTAACTTGCAGTGGAGACATCCTTATATCCGCTTCACCGCTGTCCCAACATTTCTCGAAGCGTAAGTAGCGAAGAACCAGTTTATAAAGCAACAAATTCAGACAGTGATGCATTTGTTGCTATATAAAAGTCTAGCGATGCATTTGTTGCTATATAAAAGTTAAATATAAAAGGCTAGCCTCACATGTAAGGCTGTCGACCAGCTGATGTCACAGTGACCTCTCGTGACCTCCCGTGGTTTTACCGTGACTTCTCGTGACCTCCTGTTTTCTCTAGTGAAAGTACTGTAGATGGGGGGCATAGGGAAAGTTTGGGGAAATTGTGGATGGGGGCCGTGAAATTCTTGGTGTCGAATGAGGGCAGAAATATTGGGGTGACATAGCTTTCATCTGTGGTACTTTGTGTAGTACATTCTCTCAAAACATTTATTCAACATTCTTATCGAATTTTTTTTTATTCAAGACAACTTTAATGTATGCCTACAATTTCTTTACATCTGATCCAACTAGTGGCCACGAGCGTACTAATGAGTATATCAGTTGACAGGTACAGAGCCTTTAGTGGGGAACTTGAACGCATGACCAACTAAGTGACATCTAGATAAACACACATGGGCGTACCAATGAGTTTAACAGCTGAACGGTAGAATAACATGGAACAAAGTGTTATTGGTTAGAATAACCCATAATATTGCCCTCCGGGAAGTCCCAAAGGTGGTAATTTTCTTTCAATAAATAACGAAGGGTTGCTTCCACTCCCTCCTATCATATTCGTTCTTCTTTCCTTCGTTCCTTCGTTCCTTCCTTCATTCCTTCCTTCATTCATTCATTCCTTCCTCCCTCCCTATCTCCATATCTCCTTCCCTTCCTTCATTTTTTCATCCATTCATCCATTCCTCCCTCCATCACTCCTATCCTATCACTGTTGGTATCTGGATTTTCATATTTGGTAGTACCATTTTCTGTTAGTGGAATATGACATAGACATAACTTTCATGTGTAGTATTTTCTTTTAGTAGAGTTAGGACAGGAGGGAGTAACCCTCTTGTTTGGTAGTACCATTTTCTCTTAAGAGAGTTATATCAGTGGCGTAACCTAGATGACAAAGCAAATTTCGTGGACTACCGAAGGACGCCAAAACAGCGTCCGGAAAAGTGAAAGTGGGGAAAGTTTTGTGGTTTTTTGTTTCCGTTTACCACCACTCTTGATGATAAGCAATGTCTGAAACTCGCCGAGACCAAGGCATGGAGAGTCATATGAGCGCTTGACCGTGACACTGACCACGGGAGCGCTAATGAGTTAAGCATCTGAACGATGGAATAACAACCTGAGAAATTCTACCGTGCTGATATTTTCCAAGAGACGCGCTTTGGAAATTATGTGGGGTCGCCTTGTAAAGTAACTGATCACACAGACAGTTTACAAGTGTATATAAGTAGATTCATGATAAGTATGTCGGTAGCTGGACCCAGTATGCAAGATGCCCTAGGTAAACTTGAAAAGTGGACGAACACCTGGTTCTTACCAATCAACGAAAGAAAAAATACATAAACAATTTTCAGCCTTTCAAGAAAAAAACACTCTCTGCAAACTTGACGACAAAAGACGACCATATACTCCCTATTGACCACAACCCAATATATCTTGATGTCACCATGTATCGCAGAATGACTTGGAAAAATCAAATAGACAGAGCAAGGATAAAAGCCAGAAAACGAACAAATATTATGAAGAAATTGGCAGGAACGGACTGGGGGTGGGGGGGGGGCAGACAACAATATTTTGAAAAGACTATACGTTGGAAGAGTCAGACCAGTTCTAGAGTATGGAGTCACAGCCTGGGCTATGGCTTCCAAATCACACCTTAGCAAAATTAACAGAACACAGAACCAAGCTGCCCGTATCATCACTGGTGCTATGAAATCTACACCTATCAAGACTCTAGAAACAGTAACAGGTTTACAACACTTAGATGACAGACGGGTCACTATAGTATTGCAACAAGCGAAGAAATATAGAAGGCTTCTTAGCCACCCCATGCACCAAGGAATGTCTGATTTTCGGAATAGTATGACTAAAGAGGATCAACTTCGATGCAATTGCCGATGAACTAACTACTGGAGACCCAGTACTTTCCCAAACAATATCGAAACCTTTGGGTCCATCTGATATGTCTCCTCAAGGAAAACATAAAATACCAGTACTTCAGGCAAATATAACAGGAATCATGAAAAAAGGCAACCAATCAGACACATAATGAAAACACGTAGCAGAAGAACACATAAACGATACCTACCCACAGGACTCTTTGTCCCACATATACACAGATGGCTCTGCCACCAGAAATGGAGGGGGAAAAGTGTTCTAGACGCTGAATAATCAGGACGAGATCACCAAGCCAATAGCTACTGGAAAATTCTCAAACAACTTTAAAGCAGAAACTGAGGCCATCAGAGATGCTGCAACACTGGCTACTCAACACAGAAATAACATGCACAATAAATTGGTGATTCTGACTGATGCACTGTCAGTATTATCAGCTCTAAAAAGCCCCAAGAACAATGAACTAGATGACTTGAGAACTACCCTGGTCCAGCTATGCAATAACTTCCAGAGAGTAGTCATTCAGTGGATACCTTCACACTATAACATACACGGGAACGAACGCGCAGATAAATTAGCTAAGGAGGGAGGGAGATTATCACAAGAGAACCATCTGCTCAGTTATGATAAAGCCAAATCCATCCTCAAGGGTCAGTTCCATGAAAAAAAAATGGAAATGAGAACACCCAAAGCATAACGAGAGTAACGGATACCACCAACTATCAAGGAGGGATCAAGTCATCATACTTCGCCTACGCACAGGCCACAATAGAATGATAAATCACATTTTCACCAAATTCAAAATAGGTACAACCAGCTTGTGCCACTGTACACTGGACAATATGACTACAAAACATGTTCTACAGGATTGCCCCCAGTACGTAGACCTGAGAAGAGCAATGTGGTCCACGCCAACCTCTCTGGAGGAGAAACAATATTGGGCAATCGATTCGCTTAAACAGACAGCTGACTTCATGAAAGAGTCTGGAATCCTACTCTGGTTGAGTCTTGATCGCAGAGAGAGAGAGAGAGAGAGAGAGAGAGAGATTCATGATACAAGTAAAATATTCTCACAACAGTCTCTGAAGCAGTTTCACCGAGTGTCTTGTTTTGTGTACAAGTGATTTTCTTTACTAACCGTAAGTAGAAAATTATTTCTCACATATAATTTTTTTTCTATACGTTGTTTATTTTAATACAGCAAATAGGAATAGACTAAAATAAATTTAAAAACTAAACAAATTAAAACAAGTCAAATAAAAGAAACAAATATGTTGCTTTTCTATATAATTTTATTTTCACAATAAATCATAGCATAAATTTATTTTATACAGCATCGTCATCAATGTAGACAACACATGTTACACATACAAATATTTATAATTGAACAACGATGTTTTAGATAGTACAACTATGAATACAACGCAACTGAAAAAGTACACAGATAACAACATAGTCATGTGTATAGTGCTTAAATTACAGGTTTGCGTGGTCTTTCACGAGGTTTTAATTGGTAAGGACTGAAAAGCTAAACATAATTTGGTGTATTGTTCTTGATAACATAAGATATATCCGCCATATTAGCGACTGAACACGAATCGATTCGTTTGTGAGTTGAGGCTGTAAGAAAAGTTGAATTGTCACTCTGTTGATACTGGAGTCCTTCATTAACAGCGAGAAGACCAATCACCCTCAGTGGCCGTTTGTTCTCTGTCACACTCTGAGAGAATTGTAGACACATATCCAGTGGTTGCTTGTAGTCTGTTGCACTCTGAGAGAATCGTAGACTTCAGACCAACTAAAGTCTCAAATTCATGCTGTGTTAGTGTTATACCGTAACGTGTGGGAAATTTCATCCCAGTTTACCATCATATTTTCAACGATGAATTAAAGTCTTGGAATGTAACATCTCGAAACCGAGACAGCATTCAAATCATTCTTCTGTAGGGATTTTTTATACTGTACATTACGAGATGCGTAGACAAAAGCACCATCACAGTCAACAATAGCAGAGAAAGCACACATATTCATACTAGACGACTCCATGCTCAAAACACACCACTAGGTAGCAAGGCTTTGGTTTTCTGTGTTGTATCGATACCGAGAACGGCTGTCATTTATACTACGCTGTAACGAGGGAGGGGCGGGGGAAGTCTATCTATAGTAACTAACGCATTTTGTTATTATTGTTCGCTCAGAAATTCGTGCCAACAGAGTTTATCAAATATCTAGGAAACTGATTGATGAATGACTGTAATTCTTTTTTGTGTTATCTTATTTTTTCATCGACCTTAGGATTTTATAACATTTAAGTACAAAGGTAGTCTGCATTTTGCACAAATCGTTTTTTGTTATATAATTAGGAAAATTACAAACCGTATGCTCTGAACATTAGATTTTATTGTAAATTATGTTAATTTTCTAACAATGCAAGTCAAAGGCGTATCCGCATCACATTGACGAGGGTTACAGTTTTTCATGTGATAGTATATATTCGTCATAGAAAAAAATTAATTGCAAAAGTGCCTGTACAATAATACAGTTAGCTTTTGCATAGAGATGAATGTACACTTTAAACTCTTCATGGTTTTAAAAATCAAGTAGTCACTTTACAATAGCTTACAAATTATCACATGTAAAGGAATATACATGAATAGTAAATATGTTGTCAATGTACACTATTTAACAAGAATTCGGAAATGACAAAATGGCGTATCTTTCAAATCACGTTCAGTAAGTGCAAGCAAGTGCTACGATTGTGTGGATAAACACGTAACAGTTTGCCTTTTTAAATGACAATGTTGATTACAAAAAATGTGGGTATTGTAAACTCCTAAAATTTAGGGCAACCAAGAAAATCATATTTTATATACCTAAAGAAACAAAAATCTTTCTTAAATGCACGACAGTAGGGAAAATAAATCAGGCTTAAGGTCGGTGAAAAAATATGATTTCTGGAAAAAAAATTATTGAAATTCATCAGTTTCCGAGATATTAATAAACTCTGTGGGAACGAATATCTGAACGAACTGTAGACGTGTTAAGACATGTTCAGAGAGCCGCCATATAGGATGAGTCAGGGGAAGTTTGTTCCGTGAAGATACTTTTCCATGGCATCAACATAACGATAAGGGATGGTGAGCCAGAAGGGGGGGGGGGCTACACTGTCAAGCTGGAGACAAGTTTGAGTACAGTATGTTATGTTTGTTAGAGGGAAGCTGGTTTATTCTTGTTAGTACAGGATTGGGCTAGTCAAGTAAAATAACAAATGTAATAACTAAACTTTGGTTTCTATTACTTCTGGAATAGTTTTTTTTAGAATCTTGGTTCTGTGACCAATAGCTAAAACGGGGGAAATGATTTTGTCACATTCTTGTATACGACTTTCGAAACGTTCACTGTCTATAGTAAACTGCTGCCAAGAACAATCGGATTCGTCATTTTCAAGAACGGGGATTGTTAAAACTACCGAATCTTCGGAAAAATGAACCTGGAAGAAACGAAACAATCTAGTTTAAAAAGAAAGCAAATATTTGTAAATAAAAACACTTTATAATAAAATGTCTCTTCACAGCTCTCTATCTCGACTGCTATCATTTATCTTTGTTTCCCTCTGTCTTTTCTCCCCTCAAGTTTTCGATTTGATACAACCTATACCAGCTGCTCTCATTACAAGGCCACAAATGAGGATTGTTCCCTCCTAATATTGGATATCGGCTCTCTCTTTCGCTTCTTGTCTGTTGTCCGATTGGCCATGATTCTCTTGGGTAAGTTAAGACTGATTCTACGTAACATTTAATTGTGCCTTTTGTTTGAATCATCTCACCTCTATTTTACCTCCAGAGGTTAACAATGTTCCCAGATACTTCAATGGATTTACCTGTTTTAATATGGTTGAATCCTCAACAATCACTATTAAGGGCGTTCTTCTCGAGAATGCATGTAAAAAGACCAATAGGAAGACCCAGAAGAAGATGGATAGATACAGTGACTGAGACATGTAACAACAAAGGGAAATCACTAATTCAGACAGTTCGAGCAGCTCAAGAACGACAAACGATATAAACCACGACACCTTTTAAGTATCAGTGAAAAGAGAAAAGAAAAGAAGAGGAATATTGTTCCACTTGTCTTTTTCTTTGTTGTTACAATTACTTCTTTTTGGTATTAAGGTTGAATCCTTTATGTTTTTGTTTACTTTACTATTTCGTCTATCAACTGCAGCAACTAATTTTCACGCTTAGCGATTAAAACTAAAAAGAAAGAAACCCATGAGCTTTGCAAATATTAAGAACTGTTTTAATTAAGCGTCAAAGTTTACCAGAGCTTATCTCTCTCTCTCTCTCTCTCTCTCTCTCTCTCTCTCTCTGCGTTCAGGACTCAATCAGAGTAAGGATTCCAGACTCTCATATGAAGTCAGCTGTCAGGTTAAGTGTGTTGATCGCCCCCACAGACAGAACATCACAATTAGAGTCTGTCAGATCCACTCTGACTGAAAACCCGTTAATACGTTGCAGTGTGTTCTGCGCCAGTGGCCCAGTGCATCCGATTTCAGCCAGCATTTTATTCGGGTTTGCTTTCCCTAGCCTTTGATTGTCCCCAATCTTCCTGCAAGGCAGCAGATGATCTTTTCTGTAGGGGGATTCTGACCTTAGATGGTAGGCCCTCCCAGGTTTACGAGCACCATCTGCCCGAGTCACTAGAGGTGACTAACACAGACACGGCCACACAAAGATGTGAGATGTGACTAACACAGATATACACACACAAAGATGTGAGATGTGACTAACACAGACATGCACACACAAAGATATGAGATGTGACTAATGCAGACATGCACACAGTACGATACGAGGCATGACTAACACTGACACACATCAAGATATATGACACATGACTAACATAAACATGCACATAAAGATATGAGATATAACTGACATTGACATGCACACACAAAGATATGACACATGCCTAACATAGACATGCACACAAAGATAAGAGATATGACTAACATAGATATGCACACACAAAGATATGAGATGGGACTAACATAGCCATGCACACACAAGGATATGCGATGTGACAAACACAGACATGCACACACGAAGATATGAGATATGACTAACATAAACATGCACACAAAGATATGATATATCACTAACCCAGACATGCACACACAAAGATATGACATATGACTAACACTGGTAAACACTAAGATATGAGATATGACTAAACACAGACTCACATAAAGATATGAGACATGATTAACACGGACACACCGAGATATGAGATATGACTAACATGACACACACCAAGATATGAGCCATGGCCAGCACACACAAGCTAAGATATGAGCCATGGCTAGGACAGAAACACAGCAAGATATGAGCCATGGCTTCACTAAAAAACACCAAAAAATGAACCATGTCTAGCACAGAAACACATTAAAGTGTCCATATGCTTATAAAATCTTTTCATTGTATATATAAATTTACTCTATCGCCAACAATACAGATAATGCTAAAAATATGAGAATTAGTGTAGTTAGCAATAGTAGAAATATCGCTACTAGATGTATAATATCACATATATCAGTAATAAAGATAAGGAAGGAGGAACAGAGAATCACATAAAAAAACAAGAGTTAAACTTGCCTCCAAATCACTTACTTACCAAGGTAGCTGGTATATTTTAGTGCATCACCTTGCTGATTGTAAAAGAGGAAATCAGGAATGGGGTATTGTTCGTTCCACTTTGCATTAATTTGCTCAAAATCAATATCTTGTTCAAAGATCTGTATGTTTCTAATATTATGCGAGGAGTGGTTGTTAATTAATTCAGTTGCATTCTCCAGTTTTCCAGTTCCATGGTTTTGAGAGCAGGTATCGGAGATATCGGAGGTTCCACTAGCGTTTAACAACTTTTCATGAACATTTGCCTTTTTGAATATTGAGTCTAACGTTAAACCATTAACTTTAAATCACCAGTAGGGGATATGTCGTGGTTTGCTCACTCATTGACCAATCACTACCTTTATCAATGTCTTCGTCTTCTGAACTTGAGTTTATTCGAAAAAGTAGATGAGCCATAGGGTATAAGCATACCTCTGTTACATTTATGGCCTTCTGTTTTGGTACAGAGAAATACCCGTTAACTTAACTCTGGCTCTAAGTGTGTGTGTTTGTAATATGTTATTGTTTACTTGTTCTTACAGCTGTCCTACTGCAGGACGATCCCCAGCGTCACTGTGAGGGGTGTTATGACCTGGTAAACAATATAGATCAGCATACATGCACCTGCCGTTTCATGACCGGGTTCGGCACCAACTGTTCGCCATACTGTTCTATTATTTAACTCTTGCCGAACTGGCAGATCTAATTTTTCTAGCCGACTTGACATTATAAGACTACGCATTGCAGCGAACATACCCCCACCAGATCCTGTCGTGGAACCCGGGTACTCCTCCCTACCACCCCCAGCATCGCCATAAAACGTGGAGAAGGAGGAGGAACTATGGGATGTGGTGATAATTGACTAATTTTTTTAATAAACTATTTTTAGTACCCGTTTTCGCCAGTTTGTGATTCTCATTGTTTACTTTTTTGTTGTTTAAACATTGCTTATTTTTCTTACGTCCTTTCCCGATAAAATCACTTACGTCCTTTCCCGATAAAATCACTTCTTTCTAGCACCTTCAAACCCATCTTATGCTATTATCTTTTCTATGTAATACGTTCTTTGAATACAGGCGTTCATTGGTGGTTTAGAGAACTAATTCTAACCAATAGGAGTGAAGCATGACAAACAATGAAGCTGGAATTTTTGGGTTATGTATAAAAGAAAGTAATTTAGGCGAGGTAAAATACAAAGTAGTGCTATTTACAAACAGATACTAAAGAACATACGGAGAATCAAGGTCCTGTCAACTTTACAAAACACAAATTCAATAACAACGCTGTGTGGTTACTAAACTTTTATTAGGAAAAATATAAAAACTCTCACTGATAAAAAATATTAGGTAAAGCTCTTAAAGAGCAAGGACTGTTGTGAAGTAGAGTCCAGAGTGTTGTATTTTCTTCTTTGGAGAGGTCTAGAAAATTTTCCCAACCGCATTCTCTTAGTAACAAATCTCCAAATTCTCTACCGATAATAACACCGGTCTAAACACCAAAGTCCTTCTCCAAAGCACAAATCTCTGAATCAGAATCGAACAGGTCTTTGACATGATTCTTAACTAATCGATAGGCGGGGCATATAGAACGACGAGGCGACCGAAATTGAGAATTCGGTCTGAAAGTATTTCGATTACGATGGTTACAAACGTGGCGTAAATATCATGACCACCGACTCTCTGGATTATACCAGTAAATAGCAGATCATTTCTCTCCGATAATGTATACACTAGTTTAGTCATCACTTTATAAGTGAGTGTTTCTTACACGTCTTATGTATGAGTAATATCTACACCCAGGAACACAAACTCATTCATAAGTTTATCCAAACACATTCTATGAACAGAAGCGCTCACGAGCCTCGTTGTGAACCCAATCAATTTAATTACCTTAAGATGGAACGGGAACTACTTCCAAAGTTACTCTCTTCTCTGATTGGTTAATCGCTCTGCCTTTCTGCTTCTCTGATTGGTTAATCTGTTATATATGGTTTCTGTATGGGTTTTATAATAGTTAAATCACCGTTTAAATTGATTTAGAACAAACACAATACCAACCAGTGGATCTCTATATAAATCTACAGCTAAATTATACCAACAAATTTAGTCCTAAACCTCAAAAAGATAGTCCCAAAGGGAAAATACTTAGACTCAAAATCTAGTCCCAAACCCCAAAAACTTAACCCCACAGAAAATGGCGGGTAATAGAGGTAGAGTAAGATTAACATGGACGACAATAGAAGGGAGGAATAGAGTTCAATGATGGTATATAGAGTCGATTCTGACCAATGGGAGCGAAGGATGTTCAGTAAACAAAATGATACCACGATGACTGAAAAAGAAGAATATATGATCAAAGAAGGTAGCATTGAATATAGATGAAATAGTATATGTTTGTCGCATGCGCCAGAATAAATACATGCATGCAATTGATCGTTCTGAACCATGTGGGATGGTATATGCTACCAGGGAACTCACAACACTCTTCTGAGAAATCCCATCTCTGAGGCCTCTGATCGTCCTTTCATTGTTTGTCTATTGTCCATGACCTGATACTCCACACTAGGAGGAGATGCGTTCGAGTTCGTTTTGCAGTGTGGAGGCGATTTCCTGTCTGTCTCTTCGCTGTTGATATATCAGAATATCTTCAGCAAAAGTCATAGTTCTTACCCTCCAATCTAGCTGTTGTTGCCTAATCGTTATTGTGTACACGTTAAATAGAGCTGGTGACAATGGTGAGGTTTGTGGCAGTCCTGGACAAATAGATGTTCAGATGACCAATTTTCACATCTGAGTATAACCTGTCTCTAAAACAGTGCTGCAGCGATGCAACTCATTAGAAAGGGATGCACCCCCCCCCCCCCTCCCCGTTTGAGGAGCACGTGCATGAGGTATTCAAATGGTACTCTGTTGTATACATCCTCCAGATCTATAGTAGCAGCACAGGTCTCATCTCATCTGTGGAAGCCTTCGAAGACGACATAGGCGAGGACTGCCGCATTGAACCATGACTCTTTGTTATATCTATAACCTCCGAATGGGAATGGAAATGCGCGTTTATGTTCTCTCTCTCTCTCTCTCTCTCGCTCTGCGATCAGGACTCAATCAGAGTAGGATTCCAGACTCTCACATGAAGTCAGCTGTCAGGTTAAGTGTGTTGATAGCCCCCACAGACAGAACATCACAATTAGAGTCTGCCAGATCCACTCTGATTGAACACCCGTTAAAACGTTGCACTGTGTTCTGCGTCAGTGGCCTAGTGCATCCGATTTCAGCCAGCATTTTATTGAGGTTTGCTTTCCTTAGCCTTTGATTGTCCCCAATCTTCCTGCAAGGCAGCAGATGATCTTTTCTGTAGTGGTATTCTGACCTTAGATGGTCGGCCCTCCCAGGTTTACGAGCACCATCTGCCCGAGTCACTAGAGGTAACTGACACAGACATGCACACACAAAGATATGAGATGTAACTAACACAGACATGCACACAGCGATACGAGGCATGACTAACACTGACACACACCAAGATATATGACACATGACTAAAATAAACATGCACATAAAGATATGAGATATGACTGACATAGACATGCACACACAAAGATATGACACATGCCTAACATAGACATGTACACAAAAATATGAGATGTTACTAACATAGCCATGCACACACAAGGATATGAGATGTGATATACACAGACATGCACACACAAGGATATGAGATGTGATATACACAGACATGCACACACAAAGATGTGAGATATGACTAACATAAACACGCACACAAAGATATGAGATATCACTAACCCAGACATGCACACACAAAGATATGACATATGACTAACACAGATACACACTAAGATATGATATATGACTAAACACAGACTCCCATAAAGATATGAGACATGATTAACACGGACACACAAAGATATGAGATATGACTAACATGACACAAACACAGATATGAACCATGTCTAGCACAAAAACACATTAAGGTATCCATATGCTTGGGTTTGTTGTAGTCGGCAGACTCTTCTTAACGTGGGAATCATCGACATACGAAACGCAGGCCCCGATTAACAGTTCACAGGTTTCGTTCAAACAGTTGTCCGGAGATTTGAGAGTGCAGTCTGACCCGTAGAACGTTTCATTGCATGTACAGTTCCCACGTGACTGTACACAGATGTCGTTGAAACAGTTGTCCGGACATATGAGAGTGTAGTCTGACCCGTGGTACGTTTGCTTGCACGTACAGTCTGCACTTTCCGAGTCACATATGATGTCACAGCCATCAGAACACGTCTGTTTGCAATGTAGCCAAAAATTACCATCGGGTCAAGTGTCACTACAGTTGTAGCCAGGATGTTTACATTGTAGGCATTTTCCGGATTTTTCCTCACAAAAAGGACAGATACTGAGACAAGACCAGGAGCTGTCGTGTCCATAGATCCCATGTGAACAGTTGCCGTGACACGTACCGATTATGACGTTGCAGCCTTTGCAACACCCACTACACACTGCACAAAACGACCAAGAATGCCCGTCCAGACAATGGGTGTCTGTAAATGTTTGCACCTCACACACCGTCAGTGCACTGTCGGCCTGCGAAATGGTCGGTGAGAACTAAATCTTAATGTGTGCCATTGTCGCTTGTGTGGTGACTACAATTGTATTCACATAAATATTTGGGTATGATATATAATTATACTGGAACAATACGCTGCCACTGTCAGAGAAAGCATTTATAGTGGCATTCTTTACCCGAATCATAGTTCTAGCTCGATGATAGATTCGAATGGTGTGAGTCTTCTGGTGCGTGGTCTTCAAAGTTCAGATGCCAGTAAACAGAATTGGTTCCACTTCTCAATTGTGTGTGTATGCAGTCATTGTCATAGAGATTGGTCTTTATTTTGCCATTAACCGCGGCCTCTGGTCCACATATGTATCCTGTATAACATGCTTTAAATGTGTCGGTCTGGTTTGTGTTCTGTTTGAGAGCCACATTACGACCTCCGCCAATGAAGATGGAGCAGATATTTTCAACTATCGCCCCTTCAATCCGTAACTTGTTGATCAGACCAGCCCCAGAGCAAAAGACATCAATCTCGTGCGAACTAACTACAAACCTTGATTCAATGTTACATAAGGCAGAACCATTTAGTTTTACCGTGAAACTGTACGGATTTGTTAAGTCATTCTCATAAATCCTAAACCATGAGAACGGCAAAGATTGATTGAGAGTTGCCTCAACTGATGTAGAATCTGTGTCCGGATTACATGTGGTGTCGTTGTTATCAAACAGGAAAGTAGATTCAGATTTTTGGGCGTATTTGTAAACGAGATCCAAGTACTGACACTGGGGTCCGAAATATTCGTGCTGACAACTGTCATTGTTTGGGCTTGTCCCTGTAGTTTTGTCACAAACTGAGTCATTATAGCAGTGACATTGTAACGTACAATTTGCCCCAAACCAACCATCTGCACAAGTTAGGTCATTAGCTTCCAAGGTCGCGCACGAAGCCAGCAGAATAAAGGCTTGATCTGCAGCGGTGGTTAACGAACTGTGTACAAACATAAGTACACGGACATCTATTTTCTCCAGTAGCTTACCAAAAGTGTTCTGCATCGTGATGATTCTGTAGGCACTGATCTGAGAATGATCCTTGTTTGGTTTCGGTAGCTGTAAGTAAGTAGCTGTGTAGCCGCTCCTCCTTAATCTGGCCATTCTGAATGCTAGTATTAAACTCTTTGGCCAGTTTTTTCAAGTAGTCGTCAGCTAAATTGTCTATGTCGTCGTGTCGAACACTATCCTGATCAAGAACCGTGTTCTGTGACCTTTTAAGTATTGTGCGAATCGTACTGGTTGTGATAGTGAGATCTTCTACCAGCATTACATCCTCTCACAATTCTGAGAGCGAACCCCGCATCCTCATTCTTACAGCTGAATTTCAAGTCTGGTAATCCTCTGTGACGTGTTGTGTCATTGATGCTCTGATGGAGGCGTCATAATGTGGCTAGTGAATTTTTCTGAGCACATTTTCTTACAGAAATCATCCCACTTGACATCTTTAGCCTGCTTAGCACATTATTTAAAGTGCATCATTATTTGGTCGACCTCTTCTTTCAGACGCTTCAAGCACTCAGGTTGTGTTCTTCCATTATTTATGGCTTTATGCCCTGTCTTGGACGATTGTATCTTGTTCCGCCAAGCTTCCTCAACTTTTACATACAACCAGGGGAGCTGCGTTCATCTCTCCTGCCTTCTGCGAGGGGCGCCCTGATTTTGCTAATGATGTCCTGGTTAGTGTTCTCATAGTGCAATGTGTTGAATTTGCTTTTCTGGCTTCTATTTCTGCCTTTCTCAATTAGGAGGACACATGAATAGTAATAACTTCCATAGAATCCCATTACACTTCACTTGCAAACCGGTGCGAAGGTAGAAGACACCAATGCTAGGTCTATGACACTATCAGTGTCCCCTGTTCGAGTAGCCATTCTGGTTGCCCTTCCATAATTCAAGCACACTAAATCGACCGATACCAGTGCGTTCTCTAGGTCTTCTCCCTGTTTGTTGGTTATGGCATTTCCCCACTGGTTGCCTCTAACATTAAAGTCTCTTCAGAAAATGACGTTCTCCTTCTCGAACGCAAAGAGATTCTGTCATTGTTGTGTGTCCACCTTCCCTTACAGGGATACACATTTACAACCACGAAAGGAACTTGGTACTGCACCCCAACTGTATGTACCTACACTTCTGTACTGTCTCACGCAGACAAATTAACCTCAGCTGCAACACTAAATTTTTTGCAGAAGGATGGCCTTTCCAAGGTGTAGTCTATTGTAGTGTAAACAGTGAAATCCAGGGGCACTAACTGTCCTATCACTAAGAAGTTTCCTTGCAAAATCATTATATCTGTGCCGTGCAGTAGCTTATCAAGAATTTGGCAGTCGTTGATTTTGGAATCACAATTCCTGTAGGTAATTCGCACATACTTTAGACTTAGCTTCTCGCACTTCAAACGTTTTGTACACATTCCGGAACTTTTGCCTTTTCCTGTTTTTCTTCTTTAATATTGCCGTTTAGGCTTCATCTGAATACTTCTTGTCGTCATAGTTGATTTTGTCGCTGAAACTCCCGAAACTGATGTGGCCGGTGTTTTTTGCACAGTTGTTCTCAGCCGTCCTTTGATGAACATGTATCAAGTGTTTTAATCTAAAAGTACTAATTCCAAACTTTCGAAACTGATGTGGCCGGTGTTTTTGTACAGTTGTTTTCAGCACTCCTTAACTCTGTGAGGTATGCCCTTCATTTTTAATCAGCCAACTCGAGTGATGGTAAACGGAAACAGAAAACATAAAACCACAAAACTTTCCCCACTTTCACTTTTCCGGAAGCTGTTTTGGCGTCCTTCGGTAGTCCACGAAACTTGCTTTGTCATCTAGGTTACGCCCCTGATGTAACCCTACTAAGGGAAAATGGTACTACCAGACATGGAGGTTATCCCCTCCTGTCCTAACTCTACTAAGGGAAAGTACTATACATGAAAGTTAAGCCTCTGTCATATTCCACTAACAGAAAATGGTACTACCAAGTATGAAAATCCATATACCAACAGTAATAGGATAGGAGGGAGGGAGGAATGGATGGATGGAGGAAAAAAGGAAGGAAGGGAGGGAGATATGGAGATAGGGAGGAAGGAAGGAAGGAATGAAGGAAGGAAGAATATGATAGGAGGGAGTGGAAGCAACCTTTCGTTATTTATTGAAAGAAAATTACCACCTTTGGGACTTCCCGGAGTGCAATATTATGGGTTATTCAAACCAATAACACTTTGTTCCATGTTAGTCTACCGTTCAGCTGTTAAACTCATTAGAGCGCACCGTGGTCAGTATCACGGCCAATGGCGATGTCAGTTAGTGGCCTAGCAGTCATTTTGATAATTAGTAAATTACATGAAGTCGATGACTCAATCTCATATTTTCCCACTAACAGCTCTTTACCGGTCAGCTGTTAAACTCATTAGTACGCCCATGTGTGATTATCTAGGTGTCAGTTAGATGGTCAAGCGTTCACATTCCCCACATAAGGCTCTGTACCTGTCAACTGATAAACTTATTAGTACGCTCGTGGCCACTAGTTAGATCAGATGTAAAGACATTTTAGGCCTACATTAAAGTTGTCTTGAATTTTTAAAAACATTCGATAAGAATGTTGAATACATGTTTTGAGAGAATGTACTAGACAAAGTACCACAGATCAAAACTTTGTCACCCCGATATTTCCGGCCCCATTCGACACCAAGAATTTTACGGACCCCCATCCACAATTTCTCCACAATTTCTCCAATCTACAGTATTTTCACTAGAGAAGACAGGAAGTCACGAGAAGTCACGAAAAGTCACGTTAAAACTACGAGAGGTTTCCAGAGGTCACCACGGCATCAGCCGGTCGACAACCTTACATGTGAGGTAGCCTTTTATATATTTAAAAAATTCACCACCGCTATTAATTTGTTGCTGCTAAAACTGGTTCTTCACTACCGGCGTATGCAGACTGACAAGATGCAACAAAGCTTGTCAAATCATTGGACAGTTATCACCACTATTGTCCAACAAGGAAACAACTCTGGAGGCAAAACGAGCACTATACAATACAATCTTCATCCCAACGTTGTGCTACCAATGGACCCTAGATGCAAGAACAATACGAAAAATAACCTCTACAGAGATGAAATGTGTTAGACGAATGACAGGAAACAGTCTGAGAGATAAGATCAGAAATGAAGAACTGAGAAAAAAGCTAGCAATAGCCCCCGCCATAGAATATATAAGAAAACAATAGATAAAATGGTTTGGCCACGTGACATGGCAGAAAGAACAAAACACAACACAACGAGCCTTCAGCAAACGTTGTGAGAACACCAGACCCAAGGGTCGACCACGAAAAAGATGGGTCGATGGAATATTAGAAGCACTAGGAAACATAACAGCAGCAGAGGTGAACAGAAGAGCAAAAGACAGCAAATTATATCTCCCCTCGACACTGAAAGGCAGATGAGGAAGGAAAGAAGAGGAAGAAGAATGCACATACTCCTCAGACTGGCGGTGCACCCCTTCCTCATTAAATGGATCGCTGCAACACTATTTCAGAATAAGGTGATACTTGGATATGGAAGCTGGTCATCCGAGCCAACATTAATTTGTCTAGGGCGCCACAAGGCTTACCATTGTCACCAGTTCTATTTAACGTGACACAGTAACGATACCTAAACAACAGCTGGATGAGAGGGGAAAAACTATGATTTTTCCTGATGATATTGTGGTATATCGACAGGGAAGAGACAGAAGGGAAATCGCATCCACAAATCAAAACGAACTCGATCGCATCTCTTCCTCTTGTGGAGTATCATATCGTTAACAATCCTACTGATTGTTCCTGTCCTGCGTTGACTGACCGTGTTGCGTTCTTTAACGTTGAGGATACTTTTTTCCTGCTTTCTCCCTTCGTGGCGCTGTGTTCCACAATTCTTTCGACATGTGGATTTATTTCAGCTTCCTTGTCATCATCATTTGAGAGATGCTCTTTTAAAGCCCTCGAGATGTCATACACGTCCATTTTTAAGGTTACTTGTGCAAAGGCAAACCGAGCCAACCTGTTGGCTATCTCATTGTCACAACTCTTGCGTCTCCAGGGCAGTAAGCCCAAGTTAGACTGATAACATGAGCCATATCGAGTAGGTGCACCAATTCCCTGCGGAGTGTGTTCTTGCAAATCCAGCAAAGCATGCTTTGTGAGTAAGTAATGAAGAACGCATGTGTTGTTGGTCTCTTAACTAGCCATCTGATAGCTTCAGTCACAGCCTCAATCTATGTGCGTGTGCTGGAGATAGTAGTCTTGTGGGCTACTGCTCCTTTCTCTATCGACTTTCAATTACATTACACAACAAAACCACAGCCGTCTCGCACACCCTGGTGACCGAGTCTTCAGAGTAGATTTCCGGGTCCGGGTACTACAAAACTAGTAGTATATAAAAGGGTTTTGAGCCTGAATTGCATGGCATTGCATCGTGCCTGCATCGCACGATGCATTCTAAGGTACAATTTTTGTCACCATGAGGCTCAAAACCCTTTTATATACTACTAGATTTTTGTTGATTTTTTGTTGGAATTGATATGTAGGGGTGTCAAATATTATGTTTGAGGTATGCCTTGAGGTTAAATTTCAATTTTTCTCAATGTCAGGGGCGTATCCCACACAAATGGTAAGGGGGTAACAATTTTAAAAGTGATTTTAAAGTAAATTTTTGGTATGGGAATGTCTAAAATAAAGTTTTAGGTAATCCTACGTGCTAAATTTACGATTTTCGTCGAATTCAGGGGCGTAGCCACTAAAAATGGTAAGGGGGGTAACAATTTTAAAAGTGATTTTTAAGAAAATTGTTGGTATGGGGATGTCTAAATTAAAGTTTTAGGTAAGCCTACGTGCTAAATTTACGATTTTCGTCGAATTCAGGGGCGTAGCCACCAAAAATGGTCAGGGGGTAAAATCCTAAAAGTGGTTTTTAATGTAAATGTTTGCTATGGGGATGTATAAAATCAAGTTTGGGGTATGCCTAGAGTAAAAATTTACGATTTTTACCGATTTTATGGGCGTATCCCTAAAAAATGGTAAGGGGGTAACAATCATAAAAGTGATTTTAAAGAAAATTCTTGATATTGGGATATTTAAGTGGGTACAATTTTGTGCTCTGGACTCACTTTTTTGGACCTTGAATACAACTTCCCGCTCATTGTGTCTAACTATTATGACTATATGAGTAGCTTTTTTAGGGTTTTGAGGTCGACTTTTTAAATATGAGCCTTTATTTTCGTGTTCTGTGGTTAAATTTTTGCGATTTGGCCTAACTTTTTTTGGACCTTGAATATAACTTCCTGCTCATTGTGTCTAACTATTATGACTATATGAGTAGCTTTTAAGGGTTTTGAGGTCGTCTTTTTGATTATGAGCCTACATTTTTGTGTTCTGGTAGTAAAATGTTTGCAATATGGCGTAACTTTTGGGACTTTGAATATAACTATCAGTTCGATGTTTCTAACTAGTCTGAGTATAGGCGTAGATTTTTAGGGTTTTTTATGTCGTCTTTTTGAATTTGAGCCTAATTTTTTCTGTTATGGGGATACAATGTTTGCGATTTGGTCTAATTTTTTGGACCTTGAATATAACTTCCTGCTCATTGTGTCTAAATATTATGACTATATGAGTAGCTTTTTAGGGTTTTGAGGTCGACTTTTTAAATATGAGCCTTTATTTTCGTGTTCTGTGGTTAAACTTTTGCGATTTGACTTACGTTTTTTTGGACCTTGAATATAACTTCCTGCTCGTTGTGTCCAACGATTTATGACTGTCATGTAACTCCTGGTATTGCATCAGGGGTCAAAGCGCGTTCAAGTAACCCGTCATCTGTATTATTTCTCCCATCATTGACCCGACGGGTGGATTGTATCGATTGTATCGAATCGATTTAAAGTAACCCATGCGTCAGACTCGACAGCACTTCGATTAGAAAATGAGGTCAGTTATCACGATAACAGTAATCCTCTTCTCTGATTAGTTAATCCAGAGGTCAGTCATTTCGTTGGTGGGTGTCCGATAGAAATCTTTTTCTCTGATTGGTTAATCCAAAGGTCAATCATTTCGTTGATGGGTGTCCGATAGAAATCCTCTTCTCTGATTGGTTAACCTAGATGTTAGTCGAGGGTGGAATAGTGTCGTCCAACTTTTATTTACCAGATTATATTTAAACTAGTCGCGTGTGAAACTTCGTGTTATAAGCGCGATTGATTCACGGAAGTTTATTTTCATAGTACTGTTCAGTCTAGCGGCCTGTGTTGTAGTGGTATATTTTACGGTGTAAGTTGTATTTTTTTCTGTTTTTCTCTTATCTCATAACGATGTGGTAGGTTATCCATAAAAGAAATTTCAGTTTTATTAATGGTGATGTGTATAAAGTACGTATGTTAAGCCTTGTTGATTGTATTATTCCTTTGTTTTTCATATGTTTATCTTATTGGTTGTTTAAAAAGTAGATATTTCAAGTCTTTTTGTAATTGATATTCAATGTTATTAATGTGTTACACTGTCGGGAAGGTAAAAATACGAATGAGGGCGGAACGCTAGGAGAGTTAAAGAGAGAGGAAGGAGGGTAGAATGGTAGGAGAGAAGTCTAGTAGGGGTTAGAAGAGAGAGAGAGAGAGAGAGAGAGAGAGAGAGAGCGAGAGAGAGATAGATAGAGAGAAGTCTAGGAGAAAGAAGGCGAGATGCTAGGCATAAATGCGAGAATAATCAAGTGTTACAATAGGAGGGACGCTAAAAATATGAGGGAGGGCGGAACGATGCGGGAGAGATAAAGGGAGAGGAGGGATTTTGTAATTGATATTGAATGTTATTACTGTGTTACACTGGCGGTTAGGTAAAAATACGAATGAGGGCGGAACGCTAGGAGAGGTAAAGAGAGAGGAAGGAGGGTAGAATGGTAGGAGAGAAGTCTAGTAGGGGTTAGAAGAGAGAGAGAGAGAGAGAGAGAGAGAGAGAGCGAGAGAGAGAGAGATAGAAGTCCAGGAGAAAGAAGGTGAGATGCTAGGCATAAATGCGAGAATAATCAAGTGTTACAATAGGAGGGACGCTAAAAATATGAGGGAGGGCAGACGATGCGGGAGAGATAAAGGGAGAGGAGGGAGGGTGGACTGATAGGTTAGAAGTCTAAGAGAGGATAGGGGAGAAAGAGAGAATGAGAGAGAGAGAAGGAAGGCGAGATGATAGGCATAAATGGAGAGAATGAGTAAGTGTTTCAATGGAGGGAAATCTAGGCGGGAATAGGATAGAGAGAAAATAGAGAGATAGAGAGAAATCTAGGGGAGCTAAGGAGAGCTAATGGGTTTAAATGGAGAGAATGAGTAAGTGTTACAAGGGAGGGAAGTCTATGACGGAAGCTAAATATACGATGGAGGGCGGAATGTTAGGAGAGAGAGGGGGGAAGCTGGCATGGTAGGAGAGACGTCTAGGAGTGGGAATTCTAGTGAAGGGAAGGAGAGGTAATGGGCTTAAATGGGGAGAATGAGTAAGTGTTACAATGGAGGGAAGTCTATGAAGGAAGCTAAAATACGGTCACACCTTACGGTCACCGAGATAACAAGGTCACCTGACCGCCTTATCAGCATTGATGTTGTATAATCTACTAACCTATCACTATCGATTAAGTACATCAAGAACTCCAAAGTCAGCACACACCAAACATAAACAGGTCACTTCCAGAGTCACCGACACGAAAGGTCACGGTTAACTCCCCATGTCTCTCGTGTACATGTGGTGCGCTGCGCACCACACTATATATCTGTGTTAATTTACGGGCCAAATACGACAAAGTTACACCCTTGCATACTATTGTGGACTCTTTCATTGTGTGTATCACTGTAGTAGGCAGCTCCTCTTGCACAATGTCATTGTTCAGTGAGCACCAGTGCAACTTGGCCTTGTCAGAATTGATTCCAGCCCCGTTACTGCCACACAGTCAGTGATTCGATCAACCTTCGTCTACAATTTCTGCGTGATGTCAACACGGCTTTTGCCCTGGATGTAAACCATAGTGTCATTTGCGTATGTTAGCATTTTACCTGGTCCACTCAACTGCGTCTGTGTGATGCTAGCAGTATAGAGGGTAAACAATACCGGTGAGAGAGGAAAGCCGTTGCGGGAGGTTCAGAGTCTGGCCTCCAAAGACCAGGATCCGAATCTTAGTGCCACAGCCTTCGCTAGTAGCATCGTGGCTACTCATTGCACTATCCATGTGCCTATCTTCTTGATCATTATGTGTGATATTAGAGTGCCATATATAACTCTGTTATAATCGTCCTCTATGTCAAGCGCAACTGTCTCCTCCAATCTTTGGAAAGCCTCGTACATATCATGCATGAGGTAATTGACGCGTTTGTGATAGTGTCCATGCAAGGATACTAACTTTATACCCACACACCGAAACGGGAAGCAGCTCGTGTTTTTTCCAAATCCCACATCAGACGTCTGGCGATTATCTTTACAAGCACTTTACCGTACACATTCAGCAGTGTTATGATTTAGTTCTTATTTTAATTTATTTTAGTCAAAAGATTATCTT
The DNA here is from genome assembly GCA_032433765.1 of Megaustenia siamemsis. Lineage (NCBI taxonomy): Eukaryota > Metazoa > Mollusca > Gastropoda > Stylommatophora > Ariophantidae > Megaustenia > Megaustenia siamemsis. The sequence goes on along the minus strand of JAVIAB010000041.1, from coordinate 36,103,310 downwards.
CAATGCACAGAGGACAACTCTATAGTGCTCAGATTCCCTCCTTAACACGTTCCTATGTACAAAGCACATCCGCTACACACTAGAGAAAGATTGCTTCAGCTCAGTTCTTCCATTAATCACCGCACAATTTTTGACAAGTGACAGTAGCTATTTTTTTCTCTCCTCATTGTGGTTAATACCCCGGTAGCCACACTGGCAGAGGGACCCTTTATGTTTCTTAGCACGGTATCTGGTTGAACGAATTGGTGTATCTCTGGTGCATTCCAGCACTGTCAGTTGACCCTTCTTCTGAATCCTTTCCAATCTTGCAATCGGCAAGAAAGTGAGCATACATTGTGAAACACATTGCGAGTTTGGTGTCTTTTATATTATTTTACTTAACCACTGTTTATACAACTATCAATATTAAAACTAAACTTAAGTGCAAATTAAAGGGAAGGAAAGACTCACCAGTCAGGAACATTTGTTTTCTTTCATGAAAATCAACTCTGATTACAGAGTAACACCTTACCTTGGAGGTCAAGAAAAGTTAAGGACAAGAGGATGAAGCAACTTGTAACGTATACTCTATCCTACCATTGTAAAAAAAATTCGGAGCAAAGCAATCAGCTAATAAATAAAGAAGAGAACACATTCAACCATCTTTTAAAAGTTGAATTTCAATGCGTTTTATTAAGTAGAGTGGGTGGCCAATTCGATAACTTGTCGGCTCCAAACCAGGAGAATTAAGTTTCGAATCCAGGTAGTATCACAAGTATTTTTTTTTTCTATCGGGATGAAACAAAAGTTCAGACTCTATATAACATCTTGTGGCGACGAGTGGACTTATAGAAGGGAAATAGCCGTTAAGATGTTTTTTTTTTTAATTGGGAGTTGTGTTTAAAATGCTAACGCTGGTCTAATTAATTTCGTGGGGCTATTTTAGTATTTGTTTGATTCTGTGAGGTTCTAGCCAATTTTCTCATTAGTATCATTCGATATCTATCATTTCTACAATCTTACAAGAACCAACCTATATTTTCAAACAATTGGTTTCTCCAAGGTTCGTCAACTTTGCTTGCATCATTAATTGTGTGTTGGAATACAACATGCACACCTCTACATATAATAGAAACGACAGAGTAAATAAGTATGAAAGTAAATGGATGTATTTTTTAAGATCTCTGGTCCCAGAATATTTCTATTCATAAACCACTTCACAGAAAAAAAACACCACCTACCACGATCTGGCATTAACTTGGTCTGTTGTTTCTTATCAGAGAACAAAGCGAAGCAGAGATTTCACTGTGAGACACACAGCGCTGATATATGAGGCTCCTCGTCTGTTTTGTACGATTTTTATCTCTGCTATCGCAAACGTCATCATTCTGCATGGGTCATCCCTCACAATCAAAAGTAAGTGAAATATAGTGTGTGAAATGTGGCGAGTATACAATATAAGGCCACCAGCAAATATAACATAGATAGGCACAATTTGTATTGGCGGGAAAGAAGAAAGGGGGGGGGTGTTAAATTTGGTTTGACCGGTGGAGAGGCATACTTTGAACGAATTTCTGTGACTAGTGAAAAAAGAAAACGTGCAGAAGTAAGAATTAACATGCAATTTCTAAAGACTTACAAGAAAAGACAACACGCCAGATATACTGACCAAACGAAATAAATAAATAGCAGAGGCAAAAATTAATATATCAATTGGAGAAACAATATTGAAATTAACAAATAATGAGTCCATGGAGATTATAGTGGTAGTAATAGGCAGCCCGGACAGAAAATACAAAGTAATAACAATCATTATTATTTTAGATAGAAACGGCATAATGAATAGACAGCCAGTAAATGTTCGCATAGAAGATTTGCTTGTAAATCAAAAAGCAGTCATTTTTTTAATAATATTGAAATGCATGTTTTTTAGAACATTTTCTTTAAAAATGTGAATTGCACAGAGGTTAAGAACTTAAATAATTTCCCAAGAAAGATATTTGGCAGACAAATTGTGGGGCACTCATGAGAACCCTTCTGCTGCGGCTAGATTCATATTGCAGTTCATCTCCATGTGTAATCTGCTGCGTAGGAAACTGAACACAGACAATAAAAGTTTTTTTTTTTTACACCGACAGCGGAAATATAACACTATATATAACGTGCAAATGTATGAGAATATCCACAGTAAAAAAAAAACAACAATGTATATTTAAAAAAAAAAAAAAATAAACAAAATTTTGCACTTAACAATTTGTTTATAAACTAGTGACGTGCAGTCAAATTTGAAAGTGAGCTCCTAGTTGATTAAGAAAAAATGTTCAAAATCCTTTGTAAGAGCAGACTCGAAGTGTTTGCAGGATTTAATTACAACATGAAACAACCAGCTGTAAGATTCTATAAAGCGAGGGAACTGCTATGATTGGTTGCCTGCTTTGGGCAGAAAATACAGGAAGTATTACTAGATTTAAATAGAAAATATAAAAATAATATTAGGTGTGAAAAGAAAATACAAAAAGTATTTATAGGTCTAAAAAGAAAATACAGAAAGTATTATTAGGTCTAAAAAGTAAATGCAGAAAGTATTATTAGGTCTTAATCTATTAGGTATTAAGAATTGTTAGGTCAAATTGATTACATAATGATAAGCAATAGATTTAGAAACAGTCTGGTGTGTGTGAAAACTTGACCAGGGGCATATTGCAATAGTGATCGTGTGCTAATTGTGAGAAAGCTTAGAGTAAAATTAAAAACAACAAAACGAGCCTCAGTTAACATCAAGTTAAATTTATATTTACACAAATCAGACAAGAAGTTGCAAAACAAATATAACATTACAATTCGGAACCGCTACAATGCAATAGATAAGATACAAAGCATTGATGAAAACTGAAAAAAAAACATTTTTACGACACAATTGCTTGTGTATGTCGGGGGAATGGAGGGGGGGGGGGCAGCGATAGAACTCGAGGGGTAAAGGCCGCTTGGTCAAGCAGTCGCCACGACGTGTGAGACTCAGAATTTTTATTTCACCTCAGATAGAAAAAAATCATTTCTGTCTACCGAGGCCTCGAACACCGAACGCCGGCTTTTCAGCTAGTGGAACAGTGGTTTTAGACGCACGGCCACGCACACATCTTGCATTGATGAACAGTGGGAAATGCTAAAAGAATCAATGCAACAAACATCAAAAGAGTTCATACCACCCATGAGGACAAATTCAAGAAAGAAATGGATGACATATGACATTTTGCAGGTAATGGATACAAGAAGAAGAAATAAAGAAAATAAAGATGAGTATAAGAGATTAAATAAAGAAATTGTAAGTAAATGCAATGAAGCAGACGAAATATGGCTAAAAGAGAAATGCTAAGAGATCGAAATACAACAAAAAGGAGATGCCAAAGCTATATAAAAACAAATTGAAGAATTAACAGGAAGAAACTCGCAATCAAAAATGGATGTCTAAGATCAAAGGAAGGAGAACTGTTGATTGAATAAAAAAGCATAAGGAAACAATGGACAGAATACATTAATTACAGATATTTATAATGATGAACGATCGGAAGTAAATATAAAGGATAATGGAGAAGGACTAGAAATAGTCAAAGAGGAAGTGGAAGATGGCTTGTACAATATGAAAGAAGGAAAAGCTCCTGGACCAGATAATATAGCTAAAGAAGAGATTGAAGCCATGGGTGATTTTGGAATAGAAATAATAACACAAATATTGAATGATATCTACAACAGCGGAAATATACCAGTTGACATGCTAAAATCAATATTCAAAGCCCTACCAAAGAAATATTGAACTGGACTACAATGGACAAGAGGTAGGGTTCAATCCCAACCGACGGCTTCCGGTTCACCCAGCCTTTAATGGGTACCGGATTTTTTTCTGGGAAAGTAAAGCGGCACGGGTGTAATACCGACCACTTTACCCCAAAAATCATGTGCCTAAGGTCTCCAAAATTTATGGTCACTAAACACCATATTCCCTATACGCCACTTGGCGTGAATGGGGCACTTTACTTTTCTTACCAAAGAAATATGGTGCGTTTGAATACGATGATCATCGCACAATAAGCCGTATAAGTCACATGACTAAGCTATTACTAAGAATCATTATGGGAAGAGCGCGAAACAAAATCAGTCCAGAAATTAGTGATGAGCAGTATGGTTTTGTTAGAGGTAAAGGAATAAGCAATGCCATATACATCATAAGATCTTTATTAGAAAGAGCCATAGAGGTGGAAACAGATCTATACCTATATTTCATAGATTATACCAAAGCATTTGACAAAGAAAAGCACCAAGAAATAATCAACATTTTAGAAAGTATAAACGTTGAAAGCAAAGATCTAAGAATAATGAACATGTACTGGCAACAAACAGCGGCCATAAGAACTGGAAACCAATTGGGAATGTTTGAACAAATGAAACAGGCTAGGTTGTGTGCTGTCACCAGATTTGTTTAATATTTATAGTGAGATTATTTTAAGAACCATAAGGGGCATGCCTTGAATATCAATCGTAGGTCATAATATAAATAATCTAACTAAGGTATGCTGATGATACAGTCTTAAACGTCAAAAGCGAAAATGAGTTACAAGAAATGTTAAACATTATAGTGAAAGAAGGCAAAAATAAAGGACTCAGCCTTAATAGAAAAAAAGACAGAAATAATGGTAACAACAAAGAAAAAGACATCACCTCAGTGAAAAATAAAAACTAGTGGAACAATATTTAAACAGATTTTTAAAAAGTAAAGTACCCCGTCACGCCAAGTGGCGTATAGGGAATATGGTGTTAGTGACCATAAATTTTACAGACCTTCGGCATATGATTTTTGGGGTAATGTGGTCGGTATTACCGGCCGTGCCGCTTTACTTTCCCAGAAAAAAAATCCGGTACCCATTAAAGGCTGGGTAAACCGGAAGCCGTTGGTTGGTATCGAACCCTACCTCTTGTCCTTTGTGGTCCAGTTCACTAATTACTGAACCATCGCGGCTCCCTATTTAAGCAGATAAATGAGTTTAGATATCTAAGAACAATGTTAACCTCAGATGGTAGAATGGCGCAGGCAAAAGCAGCTTTCCAAAAAATGAAGAAGACTCTATGCAATCCATTTTTGACAATAGAAACAAAAAAAAAGAGTTCTTAATTGTTTTGTAGAACCAGTTTTAACATATGGATATGAATCATGAACAATAGAACAACAGACAAGAAAATCATTGGAGGCTGTAGAGATGTAGTTTTCCTGAAGAATGTTGAGAATACCATGGACAGCTAAGAAAAGAAATGAAAACGTTCTGAAAGAGGCCAACGCAAAAAGAGTAAAACTTCCAATATTAGGAAGAAGCAATTATCATTTTTGGCCATGTAATGAGAAGAGAACAACTGGAATATAATTTGACAACTGGAAAAATTGAGGGACTAAGAGATAGAGGGAAACAAAGAGAATGATACCAGACAGCTTAAGAGAATGGTTTGTCAAAAAGTCAACAACAGAAATGATAAATAACTGTCGTGATCGAAAGTTGTGGAGAGACATGATCACCTACGCCAGCAGGCATGGTACGTGATGATGATGATGATTAGGTCTAGATAAAAAATGCTGAAAATAATATTAGGTCTAAATAAAAAGTACATAAAGTATTATTTGATCTAAATAGAAAATACAAAAAATAATATTAGGCGTGAATAGAAAATACATAAAGTATTATTTGGCCTAAATAGAAATATAGAGTATTATTAGATGTTAATAAAAAATACGGAAAGTATTGTTTTGTAAGAGCATATTAAGCACTTTTTATTGTGCATTATGTATGAACAGAAAATGAAGATCAAAAACTAAAGAAAAGTAAAGAGAAAATAGGCCTACTACGATTACAATGTTCACTGTTATTTAGCTGGAGTTTCTTTGTGTGATGACAATTTCAAGGAAAACTTTGTGCATACAAATGTAGATAACAAGGCATATATATACATGCTTTAATGATATAATTAGAGCTAGAGATAATATATACAGTATAGGTGGGAGTGGGGTACCGCTTCCAAACAACAAGAATGACAGAGCTATCTATGTTGACACGTCATAAAGGGACCGACGTAGCAGTCGAAGGGTGCTCACCATTGGCAAAGAAAAAACAATGGTGTTAGAGTTCATTACAGCGAAAGTTGACTTTCCCAGGGTTAAGTTTCAATGGTTGATTACTACTATGAGATAGGTCTCCGCATGATAAGGCGTGTTTCACACGGTGCCAGGGCGGTATTATCTCTAGTAATTTGTCCGCAGACTGATGTGATGCTAGTATTTGTGTCGGACAGCCTATCTATCTACTGATTAACTCTTTCAAGGGGTCGAGAACGTAGCTGCAACTTGAAGTGGGCGCGATGGGAAAATGTTTGCTACGTATGTCCCTTCATGTCATTGTACACCAGCGTCCACAGACATGAACACAGCATATCAGCGAGTTCTTGTTTAATTGTGTAGGGCTTTTGATATTATGTTGTATTTTCAGTAGCAAGTATATATTTGGTGATGTTGGAATTATGTTTATAATCATCATCATCGAGTGCCATCTCCGCAACGAGTTTGGCTACCATGGAGCGCCATTCTGCTCTGTCTCTTGCTTTGATGGTACAGGTTGTCATAGGCTGATTTGTCCATCTTTTGATGTTACTCGTTCATGTTAACCTTGGTCTGCCTCTTTTACCCTGTATTTTCCCCTCCAAGATGACTTTTAGTAGGCCGTTATGTCTTTTAACATGGCCCAAAAATCGCATTTGTCTAGTTTGAATTGAGTTTAGTAGTTCTCTTGTTTATAATAAACATAAAAAAGATGATGTTATGCAAAAAATAATATAAAGCGGTGCGGCTGAGCTATTTAGTTTAAACGCCTTTTTTCTGTCTTAAACATGGAAGATAATAACCGAAAATGATGTTACATAAAAAAAACTTTAAATAAGCCATGTTTAGTTATATCGTTTCCACAAAATGGAGGACATTTGTTTACTTTTATGCATAAAATAATGAACAGAGGAAGAAACATGTACAAAAATAAAACGAAGACAATTAAAATGCAGCAATGTTAAACCTAATTGTTGTGAACCTAGCTTTGATTTTACACATTTCATATTCAATAGAAAAGATCTATGCATTTTTTAATGCAACGACATCTTTGCATTATACAATACAATATAAAAATAATAAATATTAATAGCGTCGGTCTAGTCTTTAATGAAAGAGTTGCGTCTCAGTTTTCAGCAGTGGCTGCAATAACTGTGTCTATCGGCTTCATTGTGCAAAATGTCCGTTTTTAGCAGGCTTGAGGCGCCTCCCAGAACCAGAACTGGAAGTTGTCAGCGACCCACAGCTGATGACTTGCGCTAGGATCGGTGAATCAAAACCATCCAGACCCTGCTCCACCTATCCGTGGTGCCTCCAGTAACAGACTAACCTGTCTAGTCTAGCCAAGCGTGCAGGGATCGAAGATGGAAGACAACCCGGTACATAAAAATGTCGTGCTGAAGTCGAATGCGTTGGGCCGAAAGGCGCAAATATAACAGTTATACTTGAAACCACAACACAACGCAGACACGCCCACTACGTCCTTTTAAGGGCGGATGATGAAGAAGAATATTCTAGTCTACCACGATACTCTAGAATACTTTAGTCATCGGGCGAACGCAACCAACCAACCAACCAACCAACCAGCAGGCTTGAAATATTGAGGACGATATTTCATCAGAAACACCATAATTCACATTTTAAAATATTTATTTGTGTGTGTGTGCCAGCTTTCACATCTAATGAAGCCCCTACAGACTAGGAACTGAATAGTTGTACGGTTATGGAAGGCACCGGTATCACTGCAAACGAATTAAAATCCATTATTGCTCAACCGTCCGCGACAGTGAAGTCATCCAAATTAATATCTTATCTCCCAAACAAGGGAACTGAATTTTGCGTGTTAATCCGTTTTTTTTCATGGCAGCCGTGTGCACAGGGGTCCCTCGCCGCACATGCAGATAATTTCGTCTTCGGAACTACTCATATTTTATCCGTCGATGACTAATTGAAGCTTCAAGCAAGGCCTCGCTGCTGAGACCAGGAGTGGTTGCCGCTGTGAGAAATCACAAATAAAAATCCCAACAGGTAACGCTTAATTTTTATCTCACAGCCTCTCTGTCTCGAGACTGGAGTCTTGCCTCGTGATCAACCAACCCCCCTAAATCACATCTAATAACATTTTTGAGTCTTAATCTGTTGACCACCTTCAGGTAGGCCACTAGTAAAATAGTATGTGCCCCTGTCCACCTTTGGATGCCACTGAAAGATTATATAAGGAAAAATGTTATCGATTAATCGACAATATGATGCAAACTACAGTTTATATTGGAATTTATAAGTCTATAAATGCTAGTCGGGTCAGTCCGTGCTCTTATTGGATTAGTTATCTGACCGGGCGAGGGTTAATTATCTGTGTTTTGGAAAGATAATTATTTATACAATGGAGAATCATTGATGACCTGGGTCTAGCAGCGTCTTTTTTTTTTTTTTTTTTTTTTTTTTGGTGATCGACTGGTGTTGGGTTCGCGGAAGAAAGAAAAAAAAATATTGTTCGGAATATTAGTTTCATCAGAAGTATCTGTAGTATTATAGTTGGTGTATTGAGGCGCTGTACAGCGTCGAATAAATAAAGGGTCTATGTGTGGTATTCGGTTGGGATAGTTGTAAGGATAGACCAGATTTTATATATAGTGGGTTTTTTTTATAAATTCCTGTTGTATATTAGGAAATTCTAACTTGGTTGAGATTATATGTAACTATTTTAGACTTTCGGGTAATTGTTGTTGCTTTGAATTTTTCACTGTTGATTTCCTATCTTTTTTTTTTCTTGGATACATTTTAATCGGTGCTGAATTTATGGAATACTTTACACTCAATAACATTGTTTGTAAATATTTTGTTTTCTTCATAAATTTTCTGCATTCGAAAAACATTCGATTGCTGAAAAAACTTATATCTGTTTTCAGCGAATTCTTTTTAAGTATCATTTGAGAAAAATGGTATAATTCGTATCGCTTCGTGCTATTATTTAGTGATTTCTTGGTTGTTACATTTGTGAAATAATCCAACATCGCTGATCTTTATGTGATTAATTTATGATCTCATTACGTGGTTTATTTTATATTTTATATTTTTATTTGTCATAATAATCATCATCACGTCACATGTCATGTGTATAACGCTGCATTTACCACAGCCCGTCTGAAAGAATCTATATCTTCAGCCAGATCTCCCACTTCTTCTGTTGTCATGTTCAAGGTCTCTTTGATGTCCTGAAACCACCTACTTCTTGGTCTGCCCCGTGTGTGTCGCCCAGGAACCATCCCTTCCAGTATCGTTCTTTCCCTCTGTATCTTTTGACGTGGACATTGCATTTTAATTTCCTTTGTAGAATGGTGTTATACGCCAGTTATTTTTTATGTTTAAATGTTATAGTATGTCTTCATTGCTCTTTTTCATTATCCAAGGTATCTTAAGAATTTTTCTGTAACAATTTGCTTCAAATGAAATCAATTTTCTTCCATGCCGTTTGCGAGTTTGTCCATGATTCACAACCATATGTTGATATCAGGAAGATATATGTCCCCAGTAATTTTAATTCTACTGTCTCGCTGGTATTGTGCCACATATTTTTTCATGGCGTTTAATTTTACACGTTATGTACATTTAAGCGATATATATCCTTTTTATTATTTGACAACATCTAGAGTGGGTTAATAGATATGTTTAACACACAATAATATTATTAAAATATAACAATTTTCATGGTTATTTTCTAAAATACTGTAATATAATTGTTTGTTGTGTTGGTTGCTGAGTCCTCTTTAGTACGGGGCATATAGCCACTAAAACAGTGGTACATTTTGTTGCGCAAAAATATCTCCCTACCCCCCCCCCCAACTTTTAAGAGCACACACACACATACAAACACCCACAACCTCACACGCAATAACAATACTAACAGATACGAAACAGGTACCATAAAGAAAACAATTAACTACCCATATGTTTTCAGAATAAATAAAAGGTTCTCACTCTTCAAATGTTTTCACAAAAAAGTTCTCATTATCAAAATGTTTTCAAACAATAACATTTGTTGCTAACGAAATGTTTTCACAGTAAAGATCTCACTATCAAAATGTTTTCAGAAAGGAAAAAAAAATTTTTCACCCAAATGTTTTAACAAAAAGTTGTCATTGTCAATGTGTTTTCACAAAGAAAATATTTCATATCTCACCCTAAAGTTTTCACACACAAAATTTCACTGGTAAAATGTTTCCATAAAAAATCTCTCACTACCAAAACGTTCACACACGCACACACACATACACACACACTCAGAGTAATTTTTCACTACCCAAACACACACAGTTTTTTTACCAAAGTGTTTTCACAGAAGAAAAAGTTTCCTCTAGGCAGTGTTTCACAAAAGAGATTCCATTACTAAAATGTTATCAGATCAATTTACTCCAGTGAGTACAGAAACAAAAACTCTCCCTTTGAATATTTCGAATACAGAGATAAACACCCACTATATGGTCGAGTTCAGAAGCAAGATTCTGTGTACACATTATGTGTAGTAACAAATGAACACCTTTCATCATCATCATAGAGTGACGTCTCCGTATCGAAGGCTGGCTACATTGGAGCGCCATTACACTCTGCCTCTTGCTTTGATGGTACAGGTTGTCATACGCTATCTTGTCAATCTTTTGATGTTACTCGTCCATGTTAGTCTTGGTCTGCCTCAGTAGTAATAATTTGTTGTCTTGACCCGTACGACCTTACAAAGACAAAGAATAGGGTGCACCCTACAACTTCCAGTACCCTGTTAGAACCAGAGTTGTATAGTCAAATACCACCATTCTCGCCTAGTGGAGAATGGTGGAACCTGCCACGGAGAGTGGTGGAATATATATATATATATATATATATATATATATATATATATATATATATATATATAATTTATATATATATATATATATATATATATATATATAATTTATATATATATATATACATATATATATATAATTTATATATATATATATATAATTTATATATATATATTATTTATATTAATATATATATGAGTCTGCCTAGAAGAAGTTTAGTGGGTAGTAGTTAAGCACTCGAAGAGGGTAGTTGGGGAATAATTGAGTAGATTGGTTAATGAGTAATGGACTCTACGTTTCCCGCCATTTTTTCCCAGTGCCAATAGGCGCGTGTTTTCTGTTTTTGCAAGCTATATAGCCACTCCCACACCGGAAGCGTGTAATGGTTAGCAGACATTAGTGTATACATTTTTATACTTTAATATGTCCTAAAGGGTCAAGAGTCTATAAATACAAATAAATAGGGTCATATTTTGTGATATGATGTTTACACTCACTACCGCGACGATGTGAGTGGTATAATAATCTCCTAACCCGGTATGCACAAGCATGGATCAATACTCCTCTCCTGTGAGAGTACACGTTTTAATATATTCATTCGACTAACATAGGGAGGTCATCACAGGGCAGCTAGCGAGGAAACACCTGACCAACAGAAACAGTAGTTTATATAACAGTAGATAGTTTTTCAGATATGTAAATCTAGCAGCAGATGCTCATGGTTGTTACACCAACAGAGCTGTAAATCTAACAGCAAATACTGTAACACTAAAACACTGACGGAGAAGCAAGGTGCAGGCAACAGACTTTAAAACACCAAAAGTATAAGATTACAGGTAAGTTGAAATATTTCTTAAAATACATAAGAATGTGTGTTTATTATCATATTTTTTCTAATGGAAACACAAAATGAATTACATATCAAATCAGAATATGTCCGGTAAGTCTCTTAATGCTCACAGAGCAAAGCTGCATAGATTCCACAGTGTCGTATCCTTTTCGTTAGAGAAGTCTAGAAATTTTTCCCAACAACTGTTTACAAGCCAATCTCCGAATAATCCACCAATAAAAGTGCCGGCCCAAACGGCGAAATCCTTCTCCAAAGTACATATGTCTGTATCAGAATCGTACAAGTCTTTGACATGACTCTTAACTAGCCGATAAACCGCCGTATAAATAACCACGACGCGCCCAAAGTTTAAAATTCCATCTGAAAACATGTAATTTACAATGGCTGAAACCTGGCGTAAATATCTTTATCACCGACTCCCTGGGCCATGCAGTGAATAACGAGTTACATCTTTCTGATACTGTATATGTAGCCGTGTCGTTTCGGAACAGCCGTTGTCTAAATAGGTTGCTGTGACAAGTTTCAGAGTGACTTGCCGACCTGATGTGCCACGTGTAATTATTTTGAACTCCGCGTTGTTTCTTACCGCTGCTGTTGTTTTCTCTTGGGGCTGGTGAGGTAGCCCTTCCCACCGTTCGTTCTTCACTGGATACAGACAAAATACAGATGGCCCCTTAGGAAGCACTTAAGGACACCTTGTTCATAACACACTCGAAAGTTTATTAACAACTAGTTAACCTTGCATAATAATTTTCTGAACAAGCACAATGACAACATGGTTGTGATTTGCATTACTCACAATCTTTAGTAATCATGAGGCTTTACACATGCCCCTCAGTTCACTTTACACATTGGTAATAGGTATAGTTCTATGGTAAGTTTATCAACATTAACATGGAATATTACAGTGAATCATATCTGACTGTTTGTGTCAAGACAATGTACCGCAAGTCATCAATATTCGACTCTACCTTCCTGCAGAAGAAGCGACATGGGTATCCACAAAGATCACGCCCCAGTTGGATGTGTCATGCCAAAAAGGCATCAGTATCACATGTTGTAATATAGCAACAACACATTACTGATGTTCTGTTAAAGGAGTATGACGAAAATTAGCAGCCCTCAGGCATACAGAAATTTACTCACAGCATTTGCTAACTAAGAGTAATACCGCAAGCCCTTCAGTTCACTTGCATTAATTGTTGCCTGTATTTCACTCTTTTCCAATATTCTACACAGTATCGAGCGGTAATTTGGCGTGAGCTATCCTGCACTGCATCACTAACCATGATATTGATTGCTTCTGAGTTTTGTAACTCTAGCTTTGATGCTACACTGCATGTTCAGAGGGCATGCCTCTCACATCCCTTGAACTTCTCTCCTCCTATCCTGTTGCCCGTCCGTCTCTCTCTCACGCTCCTTTCCAACTGCCAAAACGCTCTCCTACGTTACACTTCTACCACCGTTTAGTTTGGTGCACCGTTTCACCGCTTTCCCCCTTAATCTCTGTTGCTCACTGCGCAACTATATTCTACTCTGATTTCTGCAACTACCCGGTCCAATGTCATAATACACCTCCTATTCTTTATCCGTGCTACTCCCCTGCTTTATATAGACTAGTTTAGCCATTGTCTTATAAAACGTGGAAAGCTTCCTATTCGTCTTATCATATGTGTGGATAATGTCCACGCTTAAGAGCACACATTCATTCGTAAGTTTAGCCATACACATTCTACAAGCAGATCCGACCACTCGTCGAATTCGTGTAAGAAAAAATTCGGAGTTGCGCGGTATGTGAAACCAATCAATAAAGTGAGACATGTCTGGACTTATTCGGCTATACATCGACGCGTGAGCTCCACAAACTGAGCGACTTATTAAGTTTTCGTGACTCTTATATCCACCGTATATTCGTACAAACACCTACTGGAGATAAACCTAGTGATGTAAAACACTGAGCAAAAGAATTAGTAAAACCTCATAAGTAACCGTTAATGGTGTTATTAATAGTGACTCTTAGTTGATTGTTCTTAACAAAGACGCATGACAATGCGGTCTGTCATACAGAGACATAATAGCCTGGTGCCCAGAATGGGATGTTTTAATATTGTAAAAGTGGTTAGTGTGGTTGTGATATTAATATGAACATGACTGGGATAGAGACTCAAAGATGTCTATAAAAGTTTTAGTAAACCCTAGATAACCGCTCACTGACAATATGAAAATTGTAATGACAAATATCTAAACTCTACGTCTTACTAGAGACTTAAAAGTAACTGTTAATGAATATTAAAACCCCTAGTTTTTGGTGTTAATTAATTAATGCGAATCACATACATGATCGTTATGTGTTTTAAGCGTAAAGATAAAAGTATTGATAAGGGAGAGAGAAGGAGGAAGAAAGGGAGAGAGAGAGAGAGAACAGAAAGAAAGAAAGAACGAAAAGAAATAAAGAATTGAAGCGGACTGATATAGCATGGTATACGCTGAGAGGGAGTTATAATAAACACAGGAAAGCAGAGGAATGAGTTATAACTGTGTATAGATTTTATGAAAGTAAGATAAAGGGTGGTGGATAAGTGCTGGCCAGTAGGGAGATGTTGTAAGGCATGGGAGCTGGTGAGGTTAGGTATGCTAATGATATGAAGGGTGGGTAACTAATAACTGACTAGAAAAATATAGTGCGTAACGGGTATGCCTCTTTGTGTGTGTGTTTGTGTGTGCTCGCTATATGGGGGAGGGAGGGAGGGAGGGAGAGAGAGAGGGAGAGAGAGAAAGAATAAAGATGGAAAGAAAGACAGAAAGAAAGAAAGAAAAAAAATTAGTGATGGACAGAAATAAAGAAAGAGATTAGTCATGGGCAGAAAGTAATAAAGAAAGAATTGAAGCGGAGTGTTATATTGCAATCATAGACGCTGAGAGGGAGTTATAATACGATCAGGAAAGTGGAGAAATGAGCCATAACTGTCTATAGATTTTATGATAGTAAGATAAAGTGTGATGGATAAATGTTGACCAGTTCTAGGCTGCTGTAAAGCATGGGAGCTGGTAAGGTTAGGTATGCTAATGATATGATGAAGTGTGGGTAACTAATAACTGACTAGTAACATATATAACGTGAGGGGTCTGCATTTGTGTGTATGTGTGTGTATGTGCGCTCGCTATATGTGTATACTATTACAAAGTATTTATTACATGTATATTAAAGTAGATTTTACCTCCTGTGACAGATGGCCTCACTTAATGAACTGGCAAGCATACCACGCCACGTGAATGAAACGCGTGGAAAAAGTTTTGCAAGGCAGGAAGCTCTAGCCAGGCATGCAGATAGTGCTCACGGCCAACAAAGATACCCGTGTCCTATATGTGGTTGCATATTCACATGAATCACCAATCTTAAAAATCATATGGCGAAAAAACATGCAACATGTGCGACATTATCAGCAGCACCAACACCAGTTACAACAAGGGCTCCGACAATGTGCACTGCGACAGACAACAATGTTATAGAAACTGGGGATGAACAACAGCAACACCCTAGAAGGAAACCCCGACTAGACAACACTCGTGGTAGTGAGCAGTCTATAGCCAGAAACAGTACAGACTACATCTTACACACTCGAGGCAATGAACACAATAATACTAAATACACGTGTAAAGACTGCGGGCAAACATTTACCAACCAAAGCCATCTAGTTCGGCATAGAGACAGTGTTGAAAATAATCATACATACCAGAGTCCTCTATGTGTATGCGAATTTAATAGAAAAAACAATCTAAGAACGCATATTCAAAATAAACACCAACTAGCGACTACAATATCAACAGTTACCACCTCAGTACCCTCGACACGACCATCAACCTCATCACCATCAAACTCCTCCTCCACCTCATCAGTGTCAACCTCCTCCGCCCTTGTTATCCCAGTTCTGGTAGGAAACTTTAAAAAAAAACTATCACCGCTATATGTCCTTATATTTATCAATGGTCTGTTACGAAAAACACAAACCGAGACTGCCTTAACGCCATCTTTAGACAATGGAACTACAGTCTCATTTCCACGTGACATAAATATGCGCTGATCACTGACATCAAACGAAATTGGCGTATTCAAGCTACACGACTCCATATTCAAAGAAAAACAAACACAAAACACCTGGCAACAGACGTTGGTTATGTGTGTGCGTGTACACTGATCGACTGGGGGTTTTTATACCCGTTACGTTTATCGGGTCGAGGACCGTCTATTTATAGTAGCTAACGCAATACGTTATCAGGCGTGGTAATCAGTCGTGTTGCGACATGTTCAGTGACCTCTGGAACTGACCCAATAGGGTATTGCGGCCTGAGACTAGGAAACTCCTTCCCCTGTAGTGTTTATATAGGTTGTGGATTTTAAAAATAGGTGTTAGTTGAAGAGGGGGAAACCTCGTGCGCTGACCTAAAATCACTCGTTGTTATTTTCGTCGGTGGCATAATCACTAAAGTTAGTAGCACTTGTGAGGATGGATCCCCGATGGAATCATCCCTTCACAGCTCTGATAGCCGGTCCTACCGGGTGTGGGAAAACGGTATTTGTGCAAAAGTTTATACAGAACCTTCATGACCTAGCTGTCCCCGTACCGGAGGAAGTTATATGGTGTTATGCAGAATGGCAGCCGATATACGAGACTATGGGGTCAGTGAGATTTATCGAGGGTCTACCAGACGTCGATAAATTGGAAGGTGGTAAGAAGAGAAGACTGATCGTCATCGATGACTTGATGTCTGAGGCGGACGAGCGGGTAAGAAAATTATTTACCAAAGGTAGTCATCACAGAGATATTAGTGTGATGTACATTGTTCAAAATCTATTCGGAAAAAATAAAGAACATCGAACCATAAGTCTCAATACGCACTATTTAGTCTTTTTCAAGAACCCGAGAGACGGGAGTCAAATTATGAATCTGGGTAAACAAATGTACCCAGGTCAGGTGGGGTACCTCCAAGATAGTTTTAAGGACGCGACAGCGACTCCTCACGGTTATTTGCTGGTCGATCTTCGTCAGGACACACCTGATAATCTTAGGTTGAGAACAAAAATATTCCCAGGGGAGAGACAAATCGTCTACGTGCCAAAGTAGAGAATCATGTGTGATGAAGCACTTAGACGGCACGGTGAAATGTATGCGCGCCGCATCGCCGACCGGTTTAAGAGCCATATTAAAAACAGCCTCTCCCAAACTCATTAACTTTTTGTGCGAGTGTTGTCATAACATATTAAAAGGTAATGTTAGACTCACTCAGCGACAGAAGTGCGAGCTACGTCGACACAAGAACAAGTTGAGACTTCTCACTAAAAAGAAACCGAATCTTAAGCGGCGGAGAGAGATTCTACAAACCGGTGGGTTCATAGGTGTTTTGCTCCGTCCTATATTAAGTATTCTCGGTGGCGTACTAGGTGCGTAACAATGGCCAAAAAAATGATTTTGATGGATCCTCGATTCCTCGAGGGTCTTAAACAGACTACTACCACGTATACCCCACCCGAGGCGATCGGTGACAACTTGAGAGATTTAGATGATGAAATGCAACGTATCCTATTCCGCGATGATTTAGCACTCGCCGATAAGGCCAGAGTGTACCAACGTGCCATGCATCAATATTTAACTAGATTGGAGCAGTATAAACGACGCTCACTGGGCTCGGTCGATCTCATTCAACACAACACGACAACAGAAAAAACACCTTCCCCACCACCATCAATCGAGGTATCACCAGAACAGACCAAGACACCACCACCAGCAGAAACCCCAAAGGTAGGTAATGAAACCACTCCGCCCGTAACCACGTATAAACTGAGACCTGAAAAAAGAAAGAGCGGAATCCCAACACCAAAATGGGAACGGTGGAGAAAATATTGAGACATCATTATTTTGACCCGAGTCGACCAGGGGCGTATAGTGTTGCAACGGCCCTACAAAGTAACACCAAACTGGGACTCGCAAAGATCAAACAATGGCTGAGTCATCAGGATACCTATACCCTTCATAAACCAATTCGTCGCAGATTTGAAATGCGTCCCATTATAACGAGTGACCCCCAACAGCAATATCAGGCAGCCCTAATCGATTTGAGACATTTGAAAAAAACACAAGGATGGATATTCCTATTTGGTTTCTTGCGTGGACGTTTTCAGTAAATTCGCGTGGTCTGTACCGATACGAACCAAAACGGGGAAATCCTTAGTGGAAGCCGTCGGTAAGATATTTCTCGATGGGAAACCCGCGAGTTTTCAAACCGATAAGGGGTCAGAGATTTTATGATAGTAAGATAAAGTGTGATGGATAAATGTTGACCAGTTCTAGGCTGCTGTAAAGCATGGGAGCTGGTAAGGTTAGGTATGCTAATGATATGATGAAGTGTGGGTAACTAATAACTGACTAGTAACATATATAACGTGAGGGGTCTGCATTTGTGTGTATGTGTGTGTATGTGCGCTCGCTATATGTGTATACTATTACAATGTATTTATTACATGTATATTAAAGTAGATTTTACCTCCTGTGACAGATGGCCTCACTTAATGAACTGGCAAGCAGACCACGCCACGTGAATGAAACGCGTGGAAAAAGTTTTGCAAGGCAGGAAGCTCTAGCCAGGCATGCAGATAGTGCTCACGGCCAACAAAGATACCCGTGTCCTATATGTGGTTGCATATTCACATGAATCACCAATCTTAAAAATCATATGGCGAAAAAACATGCAACATGTGCGACAATATCAGCAGCACCAACACCAGTTACAACAAGGGCTCCGACAATGTGCACTGCGACAGACAACAATGTTATAGAAACTGGGGATGAACAACAGCAACACCCTAGAAGGAAACCCCGACTAGACAACACTCGTGGTAGTGATCAGTCTATAGCCAGAAACAGTACAGACTACATCTTACACACTCGAGGCAATGAACACAATAATACTAAATACACGTGTAAAGACTGCGGGCAAACATTTACCAACCAAAGCCATCTAGTTCGGCATAGAGACAGTGTTGAAAATAATCATACATACCAGAGTCCTCTATGTGTATGCGAATTTAATAGAAAAAACAATCTAAGAACGCATATTCAAAATAAACACCAACTAGCGACTACAATATCAACAGTTACCACCTCAGTACCCTCGACACGACCATCAACCTCATCACCATCAAACTCCTCCTCCACCTCATCAGTGTCAACCTCCTCCGCCCTATCAGCTTCGACAGTGCGCGACTGTTCAAAGTCATCAGCTGCACCAACAAATAAGAGGAATAGGAAGGACACGGCGGTAGAGAGACAACACATAAAAAAAGCGTGGATGGACATGGAATTAGATATTCTAGTTAGTTTGCCGGCAGATGTTAGACATGTCTACGTCGACAACTGGCCGGCGATAAGATTCCATAGAATTATTAACAGTCATCTCTCAGTGCACACTGTGTTTCACAAACCCAATTCACCGCTCTTGCCCCAATGGCCCAGTCTCCTCACTCCCATCTTTAACAACCAAACACGGAGATTTAAAATAAATTATTCTCATAATTTCGTCCTGATGAATAAAGAGAACAATGACCTTCACCTATTCCATAGTAGTGTTAATAATAGTTGTCTAATCCCAGCTCCGATGGTTATCAATAACAGAGCAGATTTAGATAGGTTCCTTACAGAGCTACAAGATAGCGCCCTTAAATTACGTGCTCCGTGACAGACCTAGCAGTAAATTTTTTGTTGAAGCCATCCCGTCTACAACTTACTACCTCGTCCATTATGTCGAATATCCTATTGTCTGTCTAACAACCGAGCTCCCACAACCCATTACAAAAAAATTAATCTATTCATACATTACAAAGTAATATAAATGGTCCAGCCTATACTGATTATCTGTTTCTTTAGATGCGTAGCGTTATTTAGGGGCGCTAATCTTAATCACTTACACAAACTGACGAGCGATCTCCTGAAACAGTGGCAACAACATCAGGTGTTAGATATAGACGGTGAGTTCCCGGGTGTAACGCTAACTCAGGTACCATCACTTAAGGAGTGTTTCGGTATTAACATATATGTCTTCGCGTTTAACAATGACCAAGCCTTGTCTCCAATGTTAAGAGGTAGTACAAATTATAGCGACACCTTACGAGTTTTATATTACGAGGAACATTTTATGTTCATAACAGATATAGATAAGGCGACACGGGCAATTTCTTGTCCAAAATATGAAAAATTATGGAAAAATTGTTGGCTTATGGATAAACACGTGAAGACATGCACAAGGAATAAGCGAAATAATAAGTTTGTAGAGGCAGTCCATAGAAATCCGGATACTATATTGCAGGCCATAGCTAATCGGGGTATAGAGTTTCCTAATAATTACGTATATCTCTACAGAGCAACATACTAGTAAGGTGTGTTACTTTAGTAATGTTATTGAGTTATTGAGTTGTTTGCGGGTCATCATCATTACACTCCGAACATGTCCATAGGTGCTCAGATACCCTCCTCAGCAATTTCCTCAATGTCCAGCAACTGACGACTCCAGTTCTATGTTGGTTGATAAGTCTTCTTACACGGCCACTAAGTTTCTCATTTCTGGTTGTGCCCAACTTAACTCCCATTTCCATCATCCGAAAAAGTGACGTGGATCAGTGTTTGTCGGAGCCACATGCTCTTCCCACATCTCGGAGGGCATTGATGATGTCCGCCCCATCCATTGGTTGCCCGTCCTCAACGACAGTGCAGCTGGCCAACCTGTCCGCCCTTTCATTTCCCCGTACTCCCGCATGTCAAGGACATAGACAAAGGTGACCTTACGTATTTTGGATTTCTGCAACGACTCTACCCATTGCATGCATACAGAGCCCGCCTCCACTTTTTTTATCATGCTCATCGAATCACTCAGTATACATGCGTGGGGACATCTTGTGACTCTAACCATTTGAATGCCTTGGTCACTGCCATCGCCTCCATTGTCATGCTACTCGTGGTCACGGCGTATGCACCACTGTCTTCTTTGACTATTCAGCCTGCCGAGCGTGCTGTAAATGCCCATGCACTTCTTTGGTGTCGTCTTACAGATCCGTCTGTATAGATGACAATAGTGTTGGTGGCTGTTTACCCAATCTAAAAGTGCACGCACATGCACCGAAACAGCACCAAAGACAATAGATTTTGCACCGATACTGCACGAAACTGGCACCAAACCCGTGCAAAAGTCCGATAATCGGCTTATTATCTCGGTGGTCGTGGCTTATCTCGTGGTGTGCGTTGGTGCGTGACGGCTTATCTCGGTGGTCGTGGTGTGCGTTGGTGCGTGACGGCTTATCTCGTGGTGCGTGATCGGCTCGCCGGTTATCTCGGGCGACAGCGGTTCTAAAAGGGGTCGTCACTCGCGGGCAACAGCGGTTCTAAAAGGGGTCTGCGCGGAAGGTAGCTCGCGGGCTGGCGGGGACTTGGGGCGATGTGCCTTGAATGGTCGTGTGTTATCGCTACCAACATCATGTGCCACCCTCAACAGCATCATCAACCCTTCATGTCCTATCATCATCATCACCAAGCCACACAAATTGACACATCATCATCATATGCCACCCTCAACACCATCATCATCCCTTCATGTCTTATCATCATCATGTGCCACCCTCAACACCATCATCATCATCCCTTCTAGTCCTATCATCATCATGAGCCACCATCAACACCATCATCATCCCTTCATGTCCTATCATCATCATGTGCCACCCTCAACACCATCATCATCCCTTCTTGTCCTATCATCATCATGTGCCACCCTCAACACCATCATCATCCCTTCATGTCCTATCATCATCATCATCATCATCATCACCAAGCCACACCCTCAACACCATCATCATCATCATGTGCCACCCTCAACACCATCATCATCAATTCATGTCCTATCATCATCATGTGCCACCCTCAACAGCATCATCATCCCTTCTTGTCATATCATCATCATGTGCCACCCTCAACACCATCATCATCCCTTCTTGTCCTATCATCATCATGTGCCACCCTCAACACCATCATCATCCCTTCATGTCCTATCATCATCATCACCAAGCCACACCCTCAACACCATCATCATCATCATGTGCCACCCTCAACAGCATCATCACCCCTTCATGTCCTATCATCATCATCATCATCAAGCCACACCCTCAACACCATCATCAGCCCTTCATGTCCTATCATCATACCACACAAAGTATCAAACCGATTATTAGTGACACATCCTCATCATCATGTGCCACCCTCAACACCATCATCATCCCTTCATGTCCTATCATCAACCCACACAAAGCATCAACCAGCGAAATTCTCTCTCTCTCTCTCTCTCTCTCACATTCATGGTAAACCAAAACAAAATTCGTTCTATATTTCACAACTTTATTAATACAACAAATATACAACACATATTTGAAAAAAAAAAATATATATATATATATATATATATATATATATATATATATATATTACTGTCCGGTTCTTGATAATTTTAAGCGTCTGGGTTTCCTCCCTCCTGTTTTGGTGGTACTGTTTGTTAAATGTCTATCAAAGACGGGTGCATAGGAAGTTTCATTAGCCTTCAAAACACAACCGCCCTCCATTTTGACAAAATCTTGATCAAAGCTGGAATAGGTAATTGGTGACTCTGCTGAAATACCCGCGGCATTCATATTGGCTGCCGGATCTGTTGTCTGATTAACAAGAGCGAGGTTACCTTGATAAACAAAGGGGGGCGTGTAGTCGATGAGATTCGGGTTAACAAGAGATGGTATGTAGTTTTGGTGGTTAACGACAGGCGGCGTGTAGTTGATCTGATTAACGAGAGGTGGCGTGTAGTTGATCTGGTTAACGAGAGGTGGCGTGTAGCTGATCTGGTTAACGAGAGGTGGCGTGTAGCTGATCTGGTTAACAACAGGCGGTGTGTAGTTGAGGTTAGCATAAGCGGTTAAAATTTCCTCTCGCATCTCAACTAACGTGATAAAGTCCTCTCTCGATAGTGTTATCCCAGTTCTGGTAGGAAACTTTAAAAAAAACTATCACCGCTATATGTCCTTATATTTATCAATGGTCTGTTACGAAAAACACAAACCGAGACTGCCTTAACGCCATCTTTAGACAATGGAACTACAGTCTCATTTCCACGTGACATAAATATGCGCTAATCACTGACATCAAACGAAATTGGCGTATTCAAGCTACACGACTCCATATTCAAAGAAAAACAAACACAAACCACCTGGCAACAGACGTTGGTTATGTGTGTGCGTGTACACTGATCGACTGGGGGTTTTTATACCCGTTACGTTTATCGGGTCGAGGACCGTCTATTTATAGTAGCTAACGCAATACGTTATCAGGCGTGGTAATCAGTCGTGTTGCGACATGTTCAGTGACCTCTGGAACTAACCCAATAGGGTATTGCGGCCTGAGACTAGGAAACTCCTTCCCCTGTAGTGTTTATATAGGTTGTGGATTTTAAAAATAGGTGTTAGTTGAAGAGGGGGAAACCTCGTGCGCTGACCTAAAATCACTCGTTGTTATTTTCGTCGGTGGCATAATCACTAAAGTTAGTAGCACTTGTGAGGATGGATACCCGATGGAATCATCCCTTCACAGCTCTGATAGCCGGTCCTACCGGGTGTGGGAAAACGGTATTTGTGCAAAAGTTTATACAGAACCTTCATGACCTAGCTGTCCCCGTACCGGAGGAAGTTATATGGTGTTATGCGGAATGGCAGCCGATATACGAGACTATGGGGTCAGTGAGATTTATCGAGGGTCTACCAGACGTCGATAAATTGGAAGGTGGTAAGAAGAGAAGACTGATCGTCATCGATGACTTGATGTCTGAGGCGGACGAGCGGGTAAGAAAATTATTTACCAAAGGTAGTCATCACAGAGATATTAGTGTGATGTACATTGTTCAAAATCTATTCGGAAAAAATAAAGAACATCGAACCATAAGTCTCAATACGCACTATTTAGTCTTTTTCAAGAACCCGAGAGACGGGAGTCAAATTATGAATCTGGGTAAACAAATGTACCCAGGTCAGGTGGGGTACCTCCAAGATAGTTTTAAGGACGCGACAGCGACTCCTCACGGTTATTTGCTGGTCGATCTTCGTCAGGACACACCTGATAATCTTAGGTTGAGAACAAAAATATTCCCAGGGGAGAGACAAATCGTCTACGTGCCAAAGTAGAGAATCATGTGTGATGAAGCACTTAGACGGCACGGTGAAATGTATGCGCGCCGCATCGCCGACCGGTTTAAGAGCCATATTAAAAACAGCCTCTCCCAAACTCATTAACTTTTTGTGCGAGTGTTGTCATAACATATTAAAAGGTAATGTTAGACTCACTCAGCGACAGAAGTGCGAGCTACGTCGACACAAGAACAAGTTGAGACTTCTCACTAAAAAGAAACCGAATCTTAAGCGGCGGAGAGAGATTCTACAAACCGGTGGGTTCATAGGTGTTTTGCTCCGTCCTATATTAAGTATTCTCGGTGGCGTACTAGGTGCGTAACAATGGCCAAAAAAATGATTTTGATGGATCCTCGATTCCTCGAGGGTCTTAAACAGACTACTACCACGTATACCCCACCCGAGGCGATCGGTGACAACTTGAGAGATTTAGATGATGAAATGCAACGTATCCTATTCCGCGATGATTTAGCACTCGCCGATAAGGCCAGAGTGTACCAACGTGCCATGCATCAATATTTAACTAGATTGGAGCAGTATAAACGACGCTCACTGGGCTCGGTCGATCTCATTCAACACAACACGACAACAGAAAAAACACCTTCCCCACCACCATCAATCGAGGTATCACCAGAACAGACCAAGACACCACCACCAGCAGAAACCCCAAAGGTAGGTAATGAAACCACTCCGCCCGTAACCACGTATAAACTGAGACCTGAAAAAAGAAAGAGCGGAATCCCAACACCAAAATGGGAACGGTGGAGAAAATATTGAGACATCATTATTTTGACCCGAGTCGACCAGGGGCGTATAGTGTTGCAACGGCCCTACAAAGTAACACCAAACTGGGACTCGCAAAGATCAAACAATGGCTGAGTCATCAGGATACCTATACCCTTCATAAACCAATTCGTCGCAGATTTGAAATGCGTCCCATTATAACGAGTGACCCCCAACAGCAATATCAGGCAGCCCTAATCGATTTGAGACATTTGAAAAAAACACAAGGATGGATATTCCTATTTGGTTTCTTGCGTGGACGTTTTCAGTAAATTCGCGTGGTCTGTACCGATACGAACCAAAACGGGGAAATCCTTAGTGGAAGCCGTCGGTAAGATATTTCTCGATGGGAAACCCGCGAGTTTTCAAACCGATAAGGGGTCAGAGATTTTATGATAGTAAGATAAAGTGTGATGGATAAATGTTGACCAGTTCTAGGCTGCTGTAAAGCATGGGAGCTGGTAAGGTTAGGTATGCTAATGATATGATGAAGTGTGGGTAACTAATAACTGACTAGTAACATATATAACGTGAGGGGTCTGCATTTGTGTGTATGTGTGTGTATGTGCGCTCGCTATATGTGTATACTATTACAATGTATTTATTACATGTATATTAAAGTAGATTTTACCTCCTGTGACAGATGGCCTCACTTAATGAACTGGCAAGCAGACCACGCCACGTGAATGAAACGCGTGGAAAAAGTTTTGCAAGGCAGGAAGCTCTAGCCAGGCATGCAGATAGTGCTCACGGCCAACAAAGATACCCGTGTCCTATATGTGGTTGCATATTCGCATGAATCACCAATCTTAAAAATCATATGGCGAAAAAACATGCAACATGTGCGACAATATCAGCAGCACCAACACCAGTTACAACAAGGGCTCCGACAATGTGCACTGCGACAGACAACAATGTTATAGAAACTGGGGATGAACAACAGCAACACCCTAGAAGGAAACCCCGACTAGACAACACTCGTGGTAGTGATCAGTCTATAGCCAGAAACAGTACAGACTACATCTTACACACTCGAGGCAATGAACACAATAATACTAAATACACGTGTAAAGACTGCGGGCAAACATTTACCAACCAAAGCCATCTAGTTCGGCATAGAGACAGTGTTGAAAATAATCATACATACCAGAGTCCTCTATGTGTATGCGAATTTAATAGAAAAAACAATCTAAGAACGCATATTCAAAATAAACACCAACTAGCGACTACAATATCAACAGTTACCACCTCAGTACCCTCGACACGACCATCAACCTCATCACCATCAAACTCCTCCTCCACCTCATCAGTGTCAACCTCCTCCGCCCTATCAGCTTCGACAGTGCGCGACTGTTCAAAGTCATCAGCTGCACCAACAAATAAGAGGAATAGGAAGGACACGGCGGTAGAGAGACAACACATAAAAAAAGCGTGGATGGACATGGAATTAGATATTCTAGTTAGTTTGCCGGCAGATGTTAGACATGTCTACGTCGACAACTGGCCGGCGATAAGATTCCATAGAATTATTAACAGTCATCTCTCAGTGCACACTGTGTTTCACAAACCCAATTCACCGCTCTTGCCCCAATGGCCCAGTCTCCTCACTCCCATCTTTAACAACCAAACACGGAGATTTAAAATAAATTATTCTCATAATTTCGTCCTGATGAATAAAGAGAACAATGACCTTCACCTATTCCATAGTAGTGTTAATAATAGTTGTCTAATCCCAGCTCCGATGGTTATCAATAACAGAGCAGATTTAGATAGGTTCCTTACAGAGCTACAAGATAGCGCCCTTAAATTACGTGCTCCGTGACAGACCTAGCAGTAAATTTTTTGTTGAAGCCATCCCGTCTACAACTTACTACCTCGTCCATTATGTCGAATATCCTATTGTCTGTCTAACAACCGAGCTCCCACAACCCATTACAAAAAAATTAATCTATTCATACATTACAAAGTAATATAAATGGTCCAGCCTATACTGATTATCTGTTTCTTTAGATGCGTAGCGTTATTTAGGGGCGCTAATCTTAATCACTTACACAAACTGACGAGCGATCTCCTGAAACAGTGGCAACAACATCAGGTGTTAGATATAGACGGTGAGTTCCCGGGTGTAACGCTAACTCAGGTACCATCACTTAAGGAGTGTTTCGGTATTAACATATATGTCTTCGCGTTTAACAATGACCAAGCCTTGTCTCCAATGTTAAGAGGTAGTACAAATTATAGCGACACCTTACGAGTTTTATATTACGAGGAACATTTTATGTTCATAACAGATATAGATAAGGCGACACGGGCAATTTCTTGTCCAAAATATGAAAAATTATGGAAAAATTGTTGGCTTATGGATAAACACGTGAAGACATGCACAAGGAATAAGCGAAATAATAAGTTTGTAGAGGCAGTCCATAGAAATCCGGATACTATATTGCAGGCCATAGCTAATCGGGGTATAGAGTTTCCTAATAATTACGTATATCTCTACAGAGCAACATACTAGTAAGGTGTGTTACTTTAGTAATGTTATTGAGTTATTGAGTTGTTTGCGGGTCATCATCATTACACTCCGAACATGTCCATAGGTGCTCAGATACCCTCCTCAGCAATTTCCTCAATGTCCAGCAACTGACGACTCCAGTTCTATGTTGGTTGATAAGTCTTCTTACACGGCCACTAAGTTTCTCATTTCTGGTTGTGCCCAACTTAACTCCCATTTCCATCATCCGAAAAAGTGACGTGGATCAGTGTTTGTCGAAGCCACATGCTCTTCCCACATCTCGGAGGGCATTGATGATGTCCGCCCCATCCATTGGTTGCCCGTCCTCAACGACAGTGCAGCTGGCCAACCTGTCCGCCCTTTCATTTCCCCGTACTCCCGCATGTCAAGGACATAGACAAAGGTGACCTTACGTATTTTGGATTTCTGCAACGACTCTACCCATTGCATGCATACAGAGCCCGCCTCCACTTTTTTTATCATGCTCATCGAATCACTCAGTATACATGCGTGGGGACATCTTGTGACTCTAACCATTTGAATGCCTTGGTCACTGCCATCGCCTCCATTGTCATGCTACTCGTGGTCACGGCGTATGCACCACTGTCTTCTTTGACTATTCAGCCTGCCGAGCGTGCTGTAAATGCCCATGCACTTCTTTGGTGTCGTCTTACAGATCCGTCTGTATAGATGACAATAGTGTTGGTGGCTGTTTACCCAATCTAAAAGTGCACGCACATGCACCGAAACAGCACCAAATACAATAGATTTTGCACCGATACTGCACGAAACTGGCACCAAACCCGTGCAAAAGTCCGATAATCGGCTTATTATCTCGGTGGTCGTGGCTTATCTCGTGGTGTGCGTTGGTGCGTGACGGCTTATCTCGGTGGTCGTGGTGTGCGTTGGTGCGTGACGGCTTATCTCGTGGTGCGTGATCGGCTCGCCGGTTATCTCGGGCGACAGCGGTTCTAAAAGGGGTCGTCACTCGCGGGCAACAGCGGTTCTAAAAGGGGTCTGCGCGGAAGGTAGCTCGCGGGCTGGCGGGGACTTGGGGCGATGTGCCTTGAATGGTCGTGTGTTATCGCTACCAACATCATGTGCCAACCTCAACAGCATCATCAACCCTTCATGTCCTATCATCATCATCACCAAGCCACACAAATTGACACATCATCATCATGTGCCACCCTCAAAACCATCATCATCCCTTCATGTCTTATCATCATCATGTGCCACCCTCAACACCATCATCATCATCCCTTCTTGTCCTATCATCATCATGAGCCACCCTCAACACCATCATCATCCCTTCATGTCCTATCATCATCATGTGCCACCCTCAACACCATCATCATCCCTTCTTGTCCTATCATCATCATGTGCCACCCTCAACACCATCATCATCCCTTCATGTCCTATCATCATCATCATCATCATCATCACCAAGCCACACCCTCAACACCATCATCATCATCATGTGCCACCCTCAACACCATCATCATCAATTCATGTCCTATCATCATCATGTGCCACCCTCAACACCATCATCATCCCTTCTTGTCATATCATCATCATGTGCCACCCTCAACACCATCATCATCTCTTCTTGTCCTATCATCATCATGTGCCACCCTCAACACCATCATCATCCTTTCTTGTCCTATCATCATCATGTGCCACCCTCAACACCATCATCATCCCTTCATGTCCTATCATCATCATCACCAAGCCACACCCTCAACACCATCATCATCATCATGTGCCACCCTCAACAGCATCATCACCCCTTCATGTCCTATCATCATCATCATCATCAAGCCACACCCTCAACACCATCATCAGCCCTTCATGTCCTATCATCATACCACACAAAGTATCAAACCGATTATTAGTGACACATCCTCATCATCATGTGCCACCCTCAACACCATCATCATCCCTTCATGTCCTATCATCAACCCACACAAAGCATCAACCAGCGAAATTCTCTCTCTCTCTCTCTCTCTGTCTCTCTCTCACATTCATGGTAAACCAAAACAAAATTCGTTCTATATTTCACAACTTTATTAATACAACAAATATACAACACATATTTGAAAAAAAAAAATATATATATATATATATATATATATATATATATATTACTGTCCGGTTCTTGATAATTTTAAGCGTCTGGGTTTCCTCCCTCCTGTTTTGGTGGTACTGTTTGGTAAATGTCTATCAAAGACGGGTGCATAGGAAGTTTCATTAGCCTTCAAAACACAACCGCCCTCCATTTTGACAAAATCTTGATCAAAGCTGGAATAGGTAATTGGTGACTCTGCTGAAATACCCGCGGCATTCATATTGGCTGCCGGATCTGTTGTCTGATTAACAAGAGCGAGGTTACCTTGATAAACAAAGGGGGGCGTGTAGTCGATGAGATTCGGGTTAACAAGAGATGGTATGTAGTTTTGGTGGTTAACGACAGGCGGCGTGTAGTTGATCTGATTAACGAGAGGTGGCGTGTAGTTGATCTGGTTAACGAGAGGTGGCGTGTAGCTGATCTGGTTAACGAGAGGTGGCGTGTAGCTGATCTGGTTAACAACAGGCGGTGTGTAGTTGAGGTTAGCATAAGCGGTTAAAATTTCCTCTCGCATCTCAACTAACGTGATAAAGTCCTCTCTCGATAGTGTTATCCCAGTTCTGGTAGGAAACTTTAAAAAAAACTATCACCGCTATATGTCCTTATATTTATCAATGGTCTGTTACGAAAAACACAAACCGAGACTGCCTTAACGCCATCTTTAGACAATGGAACTACAGTCTCATTTCCACGTGACATAAATATGCGCTGATCACTGACATCAAACGAAATTGGCGTATTCAAGCTACACGACTCCATATTCAAAGAAAAACAAACACAAACCACCTGGCAACAGACGTTGGTTATGTGTGTGCGTGTACACTGATCGACTGGGGGTTTTTATACCCGTTACGTTTATCGGGTCGAGGACCGTCTATTTATAGTAGCTAACGCAATACGTTATCAGGCGTGGTAATCAGTCGTGTTGCGACATGTTCAGTGACCTCTGGAACTAACCCAATAGGGTATTGCGGCCTGAGACTAGGAAACTCCTTCCCCTGTAGTGTTTATATAGGTTGTGGATTTTAAAAATAGGTGTTAGTTGAAGAGGGGGAAACCTCGTGCGCTGACCTAAAATCACTCGTTGTTATTTTCGTCGGTGGCATAATCACTAAAGTTAGTAGCACTTGTGAGGATGGATCCCCGATGGAATCATCCCTTCACAGCTCTGATAGCCGGTCCTACCGGGTGTGGGAAAACGGTATTTGTGCAAAAGTTTATACAGAACCTTCATGACCTAGCTGTCCCCGTACCGGAGGAAGTTATATGGTGTTATGCGGAATGGCAGCCGATATACGAGACTATGGGGTCAGTGAGATTTATCGAGGGTCTACCAGACGTCGATAAATTGGAAGGTGGTAAGAAGAGAAGACTGATCGTCATCGATGACTTGATGTCTGAGGCGGACGAGCGGGTAAGAAAATTATTTACCAAAGGTAGTCATCACAGAGATATTAGTGTGATGTACATTGTTCAAAATCTATTCGGAAAAAATAAAGAACATCGAACCATAAGTCTCAATACGCACTATTTAGTCTTTTTCAAGAACCCGAGAGACGGGAGTCAAATTATGAATCTGGGTAAACAAATGTACCCAGGTCAGGTGGGGTACCTCCAAGATAGTTTTAAGGACGCGACAGCGACTCCTCGCGGTTATTTGCTGGTCGATCTTCGTCAGGACACACCTGATAATCTTAGGTTGAGAACAAAAATATTCCCAGGGGAGAGACAAATCGTCTACGTGCCAAAGTAGAGAATCATGTGTGATGAAGCACTTAGACGGCACGGTGAAATGTATGCACGCCGCATCGCCGACCGGTTTAAGAGCCATATTAAAAACAGCCTCTCCCAAACTCATTAACTTTTTGTGCGAGTGTTGTCATAACATATTAAAAGGTAATGTTAGACTCACTCAGCGACAGAAGTGCGAGCTACGTCGACACAAGAACAAGTTGAGACTTCTCACTAAAAGAAACCGAATCTTAAGCGGCGGAGAGAGATTCTACAAACCGGTGGGTTCATAGGTGTTTTGCTCCGTCCTATATTAAGTATTCTCGGTGGCGTACTAGGTGCGTAACAATGGCCAAAAAAATGATTTTGATGGATCCTCGATTCCTCGAGGGTCTTAAACAGACTACTACCACGTATACCCCACCCGAGGCGATCGGTGACAACTTGAGAGATTTAGATGATGAAATGCAACGTATCCTATTCCGCGATGATTTAGCACTCGCCGATAAGGCCAGAGTGTACCAACGTGCCATGCATCAATATTTAACTAGATTGGAGCAGTATAAACGACGCTCACTGGGCTCGGTCGATCTCATTCAACACAACACGACAACAGAAAAAACACCTTCCCCACCACCATCAATCGAGGTATCACCAGAACAGACCAAGACACCACCACCAGCAGAAACCCCAAAGGTAGGTAATGAAACCACTCCGCCCGTAACCACGTATAAACTGAGACCTGAAAAAAGAAAGAGCGGAATCCCAACACCAAAATGGGAACGGTGGAGAAAATATTGAGACATCATTATTTTGACCCGAGTCGACCAGGGGCGTATAGTGTTGCAACGGCCCTACAAAGTAACACCAAACTGGGACTCGCAAAGATCAAACAATGGCTGAGTCATCAGGATACCTATACCCTTCATAAACCAATTCGTCGCAGATTTGAAATGCGTCCCATTATAACGAGTGACCCCCAACAGCAATATCAGGCAGACCTAATCGATTTGAGACATTTGAAAAAACACAAGGATGGATATTCCTATTTGTTTTCTTGCGTGGACGTTTTCAGTAAATTCGCGTGGTCTGTACCGATACGAACCAAAACGGGGAAATCCTTAGTGGAAGCCGTCGGTAAGATATTTCTCGATGGGAAACCCGCGAGTTTTCAAACCGATAAGGGGTCAGAGTTTCTGAACAGAACATTTCAGAAATTCCTCGCTGACAACAACGTTCACTTTTTCACTACGCAGAACGAAGATATTAAGGCCGCCGTGGTGGAACGCTTTAATAGGACTCTGAAACAACGGATGTGGCGATATTTCACGAAATCCAATAAGTTGTCTTATGTCCGAGTCCTACCCGCCCTACTTCGAAGTTATAACCATTCGTATCACAGAAGTATAAAAATGGCACCGGTCGACGTCAACGCAGACAATCAAGAACAGGTATGGAACACGTTGTATAATAGCAAACGCAACTTTAAATATGAAAGACCCCTGTACACGCCCGGTGATCGAGTTAGACTGGTCCTGGGCAGAGCCAATTTTAAAAAGGGTTATGCCCCGGCTTGGACGGAGGAACTGTTTTCCATCAGTCGAGTAAATTAAACAAACCCCGTTACATATGTGTTGAAAGACGATAAGGGCGATGAGATAGAGGGGTCATTCTACACACCGGAAATTCAAAAAGTTGGAGACAAGCACGAGTACAGAATCGAGAGTATCATAACCGAGCGTCGCACATCCTTTGGGCGAAAGGAATGTTTAGTCAAATGGTTTGGGTACGATTCCTCATTTAACATTTGGATACCGTCCAAGGACATTGTCAGATGCAAAAACTAGAGATGCGAGAAGAAGAAGAAGTGGTAACTATTGGTGGAGAGCCCGATTTGCGAGCCGTAAACTCGGGAGTGACGAGAGACGGCGAACCACGCTGCTGGGGGTCGATGTTTGGGAAACTATCCCCCTACTTAGAACTTGTCTTTATTTGTCAAGTGGTACTTATATATACAGTTGTAGCGGTCTCGCTGTTCAATCTGACCACCGAAAAGCCAGACGCGAAGGAGGGAAAACTGTGGATAGCCCTACTGAGCAGCTGTTTGGGTTACATGCTACCGAATCCAAACTTGGAGAGGCGACGGTGAAACGAGTAAAAAAAATGAGTTTTTATGTCACCCTGCCCAGCAATGCATCTATGGAACTTTTTAAGGATAATAACCCCGGCCACTTTTTTGTTAAACTCCCTCAGACCATTGACATTTCGACGCAGTATGAGATCGCACTGGTGGAGATACAGTTTCCGCTAAATTATTTCAATGTAATAGAGGGTGATGTCTGGATTCGGTACGA
Organism: Megaustenia siamemsis; assembly: GCA_032433765.1. Classification (NCBI taxonomy): domain Eukaryota; kingdom Metazoa; phylum Mollusca; class Gastropoda; order Stylommatophora; family Ariophantidae; genus Megaustenia; species Megaustenia siamemsis. The sequence goes on along the minus strand of JAVIAB010000041.1, from coordinate 36,069,743 downwards.
ATCTCTCGATAACGACGATATTTGCGATGCTAGATTTTATTTCAACGTGACATTGGAGCCTGGGTTATACACGAAACCCGATGCGTTCATCGGCGCGTTAAATGCGTCGATCATAAAAGCGGAGGATGAGTCGTACAGGGGAGTGAAAGGGAAAGAAATTAGATTCATTTACGCAAAAGAGGTGAATAAAGCCATCTTGAAACTTTACGAAAAAGGAGTCAGTGTTACCATAAGCGACACTTTGACAAACATGTTAGCCTTCCCCACGACCTTAATATCAGACACGGCTCCCGATATCTTCAGCGTGGGTGTAATGGACTTGGAAAGTGTTGCGAAGAATGTCTACGTCTACTGCGATCTCGTTTCCCCCAGACCGGTCGGGGATGTGATGGTGCCTCTCCTTAGGAGCGTGCCTGTTCTCAATAGAAATCACACCTCGGTGCTTCAGATCTACGATAAGCCTCACTACCTACCCCTGAGTAGATTTTCCTTCGATACCGTCGAGATCCTTTTAGCCAACGAACACGGAAAAACCATTCCATTCACCAGCGGGACGTCGGTGCTAACGGTAAACTTTCGAGTGAAGAAGCATCTCGAGCTGTTATAATGGTGAAACACACTCCCCTTCGTCGAGATGTTGAGTTATACGAAGACTTTTACTGTTGTCAGGCGAGTGATGGAATGCCCGTGTTTATAGGAGGTCGAAGTCAGAGCGGTCGAGGAATCGGTAGTTTCTTTGGTGGAATCGGGAGGGCTATTTTCCCTGGTTAAAAACCGGCGGTAAGGCCTTGCTCAGAGAAGGCTTGGGGACCGGTCTGCAGGTCGCACAGGAGCCTGGAAAAATGTCGGTGAAGCTTTCAAAGAACGAGCTAAAGAGGCCGGTCAGCGGTTGCTACACGGGGCCGTAGACCACCTGCGTGATAACAACCAATCAGGAAGTGGTTTACGACAAAGCAGAAAGCGAGTTATGAAGCTACCTCCACCAGGAGAACCCGTTACGAAGAGGATAAAACCGACAGCTAGACGGTTCCCCCTTCATTCGGTGCACAACAGCGGGAAGAAGACGAAGACGAGGGTGGCAAAGGATATTTTCGACTAATAATGTCCCTCATTCACCCCAAATCGTGAAAATGTCTTCACTCTGGTTTGGATTTATTTAGCGTTCCACCCACACAGACATCTCTAGACTCTGGCCAGTTTATTGAAATTCGTCCGATCGCAACTTTGCCGCATAGCGCACCGATAGAGTTTTTCATTTCTGGAAACAGCGAGGAGTATCTAGATCTTTTCAACACGTTTTTACATCTGCGGGTCAAGATCACCCTCCCGAATTGTGATAGTGTACCACCCGATGCTGAGGTAGAACCGGTCAACAATTATCTTCACAGTCTATTTTCACAAGTCGACGTATCGCTAAACGACACGTTGGTTACACCGTCGGAAAATACCTATCCTTTTAGAGCAGTGTTTGAGACCACGCTAATTTACGGGGAGGATGCGAAAACTGGATACTTGACGGCCGCTCTGTTCTACAAAGACACAGCTGGCCACCATGACGATTTGAAAGAAAATGAGGGTTTTAAAACACGGCGCGATTTGACTTCGGGTAGTAAAGAGGTTGAAATGATGGGTCGTTTGCACTCTGATGTCTTTGTGCAGGATCGTTACATGTTAAACAGAGTCGATGTAAAGATAAAACTCACGCCCTCGAAGGATGTGTTCAGCCTCGTGGCTCACGATAGCTCTGTGGGTTATAAGAGTGTTATCACCTACGCCGCGCTCGTAGTCAGGAAAGCTAAGCTAAACCCCGCGATTTCTCTGGCCCACGAAAAGGCTCTCTTAAGCGGGAATGCGCGGTACCCGATCAAGAGGGTTACCATCAAGACATTTTCCATCGCTAGCGGGATGTTCTCCCACAGTCAAGACAATTTATTTTTGTCTCAAACACCGACCCGTACAGTGATAGGTCTGATTACGGCCAGTGCTTTTAATGGTGTTTATACAGCTAACCCGTTCAATTTTCAACACTTTGGTCTGATTTATATGAACCTGACGGTCGACGGGAAATGTATCTCGGGAAAGCCTCTAACTATGGACTTTGAACGAAATCAGTACGCGAGAGCTTTCTTCGGCACAAATCTGGCCATGGGTCTGATTGGTAAAGACGCTGGGAATAACGTTGATTATAGAGAATTCAAGGACGGATACTGTCTATTTGGTTTTGACCTCTCGTCCAGCCTACTGGACGGCTCCCATTTTGAGCTAGCCACAAGCGGACCCTTGTCGATAGAACTCAAGTTTGCCGCTCCCACAACTACTCCCATACAAGTTATCGTCTACGCCGAGTTGGACTCGGTGCTTGAGGTGTCCAAGGCAAGGCAGATTCTAACAGACTTCGCCGTTTGAGAGAGAAAAGAGAATATGAACACGAGGGAGATTTACAACCCTTTGATGTCGGATATTTTCGTTCGACGTTGTTCCCTTGTTAGTGTCATTCCACGAAACCACTTACCGCCAAGCATCGATCCAACGGCGACCGCGGCCTTTGTCATAAACACCGACCCTGCCCACGAACCCGGTAAGCATTGGGTGGCCATATTTTACAACGGTCTCGGCGAATGTGAGTATTTCGATTCCTACGGTTTGCCTCCCAGACACGTGGATATTTTAAACTTTTTAGAGCAAAACTCACACGTTCCATTCGTCTACAACCCGCGGGTGTTGCAAGATTTGTTTAGCAACACGTGCGGTCTATATTGTGTTTATTATATACTTCTTAAGTGTCGTGGCGCGAAACTTAACAGAATTCTCATGCCTTTTTTTATCGAGACAGCACATAAACGACCGTATCATTTATCGTTTGCTCACCCCGTGGATACTTCGGTTTCGAGGGGCCCGCGGATGCCCAAATTCAACAACCGGACAGTAATATATATATATTTTCAAATATGTGTTGTATATTTGTTATATTAATAAAGTTGTGAAATATAGAACGAATTTTGTTTTGATTTACCATGAATGTGAGAGAGAGACAGAGAGAGAGACAGAGAGAGAGAGAGAGAGAATTTCGATTGTTGATACTTTGTGTGGCTTGATGATAGGACATGAAGGGATGATGATGATGGTGTTGAGGGTGGCACATGATGATGATGATATGTCACTAATAATCGGTTTGATACTTTGTGTGGTATGATGATGGTGTTGAGGGTGTGGCTTGATGATGATGATGATGATGATGATAGGACATGAAGGGGTGATGATGCTGTTGAGGGTGGCACATGATGATGATGTGTCAATTTGTGTGGCTTGGTGATGATGATGATAGGACATGAAGGGATGATGATGGTGTTGAGGGTGGCACATGATGATGATAGGACAAGAAGGGATGATGATGGTGTTGAGGGTGGCACATGATGATGATAAGACATGAAGGGGTGATGATGGTGTTGAGGGTGGCACATGATGATGATAGGACAAGAAGGGACGATGATGGTGTTGAGGGTGGCACATGATGATGATAGGACATGAAGGGATGATGATGGTGTTGAGGGTGGCACATGATGATAGGACATGAAGGGATGATGATGGTGTTGAGGGTGGCACATGATGATGATGTGTCAATTTGTGTGGCTTGGTGATGATGATGATGATAGGACATGAAGGGTTGATGATGCTGTTGAGGGTGGCACATGATGTTGGTAGCGATAACACACGACCATTCAAGGCACATCGCTCCAAGTCCCCGCCCCGCCCGCGAGCTACCCCCCGCGCAGACCCCTTTTAGAACCGCTGTTGTCCGCGAGAGACGACCCCTTTTAGAACCGCTGTCGCCCGAGATAACTAGCGAGCCGATCACGCACCACGAGATATGCCGTCACGCACCAACGCACACCACGACCACCGAGATAAGCCGTCACGCACCAACGCACACCACGAGATAAGCCACGACCACCGAGATAATAAGCCGATTATCGGACTTTTGCACGGGTTTGGTGCCAGTTTCGTGCAGTATCGGTGCAAAATCTATTGTCTTTGGTGCTGTTTCGGTGCATGTGCGTGCACTTTTAGATTGGGTAAACAGCCACCAACACTACTACTGATGACTGCATCTTTCTCATCGGTGTTATCGCAGATGAGACCGTTGACCTCAGCATTAACCACGACCGGGTTCTGTTCCATAATTTTTCTGTCGAGTGTGACAATACACGAGAAAGTCCCCTTGAATGACACAGGCACCGGTATCCACTACTCACCAACGCTATATTGGTAAGCCCACAGACCTGTTTGATGACATCTTCTGCTCGGCCCACCCCTGATTTGCCTCTTTTTAGCCTGGCACCTTTCCCTATGTTGAACACGTGGTGCAATGGATGCTCATTATCTTTACTGATCTTCAGTTATGCTCGTGCTCTCCAGATCTTGATTCTGTCATCAATGCTTGGAAAGTCAAGAAGATACCTCATTGCTTCACAGGGAGTGTCCCTTGTCCCAAGATGATGTGCATGGCTTCGTTTTGTATTTTCTCCAGCCTATCAATTTGAGTCATAATGACAGTAAGAATGGCCAGGGCATACTCGATTGGTGCGAGGACTAATCCCTGGAACAGAAGAGTAAGTAGCCTCTGCTCGATGTTGGCAGCTGCCATAACCTTCAAGGCGGCTAATCCTTTGCAGGATTTTGTTATCACATGGTCGACGTGGTCCCGAAAACACAGGCTGCGATCAAACTTAACTCCAAGGTATGTCATCAACTTGTCCCTGGTCACCTCATCAGCTCCCATTCGTACTACCGGTGTGGTCGTATGAACGATATGATTTTTAAGGGAGAACCATGAAACTGATGCTTTATTATGATTAACCAAGGCACCTGATACCCCACACCAGGAAGAAATGTGATCGAGTTCGTCTTGCATTGTGGAAGCGATTCCCCGTCTGTCTCTTCCCTGTCGATATACCAGAATATCATCAGCAAAATTCATAGTTCTTCCCCTCCCATCCAGCTGTTGTTCTGTGATCGTTATTGTGTACACGTTAAATAGAACTGGTGACAATGGTGAGCCTTGTGGCAGCCCTGGGCAAATGGATGTTGGCTCGGAAGACCAACTTCCACATCTAAGTATCACCTTCCTCTGAAACAGTGTCGCGGCGATCCATCTAATGAGGAAAGGGGTCGCCAGTTTGAGGAGCATATGCATGAGGTATTCAAATAGTACCATGTTGTATGCATCCTCCAGATCTATAGCAGCAGCACATGTCTCCTCTCGTTTGTGGAAGCCTTCGAAGACGTCATAGGCAAATTCTGCCGCATTGAGCCATGTCTCTTACTTTAGTAATGTAAAAAAAAGTAGTAAAGTACCCCCCGTCACGCCGAGTGGCGTATAGGGAAATATGGTGTTAGTGACCCTATATTTTACAGACCTTCAGCACATGATTTTTGGGGTAATGTGGTCGGTATTACGCCCGTGCTGATTTTACTTTCCCAGAAAAAATCCGGTACCCATTTAAGGCTGGGTGAACCCGGAGCCGTCGGTTGGGATCGAACCCTATCCCTTGTCCGTAGTAGTCCAGTTCACTAACCACTGAGCTATCGCGGCTCCTACTAATTTTTAGGGAATTAGTAAAACCCAGGTGTCCTCGCCAGGGTACGAACCCCGGCTGTTGCCGTGGTAAGCCAACCGCCTATCGATTGCGCTAACCGGACACCCTACTTTAGTAATGTACATAAGATAAATGGAGGTAGTAGTAGTAGTGTGACAGAATAAGTAGCCAGGCATATTACAATGTCCAATGCCATAGCCAGTAATAATCCTGGGTATGAAAAACCAGTATGATTTGTAAGTGAGGATGAACCCCAGGAATTAGTAAAAAGAATTATATATAATCTATAGACATTAGCGAATCGTGCATATAGAATTTTACGCGCCAATTTTAATCATGTATTTTATAGTTTGAAAGAAATGGGGGAATGTAGTAGGGAAAGTCAAATCATACCTAAGAGAGCTCCCAGTTAAAGGATTCAACTCTGGAAAGTATGAACTAAACGTAATAAAGCCATATTTAATAAGGCACTTCAGATGCAGCGAACAAATTAGAAAAAGCGAACGAAGAAGTAGAAGATTATGAAGAGGCAGAAGAGAAAAGACGAAGAAAAGAACCGAAACAAGACAAAACGAGGACTAATCCCTGGAACAGAAGAGTAAGTAGCCTGTTCTCAATGTTGGCATCTGCCATGACCTTCAAGGTCATCCAAACTAAACCTTTGCGGGATTTTGTTATCACATGGTCGACGTGGTCCCGAAAACACAGGCTGCAATAAAACTTAACTCCGAGGTATGTCATCAATTTGTCCCTGGTCACCTCATCAGCACCCATTCGTACTACCGGTGAGGTCGTATTAACGATATGATTGTTAAGGGAGAACCATGAAACTGATGCTTTATTAGGATTAACCAAGGCACCTGACACCCCACATCCAGGAAGAAATGCGATCGAGTTCGTCTTGCATTGTGGAGCCGATTCCCCGTCTGTCTCTTCCCTGTCGATATACCCGAGTATGATAGGCGCTTGTTTGCGTGTGAACAAAGCCCAACGGCCAAGATCTGAATTTTCAGAATTTCGTTCCTCTGAATTTGCAGAATTTCGCATTCTCAACGGTGGCCGTTATAGTTTAGCTTTTGCTAGCACAATGCCTGGAGTATAAGCTCGGACCACCATCTTATCGTACTTTCTCCCTGCATCGCAGACTTAACGTACGTTGTCTAAATTAACCAAATTAGTAAATAACCTTGATAATAGCGAATAACAGCAACCGCTGTTGCTGCTGAGGTAACGCCAAATGAGATAGTTCTTGAGAAATGTTTGCCAAGTCCAAGGCTGATGTTCTTGCACATAAGAACGTACTTTGATTTGATAGTAACGTTGCTACTACCGCCATTACTGTCATGCTCTTCACAATCGTTCTGTCCATCATACACAAGTCCCGATGGAAGAAGCTGAGTGGCCTGCCGATGCTGGAAGGATCCGAGCTGAAACCGATCAACGATCCTAGGTGGAGCTCAGTGCGAGCTAGCGCCCAGGTTCGTGTGGCTAGGCTGCTCTTTGCCTTGTCTCTATCTTACATCATCATGAACGCACCCAGCCACGTGGCCAGACTGTACTATCAGAAGTGGACTCAAGATTCAGGGGACATGAAATTGAATTTCTCTGAAGGTATTATCCGGATGATCTTCCTGCACGTCGGCCACGCCTAGCATGTCTGCAAGTTTTGAATCTTCGTGATCATCAGTAGAAACATTACCAAGAACCTCAGACAAACTTTAGTGGACGTTACCAAGTGTATATGTTAGTCGTAGCTCATATCTTGGTGGGTGTATGTGCTGGCCATGTTGATATCTTGGTGGATGTATGTGCTGGCCATGGCTCATATCTTAGTGGGTGACTGTGCTGGCGAGGGTTCATATCTTTGTTTGTGTCTGTGCTGGCCATGGTTCAGATCTTGGTGTATTTCCGTGCTAGCCATGGCTCATATTTTAATGTGTTTCTGTGCTAGCCATGGCTCATATCTTGGTGTGTTTCTGTGCTAGCCATGGCTCATATCTTAGCTTGTGTGTGTGTGCTGGCCTTGGATTCATATCTTGGTGTGTGTCTTGTTAGTCATATCTCATATCTGTCTTAGTCATGTGTTATATCTTTGTGCGTGCATGTCTGTGTTAGTCATATCTCATATCTTTGTGAGCATGTCTATGTTAGTCACATCTAACACCTTTGTGTGTGCTTGTCTATATAAGTCATATCTCATATATTTGTGTGTATGTCCATGCTAGTCACATCTCATCTTCGTGTGTGTCTGTCTATTTTAGTCATGTCTCAAATCTTTGTGTATTTGTGTTTAGTCATATCACATATATTTGTGTGTTCATGTCTATGTTAGTCACATCTCCTATCTTTATCTTTGTGCGTGCATGACTGTGTTTAGTCATATCTCATATCTTAGTGCGTGTATATGTGTTAGTCATATCTCTTATTTTGTGTGTGTCAGTGTTAGTCCTGCCTCATATCGTTGTGTGCATGTCAGTGTTAGTCACATCTCATATCTGTGTGTGTGCATGTTTGTGTTAGTCACCTCTAGTGAGTCAGGCAGATGGTGCTCGTAAACAATGGAGGGCAGATCTTCTAAGGGCAGAATCCCCCTACAGGAAAGACAATCTGCTGCCTTGCAGGAAGATTGGGGACAATCAAAGGCTAAGGAAAACAAACCTGAACAAAATGCTGGCTGAAATCGGATGCACTGGGCCACTGGCGCAGAACACAGTGCAACGTTTTAACAGGTATTCAGGCAGAGTGGATCTAACAGACTCTAATTATGATGTCAATTCACTTAAACAGACAGCTGTCTTCATGTGAGAGGGTGGAATCTTACTCTGATTGAGTCCTGATCGCAGTGTGTGTGTGAGAGAGAGAGAGAGAGAGAGAGAGACCCGGATATCATCAGCAATTGTCATAGTTCTTCCCCTCCCATCCAGCTGTTTTCCGTGATGGTTATTGTGTACACGTTAAATGGAACTGGTGACAATGGTGAGCCTTGATCCTGGACAAATGGATGTTGGCTCAGAAGACCAACTTCTACATCTGAGTATCACCTTCCTCTGAAACAGTGCCGCGGCAATCCATCTAATGAGCAAGGGGTGCACCGCCAGTTTGAGGAGCATATGCATGAGATATTCAAATGGTACCCTGTTGTATGCATCCTCTAGATCTATAGCAGCAGCACATGTCTTCCCTCGTCTGTGGAAGCCTTCGAAGACGTCATAGGCAAAGACTGCCGCGTTGAGCCATGTCTCTTTGTTATATCCATAACCTCCGAGTGTGGGTGGGAATGCGCGTTTCTGTTCAAGGCGACAGGTGAGGACACCGGCAACTATTTTCTCCAGCAGCTTGGCCGCAGTGTCCTGCATTGTGATGATTCTGTAGGCACTGATCTGAGAATGGTCCTTATTTGACTTCGTTTGCGGTAGTAAGTAGCTGTGTAGCCATCCTCCTTAATCTGGCCACTCCGAAGGCTGGCATTAAACTCATTGGCCAGTTTTGTCAAGTCGTCGTCATCTAAATCGCCTATGTCATCGTACCGAACACCATCTGGAACAGGAGAAGTGTTATGTGACCTTTCAAGTGTCGTGCGAATGGTATCGGTTGTGATTGTGACATCTTCTTCCAGCACTACATCCTTACACAATTTTGACAGCGATCCCCGTATCCTCATTCTTACAGCCTCATTTCTTTGGTCAGTCTGCTCAATGTAGCGGGCAAGCATGGCCTTCCCTTTGCTCTCATAAGATTTGTGCCTTATCCTGCCTATGCTCTGAAAGTCTGGTATGTCACAGTGTCGTGTTGTGCCATTCATGCTCTGATGAAGGTGCCAGAATGTGGCTAGCGATTTTTATTGAGCACACTTGTTTATAGAAGTCATCCCATTTGGCATCCTTAGCCTGCTTAGCACATAGTTTAAAGTGCTTCATTTTTTGGTCGACTGTTACTTTCAGGCGCTACCGGAGTTCAGGTTGTGTTCTTCCATTCCTTCCTGCTTTCTGCCATGTCTTAGCCGTTTGTCTCTTACTCCGTCAAGCTTCCTCGCATCTACGTTCCACCAGGGTGGCTGCGCCCATCTCTCCTGTCTCCAACGAGGGGCGCTCTGTTTCCCATGTCTGATTTTACCAATGGCTTCCTGGTCTGTTTTCTCGTAGTGGAATGTGTGGAGCTTCCTTTTCTTGCTTCTATTTCTGCTTTTCTCATTTAGGAGGACACATGGATAGTGATCACTTCCGTGGAACTTGAGTGCACTCCACCTGCAAACCGGTGCGAAGGTGGAAGACACCAGTGCCAGGTCTATGAGACTATCAGAGTCCCCTGTTCGAGTGGCCATTCCTGTTGCCCTTCCATCATTCAAGCACACTAAATCGACTGACACTAGTGTGTTCTCTAGGTCTTCTCCCTGCTTGTTGGTTATGACGTTACCCCACTGGTTGCCTCTAGTATTAAAGTCTCCGCAGAAAATGACGTTCTCTTCATCGAACTCGAAGAGATTCTGCGATTGTTGTGTGTTCACCTTCCCATTACAGGCATATACAATTACGAAATGAACTGGGGTCTGCACCCTGACCGCATGTACCTGCAATTCTGCATTGTCCCACGCAGACATATCAATCTCAGCTGCCACCATATTATTGAGCACAAGGATGGCCTGCCCAAGGTGTCGCCTATTGTAGAAACAATGAAAGCCAGGAGTACTTACTGTCCCGTCGTCAAGAAGAGTTTCTTGCAAAGCCATTATATATCGGTGCCGCACAGTAGCTTATCAAGAATCGGCCGTCGTTGATTTATGTCCCCACAATTCCAGTATGTAACACGTACATACTTTAGGCCTAGCCTCTAACACTTCGACAGTTTAAAGCTTACCACGCTTACCTTGTCGTGTTTTCCTTTTTCGATGTTGTCGTTTGGGCTGCATCTAAATACTTACCGTCGTCATAGTATCATAAGTCGCTGAACGTCGATACTGTGGATGGTCTAGACTCACGTGCACTTACTCAGTCGCGCGGTCCAGAACCCGTTTCCACGTTAAAAACTGGCCAACTCCAGTTAATAGCTCTGCAGCACGTGGATACACTGTGAGCCTTTTACAAATTAAACGAACTGCGCGTCCTTCACGACAGACCGGCGAAAACAAACCGCCATTTTTTTACGCACGCGTTCAATAACGCAATCAACAACAAGGATGAGTAAAAGTGATTAAATAAGGGAATTGTTATAAAACGCAATGAATCAAAAGAATCGAAGTGATTTATATCAAATAGAAAGCGCGTACAATCACATGATCCCTTCAAATATTAATAAAAACGAACAAATAAACAGAAACGTTTACTGTAAATCAGCACTTATCTGTGAGTCCTTTGAAGAAGTCAGCGAACTTATATTCCCCGGAAGTCAGAGAGACTAAATGTGTATTTTGTTACGAGTATATCACCGACCTTAAGAAGTTAGACATAACCTCCTCCCCCCCCCCACACTCCCCCCTCCCCCACTTCCCCGCATCAAGCTTTCTTTTCATTGTTAAAAAACTAATATTTCACACGAAGAGTAAGCAGAGTGTAGGGTAGAGAATAGCATGACTACAATCAGAGATCTCCTAGTATTCTACAATTTAAAAGATGTGATACCTATGCTTATGGTAATCGGTCTTCAGATTAATTTTTATGCGACCTCGGTGTAGTTATGTTTATGGATGAAATTTCTGTCCCGGGTGTGACATTAAGACACCTCATTAACACCATACCTAAAAACGCAGTCTTTCCGCCATGCGGTACACGAGAGGCAGATCTTCATAAAATCCTTAGAGATAATATAGAGGGTGGCCCGAGCATAATTTTCCATCACCACCACGAGAAGGGACAAACGTTTATTAGAGATAATCCTTTAAAAAGCAGTAGAAAGCCTTAAAGGTGACGATGCAAATGCACTGTATCTCTGGGCGTTGATTCAGAAAATGACCATTGACTTTCCAATTATACGAAAAAAAGGATGGGTTTAGACAGCGTAAGGTTAATTATTACGATCAGCATAGTAGAGAGTGGTTTGCGTGAGTAGCGCACAAGCATGGCATTGAGTTACGAACTCAATACAACGTAGGTGAGGTACCTTTGGGACCTCGTAGGATTAGAGTAGATGGCTTCTGTCACAAGAGTAACCTAACTCAAAATATTCATGGCTATACCTTTCAGTTCATGGGCTGCGACCATCATGGTCACAAAGACTGCGTGCTTTCTCGAGGTCTCATTTGTAACCCATGAACGAAAAACTCTTGTCCGAGTTATACGACAAGACCTGTGAAATTCACGAATATTTAACTAACGACGTTAGAGTTGCTGTGTTTGAAATGTGGGAGTGCCAATGGCAAGAGCTAAAGAAAACTGATAGCACCATTAGTCCACTTCTCAGACAATCCCTTCCCAGATCAAAACCATCGTATCCCAGGGAAAAATTACCCCTAACCGTCGCGAAGATTTTGAAATCTGTTTCAGACGAAACGTTGTTTGGTCTGGGAGAATGCGATATGCATGTCCCCGATCACTTAAAAAAACCACTTTAGCGAAATGACACCCATATTAAAAAAATATCGACGTGTCTAGAGACGATATAGAAAATATGAAGGATTACACAATGACAAATAAATTATTGACTACCCCTAGACGTATCATGATATGTAGTTATGTCGGGAAGAATATACTTTTGGCCACACTCTGTTAAAATGGTATTTAGATCATGGTCTAGAGGTAATTAACATCTACCAGGTGATCGAATACCATCCTGTTAGTTGTTTCAAACAACAGAGATGTTAGACCACTTTTATAATGACTATGATCACCCCTCAGAGTCTTCTAGCGTTCAGCGGGATGAGTTTGTTAGGAGTAAAGGTAGCGTTATGATGATTGTCGAGACTGTGAGAAAACATTTTACTATAATTGTACCTCCGGTCTTTTCAAATTAGATTATGAAGGGGATGGGATAGTATCGTTATGTAGCAAAATTTACCACTGTTTCGGGAAATACGACAAGAGTAGCACTTAAGAGCTTAGTAAACATCACAGTAAATTAGACAAAGAAAATTTATTAAGGTTCTCTATACACAACAAACAGCACAGAAATTCTTTATTCTATTTCTGCATCAAGCGCAGTATGCACGAGGACAACATGACCACTTCCCCGCTAGCTATCTATTGTATTTATACGTATATACATTGATAATGATACTAGTGTGATAGTTTTATGTACATTGATAATTATAATGGGCATATGTTTTGTTTGTGTCGTCATTTTAATAATGAATTTAAATATATATATATATATATATATATATATATATATATATATATATATATATATACACACACACACACACACATATATATATATATATATATATATATATGTGTGTGTGTATATATATATATATATATATAAAGAAGTATGCTGCTTTTTTCTTCTTTTTTTCTATTGTATATAAATGTCACGTCGTACTGTCTCGTAAGAATAATATGGGTAATATCATTGCCCGCGGTTGTAAACCTGTGTGTGTAAAACATAAAAACACACGACCACCGCTATCTAATTCTCCACTGTTATCATATCACTACGAGTACCTACGTCTATTGGACAGCATACTGGTTCTATGACTTTCACAACTCCACATTCCGTTATATACGTAATCAGACAAGACAAATAACACGAGGCATGTTTTGTAATTAATATATATTTTATTGCTACAACACAACACCAATACTGCATAAGAGAGTACATCTAGACACGATATAAAAACAAAAATTTTACTGTACGATAGTCTAAATGTTCAATCTTAACTTTTTTTAATAAGATGACCAGGAGCAAGCGCTCGTATTGGCGGAAAATTTTCAATGTTGTCAGCATCGAAGAAAGGAGCCCTGTAAAAACCATTATTTATCGAATAGGGCTATTTGCTTGTTGATGTAGATACTGTGAGTCTATGATCTGACGTGGTCGACGGATCGTTCATGAGAAGAGGCTGTGGTGTTGATGTATTAGCTTCGAGACGATCATACTCGGCCAATAACTCGTCCTGCATAGACACGAGCTGTTCAATTTCTGAACGATTCAACGCGATCTCAAACTTTATGAGGTATTTTAAATTCCATGTCCCGAAAAATTTTCGATTATGAATCATAGTCAATCCTTTGTATGAAGACACTGACTCCACTTTCAGCCCCGCAGCAAATGGATTGACCATTTCACGATCTGCAGTAATATACACCCAGCTAGTGGGCACATCGACAACTAACGCAGCCGTGGTGTTTGTCAGCATTTTCTGTATCTCAGTACTGAACGATATGTGACTGAAGCTTTCTCACCGGCGACTTTTATAACATAGGTGAGATTATAGATCCGGTTTAGTCCAGTTTAAAAAAAAATAAAGCACATGTCCAGACTTGTCTGCGATATTTTTAGCCACTGACGAAATTCACAAACTTCACAAAAATTCAAATTTTGCCTCTAAACGTGATTCGTTTAGTCATTGTCGTACTAGTCGATACATGATTCTTCATTTATGTGTTGTCTGGTGGATGAGGTAAGCACAATTAAGACCCTTTGCATTGATCCTCCTCGAGTCTTAACCAGTAGAAAATTCACATAGCACAGTCCATACGTGTTACTGAGCAAATCTTGTAAATGGCACCGATTTGTAGATGAGAGACCTGTTCGAATTCTTCTCGATACAATTGATGATCTCATTATGCCTTGGAAAAACTCGGAAACAGTCGAAATACACAAACTGACTAACACCGTTGCAGTAGAGGGCGACCCAGTGCGAGCCTGGTATATAGCTGCGATCTGTATTGATCATGAAGGCTGAAGTTTTAGTAGGATCGATATACCGGGGCAAACGATTGCGAGCCACTACACTAACAACGGAACAACGCCTCATAAAAACGTCAGACATAAGTATTTTGAGAATATCCCTCGTGTTCATTGTCGAGGTGTTAACGCTGTATAATCTGTAAGAACCTGTCATGTTTTAGAGATCTCCTGTACTCAATCCAGTTCTGTGTAAACTAGGACCTGTATAGGATTAGTTGTGACCGTTGCAAATTTAAGCACAATGGCGATGGGTCCTAATTTTGCCAGTCCAAATTGATGTGCGTCATAAGGACTAGGACTGAGATCGTACGCTAAAAGAGTGTACGTGTTCTTGAAAAAAAGGATGTAATTATTCGAATTTCCGCTAATGGAAAATTATTTAGGTGCACCAGATGACAGAGAGGCTAATGGTGCTTATTCAATAAATTGACCAGAATCTACAGATGTCTGAGTCGGCGGAAAGCTAAACAATTCTAGTCCAGAATGGAAACATTCGCAAGACTTGGGGTGCACAAAAGCCATATTTCTTAACCGAATATATCCGATTATTTAGTTCTCATAGACTTCTTGCGCACGGAATGAGAGTGAGCGCGTCGTTTCGCCGTTTTATTATTTTTTTTCCCCAACTGACATACCTGGTGGCGCTGCCCGTCTTTTCATACTTCTACCGCATCCGGTTTGTTGGCCTGTATCACCACTGGCCAGATGATCTATGGCTCCCTGAATTAAACGCTGACCGGGTTCATTGGCTCTTTCTTTAAATGAATCTCCAATGTTTTTTTTTCCCGCCAACACGTCATGATCCTATCGGAGGAACGGAGGGTGGATGTGGGTTTTCTTCTGTTATAGCCTAGTCCCAAAACTGGCTCATGCAATGTTTGTTTCCGTCCAATATTATTTCCACTATATTCCTTGTCTAACCATCCTATCTGTTTTGGACATAAGCTAGCCATAATTGATTTCCGCCCTATTTCCGTAATCCCGTGCGAACGTTCATCTTTAGAGGCAAGCAAAAACCAAATTTTAGTGGGTAGCTTACGAGTTTTGCAACTCACGTTTAATCTCGCCGTCAAGAGATGATCTTGTATGTATTCTTGACTTTCGTTTCATGCGTTATCAACAAATTGTATCAATATCAAACATTTAATTTCTTAAAGCCGTGACAAAAACTTGCCGTGGGTGAGGGAAACGTTCATATCTATCAATATGTCGATAACAGTATAAAGTCCGGTGTAAACAACAACGATGTCCTAAAACTATTACAATACCTCCTCCTGTTAGTGAAAGATTCGCTTACGGAACTTTCACAATACAAAAAAAATGTAATAGTAACTAAAGTTTCTATGTCCATAGCTGCAAATTAAAACGTTCTTCCTTCTACCATCTACTACAAAATGTTATAAAAAATCAAAGCAAAAAAATGAAATCACACACACACACACACACACACATATATATATATATATATATATATATATATATATATATACCTTTCGAGCCGTAGCCGGCCCATAGGGCGTAGACCAAGATACTCTTTCTCTCTATATAAATTTTTATTCTAGCAGTTTTCAATTCTTTTAAACATATTTTACCAAATCTCGCCATTTGTCTCTCTTCTATGCAAGCAGCTCTATCTCATTGAGGGAGCCGATTTCTTCTGCTCTTGCCTCTCTCATCAATGTTCTTCTCAGTGTCTCTCTGGGTCTTTCTTTTTTCCTCTTACCTGTTGTTTCCCAGGCCTGTTGAGGGCTTGCTTTGCTATTCGGTTATTACCTCTTCTCATCACATGTCCAACATATGACCATCGTCTTTTCTTTATTACTGAAGATATTAGTGGTTGATTGGCGATTTCTCTAATTTCCTCGTTTGTTTTGAATTCGTTCCACGCTATACCAAGTATTTTCCTTAGACATTTATTTTCGAATGCGTTCAACTTTGTTTCTGTCTCTTGTTGTTTTCCAGCTTTCACACGCATACGTAAGGGTTGATAGTACATTTGATTTGAATAGTTTAAGTTTTGTGTTTGTGCTGATGAGTTTTGATTTCCACAACTTTTCAAGGCAACTGAAAGACATTGCTGCTTTAGTTATTCTGATTCTAATCTCTTTACTTGTATCCCCTTCTCGATCAATGTATGTGTGTGTGTATATATATATATATATATATATATATATATATACGGGTTCATCCATTACAGGCTTCTGACATGGTTATCTACGATAAGTACATATATTAACATTCTTATATTATTATTATAAGTTCGAATTTATAACCATCACACTGTAATATACACGGGAACGAACGCGCAGACAAATTAGATAAAGAGGAAGGGAGATTACCACAAGAGAACCATCCGCTCAGTTATGATGAAGCCAAATCCATCCTCAAGGGTCAGTTCCATGGAAAATGGAAACGAGAACATCCAAAGCATAACGAGAGTGACGGATACCACCAACTATCAAGGAGGGAGGGGTTAAGGCAAAGAAATGCAAATGAATGCATAAAAATGCAAAGATGCAGTAAAGCTGAATATGAGGAAAAATTATCAAGGAGGGATCATGTCATCATACTTCGCCTACGCACTGGCGTACGCACTACGCCCACAATAGAATGAGAAATCACATGTTCACCAAATTCAAAATAAGTACAAGCAGCATATGCAATGTACACTGGACTGGAAATTTACTTCAAAACATGTTATACAGGATTGCCCCCAGTACACAGACCTGTGAAGAGCAATGTGGTCCACGCCCACCTCCCATGAAGAAAAACTATATGGGGCAATCGATTCGCTTAAACAGACAGCTGCCTTCATGAGAGAGTCTGGAATGCTACTCTGATTGAGTCTTGATCGCAGATATATATATATATATATATATATATATATATATATATATATATATATATATATATATATATATATATATATATATATATATATATATATATTAGTATTATTATGAATGTTATCCTTCTAATTATATTAGGACATGCATCTCAAATATGTATACCCAATAGACATTCACAATAAGTGTTCTAGTTTCTCTAATACTGAATATTATGTGATTACCACACACAATCTTTTACAATAGGGCATTTGACAACCACCATTAGCATCCCTGTAAGAAATCATCACTTGGTTTCTGACATCTCGTGACATAACTTTTATAACAGGTACATCTAAAAACTATCATTAACATCCTTTCAAATGTCAGCATTACAACAATATTTCTTATTCTATAACTTGGTTACATCATATCATCACATGATAAATTATGTAACTTATACATACAATCTTATACAACAGGGCATCTGAAATCATCATTAACATCCGCGAAAGAACACATCACATGATTTCTGGCCCATCGACAGGTAATGGAAGGGCATTTATATCAAGAGCGTCTTAAAATCATCATTAGCATTCCTTCATATGTCAACTTCACAACAGTATTCATTATTCTATCTATTCATATTATATATTATCACATGATCCATACAAAAATCTATTATCAATAATTGAATCAACACTGCTCAGTTCATTTTGAGAATCTCACGTTTTACACGTATCATTTCCGCTGCAAAAACTAATAATGTACGTCAGTTTTGTTCATCTATCTTCACAAACATACATTTCAAAATATTCATCACATAATTATTAGCCGCATCTCTACTCATCAGAGGAAATTAAAATACTATGGCCTCGTCAAAAGTCACAGCGGGCTGGAAAGAATAATACTAAGGCATTGTTCCTAG
The DNA here is from genome assembly GCA_032433765.1 of Megaustenia siamemsis. Lineage (NCBI taxonomy): Eukaryota > Metazoa > Mollusca > Gastropoda > Stylommatophora > Ariophantidae > Megaustenia > Megaustenia siamemsis. The sequence continues at coordinate 36,051,549 of JAVIAB010000041.1, read as the reverse complement.
ATGGCACATCGGGGGCAGAGCAAGAAGAAGGTGGTTGTATGAATTATGTGATAATATATTATAATGAATTGATAGAATAATGAATACTGTTGTGAAGTTGACATATGAGGGAATGCTAATGATGATTTTAAGATGCTCTTGTTATAAATGTCATGCCATTGCGAGGTCGATGGACCAGTAATCAAGTGATGATTTCTTTCAGGGATGTTAATGATGGATGTCAGATGCCCTGTTGTAAAAGATTGTGTGTGGTAGTTACATAATATTCAGTGATAGTGAAACTAGAACACTTATTGTGAATGTCTATTCGTTACACATGTTTGAGATGCATGTTCTAAAATAATTAGCATGTTCTAAAATAATTAGAAGGATAACATTCATAATAATAATAAGTAGTAGTAGTTATGGCTGTGAACCCACCCTAAAAGTGCACGTGCATGCACCGAAAGACAATAGATTTGGCACCGACTTTGCACGAAACATGCACCAAAACCGTGCCAAAAAAAAAAAAAAAAAAAAATTTTTCGAATTCGTTTTTTTTTCGAACTTCATTATTTTTTTGGGGAAATTTTTTTTTGGGGTTCGTCAGTTTGTCGAAACGGTCTACTGTGTCTGAGAGCTTAACTCAGGTAAATTCAAAAGAGACTCGGTGCTAATCGGCTTATCGAGCGGGGGTCGTCTCTCGCTGTGTGTTAGATGAAAATATTTGTGAAAGAGTATTTTAAAAGAGTATATTTGTGAAAGTAAAAATTCAGAATTATTTAAAAAATATGTATTTGTGAACGTAAAAAAACTCAGAATTATTAAAAATAAAAAATAAAAAAAAAATAAAAAAAACAGTCTCCCTTCAGGATTCGAACACGGGTCTACTACGTGACAGGAGGCGACATGTAAAAAAAAATGCTGACAAGCAATGACGTTGAAGGTTAGTTTGTTACGAAAAGGAAAATACGACTAGCTCGCGGGTGGGAACGAGTTCGTCGGCACAGGTGTGTTATTGTAGTATCGCTAACATCATGTGTCGTGTAGTAAGGTGTGCTAATATTAAATAGTGACGCTCGCTCTTTCTCATTCAATGTAAAGCAAAACAAAATTCTATATTTCACAATTTTATTAATACATCATATATATTACTGTCCGGATGCTGATAATTTTAACCGTCTGGGTTTCCTACACAACCGCCCTCCATTTTGACAAAACCTTGATCAAAGCTGGAATAGGTAATCGGTGACTTTGCTGAAACATCCTGGGCATCCACACTGGCTGCCGGAGCTGTCGTCTGATTAACAAGAGTGAGGTCCCCTTGGTTAACAAAAAAAGGGCGTGTAGTTGATGTTAGCATAAGCGTTTTCGAGACTGCCTTAACGCCATGTGCCACCCTCAACACCATTATCCCTTCATGTCCTATCATCATCATGTGCCACCCTCAACACCATCATCCCTTCATGTCCTATCACCATCATGTGCCACCCTCAACACCATCATCAGCCCTTCATCGAGCGTTCTTTAACATTGCCTCGATCGTTCTTTAACATTGCCTCCAGCGTTCTCTAACATTCCCTTGCTCATTCTCTAACATTTTCATTAGTTGGAGTCTTTGTGTTGCCTTCTTAGTGAGATTCTCTACGTGTTTCTTCAGGCTCAATTGTCAGTCTAGTTGTATTCCTAAAAAGCTACTCACATAGTCATACTAGTTAGACACATCGATCAGATAGTTACATCCAAATCGCAAACATTTTACCCCAGAACACAAAAATTTAGGGTCATACTCAAAAAGTCGACCTAAAAATCCCAAAAAGCTACTCACATAGTCATACTGGTTAGACACATCAAACAGATAATTACTTCTAAACTCCAAAAAGTTAGACCAAATCACGCCTCGATCGTTCTCTAACATTGCCTCCAGCGTTCTCTAACATTGCCTCGATCGTTCTATAACATTACCTCGAGCGTTCTCTAACATTGCCTCGATCGTTCTATAACATTGCCTCGAGCGTTCTCTAACATTGCCTCGATCGTTCTTTAACATTGCCTCCAGCGTTCTGTAACATTGCCTCGATCGTTCTTTAACATTGCCTCCAGCGTTCTGTAACATTGCCTCGATCGTTCTTTAACATTGCCTCCAGCTTTCTGTAACATTGCCTCGATCGTTCTTTAACATTACCTCGAGCGTTCTCTAACATTGCCTCGATCGTTCTTTAACATTGCCTCCAGCGTTCTCTAACATTCCCTTGCTCGTTCTCTAACATTTTCATTAGTTGGAGTCTTTGTGTTGCCTTCTTAGTGAGATTCTCTACGTGTTTCTTCAGGCTCAATTGTCAGTCTAGTTGTATTCCTAAAAAGCTACTCACATACTGATACTAGTTAGACACATCGATCAGATAGTTACATCCAAATCGCAAACATTTTACCCCAGAACACAAAATTTAGGGTCATACTCAAAAAGTCGACCTAAAAATCCCAAAAAGCTACTCACATACTGATACTAGTTAGACACATCGATCAGATAGTTACATCCAAATCGCAAACATTTTACCCCAGAACACAAAAATTTAGGGTCATACTCAAAAAGTCGACCTAAAAATCCCAAAAAGCTACTCACATAGTCATACTAGTTAGACATAACGAGCAGGAAGTTATATTCAAGGTCCAAAATGTTGGACCAAATCACAACGAACCACAACCCCACGAACCACGAACCATCAACTCACGAACCATGAACCACAACCCCACGAACCATGGACTTAACGAACCATCAACTCACGAACCACAACCCCACGAACCAAGGACTTAACGAACCATCAACTCACGAACCACGAACCACAACCCCACGAACCATCAACTCACGAACCACGAACCACAACCCCACGAACCACGAACCATCAACTCACGAACCACGAACCACAACCCCACGAACCATGGACTTAACGAACCATCAACTCACGAACCACGACCCCATGAACTCACGAACCACAGACTTAACGAACCACGAACCACAACCCCACGAACCCTGGACTTAACAAAGACAGCGTCGAGGAGAGATATAATTTGCGGTCTCTTGCTCTTCTGTTCGCCTCTGCTGCTGGTATGTTTCCTAGCGCTTCTAATTGTACATCGACCCATCCTTTTTCGTGGTCGACAGTTGGGTCTAGTGTTCTCACAACATTTTGCTGAAGGCTCGTTGTGTTTTTGATCTGTCTGCCCTGTCACCTAGCCAAACTATTTTATCTGTTGTTTCCTTATATATTCTATGATGGGGGCTATTCCTAGCTTTCTTCTCAGTTTTTCATTTCTGAGCTTATCTCTCAGACTGTTTCATGTCATTTGTCTAACACATTTCATCTCTGAGATCACAAAAATTTAGGCACATACTCAAAAAGTCGACCTCAAAACCATAAAAAGCTACTCCCACATTCATCTAAAAGTTACACCAAAACCGCACCAGATTTGCAACGTGCAAAAACATGCACAAGTTTGACACGCGAACCAGTTTGGCACGCGAACCAGTTTGGCACAATGCACCAATAGACATCCCCATACCAAAAATTTACTTTGATAATCACTTTTATGATTGTTACGCCCCTTGATAATCACTTTTATGATTGTTACGCCCCTTACGAAGGTGCATTGTGCCAAACTGGTTCGCGTGCCAAACTGGTTCGCGTGTCAAACTTGTGCATGTTTTTGCACGTTGAAAATCTGGTGCGGTTTTGGTGTAACTTTTAGATGAATGTGGGAGTAGCTTTTTATGGTTTTGAGGTCGACTTTTTGAGTATGTGCCTAAATTTTTGTGATCTCAGAGATGAAATGTGTTAGACGAATGACATGAAACAGTCTGAGAGATAAGCTCAGAAATGAAGAACTGAGAAGAAAGCTAGGAATAGCCCCCATCATAGAATATATAAGGAAACAACAGATAAAATAGTTTGGCTAGGTGACAGGGCAGACAGATCAAAAACACAACGAGCCTTCAGCAAAATGTTGTGAGAACACCAGACCCAACTGTCGACCACGAAAAAGGATGGGTCGATGTACAATTAGAAGCGCTAGGAAACATACCAGCAGCAGAGGCGAACAGAAGAGCAAGAGACCGCAAATTATATCTCTCCTCGACGCTGTCTTTGTTAAGTCAAGGGTTCGTGGGGTTGTGGTTCGTGGTTCGTTAAGTCTGTGGTTCGTGAGTTCGTGGGGTCGTGGTTCGTGAGTTGATTGTTCGTTAAGTCCATGGTTCGTGGGGTTGTGGTTCGTGGTTCGTGAGTTGATGGTTCGTGGTTCGTGTGGTTGTGGTTCGTGGTTCGTGAGTTGATGGTTCGTGGGGTTGTGGTTCGTGGTTCGTGAGTTGATGGTTCGTTAAGTCCATGGTTCGTGGGGTTGTGGTTCGTGAGTTGATGGTTCGTTAAGTCCATGGTTCGTGGGGTTGTGGTTCATGGTTCGTGAGTTGATGGTTCGTGGTTCGTGGGGTTGTGGTTCGTTGTGATTTGGTCCAACATTTTGGACCTTGAATATAACTTCCTGCTCGTTATGTCTAACTAGTATGACTATGTGAGTAGCTTTTTGGGATTTTTAGGTCGACTTTTTGAGTATGACCCTAAATTTTTGTGTTCTGGGGTAAAATGTTTGCGATTTGGATGTAACTATCTGATCGATGTGTCTAACTAGTATCAGTATGTGAGTAGCTTTTTGGGATTTTTAGGTCGACTTTTTGAGTATGACCCTAAATTTTTGTGTTCTGGGGTAAAATGTTTGCGATTTGGATGTAACTATCTGATCGATGTGTCTAACTAGTATCAGTATGTGAGTAGCTTTTTAGGAATACAACTAGACTGACAATTGAGCCTGAAGAAACACGTAGAGAATCTCACTAAGAAGGCAACACAAAGACTCCAACTAATGAAAATGTTAGAGAACGAGCAAGGGAATGTTAGAGAACGCTGGAGGCAATGTTAAAGAACGATCGAGGCAATGTTAGAGAACGCTCGAGGTAATGTTAAAGAACGATCGAGGCAATGTTACAGAACGCTGGAGGCAATGTTAAAGAACGATCGAGGCAATGTTACAGAACGCTGGAGGCAATGTTAAAGAACGATCGAGGCAATGTTACAGAACGCTGGAGGCAATGTTAAAGAACGATCGAGGCAATGTTAGAGAACGCTCGAGGCAATGTTATAGAACGACCGAGGCAATGTTAGAGAACGCTCGAGGTAATGTTATAGAACGATCGAGGCAATGTTGGAGAACGCTGGAGGCAATGTTAGAGAACGATCGAGGCGTGATTTGGTCTAACTTTTTGGAGTTTGGAAGTAATTCTGTTTGATGTGTCTAACTAGTATGACTATGTGAGTAGCTTTTTGGGATTTTTAGGTCGACTTTTTTAGTATGACCCTAAATTTTTGTGTTCTGGGGTAAAATGTTTGCGATTTGGATGTAACTATCTGATCGATGTGTCTAACTAGTATCAGTATGTGAGTAGCTTTTTAGGAATACAACTAGACTGACAATTGAGCCTGAAGAAACACGTAGAGAATCTCACTAAGAAGGCAACACAAAGACTCCAACTAATGAAAATGTTAAAGACTGTGGATCAGTCGGTGTTGATATTTGCGATGGGTCCCAATTTGTATATCTCACTATTCGTTCGGAAATATTTTCGGCAGCCAGGTAGACCACATCATCCCTCTCCATCTCAGAGTGTAATATAGAATTTATTTGTAAACGCAAGCGCTCCTCAAAGTCTAGCTGACATGAATGAGGTAAAGAGCCGTCACCACGACATCCTAGACAATGATCATGTCGCTGATAGTGAAGAATGTTTAGTACTCTATCGAAAAGTAGATACTCCCTATCAGATGCCATTGTATACCAAGCTGTAACAATGAAAAAATAACATATTATAAATATCATAAAATCTATATATATAACTAATATTTTAATAGCGCCAACCTCTTCTTCCACCGTTCATGCTCTTCTCGGAGAGGTGTCGTTATCACCATCCCACTGTGGTGAGGGTGGTGGAGAGGGTTGGACCACGTCACGCTTCTTCGCTGTGACGAGTTCCAGTGCCCTCTCTTCAAGGAGTGTGGCCAGCTCTGCTCTTGGGGTATCATAGTAAAGGATACCCCATATTTGGCGCCGAAAGCGCTCATCTTCGTCGAGGTGACAGGAGTGCCAGTTTATATTTTGGGATATTTCCCGACACCCCTCGCAGTGTCTATTAGGGCTCTCCCTCAATTTTTGTAGAATTCTAGAAATAATCTCGCCCTCCATTTAGATCTGAAATGTTTAATTGTGTGTGTTTGTATATATATATATATAAATATATATATATATATATATATATATATATATATATATTTAGAAATTGTGTTAAGTAACCTATTTAAACAGGATAAAACTAATTGAAAATCATTTTAGTGGAATTGTAACTTCAAGAATTTCGTAGTATGGCCCAGCTACTTTTTAGTGTAAGTTCAAGCTCAGAAGATGTGGAAAGTTCTGAAGAGTCTGAGTGGTCATTGGAAGAGCAAGCTTTCCCATCTTGGACACCACCTAACGCTTATTTTAATAATGGGTTAACTTTAGATTCCATCTTCAAGAAGATCCCCGATAGTGTGGTAAACAGAAATGAAACCTCTGATCATGCGAGGATTCAGCCACTATTAAATTCAAGTTCAGAATGTGAGGAGAGTGATGAAAGTTCCGAGATTAGAGGTGTAGAGAATTCTGCTCCGGAGTTAGATTATGAGGAAGTTAACGCTCGCTGGAATGAAATTTACCCTACTATCACCAACAACACTTCCACTCAGCCACACGATCCGACAAAAAATATAATTAACAGGGTATGTATTTGTTTGTCTGTTACTTAGTGTTACGTTAGTATATCAGACTATAACAGAGATTTCTATAAGTCCATTTTTTCTAAACACAGACATTCAGGTTAGTTATAGCTACCAACATCACATCTTCTAAGACAAATGTAGATTTTGTATTCTTAAAACTTAAGTATCAATAATGTACCGAGATTAACTAGCCTAACGAACGTTTCATTAGACCTTATACTATCCTAATGAGAGTTGTATTAAAACCCTTATAGTTCGACTTGTCCTTAGGTTTGTTTTGCCGCGGCGCCTGATATCATTTCATTTGTTGCTCTGGAAGCTGGAGACGTCATTCCTCATTGGCACCAGTTTGCACTTGATCGTGAAAGATTTGAAAGCCGTATTCTGGAGTATAGTCAAATCATCTCACCTGTTCTGGAGTCTGGTCACAGAACAATTATTTTAGCAACTAGACTAAATCTGTGACAACGTATTGTAACCCTTATTTTCATCACTCGTACACCAACAAGTTTACATGTGCCAACACGACTGATGATTCACCGGGTTAATTACTAAAAATACACATGAGCCAATAAATACACATGGTCCGAAATCTTTAAACCGTAATTGTACATTTATAAGTGTGAAGAATAAAATATATAGTAACTAACACATTTGTTTGTTTTATTTGTCTTCCGTTACTTATTTTTTCCGCTCAATAAATGCTCTTCTCCTATGAATTAATAAAATATTTATTTACCAAATTTTTAGTTCATAACTATACAGCTAAGGAAATAATTACCTGCTATAACGTCGATGGAATTAAGAAAAGTAACGTATTTCTACTTACGATTAGTTGATCGTTTAGTACTTGTGTTAATACTAAGAGTCGTCTGCTTTGGAGGTTACTGTATTGAATGCGGACTGGTATCACTTGGAATATATATTCACGGGGGCGACTTGACATGTGATAGGTTACTACTACACATGTGACCTGGTCATGCGGTATCAAGCCCCTTGTCCAAATTTGGATATGAGATTTGTACCTGCCCAAATTTAGCTACCTAATACAGAAATTTGTCCTTTGGTTGTCAGCAGTATTTTTACACGTTACCCACCCAACCGAGACAAACACGCACTGGAAAAAAAACGCTATGTCACGGGTCACCTTAAACGTCATCGATCATGTGAGCGGTCATGTTCCGGTCTTGTGACCGGAAGTCGACATTCAACTAGCCTTCATTGTCATTGCTTGTCAGCATTTTTTTTACATGTCGCCTGTAGCCTAGTGCTAAACCACTGGCCTGTCACGTACAGTACCTCGTGTTCGAATCCTGAAGGGAGACTTTTTATTGTTTTTATTTATTTTTAATAATTCTGAGTTTTTTACGTTCACAAATACATATTTTTAAAATAATTCTCAATTTTTTACTTTCACAAATATACTCTTTTAAAATACTCTTTCACAAATATTTTCATCAAACACACAGCGAGAAGCCGATTAGCACCGAGTCTCTTTTGAATTTACCTGAGTTAAGCTCTCAGACACAGTAGACCGTTTCGACAAATTTTTTTTACATGTCGCCTCCTGTCACGTAGTAGACCCGTGTTCGAATCCTGAAGGGAGACTGTTTTTTTTATTTTTATTTTTTATTTTTAATAATTCTGAGTTTTTTACTTTCACAAATACATATTTTTTTAAATAATTCTGAATTTTTACTTTCACAAATATACTCTTTTAAAATACTCTTTCACAAATATTTTCATCTAACACACCGCGAGAGACGACCCCCGCTCGATAAGCCGATTAGCAGCGAGTCTCTTTTGAATTTACCTGAGTTAAGCTCTCAGACACAGTAGACCGTTTCGACAAACTGACGAACCCCAAAAAAAATTTCCCCCAAAAAAATAATGAAGTTCGAAAAAAAAACGAATTCGAAATTTTTTTTTTTTTTTTTTTTTTTTTTCGGTGCATGTTTCGTGCAAAGTCGGTGCCAAATCTATTGTCTTTCGGTGCATGTACGTGCACTTTTGGGGTGGGTTCACAGCCACAACTACTACTATAATATACGAATTTTAATATATGTACTTATTGTAGATAACCATGCCAGAAGCGTGTAAGGGATGAACCCATATGTATATATACATTGATGGGATTTCATTTTTGCTTTGATTTTTTATAACATCTTTTAATAGAAGAAAGAACAACGTTTTAATTTGCAGCTATGGGTATAGAAACGTTAGTTACTATTACATTGTTTTGTATTGTGAAAGTTCCGTAAGCGAATCTTTCACTAACAGGAGGAGGTATTGTAATAGTTTTAGGACATCGTTGTTGTTTACACCGGACTTTATACTGTTATCGACATATTGATAGATATGAACGTTTCCCTCACCCACGGCAAGTTTTTGTCACGGCTTTAAGAAATTAAATGTTTGATATTGATACAATTTGTTGATAACGCATGAAACGAAAGTCAAGAATACATACAAGATCATCTCTTGACGGCGAGATTAAACGTGAGTTGCAAAACTCGTAAGCTACCCACTAAAATTTGGTTTTTGCTTGCCTCTAAAGATGAACGTTCGCACGGGATTACGGAAATAGGGCGGAAATCAATTATGGCTAGCTTATGTCCAAAACAGATAGGATGGTTAGACAAGGAATATAGTGGAAATAATATTGGACGGAAACAAACATTGCATGAGCCAGTTTTGGGACTAGGCTATAACAGAAGAAAACCCACATCCACCCTCCGTTCCTCCGATAGGATCATGACGTGTTGGCGGGAAAAAAAAACATTGGAGATTCATTTAAAGAAAGAGCCAATGAACCCGGTCAGCGTTTAATTCAGGGAGCCATAGATCATCTGGCCAGTGGTGATACAGGCCAACAAACCGGATGCGGTAGAAGTATGAAAAGACGGGCAGCGCCACCAGGTATGTCAGTTGGGGAAAAAAAATAATAAAACGGCGAAACGACGCGCTCACTCTCATTCCGTGCGCAAGAAGTCTATGAGAACTAAATAATCGGATATATTCGGTTAAGAAATATGGCTTTTGTGCACCCCAAGTCTTGCGAATGTTTCCATTCTGGACTAGAATTGTTTAGCTTTCCGCCGACTCAGACATCTGTAGATTCTGGTCAATTCTGGTGGCAGCGGTATGGCTCAGAATTGTTGCGTCTAAAAAGAAAACTATACTATTCACGATGTTAGACATTTTGAGAGTATTGATTTTTAATGTGCATTCTACGTATCCGTGCCATAATTAATAGTCACCATCGGTTACTCTCACATCTAGACGCTCAGATGCTCTCGCATATTTCCAAACTCCGCCTTCTAACCTATGGAAACCATCCAGGCTATCTTTTAATTCTTTAGATCATCTATGTATAATCTTCTACCACTTCTTCTGTAACCACCATAAGACTAAACTGTTAGCCTTGCGATCTACTCCCCATCTTTCTATTCCTTCAGGTTCGCCTTACTCCAACTTAGTAGTCTGTATATCCCTAACCTTTCCTTATCTGATGATGAAAGATTTGTCCCCAGTAAAGGTTTGAAGTTTGTTCCATTTCACCTACTAGCGAACGTTACAGCTGCAAGATACACATTCCTACTCCTGTAAATTACGCCTCAAACTATACTTCCACCTATGCACTCTACGCCCAACTTCCCACTCTCCTACAGTTGACGAAATCTCCCACTTTCAGGCCTCTAAACCTGATTGGCCCTGGCGCCCCTTGCCTCTTCATCATCATCATTGAGTGCCGTCTCCGCAACGAAGGTTGGCTACCATGGAGCGCCATTTTGCTCTATCTCTTGCTTTGATGGTGCAGGTTGTCATCGGTTGATTTGTCCATCTTTTGATGTTACTCGTCCATGTTAATCTTGGTCTGCCTCTGCCTCTTTTACCTTGTATTTTCCCCTCCAGGATCACTTTCAGTAGGCTGTTGTGTCTTTTAACATGGCCTAAGAATCGCACTTGTCTTGTTCTAATTGTGTTTAGTAGTTCTCTTTTCATTTTTAGTTGTTTTAAGACTTCGTCGTTTGTTTTCTTTTCCTTCCATCCAATTCTACCTATTCTTCTATATATCCACATTTCAAAGGCTTCAATTCTCTGTTCTGTTTTCTTGTCTAATGTCCATGTTTCAGCACCATATAGGAATATTGAGAAGATGTAACATTTTGCTATTCTTAGTTTTAGCTCTGGTGTTATTTGTTTTGATGTTAGTATGTCCTTCATGACATTAAAATTACTTTTTGCCTCTTCATGCACTCGACATATATATTTCCACCACCTTCTAGGAAATCAAACGTTTCCGCCGCCAGAGACTACATCGCTCTTAACTTACCTACTGAATCGCTAGCTTTCACTAATCTTCCCCTACGCGATAACATAGTTGCTGATAAAGGTGGCTCCATAGTGATTGAGCGTAAGGACCTCTATTACTTACAGGGACATTTCCAACTTTTCTATAAATTTTGCCCTACTGATTCCACGTCAAAGAGCAATACTGAGATCAAGTCCACTATATCTGAATTGATAAAAATCAGAGCTCTCCCTTACAGCGCTACTAACCTTATAATTCTCAACTCCCTTAAGTAAAGCCCTCGTTGTTTATGCTACCTAAGATCCACAAACCTTGCAACCCCAGGAAACACATTGTCTCTGTTCCTTTTATACCGTTCACATCTCGGACTTTTGAGCCAGCGTCTTCCAACCTATTGTTCAGGGCCATCCCTCTTCAGGGTCTTCACTGAATATTAACCACGCCCTCATTTTATTCTCCACATTTTCTCCATGACCTGATAAAACCTACCGGGTCTTTGTTTTTTTATATCTGCTCTTTATACACCTCTATACCTCACAAAGCTCTCCTGTTCTTCCTGGGACTAAGGAACCGACCTTTGGTCAATACCTCTGCACTTATTCGTCTTGCTGAACTAGCCTTAACGGGCAACTCATTTGAATTATATGGTCGATTCTTCAACCAGACCAGTGAGGTTACTATAGGTATCAAGATAGGTCCTAGCTATGCTTGCCTATTCATAGGCTACGTAGAACACCAAACTCACTCCTCCTTTAGTGACCACCTTCCTCGCATGTATTACAGGTACATCGACGACGACTTTGGTGTGTCTGATCTATCAGAACCTAATTTAACGACATTTTTGGACTTTATAGGTTCTTTTCACCCATTCAATCAGATTTCGTACTTTATTCCCTCCGTTACCTTTTTAGACATCTCGGTCTCTCTTGACCCATCATGTTTACACACCGAAGTATTTTATAAACCTACTGGGGCCCAATTCTAATTTCTCAATTCCTCTTCACACTCTCTCACCTGTCGTGATTCTATATATTGTTCTCAACTCCTAACTCATCGACCGGTGAGATGCCTCACCGACCAAGACGATGACTTTCTAAATCAAGCTCACCTTATTTTCAATATCTATCGTCACCGTCTTTACCCAGAATCTGTCCTGCAATCTGCTTTCCAAAAAGTCCTCGGGTTTACCCCAGCCCAGCTCATACCCCTACCACACGTCCACCTTCGAACAGAACTGTTCTCTCTCTTTTAAACATCACCTTCACAGTCTGACTGCTCCCAGATCCTGAAACGATCCCAACCTATCCTCCACTCTGACACCAACCCATCGCCTTCTATTCTTCGACTCACCATTGGTGGCTTTTAAACGCGATAGGAACCTTCGGCACATTTTGGTTAAGAGCCGCCTCCGTAAACCCTGGCCAGATTCTGCTGGGTACGACCTGTTGCAACAGATCATGCTGTATCGTAGCATTTCGTACTACAGACTCTTGTTCCCGAATGGTACTATATATATATCCAGGAACGTTGTACCTGTATATCCTTGAATCTGATATGCACCATCATATGTTAACGTTGTCTCTAAATATATATTGGCCAAACGCGTCGAGGCTTAGGAGACTGAATCTGTGAACACTCATATAACATCAAATATGATTCTAACACTAATGTCTCCTCCCATTTCAGATCGCCAGGTCATAACACCTCTGCTGATTTCCGGTTTACTGACATCATCTCTTGTTCCTCTAATACCCACAGTCGGTTCGCGTTGGAGAACCGACACATAGCCCTTTTTGGCACTCTCCAACCGAGAGGATTAAACTATTTTCTTTAATCCCTGATCTCCTCTCCATTTCTTTCCTTTGCCCTATTCCTATTCCGTCTTGCGTTATCTTTATTATCTCAATTGTTCGTCTTCCTTCTTACCACCCCTATTCCCTCATTATCTTTATTTTTCTCTTCTTCTTATTTTCTTCTTACACTATGGGACACCTTTAATTTTTCCAATTTTTCACTGTTTGGTTTTTTAGGTCTAAATAAATCATACCTGCCCTATTGTCTACTTATATTTCTCTCTCTCTCTCTCTCTCTCTCTCTCTCTCTCTCTCTCCCTCACTCTCTCTCTCTCTCTCTCTGCGATCAGGACTCAATAAGAGTAGGATTCCAGACTCTCACATGAAGTCAGCTGCCACGTTAAGTGTGTTGATCGCCCCCACAGACAGAACATCACAATTATAGTCTGCCAGATCCACTCTGATTGAACACCCGTTAAAATGTTGCACTGAGTTCTGCGCCAGTGGCACAGTGCATCCGATTTCAGCCAGCATTTTTATTCAGGTTAGCATTCCTTAGCCTTTGATTGTCCCCAATCTTCCTGCAAGGCAGCAGATGATCTTTTCTGTAGGGGGATTCTGCCCTTAGATGGTCGGCCCTCCCAGGTTTACAAGCACCATCTGTCCGAGTCACTAGAGGTGACTAACACAAACATGCACACACAAAGAAAGGAGATGTGACCAACACAGACATGCACACACAAAGATAGGAGATATGACCAACACAGACATGCACACAGCGATACGAGGCATGACTAACACTGACACACATCAAGATATATTACACATGACTAACATAAACATGCACATAAAGATATGAGATATGACTGACATAGACATGCACACACAAAGATATGACACATGCCTAACATAGACATGCACACAAAGATATGAGATGTGACTAACATAGCCATGCACACACAAGGATATGAGATGTGACATACACAGACATGCACACACAAAGATATGAGATATGACTAACATAAACATGCACACAAAGATATGAGATATCTAACCCAAACATGCACACACAAAGATATGACACATGACTAACACAGATACACACTAAGATATGAGATATGACTAAACACATACACACATAAAGACATGATTAACACGGACACACACCAAGATATGAGATGTGACTAACGTGACACACACCAAGATATGAGCCATGACATGCACACACAAGCTAAGATATGAGCCATGGCTAGCACAGAAACACATCAAGATATGAGCCATGGCTTCACGGAAAAACACGAAGAAATGAACCATGTCCAGCACAGAAAATTATATTTGAACAAGACTCTAAGCACATCCTGGTCACCGTCTTTTTCTTCAATTTTTTAGTTCTGTGTTGTGTTGTCTAGGATTGGATTTATGTGTTTAAGTGTATAGTTTGTTTGTAAAACCTGATGAAGGCTTTACCCGAAACGTTGGATTTGGTATTGTCTTCCTATTAGTTTAGCTGCTACATACTATTGTTATTTATTGTATATTTTCCATGTAGCTATACTCGCGGCCCCACAAAACATTTAATATTTTCTATATATTTGACATTTTTTTCTTATCTCTGATTTTCGTTGATTTGAAGTCGCTAAGATTAAACAGTTTGTGTGGTGAAATTCCTTCTTACAGCCGCGGTTCAATAGCCAGTCATCTGGAGATTGCTTTGCAGTGAGAGTTTTCCACTTGCGTCCTAGAAATTACGGTCAACTGGACATTGCTCCGAACCTTCGGCCTTGAATCCCCTTGAATTCGCTGTGATACAAATTCATCTCCCGCCCCCCCCCCCCCAATTGCATATATATATATATATATATATATATATATGTGTGTGTGTGTGTGTGTGTGTGTGTGTGTGTTTAAATATAGACATCAAGCTGGACAAACCGCTTACCTGGACACCATATCTGAAGAAAAAAGGAAGCAGAGCAATCAGAAAGCTGCCAAACATATAGAACCTAGCTGGAACAAACATAATTCTCAAAAACGTTTGTACGGGCAGTCAGACCAGCTCTTGAATATGTCATGACAGCATTGATCTTTGCCCCAAAGCGCAATACAGAGACAGTTTAACGAAAACTCAAAACGCAGTCTCCAGAGTTGTCACATGAGTCACGAAAATCACTCCAATCTGATCTAGACTCTGAAGAAACATACAAAAACATAATCTCTGGATAACAATAGAGAGGAGAAAGTTTTGACATTATACTATCTATCTATCTTTCTTTCGTTCGCTCGAAGTATTGTCTATATCAGCAATGTCGTTTTCTGTATGAATTTTACTGTCTTTTGTAATTCTTGCAGTGGCCCATATAGTTTTGTCTGTAGTGTTGTATCTATGGGCCAATGGATTTTCCTCAGTCTACTATATTCAGTGCAGTCTTGAAGTATGTGTTCAGCAGTCTGGGGTGCCTGTCCACATGTACAAGTAGTTGATGTGCCGATCTTGAATTTTGTATACATGTGACTATGGAGTCGATTGTGTCCTGTTCTTAGGCGTATAATGATAACTTGTTCATATCTATTCATATTATGAAATGCATCCTGATTTGGGGCTTGTGGTCCTCTGATTGATTTGATTATCTGTTTCTTATGATGGTATGTAACTGGTGTATCTAGTTGTGTGCCTGTTGAACCTTCCTTTGCCAACTGATCTGCTTTCTCATTTCCTGGTATTCCACAGTGAGACGGGATCCACTGCAGGGCAACCCTGTGGTGCTTGCAGAGTTCAGTCAATAAGGTCTGCAGATGTGGTAATTTTCTGGATTGTAGTGCCTGGAGTACTGATCTTGCATCTGTCAAAAACACTACAGGTTGTGGGCTAAGATTACTGTTCAGCAGTTTTTCTATTGCCAACTTTATTGCTTGTATTTCTGCATCATAATTGTGACAATATTTCCCTGTTGCTATTTTATTCATATCCATAGTGTTATTTGGGTACTCTATATATGCACCTGCTCCCCCATTCTTTACTGCATTCTGTGCTGATCCATCTGTGTATACACGGATCCATAGGTCTTGTGGGTATTCTTCATCCAGGAAACTGAGAGTTATTGTTTTTCGCTGTAGACTATTTTGTTCCTCTTTGTCAACTATTCCTTTCACTTCTGTCCGTATTTGAACTGATAATCCTGATTCATCTGTCCAGGGAGTCTGTTCTGGTATGGGCAGAAGGTGTTTAACAACTCTTGGCATGTCTGGTGTTTGTCTACTAATACGCTTGGCTTGGTGGATAAAGCTGCTTCTCTTAAGTCGTCCCAATGCAAGATTTTGGAATATGTCCTTCATTGGATGTCTCGGCTTGCATACCAATTTTTCTGCCTGTATCAGCACCTTTGTGTCTCTCCGTTCTCTCAGTGCTGGTATCCTCCACAATTTCTCCATCTCCAATATTGGTGTTGATTTCATTGCTCCTGTGATGACCCTAAGTGCCTGGTTTTGTACTTTATCCAGTTCTTGCAATGTGGTGTTTGATGCTGAGCACCACGCGGATGATCCATATTCTAAATGTGGGCGTATACTCTGTTGGTAAACTTTACTGAGTATTTTCCGACTCGCACCCTTTGTGGTTCCACACAACTTTCTTAGAATAGCCAATTTCGTCCTTGCTTTTCGGGTTGCCTTATTTATCTGCTGTTTCCAAGATAGTTTGTTATCAAATGTAACTCCGAGATATGTAGCTTGTGTGTCTTCTTTCACAGGCTCATTGTTTATGTAGATGGCTCCTGCTTTTTGTTTTGGGGAGAGTGTGAAAAGTGTAGTACTGCATTTGTCTGTATTGATGCTGATACACCATCTATTTGTCCATGAATTCAGTGCATTCATAGCTCTTTGTAGCAATTTGGAGGCCACTGTTGCATACTCCTCTGTGCACCACATTACCAAGTCATCTGCATACATTGCCACTTTGATGCAGTGTGGTAGTTCAGTAACTAGGTCATTGATGTAGATCAGAAAAAGTGTTGGAGATAGTACCCCTCCTTGTGGAACGCCCTGGCGCAATAAGACCTTCTTACTCTTAAGACCATACAGTTGCACTCTGGCTCTCCTGTTATGCAGGTATGCTTTGACCTATTTGTACATCCTGCCATTTACTCCATAATTTATCAGTTTCTTCAAAAGCCCTTCCTTCCACACCTTATCAAATGCTTTCTTTAGGTCTATCCATGCTGCTATATAGTACCAGTTTCTTTTCTTGAAACGCATCTTCAATTTCCTGGGAAAGATAGGTTGCTTGATCTTCGGTAGAGTAACACTGTCTAAAGCCTGCTTTTTGTGGGACAAGGAGATTTTCACTTTCCAGGTACCACTGCAGTCTGAGATTGATTATACGTTCCATTGTTTTACACAAACAGCTTGTAAGGCTGATTGGTCTATAGCTGGATGTCATTGAACCATCTTTTCCTGGCTTTAGTAATGGTATCATAATTGCTTCTCTCCATGCCTGTGGCACTCTACCTGTGATCCAGCAAATGTAGTAGATCTGCAGTAGTTTTGCTTTAGCTGCAGTTCCCAAGTTCTTAATCATTTCATTGGACACTCCATCACTGCCTGGTGACTTTTTCATTTTTAATTTGGATATTGCCAGCTCTAGCTCTCTTTGTGTAATGGGTGTTTCCCTGACTTCATGTGTGGTCTCTTCTTGTCTTGCATTTTGTTGTTTTAAACGGGTCTCTTGTCGTTTTTCTAGGCTAATTTCAATATTATTGTCATTTGCAAAGGAGTCTGCAAAGTAATTTGCTGCATGTTTACCTGTTAGAATGTTTCCATCCTTCTTCAGTGTAATTTTGGTGTTCCTTTCTGTACCCTCATCATTCAGCTGTTTTACAAGCTTCCACACTTTTCTTGTGTCTCGTTCAAGATTCAAGGACTCTGTTTTCTCTTTCCAGCTTCTCCGTCTGGCTTGTAGTTTAGCCCGTTGAAATTTGGCTTTAGCATGCTGGTAGTTGTTGTGGTGTTCTTGGCAAGGGTTATTTTCTGCTTGCTTTCGAGATGTTTCCATGTCATTGTGCAGTTGCTCTAGTTCACTACTCCAGTATGGTTTGTAGTGTTTCCGTGCCCATCTAGGTATTGTTCCACTGGCAGCTTGTATTATTAGTCTACTGAATTCATCAACTATTTTGTTAATGTCTCTATCT
Organism: Megaustenia siamemsis; assembly: GCA_032433765.1. NCBI lineage: Eukaryota > Metazoa > Mollusca > Gastropoda > Stylommatophora > Ariophantidae > Megaustenia > Megaustenia siamemsis. Next base: position 36,033,422 of record JAVIAB010000041.1, on the reverse strand, counting down.
GTATTTATATCTTTAGTCAGTACAGTGGTGTAGTGTTGATACATTTTCCAGTCTGCCTTTTTGTAATTCCATCTGGAGAGGGTGCTGCTCTCCCTGATGGCCTTATTTTGTACCACTAAAAAGACTGGTCGGTGGTCGCTGCCTCCCAGTTGATACAAGACTCGACGCACATCCTGGTCACCATCTTTTTCTTCAATTTTTTAGTTCTGTGTTGTGTTGTCTAGGATTGGATTTATGTGTTTAATTTGTATAGTTTGTTTGTAAAACCTGATGAAGGCTTTACCCGAAACGTTGGATTTGGTATTGTCTTCCTATTAGTTTAGCTGCTACATACTATTGTTATTTATTGTATATTTTCCATGTAGCTATACTCGCGGCCCCACAAAACATTTAATATTTTCTATATATTTGACATTTTTTTCTTATCTCTGATTTTCGTTGATTTGAAGTCGCTAAGATTAAACAGTTTGTGTGGTGAAATTCCTTCTTACAGCCGCGGTTCAATAGCCAGTCATCTGGAGATTGCTTTGCAGTGAGAGCTTTCCACTTGCGTCCTAGAAATTACGGTCAACTGGACATTGCTCCGAACCTTCGGCCTTGAATCCCCTTGAATTCGCTGTGATACAAATTCATCTCCCGCCCCCCCCAATTGCATATGTGTGTGTGTGTGTGTGTGTGTGTGTGTGTGTGTGTGTGTGTGTGTGTGTGTGTGTGTGTGTGTGTGTGTGTGTGTGTGTGTGTGTGTGTGTGTGTGTGTGTGTGTGTGTGTGTGTGTGTGTGTGTGTGTAAATATAGACATCAAGCTGGACAAACCGCTTACCTCGGCACCATATCTGAAGAAAAAAGGAAGCAGAGCAATCAGAAAGCTGCCAAACATATAGAACCTAGCTGGAACAAACATAATTCTCAAAAACGTTTGTACGGGCAGTCAGACCAGCTCTTGAATATTTCATGACAGCATTGATCTTTGCCCCAAAGCGCAATACAGAGACAGTTTAACGAAAACTCAAAACGCAGTCTCCAGAGTTGTCACATGAGTCACGAAAATCACTCCAATCTGATCTAGACTCTGAAGAAACATACAAAAACATAATCTCTGGAGAACAATAGAGAGGAGAAAGTTTTGTCATTATACTAAAAACCTTATCCAAACCATCCAGCCAACAACAAAATCCAAGGTCCAATATCTACAAGATTAAACAGAAAAAGCTTCAAACATCTCTCTTAACACTCGCATAACACGTTAGTAGTGTGAGAAGTACACTTGAATCAGACTTTTTTAGTTGAACAAAGAGTAAAATACCCTACAACGTCCAGTACCCTATAAGTACAATAGTTATATAGTCAAATACCACCACTTTCCCATGGTGGAGAGTGGTGGAACGTCCGGGAAAGTGATGCAATGATATATATGTATATATTTGTAGGACGTAGAAGAAGTATGGTGGGTGTTAATCTCATGAAGGGGGGTAGTTGGGGTATAATTGGTTAATGAGTCATGTATATGGACATCAGTTTTTCTCGCCATTTTCAACTTCCAATAGGAGCGAGTGTATGTTGTCCGGCTATAGACCACGCCCACTCCGGAAGCGAAACTACCATATTAAGGACTAGCGATACGTTAGTTATTTCATAGATATGATGTGCATATATACATATAATAATAATAAATTAATAGTTAATATATCCTTGCGACCGTAAAAGGACCATGTTTGATACAGATATATAAGCAGGTATATATATATATATATATATATATATAAATAATGACAAATCTTGCTGACGACATGAACGGACAGTCAATATTCTCCCAGGCTTCCGTGAGAAGTATTGGATCTATGAACATCGCTCGTGAGACAATCGATTTTTATTTTCCCGCGCGCGTGTAACTGCAACAGGTTATTATGTAAACTAATGAGCGGACTGGCTCGGTGCGTGGCTAACAGACACTAAAACATAGGTTAATAACAATAATAAGGGTCTCGATACCCGATACTGCAGACGTAAAAGGACCATATTTAAGATATATATTAAGTAAATAATTAAAATAATTCGGCGACTGTGATAGTTTTAAAACAATAAGCTCATTTTGTCGAGAACGAGTCGAACGGTGGTCGATGAATAGATTTGGGGTATTGAATTTTCTTTTTGGGTGTCATCTCACTGCGTCGCTATGCTGACTGGAATTAACGATGCATCAACTAGTTTTATGATATTCTAAGGTCAAGCTATGTCCAACTTGAATAAGTTTAAGAAATACTAAGATGTGTCCACTATTCCTGCGAGAATGAGAGTCCACCCCAACGATCTTAAGAGGGAAGATGTGTGTAGTGCGTGTCAGTTACCTCTCTGATACGTTTTATTAGTTATTAACAGATCCCGTGAACACTCTCAACGTGTCTAATTAGCGAGCTGAACCTGGAGAATACGCGCCCACAATATTGGTTATTGGTTATGGAAGGCCTCGGTCTCACAGCAAACGAATTAAAATCCATAATTGCTCAACCTCCCGTGCCAGTAGAATCATCCGAATTACTAACTCATCTCCCAAACAAAGAAAGGTAACTGTAGTCCCCATCGTAGCAGTCTCAGCACACGCCAAAATACATAAGGCGAAACCGCGCAGAAAGTGAACACAGCCAACTGTTCACCGTCATACGATATCATCATTTATCGTAAACAAGCGGGATATCGAAGCAGGATCAAAACGGATGAGACACACAGCTCACGGTGTGCACAGAGCACTTAACTCAGTAGCTCTTGCAACAAGCCGGACTTGGAACATGAGGAAACTGCAACAAGGAACACTTCGCAGACATAGCCTTCAATGGTTCCTGCGGCCTATCCATCACATTGCCCGGAAGATCACGTCCTCCTGAAAATGATGATCGTCATAGTAATTGTATTGCGCTTGATGATGTTAGGACATCGTGTTTAACTCCAACTCCGAACATACAAAACACAGTTCGTCTTCAGATTATCCCCGATGCACACCAAACAACAGATCGCAAGATTAGCGCATGGTCGGTCTTGGGACACACGATGATCCATTATGATGACGTAGCACGCACAAAATGTCTGCGCCCATGTATTCATTATTACTCTAGTGAATGCAGTCTACAACGAACGAAACATGGTACAAACTTCCCAAAGACACTGACTTGACTGACTTGACGGAGCCCACCACATTAATGCGTTGGAACTTGTAAATAACTTGCGTCAACCATCTCCATCAAATGGTCACTGAACAGCACTTTGTGTGACGTAAAACGCAGATCAACACATTAGACGTTGGAAGGCGCATTCATAACACTTGAATTGTCAAAACGGAGCATTGCTGTGCGTGTAACGCCAATTCAATGGCGCAGATATACCAAGTAGAACATCATTTCGACTGGAATGCAGAAAATTAGGAGAAGCGTATCAATGACCAGTCATCGTGTTCCCTTAGGTTACCTCTGCTAAAGAGAGAGAGAGAGAGAGAGAGAGAGAGAGAGAGAGAGAGAGAGAGAGAGAGAGAGAGAGAGAGAAAATTATATATATATATATATATAAAGCAACTAACCAGAATAACTCAAAGCAATACGCTAATTGGGAAGAGCGCTATGGACATTAGTGAACAGAGTATTAAAAAAAACCCGCTACAAGGCTAGCATTTCTTTTCTTATTCTCTCTCTAGAGCTTATCTTTTAGGATCTCGTTAAGAGTATTACCTTTTTAAAAAGTTCATATTACTTCAGGTGACGTTTGCCGAAGAGTTGGTTACAGTTCATCAGTTGGATGATCTTACAGATAGATGTTCAACGTGGATGCAGGTTGCCTGTGACAGTCACAGATTTACAAGAAGAATAGCAACCATGGCTCTAGTTATAGAGCCTATTCTTCGACAGTTACACTGCGCAAAAAGTTTTACACGCATCGCCGTGCTAACAGCAAAGTCAGAAAAGGTTATAAGTCGCGTCTCCTCAAGAAAATCGAGGAGGAAAAGAGCGCTATAATTAGAGATGTAATAATTAAGACGAACAAAAACCGCAACATCTAAAACTATGAAACGTGCGATAGACCTAATACCCATCAAGTCCATGCTGTAATTGACAAACTACCCGTCATACACAGCGCGTTTTTTTTCCCGCTTAGCGATAAACCTACGATTCTTCCTTTACGATTCTTACGTGAAGGCATTTGTCTTGTATGAATTGTGTTTAGCAGGTCTCTTTTCAATTTTTAGTTGTTTTAAGACTTCATTGTTTGTTTTCTTCTCTTTCCTGTTCTGTTTTCTTGTCTAATGTCCCTGTTTCTGCACCATATAGGAATGTTAAGAAGACAACATTTTGCTATTCTTTGTTTTAGCCCTGATCTTTTTGATGTTAGTATATTTTTCATGGTATTAAAGTTATTTTTTACCATTTATATTATTTTGCTTATTTCAGTTTTACAGTTTCCATCACTGATTATAGTATGTCCAAGGTAGTTCTGAATTGTCTCCAGGTCTAATCCTTCAATTTTGATATTCAATTGCTGGTTTTGAATATTTTCTTTGTTTATTGTCAAAGTTTTACTTTTTTATTTTATATTCATATCTAATCCATATTTTTTTTTGCTTGTCATGTTTAATTCATTAAGTAATTGTTGTATATATTTAGGATTTCCTGGTAGTAATACAGTATATACAGCATATTTTAGGTTAATGATTAGCTTTCCATTAATGTTAAGGCCTGGCATTTCTGTGATGTTTTAACGATTTTCTCAGTGTATAGATTGCACAAGCATGGTGATACGATGCATCCATGTTTTACTCCTCTTTTTATAAAATAGGTATCGAGTTCTCTTTGTTATATTTTATTATTGCTGTTTGCTTCCAGTATAAATGACCTATCTCAGTCATCCTTTAAAACTGGGAACTATTGATATTGTGGTAAGAGGGATCAACAACAAGATAATTTTGACAGCGTAATCTCTGATAAACTCACCGACAGCGTTACGAGTGACGTCGATTTCATTTTTTTGTGTGGAAAAGTTGAGATAGTTTAACAGCTGTTGAGCGGGCTCTTTTCAATATTGGATATTCAGATGAGGCCAAAATCAAGACAGAATCCATAATGACCTAGCGAGTTGAAACACTGGGATGTGCTGTTAGTGACACATATGAAAAAGATGATGGTGGTGTTGTTGTTGTTGAAACACCATGATAGCTGAGTGAACATGTTGTTGAAATGACAGATGCCGTATGGGTGAGTGGTAGATATACAGGTAGTGATGCTGCATTTTTGGTTTTCTATACGTTTTTTTTCTTTAAATTATTTAGATGCAGTTGCACACGCAGTTTCACTAATAATTTTTCTGTTTTCACTACCAGAAAATCAGCATAGACATTTTTCCCCTGCAGATTCTCATTTCTTATCTTATATCCGAACTTATCTTGGAACTAGTTTCCTGACGTATTTGTGACACAGTTGAATTCCTACCGCTGAGAGTTATTTTCACGATGCATAGTATAAGAGCTGTTGAACTAGGCTCTTTTCGATATTGGATATTCAGATGAGTCCAGAATCAAGGGTGAATCCATATGAGTGAGCTACTCGAAACACTGGGATAAGCTGTTGGGGACACATGTGAAAAAGATGATGGTGTTGTTGTCGAAACACCATGATGGCTGAGTGAACATGTTGTTGACATGACAGATACTGTTGTCGTTATTGTTGCTGACAACAAAGTTTTTTTTTCGGTGCTGTTCATGTGAAGGCTAGACATTGTATCTCTCCATCAGCCCACGACATGGTAAGACTTGTAGCTGGTGGCTCTGGTGTACGACTTGTTATGACAGAGGTTGACACACTCACAGAGTTTGTAGTATCAACACAAGAACATACCTAGGCTTGTCGACGCATCAGAGATTGTAGGATCAGCACAGTTGACATGTTCATGTGCCTCAACACACTCGAGTATGATATCTCTGCTCTACATGTAATATCGGTGTTCTTGTAGTCGACACTGTCATGGTGTGATCGTTCAAGATGTCATAGATGTCGACACACTAAGCTGTAATGTCGGTGATACATGTGATGCTATCGGTGTCGGGAGAATACAATTTGTAATGTCAACACCCCACATTCTCTTTAATTACCAACTAATCGAGTCACGTTTCATGATAAGCGTGGTCGGTGACATACACATTTCGAGATTTTAACGATATCGAGCAAAATTTAATATCAAAATATATCAAAATTGTTCAAACTTTTTTTATGTTGATGTAGTTGTAGTCTTGCGCGCATCAGAATAACGAGATTACCATCACAGAGACCGGTGTCAACACGTTCTCTGTTTTGTGTGAGATATGTCATCTGAACGTATGTTTTGTTTCTACCCTAGCTGTGTTCGAGTAAGTTGTTTTTTTGTGTGTAGCAGATCAACCTTCTATTCATCATCTTCCCCAGCAACTTTCCTACACAAGGGAGGAGGGTCTGTAATTCTTGGAGAGCGAGTAGTCGCTTTCAGAGTTGTGAGATCACGAGTTACTTCCCGAACATTGCACTAATAGAAAACTTGAAGTCCGATTTGAGAAAGCCTACAGTCCAGTGTTGAATCTTTTGTGTATGGTTTGGTTTTTTGGGGTTTTTTTTTCGGAGCGATGGGAATGTGTAAGTCTATTTCTGAGGGAATTGCCGTTAGCAAATTTGTAGAAGTCTTTCTTGAATTTTGAAGTTCACAAATCTCGAGTTACGGTGTTTAATTTAAACATAACCACTGAGAATGTTATAACACTAAATGTACCCTTAGTCACATAAACAGAAGCGTTTCCAGCCGTGCTACCACCTCATACATTTTCCATTCACATTCGAATGTCCAGGGACGAACAGGAAACATATCGTTACAACACTTTTTCTTAATTCTAAAATTTCTCCATGACCAACTTCCAGCATACAACCAGACTGACCATATGTGACACAAACTGACCACTCACAGAGAACAAGGACTATCACTTTTTTTCCAGGTACTTAGCGAGTAGTCGCTTTCAGAGTTGTGAGATCACGAGTTGCTTCCCGAACATTGCACTAGTGGAAAACTTGAAGTCTGATTTGAGAAAGTCTACAGTCCGGTGGTGAATCTTTTGTGTATGTTTTTTGTGTGATTTTTTCGGAGCGATGGAAATATGTAAGTCTATTTCTGAGGAAATTGTCGTTAGCAAATTTGTAGAAGTCTTTCTTGAATTTTGACGTTCGAGTTCGAGCTCGAGTTACGGTGTTTAATCTAAACATAAGCACTGAAAATGTTATAACACCAAAGGTACCCTTAGTCACATAAACAGAAGCGTGAAACTGAAGTTGCGGTGAGAAACGAGCACTGGTGAGCCAGACGAAGACGACTTCAAATGTGTGTCTCTCCGATCAAAGATATTGTGAACACACTTTCAAAACTTCCACAAATTGATTCAGAAACTATCGCGAGGACCCACGAAACACGGGTGAGTCGAAAAAAGCACGAGCCATATTACCACCACCAACCAATTCAACCGTTCCAACAAAACCCTCATCTGTAATTTTCCCTTACCAGACCGAATGTCTGGTGACGAATCGCAAACATATATTTACAACACCGCTAGTCCAGCGTCATTACCGAGCAGCAAGTGTCCTTCAACCAAGAAAATATTTTTGACATCATGCCACATCAACATGGACACAAATTCTCTTGGCTGAAGGACACTTGCTGCTAATAGCAGAATAAAGGCTTGGTCTACAGCGGTGGTTAACGAACTATGTACAAACATTTATTATCAAACCAGTGGTCACATTTCTAAAAATCCGCCAACTCGCTGCGATAACAGATAGCGTGATGTTCAAAGAAAACACTGTTTACACAATGGCACGAACGCGAACAGCTTCCATCTTGGTGCGTCCCATGACGTCATATCATCCAACGAAACCTGTGAACAGTTAATCGGGGCCTACGTCTCGTATGTCGATGATTCCCACGTTAAGAAGAGTCTGCCAACTACAACACACCCAATCATATGGAATCCTTAATGTGCTTCTGTGCTAGACATGGTTCATTTCTTGGTGTTTTTCCGTGAAGCCATTGCTCATATCTTGATGTGTTTCTGTGCTAGCCATGGCTCATATCTTAGCTTGTGTGTTTGTGTGCTGGCCATGGCTCATATCTTGGTGTGTGTCATGTTAGTCTCTTATCTTGGCGTGTCCGTGTTAATCATGTCTCATATCTTTATGTGAGTCTGTGTTTAGTCATATCTCATATCTTAGTGTGTATCTGTGTTAGTCACGTCTCATATCTTTGTGTGTGCATGTCTGGGTTAGTGATATCTCACATATTTGTGTGCATGTTAATGTTAGTCATATCTCATATCTTTGTGTGTGCATGCCTGTGTATGTCACATCTCATATCCTTGTGTGTGCATGGCTATGTTAGTCACATCTCATATCTTTGTGTGCATGTCTAAGTTAGGCATGTGTCATATCTTTGTGTGTGCATGTCTATGTCAGTCATATCTCATATCTTTATGCGCATGTTTATGTTAGGCAGGTATCATATGTATTGGTGTGTGTCAGTGTTAGTCATGCCTCGTATCGCTGTATGCATGTCTGTGTTAGTCACATCTCATATCTTTGTGTGTGCATGTATGTGTTAGTCACCTCTAGTGACTCGGGCAGATGGTCCTCGTAAACCTGGGAGGGCCGACCATCTAAGGGCAGACTCCCCCTACAGAAAAGATCATCTGTTGCCTTGCATGAAGATTGGGGACAATCAAAGGCTAAGGAAAGCAAACCTGAATAAAATGCTGGCTGAAATCGGATGCACTGGGCCACTGGCGCAGAACACAAGTGTTCAATCGGAGTGGATCTGGCAGACTCTAATTGTGATGTTCTGTCTGTGGGGGCGATAAACATACTTAACCTGACAGATGACTTCATGTGAGAGTCTTGAATCCTACTCTGATTGAGCCCTAATCGCAGAGAGAGAGAGAGAGAGAGAGAGAGAGAGAGAGAGAGAGAGAGGGAGAGATTATATGGCTGTGAAACATGGAGATCAACAAAAATGGCAATCATGAAGATACAGACTTTCATTAATTGATGCTTAAGCAGAATAAAGTGATGGAAATGACAGGAGAAAATCATTAACATAGAATTATGGAAATGTACCAGTAAAATACCAGTGGATAAAGAGATACAGCGAATACGATGGCGCTGGATAGGACACACACTGAGGAAGCCAACTGAGAGTATTACACAACAGGCCCTATTTTGGAATCTCCAGGGAAAACGACAAAGAGGAAGACCAAGGAATTATTGGAGAAGATAGATGGAAGCAGAGATCTAGAGGATGGTGAAGGCATGGAATGATCTTAAAAGAATGGCAAGAAACAGAACGGCTTGGAAAGTGTTGTTGAAGACCTATGCTCCAAAGGTAGAAGAAGAAGATATATATATGTGTGTGTGTGTGTGTGTGTATATATATATATATATATATATATATATAAATATAGGAGTTTGTCTAGAGTCTAGAAGAACAACATACGGAGTAAGCCAACATCTATTTAACCTTATTAAAAGTCTCTACATCAACAGCAGCTGCAGGGTCAGAACAGCAGCAGGCTACACAGACCACTTCGAAGTTAGATAAGGTGTAAGACAGGGATGCGTACTACCCCCCCCCCCCCCTACTGTTTATTACATACATGGACCATATATGCAAACTAGCCAACCAATCAGAGACAGAGGAGATCAAAGAGCTTTTATTTGCAGACGACCAGGCACTAATACATGAAACAATAGAAGACCTACAAGAACACTTAAACAAACCCAACATCTCAGACACAAAATACAACATGAAAATCAACATCAACAAAACAGAAGTCATGAATATCGTCAAAAATAAACAGAACATCAACATAACTATAGAAGGCAGACAACTAAAACAAGTAGAGGAATTCAAATACCTAGGAAGTCTAATGACAAACGATAATTCTCAAACAGCAGAGATAGAATCAAGATGCAACAAAGCTTGTCAAATAATTGGACAGTTATCACCACTATTGTCCAACAAGGTAATAACTCTGGAGGCAAAACGAGCACTATACAATACAATCTTCATCCCAACGTTGTGCTACCAATGCCAGACCTGGACCCTACATGCAAGAACAATAAAAAAATAACCTCTACAGAGATGAAATGTGTTAGACGAATGACAGGAAACAGTCTGAGAGATAAGATCAGAAATGAAGAACTGAGAAAAAAGCTAGCAATAGCCCCCGCCATAGAATATATAAAGAACAACAGATAAAATGGTTTGACCACGTGACAAGGCAGAAAGAACAAAACACAACACAACGAGCCTTCAACAAACTTTGTGAGAACACCAGACCCAAGGGTCGACCACGAAAAAGATGGGTCGATGGAATATTAGAAGCTCTATGAAACAACAGCAGCAAAGGCGAACAGAAGAGCAAAAGACCGCAAATTATATCTCCACTCGACGCTGAAAGGCAGATGAGGAAGGAAAGAAGAAGAAGATGAAGTCTAAAAGAGTCGTGTAGAAGACAGTTATTTATTAAACTCTCGAATAAGGTGAGGGAATAGTTGAGTAGATTGGTTAATGAATAATGCAATCTAGCAGTGACTCCGTGTTTCCCGCCAGATTAGACTGCGCTTATATGCGCGGGTTACATTTTTCCCGTTCGAGATATAGCCACGCCCACAAACGGAAATGTAATGCCCTAAAAAGTTAGCACATAGATATCTGAAGAATACATTTATTATATATTTATTATACTTTATTATATATTTAGACTTAGAAAAGGGCTCTAATTACGATTAATAGGGCCATATTGAGTGATATTTTATTTATCCCGAAGACAGCGGTTTGTGTTTTTTTTCAATTCTCTCCAAGCTTGTCGTGCACCGATCGCGGGTCAATACTCTACTCACGTGCATGTATCGATCTCTAGGCGGCCTTTAACAAACGATAACATTCCACCCCTTTTAAAATATACAGAGAAGCACAGTTCTGGCCAGTTGCTTCTCTTATACATTTTATTGTTTATTCACTCATGCACATAGTTTCCCTGAAGGTGCTCCTTCCTTATAGCATATTCTACTCTTTTGCTCATGTATGAGTAAATTAATATATGCACATGCTGTTATTACCTGCTCCCCTCTACTAGACCACACTGCGACACTCCGGTGGTCCCCTATATGTCTGGCTGCTTACGTTTGTGCAAGACGATACCTTTTCCACCTGCTGTACACGATACCTTATCTATAATATACTCTTAGAGAAACCCCACTCTGAGACATCTCACTATTTCCTCCTTTCAATTACTCTGTATTCTTCTAGTCTATTCTTTATGCTTTGTGTATTGCACGTAGATTCGTATAGGTATTTCCGGTGGTATTTTAGTTGGAGTAACCTATAAAATAGCCCGCCCACTTACTTTTAGAACATTTTCTCCTGTCTTTGCCCTCCCAATAGCTGGTCATCTACACCGAGTATCCTGCGCGGACTAGCCAGCGTATACCGTCCATTTTCCTCCTGGCCACAGCGCATTACGCAGGGAACATTTTTAGTTTTGCTTTCATTCCTGTTCGATATTATTTTTTTTTTACATATTTCATTATTAGTTAGCTATGTAGTGTTTTTTTTCGAACATTTTCGAACATAAGAACTTTTTTTTTGGGACTCAATGAAGATATCCCCGATGGAAGAATAAATTGTACTATTAGTCCCATAAATGATTCGCTTCCAGAGGTTTATGATGTAAACAAAGCAGTTTTGTCATTGCAAGTGAATAATGTCCACACTTATAATTGGTCAGGATTGGGTAGCAGCAGCAGTTTTATAGCGAACACAGAAAACATCACAGGATTGTGCTATTCTGATTGTGCTATTCTGAAACAGCTATGCCATGCTACCCTAGAATTGCCTTTAATGGGATTACTGTGACCACAAACCACTCTCCATGTGTGTGCCACGTATTTACACCCCTGAAAGAAATTCTGAATATAACAACATCATGTGCCGTCTGTGATATTAATGACCACATACCAGGAGCCTCCACTATGATTGATACAACTGTTGCACCAAGCACTTCATCAGCAAAGCCATATCTATGGAATGTTCATCTGACATTGTTCTTGAATGATGTCCAAGTTAATGAGACATCAGAATCGTGTGGCGGCAGCTACAAGAAGGGAGCGGAGAACATCATCAATTGTGTTTTTACTAACTACAGGTCATGTGGCTTCTGTTGGATTGGAAATGATAACTTACCACCACTGTGTGTCCATATGTTTGGAATTGGAGTCATCAATGATGGCCTAACATCATCAAGTGCTACGACGATCGTCATTTTCGGGAGGACGTAAACTCCCATGGTATATGGTGGATAGGCGGCAGGAACCATTGAAGGCTATGTCTGAAAAGTGTTCCTTCTTGCAGTTTCCTCATATTCCAAGTCCGGCTTGTTGCAGGAGCTACTGAGTTAAGTGCTCTGTGCACACCGTGAGCTGTGTGTCTCATCCGTTTTGATCCTGCTTCGATATCCCGCTTGTTTACGATGAATGATGATATCGTATGACAGGGAACAGTTGGCTGTGTTCACTTTCTGCGCGGTTTCGCCTTATGTCTTTTGGCGTGTGCTGAGACTGCTACGATGGGGACTACAGTTACCTTTCTTTGTTTGGGAGATGAGTTAGTAATTCTGATGATTCTACTGGCACGGGAGGTTGAGCAATTATGGATTTTAATTCGTTTGCTGTGAGACCGAGGCCTTCCATAGCCAATAACAATAACAATATGTAGTGTTAATTGTATTTATTTATATAACTGTGTGTGCGTTGTTTATTGTTCCAGCTGAAAGCCTATTGAGTCGACTTTCAAATTTGTGTTGTTCCTTAATTACGTAAAGCTTTAACCATACCATTTTTTTCTATTTTTTATTTCATTTTGCCATTACAATCAGCTTTACTGCAGCTTCACATTTGTATGCATTTATATGTATTTATTTGCCCTGACTCCTCATTAATAATAATGGACTCCTTGCTAATATCTTGGCATATGATTTATGTTTAGGAAAAACTCATTGTTAAGATTTTTTTTTTTGGCATGCATTAGGGAACTTATCGATGAGTACTTGAAAGTTTTAATCAAAATGAGCTATGAATGCAGCATAATCAACAAATAAGAGCTCTCAAATAAGGACTTTTCTTATTTTCGACTTTGCTCTGAGTTAATCCTGTCTTCCATCTGATCTATTGTGAAGAAAAATGGTCTCGTCTGATGGAATGAACTCACATTGCCTTCTGCGTACACATTCAGAAGATGATTTTTTAATAAATCCGAAGAAAGTAATGCACATGTATGACAGTAACTGTGGCGTTATAATACAGCACAGATTTGCACCATTCTGGACAGAATATGCATTTGGGGTGTTTCCATTTGTATTGCACTTTTGATATTAAAATTAAGCTGTTTTCGTTGTAAAAATGTTATTTTCAAACGTTTATATATTTTATTATCCAAGACACTACGCAGAATTGTATAAGCAGAATTTGTCTCTTCAAGAAAATCAACAGTTTACACAAAACCAGGAGACTTTGAAAGAATTTATCCCTGACAAAAATTTTTAATTTATTATTTATAAACAACTAACTACGTGAAATCTAAGCGTTTAAAGCGCAGGTGATCACTTTCAACGGTCCTGATTGCTAAGGTGACCATATTTTTTAAATCTCATTCCGGGACGGAATAATTTTACTTCAATTTTCCACCAATAAAATTACATTTCTTCTTGCTGTCATTTTCAAGTGAATAATACATACATTTTAAAACATCTAATAATATAGACCTACAGTACGCTATCAGGATAATCAGGAGATAAAAAAAAAAAAAAACAGTGATACTCACTTAAATTGAAGGTGAAACAGAGATGCTGTACTTTTCAGATGAGTGAATTTTCTGTAAAATGTCCTTCTTTGTATGCAGTATCTTATAAAATTCGACACATGTTCCCTCATAGTTCACTTTGGTGATCAACATGGCTTTTAAAGTTTCAACACCTAGTTGTGTTTTATCATTTGTCCACAAACTGTTCATCAGAGAAAACACTCGTTCCGTTGCAGCATTTGTTTCAGGTAGACACAAAAAGAACTCTGCCAACTTCAGAATATGTGAACGGGCACATGATTGTTTCTGAAGTGGGAAGCTAGTTCAACCCAACGCTGCCCTGGTAATGTTTTATTAAGACTCCACTCACTAATTTTTTGTGAAGTAGCGAACTGTTTCATGTAGACATATTCGTCATACATTTCATTTTCTGGAAAGTCGACTGAAGGCACTGTTTGACTCACTAATGATGAAGACTTCTCAATATCTTTCCAATTTGGTGTTCTGTTCAGCATTACCCAGCTGTAAGACTCTAGGTTTTGAAAATTATTTGCAGCCCATTTCTTCAAATAACTTAAAGCTGTTTCATAAAATGAAGAAACACTGGCGTTAAACTTTTTCACATCATCACGTGGAAATTCTTCCATTTCCAGCTTTTTAAGGATTATCAGAACTCTTGATGGCAAGAAGCCGTCTTCCAGCTTGGACTCCAAGATAGCTTTCAACCTATTGATGTTGTCAATGACTTCAAATACAGTGACCATCTGTCCCTCTACTTTCTGCACTGCTTCGTGGAAAGAGGATGCCTGACTGTGAACCAAAATAAGCCCTGCCTCAGACAGTGGGTTTTCAAAGAATTCCTGTATAAAAACTGGGCATCTGTCTTGAGATTGAAAATATGATTTTAGAGGCAGGAACATGTAAAGAACCCTTTCAACAGCAGGCAAGAGCGCAAGCCACCTAGTTTGTGCATAACCTAAAATCATCTGGAAGTCTGTGTCGACAAACTGACAAAACTCCTTGAGACTTTCAACTCTAACTGTGTATGATTTGAAGTACAGATACATTTTTGCAATAGTCATTTCAACATCAACAGGCAATACGTCTACAGCTGCTCGAATAGTGTTGTGGAAAATATGGCAAGCACACCCAACACCTATCAAACTATGTCCAAGGTTTTCTTTCAGTTTTGTGAAAACATTGTTCTGTCCTTTTCTTTCAGCGCCCCCAAAATTAGAATTTGTGTTGTCTGCACATAATCCAACTACTTTCAGTTCTAAACCATTTTCAGTTAGACAGTCAATAAGAAAACTACTTACTATATCAGATGTTTCACCCGGCAATGATTTCAACTCTAATATTTTAACTTTCAGTCCCTAATTGCGATCAAAGTATCTGACAAGCAAAGGAAAAATCTTGATTTCTTTGTGGTTGGAGGCATCTGTCAGTATTGAGATAAATGTTCCGTTTTCTAGGTCACATCTCAACTGGTTTAGAGCATGGGGTGTGAACACATTCCGAATAATAGCTTCTGTTTTCGTACGTGCACAAGCAAATTTTGGTTCTAAAGTTACCTGAAGCAATTTTGATGTGCAGTCCATAGATCTAAACGTGTGATTGTGCATCACTGTATGATATGCAAAGGCACCTTCTGTAGCAGCTAACTGTTCTTCTGTGTCACCAACCTGTTCAGTTCGAAACAAATTTGTCAACGACGAGCTTGATGCAGCAGTAGCGACGGCTCTCTTATGTTTATCACTATTTATGTGGCTCTTAATATCACCACGTCCACTATGGTTAATAGTAAACCCGGATGAACATATATTACATCTTACAGTGAAGTCTGATGACGATGTAGACTTTTTTTATAAAAGGGTGTTCCTTTTGTAAATCTTGATTAAAACTACAATTACGCTTCGGTGCCATTTTTTGTGAAAGTTAGTAACACAACGAATATATACGAGATTTAAAACTAGGAGCGCATTCTACTGTTTTGATATTTAAAAAAATTGTCTACACAGCAACGGAATAATATTTTTTTTAATTGAAGAAATGTACGCCGTATACCAAAATGGCAAAATTGGTAAACGTTTGTGTCCCAAATTATTTTTTATCAAATCCGGGACAAAAGCTAAAAAATATGCCTAAATCGGGACAAAACCGGTACGGCAGCTAATCCGGGACAAAGGTTAAAAAAATGTCAAATTCCGGGACTGTCCCGGACAATCCGGGACGAATGGCCACCTTATGATTGCTTGGATAAGATACCTTCTGTCACATGTGACGATATGATTTGAATCGCAGAGCAGGACCAATTTGAGGACCAATCTTATTTTCCTGGCATATGTTTTTGAGCTTCAATTTGAGTTTAGCAAATTTAACGTTCTTCCTGTCCTGGATTTTCATTCTCGGAGACAGCGGTATTCCGGTCGCATTCACCTGATCACAAAGTCAACATTTTTATGGTGCCCGCGCGTTGAGGTACTGCTTCAAGTTTCTGGCCGTCGAGTGAAGTGGTATGGTATCAGGTCCCGACTTTAGGATGGTATGTGTGACTTGTGTTCGACTGTAAAATTTCCACCAGTTGGGATGCGGTCGGATCAAGTGTTTCACCGAAGTGGAGGCCGGATTTCATTTATTTGGACAGCGATTCTTGGAACACGCTCTCACTGATTATAAATTGACACGGATTTGTCGTAGGAGAATGGAGATCGTGCTGCTCCTTCACTAGAACAGTATCTCTCTCTATCTGCGATCAAGACTCAATCAGAGTAGGATTCCAGACCCCATCATGAAGTCAGCTGTCTGTTTGAATGATTCGATTGCCCCATATAGTTTTTCTTCCAGGGAGGTGGGTGTGGACCACATTGCTCTTCTCAGGTCTGTGTGCTGCGGGCAGTCCTGTAGAACATGTTTTGCAGTCACACTGTCCAGTGCACAGTTGCACAGGCCGACTGTACCTATTTTGAGTCTGGCGAACATGTGATTCCTCATTCCATGCTGGCCAGTGCGTAGGCGAAGTATGATGACTTGATCCCTCCTTGATAGCTGATGGTATCCGTTCACGGGATCGAACGCACAGACAAGTTAGCTAGAGAGGGAGGGAGATTGCCATGGGAGAACCATCCGCTCAGTTATGATAAAGCCAAATCCGTCCTCAAAGGCCAAATCCATGAAAAGTGGAAACGGGAACACCCAGGGCATAACGAGAGGGACCAGAACAGTATGAACGATCAGGGAATGAACACTTTGTTGGTGCAGGAACGTGGGCTGAGCACATGCCCAGCCTAAAGTGACTATATTTCGTTCTAAAGTCTAAATCTCTCTCTCTCTCTCTCTCTCTCTCTCTCTCTCTCTCTCTGCGTTCAGGACTCAATCAGAGTAAGGATTCCAGACTCTCATATGAAGTAATCTGTCAGGCTAAGTGTGTTGATCGCCCCCACAGACAGAACATCACAATTAGAGTCTGTCAGATCCACTCTGACTGAACACCCGTTAATACGTTGCACTTTGTTCTGCTCCAGTGGCCCATTGCATCCGATTTCAGCCAGCATTTTATTCGGGTTTGCTTTCCCTAGCCTTTGATTGTCCCCAATCTTCCTGCAAGGCAGCAGATGATCTTTTTCTGTAGGGGGATTCTGCCCTTAGATGGTAGGCCCTCCCAGGTTTACGAGCACCATCTGCCCGAGTCACTAGAGGTGACTAACACAGACACGGACACACAAAAATGTGAGATGTGACTAACACAGACATACACACACAAAGATGTGAGATGTGACTAACACAGACATGCACACACAAAGATATGAGATGTGACTAATGCAGACATGCACACAGTACGATACGAGGCATGACTAACACTGACACACATCAAGATATATGACACATGACTAACATAAACATGCACATAAAGATATGAGATATATCTGACATTGACATGCACACACAAAGATATGACACATGCCTAACATAGACATTCACACAAAGATAAGAGATATGACTAACATGCACACATAAAGATATGAGATGGGACTAACATAGCCATGCACACACACGGATATGAGATGTGACAAACACAGACAAAGTCTAAATCTAGCATTGTTGATTGCGATATTGACAAAAGAAACGATTCATTTTAACTCTGTAGAGTTTACTATTAGTTCCCAAAGAAGTTAAATTGATCCCTCTTTTTAATTCTACGAAAAGTGTTCAAAAAGTAATACACCACATCGGTTTTCTCAGCCAATAATAAACATGGAAGCATGAAATTGTGTACACTTAACTATGGCACGTGTCCATAGTGTGCACCAAATTGCATTGCGTTCAGCCAAAAAATACAACTGCACTAACCGTTTAAATGGAGCATGTTAGCAAGTTGCATTATAAACAGAGAATTGTGATAGAATTTCTCGTTTTAGAGAAGGAAACTGTTGTGAATTTTCACAAGCGCCTAATGTGATGTATATGGACGTTTTGCAGTCGACAGGAGCACAGTAAGTCGCTAAGTTCAGACAATAAAAGAATCAGAAATCGGAGATACGGCGATTCTTGATCGGCCGCGCTGTGGACCACAGCCATCAATGCAGAGATGTTGAAATTCGCTGAGGGCATTATTGCTCATAAGCTCATCACTACTCAACAATTTTCCTTAAAGTTGTCAGTCAGCATTAGTAGTGCAAATGCAATTAAGACTTCCGTTTCCAAGATGGCGGAATTGAGTCACGTTCTCTCTATCGCTGCAGAAATTCCGTTGGATTCTTATCAACTTCGGGTTTCCGTTCCAATTTTCTGCATTCCAGTCGAAATGATGTTCTACTTGTTATATCTGCGCCATTGAATTGGCGTTGCACGCACAGCAATGCTCCGTTTTGACAATTCAAGTGTTGTGAATGCGCCTTCCAACGTCTAATGTTGATCTGCGTTTTACGTCACACAAAGTGATGTTCAGTGACCATTTGATGGAGATGGTTGACGCAAGTTATTTACAAGTTACAACGCATTAATGTGGTGGGCTCCGTCAAGTCAGCGTCTTTGGGAAGTTTGTACCATGTTTCGTTCGTTGCAGACTGCATTCACTAGAGTAATCATGAATACATGGGCGCAGACATTTTGTGCGTGCTACGTCATCATAAGGGATCATCGTGTGTCCCAAGACCGACCATGCGCTAATCTTGCGATCTGTTGTTTGGTGTGCATCGGGGATAATCTGAAGACGAACTGTGTTTTGTATGTTCGGAGTTGGAGTAAAATACGATGTCCTAACATCATCAAGCGCCATACATTTACTATGACGATCATCATTTTCAGGAGGACGTGATCTTCCGGGCAATGTGATGGATAGGCGGCAGGAACCATTGAAGGCTATGTCTGCAAAGTGTTCCTTGTTGCAGTTTCCTCATGTTCCAAGTCCGGCTTGTTGCAGGAGCTACTGAGTTAAGTGCTCTGTGCATACCGTGAGCTGTGTGTCTCGTCCATTTTGATCATGTTTCGATACTCCAATTGTGTACGATGAATGATGATATCGTATGACAGGGAACAGTTGGCTGTGTTCACTTTCTGTGCGGTTTCGCCTTATGTCTTTTGGCGTGTGCTGAGACTGCTATGATGGGGACTACAGTTACCTTTCTTTGTTTGGAAGATGAGTTATAATTCGAATGATTCCACTGGCACGGGCGGTTGAGCAATTATGGATTTTAATTCGCTTGCAGTGATACCGAGGCCTTCCATAACCAATAACCAATAACCAATGCAATTAAAAAGACTAGGATTCTCTATGTTTGTGCAAGATGAGTTCCATGCAATCACACAAAGGAACACCGATTGCAAAGAAAAGCAGTCTCTTCTGAATTGTTGGATCGTTTCAATGTTGATGGAAAGAAAATTTTGGTTAAGGTTTGATAAAGGTGACGAAATCTGGGCACATAATTTTGAACCTCAGACAAATTGACAGTCAATGAAGTGGCATCTTCCGTACTAAGGACGAAGAAAGAAATTCAAGACATCTCCTGCAGCTCGAAAGATCACGGTCACTGTCTTTTGGGTGATTGAAGGTGTGATTCTTGTGGATGTTATGCTAAGAGGTGAGACAATCAGTTCGCAAGCTTACATTAAAATATTGAAAAAAACCTCAATCAATGTTTTCGCGGAGTTCGGCCGCACAAGAATATCCAGAAGACCTACTTCTCCTTCACGACAATGCGTGAGTAGTATACAATGTTGTATTTGACCCGTATTTTGGCGTAAATTAACAAAGATATATAGTAGGCGTATTTTACGCCTAATGTACACGAGAGACAAGGGGAGTTAATCGGTCGTGCGGCGGTGTGACCCCTCGCGCGGCGGGGCGGTGCGACCCCTCGGCGCTCCGGCTTGGCTCGTGCGGTCGGCGTGGTGACCTCGGGGCGGATCGCGTGTCGGCGGGTGACCCCTCGGGGATTATCTCGAGTGGTTCGGACAGCGTGCTATCGGATCGGGGATTATCTCGGTTCGGTGGGACGCTATCGCGCCAGGTAGACGTTAGAAAATATTTGTAGCTATGTAGTTGGGTGTCTGCTTAGCGTTGTACCATAAATGAAGCATAAGGGTGAAACAGTTAGAGATTACTGGTTAGTCTAAGCTGGTAGTGTAAATATGTTCCTCGGTGTTAGTGGTTCGCTATCTCTCTCTCTCTCTCTCGCTATCTCTCTCTCGATCATTCTCTCTCCCTCTCCATCTCTCTCTCTCGCTATCTCTCTCTTTCACTATACTTCTCTCTCACTCCTAGACGTCTCTCTTACCATGCCAGCTTTCATCCTCTCTCTCTCTCTCTCTCTCCTAACATTCCACCCTCCATCGTACATTTAGCTTCCGTCATAGACTTCCCTCCATTGTAACACTTACTCATTCTCTCCATTTAAACCCATTAGCTCTACTTAGCTCCCCTAAATTTCTCTCTCTCTCTCTCTCTCTCTACTATTCCAGTCTAGATTTCCCTCCATTGAAACACTTACTCATTCTCACCATTTATCCCTATCATCTCGCCTTCCTTCTCTCTCTCTCTCTCTCTTTCAAGGATAGGGGATATCCTCTCTTATACTTCTAACCTATCAGTCCACCTTCCGCCTCTCCCTTTACCTCCCCCGCCCTCCCTCATATTTTTAGCGTCCCTCCTATTGTAACACTTGATTATTCTCGCCATTTATACCTAGCATCTCGCCTTCTTTCTCATATCTTTCTCTCTCTCGCTCTCTCTCTTCTAACCCCTACTAGACTTCTCTCCTACCATTCTTCCTCTCTCTCTCTCTCTCTCTCTCTCTCTCTCTCTCTCTTTACCTCTCCTAAAAAAAGTATTATTTTAAATGTTGGAAAACCATGTTCACAAACATCACATTTGTATTCCGGACGCATATGTACACTAACAACATGTCGCTTTATGTCTCGGCTCCGGTTGAAAGTTTTGGAGCACAGATGACAAGTGTTAGGCATCTATAGAAAATAAAATTGAAACATTGCAACTAAAGAATAACGAACAATAAACATTACAAGGAAATAAAACCAGTAAATGTGATCAACGAGATTCACAAATTAAAATACTAAAGTATCACACTATAATATTAAAGAAGAACTAAAATAACACTTACTTTTTATGTGTTTGAAGGCGCGAGACACATTACCCGTCAAGAGAGAGGTCTAGAAAAAAAAATTGTCCGAACCACCTTCTTTTAGTAACCACTCTCCAAATTCTCTTCCGATTACAACAGAACTGATACGATGGATTGTCAAAGGACATGGTCACCTATCGGAACTTGTGTCCCTCATATGCTATTTCAAAAGTTGTCTTTGTCATTTCAAAAGCTGTCTTTGTCAATTCAAAAGTTGTCGTTGGCAATTCAAAAGTTGTCTTCGTCTATTTAAAAGTCGTCCACTGTACGGCAGAAAACAAGGCGGGAAGCTCAGAAACCAAGGAGGGAAGGTCAGAAACCAAAGAGGGAAGTTCAGAAACCTAGGAGGCAAGGTCAGAAATCTAGGAGGCAAGGTCAGAAACCTAGGAGGCAAGGGCAGAAACCAAAGAGGCAAGGGCAGAAACCTAGGAGGCAAGGGCAGAAACCTAAGAGGCAAGGGCAGAAACCTAAGAGGCAAAGACAGAAACCTAGGAGGCAAGGTCAGAAACCTAGGAGGTAAGGGCAGAAACCTAGGAGGCAAGGACAGAAACCTAGGAGGCAAGGACAGAAACCTAGGAGGCAAGGGCAGAAACCTAGGAGGCAAGGGCAGAAACCTAAGAGGCAAGGACAGAAAACTAGGAAGCAAAGGCTGAAAACAAGGAGGGAAGGTCAGAAATCTAGGAAGCTGTGTTAGAAAACAAGGAGGGAAGGTCAGAAAGAACATGGTCACCTATCGGAACTTTTGTCCCTCATATGCTATTTCAAAAGTTATCTTTGTCAATTCAAAAGTTGTCTTCGTCAATTTAAAAGTCGTCCTCTGTACGGCAGAAAACAAGGCGGGAAGGTCAGAAACCAAGGAGGGAAGGTCAGAAACCAAAGAGGGAAGGTCAGAAACCTAGGAGGCAAGGTCAGAAACCTAGGAGGCAAGGTCAGAAACCTAGGAGGCAAGGGCAGAAACCTAGGAGGCAAGGGCAGAAACCTAGGAGGTAAGGGCAGAAACCTAGGAGGCAAGGGCAGAAACCTAGGAGGCAAGGTCAGAAACCTAGGAGGCAAGGGCAGAAACCTAGGAGGCACCTCGATGGACAGCTAGACAACGGCAGAAGCAGAGATTATCATTGTAAACTTTAGAATGGGAATCGGTTTGAAGGATATTAATACCTTGATTTGATGCAATGTAGTGTGGGATATCTAGCAGACACCCTATAGGATAATCTTGAAGTTTATAAACATAAACACTCGTACTGACTAAGGCTTCCAAGGTGTATTTGGTTGTCTCCCTATTTTTGTCTGCATAACCTAATATATCACTTTCATTTATTCAATCTACAAACGTTTCAAAGTCATTTCTGTTGTTAACTAACAAGGGTTTGTCTAACCCTGTCGCGTTATTTGAGCTTGCGTGAAAGTAACGCAGCCCCTGTGTCTCTCTATGTCTTAAAACTAGATGATTACTATAATTTTAGGTTACACAAATAACACGTGGATACTAAAAAACTAACTTTTCGAAAATAGGTTACTAAAATAACACGTGGATACTAAACAACCAACTTATCGAAAATAGGTTACTAAAGTAACATACTATAACATTAAAGATCTAAGATAACACTTACTTTTATGTGTTTGAAGGTACCCCAAACTTTATTTTAGACATCCCCATTGCAACAAATTTACATTAAAAACCACTTTTAGGATTTTACCCCCTAATCATATTTTGAGGGTTACGCCCATGGAATCGATAAAAAGCGTTAATTTAGCACGCAGGCTTACCTAAAACTTTATTTTAGACATCCCCACACCAAAAATTTACTTAAAAATCACTTTTGAAATTGTTACCCCTTTACCATTTTTGAGGGTTACGCCCATAAAATCGGTAAAAATCGTAAATTTTCTTCTCTAGGCATACCCCAAACTTTATTTTAGACATCCCCATTGCAAAAATTTACATTAAAAACCACTTTTAGGATTTTACTCCCTTATCATTTTTTGAGGGTTACGCCCATGGAATCGATAAAAAGCGTTAATTTAGCACGTAGGCTTACCTAAAACTTTATTTTAGACATCCCCACAACAAACATTTACTTAAAAATCACTTTTGAAATTGTTACCCCTTTACCATTTTTGAGGGTTACGCCCATGGAATCAATAAAAATCGTAAATTTAGCACGTAGGCTTACCTAAAACTTTATTTTAGACATCCCTACACCAAAAATTAACTTAAAAATCACTTTTGAAATTGTTACCCCCTTACCATTTTTGAGGGTTACGCCCATGGATTCGATAAAAATCGTAAATTTATCACGTAGGCTTACCTAAAACATTATTTTAGACATCCACACACCAAAAATTAACTTAAAAATCCCTTTTGAAATTGTTACCCCCCCCCCCCCTTACCATTTTTGAGGGTTACGCCCCTGAAATAGATAAAAATCGTAAATTTAGCACGTAGGCTTACCTAAAACTTTATTTTAGACATCCCCACACCAAAAATTAACTTAAAAATCGCTTTTGAAATTGTTACCCCCCTTATCATTTTTGAGGGTTACCCCCCCCATACATAATATTTGACACCCCTACATATCAAATTCCAACAAAAAATCAACAAAAAACTAGTAGTAGTCAAGGTGGTTTTGAGCTACGATTTGGTGCAGCCCGATACAGGCATCGTCCGCGTAGTATGAACGGCTCAAAAACCCACTTGTCCACTACTAGTTTTTTGTTGATTTTTTGTTCGAATTTGATATGTAGGGGTGTCAAATATTATGTTTGGGGTATGCCTTGAGGTTATATTTCAATTTTTTATCGAATTCAGGGGCGTAACCCTCAAAAATGGTAGGGGGTAACAATTTCAAAAGTGATTTTTAAGTTAATTTTTGGGGTGGGGATGTCTAAATTAAAGTTTTAGGTAAGCCTACGTGCTAAATTTACGATTTTTATCGATTTCAGGGGCGTAACCCTCAAACATGGTAAGGGGGTAACAATTTCAAAAGTGATTTTTAAGTTAATTTTTGGTGTAGGGATGTCTAAAATAAAGTTTTAGGTAAGCCTACGTGCTAAATTTACGATTTTTTTTGATTCCATGGGCGTAACCCTCAAAAATGGTAAAGGGGGTAACAATTTCAAAAGTGATTTTTAAGTAAATGTTTGGTGTGGGGATGTCTAAAATAAAGTTTTAGGTAAGCCTGCGTGCTAAATTAACGCTTTTTATCGATTCCATGGGCGTAACCCTCAAAAAATGATAAGGGGGTAAAATCCTAAAAGTGGTTTTTAATGTAAATTTGTTGCAATGGGGATGTCTAAAATAAAGTTTGGGGTATGCCTAGAGTGAAAATTTACGATTTTTACCGATTTTATGGGCGTATCCCTAAAAAATGGTCAGGGGGTAAACTCATAAAATTGCCATCATACGTCAAAATCTTTTTTTAGAAACTCCACGGGCAATGCGTCAGCGGTCAAAAACTATTTTTAGTAACACATCCGGTATTGCCTCAGAGGTCAGTTCTATTTTTAGTAACACCTCTAGGGTTTCAAGTGTATATATCTGAGAAGCTTGTAATCAGACATACGCTTACAGTTGTTGACGATGGATGTGTCTCGTATCTTCAAACACATAAAAGTAAGTGTTATCTTAGATCTTTAATGTTATAGTATGTTACTTTAGTAACCTATTTTCGATAAGTTGGTTGTTTAGTATCCACGTGTTATTTTAGTAACCTATTTTCGAAAAGTTGGTTTTTTAATATCCACGTGTTATTTGTGTAACCTAAAATTATAGTCATCATCTAGTTTTAAGACATAGAGAGACACAGGGGCTGCGTTACTTTCACGCAAGCTCAAATAACGCGACAGGGTTAGACAAACCCTTGTTAGTTAACAACAGAAATGACTTTGAAACGTTTGTAGATAGATTAAATGAAAGTGATATATTAGGTTATGCAGACAAAAATAGGGAGACAACCAAATACACCTTGGAAGCCTTAGTCAGTACGAGTGTTTATGTTTATAAACTTCAAGATTATCCTATAGGGTGTCTGCTAGATATCCCACACTACATTGCATCAAATCAAGGTATTAATATCCTTCAAACCGATTCCCATTCTAAAGTTTACAATGATAATCTCTGCTTCTGCCGTTCTCTAGCTGTCCATCGAGGTGCCTCCTAGGTTTCTGCCCTTGCCTCCTAGGTTTCTGACCTTGCCTCCTAGGTTTCTGCCCTTGCCTCCTAGGTTTCTGCCCTTACCTCCTAGGTTTCTGCCCTTGCCTCCTAGGTTTCTGCCCTTGCCTCCTAGGTTTCTGACCTTGCCTCCTAGGTTTCTGACCTTGCCTCCTAGGTTTCTGACCTTCCCTCTTTGGTTTCTGACCTTCCCTCCTTGGTTTCTGACCTTCCCGCCTTATTTTTTGCCGTACAGAGGACGACTTTTAAATTGACGAAGACAACTTTTGAATTGACAAAGACAACTTTTGAAATAGCATATGAGGGACAAAAGTTCCGATAGGTGACCATGTCCTTTCTGACCTTCCCTCCTTGTTTTCTAACACAGCTTCCTAGATTTCTGACCTTCCCTCCTTGTTTTCAGCCTTTGCTTCCTAGTTTTCTGTCCTTGCCTCTTAGGTTTCTGCCCTTGCCTCCTAGGTTTCTGCCCTTGCCTCCTAGGTTTCTGTCCTTGCCTCTTTGGTTTCTGCCCTTGCCTCCTAGGTTTCTGACCTTGCCTCCTAGGTTTCTGACCTTGCCTCCTAGGTTTCTGAACTTCCCTCTTTGGTTTCTGACCTTCCCTCCTTGGTTTCTGAGCTTCCCGCCTTGTTTTCTGCCGTACAGTGGACGACTTTTAAATTGACGAAGACAACTTTTGAATTGCCAACGACAACTTTTGAATTGACAAAGACAGCTTTTGAATTGACAAAAGACAACTTTTGAAATAGCATATGAGGGACACAAGTTCCGATAGGTGACCATGTCCTTTGACAATCCATCGTATCAGTTCTGTTGTAATCGGAAGAGAATTTGGAGAGTGGTTACTAAAAGAAGGTGGTTCGGACAATTTTTTTTTCTAGACCTCTCTCTTGACGGGTAATGTGTCTCGCGCCTTCAAACACATAAAAAGTAAGTGTTATTTTAGTTCTTCTTTATTATTATAGTGTGATACTTTAGTAACCTAATTTGTGAATCTCGTTGATCGCATTTACTGGTTTTATTTCCTTGTAATGTTTATTGTTCGTTATTCTTTAGTTGCAATGTTTCAATTTTATTTTCTATAGATGCCTAACACTTGTCATCTGTGCTCCAAAACTTTCAACCGGAGCCGAGACATAAAGCGACATGTTGTTAGTGTACATATGCGTCCGGAATACAAATGTGATGTTTGTGAACATGGTTTTCCAACATTTAAAATAATAATTTTTTAGGATAGGTAAAGAGAGAGAGAGAGAGAGAGAGAGAGGAAGAAAGGTAGAATGGTAGGAGAGAAGTCTAGTAGGGGTTAGAAGAAAGAGAGCGAGAGAGAGAAGTATATGAGAAAGAAGGCGAGATGCTAGGTATAAATGGCGAGAATAATCAAGTGTTACAATAGGAGGGACGCTAAAAATATGAAGGAGGGCGGGGGAGGTAAAGGGAGAGGCGGAGGGTGGACTGATAGGTTAGAAGTCTAAGAGAGGATAGGGGAGAAAGAGGGAGAGGGAGAGAGAGAAGGAAGGCGAGATGATAGGGATAAATGGTGAGAATGAGTAAGTGTTTCAATGGAGGGAAATCTAGACTGGAATAGTAGAGAGAGAGAGAGAGAAATTTAGGGGAGCTAAGTAGAGCTAATGGGTTTAAATGGAGAGAATGAGTAAGTGTTACAATGGAGGGAAGTCTACGACGGAAGTTAAATGTACGATGGAGGGTGGAATGTTAGGAGAGAGAGAGAGAGAGAATGAAAGCTGGCATGGTAAGAGAGACGTCTAGGAGTGAGAGAGAAGTCTAGTGAAAGAGAGAGATAGCGAGAGAGAGAGAGAGATGGAGAGGGAGAGAGAATGATCGAGAGCGAGAGAGAGATAGCGAGAGAGAGAGAGAGAGAGAGATATCGAACCACTAACACCGAGGAACATATTTACACTACCAGCTTAGACTAACCAGTAATCTCTAACTGTTTCACCCTTATGCTTCATTTATGGTACAACGCTAAGCAGACACCCAACTACATAGCTACAAATATTTTCTAACGTCTACCTGGCGCGATAGCGTCCCACCGAACCGAGATAATCCCCGATCCGATAGCACGCTGTCCGAACCACTCGAGATAATCCCCGAGGGGTCACCCGCCGACACGCGATCCGCCCCGAGGTCACCACGCCGACCGCACGAGCCAAGCCGGAGCGCCGAGGGGTCACACCGCCCCGCCGCGTGAGGGGTCACACCGCCGCACGACCGATTAACTCCCCTTGTCTCTCGTGTACATTAGGCGTAAAATACGCCTACTATATTTCTTTGTTAGGTTTCCGGTTGTTTCCAAAAGAAAAAGAGGAAGACCCAGGGAGACACTGAGAAGAACATTGATGAGAGAGGCAAGAGCAGCAGGAATCGGCTCCCTCAATGAGATAGAACTGCTTGCACAGAACAGAGACAGATGGCGAGATTTGATAAAATATCTTTAAAAGAAAACTGCTAGAACAAAAATTCATATAGGAGAAGGTGTATCTTGGTCTACGCCCTATGGGCCGGTTACGGCTCGAAAGGTCAATAGATAGATATTTCTTTGTTAATTTACGCCTAAGTACGGGTCAAATATAACATTGTATACTACTTGCGTGCCCTCACACAAGTCTGGAAATACAGGAAGCTATCACTAGATTGGGTTTGACTGTATTCCCCGATCCACAATACAGCCCTGATTTAGCACCCTCTGATTTCTATCTCTTTGGTCCACTTAAAGATGCTCTCCGTGGAACAAGGTTTGAAGATGATGGAGTGATTCAAGCAGCTAAGAAATAGCTACACGATCAAGACAGAGACTGGTACAGGCTAGAAATGTATGCACTTGTTGGCGTAAAGTTGTACAAGAGGATGGGAATTATGTTGAATGATACCGATGTTTATATGACATATCCATATATACTGTGTAAAAATGTCATACTTTTTGAATTAGCGGTTCCCGGGGAAACCGATGTGGTGCATTAATTTCTGAATATACTAAGTAATTATCAGCCTCTTTTATATTTGTTTACTCTGTTTGCTTTCATTTCTTGCGTTTTAGTTTTATTCACATTACAATTGCTGTTTCTAGGTTAGGATTATTTCTATCAAAGCACATTATACCAATTTTTTTAGTATAGACTACAGACAAGATATCTCCACTCATTGTTATTATTGGACATATTCTCTCTCTACTTCCCTCCAGTCTAGTCAGATGTTCTTGAGGGTTTTCATTATATCTCTTCTCCGACTATTATTGGCCATTCCCTGCTTTATGTGCCTGTAGGTTTAATGTTATTTGTGGCTGTCTTATTATTCTGGCATCAGTATGTTGCTTTCTTAGTGTGTATCCAACCAATTTTCATTTAATATTCATAAGTTTTTGCTTGATTGGTACTTGTTTTGTTCTTTCCCAGATATCTTCATTTCTGATCTTGTCACACTGTCTGAACTTTAGAATTTTCATAAATCAGTTGTTTACAAATATTTGTAATCTTTGTTTAGTTATATTATTCAACATTTTTGTCCCTGAGCCATATAATTAAATAGGATTTACATTTGTATTAAATATTCTTATCCTGGTGCTTATTTTTTTTTTTTAAATCTTTTTTTTCGTCCATTTTTCTTTAAGTTGGATGAAAGCTATTCTTGCTTTGTTTACTCGTTTCTGAACTTCTCTCTCCGCTCCTCCTTCTTATCGATAATCTACGTATGAAAAGCGATTCACTCCCTCGATTTGAGCTGCTTTATTTTCTGCAGAGTTATGTCATTTATGTCAAATATCATTATTTTTTTCAATATTAGTATATTATTCCAATTTTGCTGAATTGATGCTTAGTTCCAGTAGCTTGTCTTTCATTTGGTTATGGCTAACTGCAAGGAGTGAAATGTTACTGACACAATTTAAGTGATCCATATGGTTCCAAAGTGTCAATTGAATTATTTTGCCCTGCAAGATGGCTTTCATAATCCAATCGATTGCCAAAAAAACCCAGGAATAATAATGACTATTTTATATCATTCTGTCAGTGAGATTTCTGCTCAATATGGCGGATAGGTGACAGGGAGCAGTTGAGACACTGTCTGAAAAGTGTTCCTTGTTGCAGTTTCCTCATATCCCAAGTTAGGTTTGCAGCCGGAGCTATTGAATTGAGTGCCCTACGTGCACACCGTGATCTGTGTGTTTCATCCATATTCCGATTGCTTACGATGAATGAAGATATCGTATGACCAAGGACAGTTCAGATGCGTTCACTGCCGGTTCTATAATACTCTTAATGTCTTTTGATATATGCTGTGTTTGCTACGATGGGGGCTGCAACTGCCTTTCTTTGTTTGGATATTCGATGAGATGTTAATTCAGATGATTCCACTGGCACAGGCGGTTGAGCAATTATGGATTTTCATTCGTTTGCAGTGATACCGGGGCCTTCGAATAACCATAACAACCATTCTGTCAGTGACTTATCATGTAATATCTTACATATTGATTCTTTATTCATGGCTTATATGAGGCTGCTGATTTTCTATAGAATTTCATAATGCTTTAGTAGTTTTCACAGTCTTTTTAATATCCTATCTATCTATTGACCTTTCGAGCCATAGCCGGCCCATAGGGCGTAGACCAAGATACTCCTTCATCTGAATTTTTGTTCTAGCAGTTTTCAATTCTTTTAAAGATATTTTATCAAATCTCGCCATTTCTCTCTGTTCTGTGCTAGCAGCTCTATCTCATTGAGGGAGCCGAATCCTGCTGCTCTTGCCTCTCTCATCAATGTTCTTCTCAGTGTCTCTCTGGGTCTTCCTCTTTTTCTCTTACCTGTTGCTTCCCATATGAGGGCTTGCTTTGCTATTCAGTTATTATCTCTTCTCATCACATGTCCAACATATGACCATCGTCTTTTCTTTATTACTGAAGATATTAGTGGTTGATTGGCGATTTCTCTAATTTCCTCGTTTGTTTTTAATTCGTTCCACGCTATACCAAGTATTTTCCTTAGACATTTATTTTCGAATGCGTTCAACTTTGTTTCTATATCTCTTGTTGTTTTCCAGCTTTCACACGCATACGTAAGGGTTGATAGTACATTTGATTTGAATAGTCTAAGTTTTGTGTTTGTGCTGATAAGTTTTGATTTCCACAACTTTTCAAGGCTTCTGAAAGACATTGCTGCTTTAGCTATTCTGATTCTAATTTCTTTGCTTGTATCCCCTTCTCGATCAATGTAACTTCCAAGATAGATAAAGTAATCGATCTCTTCTGCTGGTTTGTTTTCCATGTATATTTTGTCGTCTGTTGGAATTAAACTTTTCATGACTTTAGTCTTTTCATGATTGATCTTAAGCCCAATTTTGCTGGCTATTGATGATAATTCATTTGTTTTTTCCTGCATCGTTTTTAAATGGCTGGTGATGGGAACTATGTCATCTGCAAAGTCGAGGTCCTCCAAATGGTCTCCTTGTATCCATTCGATGCCTTTATTACCAATGCTGCATTTCTTCATTATGAAGTCCATAACAATTCCAAATAACAAGGGCGATAAAATACATCCTTGTTTAACCCCAGTTTCTATTGGGAAACATTTCGCTCAGTTCTTCCTCTGTTCGAACTGCACATGTGTAACCATCATACAAGTCTTTAATAATATTTATGATTTTTTATGGTAAGCCATATTGCTTCAGGATTTTCCTCAAAGAATATCTATGAATACTGTCAAATGCTTTTTTGAAGTCGATGAAATTAAGTACAAAAGATTTTTTGCTTTTTAATGAGTTCCTCCAATATAAGTCGTAGAGTGAGCTTTTTAATATATCATCATCATCATCATGTACCCTGCCGGTTGGCGTAGGTGATCATGTCCCTCCACAATCTTCTATCTACAGTGCATCATATTAGTTCTGTTGTTGGCTGTTTTCCATGCCATGACACCAAGCTATCCAGTATTTTCTCTCTTTGTCGTCCGCGATCTCTCTTTCCTTTTATTTTGCCAGTTGTAACCAAGTATTCCAACTTTCCTCTTCTCATGATGTGCCCGAAGAATGTTGATTGCTTTTTTCTGATGTTTTTTAAGAGCTCCCTTTTTGTGTTGGCCTCTTTGAGAACTTCCTCATTGGTCTTTTTATCTGTCCAGGGAACTTTCAACATTCTTCTGAGAAATCCCATCTCTGTGGCCTCAAATCGTCTTTTCATTTGTTTGTCTACTGTCCATGATTCGCTTCCATAGGTCAGAATTGGTTCTATATAGCACCGATGAACTCTCTTTCTCATTTTTATTGACATAGATTTCTTGCATAAGATATTTTTCATTTTCTGAAATGCTATTTTGGCCTGAGCTATTCTGCTTTTTATTTCTGTGGTGCATCTCCCATTTGATGTAATTATTGTGCCCATGTATTTGAAACGTACTTGTTTCATATTTGTCTCGTTTATTTTTATGCTGCATGATGGTGATGATTGTTTCTTCGATATAACCATTGCTTCTGTTTTCTTACTATTCAGACTGAGACCTTTCTTGTTGCTTTCTTCTACTATTATGTCAATCATTTCTTGTAGTTCGTTCTGTCTCTGCTATTAAGACTGTGTCATTGGCATATCGCAAATTATTTATGTTGTGACCGTTGACTTCAATTCCTTTTTTGTCTACTATTGATCTCATAATATATTCGCTGTAAAGTGAAAACAAATCCGGTGACAGAACACAGCCTTGTCTGACTCTTTGTTTTATATATTGGAATTGTCCTGTTTGGTTGTTAATTCGTATAGCTGCTGTTTGTTGCCAGTACATGTTTTTTATGATTCGCAGATCCTTGCCATCAATGTTTAATTTCTCCAGCATATTGATTATTTCCACATGCTTTACTTTGTCAAATGCTTTCGTGTAGTCTATAAAGCACATATATAGATCTTTCTTTACCTCTATAGATCTTTCTATCAATGTCCTTAAGATGTATATTGCATTATTGGTGCCCTTTCCTTCCACAAATCCACATTGTTCCTCACTTATTTCTGGTTTTATTTTGTTCCTTACACGTCTCATGATTATTCTTAGTAATATTTTAGTCATATGGCTCATGAGACTAATAGTGCGATGGTCTTCACAATCAGTGGCGCCTGACTTCTTCGGTATGGCTACAAAGATAGATTTTAGTAGGTCTTCGGGTATGTGTCCAGTGTTATATATGTCATTGAGTAATTTTGTTATGACTTGTACTCCCAACTCTCCTAATGCATTTATCTCTTCGATTGTTATATTGTCAGGACCTGGAACTTTGCCTCTTTTCTTGTGTTGAATTGCGTTCTTCACTTCACTCTGCATTATTGGTGGTCCTGTGTCTTCATTTGAATTGTTCATTTCTGGTCTTTCATTATCATAGAGTTGACTGATATATTCTATCCATCTTTCCATTGTCTTCTCC
Source organism: Megaustenia siamemsis (assembly GCA_032433765.1). Taxonomy (NCBI): domain Eukaryota; kingdom Metazoa; phylum Mollusca; class Gastropoda; order Stylommatophora; family Ariophantidae; genus Megaustenia; species Megaustenia siamemsis. The sequence goes on along the minus strand of JAVIAB010000041.1, from coordinate 36,000,308 downwards.
TGTCCCATTATTATACTTCCTTCCTTTGATTTCACACATCCTGAAACTTTGACTTCTTTTCTTCCTGTTAATTCATTTAACTGATTGTGCATAAAATTTGGGTCTTTCTTTTGTTGTTTTTCCATTTCTTCACATTTCTGTTTTAACCATCCTTCCTTTGCTTCTCTGCACTTGTTTTGGATCTCTTTGTGCAATATTTTGTATGTCCGTTCTTCTTTCTTATGTTTTCTTCTTTCATACATTAGTTGTAATATTTCTTCTGTCATCCATTTCTTTTTGTTGATTCTTTTATCACTGGTATTACTTCTTTTGATGTTTGCTGAATCGATTGTTTGAGCATTTCCCACTGCTGCTGGATGTCCTGTATTTTCTCAATAGCACTATATCTATTTTGTACTATCATGCTGTACTTATCACTCATCTGTTACTCTTAGCATATCTAGTTCTAATTTTATATTTCTTGGTGATTTCTGTGCCTTCCGCAGTTTTATTCTTATCTTTCCAACTACTGGTACATGGTCACTATTACAATCTTCTCCTGGCCCTGTTTTAACAGACGTTAGCCCATTCCTAAATCTTCTCTGTACCAGTATAAAATCAATTTGTTTTAATATATACACTCTTAAAAACCTAATGATTGCCTATAAATATAATTATAAATATAATTATAACTATGATGTCATGGGGGATTCTGTAGGGGGATTGATCTTTCTTAAATGTGATTTAGAAAGGGTCCATGTTTGACTTATTGGTTATTATTGGTTATTGGTTATGGAAGGCCTCGGTATCACTGCAAACGAATTAAAATCCATAATTGCTCAACCGCCCGTGCCAGTGGAATCATCCGAATTACTAACACATCTCCCAAACAAAGAAAGGTAACTGTAGTCCCCATCGTAGCTGTCTCAGCACACGCCAAAAGACATAAGGCGAAACCGCGCAGAAAGTGAACACAGCCAACTGTTCCCTGTCATACGATATCATCATTCATCGTAAACAAGAGAGATATCGAAACAGGATCAAAACGGATGAGACACACAGCTCACGGTGTGCACAGAACACTTAACTCAGTAGCTCCTGCAACAAGCCGGACTTGGAATATGAGGAAACTGCAAGAAGGAACACTTCTCGGACATAGCCTTCAATGGTTCCTGCCGCCTATCCACCATATACCATGGAAGTTCGCGTCCTCCCGAAAATGATGATCGTCGTAGCACTTGATGATGTTAGGCCATCGTTGATGACTCCAATTCCAAACATATAGACACACAGTGGTGGTAAGTTATCATTTCCAATCCAACAGAAGCCACCTGACCTGTAGTTTGTAAAACCACAGAGAGAATATGATTTTGTGACCTTCACTGATTCACTCTTGGATGTGAATGTGTAGTTTACACAAGAGGAGAAGTTTTCAACTACAGTAATCCCATTTAAGGCAATTCTGGGATAGCAAGGCAAGTCTCCTTTATAGCAGCAGAACTTGATGTTCTCTGCTCCCTTCTTGTAGCTGCCGCCACACGATTCTGATGTCTCATTAACTTGGACATCATTCAAGAACAATGTCAGATTAACATTCCATAGATCTGGCTCTGCTGATGAAGTGCTTGGTGCAACAGTTGTATCAATCATACAGGAGGCTCCTGGTGCGTGGTCATTAATATCACAGACGGCATATGATGTTGTTATATTCAGTATTTCTTTCTGGGGTGTAAATATGTGACACACAAATGGAGAGTGGCTGTGGTCACAGTAATCCCATTAAAGGCAATTCTAGGGTAGCATGGCATAGCTGTTTCAGAACAGCACAATCCTATGATGTTTTCTGTGTTCGCTATAAAGCTGCTGCTGCTACACAATCCTGACCAATTATAGGTGTGGACATTATTCACTTGGAATGACAAAACTGCTTTGTTTACATCATAAACCTCTGGAAGCGAATCATTTATGGGACTAATAGTACAATTTATTCTTCCATCGGGGATATCTTCATTGAGTCCCCCCCCCCCTCAAAAAAAGGTCTTTGGTTAAAAGCACATATGCTTTTGAGTTAAACATAAAATGAGCCCACTTCATAGATTCAAAATGATCCTTGCCAATGCCATCCATTTGCACAAGTTAGGTCCTTAGCTACCAAGGTCACAAAAACAAAGCCATCAAAATAAAGACTTTATCTACAGCGCAGGTTAACGAACTGTGAACATACATTTATGTTCAAACTCTTGAATACATTTTCAAAAATCTGCCAACTCGCTGCAATAACAGATATCGTGGTTTTCAAAGGAAACATTGCTTAGTCCATGGCTCGAATATAAATAAGCTGCCATTTTGGTGCGTCCCATGAAGTTTGACTTTCATAGCACAAAGTTGGTATGAAAATGCTATTTATCATTTGTTGTTTAGCTGGCATACAAATGTTTGGATGTCTTAACAATGGTGAAAGCTGGTATATGACAACATTTGCTTTTTGTATTCTCATGTCAATTTCCCTGTCTAGTTTTCCATCTTCTGTGAACATTGTGCCTAAAAACTTGAATTCTTCTACTTGTTTTATTTCTTTATCTTTAATATTAATGTTTAATGGATGTCTTAATTTGCTTATTCTTATAGCCTCTGTTTTTGCTGTGTTAATTTTCATACTGTAGTTTGTGCAGCTTTCATCTAGAGATGTTAAATGCTGTTGCAGCAGGTTTTCGTTCTCATATATTAGGCATTGGTCATCTGCGAAGAGTAGCTCGTTGATGTTGGAGTTTTCTACCTCTATGTTATTATTTGATTTTTCCTTATTGTTAGTTGTTTCCTGATTTATTTTGTCCATATATATGATGAAGAGGAGTGGTGAGAGGACACATCCTTGTCTTACACCTGTTGTAACCTGAAACCATTCTGACAGACCTTCCGATGTTCTAACGGCACTTTGACTGTTTTTATATAATGTCATTATATTATCTAGTAGTCTACTTATTCGCACAAACTGTAAGAATAAATCACAAATAAATCCGTTCGAAATAACACAAGAACTCTTGAATTTCTTTCACTACGGCATCGAAATTCACTTATATCTTAAATTTGACCTCCATCGAAAATTGTATCGTGTTGTCAGCACAGTCACACACCGGAAGTCCCAGGTGATTTGGCCACCTGGTCAGAATGAATCCTTATCAATCACCATCAAGGGCGTTCTTCTCGAGAATGCATGGAAAAAGACCAAGAGGAAGACCCAGAAGAAGATGGATAGATGCAGTGACAGAGACATGTTAACAAAGGAAAGTCACTAATTCAGACAGTTCGAGCAGCTCAAGAACGACAAATGATATAAACCACGACACCTTTTAGGTATCAGTGAAAAGAGAAAAGAGGAAGAAGAAAGAAGATCAAGTATATTTTCTTCCCTGATATATTCAATATATCTGTTGGTGGTTATTATTTCAGGATATTCATGAAATATTCCACCCATATTTTCATCTGTTTTGATATTAATACTTTGCATCCTTTGCTCATGGTGAGCTGATCTATCCCACAAGATAAATTTGATAAGTTGCATTTTTGTATCTACCCATGTTGAAGACGGATGTGCTGGTTGAAAGTGAAGATAACGCGGCTATAGTAAATGTAAGTACATCCGCGATCACATGTAAACAAAGAAAAAAAAATTTAGCAATATGTTTATATTATTGATTTTACAGATTTTATCAATTGTAATTTAAATAAAACAACTTTTGTGCGTGTTATTTTCATGTGTTGCCATGTTGCTCTATTATTGCTAACTATGGTTTACCACAAATATTGGTATTGATTTCTTAATTTTCTCCTTCAGCATTCTGGATACCATGATTAGTTAATATACATAGAAAGACGACCCGTCTTCCCATGACAATCCATGAATTTAGTCGTTAGCATGAGGTCATCACAATTACTACACAATATGTAAATTGTCAAATTTGGGGCTGATTGCTTCCGGCCGGGTCATGATTCACAGGAGTAGTACCAATGAGCATGTTCATTAACTTCCATTTTCATTTCTGTGTACCCTCGCCGATCAGGCTGATACGCTTCATTTTCAGAGGTTGGCTGGAATGTCCGAATTTTTTTCATTTCTGAATGATGTCTTCTTTTTGCTTTTTGCTGTCCTGCCCTTATGGATTGTTTCCAAATTCTGCCTTTTACCGTTTATGACTTTGTTTAGCATTTGAACGCATGTGTGGATATTAATAATGCGATCAAAATATGAATGTACTTGGGAAGATTTTGAAAGTTGATGAACGATCAGATACATTAACTTTGAGGTTAAAGCAAAAATAGATAAACACAAACACCGTTTACACATTCATTCAATACAACTTTGCTCATATACTTTATTATGTTGACTATTATTACGAACACCTTTTTAATTCACTTTTTATCGTGTTTGCTCTAAAACTTTTACTTGGTAGCTTCTTGCTGGACTTGCGCCACATAGATATAGTTCAACAATATTCTGTTGCACTCAATGTTTACTTAATATTCTCATCTAGTATCGAGAAAATGCATTTAAAATCGAGTGAAAAACAAGTCATATTTATATATTCTTGCTAAGGTACGTATGATACAGAGTAAGGAATGTATAGTATGTATCATGGGAATCTATACTCGTAAAAGTTCACTTTAGGCAGATGTACAGTACATTTCAATCAAATGCACACGCAAAATATATGTAACATAACAGTTAGTGAAAAAAAATAGTATGATAAAAATATATGCACAGAAAAAAGCAGAAAAGTACATTAAAAATGTAAATTTAAAATAGTTTGTAGAACTTTATTCAAACTGAAAACATAATACTGTGCGTCAACACTCACCACAGAACTGAGTGTAGTTTCTACTGATCTTGTGTTTTAACACCACTAATTTCATGTCTAGTTAACTTGAACGATCAGCTGTTTAATATCACTAATGTTATGTCTAATTAACTTAAACGATCTACTGATTTATTATAATTAATTTCATGTCTAATCAACATAAGTGATCTGCTGTTTTAATTGCGCCAATGTCAGGTTTATTTAGGAAATTACGTTAGGCCAACTTCACACAAAAAATTGCCCACCTTTTTTTTTTCTTTACTCATAGAATAATGATGCAGTTTTCTGTAGAGTCATGATAGATTTGGTTTGCTTGATTGTCGTCTAATTGCATGTTTTTTTTTAAAATTTCATCGACATTGTTAATTTTCAGTGTTAGTTTTTGTTTATTTAAAAAATTATGTTTTTTTTTACATACACGTCACAGAAGTTGTTCTTTTCATTCACGTTTTTGATTAAACTGACTTTGTTCCGGAATGTGTACAAACTCATAGGATGTCTATCATGTACTAATTCCTGTGATTAATTTGCTGTCCTCGATATATGTAGACAGCAGAACAACTTTCTAATTTATACACCCTAGTATACGCTCATTGGACATTGTTTTGATAATATGCTCGAAAGAGAGCATGAATTGTCTAGGACAGGGATGGCCAATTTCTTTCAAATGGTGGGCCACTTCTTTATTATATTTTTTTGTGGCGGGCCACACACATAACAACATCAATACAAATAAACTTGGCATTTGTTTTAAGGTAATATTCTTTGTTATTTATCAGCATTATTTGCTTACATAAATCATTTTGTTGCAACAGAGCCTAGATGATTTATAAAAATGAATAAAAGTTGCTATTTATATTGTTTAACAAAAAGGTTTAGGTAGGTCATTTTAAAGTTGACATGTAACAAACCTATATGAGAACAATGTGGACGTTCATGTGCAGCAACAAGTTCATCAAAGTCAATGTGTAAAGATGATGGATGATGATATTCGTAATAAATCCTGAAGATGGCCATCAGTGAGTCGGTTTCTTTGTGACGATTTAATCGCCTTCATTGTTGAAAAAGCGCATTCACACATATATATATGTGTGTATGTGTGTGTGTGTGTTTGTGTGTGTGTGTGTGTGTGTGTGTGTGTGTGTGTGTGTGTGTGTGTGTGTGTGTGTGTGTGTGCGCGCTTGCGAACATAGAAGTAATTTTCAAACTGAAATCACTCAATGCAGGATATTTTTCCCGTGGCACAAGTTTCCAAAAGTCAACTCCTGTCTCCATCCTTGATTGGAAAAAGGGGTCCCTTTGGAGGTTACATAACTCCAACTGAAAAGTGTCATGTTGTTGGAAAATGTCACACTTCATAGGGTTGTTAAACAATGCCAGTTCTGGTCGTATACCACTGAAGTCAGAAAATCGTACATTGAATTGCTCCAATAGTTTGTCTAACATTAATACAGAAAATTTGAAATCAGTGTCACTGCGCTCCTCAATCAATTCTTTGCACGAAGAAAAATGAATGAAGTTTTCTTTGGCCAGGGTAAATCTAAAAACTTTTAGTTGACTTATAAATCCATCTAGGTGTCCTACCAACTCTGAGACTGTTTGGGAACGTCCCTGTAGCTTCACGTTGAGTTCATTCATGTGCTGGGTGATATCAGTTAAAAAGGCCAATACGCTGTTAAAATGTGGATCAGACATTTTTGTGATCAGTTCTTTGTTTATATCATGTTTCTCTAAAAACTGCTTTATCTCGTTTTCAAAGCAAAAAACTGCCTCAAACAATTCCCTCTGCATAGCTAGCGTTCTTGTGTGTAGAGCACCAAATCGCCATATTCCGCCTCAACTTCTGATAGAAAATGTATAAACTGTCGGCGTATCAAAGCCCGATTCCCGCCTTTTATTAAATTCACATACTTTATTACAGTTTTCATAACATCCTCCACGTCTAGAATCTTGCCACACAGCGCCTCCTGGTGTATAATGCAATGTAATGCTGTGCAATGGATTCCAGCCTTCCTTTATAATCCAACTAAACCTGTTTGAGTACCACACTTTGACTTTGCGCCATCTGTCACTATTGCTGAAAGTCTGTTTATATCACCGATACCGTTAACAACTTTCATAACATCCTTGTGTCATAAATGTCTTGACCTTTGGTCGTATTATGCAATGAATTATAAAGCTAGTAGCTCTTCATTGATAATAAAGTCTTTTGAAACAGTTCTTATGAAAATTAAAAGTTGTGCTGATATGTCAGTAGATTCATCCAAAGCCAGAGAAAAGTAAGCAGAATTTGTAACGACACTCTACTAGATATATGAGAACTTATTTCCTCAACCCTTATAGTGACTGTCTGTTTTGATAGTGGAACGCTCTCAAAATGACGTTTTTTTCACAAATGCACGCGCCATGTTAATAGAACAACGCTTTACGAAGTCACCGTCACATAATGATTTTTTAAATTTCGCTATCTCTGCACTTACAACAAACGATGGCATTAAGGAACTTGTTTGTATTGTTGTTAGAATTTGTAAAAACAGATTTCTGAGCACTTACCTTTTTCTTCAAATCACACAAGTATAGAACGTATTGTACCAATGTAGTCCTTGTATTTAGCGGCGTGGTGCTGTATGTAATGCCGTTTAAGATTGTACTCTTTATTTACAGACAACACTTGCAAACACACAAGGCACTGCGGTTTGCTATCCTGATTGTTGATAAATAAAAAATCATGTTCCGATTTCTCATGAAAAAAATCTGATTTTTTTCATTTAATTGACATTTATTGCTCATATTATACCACGACCGAAGTAACAGACAATTAATGCAATTGGCAATAACCAAATAAAATTAGGAGAAATACCTCTACTAGACGTACAATCTTACATATATCTAGGAAGTAATATAGATAAAGAGGGAGGAACAGAAAATTATACCAAAATAAGGATATCAAAAGCAAGAGGAGCTTTCGTTGCACTGGGAAACATGTGGAAATCCAACGAAATTAGGCTAAATTGAAAAATAAAAATTTTCAACTCAAATGTCAGGTCGGTCCTATTATATGGCTGTTAAACATGGAGAACAACAAAATCGACAATCATGAAGATACAGACTTTCATTAATGGATGCTTACGCAGAATAAAAGAATGGAAATGGCAGGACAAAATCACTAACATTGAATTATGAAAATGTGCCAGTCAAATACCTGTTGATAAAGAGATACAGCGAAGACGATGGCGCTGGATAGGACACACACTGAGGAAGTCAACTGAGAGTATTACATAACAGGCCCTTTTTTGGAATCCCCAGGGGAAAAGACAAAGAGGAAGACCAAGGAATTCTTGGAGAAGACAGATAGAAGCAGAGATGAAGATGATGGGGAAAACATGGAATGATCTAAGAAGAATGACAAAAAACAGATCGACTTGGAAAGTGTTTGTTGAAGACCTATGCTCCACTGGGAGCTAAAAAAGGTAGAAGAAGAAGAAGCAACAGACAATGAAAACACAGATTACAACAATAGCACTGATTCCTGTTAAAATGGAACTGTTCACTGTAACTCGACAAAATCAGAATGATCAGATCGGATATCGGATATATAATTTTGACTGATGAAAAGAGGATTGGAGAGAAAGAAACTGAAAGTAAAATAATTGTGGGGTGAATGTGTTGGGGAGGAGGAGATGGGTGACTGACAGTATTTCTTGGCGGAAACTGTTTGAACTCGCCGAACCGAGAGTCGGTTCAAGAACCATTCGTCGGCTTCTTCCTTTGTTTCTGTCGATCGCAGGATGATCAAACGGAAAAAAATGATGGGTCGGGAATGACAGGAAGGCGACGTTAAACTAACTACTAGATTGTTCCGAGTGTTAAACATAGGTATACTTGTACTATTATTCTTCTTTGATTTACCTCGGATATCTCCACCAATAATTATACTTTATTTTAAACAAACTACTAGGGAATATTTGAGTTAGCTTTCTCCACGGTAGAAGTTAATGTAAAAAATTTTTAATCAATTTTACCCAGGACATTTTGCTCAATGCAACCTGATTTTATTTTTTAGCCGCCGCGGGCCAATAAAAAGGACGCCGCGAGTCAGTTACGGCCCGCGGACACCTTATTGGCCATCCCTTGTATAGGGCATTAGTTTAATCATTACAGTGTATTATTACACGTTATAATAGTGACGATGCCTTAGTTAGGGATACATTAAAAACAGTCCATTAAAAATAATTAACAAGCCATATTTTGCTGTAAATTATTATTATATAATTTTTCAAGGACTTTAACAGTGCCGACAACTTACACGTGAAATGCATCAGTGACAGGATGCATTTTTTAACTGTTTTTTTTTTTTTCAAATCTGGATGGTCGACAAATTTTTTTTGCCTACATCAAAGTTTGAATTGGTGTAAGCTCAGTTGTCCGTGCTCTATCTTTTCCTCTCTGAAATCCCTAAGCATGAAATAATGTGTAATCTACTGTTTAAAATGTTATACACCGCCGACGTATATGATAGAGCATTTTTTTTTATATTTGAAGTTAACGTTTGTATTATCTTCCGCTGCAGCAAACATCAACATGAAATGGACAAGATTTTGCCGAATGTTACTTTATATTTCCTAATCCTTAGAATGAAAACATCATTCAGCACATTTAGAACACTTATTACGTGGTAAAATATTAGGACAAATTCAATTAAAACATTTTTTTAAGCTGAAAACCTTTAACAATTAGAGAAAAACAGTAGAAACATGTCCTATAAAAATATTTAGCAGAGGTAAATGATTTATAGTTTCTAAAACAAAGAAAGATCACTTGTAGTAACAAAATAACAATAATTCGCTTATCAGACCAATGCTTCTCACGTAACAACAGATATTTCTCTGCTTGAGAAAATATTTGAAGACAAAAATTATTGGATTGATGGCAAAAGGGAAGTACAAAAATAAATAAATAAATAAAAATAAAAGAGAATGGAAGAAAATAAATGTGAACACAACTAACCTATCGGGAAAAAAAATGAAAATAACAGCAAAAAAAAAATAATAAATGTAGTAAAAGAAACAAAAATATGGAGGCGTGACAAAAAGATGTTTGGTTTTAAAACAAATGGCATGCAAAGGCAAGGTGAATTGAACAATATTTTTTTTAAATCAGGATTAGCGAAATATCAAACACCACACAAACTACATACATTTGTGTGTGAAGCAAACTGGTGAGCTCTCTCCTGTACATTCTATTTTCCCTTGAGGTTGAAGGAGCAAGAGAGAAAAGAACCGAACGAAATATAATAAGTTTGAAATGGTGTCTATAAAAGTGAGTATCTGATTAAATGGTATTATCAAAAAACAAAAGAATCTTGAGAGAGGGATTGTTAAAAGATAACCATTAGCAGTGGCAGCAGATTAAAAGAAGAAAGGTTGCTAAAAATGTTTACATTTGAAAGCAATGGGATATTCCTGTTATCATAAACCATCTATGCAAATGCTGCAAATCATGTCCATTTTGATCCGAACATCGTCTTGTTAGTGTAATTTCCTCTCCTTCATTCAGCAGTTAACAGATATATTCATCTTGTTTGCATAACGAGATGTGTTACACCCGGCTGTTCACGTATACATCTCCAGCACTGTTATTTCGCACTGTCTTCAAGCCTTTGCTTTTCTATGATCATTCTATTAGGCACATTTGATCGTAAAATATAGCTGTCTCTTCTAGGTAGGCAGTTTCACATGACTAAGAAAAATTTCCCATTAGGTTTGTTTAACAAATATTCTTTCTCTTAGTCAAATTGTTTGCAAGGATTATAATGCTCCACCACCATGGATTTTTTGTTGGATTTTCTTCCAGGCCTTTGCTTTACCAGAATGTGTTCTTAGTTGTGCAACAGATGTAAACATTTATTTCATCTCTGAGTCTCGAGTCTTCAGCTAGTCAAAGAAACACTCCCAGTGAAATTAGAATGTTAGTTTGATTCTCTGATATTTACAAATATTTTATATTTTAGGTACTCTGAAATCTGCATTACAAAGTGTCATATTTTTACAAATAATAATATACAATAGTAAAATGCATTTATTTTAATGTATCGCCGAAATGCAGAGGATTTATTTGAAACTGCGTGAAAACCGTCAACAGTTGAGATCGCCGTCCACGTCAACATCAGCATTGTCATCTGTATCTCTGTGACATCTAAAGTTCGGCGCCTCTGGTGACGTCTCGAAGCTGCGTTCACATCTGACGTAATAAATTTAGCAATTGATTATAAATTTATAAGCTACTTTCATTATCTAGTCATTATGTATAAACTGCATTATGTGCATTACTTAAACATCTAGTTTCCATTTTGGTGAAGATACGTAGTACATATACAAATAGGAGATACAATGTGAGTCCTTTGAAAAGTTTGACGCTTAATAGCTTTACGATCCTTCTTAGACACGGATATCCTAGAAATGTCGCTCTATGTGCCAACTTCTGCTGAAAGAAACAATACATACATAGATAGTCAGAAAAGAGATAGAGAGAAAGAGACGCAGACAGAGTAGGCAGACATGATATTAAGATATATTCAAGATATATATATATATATATATATATATATATATATATATATATATATATATATACTCTGTAGTGAAATACTTTAAACAGACAATATAGAAATTGCACTTTAAACCATGTTATTTGCAGTAAAGGCATCAGTATTATACCCTTAAAGACGTTAATGTTGGAAGGCGATTGTTCTCTTTCAAATAATACTTTTAAACAATAGTGATTCTTTCTTTGTTTGGAACCTTCAATGCGATGAGATGTTAATTCGGATAATTCCGTTGGCACGAGAGATGGAGCAAATATTGATTTTAATTTGTTTGCAGTGATGCCGGGGCATTTGACTAACTATATCTGCGAGTATAACTAGTGATTCTTGCAACTAATAAAATGACAATTTGCGCGCTGAACTTTATTACTTGTAACCTGTAAATAAATTAATTAAAATATAACCGCAATTTTGTTTTCAAGTTCTGGAACATTCAAAAGGTGAAAGCAAGACAAAAAAAAGTGTTCAAAAGAGTTGGTTAACCAGCGCAGCTGATCCAATAGATAGAAGAATGTAACATAAGTTGCTAGAGAATAATATACAAGATGGAATATCACTTTCTAACATGACACAAAATACTAAATATAAGAGAGATCTTGATGTACCTACACTCATTTACACACAAATTTCCATACAGCCTGACGGAAAACTCAAATTGAAAGAATACAACAGCGAGATTTCCAACAAAACGAGAAAGAAAGAAATATCTCCATCATCCTACAGTATGACTGGCCAAATATACATTCATTTATGTCAAGCAAGACTTATTTAATACAATTTGATGATCATTAGAAAAAATATTTGGCATTGCAAAAAAAAAGTGTTCCATTTTAAGAGTTAATAATAATGATGACATGATAGCCAAACAATCGATATCGGTATTTTAATGAGAACGAGCTGGTATTTTATAGCATGCTAATTCAATAAAAAAGTGATAATAATTTTTTAAAAACCGACACAAAAATGTAAATCTGGCTGTATAGTGCCTTCTAGGAATTTGCCACATTATATGAGAATGCATTTAGACTTTAGACTTTAGAGCGGAATGGCTTCACTGCAGTTGGGATGTTCTCATATTTGCTCAGTCCACGTTTCAGCAACCAACAAAGTGTTCATACCGATCGTTCATACTGTTGCATTTACTGCATTTGTTCTGTGAAGATGACGATCTTTTAAGTTCACACTGTTCTATTGAACTCTCTACAATTGGCGTACAGCTCAAAATGTACATTTCCGGGTTTCTGTAACAGCTGTCACGGGCAACATAATCTCCATATGCCTGCACCAAATTTAGTGTGACCTTCCTGATCAGTGAGCGTGCCACAACAAAAAGCGCTATCCCAACAAAAGAAGTTAGGCTTCCGCCAAGGTGGGACACTCGATCCGACCGCAGTCCAGCTGATTGTAAATTTGCAGTCGAAAACAAACAGTTCATACACCCCGTCCCAGGGCAAAACCGGGACCTTGTACATTTCCACTAAACTACACATACATTATATGAGAATATCACAATCTCCTAGATCTTGCTAAATTTATTATTTACTTAAGCAAAAAAGAAATGAAATTGGTGTTTTCAGACAAAATAGACATATTTAAAACGTAACATACCTATCATTCCACTGGTCATCCAGTTTACAATTCTCTGTAATGAGGAAGTTGTTGTCATCGACTGATCGTGTCTTATTGTATGTAGAGCCATTTATCACTGTGCACACTTCGTTATTTGATTCATGAGGCCGCATGTCTGTTGGATTTTGTTTGTATTCAATGAAAGATACAGAATAATAAATATTAGATTGAAAAAAAATGTGCACGCATAATATTACACGCAATATATTAAAGGAGATAAGCACCTGTGTCCTATCTTTATTCCTCCCTGCGCTATCTTTGTAACAGTAAAGGTGAATGAAAGTATGGGGCAGGTAACTCAGCCGGTACCCATTTCTTAATAGACTATGGCAGTAGCATAGAATAGCGGTCATCAGTATTAGTGACAGAATAACAAGTTGTGGGAATGGAAAGTTCATAGCGGATAGTGGACAACCCACGGAGGATAGAGGTGAATATTACTCAGACATAACAAGTTTAGGGGGAATGGAAATTTTCCAAGTTGTTGTGGAAGTGGGGATAAAAGTATGGCTTGACCGTCCGGTAAATAGGTGGACAAACAACTTCCAGGACAGGTCAAAGTCATGAAGCAAACATTATTTTGAAACAATCTCAGGAGAGGTCAAGCTGAACAGAGGGTATGTTGGAGTTACAAACAGCTTATTTGGACAATTTTGAGACAGAAGTCACGGAACGGTCAAGTTTAGAGGTTACTCACGGAGTCATAAACAACTTATTATTGTAAAGTCTTAGACATAATTCAGCCTCGGGTCAGAATGATGAGATTTGATTGGTTCAAGGGGTTGCGGGTTGTCACTTCGCGACGACTTAACGAAATTTCATTGGTTACAGATGTTCCACACGAAGAGTTATGTTGGGGTATTTAAGCTTCGAGACAATAGGTTTTTGGGGAATTAAGACAGGAATTGAGAGTCAGAAATGTAGACTAAGTATGCTTAGTCCGGTTAAGGCCGAACTGCTGAAGGCAGTTAGTTGGGTCCGTAATTCAGCAAGTTAATTTAGTAGAAAAGTTGGTAGTTCAGTAGTCAGAAAAGAAAGTTAGGCACATAAGTTAGAACCGACAAGTAGTTAGAAATTTTCAAGTTTGTAGTTTTAAGTTAGTAGCGACTGAAATAATCTGAAACAAGTGCAACGTTTCAAATATTTGGGCACAATAATAACATCAGATGGGAGATACACCACAGAAATAAAAAGCAGAATAGCTCAGGCCAAAATAGCATTTCAGAAAATGAAAAATATCTTATGCAACAAATCTATGTCAATAAAAATAAGAAAGAGAGTTCATCGGTGCTATATAGAACCAATTCTGACCTATGTAAGCGAATCATGGACACTAGACAAACAAATGAAAAGCCGATTAGAGGCCACAGAGATGGGATTTTTCAGAAGTATGTTGAAAGTTCCCTGGACAGCTAAAAAGACCAAAGAGGAAGTTCTCAAAGAGGCCATCACAAAAAGGGAGCTTTTAAAAATACATCAGAAAGAAGCAATCAACATTTTTCGGGCACATCATGAGAAGGGGAAAGTTGGAATACTTGGTTACAACTGGCAAAATAAAAGGAAAGAGATATCGCGGACGACACAGAGAGAAAATACTGGATAGCTTGGTGTCATGGCATGGAAAACAGTCAACAACAGAACTGATACGATGCACTGTAGATAGAAGATTGTGGAGGGACATGATCACCTACGCCAACCGGCATGGCACATGATGATGATGAAAGAGTTTTGAGAGTGTTTCCAAGTTGTGCTTCATATTTCCTATAAGAAGTCGTGAATAAGTTGATGGAGAGATTGAATGTTCCATGTCGCACAAAGATAAGCACTTGTGGACAAATCATATCAACTGGCGGTAGCCTCTGTGATGTCCAGAATTAAAGAACATTATTGAGTTATTAACTTATTGAGTTATTTGCGGGTCATCATCATTGCACTCCGAACATGTCCATAGGTGCTCAGATCCCCTTTTCTTAAAGAACATTAATTCTAAGAGAAGTGCACCCACAAGTACGTATTATGTTGCAATTTAGAGATCAATAAACTTGATTATGATTTATAATATATGAGTAAGTATGTGATGATTGTGTTGACTACGTTGTGATCAATGTGACGTGGCTCCAACAATAATAACACAAATAATATAAAGAAACAAATAATTCAACATCCTATAACATCTTTATTACCTTTCTTGCTCTTTTTCCACATTACCACCCGTGACTTCTCTCTTTTCCCTCTTTTTCTCTCCTTACATCCATCCCCATAAGACCCCCTTTCTTGCTTCACCCCTTTCTAATTTTTCAATGTTTGGTTCCTTTTGGTCCAATTATATCCTACCTGCGCTATTGTTTAGTAATCATGTGCCAAAAAACTACGTAAATCCTGGCCACTGTGTCTATCCGCAATTTTTTTAGATCAGCGTTACTGTTTAACTTTCGTGTTTGGATTTCTGTGTTTATTTTACAATAGTGTGTGTTTGTACCCAATGAAGGGTGTTGTCGAAACGTCGTAGTTTGTCTCGTATCTCCGTATCTCTAGACTCTACAGATCACCTTCTTTTCTATATTGCACAGCTCATATGAGTTATCTATTCAACGTTTTTAATGCACCTTTATTTGTAACGTACTTTTGTGTGACTTGAATGGTAATGGTTTTGTTTGTTTTTATGCTGTAATTTGGTTATTTGGTTGTGGAAGGCCCCGGTATCACTGCAAACGAAAATTAAAATCTATAATGGCTCAACCACAATTGAACACAGCCAACCGTTCCCTGCCATACGATATCATCATTCATCGTAAACAATTGGCATATCGAAACATGATCAAAACGGATGAGACACACAGATCTCGGTGTACACAGAGCACTTAACTCAGTAGCTCCTGCAACAAGCCGGACTTGGAATATGAGGAAACTGCAACAAGGAACATTTTTCATGCATAGCCTTTAATTGTTCCCGAGCCTATCCACCATATACCGGAAGTTCACGTCCTCTTGAAAAATGATGATCGTCATATTTTTTAAAAATGTATAGCGCTTGATGATGTTAGGCCATCGTTGTTGACTTCAATTCTGAACATATAGACACACAATTAGTCGTCAGATAATCCCCGTCGCACATCACACAACAGATTGTAAGATTAGCGTACGGCCGGTCTAGGGATATACGATGAGCCATTACAATGACGTAGCACACAACAATGTCGTTAACACAACAATTTCGCTTCCTTTAGATTCCTGATTACTCTAGTGAAAGCAGCCTAGGACGAACAAAACACGGTGCATATTCCCTAAAGAGATAAAAAAGCGGCTGACGAAGCAGTTTACGTTAATGAGTAACATGTAAATAACTTGCGTCAAGGAATTCCAACAACAGTCATGAACAGTACCAATGTTAAATGTGACGTAATGCGCAGATCAAGTCTAGACGGTGGAAGGTCGCATTCACAACACTTGATTTGTCAAAAAGGGACTATTGCCGGCGTTCGACTTCGCTTTATCGGCGCAGATGTAATAAGTAGATCATCATTTTGACTTTAAAGCAGAAAAGTGCAATGGAGAACCGAAACTAATCAGACCCAGAATGCACTTTCTGCAGCGATTGAAATAACGTGACCTAGATCTACCATCTTAGGAAACGGAAGTCGATGCTGTTATATTTTTTACAAGTGCATAAGCCTTGCAGTTTTATTATTAATGAAATATATTATGTAATACCACCATTTATCTAACCGTATTTATTCGGAATGCTTAGCAATTTTGTTAAAATGCTATAAATCATTCCCAGAGTAATATTCTTTGTATTTTTAGGGTCTTTAGATTTGTTAGTTATGGCTCCACCATCCTCTTCTGGTTGCAGTAACGAGGCAAAATGCTGTCCATTAAAATTTATACTTTAAATTATTCTATTTTGACATGATCTTTTACTTTCCTTAAGATGATTTTTGCACGACATATAATTGCTCTTTTTTTTTAACTTACCCTTAATTGCATTAAAATTCATAATGTAAGGTCACTGTTGGTCGCTGTTGATGTCGACCCTGAGAGGTGTTGGTTTTAGCCTTAACAATCCAGAATGGTATAAAGCTCCAGGATGCTATGATGCTGGCTACAATGTTGGTCATTCATGGCTTGTCATGTCTATTTTTTCATGCTTTATGCTTTCCTAGTGTAAAAAAAAAGTAAAGTACCCCCGTCACGCCAAGTGGCGTATAAGGAATATGGTGTTGGTGACCATACATTTTACAGACCTTCGGCACATGATTTTTGGGGTAATGTGGTCGACATTACGCCCGTGCCGCTTTACTTTCCCAGAAAAAAAATAATCCGGTACCCATTAAAGGCTGGATGAATCGGAATGTCGGTTGGGATCGAACCCTACCTCTTATCCTTTGTAGTCCAGTTCACTAACCACTGAGCTATCGCGCCTCCCGCATCCTAGTGTAAAAAAAAAAGTAAAGTACCCCCGTCACGCCAAGTGGCGTATAGGAAAATATGGTGTTAGTGACCCTATATTTTACAGACCTTCAGCACATGATTTTTGGGGTAATGTGGTCAGTATTACGCCCGTGCTGCTTTACTTTCCCAGAAAAAAATTCGGTACCCATTTAAGGCTGGGTGAACCCGGAAGCCGTCGGTTGGGATCGAACCCTACCCCCTGTTCGTGGTAGACCAGTTCACTAACCACTGAGCTATCGCGGCTCCCTGCTTCCCTAGTGTACTGGCTAAAATGTAAGTTCACATAGTTGGTAAACAATTGAAGTAAGTGTACATTTCTTTCATTTTCATGCATGTTTGTATACACACGCATTTATTTCCCTTTGCCTTTTAAGAATATCACAGACACCTAAGTCCTCCATTTTATTGCATGGCTATATATTCAGTATATTTAAAGATTGGAGATTGTCTTTACTTTCATCTAATACCACCGTTCAGTCAATTGATTCATCAGATATAATTACCAGTGATAGATATGTTTTCATGAATAAAAAACAGTTTACTTCGAATGTATAATAATTTTCAATAGATCTAATATTGCTCTCTCTTTTTTTCCTCATAATTTTAGACTGATTTGTAAGTATTAAAATTATTAACTGACTTGCAGAATACCATGTACACACCTAAAAGTAAATCCATAGGTTTTACTTCTGTCCTACAGTCACTTGTGTAGCGCCTATTTTCTTTTGAGGTCAGTGACCGTGTTCCGAAACGTTTCCTATCATGTATCATCATCGGGTGGTCATGAGTAGCTTTGTGTACAGCCAGGGTTCTGGACTGACAGAATCCCTTTCCACAGATCTCACATTTGAAAGGTTTGTCCTTAGAATGGATGTATCTAAGGGAAAAAAAAAGTGAACAAATAACTTACACTGCAATCTCTGTCTTACAGAGATCATAGTTAATGTGTTATCACTGAACAAAGGTCGTAGGTGTGTAGAAAATTAAGACCGGAAAGAGTGTAGATTAAGAGACACAGAAAACGTGGGCAAACAAAAAATAACACTAGCCTCAGTTTCTATGAATAAAACTTATTGTGGCGTATAAAATATTAGACTATAACTAAAATGTGTTAGTATAATAAAGAAATGCGTCAATTTACGCGATTGTAAATATTTATTTTAAAACTACACAACAGTATATTTAACGGCTCTCTTGCCGAAGTTGAGAGGCTCGCTCAACACAGGGACGTGTGGTGAGATACAATGCTGATCCAATGAACAGTTTGAGGCTTAATAGCAAAGGTCGCATGATAGGTAGAGTCTAAAATTACTGCCCTATGTGCCGTCTTCAACACAAAAGGACAATAGAATAGAAATATTTAGATAAAATGCATGTTGACTCTTCTCCTTGTCTCCCATCACTTACCGTCAAAATATAATCCTGCCTAACAAAATTCAAGACAATAAGTTGGGCTAAGTGATTCAACTCGCTGATTATGTGAGCACGATCTCACAATATCACGTGACCTACAAGGACGACCAACGTTAAATAATAAAGTAAAATTCGTCATGAAAATTATTAACAAGTATTAATTTATTAATATAGCTGACTCATGAAGTGCTGATTTTACTTCCTTGTGTCAAGTCAAGTCATTAATAATTTTGAAATGTTGAAAACTACTATAACGAAGTGCAAAGTGTAGACAGTTGAAAGTATTATCGGTAATAATTAGTTTGTACCTAGCAATTTTGACAGTATGTTTTACTACTGACGTGTGGATGAACTGTGATTACCGATATTTAAGTGGAATATGATTTATTCTTCTTTGTGTCGTGTGTTCGCGGTTCGATAGGCAAGCACATGGTTCGACAAAAATGTCGCCGGCAACCGGGTGTGTTCAAACCATATGTGAAAAGTCTGTAACGGTGGATCAGAAATGATCAACGACCCAGAAAGCGAAAACAACAAAGTATTTGGTACACATGAGGCATATTCAGAACACGAAAGACGAATGTGGCTGACCACCGTGAAAGAGATTGGAGCCTCATCACGTACTAGTCCAGAGGAAGCCATGGAAAGGAATTCGAACTTATGTCGGAGGAAAGGACAATCTGCACCATCAAAGCAAGAGACAGAGCAGAATGGCGCTCCATGGTTGTAAACCTTCGTTGCGGAGACGGCACTCGATGACGATGATGATTTTTTTTTGTGTGCGTTCATTGAAATCTATGTAGTAATTGGTAATAAGAAAGCATTCTAAAACATAATTTTTCAATTTAACATTTACATAACACTGTTTAATTAAAATGAATATCGGTATAATTCGTGTACCAAATAAGGAGAAAGCGAAGTTCAGAAGCGTCAAAAGTTTATTTCGTTTTTTTTTTTCTATCGCGGGTGAAATAAAAACTCCGACCCGAACATCTCGTGGCAACTGCACTGAACAAGCTTGAACAATGTTGAACTGAATAAGCGACATTTATTCTTCGGTTCTATAATATTGGTCCCTCCACCTATCCATCTCCCACGGCAGGCCTTCGAAATAAAACAATGCCGTGAAAAGTTTTTTTTTCTTCTAATTTTGTATTATTCTGGTATAATCGATTGACTTTGATTATAATCAAGGCTGTCTCTTTTTCTATAAACTGATGTTTGCTAGAACTCTATCATCTCATACCATCTTCTCCGTCAGGATTAAATCAATTCATTACAGACTGCCTTACTATAATTCTGAGCCTCTTGTATAAACATTACATTTCAGTACCACAAAAAGTAACATTGTCTATTTTGGCATCAGAGCATAACTTCTTGAAACAAAAATAATAATCTGGCTATGATAATAAATCAACATCATTACACTCCACTCAAAGTTGTTCAGTCCCCATAAATACGCAACGAAATGTATGCCTGCCGGTGGGGCTATTATGGCGCCCTTGATATGCAGAGCTCAAATTTCCACTCTTGCGATTGTTTCGCCTGCATTTTTGCATCGTACAACTGATGTAAAGTCAAAGTCTCCAGTACCACTCTTCTAATCATGAGGCTCCCCACCCCTTATATCTTTGAGGCAAGCGCATCCGTCCTATCACTGTCACAAATCTCATATGATCAGAGTAATAAATCTATACTAGTTCCTGAAGTTTCTAGGTCTCTATTCTAGCCACTCATATAATCATATAATAGGCACATTTTGAATTTTTCTCAGTATCGACAAAGATTGTGGCACCATTGCAGCCCTTATTTCTAGAATGTCAGTTAACCATCTCAGTGCTATCAACTATCTCATATATACACATCCCCAATTTTCATTCACATCAATTAGTAGTAGTTGTAGTAGTAGCAGCAGTTGTTGTAGTAGTAGCAGTATTAGTAATACTAGTAGTAGTGGTAGTGGCTGTTTTTGCTGTTGTAATATAGACTCTAGTTTAATCGACGGATCGTTCTCATTGCTTGTCGAACATGTCCATAAGTGATCATATCTCCTATGTGTGATCTAATTGTTGTTCCCTTATCAAACACATATGTACATCTTTAAATGCAAATTGAATTATTGAGTTATGTGCGGGTCATCATCATTGCACTCTGAAAAAGTCCATAGGTGCTCAGATCCCCTCCTCAGCAAGTCCCACAATGTCCAGCGACTGACGACTCCAGTTTTGTGTTGGTTGATAAGCCTTCTTTTACGCCCACTAAACTTATCGTTTATGGCTGTGCCCATCTTAACTCCCATCTCTTTCATCATAAGTAGTGACGGGGACTCATTGTTGTCGAAGTCCTGTGCCCTTCCCACATCTCGTCCGCCCGATCCATTGGTTGACCGTCTTCAATGACAGCGCAGCTAACCAACTTGTCCGCTCTTTAATTTTACTGAAGCAGTGAGTATAAGGTGGGGGACAAATGGGAGTGTATGGGAGAAGTTGAGGGGGGAGTGAGAAGGGTTTAACTAAAAAGAGAATCAGCGAGTCCACGGGGAAAGGTGATTAGTAATAAAGAGAATAGAGAAACATGGAATAGCACGGGAAAGAATAAGACGCAATTAGGAGTGAGTTTGAAATGTAAAACGGGGTATGATTGGTCGAAAGGAGGGAAGTGAGGAAGAATGATAGGTTGGGATGTCAGTCGAGTTAAAACGAGTGCTCAGTGCGGACGGTTTTGTTGTTGTTTGGCAAACCGGTACCGTGAGCATAGTGAGTTGTGGTGCCCATTAGGGGTTAGAGTTAGTCAGTTGGGTACGGCGGTCGAGTAACACGGACCGTGCTGCAGATTCATGGACAAGTCAGAATTGTGTTGGAATAGGGAGTTCTGAAACTCAAAGCCAACGAACAGTGTAGGGCTCGTGAGCTAGATAGAGTTCACAGATTCATGGACAGTCAGAAATGTGTTGAAATAAGGAGTTCTGAAACTCAAAACCAACGAAAAAGGTAGGGCTAGTGAGCTAGATAGAGTTCACAGATTCATGGACATTTAGAATTGTGTTTAGAACCAGGAGTTATGAAACTCTAAGCCAACGAACAGTGTAGGGTTAGTGAGCTAGAGAGAGTTCACAGAGTCATGGACAGTCAGACTTGTGTTAGTGTAAGGAATTATAGAGTTCGCAGATTTGCGCGCAATCAGAATTGTGTTAGTGTCTGGAGTTATGAAACTCTAAGACAACGAACAATTTACGTGACAGGAAGCTAGACAGCTTTCACAAATTCATGCTCAATGATGAATACAATGTTATAATGTAGTTACTGCATCCAGAGGAACGAAGAAAGTAGGTGGCAGGAAGAGAGACAGCTTTAGTAGAAGTTCAGGCTCAGTGATGAGTGTGAGCTTAGAATGTAGTTGTGAAACACAGTAACAACGAACAAATTACTTGACAGGGAGCTAGACAGCTTCACAAATTCATGCTCAATGATGAATACAATGTTATAATGTAGTTACTGCATCCAGAAGGAACGAAGAAAGTAGGTGGCAGGAAGAGAGACAGCTTTAGTAGAAGTTCAGGCTCAGTGATGAGTGTGAGCTTAGAATGCAGTTGTAAAACACAGTAGCAACGAACAAATTACTTGACAGGGAGCTAGACAGCTTCCCAAACTCATGCTCGATGATGAGTACAAGGTAATATTGGTTATTGGTTATGGAAGGCCTCGGTATCACTGCAAACGAATTAAAATCCATAATTGCTCAACCGCCCGTGTCAGTGGAATCATCCGAATTACTAACACATCTCCCAAACAAAGAAAGGTAACTGTAGTCCCCATCGTAGCAGTCTCAGCACACGCCAAAAAACATAAGGCGAAACCGCGCAGAAAGTGAACACAGTCAACTGTTCCCTGTCATACGATATCATCATTCATCGTAAACAAGCGGGATATCGAAACAGGATCAAAACGGATGAGACACACAGCTCACGGTGTGCACAGAGCACTTAACTCAGTAGCTCCTGCAACAAGCCGGAACGAGGTAATAATGTAGTTGCAACATCCCGACGCAACGAACAAAGTAGGTGACAGGAAGAAAGACAACTTGAGCGAGTTCAGGCTCATTGATGAGTACACATTAAAGTGTAGTTGTAGGTTCCGAACCAACGTGGTGCTGGCAAAGGCACGAGTAGACAACAATAGGGTAGTCAGCAGCATCGACCAGTGGCCTACCAAGTGAAGGGGTCATTTAGACTTTAGTGTGGGGAGTCAGAAGTGGGGCATGTGGGCGCCTTGTGATTGCCATACAAGATGAGAAGGGCATCTGAGACACATGCTGTGGGTGTGTTTGTGTAATTGTGATGTGAGGTGGAAATTCTTGCAAATAAACCTCGAGTGTATATGTTACCTGGTGTTCATTAACTATTTCCTAGCATGCAATATGTGTATGTCTGTGCCTATTGAAGAACGAAACTGGGTGGGCCACCAAGCACAGGCTAGTGAAGCAGAAGCAGTCGTCACATCGAACAGCGCGAAGTACCAGAGTATACAACCACATCGATCAAGGGGGGGGGGGGGGGCAAGCAGCAGTGCAGCCCTTAGCCGAGCTGATGGGTGGCAGTACTGAGAGGGAGTTCAGCGCCAGTGCAGTGTCCAGGCAAGGCGAGCTTCAAGATTAATCAACATCGAGTCCACGAACAGGTCAACCCGTATGGAACGGGGACCGGCCTGTATCAAGTGGACTGATACGGGGTCAAGACGAGCAGTCCTGGGCAAGACGAGCAGTCCTGGGCAAGACGAGCAGTCCTGGGCAAGACGAGCTGTCCTGGGCATGACGAGCAGGCCTGGGCAAGACGAGCAGTCCTGGGCAAGACGAGCTGTCCTGGGCAAGACGAGCAGTCCTGGGCAAGACGAGCTGTCCGGGGCAAGACGAGCAGTCCTGGGCAAGACGAGCAGTCCTGGGCAAGACGAGCAGTCCTGGGCAAGACGAGCAGTCCTGGGCAAGACGCCACCGGGCGATCTACGTGCCTGCAACGCCACAACAAGCGTTGAGGTCAAGGGTGTTCAATTCTCATCATAATTTGATCATAAGTTCTAGTTGAGTTCAGCAGGCTACAGAGTGCTGTGTGATTTAAGAGCGCTTTGTGGTATATCACCGTACTCCCGCATGTCCAGGGACGTAGACACAGGTGACCCTACATATCTTTGACTGCTGCAATGACTCTGCCCATTGCATGCATACAAACCCGACCTCCACTTTCTTTATCATACTCATCAAATCACGCAGTATGCAGGCGTGGGTGTTGTCTTGTGACTCTAATCAGATGAATGCCCTGTTCACTGCCATTAACTGCATCGTCATGCTACTTGTGGTCATAACGTATGCACCACTGTCTTCCTTGACTATTCTGCCTGCCGAGCGTGCTGTAAATGCCCATGGACTCCTTCGGTGTCGTATTATAGATCTGCCTGTATAGATAGATGACTGCATCATTCTCGCCGCTGTTATCCCAGATGAGACCATTGAACTCCACATTGACTACGACTGGATTATGTTCCCTACATTTCCTGCCGAGTGTGAAAATACAAGAAAATGTGTCCCTGAATGACGTAGGTACCTGTATACACTCCTTGCCAGCGTTGATATTGGTAAGCCCACAGACCTGTTTGGTGACATTTTCTGCTCGTCCCGCCCCTGATTTCCCTCTTTTTAGCCTGACGCCTTCCTCTGTGTTGATCTCGTGGTGAAATGGATGCTCATTATCTGCACTTATCTTTAGGTATGCTCGTACCCTCCAAATCTTGATCTTGTCATCCATGGTTGGAAAGTCAAGAAGCTACCTCATTGCTACATAGGGAGTGTCCCTTGTACACCCCAAGATAATGCGCATAGCTTCATTCTCTATTTTCTCCAGCCTCTCAATTTTCGTCGCACTGCCAGTAAGAATTGATAGGTCGTACTTGATTTGTGCGAAAACTAGTCCCTGGATCAAAAGGGTAAGTAGCCTCTGCTCGATGTTGACAGCTGCCATAACCTTCAAGGTGGCTAATCCTTTGCGGGATTTTGTTATCACATGGTTTACGTGGTCACGAAAACACAGGCTGCGATCAAACGTAACTCCTAGGTAGGTCATCAACCTGTCCCTGTTCACCTCATCAGCTCCCATTCGTACCACTGGTGTTTCCGTGTTAACGGTATGATTGTTAAGGGGGAATCATGCAACTGATGCTTTATAATGATTAACCAATGCACCTGATACTCCACATCAGGAAGAGATGCGATCGAGTTCGTTTTGTCGTGTGGAGGTGGTTTCCCAGCTGCCTCTTCCCTGTCGATACACCAGAATGTCATCAGCAAAAATCATAGTTTTTCCCCTCCCATTCAGCTGTTGTTCCGTGATCGTTATTGTGTATACGTTAAATAGAACTGGTGACAATGGTGAGGCTTGTAGCAGCTCAGAATAAATTGATGTTGGTTCGGATGGCCAACTTCCACACCTGAGTATCACCTTCCTCTGAAACAGTGCTGCTGCGATCTTTCTAATGAGGAAGTGGTGCACCGCCAGTTTGAGGAGCATGTGCATGAGATATTCCAATGGTACCCTGTTGTATGCATCCTCCAGATCTATAGCAGCAGCACATGTCTCCTCTTGTCTGTGGAAGCATTCGAAGACGTCATAGGCGAAGACTGCCGCATTGATGCTACAAAATTACTTTTAATAAAATAATAGTTATTACTACTATTATTATTAAACAATATTAAAAATTAAACAGAAACTGGCCACATTTCAAGACCAGATACAATTCATAAAGGGCAAGACTGAAGAACAATGAAAGAAAGGCAAAATTAGGGAGCTCAATGACAGCGTCATATTGATTGCTGAATAAGGGATTATGGAGCGAAGATAATTGTTTTGAAGGTGAAAAGGGTACCTTAATGTACTTCTCTTTTTAGGACACTATAGTGAAACGGGCGTTATTTTTGGTTGTATATAGTCAGAGACGAAAGTCTTAAATAAAACCACATAAATATAAACTTGTTGTACCTGTGGTCTCTCAGGTGGTCCTGACGTCTGAACGCCTTCCCACAAATGTCGCAAGGATAAGGACGCTCGTCAGTGTGTGTGCGTTCGTGGATGAGAAGGTTGTATGACTTACTAAAGTGACGCCCACAGTATTTGCAGATAAATTCTTTCCTGACCCTAAGATTGAATAATTTATTTGAATAGGGCATAACATTATATAAATTAAATAATAGTTTAAGTTATTAGTAAACCAGTAATTTCTGTAATTAGAATATACGTTTAATGCATTAATAAGGTATGCTTCATGTAATACATGTCAATAGTTTTAATCAGTGTGTATAAAATATCCGTTGTCCAAGTACTAAGCAAACCATTTTGTAAGGAAGCGCGGGCCATTACTTGTGGCATATGTTTTATTTGTATAGGTTGATAGTATTCCGCGACATCATTGCAAACGAATTAAAATCCATAATTGCTCAACCTTCCGTGCCAGTGGAACCATCAGGATTAACATCTAATCGCAATGAAGGATCCAAACAAAGAAAGGCAGCTGCAGTCCCCATCATAGCAAACACAGCACACGCCAAAAAATATAAGTCGTAACCGCACCAAAAGTGATCGCAGCTGAACTGTCCTTCGTCATACGATATCATCATTCATCGTAAGCAATCGGAATATTGAAACACGATCCAGATGAAAAACACAGCTCACGGTGTGCACAGAGCACTAAGCCCAGTAGCTCCAGCAGCAAGCCGGACTTAAAATATGAGGAAGCTGCAACAAGGAACACTTTTCAGACAGAGCTTCAACTGTTCCTGACGGCCTATCCACCATTTTGACCGGAAGTTATATATTGTAGTATATTGTATATGTGTGTATATATATATGTATATAGTATATATATATATATATAAGTATATAGTATATTATATAGTAATACACAAGTTTTACAGACAGCAAGTAAATTATTAGGAAATGAGTGCTTCATAGATTGTATTCACTCTGCACTACGGGAAAATGCATGTGAGCAGTCAGTTCTGAACTTAAACAGGACAATGAACTTCAAAACTAATACTTTAAAAACTCCATAGCTCCAACTCAAAACTCCATGTTTAAAGACCGTCCGACGAATCTCCTGACATCTGCTTATGTCATCTTTTCTGGCACCGTTCTTATCTAAAACTCAGGTATTACCTGATGATGGTCAGCTTTTTCTACACATTGTCATACGCTCCTCTAAAAAATTATATAACTTTTTTCTGGACGTCAGACATTCTGTCAAAATCAATCAATCAACCACTTCTTTCTTTGTCGTTGTCTTTGACAACGAAGTTTCTCGAATCTAAACATCAATAGCGGCCGTTCACTAACCAAAATGAAGCGCTGGCAATATCTGGATTTCGCATCAACAGATCGAACTATGAAATTACTTTGCTCTTACTGTCCAATAACTTCGTCATCTGGAAATTGCTTTGCACCTACCACCACATAATTTTTGGCCGTCTGCTGCAAACCAAATTTACATCCGCGTGCAAACCGAATTGTATTGCTGGTCAAATCGAAACAACGTTTTTCCTGTTTAAATATTTTCAAAAAAACTTTTGAATCTCTAGTCGAAATGATTATTATTTGATTAATTTTCTGAAGCAGTTACTGTTACACGAATACAGACTTTTGTCCTGGCATCTAATGGGAACTATAGAACCTGCCGAGAAAACTGACTTATCTGAATAGTAATAAAAATGTTACAATTATGTTATAGGTTTATTTTCTATTAATAAAAACAGAAGAACATCCTGCGTCACCCAAATAAGTCTTGTTTTCTGCATGTGGCTCGTGGCCATGGGCTGCATACTTTAGTTTAAATTTTAAGTTCAGCAGTAATTTAGACTATTAATAAACGATAGTTTATGCAGTGAAAACAATAACTTGAGTCATTATACAATAAAAGTTATTGTAATTATAAACAATAACCTAACTCTTTCAGACATGTTTTTTAGGCTTGTACCAAATAATTTTCAATTTTTGAAAAAAAAGTCTCATTGCAGGTCTTTCTCATTGTATCACTTCACACTACAAAGGAGAAAAATGTGGTAGACCTACATGTTACATCACTGAAAATGAAAATAGTTACAGAAGATGTAAATATAAGTAAATTGTTGATAAATGATTATTTTTTTAAAAAATGTAAAAAAAAATGCTTTTTCATGTTCCAAGGGAAGGATTTTTATTAAATTCCTTTTCTTCAGCGATCAACTATTGCTATGCATTTAGACATTACGACCAACTTGGGTTACAATTAAGACAGTGCGTTTGAGGTCATGGCCGGTTCCACAAATCTTGACCATAAGGGTTGTTTCTGTGTTGTCTATTTGTGTCCATAGAGTGTTGAGAGTGTTGCAGTCCTGTAGGATACGTTCAGAAGTTTGTCCGGATGCTCCGAAGTCACATTTTGCAAGACCCTAAGTCCTATGTTTTGTAAGTGTGCTCTGAGAATGATCTGGTCTGGGTCTGAATATCTTTGTCTGCTTGTGTTTGCTGAGTTTGTTTATTAAGCTGTCATGTTCTGGCTAATATTTTCCATGTATCCCCCTTCATTCTATTTTCCTAGCTTGTTTCATGATTGTTCATTATTTCTTTGAGGCTTTAGAGTTGGTTGGGCTGTTGAAGGCCTCCGCTTGCTTTTGCGAGTTCATCTGTTTTATGGTTTCAATAAATGCCACAGTGTGCTGGTAAACATTACAGGCCTAGTTATGTTATTTCTAATAGCGTGCATATGTTATTCTTTATTTTTTGAATGAGTCTACCTTGTTTCAGGCTTGACATTTCTTGTATGACTGACTTTACATCAATGAGGACCACAATTATTAGATTTAGGACTTCTTAGGTGTTGAGAATTTATATGGCTGTGTGTAGTGTCATCTTCTCTGCTTTAAAATGTGTGCACCTCTCTTCGGCTGAAATGTATGTTTGTGTATTTCCACTTGGGTAGGTTATCTAGATGCCACCGCCTCTTTCTTTGATGCTTCAGTTGCAAATTAATCTGTGAAAACCTGTGTCCATGTATCTGTGAGGTATTATTCCTGGAGCATGGTAAGTGGTGGAGCCGCGATAGCTCAGTGGTTAGTGAACTGGACTACCACGGACAAGGGGTAGGGTTCGATCCCAACCGACGGCTTCCGGGTTCACCCAGCCTTAAATGGGTACCGGATTTTTTCTGGGAAAGTAAAGTAGCACGGGCGTAATACTGACCACATTACCCCAAAAATCATGTGCTGAAGGTCTGTAAAATATAGGGTCACTAACACCATATTTCCCTATACGCCACTTGGCGTGACGGGGTACTTTACTATGGTAAGTGGTAGAGCTCTCATTTCTATCTCTGGTTGCTCGTTTTTCGAGACTGTTTTTTTAACATCTAGGATTATTTTCGTTTTTTTTTTTGTATTTGGATCAAGGTTCCGGCGTGTGGGCTTCGTACAGATCTTTATTTGGTTCTGATGCATGTTAGTGTTGTGTATTTTCTCTTGCAAGATGATTTGGGCTCTTCCTTTGGAATTCTGTTTTGGAATTTTTTATGCAGTGGGTGATCTGGTAACCTTTTAAATGTTTCGAACTGGATGAGGGTTTTGTACTTTCTGCGGTGTGCTGGAGGCTCAAGATCTGCTGTTTTCTCCATTGTTATGATGGGGGTTATTTTCATTGCTCTCAGGGTTGTTCAGAGTGCTTTTGTTGTTCATTTTGTTTGCTTCCATGGATGTACCCGCTTGTTTTTTTTTTTGTTTTTTTTTTCATCGCTGACAATCATTTGGTAGCATGTCCTTGAAATTTTCAATACAGGATTTTTAGGTTAGTCTGGAGTCAAGGGTAACTCCCAGAAATGTTGGTGTATCGATGTGGGGTTATTGTAAGCTTTCCCATCATTATGTTTGTGTTTTTGTGTGTTGGGGAAAGTGAGAAGATTGTAGCTGTGGTTTTCGTATTATTTACTTTTAGACCACATGTCTTTCTTAATTTTTTTTTTACCTTCTTCATTGTTTTTTACAGCAGATAAGAGGCTGTTGTTTCGTGCTCCATGACTGTCCAGAAAGCAAAATCATCTGTGCATCTGCTGTTTGAGACATGTTGGTAGCAACATTTTATTACGTAATTTATGTATATATCAGTCTGAGAGATAAGATCAGAAATGAAGAACTGAGAAAAAAGCTAGGAATAGCCCCCGCCATAGAATATATAAGGAAACAACAGATAAAATGGTTTGACCACGTGACAAGGCAGAAAGATCAAAACACAACACAACGAGCCTTCAACAAACGTTGTGAGAACACCAGCCCCAAGTGTCGACCACGAAAAAGATGGATCGGTGGAATATTAGAAGCACTAGGAAACATAACAGCAGCAGAGGCGAACAGAAGAGCAAAAGACCGCAAATTATATCTCTCCTCGACGCTGAAAGGCAGATGAGGTAGGAAAGAAGAAGTAAGACAAGAAGGTTAATTTAATGCGTAACAACTTGGGTCTTTTCAAAGTCATCAGTATGGGTTTTGAACACTGCCTGCTAGTTGTTGGAAAATATTTCATTTTGTAGCAGCCTTTTCTACGTTTTAAGTTGCAATAGCAGGATTTGGACTACTTAATAGTTCTCAGGACCATGAGTAATATGAGTGTTCGTCTTCGGATTTCTTGAGTATGACAAAACGGTTCTCTGTGACAAAGTCTTCTACCTCCTCGCCTTTTGCATTGAGGTCTAGGTACTCCCAACTTGGTTTTTGAAGTTCTCAAAAAATAGCTTTTTAAAATGGTTTTCTGACTGGTAGCTATTTATTCTGTGTCCTGCATTTGGAATCTTTGGGTTTCCCAGGCTGAGGTATGGTTTCTGATAGAAGTTAAGACTCCTCCTTTGGTTTTGTCTTCTCGGTCTTGTCTGAATATTTCGCATCACCTACTGGAGACTAATCGTCATGAGACGTGTAAGGGACAAAATAAAACCAGAAATAAGTGAAGAACAATGTGCATTTGTGGAAGGAAAGGACACCAATAATGCAATGTACATATTAAGAACATTGATAGAAAGATCTATAGAGGTAAAGAAAGATCTGTATATGTGCTTTATAGACTACACAAAAGTATTTGACAAAGTAAAGCGTGTGGAAATAATCAATATGCTGGAGAAATTAAACATCCATGGCAAGGATCTGCGAATTATAAAAAACATGTACTGGCCCCAAACAGTACCTATATAAATTAGCAGCCAAACCGGACAATTCCAATATATACAACAAGGAGTCAAGGCTGTGTTCTGTCGCTGAATATGTTTTCACTTTACAACGAAAATATTATGAGATCAATAGTAGACAAAAAAGGAATTGAAGTCAACGGTCACAACATAAATAATTTGATATATGTGGATGACACAGTCTTAATAGCAGAGACAGAGAATGAGCTACAAGAAATGATAGACATAATAGTAAAAGAAAGCAACAAGAAAGGTATAAGTCTGAATAGTAAGAAAACAGAAGTAATGGTCATTTCGAAGAAACAATCATCTCCATCATGCAGCATAAAAGTAAACAGGACAAATCTGAAACAAGTGCAACGTGTAAAATACTTGGATACAATAATAACATCAGATGGAAGATGCAACACTGAAATAAAAAACAGAATAGCTCAGGCCAAAATAGCATTTCTCGAAATTAACAATTTCTTATGCAACAAATCTATGTCAATAGAAGTGGGAAAGAGAGTTCATCGGTGCTATATAGAACCAATTATCACCCATGAAAGCGAATCATGGACAGTAGACAAACAAATGAAAAGACGATTAGAGGCCACAGAGATGGGATTTCTCAGAAGAATGTTGAATGTTTTCTGGACAGCTAAAAAGACCAATGAGGAAATTCTCAAAGAGGCCAACACAAAAAGGGAGCTCCTAAAAAGCATCAGAAAGAAACAATCAACATTTTGTGGGCACATCATGAGAACAGGAAAGTTGGAATATTTGGTTACAACAGGCAAAATACAAGGAAAGAGAGATCGTGGTCGACAAAGAGATAAAATACTAGATAGCTTGGTATCATGGTGTGGAAAACAGTCAACAACAGAATTGATACGATGCACTGTAGATAGAAGATTATGGAAGGACATGATCGCCTACACCAACCGGTATGGCACATGATGATGATGATGAATTGAGATTATGTGTGCACTAAAGAGTTGGGTTTCCTCAATGCAGGATATATCAATGTCGTGTTTTTTTAAATAAATTTCTGGAGTTCTAGTGTTTTGTGTCTTACTCCTTCTGCGTTCCAGTGCGTTATTTTGAGCTCATTTTCCTTGGTTGTTTCTGAGGGGTTCAGGTTTCTAGTCCCAGTCCTGTTTGGATGACCCTCTGGTTCTGGAGAAACTGGTGCTGTTCCTGTTTGGCAACATCACAAAACAGCGATTCAAAATTGTTCTATAGACTGGTATATATCATTTGCTGTATTGCATAGATGTCCGCTTTTTAGTCCTGCGCCACTTGGGTTTACATCGTTCTACTTGGGTTGTTGAGGTTTCTTTTCTGGATGTCTACTCCAATAGGAGCGTTGCCTTTTAAGGCTTTTGGCCTCTGCCTGTTCAAATTGTCTGTAGGGCTTCGTTGCCCTAGCTTTTATTTTTATCAGGAATTTCCACAAGGTAGCGGTGCTTTGACATTTTGTGTGGCTTTCACATGGTTAGACATAATTTTTTTGCCTTGTAGCCCCATCTGCCAGGGCGTAATGAATGTGGAATGTAATGGCGGCTCTTGAGTGAATGAGAATGCTTCTCAAATCACCATGCCATATCACGAGTGTTTCAAGGATTGCGCTGTATCTTAAATGACAGCGATGCTATTTTGCTCTCTTAACCTAGTGAATGTCAGCGAGAGAGGTCTCTGAGAAAAGGAAGAAAGGTAATGATGAGAAGAAAAGGTGAAACAACTATGGATAGGTCGACGCACGTTTATAAGGTGGAATTATCGATTACAGGTCGCCATCGACTACATGCACGCTCGATATGTACAGACACGAAGATCGATATACACTGGGACACCCGAAGTTAACGTAACTATTCTTCTGAATTATCGAAATTACATTAGAATAGTACCACTCGAATAAAAGAATCAATCGGCGTTTCCACTTGAAAGAAATGTGTATTTGTTTAGAGGTTGATCAGCCAAACGGCCTGTCAACCCTGCTATTTTGTCAGAAGTCACTAACGGAAATAATTAGGAAATTATAAGACGAGAAAAACTTTTCAATTTATAATAATATATCACTTAAAACTCACCTAAGATTCATTTTTATTAGAAGTGTTGATAGTCAATAGACAGAAACTGTAGGTAAGTGAGATACATTAATAAGACTTTAAATAGTCTTTACTTAAGATATCCCCCTCCCCGGGATTAGAAAAATTATTCACCCCCGCGTCATTTTTTTTCTGGAAGAATCCCCGAGCTTTGGATTTCTATACAGTACTCTCGTCTGACATCTCCCATCTTGACATGATATTTGTAAAATCTGTTCTTGGCTGTGGATCCTTTTTTGGGTCGTTTTCCGTCCATATTTTCCCTGAGGACATTCACAATGTCACAACATTTCATTGCCCTTCCACACTCAGTATCAGTCAAACTGGCAAGTCTGTCAGCACGTTCATTACCTATTACAACCACGTGACCTGGCACGAAAATGAAGCAGACATTTGTTAGAATAGTCTTCCCCAGAGACTCTAGCTACTGCCGTCGAGCAAAGCCAGTTGCACTCTTCCTTAGCATATTCATTGAGTGAGTCATTGAGGAAACACGTGTGTATAAGACTGTGTTTCTAGCCATGCTAATGCTTGAGTGACAGCCATAACTTCCTTCGTCAAACTACCTGTAGTCAGTGCGAGAACAGCACTGTCTTCCATCACAGTACTGCTTTCAACATGAACGGTGAAATCTCACCAGTTCCGTACTCGCCGAATAATAAAACTCATTTTTGTAAGTGACTGCGTCACTATTAAACGAGTTCTCGAAAATCATGGCCTGCAATTCTGCCGCAACAACCAGTGGGTTTTGTTGTCTACATTCTCTGTCTAGTGTGATCACGACGTGAAAAAATGTACCATACTTATATTGAACATACATGTTGAACAATATTCATTGTCAACCCAATCCATGATTTCCAACTTTGTCTTCTTCTGCCATCATGGCTCATTCAGACTTGGACTCCGGACTCACTTAAGAAGGCAGCTGTCTGTTTCAGTGAATTAGTTGCCTTATAGAGTTTCTCTTTCAGGGAGGCGGGTGTAGGCCACATTGCTCTCCTCCTGTGTTGGGGGGGGGGGGAGTAATTCTGTAGAATGTGTTTTAGTGTCATGTTATTCAGGTTACAGTGGCATTAGTTGGCAGCTCCTATTATGAGTTTGGTGAACATGTTGTTTCTCATTCTATTGAAGCCAGGGTGTAGGCGAAGTATGACGAAGACTTGATCCCTCAGTGACAGTTGGATGTATCCGTCCGTCTCGTTATACTTTGGGTTTTCGTTTCCATTTTTCATTGTACTGGCCTCTGATGATGGACATCATAGTAGTTGACCAGATGGTTCCTTGTGGTAATCTCCCTTCCTCCTTAGCTAGTTTATCTGCTCATTCGTTTCCTTACATATTACAGTGTGATGGTATCCACTGGATGACCAACCTCTGGAAGTTATTGCACAATGGTCAAGGGTTGTTCTCAAGTCATCTAGCTCGCTGTTGCTGGAGTATTTTAAAGCTGTTAGGACTGACAGTGAGTTGATCAGTATCACCATTTTTTTTTTTTTTTTTTTGCACGTTATTTTTGTATTTTATAGCCAGTTTTGCAGCATCTTCGAGCGCTTCAGTTTCTGCTTTATGGTTGTTTCAGAATTTGTCAGTAGCTATTGATTTGCTTTAATTTCTCAGAAGAATGTTGAAAGTTCCATGTACAGCTAAAAAGATCACGGAAGAAATTCTCAAAGAGACCAAAACAAAAAGGAAGCTCATAAGGAACATCAGAAAGAAACAATGAACATTTTTCGGGCACATCGTGACAAGAGGAAAGTTGGAATATTTGGATACAGCTTGCAAAATACAGGGAAAGAGAAATCGCGGACAACAAAGAGAGAAAATACGAGATAGCTTGGTGGCATGGCATGGAAAACGGTCAATAACAGAACTGATAAGATGCACGATGGATAGAAGGTTGTGGGAGGATATGATCGCCTACGCCAACCAGTATGGTACATGACGATGACAATGATTAATTTGGTAATCTCTTCTTGGTTATTCTGCCTCAAGAACACACATTCTCCGTTTCTGGTGGCTTTTGTAGCAGAACTATCCGTGCATATGTGAAACCAGGATTCCTGTGAGTCGCCTATATGTTTTTCAGCCATGTGCTTTCTGTCTGTGTCTGTTTTGGGTGCCTTTTTTCATTTTGTATTTTATATTTCCCGTGGGGAGTCATACCGGATGAGCATATGGGTTTTGGCATTGTTTGGGACAGTACTAGGTCGTTAGATGTCAATTCTTTGGAGATTGCCGTGAAGTTGCATCGCTTTAGTTTTCCTTTTCCGAAACCAGTTATGCTTTGGTGCATGGTGTGGTTAGGGAACCTTTTGTATTTCTCCGCTTGTTGCATTACTTTAGTTTTCCGTCTACCTTCTAAATGTTGTAAACCTGTTACTGAGTCTCGATAGGTGTAGATTTCATAGCAACAGTGATGATACGGGCAGCCTGGTTTTGTGTTCTGTTAATTTTGCTAAGCTGTGATTTATAAGTTGTAACCCAGGCTGTAACTCCATACTATAGAACTAGTCTTACTCTTCCTACGTATAGTCGTTTCAAGATATTGCTGTCTGCTCCCCAGTCCGTTCCTGCTAATTTTTTTCATAAAAGCTGTTCGTTTTCTGGCTTTTTTGTTTGCTCTGCCTATCTGATTTATCCATGTCATTCTGCAATCCATGGTGACGCCAAGTTACGTTGGCTTTTGGTCAATAGGAAGTTTGTGGTCTATTATCTTCAAATTTGCAGAGTGTGTTTCTTGATAGACTGAGAATAGTGTATGTTGTCTTTTTTTCCATTAATGGAAGGCAGCCTAAGGCATTTTGCATTCTGGAGCTGGCCAATGACATATATTCTTTTTGTGCCCATATCGTCAGGTCGTCTGTGTATATTTCAGAGAGCATTCTTGGTGGAATGTTCCGTAAGATATCATTTAATCATTTATGAAGATTAGGAAAAACGTTGGGGATAGTACTCCGCCATGTGGGACACCTTGTTCGATTTTGGTTTTCTTACTTAGTTGTCCATGTATTTGTACTCTGGCCGTTCTGTCTTGTAGGTCTTGGGATATCCAGTTTAATAAACGACCTTGGATACCAAGTCTGAGAAGCTTGTTCCTTTAACCTTCTCGCTGTACCCTATCAAAAGCCTTCTCCATGTCGACCCACACA
The DNA here is from genome assembly GCA_032433765.1 of Megaustenia siamemsis. Taxonomy (NCBI): domain Eukaryota; kingdom Metazoa; phylum Mollusca; class Gastropoda; order Stylommatophora; family Ariophantidae; genus Megaustenia; species Megaustenia siamemsis. Next base: position 35,963,900 of record JAVIAB010000041.1, on the reverse strand, counting down.
GTTAATGTGTGCTTCTTTTCTTGTAGAGCATCCTCAGTTTCCTGTGTGATATAGGTAATCAGGCCTTCATTTGATCTGTGCTGACGGAAACCACTTTGTTGTGGCATGATTTGTTGTTTTGTCTCCAAATGCCACATGAGTCTTCTGTTGACCAGCCTTTACTTGAGTTTGTTCAGGCAGCTCAGTAGGCTAAGTGGTCTATAGCTGCTTGGGCCCAGTGGGTTTTTTTTCCATGTTTGAGAATGAGCACCATAATGGGTTCTTTCCAAGTTTCCGGAATTTGTTTTCTCTTCCAGCTGGCATTTATTATCCCCAGGAGCTGGCCCTTGGCTATCTGTCCCAGTTTTATTAGATGTTGATTCCATCTTTTCCAGGGGAACTCTTAAGTTTCAGTCCTTTTAGTGCTACATCTAGTTCTGTTGGTGTAAAGATGGTCGTCCGGTGTTCTTCTTGTGCTAAAGCATATGTTTTATGTCTCGGTTTTCCTTTCTCACTGCTTTCTGTTGGTCTTTTGGATTGTTTATCCTACTTATGTTTTTGTAAGTTTCTATCAGTATGTATGCTGCTCCTTGGCCTGTGTGAATGTTCTGATTGTGTGCTAATGTTATTGTAGGTCGACTGTTGTTTTCATCGCTCAGAGCTTTTACAAGTTTTCACAGTTTGTGTCCTTTTTTTATCTAGATTGAAGCTCTCTGTTTTGTTTTTTCCAACTCTGTCTTGCTGATATCTTGACCTCTCTTCTGTATTTGGCAGAAATCAAAAAAGGGAGAATCAAAGGCTAAGGAGAGCAAACCCGACTAAAATGCTGGCAGAAATCGGATGCACTGGGCCTTTGGCGTAGAAAATAGTGCACCGTTAAAACATGTATTCAATCAGAGTGGATTTAACGGACTTTAGTTATGGTGCTCTGTCTGTGGAGTCCCCCCCCCCCAGGCAGGTGGAGTGCCGGGCCCTATGCCTCGAAGGGGTCCACCCCAAGCTACTGGTGGTCAACCTGACCCATTTTGGAGAGCCAGGAAATGGAACCAGAGGGAAATTACTACTGGTCGAAACAGCTTTAAGACATACCTGAAAATAAAGCACTGGAATGCGGAGGGCATATACCACAAAAAACAAACCATAGCAGTAAGACTAGCAGAGGAGAAGATAGACGTTGCCTGCATCCAAGAAACTCACCTTAATCCTCAGCTGAGATTTATGTTCAGGGGCTACCAAATATTTTGACGGGACAGGGAAGGCCTTAGGGGTGGAATCCGTGTACTTATAAGAAATACCATTCCAGCAAAACAGATAGAAATAGTTACAAACAGAGAGGCACAGATCATTGGCACAGACCTACGCATCAATTCTAATAGCATAAGGATATTTAACATATACTGTCCTAATGACAAATTACTCAAGCTGGAGTCAATGGAAATAACACCATCACAGTGTCTGGTAGTAGGAGTCTTTAAAGGCCACTCTGAAATATTAGGATATAAGGAAACCAACGCTCGAGGTGAAAAAGAAGAAGAATTGGAAATAGACAACAACCTATTACTCACAAACTCTAGAGTGGGGTTTTGTTATAGCAGAGGTTTAATGTCTGGAACAAAATAGGCCGCTCTATATTGTCTTTGTGGATCTCACAATGGTCTTCGACTCAGTAAACAGAAATGGGCGCCTACGGGGTGTTAGAAGGCATAGGCTGCCCACCTAAATTACTTAAGCTGATTATGTCCTTTCATGAAGACATGAATGCTAAAATCTACTTTGGTGGGAGTTCATCAGAGAGTTTCAAAGTCAACAATGGAGTGAAACAGGGATGTGTCCTCGCCCCCACCCATTTTTAGTATATTTTTTGCTGCCCTCATAAATTACGCCTTCGAAAACAGCTCAGGAGATATTTACATTCGCACAAAATTAGATGGCTAACTGTTCAACTTAGCACGACTAAGAGCAAAAACAAAACAAAAAATATTGCCCTACTTAAAGAACTTTTATTTGGTGACGAAGCAGCCCTAGTCGCTCATAAAGTGAAGCTACCCTACAATCAGTGATCAATAATCTGAACAAAGCATGCGACCTTTTCTCACTGTCAATTAGTGTTCAGAAAACAGTAATACTAAGTCAAGGCGACATCAAACCTCTATTAATCACTCTAAAAGATTGTCCACTAGAATCAGTTCAGAAATGTACATATCTTGGATCCACAATTACGCAAACCATTTTTTTTGATGATGAAATAAACAGCCGAATTGGTAAGGCAGCTACGACTTTCGGCAAACTCACAGAAAGGGCCTGGAACAACACGAAACTAACACTAACGACCAAACTCTTAATATATCAAACGTGTGTGCTTAGCACACTATTATATGGATCTGAAACCTGGACAACATACTCAAACAAGGAAAAAAGACTAAATGTCTTCCACATGCGATGTCTCCACAGAATAATGCACATCAAATGGCAGGATAAAATAACCAACTTAACTGTCCTTCAACGTGCTAAGACCCCAACAATCATGTCGATGCTCAGATGTCAAAGACTAAGATGGCTGAGGCATGTCCGGCGAATGGAAGAAAAGCGCATCCCCAGGCAAATATGACGAACTAACACGCGGAAAAAGACAAATCGGTAGACCTAAACTACGATATAGAGATATATGTAAATGATCTCTGAAAGACTTCTCCATCTGTGAAAATGACTGGGAACATCTGGCAAGTGATCGCACATCATGGAGAGCATATATAAGGAATGGTATAACATCATTTGAGACTGTGCTAAGGCTATTCTTAGAAGAGAAAAGACTCATGAAAAAGGATGGAAAACCTAGTGGACCAGTGGGCCTGACTTGTTCATTCTGTGACCGTGTGTCTTTGTCAAACATTGGTAGAATTAGCCACGAGAGAAGCTGTTCGACAAAAACAAAACCTAAAAAAAATACGAAATAGACTCTACTAGACCGTCTGACAAGACGAAAAGGGCCATACAAAGATTTCAACCCCTGCATGGAAGCCCTCATATCCATCATGGGTAAAGTTAGCAGCATTTACCTGTTTTGACGGTACCCTTCAAGGGTAACTGCAAAACTACACAGCCTTTCTACCTGGTAAGTTAATTTCCTAGCAATTATTTCCCTAATAATTTCCCACCGTGTTTTGCATTGTAATCATACGATAGCCTTGTATTTTCGTATGATATTTGCCAAGCTTCGGTAGAGATATCAAGTTATTGAGTTATTGAGTTATTTGCGGGTCATCATCATTGCACTCCGAACATGTCCATAGGTGCTCAGATCCCCTCCTCAGCATTTCCCTCAGTGTCCAGCGACTGACGACTCCAGTCCTATGTTGGTTGATAAGTCTTCTTACACGGCCACTAAGTTTCTCATTTCTGGCTGTGCCCAACTTAACTCCCATTTCCATCATCCGAAGAAGTGACGTGGATCTGTGTTTGTCGAAGTCCTGTGCTCTTCCCACATCTCGGAGGGCATTGATGATGTCTGCCCGATCCATCGGTTGCCCGTCCTCAACGACAGCGCAGCTAGCCAACCTGTCCGCTCTCTCATTTCCCCGTACTCCCGCATGTCCAGGGACATAGACAAAGGTCATCTTACGTATTTTGGATTTCTGCAACGACTCATTGCATGCGTACAAAGCCCGCCTCCACTTTTTTTATCATGCTCATCGAATCACTCAGTATACATGCGTGGGTGTAGTCTTGTGACTCTAACCATTTGAATGCCTTGGTCACTGCCATCACCTCCATTGTCATGCTACTCGTGGTCATGGTGTATGCACCACTGTCTTCCTTGGCTATTCTGCCTGCCGAGCGTGCTGTAAATGTCCACGCACTTCTTTCGTGTCGTCTTACAGATCCGTCTGTATAGATGACTGCATCTTTCTCATCGATGTTATCGCAGATGAGACCGTTGACCTCAGCATTAACCACGACCGGGTTCTGTTCCCTACTTTTCCTGTCGAGTGTGACAATACATGAGAAAGTCCCCTTGAATGACGTAGGCACTGGTATCCACTCCTCACCAACGCTGATATTGGTAAGCCCACAGACCTGTTTGATGACATCTTCTGCTCGGCCCACCCATGATTTGCCTCTTTTTAGCCTGGTACCTTTCTCTGTGTTGAGCACGTGGTGCAATGGATGCTCTGTATCTGTACTAATCTTCAGGTATGCTCGTGCTCTCCAGATCTTGATTCTGTCATCCATGGTTGGAAAGTCAAGAAGATACCTCATTGCTACACAGGGAGTGTCCCTCGTACATCCCAGAATAATGCGCATGGCTTCATTTTGTATTTTCTCCAGCCTATCAATTAGAGTCGTACTGACAGTAAGAATGGCCAGGGCATACTCGATTGGTGCGAGGACTAATCCCTGGAACAAAAGAGTAAGTAGCCTCTGCTCGATGTTGGCAGCTGCCATGACCTTCAAGGCGGTTAATCCTTTGCGGGATTTCGTTATCACATGGTCGACGTGGTCCCGAAAACACAGGCTGCGATCAAACTTAACTCCAAGGTAAGTCATCAACTTGTCCCTGGTCACATCATCAGCTCCCATTCGTACTACCGGTGTGGTCGTATTAACGATATGATTGTTAAGGGAGAACTATGAAACTGATGCTTTATTAGGATTAACCACGGCACCTGAAACCCCACACCAGGAAGAAATGCGATCGAGTTCGTCTTGCATTGTGGAGGCGATTCCCCGTCTGTCGCTTCCCTGTCGATATACCAGAATATCATCAGCAAAAGTCATAGTTCTTGCCCTCCCATCCAGCTGTTGGGCCGTGATCGTTATTGTGTACACGTTAAATAGAACTGGTGACAATGGTGAGCCTTGTGGCAGCCCAGGACAAATGGATGTTGGCTCGGAAGACTAACTTCCACATCTAAGTATCACCTTCCTCTGAAACACTGCCGCGGCGATCCATCTAATGAGGAAGGGGTTCACCGCCAGTTTGAGAAGCATATGCATGAGATATTCAAATGGTACCCTGTTGTGTGCATCCTCCAGATCTATAGCAGCAGCGCATGTCTCCTCTCGTCTGTGGAAGCCTTCGAAGACGTCATAGGCAAATACTGCCGTATTGAGCCATGTCTCTTTGTTATATCTATAACCTCCGAGTGTGGATGGGAATACGCGTTTCTGTTCAAGGCGACAGGTGAGGACACGGGCAGCTATTTTCTCCAGCAGCTTGCCCGCAGTGTTCTGCATTGTGATGATTCTGTAGACACTGATCTGAGAATGGTCCTTGTTTGGCTTCGGTAGCGGTAGTAAGTAGGTGTGTAGCCACTCCTCCTTAATCTGGCCACTCCGAATACTGGCATTAAACTCATTGGCCAGTGTTGTCAAGTCGTCATCAGCTAAATCGCCTATGTCATCATACCGAACACCATCTGGACCAGGAGCAGTGTTGTGTGACCTTATAAGTGTCGTGCGAATGATATCGGTTGTGATTGTGAGATCTTCTTCCAGCCCTACATCCTTACACAAATTTGACAAAGATCCCCGTATCTTCATTGTTACAGCCTCATTTATTTGGTCCGTCTGCTCAATGTAGCGGGCAAGCAGGGCCTTCCCTTTGCTCTCATCAGATTTGTGCCATATCTGGCCTGTGCTCTGAAAGTCTGGTATGCCTCTGAAACTCTGTGTCGTGGTGTGCCATTTATGCACTGATGAAGGCGCCAGAATGTGGCGAGCGATTTTTCTGAACACACTTTTTTACAGAAGTCATCCCATTTGGCATCCTTAGCCTGTTTAGCGCATAGTTTAAAGTGCATCATTTGTTGGTCGACCTCTACTTTCAGACACTTCAAGAGCTCAGATTGTGTTCTACCATACCTTCTGGCTTTCTGCCATGTCTTGACCGTTTGTCTCTTGCTCCGCCAAGCTTTCTCGACATCTACGTTCCACCAGGGTGGCTGCGTCCATCACTCCTGCCTCCTACTAGAGGGGCGCTCTGTTTCCTATGTCTGATTTTGCTAATGACGTCCAGGTCTGTTTTCGAGTAGTTGAATGTGTGGAGCTTTCTTCTCTGACTTTTATTTCCGCCTTTCTCAATTAGGAGGACACATGGATAGTGATCACTTCCGTGGAACCCCAGTGCATTCCACCTGCAAACCGGTGCGAAGGTGGAAGACACCAGTGCCAGGTCTATGACACTATCAGAGTCCCCTGTTCGAGTGGCCATTCTTGTTGCCCTTCCATCATTCAAGCACACTAAATCGGCCGATACCAGTGCGTTCTCTAGGTCTTCTCCCTGCTTGTTGGTTATGACGTTACCCCACTGGTTTCCTCTAGCATTAAAGTCTCCGCAGGAAATGACATTCTCTTCATCGAACTCGAAGAGATTCTGCCATTGTTGTGTGTTCACCTTCCCATTACAGGCATACACATTTACAATCACGAAATGAACTGGGGTCTGCACCCTAACCGCATGTACCTGCAATTCTGCATTGTTCCACGCAGACATATCAACCTCAGCTGCCACCATATTGTTGCGCACAAGGATGGCCTGCCCACGGTGTCGTCTATTGTAAAAGCAATGAAAACCAGGAGTACTTACTGTCCTGTCACCAAGAAGAGTTTCTTGCTAAACCATTATATCGGCGCCGCACAGTAGTTTATCAAGAATGGGCCGTCGTTGATTAATGGACCCACAATTCCAATAAGTAACGCGTACATACTTTAGGCCTAGCCTCTCACACTTTGACAGTTTAGTGCCACCCCTCTTGCCCCGTCGTGTTTTCCTTCTTCGATGATGTCGTTTGGGCTGCATCTGAAAACTTACACTTACCGTCGTCTTTGATGAACGTCGCTGAACGTTGATGCTTTGGATGGTCCAGACTCACGTGCACTTGCTCAGTCGCACGTCCCGGAACCCGTTCCACGTTATAAACTGGCCAACTCCAGTAACTTGCTCAGCAGCACGCGGAAACACTGTGAGCTTCCGACAAATTAAATGACTTAAGCGTCCTTGACGACAGACCGGCGTAAATAAACCGCCATTTTTTGACGCGTTCAATAGTGCAACAACAATGATGAGTGATCAAATAAGGAAATTATAACAAAATGCAATGAATCAAAAGAAGCAAAGTGATTTACATCAAATAGAAAGCGCGTACAATCACATGATCCCTTAAAATATAAATAAAAACAAACAAATAAACAGGAAAGTTCACTGGAAAACAGCACTTATCTGTGAGTCTTATGAAGAGGTCAGTTAACAGGGCGCCATATTTCGGTAGAGATATCAAATAACTATGTAGCTATATGATATATGTTATTGCGGCGAGTTGGCAGTTTTTTTTAAATGTATTCAAGGGTTTGAACATAAATGTTTATTCACAGTTCGTTAACCTTCGCTGTAGATAAAGTCGTTAATTCGTTTCGGACGTTTGTGACCTTGGAAGCTAAGGACCTAACTTGTGCAAACGGATGGCATTGGCAAGAATCATTTTGAATCTATGAAGTGGGCTCATTTTGTGTTTAACTCAAAAGCATATGTGCTTTTTAACCAAAGACTTTTTGGGGGGGACTCAATTAAGATATCCCCGATGGAAGAATAAATTGTACTATGAGTCCCATAAATGATTCGCTTCCAGAGGTTTATGATGTAAACAAAGCAGTTTTATCATTGCAAGTGAATAATGTCCACACCTATAATTGGTCAGGATTGTGTAGCTCCAGCAGCTTTATAGCTAACACAGAAAACATCACAGGATTGTGCTGTTCTGAAACAGCTATACCATGCTACCCTAGAATTGCCTTTAATGGGATTACTGTGACCACAAATCACTCTCCATGTGTGTGCCACATATTTACACCCCAGAAAGAAATACTGAATATAACAACATCATGTGCCGTCTGTGATATTAATGACCACAGACCAGGAGCCTCCAGTATGATTGATACACCTGTTGCACCAAGCATTTTATCAGCAGAGCCATATCTATGGAATGTTAATCTGACATTGTTCTTGAATGATGTCCAAGTTAATGAGACATCAGAATCGTGTGGCGGCAGCTACAAGAAGGGAGCGGAGAACATCAAGTTCTCCTGCTATAAAGGAGACTTGCCTTGCTATCCCAGAATTGCCTTAAATGGGATCACTGTATTTGAAAACTTCTCCTCTTGTGTAAACTACACATTTACATCTAAGAGTGAATCAGTGAAGGTCACAAAATCATATTCTCTCTGTGGTTTTACTAACTACAGGTCATGTGGCTTCTGTTGGATTGGAAATGATAACTTACCACCACTGTGTGTCTATATGTTTGGAATTGGAGTCATCAATGATGGCCTAACATCATCAAGTGCTATGACGATCATCATTTTCGGGAGGACGTGAACTTCCATGGTATATGGTGGATAGGCGGCAGGAACCATTGAAGGCTATGTCTGAAAAGTGTTCCTTCTTGCAGTTTCCTCATATTCCAAGACCGGCTTGTTGCAGGAGCTACTGAGTTAAGTGCTCGGTGCACACAGTGAGCTGTGTGTCTCATCCGTTTTGATCCTGCTTCGATATCCCGCTTGTTTACGATGAATGATGATGATATCGTATGACAGGGAACAGTTGGCTGTGTTCACTTTCTGCGCGGTTTCGCCTTATGTCTTTTGGCGTGTGCTGAGACTGCTACGATGGGGACTACAGTTACCTTTCTTTGTTTGGGAGATGAGTTGGTAATTCGGATGATTCCACTGGCACGGGCGGTTGAGCAATTATGGATTTTAATTCGTTTGCGGTGATACCGAGGCCTTCCATAACCAATAACCAATAACTATGTAGCCAGTTTTCATTGATAGTATCGTTTTCGATACTGCCGTTATCGATACTTGCTAGTTCCTCCAAACCCTCATCACACAACTCACCAAAGTCTTCAAATCGAATGTCGCCTAGATCTGAAGCCATATTATTTGCATGCTCTATCTAGCACGGCTTATGATTATGGTCAAAAGACCCGGTATCACTGCAAACGCATTAAAATCTATAATTGCTCAAACGCCCGTGCCAGTGGAATCATTCGAATTAAAACTAATTTTATTGAAGGATCCAAACAAAGAAAGGCAGCTGCAGTCTCATCATAGCAGCTACTGCACACACCAAAAGACATAAGGCAAGCGGTACCGAAAGTGATCGCAGCTGAACTGTTCTTCATCATACGGTTTCATCATTCATCGCAAGCAAGCAGAATATCGAAACACGATTCGGAATAACAGTTGTGTGCACAGAGCACTAAACTCAATAGTTACTGTAAAATAATCAGTTCCCTCCAGTTATCGGGCCCTACACCTATGGGAGGCAGTCGCTTTATAGCGCAACGACCCATCACATCATTTTTATCGCTATGCTCAAGATATTGAAAGAATAGCATGTTCTATCATTGTTTCATCAATAGATGCTCTATCATTATTTTCGTCCGTTCTTTGCCACTTAAGATCTGAGCTCTGGAAGATGCGATCACAATTATTCTTCACTGGGATATTCATACTTCTGTGAAGCCGCCAGAACAACTTCAATGAATTATGAAGGAGAATTGAAAAAAAAATAAATAGAAAAAGTGGTATAGCTGCACGTAATTGATGGACGACACAAATTTCAACGACATTTCGGCTCAATAGGCCTTCAGCAGAAACAAACAAACAATACACACACACAGATATGTAAGTAAATAAAACTAGTCCAACATAGCTAACTAATAATGAAGTATCCAAAACAAAATAATTAAAACCAGTTCGAGAAACAAAATTGTCTTCCCAGTATCGTGGACCGTGGTCAGAAGGAAAAAAAAAAGAACGAGTTACGGATCATCATCATCAAGTACCGGGCCTACTGGCGTAGGTGATCATGTCTCTCCACAACTTTCTATCTCGACAGTTCTTTACCATTTCTGTTGTTCACCTTCTGCCAAGCTATTCTCTTAAGCTGTCTGTTATTTTCTCTCTTTGCTTCCCTCTATCTCTTCGTCCCTTAATTTTTCCATTTGTTACAATATATTCCAGTTCTTCTCTTCTCATTACATGGCCAAAAAATGATGATTGTTTCTTCCTAATATTGGAAATTAGCTATCTTTTTGCTTTGACCTCTTTCAGAACATTTTCATTACTTTTCTTAGCTGTCCATGGTATTCTCAACATTCTTCTGTAAAACCACATTTCTACAGACTCCAGTGATTTTCTTGTCTGGTGTCCTATTGTCCATGATGCACATCCATATGTTAAGACTGGCTCTACATAACATTTAAGAACTCTTTTTCTTGTTTCTATTGTCAAAAATGGATTGCATAGTATCTTCCTCATTTTCTTGAAAGCTGCTTTTGCCTGAGCCATTCTGCGTCTCACCTCTTTTGTACATCTTCCGTCTGAGGTTAACAAAGTTCCCAAATATTTAAATTCATTTACCTGTTTTAATATTGTTCCACTTGTCTTTATTTTGCACTGAGGTGATGTCTTTTTCTTTGTTCTTACCATTACCTCTGTCTTTTTGCTATTAAAGCTGAGTCCTTTATTTTTGCTTTCTTTCACTATAATGTCCAACATTTCTTGTAACTCATTTTCACTCTTAGTTATTAATACTGTATCATCAGCATACCTTAGATTATTTATATTATGACCTCCAATTGTTATTCCAGGCACGCCCCTTATGGATCTTAAAATAATCTCACTATAAATATTAAACAAATCTGGTGACAGCACACAACCTTGTCTAACATCTTGTTTTATTTGTTGAAACATTCCCAATTGGTTTCCAGTTCTTATGGCCGCTGTTTGTTGCCAGTACATGTTCTTTATTATTCTTAGATCTTTGCTGTCTACGTTTATGCTTTCTAAAATTTTGATTATTTCTTGGTGCTTTACTTTGTCAAATGCTTTGGTATAATCTATGAAACATAGGTATAAATCTGTTTTCACTTCTATGGCTCTTTCTACTAAAGATCTTATGATATATATGGCATTGTTCGTTCCTTTACCTCTAACAAAACCACACTGTTCATCGCTAATTTCTGGACTGATTTTGTTTCGCACTCTTCACATGATGATTCTTAGTAATATCTTAGTCATGTGACTCATAAGGCTTATTGTGCGATGATCATCGCATTCAATCGCACCAGATTTCTTTGGTAGGGCTATGAATATTGATTTGAGCAGGTCGTCTGGTATATATCTGCTGTTGTAGATATCATTCAATATTTTTGTTATTATTTCTATTCCAAAATCACCAATGGCTTCAATCTCTTCTTTAGTTATATTATCTGGTCCAGGAGCTTTACCTGCTTTCATATTGCGCAAGGCATCTTCCACTTCTTCTCTGAGTATTTCTGGTCCTTCTCCATTATCCTTAATATTTACTTCTGTTCGTTCGTCATTATAAAGATTTTTAATGTATTCTGTCCTAAGTTCCCTAATGCTTTCTTGTTCAATCAACAGTTCTCCTTCCTTTGATCTTAAACATCCAGTTTTTGATTGCGTTTTTCTTCCAGTTAATTCTTCAATTTGTATATAGCTTTAGCATCTCCTTTTTGTTGCATTTCAATCTCTTTGAATCTCTCTTTTAGCCGTGCTTCTTTTGCTTTATTGCATTTAATTACAATTTCTTTATTTAATCTCGTATACTTATCTTTATTTTCTTTATTTCTTCTTCTTGTATCCATTAGCTGCAAAATGTCATCTGTCATCAATTTCTTTCTTGAATTTGTCCTCACTGGTGGTATGAACCCTTTTGATGTTTGTTGCATTGATTCTTTTAGCATTTCTCACTGTTCATCAATGCTTTGTATCTTCTCTATTGCATTGTACCGGTTCTGAATTGTGATTATATATTTGTCCTGCAGCTTCTTGTCTGATTTGAGTAAATCTAAATTTAACTTGCTGTTTTGCTGTTTTTAATTTTACTCTAAGCTTTCCCACAACTGGTACATGATCACTATTGCAATCTGCCCCTTGTCTAGTTTTCACACACACCAGACTGTTCCTAAATAAATTGCTTATAATTATGCAATCAATTTGATTACGAGCGTTGTCTCCTGGGCTTTTCCATGTCCACAGACGTCTTGGATGTTGCTTAAACCAGGTGTTTCCTAGCATCATGTTCTGTGTTTTTGCCCAGTCAATAAGTTTCTCACCTCTTTCATTCCTCTTGCCTAAGCCATAATGACCAACTACTTCCTCAACTGTTTCCTTTCCTACTTTTGCGTTAAAATCCCCTAGAACTATGGTGTTTTCATGTGGTTTGCATTTATGAAGTGCCTCATTTAACTCATCGTGAAATTTATCTACTGTTTCCTTTAGACTGTCTGCTGTTGGTGCATAAACTTGTATACGATTTATGTATATTGGCTTTCCATTCAATTTCACTATAAGGACTCTGTCAGATATTGGGTAAAAGCCTTTTACTGTTCTTGCTCTTTCTGCATCCAAGATGATACCTACTCCTCTTTGGTGTTCAGTACCTCCAGAATAGATTATTTTATGTTTATCAGAATACATCTCCCCTGATCCGGTGTATCTCATTTCACAAAGTCCCAGTAAATGTAAACCCATTCTTTTCATTTCTTGTATGATGTTTTCCATTTTCCCCTTCTGCGTGAGTGTTCTAACATTCCAAGTACCTATCTTTAGAGTTTGTTTTATCTTTATTTTGCTTACAGTAGCTTGATGACGATCGGGTATCACCTGTAGCACATGATGTCCCCTACCGAAAGAGGGTTTTCCATTGGAATCCCCCATAACTTTGTTGTCGTGATTTTTATTGTTTGATTCATGATTGTACAAAGACGTTACGACGGTGGTTTTCTGTTGCCTTCGGTCGGTTTGTTTATGGTTGGCTTCGCTAGCCTTTGACTAAAAAGTCTCACCCACAAGGCAGTGGGTTTGTTTTACTTACGGGTACCCTCCCTTAGCCTTTTACTCTCCCGAGCTTACTTGCAAGGCAGTCTTGGTGGGGGGAGGGGGGGTGCACATTATCTAGGTTGCTTGACTACAAAACCATTGGCAATTTCTTCTGCTCTAATCTTTCTCCTTTTTATATGCACGCTGACCTCGGTGTGGACACTTCTGGGTATGTAGGCTGTATGCGCTCATTTTTACATGTGTTTGTGTACGCAGACATGTGGGTGTAGCCGTGTATGTATGTATGTATGTATATATATATATATATAGGTGCGTACATACGTATAGACATTGTTGATGGCGTTTTAGTCGAGGCAACCTAGACAATGTTCCCCTCCCCCAAAATATTTTTAGAACCCTTTAACATGTAGTTGACCCTCCCATCGGCTGGTCAATTACAGTGTGTATCCGCTGCTCGTTCTTTTTTCCTTCTCACCACGGTCCATGATACAGGGAAGACAATTTTGTTTCTCGAACTACTTTTAATTATTTTGTTTTGGATACTTCATTATTAGTTAGCTATGTAGGACAAGTTTTATTTACTTACATATCTGTGTATGCGTTGTTTGTTCCTGCTGAAAGCCTATTGAGCCGAAACGTCGTTCAAATTTGATTTGTTTTCCATCAATTACGTAAACTTTAACCATAACATTTTTTTCTAATTAAAAAAAAAAATGCTCCTTTACATTTACTTTTACTGCAGCTTCGCATTTTTATGCATTTATTTGCATTTCTTTGCATTGACTTCTCCAATGATTTATCCTTGCTCAACCCTCTCACAGAACTCTGCCCATTTTTCACCTCTGACATGCCTTGCTAAATTCTTAAAACAGTCAACTTTCATGTCCATGTCTTGTTTCAACCTAAGGTGCCGTGGACTCAACTGCCTCAACTTAGAATGGTGTAGGAAAATTGAAATATAGCAATGCATTGCGATGTCGCCAAAAAACGTTTCTATTTTTCCCGACAGCTTATAAAGGAAGAACAATTTCTGATTTTCCACAATGTCTGGCCAGACGCCGGTTAAACATTAAAAGCAGAGAGAACACCGGACGTCTCGTATACTTAATGGTTCTGAAACAAAACGATAATGAGTAAATTGGGAATGGAAATGGTGATGCTTTCAAGTCAGAAGCTGTTTGTGTCTCTCAATAATGACACGGAGACGTTTAAATGTCATGAACTGGCTGAAAAACGGGCTATCGATACATAGATGAAGTTGAGAGAATCTTCTACATTAGGATTATTGACACAAAAAAGAAAGCATGAGGACATAAAAATATATTATTATTATAAAATATTATATATTACAAAAATAAATATTACTGGCATAAATATTCCAATTCTAAATAGCAAAGAGTATGTAAATTAAAGATGGTGACCTAGAAGAAGATATCACAAACGAGCTGGTATTTACAGCTGCAGAAGCTGAACATCTCGGTAAGGATAGATAAAACTTCATAATAGCTATCATATGAGTCAAGTTTCAACAGGGACTAGCTACCTATCTCTCTCTCTCTCTCTCTCTCTCTCTCTCTCTCTCTCTCTCTCTCTCTCTGCGATCAAGACTCAATCAGAGTAGGATTCCAGACTCTCTCATGAAGTCAGCTGTCTGTTTAAGCAATTCGATTGCCCCATATAGTTTCTCTTCCAGGGAGGTGGGTGTGGATCACATTGCTCTCCTCAGGTCTGTGTACTGGAGCAATCATGTAGAACATGTTTTGTAGTCATATTGTCCAGTGTACAGTGGCATAGGCTGGGGGTTGTACCTATTTTGAATTTGGTGAACATGTGATTCCTCATTCTATTGTGCCCAGTGCGTAGGCGAAGTATGATGACTTGATCCCTCCTTGATAGTTGGTGATATCCGTCCCTTTCGCTATGCTTTGGGTGTTCTCGTTTCCAGTTTTCATGGTACTGACCATTGAGGATGAATTTGACTTCATTATAGCTGAGCGGATGGTTCTCTTGTGCTAATCTCCCTCCCTCTTTAACTAATTTGTCTGCGCGTTCGTTCCCGTGTATATTACATTGTGATGGTATCCACTGAATGACTACTCTCTGGAAGTTATTGCATAGTTGGGCCAGGGTTGTTCTCAAATCCTCTAGTTCATTGTTCCTGGGACTTTTTAGAGCTAATAATACTGACAGAGCAGCAGCCAGAATCACCAATTTATTATTGTGCATGTTATTTTTGTGTTGAATAGCCAGTGTTGCAGCATCTCTGAGCTATATGAAGACGATAATGACGTACAGCATCGATAATGATGAATAGCAATTTAAATATATATATATGTATGTATAAATATATCATATGTTCAAGGGCTATAGACATACATACCTCCTTTGTTTTCTCACTTTGATCGTCTCTCCTGAAATATTGAGATTTGCAAACGATGTTTTCATTCCAGCAGGATTAGTCATGATGTGACTATAACGAATATTTCCTTGAAGCAAATGAATGTTCTCTCTCAAATCAACAGCGTGTTTATTGATTGCAGTATCTTCAAATATTGAGACTTCAGAAACAGGAGACTGACAGCAGTCAAGGTCGCTGGTTGCAGACTCTGCAAGTCGTGAGAAGTCAAACCGGGCTTTGATTTTTGGTTTAATGTAGGTCTCTGAGAAAAGACAGAGGCTAAAGTAGTTTGTTTCCATTTTGTAAAGTAGGCTTTTTGTTTTTTTTTAATTTTTAGATTTAATGTTGATGAATGACGTGTCATACAAATGAACATTTTTCAAAGTGGAGGTTTAATCTAATTATCTTTTCAAGTGTTAATTAAATTATTTGTTGCATTGCTTTATAACTATAAAGGACAATTAATAACGCATTGCATCTTGCACGTATATTAGTATAGTATGTATGTATGGATGACCTTTGACGTTTTGACAGACGGTTGGTAGCAAGCAATCATGATTAGTCAGTAGTTTGGTAAAAAGTTACTGTCTTATGCTGGATGTTGTTTTACTGAGCAGCTTCTCTCGTGTCTGAATCTGTCAATATTGGATAGACAGATCCGACTGCAGAATGAATATGATGTATTTGTGGTGCCTGGCCTCTTATTTATGCTGTGTCTTCTGAATTTGACATCAATGCTTGCTCGAATATTGCTCTGCTATATATACACATAATCATCACCATCATGCAGCATAAAAAAATAAACGAGTCAAATCTGAAACAAGTGCAACGTTTCAAATACTTGGGCACAATAATAACATCAGATGTGAGATGCACCACAGAAATAAAAAGCAGAATAGCTCAGGCCAAAATAGCATTTCAGAAAATGAAAAATATCTTATGCAACAAATCTATGTCAATAAAAATGAGAAAGAGAGTTCATCGGCGCTATATAGAACCAATTCTGACCTGTGGAAGCGAATCATTGACAGTATACAAACAAATGAAAAGACGATTAGAGGCCACAGAGATGGGATTTCTCAGAAGAATGTTCAAAGTTCCCTGGACAGCTAAAAAGACCAATGAGGAAGTTCTCAAAGAGGCCAACACAAAAAGGGAGCTCTTAAAAAACATCAGAAAGAAGCAATCAACATTTTTCGGGCACATCATGAGAAGAGGAAAGTTGGAATACTTGGTTACAACTGGCAAAATAAAAGGAAAGAGAGATCGCGGACGACAAAGAGAGAAAATACTGGATAGCGTGGTGTCATGGCATGGAAAACAGTCAACAACAGAATTGATACGATGCACTGTAGATTGAAGATTGTGGAGGGACATGATCGCCAACGCCAACCGGTATGGCACATGATGATGATATATACACATTAATTATATTTTTTTTAAATAGCAATGTTCACAATTATCGAATTTATACCAAGTAACTCGTCATAAATATCTGAATGCAAGGCTTATAAAACTTAGTTCTTTTGTGTTCATAGTTTTAACCCTAAAACTGCATTTGTTGTCACCTAAAACTATATCATTTTCCACTGACATTTTTCTTTCGTACAAAATATTACTGACAAGTGTTTGAACTTTCTGAAAATATTTGCTTCTGTAACATCCCTTTTTTTTTAAATATACATGAACAGCAGCGCTGCAATATAGTATGTCCCAGTTTCAGTATTTAAGAATTGGATCATCTGTTTGAAAAAAAACGAGCATTTTATTGCTATAGTCTGTTTACAAAATCATGCCCCTATCAATATGTTATAACATAATAACCGTTTGATTTCAATTGTTGAAATTTTTGTATAATCTGTTTATTGCCATGACGTTATGGTTACGTTACAAACTGATGATTTTATTTGTGGTATATAAAAACTGATACGCATAGTGACACCGGTGAAAATAAATTGTTTAAAGTTTTTACTGGTCAAATTAAATGAAGAATTTCAAAATCCTTATTTTTACATTTTTCTCGCGCGCGAATCACGTCGCACTTTTAATTGAATAGCGAAGCCTAAACTTCATGTGTGTTCGAATTCATTAACAAAGGAGTTGTAAAATAAAACTCGTTGTGGACTGGGACTAATTTCAACGAGTCTAAAGTTGGATTTCGTTACACTTCAAAACATCACTATTTGTTATATTTACTTATATTGCTCATATTTACTTATATTTCTGCAGAAAGAGTAAATGGGTGATTCTTTATTGTTCTTTATCAAACCCTTTATCCAACCCAAAATTAACAGATAATGCCTAAACGACATCGAAGAAGGAAAACAATAAAAGGCAAACATGCCGGAATGTGTAAGAAACGGTAGAAGTGCGAGAGGCAGGGCCTAAAGTATGTGCGCGTTACATACTGGAACTGTGCGTCAATAAAGCAGTCGGCCCATTCTTGATAAGCTACTGTGCTTATCAGCATAATAATAACGATTATTATTATAATTACCGATGTAATGATTTTGCAAGAAACACTTCCTGGTGATAGGACAGTTAGTGCCCCTGAATTTTACTGTTTCTACAATAGACGACACCTTGGATGTAACAACATGGTGGCAGCTGAGATTGGTATGTCTGCGGGGACAGTGAAGAATTGCAGGCACATGCGGTTATGATTCAGACCCCAGCTCCGTTCGTGGTTGTAAATGTGTATGCCTTTAACGGGAAGGTGCGACAAACAACATTGGCAGAATCTCTTCACGTTCGAGGATGAGAACGTCTTTTTCTGCTGAGACTTTTAATGCAAAAGGCTACCAATGGGGTAACGACATAACCAACAAGCGGGAACAAGACCTAGAGAACGCACTGGTGTCGGCCGATTTACATCAGAGCACGAATGGTACAACACGACACTGGGGCATACCAGACTTCCCGAGCACAGACCTGATATGGCACACATCTGATGAGAGCAAAGGGAAGATCCTGCTTGCCCACTACATTGAGCAGACTGACCAAAGAAATGAGGCTGTAAAAATGAGGATATGGAGGTCACTCTCAAAATTGTGTAAGGTGGGTAGTACTGGGAGAAGATCTCAAGATCACAACCAATGGCATTCGCACAACAATTAAACGGTCACACAACACTGTTCCTGGTCCAGATGGTGATCAGTTTGACGACATATGCGATTTAGCTGCCAAACTAGCCAAAAGAGTTTAATGCCAGCATTCATAGTGGCCAGATTAAAGAGGAGTGGCTACACAGCTACTTACTACCGCTACCGAAGCCAAACAAGGCCACTCTCAGACCAGTGTTAACGGAATCATCACGATGCAGAAAATTTTGTGGAGAAAATAGTTGCCCGTATACTCACCTTCACTTTGAACAGATACGCGCATTCCCAGCCACACTCGGAGGATACATATATTTAAAAAAGACATGGCTTAATGCAGCAATCTTCGCTTATGAGGTGTTCAAAGATTTCCACCAACGAGAGGAGACATGTTCTGCTGCTATAGATCTAGAGGATGCATACAACAAAGTATCATTTGAATACTTCATGCACATGCTCCTCAAACTGTTTCAGAGGAAGGTGATACTCAGAAGTGGAACTTGGTCGTCGGAGCCAACATCAGTTTATCCAGGGCTGCCACAAGGTTCACTATTCTCACCAGTTCTATTTAACGTGAACACAATAACAATCACGAAACAACAGCTGGATGGAAGGGGAAAAAATATGAATTTTGCTTATGGCATTCTGGTATATCGACAAGGAAGAGACAGATAGGTAATAGCATCTGCACTGAACAAACGAACTCCATCGTATCTCTTCCTGGTGTGGAGTAGCAGGTGACTTTGTTAATCATAATAAAGCATCAGTTGCATGGTTCTCCCTTAACAATCATATCGTTAACACAGAAACACCGATGGTACGAATGGGGGCTGATGAGATAACCAGAGACAGGTTGATGACGTATCTCGGAGCTAAGTTTGATTGCAGACCACGTCGACTATGTGATTACAAAAACCCGCAAAGGATTAGCCACCTTGATAATCATGACAGCTGCCAACATCGAGCAGAGGCTACTTACCCTTCTGTTCCAGCGACTGGACCTCACACTAATCAAGAATGTCCTAGCAATTGTTACTGTCAGTAAGACGCAAATTGACAGGCTGGAGAGAATATAGAATGAAGCTATGCGCATTATCTTGGGGTGAACGAGGGACACTACCAGTGTAACAATGAGATATCTTCTTGACTTTCCAACCATGGGTGACAGGATCAAGATCTGGAGGGAACGAGCATACCTGAAGATAAGTGCAGATAAAGAGCATCCATTGCACGACGAGTTCAACACAGGGAAAGGCGTCAGGCTAAAAAGAGTCAAATCATGGGTGGGCCGAGCAGAAAATGTCATCAAACACTTCTGTGGGCTTACCAATATAAATGCTGGCGAGTAGTGGATACCGATGCCTACGTCATTCAGGGGGGACATTCTCGTGTATTGTCACACTTGACAGGAAATGTAGGGAACAGAACTCAATCGTGGTCAATGCGAAGGTCAATGGTCTCATCTGGGATAACACCGATGAGGAAGATGCAGTCATTATTAGGAAACTCTTTGTACAGAGCTTCGCAGCAGGAGGCAATCTGATCATCAGAAGTAGAACCCGTCGAGCAGGTGTTTCGGCCCTTTAGCTTCTTGACACTCTAGGGGAGGTGGGCCCGCCTGGGTCATGACTCCCAGGCGTCGACCTCCTGCTGCATTGCTTCTAAGGCTTACACAGTATGTTCGGCACAAAATAACTACACTTAATACATAAAACACTCGAAAATAGTTTCCAAATAGCCTTTGCAGATGGCGTTATGACGTAAGTACACGGTCGCGATAGAGCAGAAATGTCTAGACAATTACAGGACAGCGTGGATCAAATAACCACTAGATGCAATAACCACAAAGCCTCGGGTGGGGGAGGGGGGGGGGGCCCTCGCTAGTCTAGTTGGGAAAACCACCCGACTGGGCTACGGACGTTCGGACAACCCGTGTTCGATTCCAGCTGGAAGCAGTGTGAATTGTACTCGTGGTTGGGAAAAAATGCCTCCGCGGGCGACCCAGCCGCTGGCAGAAATGGGTGCCAGTGTAGCACTCAAGGAAAGTGAGGAATGCAGCCTTGCAATGTTAGTTTCGATGTTTGAAGCGACGTTTTCCAGAAGTCTCCGAACACTTCTGGATAGGCGGCCGAGCTTTTATGGGTCAAAACTCGCTTGATAAGACGCCTATTGAAGTATCGTACTTTACCTTTACTGCGTGTGCTGTAGCCTCTATGATGGGGACTCAAGCTGTCTTTCTTTGCTTGGATCCTTCAATGCAATGAGATGTTAATTCGGATAATTCCACTGGCACGGGCGATTGAGCAATTATGGATTATAATTCGTTTGCAATGATGCCGGGGACTTCGGCTGACTACATCTACAACTACTAATTAGCCCAAACAAGGCTTTTGTAATGTCCCGTTCGCTAAACAACAGAATAGTTAAAGACACCCAACCAGTCATAGACTGAAATGGGGCAACCATTGTGAGGAATCCAACTATTAAGTATCCGGAAATGGCATTTGTTAGATCCCTTTCTTTCAATCAACATGTGAGCACTGTCTTTCAAAAGGCAAGGAAAAGTGTCAGCATGATCAAGATCATGGCCAGGGTGAACCTCCAGCAATCGTTACTATTCTTGCTCAAGCAGACTGTTGTGTTCTCAGTACTGGATTATGGTTTGGGTATGCCCACTCTCTCCTCAACTTAGATCGCAATGTTTGAAAAAGTTCAGACTGAGGGCCTACCGGCAGTTCTCAAATGCATCAGAGACACACCTATCGGTTCAATGAGGTACTTACTTGATTCACCGAGCATTAGAGTGCGACATAAATCTGCTCAGGTCCGGGCTTATTTGAACGTGTTCTTCTACTTCTCCCTTTCAGCTCCCTATGGAGCATAGGTTTTCAACAAACACTTTCCAAGCCGTTCTGTTTCTTGCCATTCTTTTAAGATCATTCCATATCTTCCCCATCATCTTCATCTCTGCTTCCATCTGTCTTTTCCAAGAATATTTTGGTCTTCCTCTACGTCATTTTCTTTGAGGATTGCAAAAAATGGCCTGTAGTATAATATTCTCAGTTGGCTTAACAAGTGTGTGTCCTATTCAACGCCATCTTCGCCGTATCTTTTTATCCATCGGTATTTGACTGGTACTTTTTCCATAATTCTATGTTAGTGATTTTGTCCTGCCATTTACATACTTATATTCTGTGCAAGCATCCATTAATGAAAGTCTGTATCTTCGTGATTGTTATTTTTGTTGTTTTTCCTGTTTCACAGCCATATAATAGGACTGATTTAACATTGAAGTTAACCATTTTTACTTTTTTAATTAACCTAATTTCTTTGCATTTCCACATGTTTCCTAATGCGACGAATGCTCCTCTTGCTTTTAATATCTTTATTTCCATATCTATATACTGACTTAGACTGCTGATGACTTAGATCTCCTATCGCATTAATCATCAACAGATACAGGATACAATGAGCATACTTGATAATAGATCACAACAGCTGGGACTGAAAATATATCACTTTGTTCCTCCCTCTATGTCTATATTGCTATCGAGATATATGTAAGATTGTACAGGGTGTTTTTAAAGTCGCAGTGCAGTGAATATTTCTAATATTCAGTAAATGACGTAATCATCATCTACGTACCACAATTTTGTAAACCACATTTATGAACAAACCGCTGCTTCCTTTAAGGTTTTATTTACGTAAAGGACGGGCACTACGCTACTTTCACTGTCTCATTGCTTGAAGGAAATGGTGTTGACGATTGAAAACGGTATTTCTGGTTGAGCATGTCTTCCGTAATGGCGGTATATATACGGATGAGGTCATTAGACAATTCGTGAGGAAATTTCCAGACTCACAAGTCCCTCACCGAAATTCTGTTACAAAATTGATCAAAAAGTTTCGTGAAACCGGTAGTGTGTAGATGCATACCGATCTGGAAGAACTTCAATTTCACAAGACCAAATTATGGAACTCCAAGACAGAATTACAATTAGTCCAAATGCATCTTTAAACCACTTGTCTCAACAGGTGCAAATATCTAAGAGTTCTGTTCACAAGGTTTTAAGAAGTGAACTACACTATCGTCCATACAAATTAACTGAAGTGTCTCAACTCCAAGAAAGAGATTATGAATCCCGTTTAAACTACTGCATGTGGTTTCAGAATTTTATTTATGAACATGGCGCTGCCATCCTTGACGTCACTTTTTTCACTGATGAGGCCTGGTTTCATTTATCCGGTTATGTGAACAGTCAGAACAATCGGCTGTGGAGCAGTGAAAACCCCCATGAATTTCATCAAGTGCCGCTTTACGATCAAAAAGTCGGAGTGTGGTGCGCTATAAGTCGTATGCGGATAATAGGACCTATATTTTTTAATGAAACAATAAATGCAGAACGTTACCGTACTTTAATTCTGGAACCGCTCATAGCACACCTTACAGAACGGGAAATTATGGAATCCTGGTTTCAGCAGGATGGGGCAACAGCACACACAGCCACAACAACACTCAATTATTTAGAAAGCATATTTGCAAATCGCATTATTTCACGTGGAATCTGGCCTGCTCGTTCACCAGATCTAACACCCCCAGATTATTATCTGTGGGGGGCATTGAAGGGGAAAGTTTATGAAAATAATCCGCAGACAATTAATGACCTAAAGACTGAAATAGTAGACAAGATTAAACAAATATCACCAGACATTATTCTGAAGGTTTTCGCAAATATGGAAAGACGAATCGCGACATGTCTTGAGGCCCGTGGTGGACATTTTCAACATATGCTTTAGGCACAACTTTATTGTGTTAATACCAACATTACCCATTATAAGCTCGCCGATAGCAGTCAAGTATATTTGAATAATACCATTTATTTTACAATTTGTGTGACGCATCAGTTAACCGCATTTCTGGTGACGTTTTTTCTTTAGAGAGTATAAATTCACTGCACTGCAACTTTAAAAACACCCTGTATTTATCTTATTGTTATTTGGTTATTAGCAACTGCGTTATTTTTCATAATTTTAGTCTTTTAAATTGTAAGTTGCTTGGTCAGTGACCACAGGATTCAATTTCTGTTGTTCTGAGCTATTTTCATAATCCAATATATGGCCAGTAGAAAGAGAAATGGAGATACAAGGCATCACTCCTTACTCCTGTTCTTATTTCAAAAGCTTCAGTAAGCTATTTGTGCACACTACATTTCATTCCTTCATCATCATCATCATCGAGTACCGTCTCCGCAACGAAGGTTGGCTACCATGGAGCGCCATTCTGCTCTGTCTCTTGCTTTGATGGTGCAGGTTGTCATAGGCTGATTTGTCCATCGTTTGATGTTACTCGTCCATGTTAGTCTTGGTCTGCCTCTGCCTCTTTTACCTTGTATTTTCCTAACCAGGATTACTTTTAGTAGGCTAGTGTATCTTTTAACATGGCCTAAAAATCGCATTTGTTCCTTCAAACATTGTTCTTATCAGGTTAGTAAACTTTGTGGGGATTCCGTAATGACTCAGTAACTTCCTCTATCTAAACTATTAAATGCCTTTTCGTAATCTATGAGTCCGACATAAAGTGGGGACTGTAGTTCTAAGCTTTGTTCAACTATTATACAATTATAGGTAGTTATTTGATCAGCACGTCATCTTTTTTTTTCCATAAAACATGTTTTTTGTTCATCTCTCAAATGTTTCTCTGTGGTCTCTCAAGAATGACTCTGACACTGATAGCAGCATTATTCCCCTATAATGTGTGCACTCTTGTAAACTCCCTTTCTTTGGTAATTTGATCATATAACCTTCTTTCCAGTATTTAGGTATTTCTTCCCTTCCCATATATTATCTAGTAGATTATGTTACATATTGGTAGATGTGTTAATTTTTGCTTTGATGGCTTTTGAATGAATTTCATCTGGTCCTGTGGCTTTACCATTTTTTTTATAGCTTGATGGCTTTCATTATTTCTTCGTTGCCTGGATTTCCACAGTTAATGTGTAACTTTTCTTCTGCTGGTAGTATATCTGGGGGTTATTTGGGCTGGGTCTGTTCAAGAGGTCTTAAAAGTGCTCCTTCCATCTCTTCATTTGTTCCCTTATATTACTAAGGAGAAGCCGCGATAGCTCAGTGGTTAGTCAACTGGACTACAAAGGACAAGAGGTAGGGTTCGATCCCAACCGACGGCTTCCGGGTTCACCCAGCCTCAAATAGGTACTGGAATTTTTATGAGAAAGTAAAACGGCATGAGCGTAATACCGACCACATTACTCCAAAAATCATGTGCCGAAGGTCTATAAAAATTATGGTCACTAACACCATATGCTCTATACGCCATTTGGCGTGACAGAGTACTTTACTTACTTATTACTAAGGAGAAGTCTTTCTTATCTTTAATAAAGGCACAGATCTGTTTGTATGTTCTGCTTAATTTCTTTGTGCTGTTGTACAGTTCTTTCATATTTCCTTTATTTGCTGCTTTTCTGACTCTTTAGCTAGTTCATCTATATATTTCCTCTAATCCCTTTTAATGCAACTTCTCACTTCTTTGTTCACCTCTGTGTAAGTTTCCTTGTGTCTTCGCTTTAGTACTTTACGGTTTGCTTTTTTTTATGTCTGATTTATTGTCCTTCCTTTCTTTAACGTTCTCCGTGGCCTCTACAGTTATTCATGCCTTATTCTGGCGTTCTCATTTCTCCAGTGGTTTCTTCACATATCTCCTCCCTTACCTGTTTCCAATGATCTATATTTATTGTATTTTCTAGTTGTTGGACTTGGTATTTGTTCGATACTGTGATTGCAAATGTATCTTTAATTCCTTGCTTTTTAAGAAAACCTACATTGAAATACCGTCTACACTAATGTGTTGTAGTATATCTTCTCAGTTTCAATTTCGCTAACAGAAGATGATGATCTGAAGCCACTTCTGTTCTCTATTTACTTTTACTTCATGTACGGATGACTTAAACTCTTCATTAATGCATATGTATCAGTATTGTATTGTATTCCCTATTTGTAAAGCTGCCACCATACCTTGGAGTGTCTAACACTCCCATCACTGGCTCCTTGCTACCAGCTTTACCGCAGCATTGCAATTATTTGCCTGTTCCCTATTAATACATATGTGGTCAATTTTTATGCTCCGTTCTATGATCTGGCGACATACAAGTTGATACTTGTACAGCTTTTCCTTGCCCATTTAGAGTGCTTACATTCCAGGTGCCAACTCTGTAGGATTTCTTGGTAGACAAAAGGTGGGTCGGCAACCTGGACTCCTTGCGGTTGTCTCTGGATTGCGTCCTATATCTCTTAGACAGTGGCCTTATCTTTTCTCGGTGGCGGATTTCATTTTTTGTTCTCTTTTATTTGACATGTCCATGTTTGTGAAGTTTTTGCGGCTAATTGTTTACAATTCGGGATAGCCAGCCCCATGCCCAACACTCCGTAGTCGCCTCTTACGAACATGGCGGGTAGGAAACAGCGGTACAATTCTTTACTTCCCTTTCGAGCCCCGGAAGCGACGTGGTTTGAAAAGTAAGTGCCTATCAGCAAAGGGCAGAACTTGGTAGTTGCATATGCAGGCAGCAGAAATAATGGGCTTTTACAGAATGCTGAACTAGTTTTTGTTTCAATGTCGACAGACAATCGGGACTCTCTCTCCGAGATGAACTTCCACATATTTAGAAATTGGTTTGAGAAAACTGTTCTCCCAACATTAGATCGACTCTCTTGTTTAATAGTGGGCAATACAATATATCACAACGTAGTTGCACACGAAGATAAAGTCCCGTCATCAACGAGTATAAAAGATAAACTAAAGATATGGCTCATGCAGGAACACGTACCATTAACATGTACCTGAAACCTGAATTGTTTTTCATTGTGAATCAAATCCAACGGACAAAGATATTTTATATAGGCAAGTTAATACAAAACCAACTTCATAGATGTTTGAGACTACCATTTAACCATTCACGCTTAAATCCGATAGAACTAGTTTAGTTAAATTTCAAAGAACAAGTAGCGGATGAAAATAAACCTAATTATTTAGCAAAATGTTACATCTTCTCAATATTCCTATATGGTGCAGTAACATGGACATTAGACAAGAAAAAAGAACAGAAAATTGAAGCCTTTGAAGTGTGGATATATAGAAGAATAGGTAGCATTGGATGGAAGGAAAAGAAAACAAACGATTAAGTCTTAAAACAACTAAAAATGAAAAGAGAACTACTAAGCACAATTCAAACAAGACAAATGCGATTTGTGGGCCATGTTAGAAGACACAACAGCCTACTAAAAGTAATCCTGGAGAAGAAATACAAGGTAAAAGAGGTAGAGGCAGACCAAGACTAACATGGACGAGTAACATCAAAAGATGGACAAATCAACCTATGACAACCTGCACTATCAAAGCAAGAGACAGAGCAGAATGGCGCTCCATGGTAGCCAACCTTCGTTGCGGAGAGGGCACTCGATGATGATGAATTATGCAATGCTAAGACACAAATCGCATTCCCTCCAGATAGACAATGAGTAGTGGCAGAATATGAGGACCATATCTTACATGAAGAAGATGAATATTGGAAGAAAGGTTGTTTGTGGTTCCTTCAGCCGAAAGCAACAATCATCCTGTTAGACTCGTCTGATTCTGAATGAGAATCATTACTCTGAAGAAGTCTGTCGCGAAATAAATATGCTTGCCAGCATATTGACATCAAATTGTGATACAGGTCTTTTATAGGACAATTCAAACAATCCCCATCCAGAAATAGTAATAGGAAACTCTTTATATAGAGCTTCTCAGCCGGAGGCAATCTGATCATCAGAATCTTCCTCCCCCCTCCCCCCCCCTCGCCCCGTCGAGCAAGTGGTTCGGCCCTTTAGCTTCTTGTCACTCCAAGTGAGGTGGGCCCGCCTAGGTCTTGACTCCTGCTGCTGCATTGACTCTAAAGCTTACAATATATATTCGGCACAAAATAACTACACTTACTCTACGCAACACTTCTATTTGAATCTACTGTCTTAACCAGTGTGGTATATTTACATGTCTTAGCTTTAACCCAGCACATTGATGACCTCTTCTTGGTGGCAGCAGTCTAGACTGGCTTGCGATTGCATCTTCTTTTATAGACTCGCGTACAGGTTGCTTTGGCATGGCGTTAATTCGGCGGAAAGGAGTGGATCAGAAACTGATAATAGGTCCTAAAGATCGGTCTTGACTTCAATACTAAATATAACCAATTATAATTTGTTCTGCATAAGAAACATTCACCATCATTTCTGCTTTTACTATTTTCACTTGATTCCTTCTGACAGTGATAATTGTTTTATGGAAACATGTAGCCTACAAGACGAAACCAGCACATATAATTAAATTCTGTTTGTAACAGTTTAACCACATTTTGATGATACGGTTTTAGAAAGTCAAGAAATGGTTAAGTTTACTGTAAATTCTATCTTTTAAGGGCGCAATAAAAACTGCATTGACAAAAATCATAGGAGTTATTCAATTTAAGTAAACTGTATTACCTACATTATTTTAAATTATACATTTGTAACGTTATGTCACTTGTAAAACAATCATGGTAATCCGTCCAGCGATCTCCAAGATATTTGATGAAGTTTGAGGGCATGAGTTCTTAAACGGACTAGGCGGCAAAGGCTTCTCACAGCAGAAGAGCTGGAAGTTGTTCATCATCATGTGTCATACCGTTTGGCGTAGGCGATCATGTCCTTCCACATTTTTCTATTTACAGTGCATCGTATCAGTTCTGTTGTTGACTGTTTTCCATGCCAAGACACCAAGCTATTCAGTGTTTTCTCTCTTTGTCGTCCGCGATCTCTCTTTCCTTTTATTTTGCCAATTGTAACCAAGTGTTCCAATTCATCTTCTCATGATGTGCCCAAAAAATGTTGATTGTTTCTTTCTGATGTTTTTTAGGAGTTCTCTTTTTTGTGTTGGCCTCTGAGAATTTCTTCATTGGTTTTTTTAGCTGTCCAGGAAACTTTCAACATTCTTCTGAGCAATCCCATCTCTGTGGCCTCTAATCGTCTTTTCATTTGTGTGTCTACTGTCCATGATTCGCTTCCATAGGTCAGAATTGTGTAGATATTAAGTTGTGGTTTGTCATGATTATTCTAGGCAATATAAGAAGGTAGTTTGCCATTCCTTTCCTCTTGGTAGTGACTGTACTAGTCGGAGATCGCAGCCATTGTCTCTATAACTGAGATTCTTAGCCTGCCATCGCGGAGTGAGAACCATAACCGGCATTACTTGTCGGCTGTTCCCACAACACCATCCACCACCTGCTCCAATGGCTTCACATAACCCTGCTAGGGGGGGCTAAACGGTAGCTCCACCTTGCCCAAGGGTGTCCCGAAGACTAGCGGAGGAAAGGAGACGTCTTACTGAAGTTGTTAGCCACCCATAACTTGTGGCTATCATCGGTGAACCAGAACCATCCAGACCATGCTCCATCTCTCTGTGGTGCCTCCAGAAACATACTAACCATCCTAGTCTGGCCAAGCCAGTAAGGATTGAATAAGAGTCACAACCCGGTGCTGACGTCGGATGCTTTGGGCCGAAAGATGCAAATATCACAGTTATAATTCAAACCACAACACAACGCAGACACGCCTACCTAACGTCCTTTAAAGGGCGAATGACGAAGAGGTGTGATCCTTTAGTCATCGAGTGAACGCAAACGAAGGAAACGGACTATATTACCTAAGCACAACTATGACAATCGCAATTTTATAAATTGTATACATTCTTTATAAAAAAAAAAACTGTCACAAATTCACAGCTTCATTTATTATATCTAGCGTGAGCAAGGTATTTATTACTGTCCTTTATTTCTTTTAGGGAGCCGCTATAGCTCAGTGCTTAGTGAACTGGCCTACAATTAACAAGAGCTCGGGTTCGATCCTGATCGACGGCTTCTGGGTTCACCCAGCCTCAAATGGGTACCGGATTTTTTTTCTGGGAAAGTAAAGCGGCACGGGCATAATACCGACCACATTACCCCAAAAATCATTTACCGGAGATCTATAGAAATTATGGTCACTAACACCATATTCCCTATACGCCACTTGACGTGACGGGGCTCTTTACTTTTTTTTACTTACTTTTATTTCTTTTGAAGTCTTGACAGTTGAGCTTAGATACACTTTAAGTTTAAAATGGACACCATATACTAGTTTCGGGTTAGTTAAACCAAAAAAAAATTGTCGCTTACCTCCAATTTTTTCACTGGTCTTGATCTCCAACTTGCCAAGTACTTCTGGAGTTGCAAAGGTCGATGGCATCTGCCTTAAGATAGAATCAACAGAGGAAGCAAGGCCTTGAGGCAATGGCCAAAGCGCATATGGTAGTGTCAGTGCGTGAGCTACATAGCTCTGATAGTCAGATATAGATGGGTGTGTCTCCCAAGAGGCCGAAACGTCGAAACTACTGCAGGAATTGAACAGGGCTGGAGGACAGCAAGTCAGACTTCTTGAATTGACGTCTCGTGATAACCCGCTGGTGCCTGAAGTAGTGAAAAAAATCGTTAACATGTTGTGTGAAGCTTGATAATAAGCAAAGGTTGTCAAGCAAACACGATTATATTGTAAGACATGTTCTCAAACGACTATTATCATGATAATGCATAATCAATACATAATTTTTCTATTATTAAATGACAAATGTCGTACACATAGATAGTTGATGACTCCAATATGATGCTATGTGGATAATTTTGAAGGCAAAAGTGCATGAAAACGACAGTGCTACAAATGAGAAAATAACACCAGCGATGGCATTTTATTTTCCCGCTCCGGATCAGGAAACGGTAAATGTTGGAGATTCATTGCAACTAATATTTGATGAAGAGACAAAACTTGACACCACATTGATGATAATCAGATGGAATCTGACATTATTCATACGACTCTTCTCACAAGTGCGCTATACACACGTACTTGAAAAACACTTATTTGCTTGCTCAGAATATCAGTGATCGTGTCGTTTCACACAACAGTCTTCCGTAAACGATACTCTCCATTTTATAATTTAAAACGAAACAACAAATCCGCTCACTGATTATACGAGTATACAGTGTTCATGCTCAAGGGCTAGAACGTTTTTTACTTACTGAGAAGATGCTGGGAATATAAACCAACAGCAGCCGGCGATGGCGCAATGGAGAGAACCTGGGAAGGCAGCCACGTAAGAAGTGGGTGAGCATGATACACCGGTTGAGTCATGTTTTTTTCTTGCCTTGCCTATATACTAGAAAGAAATATTAATGATTCATTAAAGACAACGGAAACTAAACAAGTAGTTGCGCATACTCAGCGGAAACAATCATGTTAATCAAAAACATGTAGAGTATTGTAGCGTATATTGTAGAGTGCTGTTCAAAAAAAGGAGATGGTAAAAGCAAACAAAACAAAAACAAATAAACCAAGAATACAAAATATAGCAATCTGACACACTAAGTAGAGATTTTTAATGTCTCATTAGTTTTCTCTTATCGTGTCCGTCTCTTTGGTAATAATCTCTTTAACAATCGTGACCACCTCATTAGTTTACAATAATAGAGAATAATAATATTGGTAGTTTCCTGTCATCTTGATACTTTTATTAATTTTTTTTAAAATCGTGACACTCGATAGTGTAGCTGAATTATAGTATTAGTGCACTATAATCGAGGTTGTGCGCCCTACAAGTATAATCAGAACTTACTGTATTTTGAACTACAATTGACGTACATCGAAAAGGGCGCTCAAATTTATCTCATTCTTTCTCTCCATCTAAAGACTTTTAAAGTTGTTTTCGTGGTCTGTATTTCACAACTAAAGTAGATAAATACACGGGGTGGAGAAACTTATAGACAAAGTCAGGAAGACTTGTATGCTAGGTTACAGCACGCCAAACAACTCTTCAGGATTGGGTGCCTTCAAATATTGCAACAATGCAAGCATTCTGGGCTACCACGTGCAAAAATATATCTCAAAAGAAAGCAATGAAGAAACAGGATGAGGAGAAAGAAGGCTGCAACGTTAGAGCCTATACAAGGTAGTACTTTGTAAAGCGCTCTAAAAATCAGCAAATAGGCATTTGTTCACTGATAAATGTTATTGCTATTTTCTGCATCTCGCAATCTTTAATATTAAACATTTATTACAGCTTTTTTTCCTATTAAATTCCAATAGTTTTTAACATAATGCTATGTTAGTGTTGCACATAATAATGTGTAGGTTAGTGTGAATAACACTAGATGACCTTTCAATGATGAATTGAGAGGGTGAGAATGGAGAATGATATATTTTTGTAATCAGTTCACACTTTTTCAACACAAGATACAAAATGCAAATGATGATATATATATATATATATATATATATATATATATATATATATATATATATAAAGCAGAAAAATCTTCAAAAAGGTTCGAGTAGTTTATTATAATTGACTACATATTTAAAGATGCACATACACACACACAAAACACGTGAGAACAATATTATTAAGATATACTTTGACAACTGGGGAATTGTTAAAGCTTTAGATTATCTTTTAAAGTTTAATACAATGAGGATAAAATAAAAGGATCAAATATTGAAGCAAGAAACAAAGTACAAAACGAAAGGAAATACAATGTGAAATGTAAAGTGCCCCGTCACGCCTCATAAGGATACCAGACATTTTTCTGCGAAAGTAAAGCGGCACGGGCGTAATACCGACCACATTACCCCAAAAATCATGTGCCGAAGGTCTGTAAAATTTCTGGTCACTAACACCATATTCCCTATACGCCGCCACTTGGCGTGACGGGATTACTTTACTTTTTTACTTACTACCTTTATGAGGCTGGGTGAACCCGGAGCCGTCGATCAGGATCGATCCCGACCTTTAGTTTTTTGTAGTCAAGTTCACTAACCACTGAGCTATCACGGCTCCCACAATGTGAAAAACTATACATTTCCAATTCAGAAGGCAAAAAAAAATTAAAACAGGAATAACAGTATCACTCAGACCAGGCCATATCTTAGTGCATTTCCGTGCTAGCCATGGCTCATATCTTAATGTGTTTCTGTGCTAGACATTGTTCATATCTTGGTGTGTTTCCGTGAAGCCATGGCTCATATCTTAATGTGTTTCCGTGCTAGCCATGGCTCATATCTTAAGGTGTTTCTGTGCTAGACTTGGTTCATATCTTGGTGTGTTTCCGTGCTAGCCATGGCTCATATCTTAATGTGTTTCTGTGCTAGCCATGGCTCATATCTTAATGTGTTTCTGTGCTAGACATTGTTCATATCTTGGTGTGTTTCCGTGAAGCCATGGCTCATATCTTAATGTGTTTCCGTGCTAGCCATGGCTCATATCTTAAGGTGTTTCTGTGCTAGACTTGGTTCATATCTTGGTGTGTTTCCGTGCTAGCCATGGCTCATATCTTAATGTGTTTCTGTGCTAGCCATGGCTCATATCTTAGCTTGTGTGTGTGTGTGTATGCTAGCCATGTCTCATATCTTGGTGTGTGTCAATGTTAGTCATATCTCATATCTTGGTGCGTCCGTGTTAATCATGTCTCATATCTTTATGTGTGTCTGTGTTTAGTCATATCTCGTATTTTAGTGTGTATCTGTGTTAGCCATGTGTCATATCTATGTGTGTGCATGTCTGGGTTAGTGATATCTCATATCTTTGTGTGCATGTTTATGTTAGTCATATCTCATATCTTTGGGTGTGCATGTCTGTGTTTGTCACATCTCATATCCTTTTGTGTGCCTGGCTATGTTTGTCACATCTCATATCTTTGTGTGTGTACATGTCTATGTCAGTCATATCTCATATCTTTGTGTGCATGTCTATGTTAGGCATGTGTCATATCTTTGTGAATGCATGTCTATGTCAGTCATATCTCATATCTTTATGTGCTTGTCTACGTTAGTCATGTGTCATATCTTTCTGTGTGCATATCTATGTCAGTCATATCTCATATCTTTGTGAGCATGTCTATGTTAGGCATGTGTCATATCGTTGTGTGTGCATACCTATGTTAGTCATATATCATATCTTTGTGTACATGTTTATGTTAGTCATGTGTCATATCTTTACGTGTATGTCTGTGTTAGTCATATCTCATATCTTGATGTGTGTCAGTGTTAGTCATGCCTCGTATCGCTACGTGCATGTCTGTGTTAGTCACATCTCATATCTTTGTGTGTACATGTCTGTGTTAGTCACCTCTAGTGACTCGGTCAGATGGTGCTCGTCAACCTGGGAGGGCCGACCATCTCAGGACAGAATCCCCCTACAGAAAAGACAATCTGCTGCCTTGCAGGAAGATTGGGGACAATCAAAGGCTAAGGAAAGAAAACATGAATAAAATGCTGGCTGAAATCGGATACACTGGGCCACTGGCGCAGAACACAGTGCAACGTTTTAACGGGTGTTCAATCAGAGTGGATCTGGCAGACTATAATTGTGATGTTCTGTCTGTGGGGGCGATCAACACACTTAAACTGACAGCTGACTTCATGTGAGAGTCTGGAATCCTACTCTGATTGAGTCCTGGTCGCAGAGAGAGAGAGAGAGAGAGAGAAAGAGAGAGAGAGAGAGAGTCCAGGCCAAGCTTCCATACTCTGAAAACCATATACTATACAATATACAAACAAGTGTATGTGTCAAGCTGGCCTAGAAGCTCCATAACATATCCTTTGGTTCAATCCTGATTCGGGCTGTCTATTGTTCTTTGTTTGTTTGTTTTATTCTGCTGTTGATTTGTGATTTTTTTTCTGAGTGTTGTAAACAAACATCTTCCCCTGAAAATATTCGCAGAACATATCCTACAAAGATGTTAAATCAACAGAGACCTAAAACCGCAATATAGCTCCTAAGAAAGACAATTGACAAATTTATTTTATGGTGTTTATCTTCCACTAACGGCTAGGTTCCCGATGACAACTAAATTGTGTAATTCGCTGAGCATAGCAAATTGAATTCAGAAGAAATAGAAACCAGTGGCTTAATTTTCAAGACAGAGAAAGAGAGAGAGACAGAGATAGATAGAGAGAGAGAGAGAGAGAGAGAGAGAAAGAGTTTGTGCCATGTAATACTAATATTGTTTGTTTGTTTGTATGTAAACCATGGACAATTAGAAAACAATCAAAATTACTATCTGCATAAATAATGTGAAATTATTGCAGTACATGCAAGAGTTTAGTCTCTATACTATAACTATAATAAAAGTGGTAAGCAATAACTTGGGGGTGAAGTAGATGATACTCAGAGGTTCATTAGATATATAGAAAGAAAGGTCTAGATAAGCTAGTGATAGTAGTAATGTTTGATTGCAAGACAAGTTAAAGAAGATAGAACAGAGCAATATAGCACAATCGGGAAGGGGGTACAAGCAAAGAAATTAGAATCAGAATAGCTAAAGCAGCAATGTCTTTCAGAAGCCTGAAAAGTTGTGGAAATCAAAACTCATCAGTACAAACACAAAACTTAGACTATTCAAATCAAATGGACTATCAACCCTACGTATGCATGTGAGAGCTTGAAAACAACAAGAGACGTAGAAACAAAGTTGAACGCATTCGAAAATAAATTTCTAAGGAAAATACTTGGTACAGCGTGGAACGAATTCAAAAACAAAGAGGAAAGATCTTTACAAGGATTGAAAACCGCTAGAATAAAAATTTAGATAAGAGAAAGAGTATCTGGATCTATGCCCTATGGGTCGGCTCGGCTCGAAAGGACAATAGATAGATAGATAGAATCTAGCACAATGGTACGTTCAAGAGAAACATTCATTATCTATAGTGTTTTAGCTTCCCGTGAAATGGATACATCTGATTTTTCAACACAATAAGTAAGTGATAGTGAAACGTGAACGGCAGCTTGTCAGAGTTCTAATCCCATGTGCATACTCGAAATATTTAGAACTAAGCTAACAAGCGTCAACTTACTATACTAGCCCTGTCAGTTTACTTTGCCATATATGCCTACCATTGCCAAAATCAGATCATAAAGAAAACAAGGTATTAGAAAGTTCAACAAAAATATGTGAATATTGTCCTCTGGGTGTGTGAAGAAAAAAGAGAAATGATACAGAGAGAGATAGAGAGAGATGTAGAACTTAAACTAATATAAAAATATATGATTTCAAATTTGAGTTTCCATTGAGTGCAATGTATTTAAAAAAAAAAAGTTTTTCAAAGATTTGACAAATTACAGTTTCACACACATAGAAAGAATGGGGGTAAAGCTTTTTAAAACCGTTACAAAATATGCACACAAACTCTTATACACACACACAGACGCACACACGCACACACAATCAACGCTTTCCTTGTTTTCTTCATTCAAACGTACTGTGTTGAAGAGTGCAGACGCTAAAAATGTATAACTTAGTAACAAACTGACAGAATCTGTTGAATATATGTAATCAGGTTATTCCTGTTGTTCAGATATATTTTACATAATAACATTGTCAGCACATAAGAAATGACGGACTAGAATAACTTACATTTTGCAAAAAAACGTAGATATTGTCTCCAGCAAGAGAAAGAATGGCAGTCAACAGGTTTGAATGATTCTAATATAAACCGAAATAACCTATAAAGCCAAGTTGAGCGAATTTCCGCCAAAGTACCACACAACCAATTGCTTTTCACTGACGTCACTGACCATAGGGCGGAGCTTTCCTTTGATTGGCTGAAGGGGCCGTGCTCTTTTCTGTCTTCAGATTACGTGCCAATAGCGACACTTGGCAATTAACTAGCAAGACGCGGGGAGATTATCCGCCGTGTCACTAAGCGGGTTTCACGATGTTGATAACAATGAAGATTTGCCGTATTATGAGTGTTTTATACAACGTCTTTCTCCTCAAACAAATCAGCACCATTTCTAACAGTAATGACATTTTTCAATCTTCTTCTGTTTTATTACTCGTTTTATTACTTGATACTATCCACTGGAGACGGGAGCAATTCAATGTCTCTGTGCGCATATAATAAATATGTGTATCATTTACACCCAAAGGCAGTACAATATGCACTTTTTATACAGATGGGATAGGTTGTGCATGGCCCATAAAGGTGTGTTATGTTTGCCTATGTGGTTGTTTTGTGGAAAACATATCTCAGTACGAATATATTAATGCAGAAGTGAAGATTTGTCATCTGTGTCATGTGTTGCAGTTACTGTCCCTAAGCATCACCACCATTGTTATGTTTTAGGTTTTGTGACAAACGTTACTTGAATTCTACAATGCATCATCATAATTGAGGACTTCCGGTCAATGTGGCGGATAGGCGATAGGAATAGTTTAGGCTTTGTTTGAAAATGTTCTTTGTTGCAGTTTTCTCATATTCCAAGTCCGGCTTGCTGCCTGTGTTAAATGCTCTGTGCACACAATGAGCAGTATTTTATAATCCGAATCGTGTTTCAATATTTCGATTGCTTATGATGAATGATGATATCGTATAACGTTTGGCTGCATTCACTTTTGGTTCCACTTAGCCTTATGTCTTTTGGCGAGTGCTGTAGTTGCTATGATGGAAACTGCAGCCGCCTTTCTTTGTTTGGAACATTCAATGAGATGAGTTTTAATTCGGATGATTCCATTGGCACGAGCGATTAAGCAATTATGGATTTTAATTCGTTTGCAGTGATACCCGGGACTTCCATTAACCATAACCATCATCATTATTGAGTTCCGTCTCCGCATCGAAGGTTGGCTATTATGGAGCGCCATTCCTGCTCTGTCTCTTACTTTGCTAGTACAGGTTGTCATAAGGTGACATGTCCATCTTTTGATGTTACTCGTCCATATTAGTCTTGTTCTGCCTCTGCCTCTTTTACCTTGTATTACTCCTTACAATATTACTTTTAGTAGGCTGCTGTGTATTTTAACATGCCCCAAACATATCATTGTTATTGTTTAAAAGGTATTTAGTAGTTCTGTTTTAATTTTTAGCTGTTTTAAGACTTCCTCATTTATATTCTTTTCTGTCCATCCAATTCCTCCTATTCTTCTATAAAATCCACATTTCAAAGGTTTAAATTTTTTGTTCTCTTTTTTTTTAATATCCATATTCTGCAGAAATGTTGAGAAGATATACAATTTTGCTATTCTTAATTTTAGCCCTGCTGTTTTGATGTTAGTATATTTTTCACTTTCCTTTCCAACTTTTGCGTTAAAATAGGAAAGGAAAGTAGGAAAGGAAAAAAGTAGGCAAGGAAAGAGTTGAGGAAGTAGTTGGTCATTATGGCTTAGGCAAGAGGAATGAAAGAGGTGAGAAACTTATTGAATGGGCAAGAACACACAACATGATGATAGGAAACACCTGGTTTAAGCAACATCCAAGACGTTTGTGGACATGGAAAAGCC
Source organism: Megaustenia siamemsis (assembly GCA_032433765.1). Classification (NCBI taxonomy): domain Eukaryota; kingdom Metazoa; phylum Mollusca; class Gastropoda; order Stylommatophora; family Ariophantidae; genus Megaustenia; species Megaustenia siamemsis. The sequence goes on along the minus strand of JAVIAB010000041.1, from coordinate 35,926,167 downwards.
CAGGGGACAACGCACGTAATCAAATTTATTATATAATGATAAGCAATAGATTTAGAAACAGTCTGGTGTGTGTGAAAACTAGACCAGGGGCAGATTGCAATAGTGATCATGTACCAGTTGTGGGAAAGCTTAGAGTAAAATTAAAAACAACAAAACGAGCCTCAGTTAACATCAAGTTAAATTTAGATTTACTAAAATCAGACAAGAAGCTGCAAGACAAATATAAAGTCACAATTCAGAACCGGTACAATGCAATAGAGAAGATACAAAGCATTGATGAACAGTGGGAAATGCTAAAAGAATCAATGCAACAAACATCAAAAGAGTTCATACCACCAGTGAGGACAAATTCAAGGAAGAAATGGATGACAGATGATATTTTGCAGCTAATAGATACAAGAGGAAGAAATAAAGAAAATAAAGATGAGTATAAGAGGTTAAATAAAGAAATTGTAGTAAAATGTAATGAAGCAAAAGAAGCACGGCTAAAAGAGAGATGCAAAGAAATCGAATTGCAACAAAAAGGAGATGCTAAAGCTATATACAAACAAATTGAGGAATTAACAGGAAGAAAAACGCAATCAAAAACTGGATGTTTAAGATCAAAGAAAGGAGAACTGTTGATTGATCAAGAAAACATAAGGGACCGATGGACAGAATACATTAAGGATCTTTATAATGATGAACGAACGGAAGTAGATATTAGGGATAATGGAGAAGGACCAGAAATACTAAGAGAAGAAGTGGAAGACGCCTTGCGCAATATGAAAGCAGGCAAAGCTCCTGGACCAGATAATATAACTAAAGAAGAGATTGAAGCCATGGGTGATTTCTGAATAGAAAGAATAACAAAAATATTGAATGATATCTACAACAGCGGATATATACCAGACGACATGCTCAAATCAATATTCATAGACCTACCAAAGAAATCGGGTGCGATTGATTGCGATGATCATCGCACAATAAACCTTATGAGTCATATGACTAAGATATTACTAAGAATCATCATGCGAGGAGTGTGAAACAAAATCAGTCCAGAAATTAGCGATGAAGAGTGTGGTTTTGTTAGAGATAAAGGAACAAGCAATGCCATTTATATCATAAGATCTTTAGTAGAAAGAGCCATAGAGGTAAAAACCGATCTATACCTATATTTCATAGATTACACCAAGGCATTTGACAAAGTAAAGCACCAAGAAATAATCAACATTTTGGAAAGCATAAACATAGACAGCAAAGATCTAAGAATAATAAAGAACATGTACTGGCAACAAACAGCAGCCATAAGAACTGGAAACCAATTGGGAATGTTTCAACAAATAAAACAATGTGTTAGACAAGGTTGTGTGCTGTCACCAGATTTGTTTAATATTTATAGTGAGATTATTTTAAGATCCATAAGGGGCGTGCCTGGAATAACAATTGGAGGTCATAATATAAATAATCTAAGGTATGCTAATGATACAGTATTAATCACTAAGAGTGAAAATGAGTTACAAGAAATGTTGGACATTGTAGTGAAGGAAAGCAAAAATAAAGGACTCAGCCTTAATAGCAAAAAGACAGAGGTAATGGTAACAACAAAGAAAAAGACATTACCTCAGTGCAAAATAAAGACAAGTGGAACACTATTAAAACAGGTAAATGAATTTAAATATTTGGGAACTTTGTTAACCTCAGACGGAAGATGTACAAAAGAGGTGAGATGTAGAATGGCTCAGGCAAAAGCAGCTTCCAAGAAAATGAGGAAAATACTATGCAATCCATTTTTGACAATAGAAACAAGAAAAAGAGTTCTTAAATGTTACGTAGGGCCAGTCCTAACATACGGATGCGAATCATGGACAATAGGACAACAGACAACAAAATCACTGGAGTCTGTAGAAATGTGGTTTTACAGAAGAGTGTTGAGAATACCATGGACAGCTAAGAAGAGTAATGAAGAGGTTCTGAGAAAGGTAAAAGCAAAAAGAGAGCTAATTTCCAATGTTAGGAAGAGACAATCATCATTTTTTGGCCATGTAATGAGAAGAGAACAACTGGAATATATTGTAACAACTGGAAAACTTGAGGGACGAAGAGATAGAGGGAAGCAAAGAGAAAAAATAGCAGTCAGCTTTAAAAGAATAGCTTGGCAGAAGGTCAACAACAGAAATGATAAATAGCTGCCGAGATCGAATGTTGTGGAGAGACATGATCACCTACGCCACTAGGCCCGGTACTTGATGATGATGATGATATTTTTCACGGCATTAAATTTACTTTTTGCCATTCCTATTCTTTTCTTTATTTGAGTTTTCCATTTTCCATTACTGGTTATATCGACTAATATGTAATCTATACTGGGAGCAAACAGCAATAATAAAATATAACAAAGAGAACTCTACACCTATTGATATAAAAAGAGGAGTAAGACAGGGATGCATCCTATCACCAAGCTTGTTCAATCTATATACACTGAGCAAATTTTTAAAAACATCATAGAGATGCCAGGCCTACAAATTAATGGAAAGATAATCAATAACCTAAGATAAGCTGACGATACTATACTACTAGCAGAAAATCCTAAAGATCTACAACAATTACTTAATGAAATAAACATTACAAGCAAAAATATAGACTAGATATGAATATCAAAAAGACTAAAACTATGATCATAAACAAAGAAGATACTCAAAACCCACAATTGGATATCAAAATAATAGGAATAGACCTGGAGACAGTTCAGAACTACAACTACCTTGGACATACTATAACCAGTGATTGAAAATGTACAACTGAAATAAACAAACGAATAGGAAAGGCAGAAAGTAATTTTAATGCCATGAAGAACATACTAACATCAAAACAAATAACACCAGGGCTAAAATTAAGAATAGCAAAATGTTACATCTTCTCAATATTCATATATGGTGCAGAAACATGGACATTAGACAAGAAAACAGAACAGAGAATTGAAGCCTTTGAAATGTGGATATATAGAAGAATAGGTATAATTGGATGGAAGGAAAAGAAAACAAACGGTGAAGTCTTAAAACAACTAAAAATGAAAAGAGAACTACTAAGCACAATTCAAACAAGACAAATGTGATTTTTGGGCCATGTTAAAAGGCACACCAGCCTACTAAAAGTAATCCTGGAGGGGAAAATACAAGGGAAAAGAGGCAGAGGCAGACCAAGACTAACATGGAACATCAAAAGATGAACAAATTATACTATGACAACCTGCACCATCAAAGCAAGAGACAGAGCAGAAGGGCGCTCCATGGTAGCCAACCTTCGTTGCGGAGAAGGCACTCGATGATGAGGATGAGTACAGTATCATCAGCATATCTTAGGTTATTGATTATCTTTCCACTAATGTTTAGGCCTGGCATCTCTGTAATGTTTTTAAAGATTTTCTCAGTGTATACAACATACAAGCTTGGTGATAGGTTGCATCCCTGTCTTAATCCTCTTTTTATATCAATGGGTGTAGAGTTCTATTTCTACTATTTTTAATATTGCTGTTTACTCCCAGTATAAATTACATATTAGGTGAATCATAGGAGGAAGAGGTATGTACTACAGCACTCAGAGAAAAATGACAAAATAAACAACAGAAAAAACAAAGAACAATATATGGTCCGAAGCAGGATCGAACCCGTACTCCATGGCACTGCGCCTTGCCACGGTATAGAGGCGCAAAGCGCCTCTATAATTATATTAATTTATTATTATTTGTCTCCAGTATACATTACATATTAGTCGTATATCCATATTTTCTAGATGTATCTCTTTTAGGTATTCTATAATGCCAGTTCTTGATTACTGAAGATTTTAGTGGTTGATTGGCGCATTCTCTATTTTCCTTGTTTGTTTTGATTTCGTTCCACGCTATACCAAATATTTTCCTTAGAAATTTATTTTCGAATGCATTGAACTTTGTTTCTATGTCTCTTGTTGTTTTCCAGTTCTCACATGCATACCTAAGGGTTGATAGTACGTTTGTTTTGAATAGTCTAAGTTTTGTGTCTGTGCTGCTTATTTTATGATGACTGTAATTAAAAGGTCGAGAGATAATCCTATATAATTTTAGATTAGTGTTTTAGATTTGGATTATATGACACATTAACTACTAGTGAATTACCACATGGTATCAGTGCAAAAATATAATAAAGATCAGTTACTATGGGCAGTGATCGACTTTCCAGACTTTCAATTTTTCAACATGCCAATAGCAATAACAGTACTCTTTTGAAGTTCACTTGAAAAAATTGGGCTATAAGAAACATGGACTTTAAAAAAAAATCTTAAGCCGTAGGAGCAGCCATATATAAATGTGGTCTTTAAAAGAGAACTGTGAAGTAGAAGTGGAATTATATGCGCAGAAGCAATATCTTCATTTGTTGTCTGTACTTTAACAGTAAGACATGACTTACGATTTATTTTTTTTTTATATTTAAAATATATAATTTTAAAACGCAATATACATCCTAAGAACATTGATAGAAAGAGCTACAGAGGTAAGGAAAGATCTATATATGTGCTATATAGACTACACAAAAGCATTTGACAAAGTAAAGCATGTGGAAATAATCAATATGCTGGAGAAATTAAACATTGATGGCAAGAATATGGGAATCATAAAAAACATGTACTGGCAACAAACAGCAGCCATAAAAATTAGCAACCAAACAGGACAGTTCCAATATATAAATCAAGGAGTCAGACAAGGCTATGTTCTGTCGCCGGATTTGTTTTCATTTTACAGCGAATATATTATGAAATCAATAGTAGACAAAAAAAGAATTGAAATCAACGGTCATAACATAAACAATTTACTATATGCGGATGACAGTCTTAATAACAGAGACAGAGAGTGAACTACAAGAAATGATAGACATAATAATAAAAGATAGCAGTGAAAAAGCTCTCGGTCTGAGTGGTAAGAAAACAGAAGTATAGGGTCATATCGAGGAAACAATCATCACCATCATGCAGAATAAAAAATAAACAGGACATATCTAACAACTGCAACGCTACAAATACTTGGGCACAATAATAACATTAGATGGAAGATGCACCACAGAAATATAAAGCAGAATAGTTCAGGTCAAAATAGCATTTCAGAAAATGAAAAACATCTAATGCAACAAAATTATGTCAATAAAAGTGAGAAAGAGAGTTCATCGGTACTATATAGAGCCAATTCTGACATATGGAAGCAGAATCATGGACAGTAAAAATGAAAAGATATGAAAAGACGATTAGATGCCAAAGAGATGGGATTTCTCGGAAGAATGTTGAAAGTTCCCTGAACAGCTAAAAAGACCAACGAGGAAATTCTCAAAGAGGCCAACACAAAAAGAAAGCTCACAAGAAACACCAGAAAGAAACAATCAACATTTTTTGGGCACTTCATGAGAAGGGGAAAGTTGGAATACTTGGTTACAACTGGCAAAATACAGGAAAAGAGATATCGTGGACGACAAATAGCGAAAATACTAGATAGCTTGGTGTCATGGCATGGAAAACAGTCAACAACAAAACATTTACGATGCACTGTAAATAGAGGATTGTGGAAGGACATGATCGCCAACGCCAACAGGTATAGCATAAGATGATGATGATGATGACGGCGATGATGATAATGATAATGATGATGATAATGATGATGATGATAGTTTTAAAAATAACGAGTTTACATCCGAACTTAGTCCTAATTTTAAACACACAGGTTTCTTATTTTTAGCAGTTTTAAATTTTTGTATTTGTAAGTGTAAGTTATAATAACTCAACTAATAACTAAAGTGTAAGTTATTCTAGCTTTATTTAGCATGACACTTTATGTTTTCAATAAAGTTTTTTTTTTTATATAAGAGAAACAAAGGGTTAAAATCTCGCATTGAACGTTTTATTGCATACCTGCAATATATATATATGGCCCTTTTCGTCTTGTCAGACGGTCTAGTGGAGGCTATTGCGTATTTTTTTTGAGGTATTGTTTTTGCCGAACAGCTTCTCTCGTGGCTAATTCTACCAATGTTTGACAAACACACACGGTCACATAATGAACAGGTCAGGCTCGCTGATCCACAGGGTTTACCATCCTTTTTCATGAGTTTCTTCTCTTCTAAGTCCTGTCTTAGCACAGTCTCAAATGTTGTTATACCGTTCCTTATACATGCTCTCCATGATGTGCGATGACTTGCCAGATGTTGCCAGTCGTTTTCACAGATGGAGAAGTCTTTCAGAGATGATTTGCAGATATCTCTATATCGTAGTTTAGGTCTGCCGATTTGTCTTTTTCCGTGTTTTAGCTCACCATATAGTATTTGCCTAGGAATGCGTTTTTCTTCCATCCGTTGGACATGCCCCATTAATCTTAGCCTTCGACTTCTGAGCATCGACATGATTGTTAGGGTCTTAGCACGTTGCAGGACAGTTAAGTTGGTTATTTTGCCTTGCCATTTGATGTGCATTATTTTGCGGAGACATCGCATGTGGAAGACATTTAGTCTTTTTTCCTGGTTTGAGTATGTTGTCCAGGTTTCGGATCCATATAGTAGTGTGCTAAGCACACATGTTTGATATATTAGGAGTTTAGTCTTTCGAGTTAGTTTCGTGTTGTTCCATGCCCTTTTTGTGAGTTTGCCGAAGGTCGTAGCTGCCTTACCAATTCGACAGTTTATTTCTTCATCAAGAGAGATGGTTTGCGTAACTGTGGATCCAAGATATGTAAATTTCTGTACTGATTCTAGTGGGCAATCTTTTAGAGTAATAGATAGAGGTTTGAAGTCACCTTGATTTAGTATTACTGTCTTCTGAACATTAATTGACAGTGAAAAAAGGTCGCATGCTTTATCCAGGTTGTTGATCAGCGACTGTAGGGTGGCCTCACTATGAGCGACTAGGGCTGCATCGTCAGCAAATAAAAATTCTTTAAGTAGGGCTACATTTGTTTTGGTTTTTGCTCTTAGTCGTGCTAGGTTGAACAGTGAGCCATCTGGTCTAGTGCGAATGTAAATATCTCCTGAGCTGTTTTCGAAGGCGTAATTTAGGAGGGCAGCAAAAAATATACCAAAAAGGGTGGGGGCGAGGACACATCCCTGTTTCACTCCTTTGTTGACTTTGAAATTCTCTGATGGACTCCCATCAAAATGGACTTTGCCATTCATGTCTTCATGGAAGGAAATTATCAGCCTAAGTAATTTAGGAGGGCAGCCTATGCCTTCTAACACCTTGTAGAGACCATCTCTGTTTACTGTGTCGAATGCCTTTGTGAGATCCACAAAGGCAATATAGAGCGGCATATTTTGTTCCCGACATTTTTCCTGGAGTTGTCTAAGAGTGAAGATCATATCTATGGTTGATCTCCCAGGTCTGAAACCGCATTGGGACTCGGGAAGCACCCGTTCTGCAAGTCTATGCAGGCGATTAAGTACGACTCTAGCAAAAGCTTTGCCTGTTGTGCTAAGGAGAATACCTGCAATACGTGTTATGGTAAAGTTATAGAATGTGTACTCATTTTAAAGCTTTTCCATTCCTCTAAGGACAGGTTAAAAAATTCAACATTTATATTTTCTGGTAGAAATTTAATTAAATGTAAAAAAGAAAAATTAATGTGATATTTGACCTCAGTGTAGTGTAAAAAGTATCACTCTTTAGCGACAAAACATCTCGACTTATCCAACTCTTGTTTTCTTTCCAAGATCTCAGTGTATCTACTTTATTGGCAACGGCTAAGTTGTCTGCGAGATTTTATAACTCGTAAACGGTCAGTCCATAGTAGATCTACGATGTCTGAATAGCATTGTCAACTAGTGTCTGTTCCAGCCCTACGTCAAAAGACATCCTTGCGTGGCGTAAACAAAACTATTATTTGCAAGTGTTCCAGTTCGCATTTTTGTTTTAACGTATCTACCAAGAGTTTTGTAATTCAAGCCATAGTAATAGGCGTCCCGCATTACGGATTCCCCATTGTTCACCGCAGTAGTGACAGCTGACATGATTATGTCCCTTTTAAATGTACCCCGATCTTCATGGCGTTTGTAAGCTTACATTGATGCATCCCGAGAACAAATGTTATTAGCACAAACGATATAGAGCACAGAATTTAACGGCATGACACACAGTATTAAAAACATGATATTGATGTCAGCTCACTAAATTTATCAATTTAGAAATTAGGACTTATCTTCCCCCCACCCACCAAGAAAGAAAATGGACCTAGTTTGCTCAGATAAATTAAACATATATTTCATTTTCTCTCTCTCTCTCTCTCTCTCATTCTCTCTCTCTCTCTCTCGCTCTCTCTCTGCGCGATCAGGACTCAATCAGAGTAGGATTCCAGACTCTCACATGAAGTCAGCTGTCAGGTTAAGTGTGTTGATCGCCCCCACAGACAGAACATCACAATTAGAGTCTGCCAGATCCACTCTGATTGAACACCCGTTAAAACGTTGCACTGTGTTCTGCGCCAGTGGCCCAGTGTATCCGATTTCAGCCAGCATTTTATTCAGATTTGCTTTCCTTACCCTTTGATTGTTCCCAATCTTCCTGCAAGGTAGCAGGTTGTCTTTTCTGTAGGGGGATTCTGTCCTGAGATGGTCGGCCCTCCCAGGTTGACGAGCACCATCTGACCGAGTCACTAGAGGTGACTAACACAGACATGCACACACAAAGATATGAGATGTGACTAACTCAGACATGCACACAGCGATACGAGGCATACTAACACTGACACACATCAAGATATGAGATATGACTAACACAGACATACACGTAAAGATATGACACATGACTAACATAGACATGCACACAAAGATATGAGATATGACTGATATATATATGCACACACAAAGATATGACACATGCCTAACATAGACATGCACACAAAGATATGAGATATGACTGATATATATATGCACACACAAAGATATGACACATGACTAACATAGACATGCAAACAAAGATAAGATGTGACTAACATAGCCATGCACACACAAGGATATGAGATGTGACAAACACAGACATGCACACACAAAGATATGAGATATGACTAACATAAACATGCACACAAAGATATGAGATATCCCTAACCTAGACATGCACACACAAGGATATGAGATGTGACAAACACAGATATGCACACACAAAGATATGAGATATGACTAACATAGACATGCACACAAAGATATGAGATATGACTAACATAGATATGCACACACAAAGATATGACACATGACTAATAGATACACACTAAGATATGAGATATGACTAAACACAGACACGCATAAAGATATGAGACATGATTAACACGGACACACCAAGATATGAGATATGACTAACACGACACACACCAAGATATGAGCCACGGCTAGCACACACACACACACACACACACACACACACACACACACAAGCTAAGATATGAGCCATGGTTAGCACAGAAACACACTAAGATATGAGCCATGGCTAGCACAGAAACACATTAAGATATGAGCCATGGCTTCACGGAAACACACCAAGATATGAACCATGTTTAGCATAGAAACACATTAAGATATGAGCCATAGCTAGCACGGAAATACACTAAGATATGAACTATGGCCAGCACTGACACGCACTAAGATATGAACCCTGGCCAGAACAGACACCCACCAAGATATGAGCCATGGCTAGCACGGATATACACTAAGATATAAACGATGGCCAGCACAGACACACACTAAGATATGAATCATGGCCAGCCCAGACACACACTAAGATATGAGCCATGGCCAGCACATACACCCACTAAGATATCAGCCATGGCTATAGCAGACACCCACTAGGATAGGAGCTACGACTAGCACGGATATACACTGAGAATTGAGCCATGGCTCAATTCAAGAGAAGCAGAAGAGGAGGTAGAAGAACAGCGATCGCGAAAGGTATCCAAATGCTTGGGTTTGTTGTAGTCGGCAGACTCTTCTTAACGTGGGAATCATCGACATACGAGACGCAGGCCCCGGTTAACTGTTCACAGGTTCCGTTCAAACAGTTGTCCGGAGATTTCATAGTGCAGTCTGACCCGCAGAACGTTCCCTTGCATGTACAGTTCCCACGTGACTGTTCACAGGTGTCGTTGAAACAGTTGTCCGGACATTTGAGAGTGTAGTTTGACCCGTAGTACATTTCCTTGCACGTACAGTATGCGCTTTCCCGGTCACATATGATGTCACAGCCATCAGAACACGTCTGTTCGCACTGTAGCCCAAAATTACCATCGGGACAAGTGGCATTACAGGTAAAGCCAGGATGTTTACTTGGTAGGCATTTTCCGGATTTTTTCTCACATAAAGGACACACACTGCGACAAGACCTGGAGCAGTCGTCTCCATAGATCCCATGTGAACATTTGCCGTGACACGTACCAATGATGACGTTGCAGCCTTTGCTACTCCCTCTACACACTTCACAAAACGACCCAGAATGCCCGTCCAGACAATATGTGTCTGTAAATGTTTGCACCTCACACACCGTCAGTGCACTGTCCGCCTGCGAAAAAAAAGAGAACTTTTTGAGAACTCGGTCGATGAGAGCTCAATCTTAATGTGTGCCATTGGCGTTTGTGTGGTGACTACAATAGTGTTCATAGAAACATTAGGGTATGATATATCATTATACTGGAACACTACGCCGCCACTGTTAGAGAAAGCCTTTAGAGTGGCATTCTTTACCCGAATCATAGTGCTAGCTCGATGATAAATTTGAATGGTGTGAGCCTTCTGGGGCGTGGCAAAGTTCAGATACCAGTAAATAGGATTGGTTCCACTTCTCAATTTTGTGTGTGTGCAGTCATTGTCATAGAGATTGGTCTTTGTTTTGCCATTAACTGCGGCCTCTGGTCCACATCCGTCTCCTGTATAACAAGCATTAAATGTGTCGGTCTGGTTTGTGTTCTGTTTGAGAGCCACATTCCGGCCCCCGCCAATATAGATTGAGCAGATATTTGCAACTATCGCTCCTTCAATCCGTAACTTGTTGATCAGACCAGCCCCAGAGCAAAAGACAGCAATCTCGTGCTGACTAACTACAAACCTTGATTCATTGTTACATGAGGCAGAACCATTTAGTTTTACCGTGAAACTGTCCGGCTATGTTAAGTCATTCACATAAATCCTAAACCAGGAGAACGGCAAAGATTGATTGAGAGTTGCCTCAACTGATGTAGAATTTGTGTCCGGATTACATGTGGTGTCGTTGTTATCAAACAGGAAAGTAGGTTCAGATTTTTGGGCTTATTTGTACACGAGATCCAAGTACTGACACTAGGGTCCGAAATATTCGTGCTGACAACTGTCATTGTTTGGGCATGTCCCTGTAGTTTTGTCACAAACTGAGTCATTATAGCAGTGACATTGTAACGTACAATTTGCCCCAAACCAACCGTCTGCACAAGTTAGGTCATTAGCTTCCAAGGCCGCGAACGAAGTCAGTAGAATAAAGACTTGATCTACAGCGATGGTTAACGAACTGTGTACAAACATTTATTATCAAACCCATGATTACATTTATAAAAATCCACCAACTCGCTGTGATAACATATAGCGTGATGTTCTCTAATAGAATGAGAAAAACCGTTGGAGACAAGCAAAGTCAACATTGTTTACATCATGGCTTGAACGCAAACAAACGCCCATCTTAGTGTGTCCCATATTTCATTTAAAAAGACATTAACATTACATTCTTAAATGGCTAATGAACACTCATTTCAAAATTCAAACAATTTTGTGCCTTTGATGTGGCACAAAATTCACCTTTCTGAAAATCTTTTATTCAACATCAAACATTCCAAACATGAAAAAAAAGCGGAATGATTACAAAAGTATAGAGAGAACGGGAGCCACGAGAGCTCAGTGTTTAGTGAACTGGACTACAAAGGACAAGAGGTCGGGTTCAATCCTGATCGATGGCTTCCGAGTTCACCCAGCTTTAAATGGGTACCGGACTTTTTTTTCTGGGAAAGTAAAGCTACACGGGCTTAAAACCGACTACATTACCCGAAAAATCATGTGCCAAAGGCATGTACAAATTATGGCCACTATACTATATTTTTGGTTTGACGGGGCTTTTTACTTTTTTTTTTTTTTTTTTTTAAAGTGGGAGAATGCGTCCCTTCATTTTTTCGTTTATATGTTTGGTATCTGAAAGGAAACGAAACACCAAATGTTTTAATAATCCCATTTTCGTATTTCAATAGAGGAAAGCTTTTAAGCCCCACCTCCCCCTATAAATAATACTATATTCTACACTAATAAACTTCGATTATGTTATTACACATAAGAAAATAATTTATTTTCCGGATTTGTTATTATTTCGACTACTCCTGATCGTAATTAGCCAGGATAATAGATTTTTCATTATATTTATGTAAAGAAAATGTCATTTTGAATGAAAACAAATGGATTTTTTCAGGGGGGAAAAAGTCCTGGATAAACACAATTATATTTTTACTGTATAAACAGGATATTTGACAACGACATATGTGCAACATTGATATCAGAGAGCAACAATAAAATGAGGCAAAGTAACTATGCATGATAGAGAATATTAAACATAGGACACAGCTTCCGGGCCTGTTACTGAAACACGTGCATCTCTCTCTCTCTCTCTCTCTCTCTCTGCGACCAAGACTCAATCAGAGTAGGATTCCAGATTCTCTTATGAAGTCAGCTGTCTGTTTAAGCGATTCGATTGCCCTATATAGTTTCTTTTCCAGGGAGGTGGGTGTGGACCACAATGCTCTTCTCAGGTCTGTGTACTGGGGGCAATCCTGTAGAACATGTTTTGTAGTCATATTTTTGTCCAGTGTACAGTGGCATAGGTTGGTTATACCCATTTTGAATTTGGTGAACATGTGATTTCTCATTCTATTGTGGCCAGTGCGTAGGCGAAGTATGATTACTTGATCCTTCCTTGATAGTTGATGGTATCCGTCCCTCTCGTTATGCTTTGGGTGTTCTCGTTTCCATTTGTCATGGTACTGACCTTTGAGGATGGATTTGGTTTCATCATAACTGAGCAGAAAGAACAAAACACAACACAACGAGCCTTCAACAAACGTTGTGAGAACACCAGACCCAAGGGTCGACCACGTAATAGATGGGTCGAGGGAATATTAGAAGCACTAGGAAACATAACAGCAGCAGACGCGAACAGAAGCGCAAAAGACCGCAAATTATATCTCCCCTCGAAGCTGAAAGGCAGATGAGGAAGGAAAGAAAAAGAAGATAACTGAGTGGATGGTTCTCTTGTGGTAATCTCCCTCCCTCTTTAGCTAATTTGTCTGCGCGTTCGTTCCCGTGTATATTACATTGTTATGGTATCTACTGAATGACTACTCTCTGGAAGTTATTACATAGTTGGTCCAGAGTTGTTCTCAGGGCATCTAGTTCATTATTCTTGTGACTTTTTAGAGCTGATAGTACTGGCAGAGCATCAGTCAGAATCACCAATTTATTGTGCATGTTATTTTTGTGTTGAGTCGCCAGTGTTGCAGCATCTCTGATGGCCTCAGTTTCTGCTTTAAAGTTGTTTGAGTGAGAATTTCCCAGTAGCTATTGACTTGGTGATCTCGTCCTGGTTATTCAGCGTCAAGAACACACCTCCCCCTCCATTTCTGGTGGCATTTGTAGCAGAGTTATCTGTGTATGTGGGACCAAGAGTCCTGTTGGTAGGTATCGTGTATGTGTTTTTCTGCTATGTGTTTTCTTTCTGTGTCTGATGTGGTGACGTTTTCATGATTCCTGTTATATTTTCCTTAAGTTCTGGTATTTTATGTTTTCCATGAGGAGACATATCAGATGGGCCCAAGGGTTTCGGTACTGTTTGGGAAAGTACTGGGTCTCCAGTAGTTAGTTCATTGGCGATTGCAGTGAAGTTGCTCCTCTTTAGTCGTACAAATCCGAAACCAGTTATTCTTTGGTGCATGGGGTAAACCTGTAACTGTTTCTAGAGTCTTGATAGGTGTAGATTTCATAGCAGCAGTGATGATACAGGCAACTTGGTTCTGTGTTACATTTTATGTGGAATAGATAAAATGCCAAAAAAGAGCAATCACGTTGCGTTATAAATTAATCATATAAGGAAGTTCACACACAAAAACACAATGTTTTATTATAAATTAAGTTGATAGGGTAGTTTATATTCATTCAATCATTGTCCATAGATGTTAGAGCCAACATGACAGCACTTCCGATCAGTGGTGTAGGGTAATTGTCACCTGCTCCTTAAACTCTGTATTTATTATTATTAATTTCTTGTAATTTTCTTTCTGAACATTTGCCTCACCAAGAATTTTGAGCTCAAGGAACGCCCCTTAGTCCTTGTGACAAAAGTGGTCAGCAGCCTTCGCCAATAGCTCAGCGATGAGTGCTCGCTTTTAGGGTGTGTTTTTTCTCTCCTCTTTATTCTTGGATTAAAAACTTTCACTTTCATGCTATCGGTTAAAAGAGGCAATGTGCGAGCACAATCTCCATAACTTGGGCTGCTATATTCATTATGATGTCGCTGTTTCACTATTCGTCCAGCACCAAAGTGTCGTGGGTTTGGTTTTATATGCCGTGATTCCTAACATCAAGATCATGCAGGTTTTATCTGCGCCACAAGAATTGAGCTGGGTTCGTGTTATTTTTGAACGACAAAATCAGTCAAGTTAACGGTTCTTTTATACTGTAGCAGTGAAGAGCTCTTCTAAAATGATGAAATTGACATTGACATGTCGTTCTATAACACAGGACAGTATTCCCCGCCTCTTAAGATAACGTTGCCAAGGCCAGTTATTCAACTTGTAGGTTTATCTATCTGATCAAATTAAGTAATTGTGACTCGTTTTCACACTCGACTGATAACATTTACAGTCTCATATTCTCAGCAACTGTAGTGCCTTAATTACAGCACAAAGAAGGCTGTCCTCTCTATTGGTGCATATATACTTCGATATATGTCATGCAGTGTTTCAAACTCATTATTTATTAGATTTATTTATTTATTATATTATATTTCAAACGTCATTACTACCTATGCTTTTGAAATTTTTTTTTCAAATATCAAATTAAGCATGTTCATTCTTTCTCGCTTTGATTATCTTGCACTCTCAGAGCTTAGTCAAGAGTTTAGTTAATACATTGAAGAACTAGTATCAACAACAAAATAACGACTGATTTAATGACTAGAACATGTACATGAATCTGTATAGTGACCTCAACACTTATCACATACTCTTTTTACGGCTGTCAGTCAATCAGTTTATGTTGAAACGCCTACTCTTTCTAAATTATTCGCAAGTCCTTGTGGACAAATTCTCTAATGACTATCATATCATAACTTCACTGTCAATCGTCTAATTTTTTAATGCTTGCCTTCTTCCGATTCTATTTTCTACCACTGCACTAGATGGGAAATTCCTTTTACTAGCCGACACTTTCAACATGATCGCTCAGATGGAAATTCGGATCTCTAATGAACACTTAATGCTCGTTGAACTTTGGCACATTGCATTTTCTCGTACGACTCTTAAGTCATGTCATCTGGTTATAACATGAAAATCTCGTGGCTAGTCTCTAAACTCACCTAGGACTTTGTACATCTTCCAGATTCAACTCCCTTTACAATTTTGAGTAATCACTCTATTTAAATATCAGTCAATTTCACTGTTATATCCTACATCATAACAATTATTCATCATGATGCATATTTATCATCAAACCAGAGCTCGTAGAGAAAGATGAGACATTAACTATTTTAATGTCATTGCTGCGAGTTGGCAGATTTTGAAAATGTTTCAAGGGTTTGAACATAAATGTTTGTTCACAGTTCGTTAACCTTCGCTGTAGATAAAGTCGTTAATTGGATGGCTTCGTTTCAGACATTTTTGACGTTGGTAGCTAAGGACCTAACTTGTGCAAACCGATGGCATTGGCAAGGATCATTTTGAATCTACGAAGTGGGCTCATTGTGTGTTTAACTCAAACGCATATGTGCTTTTTAACCAAAGACCTTTTTTTGGGGACTCAATGCAGATATCCCCGATGGAAGAATAAATTGTACTATTAGTCCCATAAATGATTCGCGTCCAGAGGTTGATGATGTAAACAAAGCAGTTTTGTCATTGCAAGTGAATAATGTCCACACCTATAATTGGTCAGGATTGTGTAGCAGCAGCAGCTTTATAGCGAACACAGAAAACATCACAGGATTGTGCTGTTCTGAAACAGCTATGCCATGCTACCCTAGAATTGCCTTTAATGGGATTACTGTGACCACAAACCACTCTCCATGTGTGTGCCACATATTTACACCCCAGAAAGAAATACTGAATATAACAACACCATGTGCCGTCTGTGATATTAATGACCACAGACCAGGAGCCCCCAGTATGATTGATACAACTGTTGCACCAAGCATTTCATCAGCAGAGCCATATTTATGGAATGTTAATCTGACATTGTTCTTGAATGATGTCCAAGTTAATGAGACATCAGAATCGTGTGGCAGCAGCTACAAGAAGGGAGCGGAGAACATCAAGTTCTCCTGCTATAAAGGAGACTTGCCTTGCTATCCCAGAATTGCCTTAAATGGAATCACTGTAGTTGAAAACTTCTCCTCTTGTGTAAACTACACATTCACATCTAAGAGTGAATCAGTGAAGGTCACAAAATTATATTCTCTCTGTGGTTTTACTAACTACAGGTCATGTGGCTTCTGTTGGATTGGAAATGACAAATTACCACCACTGTGTGTCTATATGTTTGGAATTGGAGTCATCAATGACGGCCTAACATCATCAAGTGCTATGACGATCATCAATTTCGGGAGGACGTGAACTCCCATGGTATATGGTGGATAGGCGGCAGGAACCATTGAAGGCTATGTCTGAAAAGTGTTCCTTCTTGCAGTTTCCTCATATTCCAAGTCCGGCTTGTTGCAGGAGCTACTGAGTTAAGTGCTCTGTGCACACCGTGAGCTGTGTGTCTCATCCGTTTTGATCCTGCTTCGATATCCCGCTTGTTTACGATGAATGATGATATCATATGACAGGGAACAGTTGGCTGTGTTCACTTTCTGCGCGGTTTCGCCTTATGTCTTTTGGCGTGTGCTGAGACTGCTACGATGGGGACTACAGTTACCTTTCTTTGTTTGGGAGATGAGTTGGTAATTCGGATGATTCCACTGGCACGGGCGGTTGAGCAATTATGGATTTTAATTCGTTTGCTGTGATGCCGAGGCCTTCCATAACCAATAACCAATAACCAATAACTATTTTAACATGAAGTGTCCACTTTAACACAAGGTAGACAGATTTTATTATTTAAAAAAAAAATAGTAGACAAACAGGATTACGAAGAAAAACGTGTTGTTATGGATTTATACAATTAGTAGATACAGCTTCTGCATGCAACGATAAATTTGTCAAAATGTAAGTTTTGTGGATAAATAAGTTTGCAAAGCAAAGAGAGGAATTGTTATGATATTATATATACAATATATACGTTTAGTTTAATTTAGTTTAGTCGACAGGTCATAGCCACGATAGCTCAGTGGTTAGTGAACTGGACTACAAAGGACAAGGGTTAGGATTCGGTCCCAATCGACGGCTTCCTGGTTCACCCAGCCTTAAATGGGTACCTGATTTTTTCTGGGAAAGTAAAGCAGCACGGGCGTAATACCGACCACATTACCCCAAAAATCATGTGCTGTAGGTCTGTAAAATATAAGGTCACTAACACCATATTTCCCTATACGCCACCTGGCGTGACGGGGGTACTTTACTTTTGCTTACGACAGGTCATGTCATTGCAATTCGGACAAGTCCATACATAATTGCTCAGATCTCTTTCGAAGAATACCCATCAACTTGTAGTGACTAACGATACCGGTGTTGTGATGGTTGACAAATCTTCTTTCAATTTCTGCGTTGCGATACCGCCTGATATCTTCCATCTTGACATCTTGACATGATTTTAAGAAAGTCTGTTCATGGCTGCGGATTCTGAGACATTTTTAAAGTCGTTTTTTCGTCTCACGTCCCTGAAGTCATTTAGAATGTCATAGAAATTCATTACCCTACACAGTCATCATCAAACTGGCAAATCTGTCAGCCCGTTCATTACCTCTTACACCCACATGCCCTGGCACGAAAATGAAGCAGACACTTGTTAGAACAGACCTTCCCAGAGACTCTAGCCACTGCCGTCGAGCACATCCAGTTGCGATATTTCTGAGCATACTCATTGAGTCACTGAGGAAAAACACATTTGTATAATGCTGCTTCTCAAGTCATGCTAATGCTTCTGTAACATCCATGAATTCCATCATCAAACTACTTTCAGTCAACGCGAAAGCACCGCTGTCTTTCACAGTTCTGCCTCCAACATGAACACTATATATACAACATATTGTTTTAGAATCTAACAACCGACAAGTTTCAGGGTTTGACATGATATAAATTAAGGTAGCGTAAAAATCATTAGAGAGGTGATAATGAAAAAATTAAGGGTAGTGTTATATATACTTAAATACAGTCGATTTCGAATGAAGGCCGCGAAAGAACTAGACAAGATGAAGATACTGAAACTGGAAAATAACACAATTTTTAGGACGTGTTAAGCGCCCGTATATGTAGAGAGCCAGTAGTGGAAGTAATGCACACTCCTATAAGGTATAGTGACAGCTTTACAAAAAAAGAACATAACAGAATACTGACCTTTCGACCTCCACTCTGCCTTCTTCAGAGAAGGAGAACGACAACACACGATGAGGCACAGATAAATATTACTACATCTAGGATGATTGGGACAGGAAAGTTAAGGAAAAGTGAACGAAGAGATAAAAGATAAGATGATGAAATGAGAGATATATATTGTACATGTATCACGTGCTAGGATCTTTTCCTATCATTTGATCCTCCTCACGATTTATGGGATAGCTTTTTTTGCTTCAGTCAGTTGCTTCATGTAAATACTATTTTTTTATTTATTTAATTGTCGCACTTATGTTTAGAGCACGGAGGTCTCTGATTATATATATATATATATATATATATATATATATATATATATATATATATATATTTCAAATGATAAATTTTACTTTAAGAAATTACCAAATTACCAAGCTTCTCTCCTTTTGAAAAAACCTTTATTAACATTAATTAAGAAAATTAATATGCTTTTTTAAACAAAAAATTAATACTGGGCTATCTTGAAAAATGCGGTGTCTCTGCAGAATAATGCACATCATAAGGCTGGACACACTAACCAACTTAACAGTCCTGCAACGTACTAAGACCCTAACAATCATATCAATGCTATGAAGCCAAAGGTTAAGATGGCTTGGGATGATTCCAACGAATGGAAGAAACCGCATTCCTGAGCAAATACTATATGGTGAACAAATACGCGGAAAAAAAAAACAAATCAGCAGACCTAAACTACGATATAGAAATATCTGTAAATCATCTCTGAATGACTTCTCCATCTGGGAAAATGATTGGGAACACCTGGCAAGAGATCGCACATCATGGAAAGCCTGTATAAAAAAAATGGCATAACATCATTTGAGGCTGTAATATAACAAAACATGGAACAAAAAAGACTCATGAAAAAAAAAATGGAAAACCCTGTGAATCAATGGGTCTGCTTGTTAATTCTGTGGCCGAGAGTGTTTGTTAAACATTGGTAGAATCAGCTACCGAGAGAAGCTGTTCGATAGAAACAAAACCTCAAAAAAAAATTACACAATAGCCTCAACGAAACCTTCTGACAAGACGAAAATGGCCACATATACTGGTTATATCAGTTAGCGATTTTTCGGGCTTTCGGTACTGTTTGTATGAAATTATTTAGGTACTTTTTGAGGGGTTTTCTATGAGGTTAGAGAAAGTCCACAGTAGTATACAATGTTGTACTGCTAGTATTTAGGCGCTAAATTATAGTGTGGTGCGGAGCGCACCACATGTACATGAGAGACAAGGGGAGTTAACCATGACAGCTCGTGTCCAGATGTTGACCGCTAGTCCAGGTGCTCCGTATTTTAAAAATTCCGAATTATTTAAAAAAAAAAAAGTCTCCATCTGATTTCGAACACGGGTCTACGGCGTGCCAGGCCAGACACTTACCACTATGCTACAGACGATCACAGAATTAGAGGCTGAATGAGACAGGTGACTCGTGACGCTTTTGTTGGTGCTCGACAGCTATCTTGTAGTAGAGAAAGATTGACCCGCATTTAGGCGCTAAATTAACAAAGATATATAGGGCAGCGCGCGGCGCGCATAACGCGTGCGGCGCAGGGGGAGTTAACCGTGACATTTCGTGTCGGGGTGCCTGGTGACCTCTCGTTGACCCCTCAACCTCTCGTGGTGGGGTCGGGTGACCTCTCGTGGTGGGGGCGGCGGTGGTGTTGTGAAGGGGTGGTGCCATAACTTTCATAAATCTATTATATTCTTTCTTTATGCTTTCAGACAATAAAAAACAGTGACTTTCAAAACAGTTTTATTTAAGTTTAAAAACTTCCTTTAGAATTAAAGGTAACAGCTTAGGCCGTTACACATGCTACACGAAGCTACGTTAATGACCTTAGTAACTACACGCCAAACGCGAAACACCGCGCTAATAACGTTAAGCGAGATCAAAGATCCCGGTTCCCGTTAGACGGGTCGCGAGATCAAAGAGGCCGCCACCCCCGTGGAAATCTCCGTAGCCGGTAAGTGTTCATCAGGAGTGTCATTTAACAGGGGAATTTTACGATACCGATGTTTTAATGTGAGACGCTTGGGGGTAATTAATGTGTTTGTGCTGTTTCGTGTTCAAAGACCCTGTTTCGCTGTGAAAAGTTTCGATTGAATGTTTGAGTGCGAGACTGGCCAGGGGTACGTTAATGACTTTTTATCATCTGAAGATTAGAATACCACTTATCAGGGGAATTTTACTGGGCGGTTGTTTTAAGGTGAGATGTTTAGGGGAAGACTTTGTAAATAATCATTTTGCTGAATTCAACCATTGAATTGAACTTATTTGGAAATACACACGAGTCCAAACCATCTTCAGCATCATCAAGGTTCACCGACAAAACCAACTAGGTCGACAAGAAGTATTCAGACGACACCTTAACGGTGACATTAAATTAAAAAATCTCTCTCTCTCTCTCTCTCTCTCTCTCTCTCTCTCTCTCTCTCTCTTGTAGTAGTAACAGCAGGAGTAGTAGTTGTTGTAGTAGTAGAAGTAGTGGCGGTAGTAGTTAAAGTCGTTGTTGAAGTTGTACAACTAGTGTGACTTGTATTTTGTAGAGTTATAACAGACAAGTGGGGGCTATGCTTTTTTTTCATGTATAGTAGAGAGATGGTAGAGTCTTATAGTTATTTTTATGCATGACAACTTTAATGTATCTATAAAATTTATTTTGAAATTAATAGAAACATACAACTTACTCGGGGCTTGGCCAACTAACAGCAACGGTCTTGTTAATATATTTAACCCGTGGAAACATCAGCATCATGAGACTTATTAATGTCCAAATTGACCACTTGTTCATAACACGGATACGACAGCGATGATGACTTTAACGGGTACGCAATCAAAGATCCTGTGGGTTTTGTTTTAGTCGATGACAACTTTTGAAATAGTAGCTGACAACTTTTGTATTAGCAGATGACAGCTTTCAATGACTGTTTACATGCTATGTCATTGTAGCAGTCATGTATGTCATGTCGATGTAGTAGACACGTATGTCATGTCATTGTAACAGTCATGTCAATGTAACAGTCATTTCGTTGTAATAGTCATCTCGTTGTAACAGTCACGTATGTCATGTCGTTTTATCAGAGACGTATGGTATGTCGTTGTAACAGACACGTATGTCATGTCGTTGTAACAGACAAGTATGTCATGTCGTTTTATCAGAGACGTATGGTATGTCGTTGTATCAGTCATGTCGTTGTAACAGACACGTATGTCATGTCGTTTTATCAGAGACGTATGTTATGTCGTTGTAACAGACATGTCGTTGTATCAGTCATGTCGATGTAGTAGACACGTATGTCATGTCATTGTAAAAGTCATGTCAATGTAACAGTCATGTCAATGTAACAGTCATTTGGTTGTAATAGTCATCTCGTTGTAACAGTCACGTACGTCATGTCGTTTTATCAGAGACGTATGGTATGTCGTTGTAACAGACACGTATGTCATGTCGTTTTATCAGAGACGTATGGTATGTCGTTGTATCAGTCATGTCAATGTAACAGTCATTTCGTTGTAATAGTCATCTCGTTGTAACAGACACGTATGTCATGTCGTTGTAACAGACACGTATGGTATGTCGTTGTAACAGACATGTCGTTGTATCAGTCATGTCGATGTAGTAGACACGTATGTCATGTCATTGTAACAGTCATGTCAATGTAACAGGCATGTCAATGTAACAGTCATTTCGTTGTAATAGTCACCTCGTTGTAACAGTCACGTATGGCATGTCGTTTTATCAGAGACGTATGGTATATCGTTGTAACAGACATGTCGTTGTATCAGTCATTTCGATGTAGTAGACACGTATGTCATGTCATTGTAACAGTCATGTCAATGTAACAGTCATCTCGTTGTAACAGTCACGTATGTCATGTCGTTTTATCAGAGACGTATGGTATGTCGTTGTAACAGACACGTATGTCATGTCGTTTTATCAGAGACGTATGGTATGTCGTTGTATCAGTCATGTCAATGTAACAGTCATTTCGTTGTAATAGTCATCTCGTTGTAACAGACACGTATGTCATGTCGATGTAACAGACACGTATGGTATGTCGTTGTAACAGTCATGTCGTTGTATCAGTCATGTCGATGTAGTAGACACGTATGTCATGTCATTGTAACAGTCATGTCAATGTAACAGTCATGTCGATGTAACAGTCATTTCGTTGTAACAGACACGTATGTCATCTCGTTGTAACAGTAACGTATGTCATGTCATTGTAACAGTCATGTCAATGTAACAGTCATGTCAATGTAACAGTCATTTCGTTGTAATAGTCATCTCGTTGTAACAGTCACGTATGTCATGTCGTTTTATCAGAGACGTATGGTATGTCGTTGTAACAGACATGTCGTTGTATCAGTCATGTCGATGTAGTAGACACGTATGTCATGTCATTGTAACAGTCATGTCAATGTAACAGTCATGTCAATGTAACAGTCATTTCGTTGTAATAGTCATCTCGTTGTAACAGACACGTATGTCATGTCGTTGTAACAGACACGTATGGTATGTCGTTGTAACAGACATGTCGTTGTATCAGCCATGTCGATGTAGTAGACACGTATGTCATGTCATTGTAACAGTCATGTCAATGTAGTAGACACGTATGTCATGTCATTGTAACAGGCATGTCAATGTAACAGTCATTTCGTTGTAATAGTCATCTCGTTGTAACAGACACGGATGTCATGTCGTTTTATCAGAGACGTATGGTATGTCGTTGTATCAGTCATGTCGTTGTAACAGACACGTAGGTCATGTCGTTATAACAGTAACAGATGGCGTGTCGTATCAGTCATGTCGTTGTAACAGACACGTATGTCATGTCGTTATAACAGTCACAGGTAGCGTGTCGTTGTATCAGACACGTGTGTCATGTCGTTGTATGAGACACAGATCGCATGTCATCATATTGTTGTAGTTGTTCAAGTAGTTGTTGATGTTGTAGTAGTAGTGGAAGATGTTAGAAGACGTGTTTATTTTAGCAGAGGAAGTTTCTGAATAGTAGAGGACAACTTTCGAAATAGCAGTTGACAACATTTGTTTTAACCGAGGACAACGTTCGAAATAGTAGGTGACAACTTTTTGAATTACAGTGAGACGACTTTCGAATTACCATATGAGGGATACAAGTTCCAATAGGCGACCATGGCCTTTCACAGTACATCGTGTCAGTTCTTTTGTTAAAGGTTTTCCATGTCATGTCGTTGTAGTAGTCATAGGTGTCATACCGTCGTTGTAGTAGTCATAGGTGTCATACCGTTGTATGTAGGTTGTCTAATGTGTCGGGATGGATGAATGTAGGTTGTCTAGTGTGTCGGGATGGATGAATGTAGATTGGCTAGTATGTCGGGATGGATGAATGTAGATTGGCTAGTATGTCGGGATGGATGAATGTAGGTTGTCTAATGTGTCGGGATGGCTGAATGTAGGTTGTCTAATGTGTCGGGAGGGATGAATGTAGGTTGTCTAATGTGTAGGGATGGATGAATGTATGTTGTCTAGTGTGTCGGGATGGATGAATGTAGATTGGCTAGTATGTCGGGATGGATGAATGTAGGTTGTCTAGTGTAGCATGATGGTTGTATGTATGTTGTCCAGTGTGACATGATAGTTGTATGTAGGTTGTCTAGTTTGTCGTGATGGCTGTATGTAGGTTGTCTAGTGTGTCGGGATGGATGAATGTAGGTTGTCGACTGTGTCATGATGCTTGTATGTAGGTTGTCTAGTGTCGCATGATAGTTATATGTATGTTGTCCAGTGTGACATGATAGTTGTAGGTAGATTGTCTGGTGTGTCATGATGATTGTATGTAGGTTGTCGAGTGCGCGCCAACAAATCATCGCACCATTTAAACTTCTTTGAACACAATGGACACAGATGTTCACCAGAAGAAACCATCTAGAGAAAATCCAATAACCCTACGACACGCTACCTGTGACTGTTATAACGACATGACATACGTGTCTGTTACAACGACATGACTGATACGACACGCCATCTGTGACTGTTATAACGACATGACATACGTGTCTGTTACAACGACATGACTGATACAACGACATACCATACGTCTCTGATAAAACGATATGACATACGTGTCTGTTACAACGACATGACATACGTGTCTGTTACAACGAGATGACTATTACAACGAAATGACTGTTACATTGACATGACTGTTACAATGACATGACATACGTGTCTACTACATCGACATGGCTGATACAACGACATGTCTGTTACAACGGCATACCATACGTGTCTGTTACAACGACATGACATATGTGTCTGTTACAACGAGATGACTATTACAACGAAATGACTGTTACATTGACATGACTGTTACATTAACATGACTGTTACAATGACATGACATACGTGTCTACTACATCGACATGACTGATACAACGACATGTCTGTTACAACGACATACCATACGTCTCTGATAAAACGACATGACGTACGTGACTGTTACAACGAAATGACTGTTACATTGACATGCCTGTTACAATGACATGACATACGTGTCTACTACATCGACATGACTGATACAACGACATGTCTATTACACTGACATACCATTCGTCTCTGATAAAACGACATGACATACGTGACTGTTACAACGAGATGACTATTACAACGAAATGACTGTTACATTGACATGACTGTTACATTGACATGACTGTTACAATGACATGACATACGTAACTATTACAACGAGATGACATACGTGTCTGTTACAACGAAATGACTGTTACATTGACATGACTGTTACATTGACATGACTGTTACAATGACATGACATACGTGACTGTTACAACGAGTTGACATACGTGTCTGTTACAACGAAATGACTGTTACATTGACATGACTGTTACAATGACATGACATACGTGTCTACTACATCGACATGACTGATACAACGACATGTCTGTTACAACGACATACCATACGTGTCTGTTACAACGACATGACATACGTGTCTGTTACAACGAGATGACTATTACAACGAAATGACTGTTACATTGACATGACTGATACAACGACATACCATACGTCTCTGATAAAACGACATGACATACGTGTCTGTTACAACGACATACCATACTTCTCTGATAAAACGACATGACATACGTGACTGTTACAACGAGATGACTGTTACATTGACATGACTGTTACAATGACATGACATACGTGTCTAATACATCGACATGACTGATACAACGACATGTCTGTTACAACGATATACCATACGTCTCTGATAAAACGACATGCCATACGTGACTGTTACAACGAGGTGACTATTACAACGAAATGACTGTTACATTGACATGCCTGTTGCATTGACATGACTGTTACAATGACATGACATACGTGTCTACTACATCGACATACCATACTTCTCTGATAAAACGACATGACATACGTGACTGTTACAACGAGATGACTGTTACATTGACATGACTGTTACAATGACATGGCATACGTGTCTAATACATCGACATGACTGATACAACGACATGTCTGTTACAACGACATGCCATACGTGTCTGTTACAACGACATGACATACGTGTCTGTTACAACGAGATGACTATTACAACGAAATGACTGTTACATTGACATGACTGATACAACGACATACCATACGTCTCTGATAAAACGACATGACATACGTGTCTGTTACAACGACATACCATACGTCTCTGATAAATAGACTGTTACAATGACATGACATACGTGTCTACTACATCGACATGGCTGATACAACGACATGTCTGTTACAACGGCATACCATACGTGTCTGTTACAACGACATGACATATGTGTCTGTTACAACGAGATGACTATTACAACGAAATGACTGTTACATTGACATGACTGTTACATTAACATGACTGTTACAATGACATGACATACGTGTCTACTACATCGACATGACTGATACAACGACATGTCTGTTACAACGACATACCATACGTCTCTGATAAAACGACATGACGTACGTGACTGTTACAACGAAATGACTGTTACATTGACATGCCTGTTACAATGACATGACATACGTGTCTACTACATCGACATGACTGATACAACGACATGTCTATTACACTGACATACCATTCGTCTCTGATAAAACGACATGACATACGTGACTGTTACAACGAGATGACTATTACAACGAAATGACTGTTACATTGACATGACTGTTACATTGACATGACTGTTACAATGACATGACATACGTAACTATTACAACGAGATGACATACGTGTCTGTTACAACGAAATGACTGTTACATTGACATGACTGTTACATTGACATGACTGTTACAATGACATGACATACGTGACTGTTACAACGAGATGACATACGTGTCTGTTACAACGAAATGACTGTTACATTGACATGACTGTTACAATGACATGACATACGTGTCTACTACATCGACATGACTGATACAACGACATGTCTGTTACAACGACATACCATACGTGTCTGTTACAACGACATGACATACGTGTCTGTTACAACGAGATGACTATTACAACGAAATGACTGTTACATTGACATGACTGATACAACGACATACCATACGTCTCTGATAAAACGACATGACATACGTGTCTGTTACAACGACATACCATACTTCTCTGATAAAACGACATGACATACGTGACTGTTACAACGAGATGACTGTTACATTGACATGACTGTTACAATGACATGACATACGTGTCTAATACATCGACATGACTGATACAACGACATGTCTGTTACAACGATATACCATACGTCTCTGATAAAACGACATGCCATACGTGACTGTTACAACGAGGTGACTATTACAACGAAATGACTGTTACATTGACATGCCTGTTGCATTGACATGACTGTTACAATGACATGACATACGTGTCTACTACATCGACATACCATACTTCTCTGATAAAACGACATGACATACGTGACTGTTACAACGAGATGACTGTTACATTGACATGACTGTTACAATGACATGGCATACGTGTCTAATACATCGACATGACTGATACAACGACATGTCTGTTACAACGACATGCCATACGTGTCTGTTACAACGACATGACATACGTGTCTGTTACAACGAGATGACTATTACAACGAAATGACTGTTACATTGACATGACTGATACAACGACATACCATACGTCTCTGATAAAACGACATGACATACGTGTCTGTTACAACGACATACCATACGTCTCTGATAAAACGACATGACATACGTGACTGTTACAACGAGATGACTGTTACATTGACATGACTGTTACAATGACATGACATACGTGTCTACTACATCGACATGACTGATACAACGACATGTCTGTTACAACGACATACCATACGTCTCTGATAAAACGACATGACATACGTGTCTGTTACAACGACATGACTGATACAACGACATACCATACGTCTCTGATAAAACTACATGACATACTTGTCTGTTACAACGACATGACATACGTTTCTGTTACAACGACATGCCATACGTCTCTGATAAAACGACATGACGTACTTGACTGTTACAACGAGATGACTATTACAACGAAATGACTGTTACATTGACATGACTGTTACAATGACATGACATACGTGTCTACTACATTGACATGACTTTTACAATGACATGACATACGTGTCTGTTACAACGACATACCATACGTCTCTGATAAAACGACATGACATACGTGACTGTTACAACGAGATGACTATTACAACGAAATGACTGTTACATTGACATGACTGTTACAATGACATGACATACGTGTCTACTACATTGACATGACTGTTGCAATGACATGACATACGTGTCTACTACATCGACATGACTGATACAACGACATGTCTGTTACAACGACATACCAAACGTCTCTGATAAAACGACATGACATACGTGACTGTTACAACGAGATGACTATTACAACGAAATGACTGTTACATTGACATGACTGTTACAATGACATGACATACGTGTCTACTACATCGACATGACATACATGACTGCTACAATGACATAGCATGTAAACAGTCATTGAAAGCTGTCATCTGCTAATACAAAAGTTGTCAGCTACTATTTCAAAAGTTGTCATCGACTAAAACAAAACCCACGGGATCTTTGATTGCGTAACCGTTAAAGTCATCATCGCTGTCGTATCCGTGTTATGAACAAGTGGTCAATTTGGACATTAATAAGTCTCATGATGCTGATATTTCCACGGGTTAAATATATTAGCAAGACCGTTGCTGTTAGTTGGCCAAGCCCCGAGTAAGTTGTATGTTTCCATTAATTTCAAAATAAATTTTATAGATACATTAAAGTTGTCATGCATAAAAATAACTATAAGACTCTACCATCTCTCTACTATACATGAAAAAAAAGCATAGCCCCCACCTGTCTGTTATAACTCTACAAAATACAAGTCACACTAGTTGTACAACTTCAACAACGACTTTAACTACTACTGCCACTACTTCTACTACTACAACAACTACTACTCCTGCTGCTACTACTACAAGAGAGAGAGAGAGAGAGAGAGATTTAAATTTAATGTCACCGTTAAGGTGTCGTCTGAATACTTCTTGTCGACCTAGTTGGTTTTGTCGGTGAACCTTGATGATGCTGAAGATGGTTTGGACTCGTGTGTATTTCCAAATAAGTTCAATTCAATGGTTGAATTCAGCAAAATGATTATTTACAAAGTCTTCCCCTAAACATCTCACCTTAAAACAACCGCCCAGTAAAATTCCCCTGATAAGTGGTATTCTAATCTTCAGATGATAAAAAGTCATTAACGTACCCCTGGCCAGTCTCGCACTCAAACATTCAATCGAAACTTTTCACAGCGAAACAGGGTCTTTGAACACGAAACAGCACAAACACATTAATTACCCCCAAGCGTCTCACATTAAAACATCGGTATCGTAAAATTCCCCTGTTAAATGACACTCCTGATGAACACTTACCGGCTACGGAGATTTCTACGGGGTGGCGGCCTCTTTGATCTTGCGACCCGTCTAAAGGGAACCGGGCTCTTTGATCTCGCTTAACGTTATTAGCGCGGTGTTTCGTGTTTGGCGTGTAGTTACTAAGGTTATTAACGTAGCTTCGTGTAGCATGTGTAACGGCCTAAGCTGTTACCTTTAATTCTAAAGGAAGTTTTTAAACTTAAATAAAACTGTTTTGAAAGTCACTGTTTTTTATTGTCTGAAAGCATAAAGAAAGAATATAATAGATTTATGAAAGTTATGGCACCACCCCTTCACAACACCACCGCCGCCCCCACCACGAGAGGTCACCCGACCCCACCACGAGAGGTTGAGAGGTCAACGAGAGGTCACCAGGCACCCCGACACGAAATGTCACGGTTAATTCCCCCTGCGCCGCACGCGTTATGCGCGCCGCGCGCTGCCCTATATATCTTTGTTAATTTAGCGCCTAAATGCGGGTCAATCTTTCTCTACTACAAGATAGCTGTCGAGCACCAACAAAAGCGTCACGAGTCACCTGTCTCATTCAGCCTCTAATTCTGTGATCGTCTGTAGCATAGTGGTAAGTGTCTGGCCTGGCACGCCGTAGACCCGTGTTCGAAATCAGATGGAGACTGTTTTTTTTAAATAATTCGGAATTTTTAAAATACGGAGCACCTGGACTAGCGGTCAACATCTGGACACGAGCTGTCATGGTTAACTCCCCTTGTCTCTCATGTACATGTGGTGCGCTCCGCACCACACTATATATCTTTGTTAATTTAGCGCCTAAATACTATGCAAATACAACATTGTATACTACTGTCCACATGCCAAATGTAAGAGCCATGAAGTGCTTCGGTTTTTACTTTAACCCCAAAAGGAAAAGAAACAGAAAAAAAAAAAAAAACAAACTCAGACCACCGTGCAGCTTAATTGGAGAACAATAAGCTTTTATCCATTTTTATCCATTCACTCACTTTTTATATATAAGTACTGTGTACGATGTATAGTTACGGTTTCCCGTAGCAGCATTTTACTGCCGTACAGGAGTAGAGTGTAGAGTCTTTACTTAGATACAAGTTAGAGAGATTTAAATATGCGATGGCTAGGTTTGATACATGCCGACAAGGCAAAAATATGGACTATATATGAATATCAAAAAGACTTAAACTATTATCATAAACAAAGAAAATACTATAAACCCACAAGTGGATATCAAAATTGAAGGAGACAGTTCAGAGCTACAACTACCTTGGACATACTATAACCAGTGATGGAAAATGTAAAACCGAAATAAACAAAAGAATCATCATCATCATCGATTGCCTTCTCCGCAACGAAGGTTGGCTACCATGAAGCGCCACTCTGCTCTGTCTCTTGCTTTGATGATGCAGGTTGTCATAGGCTGATTTGTCCATCTTTTGATGTTACTCGTCCATGTTAATGTTGGTCTGCCTCTGCCTCTTTTAACTTGTATTTTCCCCTCCAGGATTACTTTTAGTAGGCTGTTGTTACTTTTAGTAGGCTTTTTAACATGGCACAAAAATCGCATTTGTCTTGTTTGAATTGTGCTTAGTAGTTCTCTTTTTATTTTTAGTTGTTTTAAGACTTCATCGTTTGTTTTCTTTTCCTTCCATCCAATTATACCTATTCTTCTATATATCCACATTTCAAAGGTTTCAATTCTCTGTTCTGTTTTCTTGTCTAATGTCCATGTTTCTGCACCATATAGGAATATTGAGAAGATGTAACATTTTGCTATTCTTAGTATTAGCCCTGGTGTTATTTGTTTTGATGTTAGTATGTTCTTCATGACATTAAAATTACTTTTTGCCATATCTATTCTTTTGTTTATTTCAGTTGTACATTTTCCATCACTGGTTATAGTATGTCCAAGGTAGTTGTAGTTCTGAACTGTCTCCAGGTCTATTCCTATTATTTTTTATATCCAATTGTGGGTTTTGAGTATCTTCTTTGTTTATTATAATAGTTTTAGTCTTTTTTATATTCATATCTAGTTCATATTTTTCGCTTGTCATGTTTATTTCATTAAGTTATTGTTGTAGATCTTTAGGATTTTCTGCTAGTAGTGTAGTATCGTCAGCATATCTTAGGTAATTGATTACCTCTATGAGATGTCAGGCCTACAAAAAAAAGAATAGGAATGGCAAAAAGTAATTTTAATGTCATGAAGAACATACTAACATCAAAACAAATAACACCAGGGACTAAAACTATAAAAAAACAAAGAATAGCAAAGTGTTATGTCTTCTCAATATTCCTATATGGTGCAGAAACATGGACATTAGACAAGAATACAGAACAGAGAATTGAAGCCTT
The DNA here is from genome assembly GCA_032433765.1 of Megaustenia siamemsis. Classification (NCBI taxonomy): domain Eukaryota; kingdom Metazoa; phylum Mollusca; class Gastropoda; order Stylommatophora; family Ariophantidae; genus Megaustenia; species Megaustenia siamemsis. Next base: position 35,894,026 of record JAVIAB010000041.1, on the reverse strand, counting down.
TGAAATGTTGATATATAGAAGAATAGGTATAATTGGATGGAAGGAAATGAAAACAAACGATGAAGTCTTAAAACAACTAAAATGAAAAGATAACTACTAAACACAATTCAAACAAGACAAATGCGATTTTTGGGTCATGTTAAAAGACACAACAGTCTACTAAAAGTAATCCTGGAGGGGAAAATACAAGGTAAAAGAGGCAGAGGCAGACCAAGACTATCATGGACGAGTAACATCAAAAGATGGATAAACCAGCCTATGCCAACCTGCACCATCAAAGCAAGAGACAGTGCAGAATGGCGCTCCATGGTAGCCAACCTTCGTTGCGGAGACGGTACTCGATGATTATGAGGTTTGATACACTTGTGAGATATACAGGATGTTGCCAACAAAAAAAAGTTTTTCCAAAAGGTAATGTCTAAAGTTGATAGCTTGCAAAAATTAATGAGTAAAATATTAGTCCTGATTGCTTTTGCTAGCTGTGAGCTGACGAGGCTAAGGTCTGCCCATTCAAAGAGGTCGTCTTTTCATTGTTTTCTTCTGTTGTGCACATTTTTCTTTTTCACCGTTCGAGCAAGAAAATTTTAGCCAGATTGGATGGGGATTTACGGCAATGCCACCGGCACCTGCATTTCCTCACGGTGACCATGATGTCTTAACTTGAACCTATGTAATTATTTATAGGTTTCTAGCCTCTTCAAATGTAAAATAGCCCAGGTAGGGTTTCGCCATGAATTTTGCTCTTAAGCATCTCATTCTCATGAAGATTATTTTATTCATTCTTCAATGGACGGTTCATCGGAGGTCTACAATTCACCATCGTGTGTATCGTGTTGTTCCAGTTTCATTCTGTGAGTTTGTCGAAAGTCGGAGCTGCCTTATATCAATTCCGCTGTTTATTTCATCATGAGAAATAATTGACGTGATTGTGGATCTAAGATCAGTGACTTTCTAAAATGACTCAAGTAAACAATCTTTGAATGTGATTAATACAGGTTTGATGTCTCCTGGACTTAAAAGTAGTGATTTCTGAACACTAAAAGACAGTGAGAAAAAGTCACATTCTTTGTCAATGTTGTCGATCAGTGATTTTAGGGTGGGTGGCTTCATTATGAGCGACTAGGGTTACATCGTCAGCAAATAAAAGTTCTTTAAGTAAAGAATCATTTGTTTTTGTTCTTGCTCTCAGTCGTCCTCAGTTGAATAGTGAGCCATCTGTTCTTATGCAAATGTTAATGTTCCATGAGCTGTTTTTAAAAAGCGTAATTTTGAAGGGCAGCAAAAAAAGAGTAAAAGGGTAGGGGCGAGAACACATCCCTGTTTCTCTCCGCTGTTGACTTTATAACTCTCCAAAGAACTGACATAAAAGTGTATTTTAGTATCAATGTTTTTATGAAAGAATATAATCAGCTTAAGTAATTTAGGTGGGCAGCCTATGCTTTCTAACACCCTGTGGAGATCAGCTCAATTTACTGCTTCGAAGGTTTTTGTGAGATCTACAAAAGGAATATAGAGCATCATTTCTTTATTTGCGACATTTTTTTTTGTAGTTGTCCAAGTGTGAAAATCATGTTTATAGTTGATCTCCCAGTTCTGAAGCCGCATTGAGACTCGGGAAGAATACGCTTTGCAAGTCTATGCAGGCGTTTTAGGACTACCCTTTGCAAAAGCTGTTGCCGGCTGTGCAAGTAGAGAGATACCTATGTAGTTATTGTAGTCACCCCTATCTCCTTTGCTTTTGTATAGTGTTATGATCTTAGCAGTTTAAGATCTTAGCAAGAAATAATAACATTTTAGAAGGCATAAACGTAGACAGCAAAGATCTAAGAATAATAAAGAACATTTACTTGCAACAAACAGCGGTCATACGAACTGGGAATCAATTGGGAATGTTTCAACAAATAAAACAGGGTGTTAGGCGAGGTTGTGTGCTGTCACCAAATTTATTTAATATGTATAGTGAGATTTATTTGAAGATCCATAAGGGGCATGCCTGGAGTATGAATCGAAGGTCATAATATAAATAATCTAAAGTAAGCTGATGTCTTAATCACTAAGAGTGAAAATGAGTTACAAGAAATGTTAGACATTATAGTGAATAAAAGCAAAATTAAAGGACTCAGTCTCAATAGAAAAAAAAACAGAAGTAATGGTAACAACAAAGAAAAAGACATCACCGCATTGCATAATAAAAACAAGTGGAATACTATTAAAACAGGTAAATGAATTTAAATATCTGGGAACAATTAACCTCAGACGGTAGAGGTACAGCAGGTCTTAACATATGGATGTAAATCATGGACAATATGACAACAAAGAAGAAAATCACTGGAGGCTGTAGAAATGGGGTTAAACATAAGAATGTTGAAAATATAATGGAGAGCTAAGCAGAGTAGTGAAAAGGTTCTGAAAAAAGACCAAAGCAAACATGAGAGCAAATATCCAATATTCAGAAGAAGCAATAATTTTTTGGCCATGTAATGAGAAGGGAACAGCTGGAATATATTGTGACAACTGGGAAAATCGAGCGACGAAGAGATAGAGGGAAATAAAGATAAAAGATACCAAACAGCTTAAGAGAATAGCTTGACAGAAGGTCAACAACAGAATTGATAAATAATTGTCGAGATCGAAAGTTGTGGAAAGACTTGTGAAGTTGTGATCACTTATGCCACCAGGCAAGGCACTTGATGATTATGATGATATTTAGTTAATAACAGAAAAGACTTTGATGTATTTGTAGAAATGTTATACGATAGTACTATCTTCAACTATGTACATCACAATATAAAATACTAAATATATCTTAGAATCACTGGTTAGCACAAGTTTTTATGTATACAAAATACAAGACCAGCCTATTGGGTGTTGTCTAGAAGATATAACAACGCACATTTGATCCAACAGGGCGATTAAAATATTACAACACGAACAAGTAGTGGAGTGTAGCACACACTCCTTCATGTATTGTGACACCTTTACAAAAAATGAAAATAATAAAATACTGAAATAGTATATTTCGGCCTACATGCGGCGTTTTTTTTTTTTTTTACAGAAAACGAGAACAACACAAACGGACAACAAAACAAAGATAAATTATACTATAAATTATACATCTAGAATGAGCCCAACAGGTAAATCAGAAGTAAAAAGAGAGATAAGAGTGTAATAGAGTAAGCTAGTGAAAGCATAGGAAACAGGTAACTTAGTCGTTACCCATTATTTCATAGACAATAGCAGTAACATAGGATAGCGACCAGCAGTAAGTGTTAAGACATAAATTTAAAGTATGGAAAATTCCAGCCAAAACAACAAGTTAAGGGGATAAAAGTTTATAGTAGGGATAGGGACATAACAAGGACACCAACCAAGCTAAGGTAAGAAGGTCCAGAATTATCCTGGACATGATAGTTTAATGGAAATTTCCACTTCAACCAAGTTTGTGGAAGTGAGAGTAGACGCAGATTTCCACAACAGCAGGTTGGGGAAATAACAATATAACATGCGTTGACCCCATGACTTTGGCCGTCTGATAAATAAGTTGTCATCTAACTACCAGGAAAGGTTATTGTCATGAAGTAATCATTAATTTAAATAGGGCATAGAGATTCACGAAAACGAGTGTTTTCATCAAATCATAAGAATGGTTCAAGTTTTGGTCACAGAATGATGAGGAGTGACCAACTTAAGTGATCGGAGGGGTTGCAAATTGTCACTTTGCGACGGTTTGATTGGCTGCAGATCTGTGACACAAAGTGTGAGGTTGTTTGCAGTATTTAAACTTCAACACAATAGGTTTAAGACAGTTAGAGATTAGACACAGAGAGAGAAGTGAAGATGTAGGCTAAGTAAGCTTAGTCCGGCTTCGGCCGAACTGTCGAATGCAGTTAGATAGAACTTTTAGATTAGACAATCATTGTTAGGACAATTAGAAAAATTAGAACAGTCAGAAATAGGAAGAGATAGAAGTTTATAGAGAAGGAAGTCAGATCTAATATGATAAGATTAGAAAGTTGAGCCAGTTAGTTAGGAAGTTAAGAATCTTCAAGTTGTAGTTTTAAGTCAGTTGAGAAGTTAGTTGAGAAGTAAGTCAGTTGAGAAGTAAGTTGATAGAGAGTAGTGAGTATAGCAATGAAAATATGAACTTCAGTTGTGAAGGTTTGAGAGTTTTCAAGTTGTGTTTCACATTCCTCATGAACGTAAATTGAATAATGCTGTATGTAAGATATGAACTTGTGGACTGATCATATCCATTTGTCTCAGAGACGTCCAAAATTAATTAACATTAATTTAAGAAAAGTGCATCAACTACTATAGCTCGTTTCAAATCACGTGCCCAACTTCATAACGCTATACTCAGTAACCGTTTGTTAAAAACTGTTGAAATTTTCCAAATGTTATTAGAATGCAAAAAAAACCCTCAATGTATATTTAACAAATATCTTGCAGCTGCAGTTTTCTTAAAGCGGCGATTTTCTTTGATGTTTGTCAAAATTGTAAATTGTGAACCCCTAAATAATAGAAATTACCGTAGTTGCTGGTCTATGATTAATTTTCACTAGGTAAAGGCGTGGCCGTAATGGGGAAATAACCTAATAAGACAAAACACCAGGAGAATTATTGTTTTCTCAGTTCGAGGACGGACGATAATATCAAGGTATATTTTCATAGTTGTGTGGTCCTGATAAGGACCGTTTGTTGAACTAATTTAAGGTAATATAGGGGCCAACATTGTGGGGGCTATATACTTTCATTCTGAATCAGAGTCTAAAAGATTAATAACTGTTTGGGGTTGAACATTCCACAAACCATCATTTTTCCAATATTCCTCTTCCTGTTTTAAGAATTGGTCTTCACATTTAGCCCAATAATCTTTGTCTATATTTAATAAAGCGAGATTAGCAAGAGTCTTTACATCGCATATTTTGAATGTTGTATTTTCATCTGCCACTTGTCCTTTTAATTTTGCCCAGATTAGTTCTATTGGATTTAAATGAGCATGGTAAGGTGGCAGCCTCAAACTTATATGACCGCGCTCTTGGATAATCTTATCTATTTGAAAAATCTTTGTCCTTTGTTTTTACTTTACTAGAGATAGTAATTCAGGTTTTAAGTACATGTTATTAAATTGTATGTGCTCCTTTGTGAGCCATATCTTAATAGCATCTTTTGTACTGGATGACGTCGGGACTTTATCTTCAAGTGCAACAATGTTGTGGTACGCTGCATTGTCCATTATTAGGCAAGATGGTCGATCTAGTGATGGGAGAACAGAATTTTCAATCTAATGTCTAAATATGTGACCATTCATCTCAGAGTGATAATCCCGATTGTCTATGGATTTTGAAAGAAAAATGAGCTCTGCATTCTGTATTAGTCCATGTTGTCGACTACCTGCATGAGCAATTATCAAGCACTGTCCTTTGCTGCTAGGTATTAATCTCTTAATCTTTCCATCTGATGACTGCCATTCCCTTTGGTTAGTGTAGTGAGCATTGATCCATGTTTCATCCAAGTACACAATATCATAACCTTGCTTGCGCACCTCTTTTACTTCACGTAAGTACTTGCTTCTCATGACTACTATATATGGCTTCTCACAGATGATGTTTCGTCCATTGGAATACTTTCTGAATGTAAAGCCTGCAACTCTCACATTCCTCCATAATGTAGACTTTGATATTTCAATACTGTTGTTCTTTTTCAGCGATACTTTTAATGTTCTTATTGTAACAGTTTCATTCATACCCAACATTTTGCGAATTTCACTTCTAATAAGTTCACTGTCGAAATTATCCAACATTTTTGCTCTTCCTTGTGATTTTGTATATTTTGAACATTGACGGTCACGTGCTTGAATCCAGCGATTAAATGACCGTTTAGATCAATCCAAAATATGTCTTGTCCTATTCTCAGGGCTTTCTAAAGAATGAAATAATCTTCCTCGTTTATCCTCTTTGCAAAAATAGTGATACATTTTTATTGCGATGTTTTGTAAACTGCAGAATTTCATTTTAAGACTCATGATAAATGTTATCGTTCCACGTCTCCACATATGAATGAACGGAAATGGAACACACAATTTCTCGTGTTTTTTACAAGTGTCTAATTGTGTCAAAAAACCACGGTAAAAGCGTGCAAACACGTCAATTTTACCGTGTATGGATTTTTACTCGCTATTTTTAACTTAAAATACTGTAAACATTAAGTTTTGACTACATCAATGGGTCGTTATAAATTTATATAAATCAAATAAGCAACAATAATAACCAAATGTTTTTTTTTATGAAATTAATTCCCTGTTGGGTTCTAATCATTATAACTTTACATGCAAATTTTGGGACAACTTACAACAAGCGGTTAAAAAGCTATCGATTTTAAAAGTTGGGCACGAGTTATGAACTAAGCTATAGTACGAATCTTTGTGCCTAGAGATATCAATAAACTTGATTATGATTATATAATGAGAGAAAAAGAGTCTGTTATGATTAACGTGAGTAGTATAGCAGGAAGGATTTGAGAGCATTAAGGCGCTAAATTAACAAAGATATATAGTGTGGCGCGCGGCGCGCATAAAGCGTGCGGCGCAGGGGGAGTTAACCATGCCATTTCGTGTCGGGATGTTGACCTTTAGTCCAGGTGTCCCCGGAAGGACCCTGTTTATGTCTGGTGTGTGCGGACTTTGGAGCTCTTGGTGTACTTGAGCGATAGTGATAGGTTAGTAGATTATACAACATCAATGAAAAACGATCAATATAAAAGAAAAGACAAAAGATATATTTTATTCTTTTATTATCTCAATAGGTGTATAACATACAGTGGATATTATATAATATTACAAACATATTCAGTACACGAAGTAAATATATAGTACAAGGATAACAATTATTTATAGCTATGTAGTTGGGTGTCTGCTTAGCTCTATGTCATAAATGAATCATAAGGGGTGAAACTGTTAGAGATTGCTGGGTAGTCTAAGCTGGTAGTGTAAAGAGTTAAATATCTAGAGGAGTTGTCGAGACGTTATCATCAGCTACCTTTCTTTTTATATAGAAATAGGAAAGAGCATTTCTTGTTTGACTGTAGGAAAATATGGAATTATTTAAGACTTTGAAACCTACATTTTTCCCACTCTTGGCCTTTTGCGTGGCGAGAACCGCTAAAAACATATCTTTATCTAATTTGTTGTGTTGCTTGCTTAGCCCTTTACAACTGATTTTATCGTAATCCCCACTACAATGGTACGTCTTACTACATAAGCTAACAAGAGCTGTCCCTTCGTACTCTAGTTTAAAAAGACCGGGCGTTCGTTTGGTGTACGCTTTAACATCCTTACAGCTTATACAGTCTGTCTTGCTAATATGTTCATCGCAGCGATGGGTGTTGGAGGTCGTCTACTGTATCGTGACGGGTGTACGGATGTCGTCTAGTGTGTCGGGATGGATGAAGGTAGATTGGTTAGTATGTCGGGATGGGTGTACGGAGGTCGTTTAGTGTGTCATGATGGGTGTATGCCGGTCGCCTAGTGTGGGATAAGGGTTGTATGGCGGTTGTCTAGTATATCATACTTTAATCAATCAATAAGAAAAAACGAAGCAACATTACATTCAACACTACTTATCTTAACTATAGCATACCTACTTTAAGCACATCAATAAAATTGAATAACGTGTTATCGTTAAGTCTTACCATACTTTAAGAGAAAACATTAAATCTTACAGTATAAAATATAGTCTCAATCATCTACAATGAATATAACCTATTATCGATAACCCTTAACATACTTTAAGAGAAAACAAGCCAACTTACTGTGCAAAACTCCGCTAGACTGAAGTGTAGTTCATTCTTTAACAGTTTCATGGGCGTAACCGCCAAAAATGGGTACAGGGGTAGTAATTTCAAAAGTTGTTTTTATGTAAATTCTTGATACGGAGATGCTTAATATAAAGTTTGGGGTATGTCTAGGTGTTAAATTTCAATTTTTTATCGATTTCATGGGCGTAACCGCCAAAAATGGGTACATGGGTAGTAATGTCAAAAGTGATTTTTATGTAAATTCTTGATATGGGGATGCTTAATATAAAGTTTGGGTTATGTCTAGAGGTTAAATTGACTATTTTTAACAGTTTCATGGGCGTAACCGCCAAAAATGGGTAAGGGGGCAACACTCATAAAAGTGGTTTTTTAGTAAATTCTTGATACGGGGATGCTTAATATAAAGTTTGTGGTATGTCTAGATGTTAAATTGACTATTTTTAACAGTTTCATGGGCGTAACCGCCAAAAAATGGGTACAGGGGTAGTAATTTCAAAAGTTGTTTTTATGTAAATTCTTGATACGGAGATGGTTAATATAAAGTTTAGGGTATGTCTAGCTGTTAAATTTACTATTTTTAACAGTTTCATGGGCGTAGCCCTCAAAAATGGGTCAGGGGGTAACCACCATAAAAGTGAGTTTTAAGTAAATTTTTGCTATGGGGATGTCTAATATAACATCTGGGGTATGCCACTAGGTTAAATTTACTATTTCTAACAGTTTCATGGGCGGCCCCTCATAAAGGGACAAGGGGCGTAACAATCATAAATGTGGTATTTTAAGCAAAATCTTGTTTTTCTTAGTGGGTTATGGTAGGAGTGTAACCTACGTGTTTGGTAATACTTTCGTTTAGTAGAGTTATAGCAGGGGACATAACTTTCATGCTTTGCAGTACTTTTCTTAGCAGAGTTGTGACAGGGGCGTGAACTTTAAGTTCATTCTTTCAATGTGGTGTTTTAGTGTGTTTGGTTTTTACTAGAGTTCTATGAATATTTTCAATAATGATTTAGACACAGTCGCAACTATCATCAAGGGCAACATTTTTAGTAAATTGTAATTATTTATTAGGGTTTTCTCAGCTGTATTAAAGACTTTGGTTGATAAGTGGACACTTTTTAGGGTTTTGAGTTCAACTTTTTGGTTATGAGACGAAATTTTAGGGCTTGTTGTTATATTAGTTGTCTTTTGAAGTAACATTTTGGACTTTGAGTATACCTTTTTGACCTTTCATGTCTAACTATTTTGAGTTTGGGTTGTCTTTTTGACAAACTTTTGAGTTTGGGTTGTCTTTTTGACAAACTTTTGGACTTTGCATATAACATTTATGACTTTCGTGTCTAACTATTTTGAGTTTGGGTTTTCTTTTTGACAATCTTTTGAACTTTGAATATGACTTTTTCAACTTTTGTGTCGAACTAGTATCACTTTGAGACAAAATTTGTAGGGTTTTGCGTTCAACTTTTTGGTTATGAGACGAAATTTGGGGGTTAAGTGTTACATTAGTTGTCTTTTAGAGTAACTTTTTGGACTTTGCCTATAAATTGTTGGGTTTTGTGTCTAACTATTCTGAGTTTGGGTTGTCTTTTTGACAAAGTTTTGGACTTTGTATATAACATTTACGACTTTTGTGTCGAACTAGTATCACTTTGGGACTAAATTTTTAGGGTTTTGAGTTCAACTGTTTGGTTATGAGACGAAATTTTGGGGTTAAGTGTTACATTAGTTGTCTTTTGGAGTAACTTTTTGGACTTTGCATATACATTTTTGAGCTTTGTATCTAACTATTTTGAGTTTGGGTTGTCTTTTTAACAAACTTTTGGATTTGAATATAACATTTACGACTTTCGTGTCTAACAATTACGACTTTGGGACTAAATTTGTAGAGTTCGTGTTCAACTTTGTGCATATGAGACGAAATTTTGGGGTTAAGTGTTACATTAGTTGTCTTTTGGAGTAACTTTTTGGACTTTGCCTATAAATTGTTGGGTTTTGTGTCTAACTATTCTGAGTTTGGGTTGTCTTTTTGACAAACTTTTAGACTTTGTATATAATATTTACGACTTTTGTGTCGAACTAGTATCACTTTGGGGCTAAATTTTTAGGGTTTTGAGTTCAACTGTTTGGTTATGAGACGAAATTTTGGGGTTAAGTGTTACATTAGTTGTCTTTTGGCGTTACTTTTTGGACTTTGCATATACATTTTTGAGCTTTGCATCTAACTATTTTGAGTTTGGGTTGTCTTTTTAACAAACTTTTGGCTTTGAATATAACATTTACGACTTTTGTGGTGAACTAGTATCACTTTGGGACTAAATTTTTAGGGTTTTGAGTTCAACTTTTTGGTTACGAGACGAAATTTTGGGGTTAAGTGTTACATTAGTTGTCTTTTGGAGTAACTTTTTGGACTTTGCATATAAATTATTGGACTTTGTGTCTAACTATTTTGAGTTTATGTTGTCTTTTTGACAAACTTTTGGATTTGAATATAACATTTACGACTTTTGTGGTGAACTAGTATCACTTTGGGACTAAATTTTTAGGGTTTTGAGTTCAACTTTTTGGTTACGAGACGAAATTTTGGGGTTAAGTGTTACATTAGTTGTCTTTTGGAGTAACTTTTTGGACTTTGCATATAAATTGTTGGGCTTTGTGTCTAACTATTTTGAGTTTAGGTTGTCTTTTTGACAAACTTTTGGACTTTGCATATAACATTTACGACTTTCGTGTCGAGCTAGTCTCACTTTGGGACTAAATTGTTAGGGTTTGTGTTCAACTTTGTGAGTATGAACCAAAATTTTGGGGTTTGGAACTAAGTTTTCTTACCTGAAATGATCATCTTTACGGTTGTCTGTCATTCAATCAAGTGATAAAGATATGGAACTCCAATGTCTAAGAGCTGAAGTAATCACCTTTAATGATGTATGTCGTTCGTTGACGTGGGAAACACTGGTATTAAAGCCTTCAGCGGTCAAATGAGGTCATAGAACTCTTCTGGAATTGGCTCAGGGGTCAAAATGAGTTCAAGTAATCCACCAACCCGCATTTTTTTCCCCACCACTGACCCGACAGCCCCTACCTACGCTTCGGCTAACGTGCTTCTCTGATTGGTTAATCCACCTGTCAGTCATTTCTTTGCCCCGCCTCCTATACTAATACTCTTCTCTGATTGGTTAATCCAGATATCAGTCGATGTTGACCTAGTCACTCGCTTATTGGCTAATTTATTTATTTCTTACCAGGCTATATTTAAACTAGACGGCGTTATAAGTTTGATTGATTCAAGGAAGGTCATACTACACTTCAGTCTAGCGGAGTTTTGCACAGTAAGTTGGCTTGTTTTCTCTTAAAGTATGTTAAGGGTTATCGATAATAGGTTATATTCATTGTAGATGATTGAGACTATATTTTATACTGTAAGATTGAATGTTTTCTCTTAAAGTATGGTAAGACTTAACGATAACACGTTATTCAATTTTATTGATGTGCTTAAAGTAGGTATGCTATAGTTAAGATAAGTAGTGTTGAATGTAATGTTGCTTCGTTTTTTCTTATTGATTGATTAAAGTATGATATACTAGACAACCGCCATACAACCCTTATCCCACACTAGGCGACCGGCATACACCCATCATGACACACTAAACGACCTCCGTACACCCATCCCGACATACTAACCAATCTACCTTCATCCATCCCGACACACTAGACGACATCCGTACACCCGTCACGATACAGTAGACGACCTCCAACACCCATCGCTGCGATGAACATATTAGCAAGACAGACTGTATAAGCTGTAAGGATGTTAAAGCGTACACCAAACGAACGCCCGGTCTTTTTAAACTAGAGTACGAAGGGACAGCTCTTGTTAGCTTATGTAGTAAGACGTACCATTGTAGTGGGGATTACGATAAAATCAGTTGTAAAGGGCTAAGCAAGCAACACAACAAATTAGATAAAGATATGTTTTTAGCGGTTCTCGCCACGCAAAAGGCCAAGGGTGGGAAAAATGTAGGTTTCAAAGTCTTAAATAATTCCATATTTTCCTACAGTCAAACAAGAAATGCTCTTTCCTATTTCTATATAAAAAGAAAGGTAGCTGATGATAACGTCTCGACAACTCCTCTAGATATTTAACTCTTTACACTACCAGCTTAGACTACCCAGCAATCTCTAACAGTTTCACCCCTTATGATTCATTTATGACATAGAGCTAAGCAGACACCCAACTACATAGCTATAAATAATTGTTATCCTTGTACTATATATTTACTTCGTGTACTGAATATGTTTGTAATATTATATAATATCCACTGTATGTTATACACCTATTGAGATAATAAAAGAATAAAATATATCTTTTGTCTTTTCTTTTATATTGATCGTTTTTCATTGATGTTGTATAATCTACTAACCTATCACTATCGCTCAAGTACACCAAGAGCTCCAATGTCCGCACACACCAGACATAAACAGGGTCCTTCCGGGGACACCTGGACTAAAGGTCAACATCCCGACACGAAATGGCATGGTTACCTCCCCCTGCGCCGCACGCTTTATGCGCGCCGCGCGCCACACTATATATCTTTGTTAATTTAGCGCCTAAATGCTATCAAATCCTTCCTGCTATACTACTAACGTGTGATCAATGTAAATGTGATGTGCTGTGAACAATAAAATCAAAATATAATAATTTCAATAAAGAGTCAGTGGTTACTATAACAAAGAGATGCAATGATAAAACGAAAGGGAAATGTCCTACATCACAACACGACTTGCACTCCAAATCCTACAAAACTTGTTTTTTTTTTTAAGATGCATGGCAGTATCAAGTGGAGATCTTAGGAAAGCCACGAAATCACTCCTAAATCAATGGACAGTAAATCAGAGCATAGACACACTAGGACATTTGCGGGTGTTCGTTTAAACCATATCCCATCATTAGAAAAGTTATTCTGGATAATATCGACATCTTTGAGTATGACGAAAACAACTCCTAAACTCAGAAATGGTTGTAAATATAAAGACACTCGCCATCTGTTACACTGTAAAGATCATTTCATGTTTATAACAGATATAGGCAGCGCAGCTCATTCTTTTAGTTGTCCCAAGAGCGACAAATGGCGGAACAATTTTCGTTTTATGTAAAGACACGAAAGGGCCAGCTGTGGGGGTAAAACTGTAGCGACGTATACGGGTGGGATGTATAATCCACCAGAAACTATATGGGAAGTGCTCGATGCACACGGAATAAAGATTCCCACCGACTGTGTTTATCTTTATAGGGTGACTATGAATGCTATTTTAGCACTTGCAATTTACCACGTGACGGTAGTTCTACTAAATATCTAAACAAACCACACAAAAAGTCTCTTTATCCTGCTAGATTGTTTCCAACGTTCCTGGTTGGGAGACACCCGTATGTTTTATCATGACAGGTGATCCTCAATACTTGGTTAGCAGGATGGTTGAACATCTGACTCGAATAACCGATACAGCATACACACTTTTACGTGACAGATGTGCTGATGTATTTACTCAATTGGTCGAGCTAGGTAATTCCAAACTCACCGCTAGTAGACGACTATTTGAGGGAACTCGCCGTTATGGCATTCAACTCGGGGAAGTACAATATCTTCTTCCTCTTCCTCCTTCTTTCCCTATTTGCCTTTCAGTGTCGAGGGGAGATATAATTTGCGGTCTTTTTCTCTTCTGTTCGTCTCTGATGCTGTTGTGTTTCCTAGTGCTTCTAATATTCCATCGATCCATCTTTTTTGTGGTCGACCCTTTGGTCTGGTATTCTCGCAACGTTTAATGAGGGCTCGTTGTGTTTTTTTTTTATTACTTTGCCTTGTTACGTGGCCAAAATATGTTATCTCTTGTTTCTTTATATATTCTATGGCGGGGGCTATTCCTAGCTTCTTTCTCAGTTCTTCATTCAAGATATTGTCGCTCAGACTGTTTCATGTCATTCGTTTGACACATTTAATTTAAGTAGAGGTTATTTTTCTTATTGTTCTTGCATCTAGGGTCCAGGACTGAGATTGGTAGCACAACTTTGCGATGAGGATTGTCTTGTACAGTGCCCGTTTTGCCTCTAGAGTTATTTCCTTGTTGGACAATAGTGGTGTTAGCTGTCTAATTATTTGACAAGCTTTGTTGCATCTTGCGTCTATCTCTTTAAAAAAAAAGTAAAGAGCCCCCGTCACGCCAAGTGGCGTATAGGGAATATGGTGTTAGTGATCTTAATTTTTACAGATCTTCAGCACATGATTTTTGGGGTAATGTGTTCGGTATTACGACCGTGCCGCTTTACTGTCCCAGAAAAACATCCGGTACCCATTGAAGGCTGGGTGAAACCGAAAGCCGTCGGTTGGGATCGAACTCTACCTCTTGTCCTTTGTAGTCCAGTTCACTAACCACTGAGCTATCGCCCCCCCCCCCTTTTCACTTTATGTAGGAAATATAAATTTCTTATAAAAATACTTAGAGCATGCCTGTTTTCTTCAATATCATCTTTGCATTACTGATGTAGGATAGAGTTAATAGGTCTCTTTTCATGCAAAATACGGAGTTTTTCTTTCTCGATTGCATCTATATGATTTTCAGAGAAATATTAATTTTGTCAATTTTACAGGAGATCATGTTGCTTTACTTGTGTACAGGGATTTGGCTGATGATTGATCCTCTCGATATCTGAATTAACTGAAACTGAAACTAGTTTACAAATTCAAAATTTTAAAACACACACCAGAATTTAAGGCTGCGTGAACCCGGACCCGTCGTTTGGGATCGAACCCTACCTCTTGTCCTTTGTAGTCCAGTTCACTAACCATTGACCTATCGCGGCTTCTGAGTCCATCTCTGCTGTTTGTGAATTATCGTTTGTCACTAAGCTTCCGAGATATTTGAATTCCTCTACTTGTTTTAGTTGTCTGCCGTCTATAGTTATGTTGATGTTCTGTTTATTTTTGGCGACATTCATTACTTCTGTTTTGTTGATGTTGATTTTCATATTGTATTTTGTGCCTGTGCTGGTGAGTTTTTTTAAGTGTTCTTGTAGGTCTTCCATTGTTTAATGTATTAGTGCCTGATCGTCTGCAAATAAAAGCTCGTTGATCTCCTCTGTCTCTGATGGGTTGACTAGCTTGCATATATAGTTCATGTATTTAATAAACTGTAGGGGAGATAGTATGCACTACTGTCATACATCTGATCTAACTTCGAAGTGGTCTGTGTAGCCTACAGCTGTTCTGACTGTATGATGACTTGATCCCTCCTTGATAGTTGATGGTATCCGTCCCTCTCGTTATGCTTTGGGAGTTCTCGTTTCCATTTTTCATGGTACTGGCCTTTGAGGATGGATTTGGCTTCATCATAACTGAGCGGATTGTTCTCTTGTGGTAATCTCCCTCCCCCTTTAGCTAATTTGTCTGCGCGTTCGTTTATGTGTATATTACACTGTTATGCTATCCACTGAATGACTACTCATTGGAAGTTATTGCATAGTTGATCCAGGGTTGTTCTCAAGTCATCAAGTTCATTGTTCTTGGGGCTTTTTAGAGTTGTTAGTACTGACAGTGCATCAGTCAGAATCACCAATTTATTGTGCATGTTATTTTTGAGTTGAGTAGCCAGTGTTGCAGCATCTCTGAGGGCCTCAGTTTCTGCTTTGAAGTTGTTTGAGAATTTCCCAGTAGCTATTGACTTGGTGATCTCTTCCTGGTTATTCAGCGTCAAGAACACACCATCCCTTCCATTTCTGGTGGCATTTGTAGCAGAGCTATCTGTGTATATGTGGGACCAAGAGTCCTGTGGGTAGGTATCGTGTATGTGTTTTTCTGCTATGTGTTTTCTTTCTGTGTCTGATTGGGTGCCTTTTCTCATGATTCCTGTTAAATTTTCCTTAAGTTCTGGTATTTTATGTTTTCCATGAGGAGACATATCAGATGGGCCCAAGAGTTTCGGTATTGTTTGGGAAAGTACTGGGTCTCCAGTAGTTAGTTCATTGGCGATTGCAGCGAAGTTGCTCCTCTTTAGTCGTACAATTCCTAAACCAGTAATTCTTTGATACATGGGGTGGTTAAGGAGCCTTCTATATTTCTCTGCTTGTTGCAATACTTTAGTGACCCGTCTGCCATCTAAGGGTTGTAAACCCGTTACTGTTTCTAGAATTTTGATAGGTGTAGATTTCATAGCACCAGTGATGATACGGGCAGCATGGTTCTGTGTTCTGTTAATTTTGCTAAGGTGTGATTTGGATGCCATAGCCCAGGCTGTGACTCCATACTCTAGGACTGGTCTGGCCCTTCCTACGTATAGTCTTTTCAAGATATTGCTGTCTGCTCCCAGTCCGTTCCTGATAAGTTCTTTATAATATTAATTCTGTTTTTGGCTTTTTTCTTGCTCTGTTTATCTGATTTTTCCAGTCATTCTTCGATTCATGGTGACGGCAATATATGTTGGGTTTTGGTCAATAGGGAGTGTATTATCTTTTATCTTCATGTTTGCAGAGAGTATGTTTCTTGATAGGCTGAAAATTGTATATGTAGTTTTTTTTTCGTTAATTTGTAAGAAAAAGGTGTTCGTCCATTTTTCAAGTTCGCCTAGGGCATCTTGCATCCTGGAACAAGCCACCGACATACTTTCCTCGCGAGCCCATAACGCCAGATCATCTGCGTACATTGCTAAGTGTATTCTGGGTGGAATGTCCATTACGATGTAATTTATGAAAATTAAAAAGAGTGTTGGGGACAAGACTCCGCCTTGTTGGACACCTTGTTCGATTGTGACCTTCTTACTTGGTTGACCTTGTACTTGTACTCTGGCGTTCTATCCTGATGGTATTGAGAGACTCAATTAAATAAACGACCCTGGATGCCAAGTCTAAAAAGCTTGTTCTTTAAACTCTCTCGCCATACCCTATCAAAGCCTTCTCCATGTCGATCCACACTGCCGGGATGTGTTTCTTTTCTTGTAGAGCATCCTCTATTTCCTGTACGATGGAGGTGACCAGGTCTTCAGTTGATCTGTGCTGACGGAAGCCGCTTTGTTGTGGTACGATTTGTTGTTTTGTCTCCAAATGCCACATATGTCTTCTGTTAACCAGCCTTTCCATGAGTTTACTCAAGCAGCTCACTAAACTAATCCTGTTAGTTGTTTTAATTAGTTTTAAAATATATGCATTATTCACTTGAAAAGGACGGAAGAAATTTCATTTTATTGATGGAAAATTTAAGTCAAATTAATCCGTCCCGGATTAGGGTTTCAAAAATATGGTCACCTTAAAACAAGGTCCATTCTCAGGTCAGCTTCTACAGAATCATCAAGCAAAAAAAGTGCCTTTAGCACTAGAACAACATCAGACGACAACCTTTACCACAACAGAATTAGATGTTGCCCTAAAAGGACTGAAGCTCAAAAGTTCCCCTGGTATGATGCAATCACCAACGAAATGCTCATAAAACTGGGACAGAAAGTCAAGGGCCAGCTTCTAAGGATAATAAATGCTAGCTGGAAGAGAGGTCATATGCCGGTAATCTGGAAAGAAACTATTATGGTGCCTATCTTCAAACATGGAAAAGACCCACTAGACCCAAGTAGCTACAGACCAATTAGATTACTGAGCTGCCTGAGTAAACTCATGGAAAGGCTGGTTAACAGAAGACTTAAGTGCCATTTGGAGACAAAACAACAAATCATACCACAACAAAGCGGCTTCCGTCAGCACAGATCAACTGAAGGCCTGATCACCTACATCGCACAGGAAATAGAGGATGATCTACAAGAAAAAAAACACACACTGTCAGTGTGGGTCGACATGGAGAAGAGTTTTGATAGGGTATGACGAGAGGGTTTAAAGAACAAGTTTTTCAAACTTGGCATCCAAGGCCGTTTATTCAATTGGATCTCTCAATACCATCAGGATAGAACGGCCAGAGTACAAGTACAAGGACAACTAAGTAAGAAGGTCACAATCGAACAAGGTGTCCCACAAGGCGGAGTACTGATCCCAAAACTCTTTTTTAAATTTTCATGAATGACACGTAATGGACATTCCACCCAGAATATACTCAGCAATTTACGCAGATGATCTGGCGTTATGGGCACGCGAGGAAACTATGTCGGTGGCTGGATTCAGGATGCAAGATGCCCTAGGAGAACTTGAAAAATGGACGAACACTTGGTTATTACCCATTAACGAAAAAAAAACTACATTCACAATTTTCAGCCTATCAAGAAACACACTCTCTGCAAACTTGAAGATAAAAGATAATACACTCCCTATTGACCAAAACCCAACATATATTGTCGTCACCATGAATCGAAGAATGACTGAAAAAATCAGATAGACAGAACAAGCAACAGAGCCAGAAAACAAACTGATATATGAAGGAAATGACAGGAACGGATTGGGGAGCAGACATCAATATCTTGAAATGACTATACGTAGGAAGAGTAAGACCAATCCTAGAGTATGGAGTCACAGCCTGGGCTGTGGCTTCCAAATCACACCTTAGCAAAACTAACAGAACACAAAATCAAGCTGCCCGTATCATCACTGGTGCTATGAAATCTACACCTATCAAAACTCTAGAAACAGTAACAGGTTTACAGCCCTTATATGACAGACGGGTCACTAAAGTATTACAACAAGAGGAGAAATATAGAAGGCTCCTTTACCACCGCATGCATCAAAGAATAACTGGTTTAGGAATAGTACGACTAAAGAGGAGCAACTTTGCTGCAATCTCCAATGAACTGGCAACTAGATACCCAGTACTGTCCCAAACAATACCAAAGCCCTTGGATCCATCTGATATGTCTCCTCGTGGGAAACACAAAATACCAGAACTGAAGGAAGATATAATATAAATCATGAAAAAAGGCACCACATCAGACACAGAAAGAAAACACGTAGCAGACCAAAAAAAAACACATAAGCGAAAACTACCCAAGGGGTTCTTGGTCCCACATATACACAGATGGCTCTGCTACAAATGCCACCAGAAATGGAGGGGGAGGCGTGTTCTTGACGCTGAATAACCAGGAAGAGATCACCTAGTCAATAGCTGCTGGGAAATTATCAAACAACTTTAAAGCAGAAACTGAGGCCCTCAAAGATGCTGCAACACTGGCTATTCAACAAAAAAATAACATGCACAATAAATTGATGATACTGAATGATGCACTGTCATCACTCACAGCTCTAAAAAACCACAGGAACAATGAACTAGATGACTTGAGAACAACCCTAGATCAACTATGCAATAACTTCCAGAGAGTAGTCACTTAGTGGATAAAATCACACTGTAATATACACGGAAACGAACGTGCAAGTAGTATAGTTCGGGGTTTATGCACAACTTAAAAGCGCACCAACATGCACCAAAACTGCACGAGTCAATGCATATTTCTGACACCAATTCCGTGCAAAAAAAATCGAAAAATTTGTATTTTTTGGTTAGGATTTTTTTTGTTCGGCCGGTCGTTACGTCGGCGGCTTATCTCGACTTATCTCGTCGCGTGATCCGTGACCCGGTCTCGGTTGGTGATTATCTCGGGCGGGTGACATGTAAAAAATGCTGACAAGCAATGACGTTGAAGGGGTATTGTTAGGAAAAGGATTAGGTAAATAATGTATCCGATGAAAAAGCGAAGTTGAAATTTAAGAATATTAATGTTTTATTTAGTTAAAATGAACGCGAAACTTATTTAAAAATAATGAAAGAAAAATCCACATCGCGGTGTGCTACTAGCCGGAACCTATTCGTATCGCTGAACACAAGTCACGGGTTGTTTACATTTCGCAAAGCTCTTAACGTGTAGAACGTGTGGAGCAGTTCTAAATATTGGGGAAAGGGGCTTAACTTTATTCTTCATAGGTTTTTTTTAAGTCTCGGCCTTTGAATAGAAATTGGAATAAATAGTTTAACCTGTAATACAGAGACATTATACCCTCGCCCCGTCCCGTGTTGATAGTCGTCATGTACCATCAATATGTGCCACCCTCACACAACTTTCGACTCAGTGAGGAGAATATTATAACTGCTGGTAGTGTGACCATAAGGCCATGTGTGCAAATAACGTTGCGATGATTCTAAAAAATGGAGAAAAGAGGGGGCTGTTTTGATTGGTTGTCGCGGGGTGTCGAAGTAGTATCGTTGACACTTAACATCGTTAGCAACATCATCATGTGTCATGTTTTGTAGTAAGGTGGTAATGTGCTAACAGTAACATTAAATAGGGACGATCTCTCTCTCTCTCTCTCTCGCTCTTTCGCATTCAAGGTAAATAAAAAAAAACAAATTCTTTATATATTTATTAAATTTCACAGCTTTATTACTAATACAACACATATTTGAAAATATATTAGTGTCCGGTTGTTGAATTTGGGCATCCATGGACCCCTCGAAGTCGAAATAACCACGGGGCGAGTAAACGATAATGATACGATCGTTAATGTGTTGTCTTGATGAAAAAGGCATGAGAATTATGTTAAGGTTGGCGCCACGACACTTAAAAAGTATATAATAAACACAATATAGACCACACGTGTTGCTAAACAAATCTTGCAACACCCGTGGGTTGTAGACGAATGGGACGTGTGAATTCCGATCGATAAAGTTTAAAATATCTGTGTGTCTGGGAGGTAAACCGTACGAATCGAAATACTCACATTCCCCGAGACCGTTGTAAAAGAGGGCCACCCAATGCTCACCAGGTTCGTGGGCAGGGTCGGTGTTTATGACAAAGGCTGCGGTCGCGGTTGGGTCAATGGTGGGCGGTAAGTGGTTTCGTGGAAGGACATTAACAAGGGAACAGCGTCGAACGAAAATATATCAAAAGGTTGTAAATCTCGCTCGTATTCATCTTATTTCTCTCAAATGGCGAAGTTTGTTAGAATCTGCCGTGTCTTGGACACCTCGAGTACTGAGTTCAACTCGGCGTAGACAATAACTTGTAGGGGAGTAGTTGTGGGAGTGGCAAACTTGAGTTCTATCGACAAGGGTCCGCTTGTGGCTAGCTCAAAATGGGAGCCGTCCAGTAGGCTGGAGGAGAGGTCAAAACCAAATAGACAAAATCCGTCCTTGAACTCTCGATAATCAATGTTATTCCCAGCGTCTTTACCAATCAGACCCATGGCCAGATTTGTACCAAAGAAAGCTCTCGCGTATTGATTTCGTTCAAAGTCCATAGTTAGAGGCATACCAGAGATACATTTCCCATCGATCGTCAGATTCATATAAGTAGTCAGACCAAAGTGTTGAAAATTGAACGGGTTAGCGGAATAACTACCATTAAATGCACTGGCTGTAATCAGACCTATCACTATACGGGTCGGTGTTTGAGACAAAAATAAATTGTCTTGACTGTGGCAGAACATCCTGCTAGCGATGGAAAATGTCTTGATGGTAACCCTCTTGATCGGGTACCGTGCATTCCCACTTAAAAGAGCCTTTTCGTGGACCAGAGAAATCGCAGGGTTAAGCTTAGCTTCCTGACCACGAGCGCGGCGTAGGTGATAATACTCTTATAACCCACAGACCTATCGGAAGCAATGAGGTTGAACACATCATTAGAGGGCGTGAGTTTGATCTTTACATCGACTCTGTTTAACATATAACGATCCTGCACAAAGACATCAGAGTGCAAACGACCCATCATTTCAACCACTTTACTACCCGAAGTCAAAGCGCGCCGTGTTTTAAATCCCTCATTTTCTTTCATATCATCATGGTGACCCGCTGTATCTTTGTAGAACAGAGCGGCCGTCAAGTATCCAGTTTTCGCATCCTCCCCGTAGTTTAGCGTGGCCTCAAACACTGCTTTAAAAGGATAGGTATTCTCCGATGGTGTAACCAACGTGTCATTTAGAGATACGTCGACTTGTGTTTTAACCATGGTAAAATAGCTCTCCTGATTCCCCCAAAGAAACTACCGAATCCTCGACCGCTCTGACTTCGACCTCCTATAAACACGGGCATTCCATCACCCGCTGACAACAGTAAAAGTCTTCATATAACTCAACATCGCCGTGAATGGGGGGGGGGGGGGTATATCACCATTATACCAGATCGAGATGTTTCTTCACTCGAAAGTGTACCGTTAGCACCGACGTCCTGTTGGTGAATGGAATTGTTTTTCCATGTTCGTTGGCTAAAAGGATTTCCACGGCAACGAAGGAAAATCGACGCAGGGGTAGATAGTGAGGCTTATCGTAGATCTGAAACACCACGGTGTGATTTCTATTGAGAACAGGCACGCTCCTGAGGAGAGTTACCATCACATCCCGACCGGTCTGGGGAAACGAGATCACAGTAGACGTAGACATTCTTCGCAACACTTTCCAAGTCCATTACGCCCACGCTGTAGATTTGGGGAGCTGTGTCTGATATAGAGATCGTGGGGAAGGCTAACATGTTTTTCAAAGTGTCGCTTATGGTAACGCTGACCCCTTTTCGTAGAGTTTTAAGATGGCTTTATTCACTTCCTTTGCGTAAATGAATCTCATTTTTTTCGCTGTCACATCCGCGTTCCAATCCTCCGCCACCGCTTTTACGATCAACGCATTCAACGCGTTGATGAAACCATCGGGTTTCTTGTATAACCCCGGCTCCAGGGTCACGTTGAAATGAAATCTAGCATCGCAAATATCGTCGTTAGCGAGAGATTCGTAACGAATCCAGATATCACCCTTTATTACATTGAATAAAATTAAAAGGCAACTCTATCTCCACCAGGGCGATCTCATACTGCGTCGAAATGTCAATGATATGAAGGAGTTTAACGAAAAAGTGACCGGGGTTATTATCCTTTAAAAGTTCCATAGATGCATTGCTGGGTAGGGTGACATAAAAACTCATTTTACTTGTTTGACCGTCGCCTCTCCAAGTTTGGATTCGGTAGCATGTAACCCAAACAGCTGCTCAGTAGGGCTATCCAGTTTTCCGTCCTTTGCATCTGGCTTTTCAGTGGTCAGATTGAACAGCGAGACCGCGACAATGGTATAAATAACTACCACTTGACAAATAAAGACAAGTTCTAAGTAAGGGGATAGTTTCCCAAACACTGACCGCAGCATGGTTCGCTCTCTCCCAACTCCCGAGTTTACGGCTCGCAAATCGGGCTCTCAAAAAGTTTCCACTTCTTCTTCTCTCATCTCTAGTCTTTGTATCTGACAATGTCCTTGGTCGGTATCCAACTGAATGAGGAATCGTACCCAAACCACTTGACTAAACTCTCTTTTTGGCCAAATGATGTGCGACGCTCGGTTATGATACTCTCGATTCTGTACTCGTGCTTGCCTCCAACTTTTAGATTTTCCGGTGTGTAGAATGACCCCTCTATCTCATCGCCCTTATCGTCTTTCAATACATATGTAACGGGGTTTGTTTCATTTACTCGACTGATGGAAAACAGTTCCTCCGTCCATGCCGGGGCATAACCCTTTTTAAAATTGGCTCTGGTCTAAAAATTGGATCGAGTCTAACTCGATCACCGACCTTATACAGGGGTCTTTCGAATTTAAAGTTGTGTTTGTTACTATACAACGTGTTCCATACCTGTTCTTGATTGTCTGTGTTGACGTTGACCGGTGCCATTTTTATACTTCTGTGATACGAATGATAATAACTTCGATGTAGGGCGGGTAGGACTCGGACATAAGACAGTTTATTGGATTTCGTGAAATATCGCAACATCCGTTGTATCGGAGTCCTATTAAAGCGTTCCACCAGGCCGGCCTTAATATCTTCGTTCTGTGTAGTGAAAAAGTGAACGTTATTGTCAGCGAGGAATTTCTTAAATGTTCTGTTCAGAAACTCTGAGCCTTTATCCGTTTGAAAACTCGAGGGTTTCCCATCGGGAAATATCTTACCGACGGCTTCCACTAATGATTTCCCCGTTTTGGTTCGTATCGGTACAAACCATGCAATTTTACTTAAAACGTCCACGCAAGAAACCAAATACGAGTAACCATCGCTGTGTTTTTTTCAAATGTCTCAAATTAAATTAGGTCTGCCTGGTATTGCTGTTGGGGTCGACTAGTTAAAATGGGACGCCTTTCAAATCTGCGACGAATTGGTTTATGAAGGGTATAGGTATCCTGATGACTCAAGCATTGATTGATCTCTTTAAGTCCCAGTTTGGTGTTACGTTGTAGGGCCGTTGCACCACTATATGCCCCTGGACGCGAAGGATCAAAGTAATGACGTGTCAATATTTTCTCCAACGTTCCCATTTTGGCGTTGGGATTCCGTTCTTTCTTTTTTTAGGTCTCAGTTTATATGTAGTTACGGGTGGAGTGGTTTCATTACCTATCTTTGGGGCTTCGGCTGTTGGTGTCTTGGTCTGCTCTAGTGGTACCTCGATTGATGGTTGTGGGGAAGGTGTTTTTCTGTTGACGTGTTGTGTTGAATGAGATCGACCGAGCCCAATGAGCGTCGTTTATACTGCTCAAATCTAGTTAAATATTGATGCAGAGCACGTTGGTACACTATGGCCTTATCAGCGGGTGCTAAATCATCGCGGAATAGGATACGTTGCATTTCATCACCTAAATCTCTCAAGTTGTCACCGATCGCCTCGGGTGGGGTATACGTGCTAGTAGTCTGTTTAAGGCCCTCGAGGAATCGAGGATCCATCAAGATCATTTTTTTGGCCATTGTTACGCACATAGTACTCCCCCGAGAATACTTAATATAGGTCGGAGCAAAGCACCTATGAACCCTCCGTTGGTAGAATTTCTTTCCGCCGCTTAAGAGTCGGTTTCTTTTTAGTGAGAAGTCTCAACTTGTTCTTGTGTCGACGTAGCTCACACTTCTGTCGCTGAGTGAGTCTAACATTACCTTTTAATATGTTATGACAACACTCGCACAAAAAGTTAATGAGTTTGGGAGAGGCTGTTTTTAATATGGCTCCTAAACCACTCGGCGAGGCGGAGCGCAAACATTTCAACATTTCACCGTGCCGTCCAAGTGATTCATCGCACATGATTCTCTACTTTGGCACGTAGACGATTTGTCTATCCCCTGGGAATATTTTTCTTCTCAACCTAAGATTATTAGGTGTATCCTGACGAAGGGCAACCAACAAGTAACCGTGAGGAGAAATTTTCTACCAGAACTGGGATAACACTATCGAGAGAGGAATTTATCACGTTAGGTGAGATGCGAGAACAAATTTTAGCTGCTTATGCTAACCTCAACTACACGCCACCTCTTGTTAACCAGAACTACACGCCACCGCTTGTTAACCAGAACCTCAACTACACACCATCTCTTGTTAACCAGAACCTCAACTACACACCATCTCTTGTTAACCAGAACCCCAACTACACGCCACCATTTGTTAACCCTCAGAACCTCACTCTTGTTAATCAGACGACACATCCGGCAGTCAGCATGGATGCCCCGGGTTATTCTACAGAGTCACCAATTACCTATTCCAGCTTTGATCAGGTTTTGTCAAAATGGAGAGGGGTTGTGTTTTGAGGGCTAATGAAACTTCCTATGCTCCTGTGTTTGATAGACATTTAACACAAACAGACAGTACCACCAAAACAGGAGGGAGGAAGCCCAAACGAATAAAATTATCAACAACCGAACAGTAATATATTTTCAAATATGTGTTGTATTAATAATAAAGCTGTGAAATTTAATATATATATATATATATATATATAAAGCATTTGTTTTTTATTTGATTTACCTTGAATGTGAAAGAGCGAGAGAGAGAGAGAGAGAGAGAGAGTGTTCGTCACTAATTAATGTTACTGTTAGCACATTATCGCCTTACTACAAAACATGACACATGATGATGTTGCTAACGATGTTAGGTGTCAGCGATACTACTTCGACACCAATCAAAACAATCCCCTCTTTTCTCCATTTTTTTAGAATCATCGCAACGTTATTTGAACACATGGCCTTATGGTCACACTACCAGCAGTTATAGTACTCTCCTCACTGAGTCGAAAGTTGTGTGTGTGTGTTTGTGTCGAGTTGATGATAATGCTGTTGAGGGTGGCACATATTGATGGTACATGACGACTATCAACACGGGACGGGGCGAGGGTATAATGTCTCTGTATTACAGGTTAAACTATTTATTCCAATTTCTATTCAAAGGCCGAGACTTAAAAAAAACCTATGAAGAATAAAGTTAAGCCCCTTTCCCCAATTTTTAGAACCGCTCCACACGTTCTACACGTTAAGAGCTTTGCGAAATGTAAACAACCCGTGACTTGTGTTCAGCGATAAGAATAGGTTCCGGCTAGTAGCACACAGCGACGTGGATTTTTATCGCTTCGCCTATATTTCTTCTTTCATTATTTTTAAATAAGTTTCGCGTTCATTTTAACTAAATAAAACATTAATATTCTTAAATTTCAACTTCGCTTTTTCATCGGATACATTATTTACCTAATCCTTTTCCTAACAATACCCCTTCAACGTCATTGCTTGTCAGCATTTTTTACATGTCACCCGCCCGAGATAATCACCAACCGAGACCGGGTCACGGATCACGCGACGAGATAAGCCGAGATAAGCCACGACCGGCCGAACCAAAAAAAAAATTTTTTTCGATATTTTTGTGTGCACGAAATTGGTGCCAGAAATATACATTGTCTCGTGCAGTTTTGGTGCATGTTAGTGCACATTTAATATGCGTAAACCCCGTATTATACTACTCGTGCAGACAAATTAGCTAAAGAGGGAGAGAGATTACCACAAGAGAACCATCTGGTCAGTTATGATGAAGCCAAATCCATCATCAAAGGCCAGTATCATGAAAAATGGAAACGAGAACACCCAATGCATAACGAGAGGGACGGATACCATCAAGGAGGGATCAAGTCATCATACTTCGCCTACGCACTGGCCACAATAGAATGACACATATTCATCAAATTCAAAATAGGTACAACCAGCCAATGCCTCTGTACACTGGAAAACATGACAACAAAACATGTTCTACGGGATTGCCCCCAGTACACAGACCTTGGAAGGTCCACACCCACCTCCCTTGGAGAAAAACTATATGGGGCAATCGAATCGCTTAAAACAGACAGCTAATTTCATAAGAGAATCTGGAATCCTACTTTGATTGAGACGATCGCAGAGAGAGAGAGAGAGAGAGAGAGAGAGAATCATCACGATGCAGTACACTGCGGGCAAGCTACTGAAGAAAATAGGTGCCTATGTACTTACCTGCCACCTGAAGAGACCTTGCATGCGCGTTCCCACCCACACTCGGAGGTTATAGATATAAGAAAGAGACATAGCTCAATGCGGC
This sequence comes from Megaustenia siamemsis, assembly GCA_032433765.1. Lineage (NCBI taxonomy): Eukaryota > Metazoa > Mollusca > Gastropoda > Stylommatophora > Ariophantidae > Megaustenia > Megaustenia siamemsis. The sequence goes on along the minus strand of JAVIAB010000041.1, from coordinate 35,866,912 downwards.
AGTCTTCGCCTATCGTCCACAGACTAGAGGAGACATATGATGCTGCTATAGATCTGGAAGATGCAAACAACCATTTGAATACCTCAAGCACATGATCGTCAAACTGGTGGTGCACACGTTCCTCATTAAATGAATCGCTGCAGCACGGTTTCAGAGGAAGTTAGTTGATACTCAGATGTGGAAGCTGGTCATCTGAGAAAACATCCATTTCTTCCATTCTGCCACAAGGCTCACCATTGTCATCAATTCTACTTAACATCTACACAGTAACGATCACTGAGCAACAGCTGGATGGAAGGAGAAGAACTATCACTTTTGCTGATGATATTCTGGTATATCGACAGTGAAGAAACAGAAGTGAAATCGCCTCCACAATGCAAAAACGAACTCGATCGCATATCTTCCTGGTGTGGAGTATCATTAGAGCGCATTGGTTAATCTTAATAAAGCATTAGTTGCATGGTTCTCCCTTAACAATCATATCATAACACGGAAACACCAGTGGTTCGAACGGGAGCTGATGAGGTGACCAGGGACAAGGTGATGACATACCTCGGAGTTAAATTTGATCGTAGCCTGTGTTTTCGGGGCCAATGTTTTCGGGGACGTATCTTATCCTGAATGCATGCCAGTGGTGGCATCATTATTGATCATTATTGTTAAATCAGTTCATCTTTTCAGTCCAATATATGAGCAGCTGAAGTTTCGAAAAGTATGTGTAAGATGAGTTATTTGAGTTATTTGCGGGTCATCATCATTGCACTCCGAACATGTCCATAGTTGCTCAGATCCCCTCCTCAGCAAGTCCTGCAGTGTCCAGCGACTGACGACTCCAGTTCTATGTTGGTTGATAAGTCTTCTTACACGGCCACTAAGTGTCTCATTTCTGGCTGTGCCCAACTTAACTCCCATTTCCATCATCCGAAGAAGTGACGTGGATCTGTGTTTGTCGAAGTCCTGTGCTCTTCCCACATCTCGGAGGGCATTGATAATGTCCACCCGATCCATTGGTTGCCCGTCCTCAACGACAGCGCAGCTAGCCAACCTGTCCGCCCTTTCGTTTCCCCGTACTCCCGCATGTCCAGGGACATAGACAAAGGTGACTTGACGTATTTTTTATTTCTGCAACGACTCTACCCATTGCATGCGTACAGAGCCCGCCTCCACTTTTTTTATAATGCTCATCGAATCACTCAGTATACATGCGTGGGTGTAGACTTGTGACTCTAACCATTTGAATGCCTTGGTCACTGCCATCACCTCCATTGTCATGCTACTCGTGGTCACGACGTATGCACCACTGTCTTCGTAGACTATTCTGCCTGCCAAGCGTGCTGTAAATGCCCATGCATGTGTAAGATGAGTACTTAATTGAATGGCACCTGCAATGAAAGAGAGACTGGACAATGCATGTTAGAAGTTCCTGTGTTGGTATCAGATTGATGGTGAAGCATTTCTGCAGCATATCGTTAATGTGGATGAAAGTTCACTTCTATAAGACAAACGAAAGTGACAAAAAACCTCGTCCCCAAAACCGAAGAAGCTGTGAGTGCAACGATCTAATGGCAAAGTCATGTTGGCTTTCTTTTGTGATCACAAGGATTCTCTCTTAGAACTGCATGAACAGACCCAAACTTTCTGAGGAAAAATCTGAAGCCAACTAGCTATTCGCCAGAAACAGGGCTTGGCAAGGGGACTGTATATTCTCCAGAACAACACGAGGCCACATACTGCTATAGCAATAGACTGTTGAGAAGCTGGTGTTTTAGTCCATCCCACGAGTACTCGCCCGATCTCGTGCCATCGAATTTTCAAGTCTTAGGTCTAATGAAGCGAAGGATGCGCTAAGTGGAGTTGAGGTCTGGGATAACAATGAGGTTCGGTCGGCGGTGAATGAGTGATTGCTCACCTGTCAGAGAATTCTTTTCCCGTCGTTTCTAACAATAATTACAAAAGTTATTACCTATTTTAGAAAAAAAAGATTTTTGCATTTATTTTAGTAAGATGAGTATTAACTCATTTCGTTTCGTAAAAATCTGTTTTGGATGACGCTTTCTATTACCTTGCTAAGTTCCTGAAAAGACAGACAGATAGATGGACAGACAGATATATTAGATAGACAAACAGATTAGATAGACAGACAGACAGCCAGACAAACAACCAGACAGGCAGGCATAGAGGTAAGATAGATATACAGACAGACAGACAGACAGACAGGCAGGCAGGTAGACAGACAGACAGACAGATAGATAGATTCTACAAAGATATCCTTCACTAATACAGTTGAATTGCAATGATACCAAAGGCACCAAAACCGTAATTTTCTTCACAAGATGGAACATCATGGCAGTGATACAATGTCGAGCATTGGCTTTATGCTCATAAAGTAGTGCTTCTGTTGTCGGAACATGCCCTATCGAAAGAATTTATACTCACATTTTGTAAATCTTAAAGATACATTATACTATAAATATAGTTTCCACCTCATTTATATAAATATTCTGCGGAATGTAGCATGTTTAGCAGGTGCTTGCTTTGACAAGTCCCTGTTAAAAGTGCTGAAAGCTGTTGCACTTCAAAGTATTTCCGTTTTGAAAAAGATATGATTTGGATGACACTACTACCATGCTAAGTTCCTGAACATCCTCAATCTTACTGGCTTTTTGGCTCACAAGCTACTCAACGCTGATAATTTCACGTATATATACGTAAATTACATGATTTTGCTTTTATTATGGTCCTGTTTTTCTTTATTCAACAGATTTTTATATATTCATCATTCACTTAATCATCAATATTATGTATTGCTTGACATGGCGACATGAGGTAGTTGCGATAAAAGTATGTTTTACATTAAGTCATATGTAATTTTAAATAGAAACTGAGCTGATCATCGAGCGACACACGGGTGACTGCATACGTCATGATCAGTGAACACTAAAGCTGATCAAGATTCTGCTCCACCTCCCATCATAGTCCTTGTTTTAGTTCTTTGTTTTTGTTTTATTGTTGATTATTTGTGGATTTTTTTTTCCAGAACGTTGTAAACATACACCTTCCCCTGAAATGGTTCGTTGATCTGTCTCCTCTGAAAATTTCCTTTCATTAATATTCTTTTATTATTATTTGTCTCCAAAACCAAGCGACGGATTTGGAAACATATTTTTCAGCTTGGTCAAGCGAGTGGGGAATCGAAAAGTGAAAAAATTTCGGTACTCAAAAATGCCGCGCTGAAGTGTGACGACTTTGGCCCTAAGACGCACTGCTTAGCTGCAAACTACAGCACAACGCATACCCCTCCAACCCCCCCCCCCCCCACCTTTTCCCCCAATGTCCTTTCGTGGGCGGATATGCTGAAGAGGGCTAATCAGTTCTTTATTTCCCATAGGGTAGGGTGACCATTCGTCCCCGATTTCCGGGGACAGTCCCCGGAATGTAGAAGTTGTCCCCGAAATAAATTTGTCCCCGATTGTGTCCCCGATTTCAGTAAATAAATACATGTTCATACACGGAATCAGCCCTCTTTTAAAGTAATCACTAGGACTCAGGACGTTACTGTGTTGTGTTTCTTTATCCCAGACTGAGCGGCATTAGCAAGAAGATAAAAGAGAAGACTTGGACGCGTTGTGTCGGAGATAGCTCTTTGAACTCTTGAAGCTCGGTGCTACGTCACTTCTATTCCCACCACTCACTTCTATTGGGATGGGTTTAATTTTTAAAAAAAGCAGACACTCTCTCCCACCCCCCCCCCCACCCCACCCCACACCCCCCCACCCCCACTCCTGCCTTTCCGGACATCTCCCGCCAAAGAATCTCGCCAAAGTCGCCAACAGTAAAAACTAACATTAATTTATCGTGTGAAAGCTTCAGTGAAAAACTTGCTTCAAATCATGAGATCTTGAGAAAGATACACTAAAAACACAATTACCACGCCGAGGCAACAACCTCTTCAGTATAAATAAGGTGCTGTAAACATTACTTTAATACTGCAATTGATATCTATATGTTGTCTAAGTTTTTTTTATTTTAAATATTTTTTTTTATTGAGAAACACAACTAGCTATTGTAATGTCATTAAGTGCGTGTATCGCATAAGTACCGTGAATATTAACAAAAATAAAATCAAACAGCAAATGAACAGTTATTATGAAATTTAAAGTTCTCTTTTTTTTGCATCTACAAAATTTCTTGCGCACACACAGTCACACACCCACCCACACATATTATAAATATATATATATATAAATATATATATGTACACACACACACACACACACACACACACACATATATATATATATATATATATATATATATATATATATATATATATATATATATATCGTTCGTCCCCGATTTTGTGGAACAGTCTCAGAAATAAGCAAAAAAATCCTCTGAAATGTAAAAAATATGACAAATGTACCCGGAAATAATGGGAAAAAAATGGTCACCCTACCATAGGGTGAACGCCAGAAAGAGAGAATAAGTAATTTAATTGCAGTGAACATGGATTTAAAGTACATAAATCCTGTAGCGAGCCACGGGTATAAAGCTATATATATATATATATATATATATATATATATATATATATATATATATATTCAGATTTATGTTGCAAACCGAAGGAGAAAAAATAAACAACAATTGCATTTCGCACAAATGTCAGTTCGTGACATTCGAAAACATGCAAAGTAGAACAAAAATTAAAAGTTACTGGACACTGCTATTTATGCGCCAGTTTGCTTGTACGCTCACTGTCTCTGAAGCCTACCATTAGCTATACTTTCGGTCTAATACATATTTAAATAACTGGTTATGTTTCCGTTACTACTTCAGCAGTTTCCGAGTAGTGCCAGTGATGCATTATGCCAACAGTTGCTATTAAGTGGTTGATGTGGAGGGGGAAAGGAGGATGAAAATGTACACTTGAAAAAAAAAGATACAATTGTATGTTTTCAACAGTTCTCAAGTTTCATATGGTGTGCCGAATGGCCCAAAGGTAAGACGTTGGCCTCTGGACGAGAAGGTCAATGATTTAAATTCTGCCTTAGGAGGTGCTAATTTACTTCTTCGAATCCACAATTCCTGGCTTCATCCACCACGGTCTCTAGGCAGTGAAATTTTATGTCTAGCCTCTCGAATGTCGAAAAATGTCGAAATAACAGAATGTCCCGTGCACTCTGCACATGTTAAAAAACCCTTGACAGTGAAATACCAAGAAGAGTAGGCCAAATATATTAGATGCCCAGGTGAAAAAGGAAAACAAGAATATTAATCTAATTTTATCTCCCCTCCATTTCCAAAGCCTTCGTCAAACTACAGAATTCGTGCATCTGGTTTGAATCCATCTTCATCCCTTTCGCTAGCAAGTAGTGTTTATGACAATTACTGGGATCGTTAGTAGATGCACCGTTGGAACATTATGTAGTTGTCTGATGTGCAATGGAGATGATCTGTTAACTAAACAAAACTAAACTAAACAAGACCGTTACTCTTACGAATTGTGTACCTTCTAATGTAGTATAAAAAATTATAACTTTTATTTTGGTTTTGTTCTAGCAATCTAAATGCACATTAAGACAATTAATGCGTTCCTACCAAAAATTTAAAAAAAAAATAACGTCAGGAAATAATTCACTCATTGCCGCCAAAAAATAACAATGAGGTTTTAATAATGAATCTCAACTAAACAATAAAATTGACACAAAGGAAAATAATGAGTTTCAAACAAGAAATACAAAGATATTACCACTAATAACGAATTTCTACAAAGAAATGACATTATTATCGAGGCTAACAAGCTTTCTTTCAGACAATATTGGAAGGGGGGCGGGTATTTTTCTAAACCGGGGGGAAGGGGGATATTTAAAGCAAATAGAATTTAAAGTCTCCTACCTGTAGTATCTGTCCCTCGCTTAGGTCCTCATTTAAAGCAGACCTACTCTCCGTTGTCTTTTAACAGCATAGCGTTCCAGACTTTTGTATAAGATTTCTTCACTTGGAATCTCTTCTCCTTCAATAGAAATCCTCATGCAGTGATCCAGGGAACTATCTCCAAGCTGGTTTCTTATTGGAGTCATTATTCTGTTCATAGCACTAAATAACCTTTCAACAATGGCTGTTGATATGCTATCTTTCTATTGTCCTTTCGAGCCAGAGATGTGGGCAAAACCACAATCTCAAAAGCAGAAACCTTGCGCGCCAAAATGACACATATTACAGAGATCACTGCTTCTAAAATATATAGCTCTGGTTCCATAACAATACTTTTTACAATGACAACTTGTCAAGCCATCGATTGTTGATATTGGTACATTAAATATTTTTTTTTCCAATAGTATTTTTCAGTTCCTCATAACCAATTGAAGATTTAAGAATATATTTTAATGGTGATGCATTGTTGTTCACATTTGAGGACAAATATTGAAAAGGTTTCAGATATGCTTGCAAATGATTTTGATATATGTCTAACGAATACTAAGCAGTGATCTCAGCAATATGTGCCATTTTTGCACGCAAGGTTTCTGTTTTTGAGATTGTGGTTCTGCCCTATGTGCCGTCTTCGGCTCGAAACGACAATAGACAGATAGATAAATACGAACACTGACACAGTAATATATCAGAGTGTTAACATCTGACTCTTTTATTTGCTGGATGTGATGAAATGATTAAAAAAATGAACATGCTGAAAATAATTCGAAAGCTTGCTTACTAAACTGTTTGTCCATTCCAGATATTACAGTATCTGTGAATTTAGCCAGTGTCTGCAAACAGGTTTTATCTTAAGAGACATCAATTTTTATAGTTCGGATATGTGGCACCTGATCTTTCAATTCTTTATATGTTGCAGTAAAATCACTATGTTCATAATTTTCTGCTTTCTGTACATCCGTAGATATTGATTCTAAGTTTAAAGATGTGCTTGGAATTTGCTTTGGCAGAAATGAAAACTGACATTCCTGCTTCTGCAAGCATTTGTTTAAATTATAAACAACCCTTGGGCAAGGTGAAACTCCCGTTTAGCCTCCCTATCAGGGTTTTGTGAAGCCATTCGAGCACGTGGTGGATGGTGTTATGGGAGCAGCCGACAAGTAGTGCCGGTTATAGTCCCACTCCGCGATGGCAAGTAGAAGATCTCATGTATGGAGACAATGGCTGCGATCTCCGACTAATATAGTCACTGCCAAGAAAGACAGAAATGGCAAACTACCTTCTTCTATTGCCTAGAATAATCATGTTAAAACACACAAACAGCAGCTATACGAATTAGCAACCAAACAATTCCAATATATAAAACAAGGAGTCAGACAAGACTGTTCTGTCGCCGGATTTGTTTTCACTTTGCAGCGAACTTATTTTGAGACCAATACTAGACAAAAAACGAATTGAAGTCAACGGTCACAACATAAATAATTTGCGATCATCATCATCATTGAGTGCCGTCTCCGCAACGAAGGTTGGCTACCATGGAGCGCCATTTTGCTCTATCTCTTGCTTTGATGGTGCAGGTTGTCATCGGTTGATTTGTCCATCTTTTGATGTTACTCGTCCATGTTAATCTTGGTCTGCCTCTGCCTCTTTTACCTTGTATTTTCCCCTCCAGGATCACTTTCAGTAGGCTGTTGTGTCTTTTAACATGGCCTAAGAATCGCATTTGTCTTGTTCTAATTGTGTTCAGAAGTTCTCTTTTCATTTTTAGTTGTTTTTGCGATATGCGGATACAATTTAAAAAAAAGTAAAGTGCCCCGTCACGCCAAGTGGTGTATAGGGAATATGCTGTTATAGCTCGTTTCAAATCACTTGCCCAACTTCAAAACGCTATTGCTCAGAAACCGTTTGTTAAATCCTGTTGAAATTTTCCAAATGTTATTAGAATGCAAAAGACCCTTTAAATGTGTATTTAACAAATATCTTGCAGCTGCAGTTTTCTTAAAGCGGCGAATTTCTTTGATGTTTGTCAAAATTGTAAATTGTGAACCCCTAAATAATAGAAATTACCGTAGTTGCTGGTCTATGATTAATTTTCACTAGGTAAAGGCGTGGCCGTAATGGGGAAATAACTGAATAAGGAAAAACACCAGGAGAATTATTGTCTTCTCAGTTCGAGGACGGACGATAATATCAAGGTATACCTGTACGCCCAATTTTCATAGTTGTGTTGTCCTGAAAAGGACCGTTTGTTGAACTAATTTAAGGTAATATAGGGGCCAACATTGTGGGGGCTATATACTTTCATTCTGAATCAGAGTCTAAAAGATTAATAACTGTTTGGGGTTGAACATTCCACAAACCATCATTTTTCCAATATTCCTCTTCCTGTTTTAAGACGTGGTCTTCACATTTAGCCCAATAATCTTTGTCTATATTTAATAAAGCGAGATTAGCAAGAGTCTTTACATCGCATATTTTGAATGTTGTATTTTCATCTGCCACTTGTCCTTTTAATTTTGCCCAGATTAGTTCTATTGGATTTAAATGAGCATGGTAAGGTGGCAGCCTCAAACTTATATGACCGTGCTCTTGGATAATCTTATCTATTTGAAAAATCTTTGTCCTTTGTTTTTGCTTTACTAGAGATAGTAATTCAGGTTTTAAGTACATGTTATTAAATTGTATGTGCTCCTTTGTGAGCCATATCTTAATAGCATCTTTTGTACTGGATGACGTCGGGACTTTATCTACAAGTGCAACAATGTTGTGGTACGCTGCATTGTCCATTATTAGGCAAGATGGTCGATCTAGTGATGGGAGAACAGAATTTTCAATCCAATGTCTAAATATGTGACCATTCATCTCAGAGTGATAATCCCGATTGTCTATGAATTTTGAAAGAAAAATGAGCTCTGCACTCTGTATTAGTCCATGTTGTCGACTACCTGCATGAGCAATTATCAAGCGCTGTCCTTTGCTGCTAGGTATTAATCTCTTAATCTTTCCATCTGATGACTGCCATTCCCTTTGGTTAGTGTGGTGAGCATTGATCCATGTTTCATCCAAGTACACAATATCATAACCTTGCTTGCGCACCTCTTTTACTTCACGTAAGTACTTGCTTCGCATGACTACTATATATGGCTTCTCACAGATGATGTTTCGTCCATTGGAATACTTTCTGAATGTAAAGCCTGCAACTCTCACATTCCTCCATAATGTAGACTTTGATATTTCAATACTGTTGTTCTTTTTCAGCGAAATTTTTAATTTTCTTATTGTAACAGTTTCATTCATACCCAACATTTTGCGAATTTCACTTCTAATAAGTTCACTGTCGAAATTATCCAACATTTTTGCTCTTCCTTGTGATTTTGTATATTTTTTAAACATTGACGGTCACGTGCTTGAATCCAGCGATTAAATGACCGTTTAGATAAATCCAAAATGTGTCTTGTCCTATTCTCAGGGTTTTCTAAAGAATGAAATAATCTTCCTTGTTTAGCCTCTTTGCAAAAATAGTCATACATTTTTATTGCGATGTTTTGTAAACTGCAGAATTTCATTTTAAGACTCATGATAAATGTTATTGTTCCACGTCTCCACCTATGAATGAACGGAAATGGAACACACAATTTCTCAAGTGTCTAATTGTGTCAAACAAACCACGGGGAAAGCGTGCAAATACGTCAATTCTACCGTGTATGGATTTGTACTCGCTATTTTTAGTTTAAAATACTGTAAACATTAAGTTTTGACTACATCAATGGGTCGTTATAAATTTATATAAATCAAATAAGCAACAATAATAACCAAATGTTTTTTTTAATGAAATTAATTCCCTGTTGGGTTCTAATCATTATAACTTTACATGCAAATTTTGAATATAATACCACAAGCGGTTAAAAAGCTATCGATTTTAAAAGTTGGGCACGAGTTATGAAACAAGTTATAGTGACCAGGTATTACGTCCGTGCCGCCGTGAACACACAATTTCTCAAGTGTCTAATTGTGTCAAACAAACCACGGGGAAAGCGTGCAAATACGTCAATTCTACCGTGTATGGATTTGTACTCGCTATTTTTAGTTTAAAATACTGTAAACATTAAGTTTTGACTACATCAATGGGTCGTTATAAATTTATATAAATCAAATAAGCAACAATAATAACCAAATGTTTTTTTTTAATGAAATTAATTCCCTGTTGGGTTCTAATCATTATAACTTTACATGCAAATTTTGAATATAATACCACAAGCGGTTAAAAAGCTATCGATTTTAAAAGTTGGGCACGAGTTATGAAACAAGTTATAGTGACCAGAATTTTTACAAACTTTCAGCACGTGATTGTTGGGGTAATGTGATCGGTATTACGTCCGTGCCGCTTTACTTTCCCAGAAAAAAATTCGGTACCCATTTAAGGCTTGATGAACCCGGAAGCCGTCGGTTGGGATCCAACCTTACCTCTTGTCCTTTGTAGTCGATATGCGGATAACAGTCTTAATAGGAGAGGCAAAGAATGAACTACAAGAAATGATAGACATAATAGTGAAAGAAAGCAACAAAAAAAGGTCTCAGTCTGAATAGTAAGATAACAGAAGTAATGGTCATATCAAAGAAATAATAATCACCATCATGCAGCATAAAAATAAACAAGACAAATTTTAAACAAGTGCAACGCGTCAAATAAACAGACAGCTGCCTTCATGGGAGAGTGTGGAATCCTGCTCTGAAAGTGTCATGATCGCAGAAGAGAAGAAGAAATACTTTGGCACAATAATAACATTAGATGGAAAATGCACCACAGAAATTAAAAAAAAAACAGAATAGCTCAGGCCAAAATAGCATTTCAAAATATGAAAAATATCTTATGCAACAAATCTATGTCAATAGAAGTCAGAAAGAGAGTTCATCGGTGCCATATAGAACCAATTCTGACCTATGGAAGCGAATCATGGACAGTATACAAACAAATTAAAAGACGATTAGAAGCCACAGAGATGGGATTTCTCAGAAGAATGTTGAAAGTTCCTTGGACAGCTATAATGACCAATGAATAAATTCTCAAAGAGGCCAACACAAAAAGGGAATTACTAAAAAACATCAGACAGAAACAATCAACATTTTTCAGGCACATCATCAGAAGAGGAAAGTTGGAATACTTGGTTACAACTGGCAAAATAAATATTAAGGAGAGATCGCGGACGACAAAGACAGAAAATATTGGATAGCTTGGTGTCATGGCGTGCGTGGAAAACAGTCAACAACAGAACTGATACGATGCACTGTAGATAGAAGATTGTGGAAGGACATGATCGCTTACGCCAACCGGTCTAGCCTACAATGATGATGATAAACAACTCCCAGTATCTCTACCAACAGGCAAAGTGTTAACATTAAAGTACATTTTAGTAGATAATTTAGAACCTCCATCAAACTTACAAGCAATAAGATTACCAAATGACATACCTCGTTTATTTCTTCTACTTTCAATGCAGTTTGTGATGGTCTCAGCAGTTGTATTTTGAAGTGGAATTATGCGCAAAAAAGTATCTCTAATTTCTCCAGTCTGTCAAACAGAGCCAGTTCATATTCATTTGCGGAGTTTGTGGATTCATCAGTCATTAAAGCAAATGGTTCCTCCTTAATTTCAGCAACAAATTGTTCATCAAGCACCTCTCCGGTGCACTGTAACATTTCACAAGCTGTGTCTTTAATGCATTGTGTAGCTCGTTCACTCTGTTGCTGAAGCCACTTAAACTCTTAGCACACGGTACCCTTAAATTTCTTACGTTTTCATATTTTGTTACGAAAGCTACCTTCTCTTTATGTAAAAAAAAAAAAAAAGTAATGAGCCCCCGTCACGCCAAGTGGCGTATAGGGAATATGGTGTTAGTGACCACAAATTTTACAAACCTTCAGCATATGATTTTTGGGGTAATGTGGTCGGTATTACGCCCATGCCGCTTTACTGTCACAGAAAAACATCCGGTACCCATTAAAGGCTGGGTGAAACCGAAAGCCGTCGGTTGGGATCGAACTCTACCTCTTGTCCTTTGTAGTCCAGTTCACTAACCACTGAGCTATCGCCCCCCCCCCCCTTTTTCACTTTATGTAGGAAATATAAATTTCTTATAAAAATACTTAGAGCATGCCTGTTTTCTTCAATATCATCTTTGCATTACTGATGTAGGATAGAGTTAATAGGTCTCTTTTCATGCAAAATACGGAGTTTTTCTTTCTCGATTGCATCTATATGATTTTCAGAGAAATATTAATTTTGTCAATTTTACAGGAGATCATGTTGCTTTACTTGTGTACAGGGATTTGGCTGATGATTTATCCTCTCGATATCTGAATTAACTGAAACTGAAACTAGTTTACAAATTCAAATTTTAAAACACACACCAGAATTTATTCTTGCACAGTTATACCAGCCCTGCTTTTAAAATCACAATTCTGTATTTTTCGTCACTAAAAAACTCATATAAATTTTTTTTCATATTAATTATCGTTGTAATTCTCATAATCTTACAACTATATATGTTATTGTTTTATAACGAGTTGTATAAATTTTAATTAAATGTTTTATCCACCCTTATGCATGCTGGAAAATAACTAAAGAAATAGGGAAAAAAACGGAATGCATTTGAAAACAAATGCTTGATGAAAATTCTTCGTATACCATGGAATGAGTTCAAGACTAGTGTAGAAATAAGAGATCTGACAAAACATCCAAAAAATATCAACCTTAATCAAGAGAAGAAGGTAGTCTATGTTGGCCATGTGATGAGAAGAAACAACATAAGAATATTAAAGCAAGTCCTGAAATGGGAACCAGAGGGTAAATGAAAAGAAGCCGTCCTAAATAAACACTAAAAGAAATGCATTAAAGCAAGAGGCAACAACAGCAGGCATCAAATTCCTCGTTGAGATTGAACAACTCGCATAGAACACAGCCACGTGGTGAGACACAACGCAGGTCCTGTGCAAGGTCTGGCAGTTAAAAGATCATCAGACACAAGAGTCTAGAATTTAGAATTTCTGCTCTATGTGCCGTCTTTGGCTGGAAAGGACAATAGATAGAATATAAATTTAATTATTCGATTTTGCCCTGAAAGAAACCCTGAAGGAAAATAGTTAATTTCTGCCTAAAACACAATGACAATGTTAATAATAAACTGTAATCAACACATAACAGTGACAATACGGTTATTACTAAACTAATAAAATAATTTTTTTTTTAAATGGTTAATACTATCAATTTCCTATTTTTGGACACACAAAGATGGACGCTTGTTTGTGTTTGCATAAAGAAATATAATCTTTTTGTGCTGTTGTATCGTACCATTAGTGCTTTTTCAAGTCGGACTGGCACAATTGCACAAGTCAAGCATATTAGAAATCTGGTAAGGCAATTAATTCCTCCTTGTGATACTGGCCAGCTCAATCTTTTGGGTGTATATACGTCAACTGGCTGCGCGGGTTTGAGTTCGCCTACTACCAGCTGCACTGAACGTAAGCGATTACACAGACAGCAATTATTGAGGTAAATTCAATTATCACAGAGTCCATCCGGATTCGGCGCCATCAATTGTAGGACTTGTTGCAGGCGACAACCGTTATAGTAGCCTGAAATTGTTCATTAAAAATTGTGACTAGGAGATTAGGGAGGCGTGGAGAAAAACGGAAAAAAACTGAGGCGCGCCGGGAGACGGCGAGAGTTTTGTAAAACGGAGAGGGTAAGACTTCAATATGTCAACATATGATTTAGGAACTGCGAAAGCGACTGGATGAGGGGTCCTGCATTGGAACAATTAGTATACGATTTCGACGTCCTAATGTTACAAGAGACAAGAGCTAGTAAGCGTAGTTATGGTGGATACTGTCGTTGCACCAGTTCAGACGCAGGTCGAAAACTGTAGCTGTATAGAATAACTGAAACTGTTCTATTCAATTTAGGGAAACAGCTTCAACGCAGTCCTTTCATATATCGGTCATCCTTTCTGATATCGGCTATACTGCCTGCCCCAGAATTTCTGAAGTGCATGCAGATTGACTGTTCCTTTATGTATTGATAGGCGGGGATTATTTGAATATTTATGTTTATGTTCCTGACGACGATGGTTGCTGTCTAGTGTTCATATCTCTGGAGGATGTTTGTTTATGTGTAATCAGGTTTTAATCAATATGTCAATGCCCAGAGTCGTGTTTGTCATCACTTTGGTTTTGTCAACATTGATCTTCGTGTCATATGCTCTTCATATCATATCTATTGTGGGTTGACATGGAAAAGGCTTTTGATAGGGTATGGAAAGAGGTTTAAAAGAACAAGCTTCTCAGACTTGGTATCCGAAGCCGTTTATTAAACTGGATATCTCAAAACCTACAAGACAAGAACGGTCAGAGTACAAGTATAATGGCAACTAAGTAAGAAAACCAAAATCGAACAAGGTGTCATACAAGGCGGAGTACCTATCCCCAACGCTTTTCCTAATCTTCATAAATGATGTCGTAGAGGACATTCCATCCAGAATATATTCTGCAATTTTCGCAGACGACCTGATGATATGGGTACGAAAAGAATCTATGTCATAGGGTAGCTCCAGAATGCAAGATGCCTTGGGAAAATTTCAAAAATTTACGAACACTTAGCTACTACCCATTAATGAAAAAAAAAAAAAAAAAAACTACATACACAATTTTCAGCCTATAAAGAAAAACACTCTCTGAAAATTTGAAGATAATAGACTACAAACTTCCTATTGACCAAAACCCAATATAACTTGGCGCCACCATGGATCGCAGAATGACATGAATAAATAAACTAGACAAAGCAAACAAAAAAGTCAGAAAACGAACAGATATTATGAAGAAATTGGCAGGAACGAATTGGGGAACAGATATCAATATCCTGAAACGACTATACATAGGTAGAGTAAGACTATTTCTATAGTATGGAGTAACAGCCTGGACTACAACTTATAAATCACAGCTTAGACAAATTAACAGAACACAAAAACAGGCTGTTCTGGATCACTGGTGTTATGAAATCTACACCTATCGAGACTCTAGAAACAGTAACAGGTTTACAACATTTAGAAGGCAGACGGAAAACTAAAGTAATGCAACAAGCGGAGAAATACAAGAGGCTTCCTAACCACTGCATGTACCAAAGAATAACTGGTTTCGAAAAAGTAAGACCAAAGAGGAGCAACTTCACGGCAATCTCCAAAGAATTAACAACCAGCGATCCAATATTGTCCCAAACAATGCCAAAACCCATATCCGGTATAACTCCCAACGGAGTATACAAAATACCAAAACATATGGAAGTCATAATAGGAATCATGAAAAAGGCATCCAAACAGACACAGAGAGAAAGCACATATCAGAAAAAAACATAGACGACAACTACCCACAGGACTCCTGGTCTCACATATACACAAATGGTTCTGCTACAAACGGCACCAAAAAAGGAGTAGGAGGTGGGCTAATGAGGCTGAAAAACCTGGAAGAGATTACCAAACCACTAGATACTTGAAAATTCTCAAACAACTATTAAGCAGAAACTGAAGTCCTCGAAGACGTTGTAAAACTGGCTATCCAGCAAAGAAAAATTAGTGACACTGACAGACCTAACAGCCCTAAAAAAAACCAGCAACAGCGAGCTAGATGACTTGAGAACAATCTTAGACAAAATGTGCAATAATTTTCAGAGAATGGTCATCCAGTGGATACCATCACACTGTAATATACACGGAACAAACTAACTAAGGAGGGAGGGAGATTACGACAAGAGAACTATCTGGTCAGCTACGATGAAGCCAGATCCATTATCAAAGGCCAGTATCATGAAAAATGGAAACAAGAACACCCAAAGCATAACGAGAGGGACGGATATTTCCAACTATCAAGGAGGGACCTAGTCATCATACTTTGCCTAAGCACTGGTCACAACAGAATGAGAAACCACATATTCACCAAAATTAAAATAGGAACTACCAGCTAATGCACCAGCAATGTAAGCTGGATAACATGACAACAAAACATGTTCTATAGGATTGCCCCCAGTACACAGACCTTAGGAGGACAATATGACCCACACCCACCTCCCTGGAGGAGAAACTTTACGCGTCATTGAGTTATTGAACTATTTGCAGGTCATCATCATTGCATTCCGAACATGTCCATAGGTGCTCAGATCTCCTCATCAAGTCCAACAGTGTCCAGGCGACTGACGACTCCAGTCCTGTGTTAGCTGATAAGTCTTTTTACACGCCCACTATGTTTCTCATTTATGGCTGTGTCCATCTTAACTCCCATCTCTTTCATCCGAAGGAGTGACGTGAACTCGTCGAAGTCCTGTGCTCTTCCTACATCTTGGAGGGCATTGATGATGTCCACCCGATCCATTGGTTGACCGTCCTCAACGATAGCGCAGCTAGCCAACCTGTTCGCTCTTTCATTTCACCGAACCCCCGCATGTTCTGGGACCTAGACAAAGGTGAGCTTTCGTATTTTTGACTTCTGCAATTACTCTAACCAATGTATGCGTACAGAGCCCGCCTCTACCTTTTTTATCATACTCATCGAATCACTCAGTGTGCAGACATGGGTGTAGCCTTGTGACTCTAATCAGATGAATTCACTGCCATCAACTGCATCGTGATGCTAATTGTGGTCACAGCGTATGCACCACTGTCTTCCTTGATTTTTCTGCCTGCCGAGCGTGCTGTAAATGCCCATGCACTCCTTTGGTGTGGTATTACAGATCCGTCTGTATAGATGACTGCATCTTTCTCATCGGTGTTATCCCAGATGAGACCGCTGACCTCCGCATTGACCACGGCTGAGTTCTGTTCCCTACATTTCCTGTCGAGTGTAACGATACACGTGAATATCCCTCTGAATGACGAAGGCACCGGTATCCACTCCTCGCCAGCGTTGATATTGGTAAGCCCACAGACCTGCTTGATGACATTTTATGCTCTGCCCACAGATGATTTCCCTCTTTTTAGCCTGACACCATTCTCTGTGTTGAGCTTGTGTTGCAATGGATGCTCTTTATCTGTACTTATCTTCAAGCATGCACGTGCCCTCCATTCTGTCATCCATGGTGGGAAAGTCAAGAAGCTACTTCATTACTACACAGGGAGTACCCCAAGATAATGTGCATAGCTTCATTATGTATTTTCTCCAGCTTGTCAATTTGGGTATACTCGATTGTATCGAGTTTTGTGTACTCGAGGCTTGTGGCAGCCCTGGACCAATTGATGGTGGCCAACTTCCACATCTGAGTATCACCCTCCTCTGAAACAGTGCTGCATCGATCCATCTAATGAGGAAAGGGTGCACCACCAGTTTGAGGATCATGTGCTTGAGGTGTTCAAATGGTACTCTGTTGTATGCATCCTCCAAATCTATAGCAGCAGCACATGTGTCTCCTCTCGTCTGTGGAAATCTTTGAAGACCTCATAAGCGAAGATTTCCGCATTTAGATATATATATATATATATATATATATATATATATATATATATATATATATATATATATATATAACCTCCGAGTGTGAGTGGGAATGCGCGTATCTGTTCAAGGTGATACGGGCAATTATTTTCTCCAGTAGCTTGCCCGCAGTTTTCTGCATCGTGATGATTCTGTAGCGCTTATCCGAGAACGGTCCTTGATTGGCTTCGGTAGTGATAGTAGGTAGCTGTGTAGCCACTCCTCAATCTAGCCACACTGAATGCTTGCATTAAACTCTTCAGCCAGTTTTTTCATGTCGTCGTCAGCTAAATTACCAATGTCGTCGTACCCAACACCATCTGGACCAGGATCAGTGTTGTATGACCTTTTAAGTATTGTGCGAATGGCATCAGTTGTGATTTTGAGATCTTCTCGCAGCACTACATCCTCACACAATTCTGAGAGCGACCCCCGTATCCACATTCTTTCAGCCGCATTTTTTTGGTCAGTCTGTTCAGTGTAGCGGGCAAGCAGGGCCTTCCCTTTGCTCTCATCAGATTTGTTATATATCTGGCCCGTGCTCTGAAAGTCTGGTATGTCTCTGTATCGTGTTGTGCTATTCATGCTCTGATGAAAGCGCCAGAATGTAGCTAGAGATTTTTCTTAGCACACTTTTTTTTACAGAAATAACCCCATTTGACATCCTTAGCCTGCTTAGCACATAGTTTAAAGTGCATCATTATTTGGTCTATCTTCTTTCAGGCACTTTGGAGAGCTCAGGTTGTGTTCTTCCATTCTTTCTGGCTTTCTGCCATGTCTTGGCCGTTTGTCTCTTGCTCTGCCAAGCTTCCTCGACATCTACGTTCCACCAGCGTGGCTGCGTCCATCTCTGCTGCCTCCTACGAGGGGCGCTCTGTTTCCCATGTCTGATTTTGTTAAGTACGTCCTGGTCTGTTTTCTCATAGTGGAATATGTGGAGCTTTCTTTTCTGGTTTCTATTTCCAATTAGGTGGACACATGGATAGTGATCACTTCCATGTAATCCCTGTACACTCCACTGCAAACCGGTGCGAAGGTGGAAGACACCAGTGCCAGGTCTATGACACTATCAGAGTCCCCTGTTCAAGTGGCCATTCTTGCTGCCCTTCCATCTTTCAAGTACACTAAATCGACCGACACCAGTGCGTTTTCTAGGTCTTCTCCCTTTTTTGTGGTTTTGACGTTACCCCACTGATTTCCTCTAGCATTAAAGTCTCCAAAGAAAATAACTTTCTTCTCCTCGAACGCCAAGAGATTCTGCCATTGTTGTGTGCCCACATTTCCATTACAGGCATACACATTTACAAACACGAAAAGAACTGGAGTCTGCATCCAAATTGCATGTACCTGGAAGTTTGCATTGTCCCACGCAGACATATCAATCTCAGCTGCTACCATGTTGTTTTGCACAAGGATGGCCTGTCCAATGTTTCTTCTATTGTAGAAACAATGAAATGCAGGGGCACTAACTGTCCTATCACCAAGAAGTGTTTCTTGCAAAATCCTTAAATCGGCGCCACACAGTAACTTATCAAGAATGGGACGTCGTTGATTTATAGATACATAATTCCAATATGTTGCGCGAAAAAGGGCTAGCCTCTCACACTTCGTCAGATTCATACCAGAACGTTTACCTTTTCTTGTTTATCCTTCTTCGATATTGTCGTTTGGACTGCATCAGAATATTTACTGTCGTGACAGTTTATTTTGTCGCTGGAACTCTTGATTGTCTAGACTCTTGTGCACTCACTCAGTCGCACCGTCCAGAACCCGTTTCCACGTTATAGACTTAATTCCAATCAATCAGCTCGCCAGCACGTGTATACACATTGGGCTTTTTACAAATATATTAAATTAAATCCTTAACAACAGACCGACGAAAACAAACCGCCATCTTGAGACGCACCATAAAGCACACCCAACTTTACGGGTCAACCGAATCACTGAAATAGCTGCTGCCTTTATAAGAGAGTTCGGATTCCTAGTCTGAATGAGCCATGATCGAAGAAGAAGAAGAATATCTAGTTACTCGACAAGGTCTTCGATCTCAGATACATCACTTGATAGTCACAATAAACGGGGTTGCACTTGATAAAGTCAACCAATTTAAATATATGGACTTCATTGTCACTAGTTAAGGAACAAAATCAGATATATGGCTAGAATTACATAGGCAGCCTGGATAAAAGTAAGCAATATATTAAGCAAAAAGCATCTCCCTGAGAATAAAGATATTATTATAAATAATATGGCATCAGTATATAAATGCCTATATGTATGCGAAACGTGCACTCACTGGTGATCTTGAAAGAAGAATACAGGCTCTGGAGACGTCCTCAATGACAACGCAGCTAGCCATCCTGTCAGCTCTTTCATTTCCCCGTACTTCCGGTTGTCCAGGGACTGTCTGTCTGGCCGTCCGTCCGTCTATCTTATCTTATGTTATCTTATGTTATCTTATGTTATCTTATCTTATGTTATCTTATCTTATGTTATCTTATCTTATCTTATCTTATCTTATCTTGTGTTGTCTTGTCTTACCTACCTACCTACCCATCTACCTACCTACCTAACTACCTACCTACCTAACTACCTAACTACCTAACTACCTAACTACCTAACTACCTAACTACCTACCTATCTATCTATCTATCTATCTATCTATCTATCTATCTATCTATCTATCTATCTATCTATCTATCTATCTATCTATCTATCTATCTATCTATCTATCTATCTATCTATCTATCTATCTATCTATCTATCTATCTATCTATCTATCTATCTATCTATCTGTCTATATATTTATCTATCTACCTACCTACCTACCTACCTACCTACTATCTATCTATCTATCTATCTATCTATCTATCTATCTATCTATCTATCTATCTATCTATCTATCTATCTATCTATCTATCTATCTATCTATCTATCTATCTATCTATCTATCTATCTATCTATCTATCTATCTATCTATTGTCCTTTCGAGCCGAAGACGGCACATAGGGCAGAACAACAATTTCAAAAACAGAAACCTTGCGTGCGATAGATTTTCTAAAGTCAAGAACTCCGAAAAAAAAACCCTGGTATGTAGACAGACAGACAGACAGGCATGCAGGCAGGCAGAGAATTAGCTAGACAAACAGACAGACAGATAGAAAGATAGAAAGCATATAGATAAACAGACAGATAGATAAACAGACAGTTAGACAGACAGAGAGATAGCTACACAGACAGACGGACGGACGGGTGGACGGGTAGGTGGGTGGATAGACAGGGATAGCGGACAGATGGACAGATTTATTTATTTATTGATTCATAGATATATTGATTTATTGAGTCATAAATTGTTTGATTGATTGATTGATTGATTGATTGATTGATTGATTTTAGAAAATACCCCACCTAAATATACTCAGAGAGAAGCTAGCAATAAGTCTGTGTATAACTTTATTTATTTTTATATTTTGATATCTTTTATGGGGCGCTGAATAAATCCATAGTCAACTATGACTGATGGAGGCTAGCACTTTAACTTTATTTATTCTTGGACAAATAAATCGATTTGTTAAAGGTAAAGATCGATGTTGAGCATTTTGTCGTGTTTGTTCTAGATACTATCTAAATGACGCAAACGTACTTTACAAAACCAAAGATGTCTCTATTAATGTACCCTTCACTAATTATTAGAAAGCAATAGGAATTACTGAGAAATTGAAAAAAAGAAAACATGATTCCTCTAAATGTCGAAATAATGATCGAGAAAGAAAGTCTTCGCACTTTGCACGAAAAGAGACTATTCACTTTATCACGTATTAGCAATACAAATATGGTATTGAATAAAATAGAGATAAGAGATAGAGACAAAGGGAAACTCATGGGGATAAAGAGATATACTGAAGAAAACAAAAAGAGATTTGATATATACAAAGACAGACTGATAGGGACAAAGAGACACTGTTAGAGACAAACAGAGACTGGCAGAGGCAAAGAGAGACTGTTAGAGACAAACAGAGACTGATAGAGACAAAGAGAGATTCATAGAGAAAGATAAACGTATCTCTCAACATAAAGGGGTGTCCGGTTAGCGCAATCGATAGGCGGTTGGCTTACCACGGCAACAGCCGGGGTTCGTACCCTGGCGAGGACACCTGGGTTTTACTAATTCCCTAAAAATTAGTGGGAGCCGCGATAGCTCAGTGGTTAGTGAACTGGACTACTACGGACAAGGGGTAGGGTTCGATCCCAACCGACGGCTCCGGGTTCACCCAGCCTTAAATGGGTACCAGATTTTTTCTGGGAAAGTAAAGCAGCACGGGCGTAATACCGACCACATTACCCCAAAAATCATGTGCTGAAGGTCTGTAAAATATAGGGTCACTAACACCATATTTCTCTATACGCCACTTGGCGTGACGGGGGGTACTTTACTTTACTTTTCAACATAAAGAGACTGATAGAGACAAAAAGAGACTGATAGATAAAAGAAGACTGAACGAGACAAATGAAGACTGATAGAGGCAAAGAGAAACTGATAGAGACAAAGAGAGACTGAGAGAGATAAAATGTGACTGACAGAGATAAATAGAGAATTAGAAAAAAAGAGAGACTGATAGAGAAAACGATAAACTGGGAGAGACAAAAATAGACCAATAGAGAGCGTTAGACTGATACAGACAAAAAGAAACTGACAGAGTCAAGGATAGACTCATAGAGGCAAAGATAGACTGATAGAAACAAAAGGACTGATCGAAAGAGATAAAGATAAATTGATAGAAATAAAAAAGAGACTTATAGAGACAAAGAAATACTGCTTGAGAGAAAAAGAGAGTGATAGATACAAAGAGAGAGTGATAGAGACAACGAGAGATTGACAGAGACAAAAAGAGAGTGATGGAGACAACAAGAGACTAATAGAGACAAAGAGAGACTGAAAGATACAAAGAGAGCCTGATAGAGACAAAGAAAGACTTATATAAACAAAGAGAAACTGATAGAGATATAGCGAGACTTATAGAGAGTCTTAAAGAGACTGATAGAGACAACAAGAGACCCATGGAAATAAAGATAAATTGATAGTAACAAAAAAGACACTGCTAGAGCCAACGAGAGACCCATAGAAATAAAGATAAATTCATAGAAACAAAAAAAAGGAACTGATAGAGGCTACTATAGACTGCTGGAGACAAAAGATTAATCAAAATAATGAACACCAGAAACGGGTATAAAAAAAAAAACAATTGCAAAGGGATAAATTTGTGGAGAAACACAATCGCCTGCACCAGCAAGAATTGTAATTAATCATAATCTATCTTTTTTGGAAATAAATATGTTTTAAATGTACGGTATTGGAAACTTAGTTTTGGGAAAATGTTCAAAGTGAAATAAGGAGGGAGGGAAAGTCATTGATTAAGTAATGGAGTAAGTCATTGAGTATCTCATTGAGTAAGTGATTGATTGAGTAAGTGATTGGCTGAGTGAATAATTGAGTGATTGAGATAATTCAGAAAAGTAACGGTTAGATTTAGCTAAAAAGATTAAAAGAAAAATAACGTTTATTTCAGTTAAAGTAAAAGTCATTAAAACGGGGAAAAAAAACAGAAGAAAGTTTGTAATTGTGAAGAAGTGAGAATTAATGATCAGTTGAAACCAAACTTTTTAAAAAAGTTGCAAATTACAGTGGTCAAGTTAAGCCATCACGAGCCTCATGACAACATGAGGAATCGGAAAATTCGCCAGACCACCGGGCGAGAGATCAGTAGGATAAACCAGTTACATGCTGCATACTCATGCTGTGAATACCCAGTCGACTCATCCAGCATCTTCGCTTACTGGCAGCGCATTCGTGTATTTTGAATACCTCCAGACGAATTATGTGTTGTTCTTCTACTGATAATACGCACGTAGGCCTATGCGTATTTCAATGAATCATGCAACATCATCGTTTACTGGCAGTGTATACATGTATTTTGAATACCTCCAGGCGAATATCGTGCTGTCGTCGACTTTCAGTAGGCACGGGTCTGAATGCAGACAAGAACATCCAAAAATGGCGAGTTATCGCGCGAGACCTTTTGCGGTCTCCAATGGTACAGCCTCAGCGCAAAAGTTTGAGAAATAAACATTGATTATGAAAGATATGAGATATGACTAACATAAACATGCACACAAAGATTTGAGATATCTAACCCAAACATGCACACACAAAGATATGACATATGACTAACACAGATGCACACTAAGATATGAGATATGACTAAACACATACACACATAAAGATATGAGACATGATTAACAAGGACACACCAAGATATGAGATATGACTAACATGACACACACCAAGATATGAGCCATGGCCAGCCCACACACACACACACACAAGCTAAGATATGAGCCACTGAAACACATCAAGATATGAGCCATGGCTAGCACAGAAACACATCAAGATATGAGCCATGGCTAGCACAGAAACACATCAAGATATGAGCCATGGCTTCACGGAAAAACACCAAGAAATGAACCATGTCCAGCACAAAAACACATTCAGGTATCCATATGCTTGGGTTTGTTGTAGTACTCTTCTTAACGTGGGTATCATCGACATACGAGACGCAGGCCCCGATTAACTGTTCACAGGTTTTGTTCAAACAGTTGTCCGGAGATTTGAGGGTGCAGTCTGACCCGTAGTACGTTCCCTTGCATGTACAATTCCCGGTTGACTGTTCACTGGTGTCGTTGAAACAGTTGTCCGGACATTTGAGAGTGCGGTCTGATCCGTAGTACGTTTCCTTGCACGTACAGTCTGTACTTTCCGGGTCACATATGATGTCACAGCCATCAGAACACGTCTGTTTGCACTGTAGCCCAAAATTACCATCGGGACAAGTGTCACTACAGATATATAGATAGATTGATATATAGATTGATATATTGATAGATTGGTAAATTGATATAAATATATATATATATATATATATATATATATATATATATATATATATATATATAGATTGATGATATATTGATATATAGATTGATTGATATATAGATTGATTGATATATAGATTGATTGATAGATAGATAGCTGTCAGTCGGGATAGCGGTCAACCTTCTCACCTCATTTGTTCAATGGCCACCACTTGACTATGCCCTCAATCAAATAATGTATGAAGGCTGCACACGTTCACAACTGTATCCACCCTAAATTAATTGTAATAACTGTGCATGAGCTTCTGAATTTCAAATTAAGTTCATATTATGTTATAGTGATGTTACGCATATTATGTTATAGAGATGTTACGCTGCATCAAGTATTGTTTTTACTTATAACCAGTCCCAATATATTCATGTTTATCAGAGCTTAATTATCATCAGCATCATCATCATCATTATCATTGAGTGTTGTCTCTGCATTGAAGGTTGGCTACCATGGAGCGCCATTCTGCTCTGTCTATTGCTTTGATGGTGCA
Organism: Megaustenia siamemsis; assembly: GCA_032433765.1. Classification (NCBI taxonomy): domain Eukaryota; kingdom Metazoa; phylum Mollusca; class Gastropoda; order Stylommatophora; family Ariophantidae; genus Megaustenia; species Megaustenia siamemsis. The sequence continues at coordinate 35,841,995 of JAVIAB010000041.1, read as the reverse complement.
GGTTGTCATAGGCTGGTTTGTCCATCTTTTGATGTTACTCGTCCATGTTAGTCTTGGTCTACCTTTGTCTCCCTTGTATTTTCCCCTCCAGGATTACTTTTAGTAGTCGGTTGTGTCTTTTAACACGGGCCCAAAATCGCATTTGTCTATATCTTATGTAAAGACCGAATCTGTAGCCCTGGTGCGACTCCCTGTTCTTCATGTTAGATAAGAGGGATGTTACTTAAATTCAAAAGAGCTTTGAGGAAAAAGGGGGAAGACGTGTGAATCAGTTTATCTGTCGTTTCACCCTCGTGATTTGTTGGGGAGGTGATAAGAGCGCTTAAGGACAGTTGTTCGACGTGCGATGACTAACAACTATATATATATATATCGCGAATGTGGAAATGCGCAACAAAATCCAACGGTTCACAGTACCAATTAAAGGCTCACTAAATAAAGAAAATTAAAATGGTAAGGACATTTTACAAGATCCAAAAGAATTGTTAATAGCATTTTATAAGGTACAATATCAGGCAAATCAAGACAAGGTAAAGAGAGAGTGAGAGAGAGAGAGAGAGAGAGAGAGAGAGAGAGAGAGAGCGAGCGGTGGAAAGACAACATCACAAGAGATAGGAGTAATCTTTATCACACACAGGAAGCAACTCTTAATCGTGAATATGGAGGAAAATATGAAGACGTCATCAAAAGTGCCATAATGAACGCCTAAGTTACGGGACCATTGACGAAGACAAATGGTTATGATGATCAGATTTAGCCATTTGGGCTTGCACGTTTTGTTTGAGTTGCAATGTGGTGGTGCACTACACTCTGATATCGCTGACAGGTGTCAGTCAAGAAGGAAACACGATCACTTCATTTTTTTCACTTGTCAATATCCACAATAGAAGATTTCTTTGTATTGTTACTGTTTGCAAAATTTATGTAGAAGTGTTTAGAGTGATGTTTATAAAGCTGCCATTGTAGGAAGTAAGAGGTGGTGTCTGCATATGTTACCAACTTCCACTCACCTATTCCCGGTGTAAAAGTGACACTGATTAAATTGTCATATGGTATTTTCGTATATTTATTTCAACATTGTGCTACCAACGTCATACATGGGTACGTGCGTTAAAAGAAAATTTGTCACCACAGAGATGCGCTGTCTGAGAAAAGCGATAAGAGTAACACGAAAAGACAATCAGAAATGATATTCTAAGAGTAAAAGTAGACATTTAGCCAATCCTAAGTTAAATACAGAAACAAAAAATAAACTGGTTTGCCCATATAGAAAGAAGGCCGTGTGATTCTTTACTATACAAAGCATAATTTAAAAGAAGAGAAGGCAGAAAAGCAAGAGGCAGACCCAGAGTAAGATGGACAGACAACATCAAAGAAAAGTTACACCAGCATCAATTGACAATTAGTAAAGCCGCAAAAAGGAGAGAATCCGAACTTTGTGTCTACATGGACACCCGAAAGGGTACAAGAGGAAGTAAAAATAGAGAAGAAGATCGAACATTCTCCAGTGCTGCTGATTAATATCTTACCCCCTGAACTATTTCAGGTTATTTGTCTAGATTTTCGTCATAATCTTGTTGCCTACGTTCAGCAATGATATGGGTCTGAAGCTTCTCAGTCAGAAGTTCTGTCAATGTTGTTCTAAAGGAGCTGAAATATGTACTGCGTACCTAATTGGAGAAAGGGATACTAATAAAATTTAGTTGTAAGGCAACCTGGTACTTGTGTTTTATTTTTCACTTTTTCAGGTATTACACTCGATATATCTGCTACTGGCATTTCTGTGTCTCGGTTCCTTGTAAGATTATGTATGCATTACATGTTCCTGTTTTGAGTGTGCGTGTATGCATTGTTTTCGGTGTAGAGTGTAGACCTTTATGTAATGCGTTTTAAATGTTTCGGCAATATTTTGTGTTTGCTTGCTTGTTTTATTCTAGATGCCTGTGTTTTGGCGTGTACTGATCAGAGCTCCTTTGTACTTCTAATGCCTTCATCGATCCAGTTTTGCTGCATGTACAAGTGGGTTTATTGATTGTTAATTCACATTTTAAAATTAATTTTAGGCCCCTTATATCATCTTTTCTTGTTCCATTCTGTTGCTGTTTATCTATGACAGAAAAACCATAGTTTTTTTTCACATTGTGTTCTTTACTAGTTCGTCGGGCTTCTATACATCATGCTTAGATATGTTATACACAAATACTATTATACATTTCTTTTTTCTTAACCATACCAATTTGTTTTGTGGCTTGCGTCCAATGTATTCATCCTCAGCACTTGTTCAAGAATGGTTCCGGAGTAAACAATTCAACAAATGTGAAGTAAGAAATTATATACATCAGCTAGGTTTATGAGATAAATGTGACATCAACTGTGATTATTTGACCCTGAACACGAACAATGGATTTCTTCTTGACATTTTTCTAAGTGGCAGGATATCATGTCGGAAAGCAACAAACCACCATTCATAAGCTGTTAAGTGTAACCTCCGAATATTTAATTTAACCAATTATTGTTGAAACAACTATGTGGCATTTATTTTAAAACAAAATGCAGTACAAATTTTACCTTTTCAAATCTCTCTCTCTCTCTCTCTCTCTCTCTCTCTCTCTCTCTCTCTCTCTCTGTGTGTGTGTGTGTGTGTGTGTACATAATAAATAATTGGAATTCTCAAATTTCGTCTGTGGTTCGATAATTGACCAAACATTATATTAAACGTTATTTTTTCCCGGCTGTTCTCAGTTTTGTTTGTTTCTATAAAGGAACCTCAAAAAACACTCCATGTTCCATAGAAATCACACCAAAAAAATATAATAATTAGTCACTCTAAGTGTATAACAAAAACTTGTATTTATTACACTCAGAGAGTACTCAGTTATATTTCTACATCCAAAGTTCATTTGCATTGAAACTCAAAATATTGTAATGCTTTGGCATGGTAGTATATATACCATGGTTATTATATATATATATATATATATATAAATGCTGCGGTAAAGCTGGTAGGAAGGAGCCAGTAGTGTGGGGTGTGACAAACACTCCAACGTATGGTGACAGCTTTACAAAAAAAGGAACACAACAAAATACTGATGTTTCGGCCTTCTTCAGAAGACGGGGACAACGACAACAAGCGGTTAGTCACAAATACCTATTGCTACATGTTGGATGATGAAGTTAGGGACAGGTGGACAGAATGATGAGAGATGGGATGATGAGATGAGAAAGAGATGTGTCACATGCTAGACGATAGGTGAAGTGTAGAGATGTAAAATATTAAGTATAGAGAAATAATGTAGTAATGAAAAAATTTAAAAAATATAAAACATTGACTTAGCTGGTGGCAGTGGGTGGAAGATCGTTTCCAAATGTTTGGTAGAGTCAAGCCACATAGAAAATCCACCACGTGGTAAGATTAAGGAGGTGATAAGTCTGAGGTCAAGACCCAGACAAGAAGTTGTAAAAGTGACCAGACACCACCGTTAAAGCCCGGGGGCCATAGGTGATAAGTGGGTAAAAAGGGGAACATATGTGAGTAGAGAAGCACCAGCCAAACGTCTGGGAACAATGGCGGTGGGCGATAGATGAAACAGTAGTACAATACAATAGCTAGAGGAAGACATGTCAGGGGTGGGGGGGGGAAATCAGATCAGGGGAGGGAACAAGAAAGAGGGGCCAAAGTTAAGTCGCCTAATCAAGAGACTTGAACACTGAAGGAGGATAACCTAGGCAGCGATAAATAGGGAAGTTTTGGAAATGAGGTCGAAGAGTAGTTTTAGACAAGTTGCTAAGAAACACCAGTAAAATTATGCACACGAATTTGAAAATAGAGAAGTAGTGTACTAGGAGTCGATAAAGAGAGGTGGTATACTAGGAATGGATGTACTAGGAGTAGATTAATAGAGAAGGGGTGGTGTACTAGACGTTAGATATAGGAGAAGTGGTATACTGGAAGTTGTGAGAATAGAGAAATGGTGTACCAGAAGTTGAAATATAGAGAACTGGTGTATTTGAAATTAATTAATGAAGAGGTGGTGAGCTATAATTAGATTGATAGAAAAGGGATACAAAATAAGATGTAAAGTAATAGAGAAGTGGTGTACTGGAGGTTAGTGCATAGAGAGGTGGTGTACTGGAGGTAGAAAAATATAAAAATGGTGTACCTGAAGTTGATATACAGAGAAGTGGTGTACAAGGAGTTGATGAATAGACAGTTGGCGTCCTAAAAGATTAATACCGTAGGGGTGTATTAGAGTCGGTATTGGGAGAAGTGGTGCACTGGATGGACAAACATCATCATCATCATTGAGTGCCATCTCCGCATCGAAGGTTGGCTACCAAGGAGCGCCATTCCACTCTATCTCTTGCTCTGATGGTGCAGATTGTCATAGGTTGACTTGTCCATCTTTTGATGTTACTCGTCCATGTTAGTTTTGGTCTGCCTCTGCCTCTTTTACCTTATATTTTCCTTACAATATTACTTTTATTAGGCTGTTGTGTTTTTTAACATGCCCCAATAATTTCATTTTTCTTGTTCTAATTGTGTTTAGTAGTTCTCTTTTAATTTTTTAGTTGTTTTAAGACTTCATCGTTTGTTTTATTTTCTTTCCATCCAATTCTACCTATTCTTCTATAAATCCACATTTCAAAGCCATGGCTTTCTTTGGAATGTTACGTGATGAGACTCAAATCTCTTTCACGGTGGTCTGCCATATTTGTCTTTCGTGGAGAGGTGGTGAGCTAGAAGCGGATTAATAGAGAAGCGGTATATAAGGTGTAAAGTTATAGAGAAGTGGTGTAATAGAAGTTAGTGCATAGAGAGGTGATGTACTGGAAGTAGAAACATAGAGAATTGGTGTACCCGAAGTTGATATATAGAGGAGTGGTGTACTAAGAGCTGATTAATAGAGCGGTGGTGTACTAGAAGTTAGTGCATAGAGAGGTTGGGTACTGGCGGCAGAAACATAGAGAAGTGGTGTACCCGAAGTTGATATATAAAGAAGTGGTGTACTGAAAGTTGATTAATAGAGATGTGGTGTACTAGAAGTACATAAATAGAGAAGTAGTGTGCTATGAATTGGTTAATCGAGGAGTGGATTGATGGATCTATATATATCCTTTTATGATTGTCTGGGTTTCAAGTTTACGCCACCTTTTCACAACGGAAACGTGTGACAATCTGAGTATTTTGATAATCATCATCAATCAAGCGTACCATGTCTAATGGGGTAGGTATCCATGTCCCGCCAGAAATTTTTATCCCCACAATAATTTATTAAATCTGTTGTTTTCTACAATTTTATTAAACTCTTTGGCATCTTTGATCTTTTTCTTTCACTCTATCTCATGTTTTCTCAATGTTTCCAGTTATAAAACTACATTCCACATGCTCGCTTCTGATAACAAATGTTCCACATTTTGGACTGCCTTTTCCTAATTTGTTTTATAATTTTCCTCCATTTGTCTGCCTATTTTAGTTCCTCCTCATTGGGCTTTCTTTTTGATTATTCACAGAACATTAAGCTTTCTTCTAAAAGACCGCGTCTTAACTGATTCTATTCAGCTTTGTTTACTGTCCATAATTCCTAACCATAAATTAACATTGGTTAAATGTAACAATGTAAAACTCTCTAACTTTTATTGATAGTGACTTGTTGAGTAACATATTTCTAATTGTATTATAATATTCTTGGGCTGGCTATGCGATTTTGTTTTTTACGTAGGTAAGGCATCTTCTATCTGATGTTAACACTGTACCCAGATAATGTAAAAACAATCCAATTGTTTGAGCTTTCAACCATTTTTATACATACACTTATCTTGAATCATGCCTCTTGAGACTATCATTTACTTCTGTTTTCCTTTAATTTAAACTGAGTTCCTTTTTTCTCGCTTACTTCAGAAGCTGTATTTTAAAAATTAATTTTCGCTCATGGAATATCGTTTGCATATCTCAAGTTGCTAAAATGAAATTTTTCTCCTCTACTGTCTTATATTTCCCATGCGTTACCGGGGCCTCATTATGAGGGAAGTAAAGAATAGTGACACTGTGACCTTCCAGGCATGTCGTAAGAGGCGACTAAGGAGTTTGATCAATGACAAGCTGTCATTGTAAAACGTATTTTTATGGAAACATAGCCATAGATTTTAGAAACAATTATTTCTGCAATATGTGCCATTTTGGTACGCAAGTTTCTGTTTTTGAGATTGTGGTTCTGCCCTATGTGCCGTCTTCGGCTCGAAAGAACAATAGATAGATAGATAGATAGATAGATAGATAGATAGATAGATAGATAGATAGATAGATAGATAGATAGATAGATAGATAGATAGATAGATAGATAGATAGATAGATAGATAGATAGATAGATAGATAGATAGATAGATAGATAGATAGATAGATAGATAGATAGATAGATAGATAGATAGATAGATAGATAGATAGATAGATAGATAGATAGATAGATAGATAGATAGATAGATAGATAGATAGATAGATAGATAGATAGATAGATAGATAGATAGATAGATAGATAGATAGATGGATAGATGGATGGATGGATGGATGGATGGATGGATGGATGGATGGATGGATGGATGGATGGATGGATGGATGGATGGATGGATGGATGGATGGATGGATGGATGGATGGATGGATGGATGGATGGATGGATGGATGGATGGATGGATAGATAGATAGATAGATAGATAGGCAGGCAGGCAGGCAGGCAGGCAGGTAGGTAGGTATAGTACCTATATAACCATATATATATATATATATATATCAACTAAATACAAACAGTGCAAAGATCTCTATTTAACTTATAATGTCGTAGTAAAATGCCACACTACGACACAGCTTTTGGAGGGTGAATAGGTCAGTGCTTTTCTTCAACTAATAATCAAGATAATGACACTATATAAAAACAGTCAAAGTGCCGTTAGAACATAGGACGGTTTGTCAGAATGGTTTCTGGTTACAACAGGTGTAAGACAATCATGTGTCCTCTCACCACTCCTCTTCATCATATATATAGACAAAATAAATCTGGAAACAACCAACAATAAGGAGAAGTCAAATAATAACTTAGAGGTAGAAAATTCCAACATCAACGAGCTACTCTTCACAGATGACCAATGCCTAATATATGAGGATGAAAACCTGCTACAACAGCATATAACATCTCTAGATAAAAGTTGTAAAAATTACAGTACATTGTTGTTGTTGCTGTTGCATTCACCAGCTTTCAACTCTGACGAAGTCCCTAGAGACTAGGAACTGAATTTTGCGTGTTAATCCATTTTTCCCTGGCAGCCGTGTGCACAGGGGTCCCTCGCCGCACAGACAGATAACTCCGACTTCGGAGGTACTCATATTTTTTCCGTCGATGAGTAACTGACATTTCAAGCCGAGCCTCGCTATTGAGACCAGGGGTGGTTGCTGCAGAGAGAAATTATAAATAAAAATCCCAACCGGTGTAGCCGGGATTTGAACCCACAACCTCTCTGTCTCAAGGCCGGCGTCTTGCCTTGACCAACCAGTCCCCCAAACAACAAATGATAAATAGCATTTTCATGCCAACTTTGTGCTATGAAAGTCAGACATAGATCCTGCCTAAATCACATTTAAGAAAGATCAATACATGTGAGATGCGATGCTTCAGAAAAGTAACAAACAACACAAGAAGAGATAGAATACCAAATAAAACCATAAGAAAAATGTTAGGAAAAAAACCCTGCCTAGAATATATAGAACAACGACAACTTAAATGATTTGCCCACCTGGTCAGAATGAATCCTTACCAATCACCATCAAGGGCGTTCTTCTAGAGAATGCATGGAAAAAGACCAAGAGGAAGACCCAGAAGAAGATGGCTAGATGCAGTGACAGAGACACGTAACAACAAAGGAAAATCATTAATTTAGACAGTTCGAGCAGCGCAAGAACGACAAATTATATAACCACGACACCTTTTCGGTATCAGTGAGAAAGAGAAAAGAGAAGAAGAAAGAATAATCAGGATGACATGTCTAATCTGCATTGACTGTCAACAGCAAGAAACCAACAAACATAGCTATAACTGTGGCAGCCATAATTCTATACTACTAGGTCACGTTAAAGTAGCCGCTTAAGTGAAGCGCTTCATATGTTGTTGGTGTCATTGCGTCGTTTATTGTATTTATTGGAAAATAAGTATAGTTATCTCCGTATTGCCTCATTAACTATATGGTACACACGCATACACACACAACACAAACATCCAGTAGTTATGTAATATAATATGCTTGATCTAAAAATGAGATTACATTTAAGAGTGTTAGATTAAAAAAGACTAAAAAAAAAAACTCTAAATTAATTCACATCCGGATTTCGTAGTTTGTTAATTAAACTGTTTCAACAGCTATCGTCCAGCCATCATAGCTTCCTCTTCCTCTTCCTTTTATATCATGACATGCCATGTTAGATGCTGTCTCCGCCTCGAAGGTTGGCTACAATTGCGCAACGCCGTCTGTCCCGTCCATTGTTGATACATCCTGCTAGTCTGTATAGAAGTGTACTAATCACACAACTTTGGTAAATTTGAATCTTAGATTTGAGTGTTAATTTAGTGTTGGTCCATGCTCTATCTTTATGTTTACCAAATGTGATAGCTGCCTTTCCGATTCGGAAATTTATTCTTTTTTTCAAGGGAGACAGTGGTTGTGACAATAGAACCGAGATAGGTGAACTTTCTCACAGATTCAAGGGGTATGTTATTTAATGATATTGTTACGGAACTGGCTAAAAACTTGTTGAAGCACTACAGTCTTCTGTATACTTACTGATATGAAGAATAAATCACATGATCTAGCTAGTTTGTCAATCATTGACTGCAGGGCGGAAAAATCGTGAGCAGCCAGTGCTGCATCATGAGCGAATAGAAGCTCCTTGATTAGGGTCTCAGTTGTTTTAAATTTTTACCTCAGACGTGCTAGATTGAATAAGGAGCCATCACATTTTGTACGGATGTAGATGTCTCCAGAGACGGTTTCAAACACATTGTGTAGTAGGGCAGCGAAAAATATGCCGAATAGAGTAGGGACAAGGACACATCTTTTGTTTGACTCCACAGTTCATCTCAAAGGGCTGGGAATATCCACCATTGAACTTGGATGGTGGCAGACATAGTGTCATGAAATGACTTGATTATCTTGAGTAATATAGGAGTGCAACCAACATTTCCAGCGCCCTGTATAGGCCTGCTCTGCTCACGGTATCAAAAGCCTTTGTGAGATCAACATAAATAATAACATCAATAAATATAGATCTTCCCTGTTCATTGCATTTTCCCTGCAAGTGAGGGAGATTAAAAATCATATCTGTGGTTGATCGTACAGCTCTAAACCCGCACTGGAACTCAGAAAGGATACGTTCCGCCAATTAACTTCCGGTCAATATGGCGGATAGGCGGTAGGAACCGTTAAAGGCTGTGTCTGAAAAAGTGTTCCTTCTTGCAGTTTTCTTTAAAATGTAATTTCATCTGTGCTCGCAGAAGCTTATAAAAAAGGAAAAAAAAAGAAACTAATTGCGATGGTGCAACACTAATTATCTGCCTCCCTAAACGTGGCTAGAATTTTCAACGAGATACAAGGTGAATTAATGACTAAAAAAAAAAACTTGATAAAATATGTAAATACAAATTACTGCATACAAAATAAAATTCAAAAGAGCTGGATAAAAAAAAACAACTTTAAGAAATAAAAAATTTATTAGATGCATTCAAAAACAAATGTCTCAGGAAAATACTTCGTAAAGGTAAGGTTTGTCTGATAGATACTGCACACATTCAACTGTTCTGACTAATTCAATATTCTCTGGCCGACTATTTGGCTGCGTGGAAGTAAAAAGCTATCCTTCTAAAGCAGCGTTTCCCAAAGTTGGCGCTAGCAGCCTCGGGTGTAATTAGTGGTTTGGGGGTGGGGCGAAGAAAGCATATAGAAAGAAGAGAGCAAACATTTTTGAAAAAATAACGCGTTGTTGTGATGATGAGCCCAGATTAGCTGTGTATCCGATAGATTAATGAAATCACAGCATCTGCATTTTTGTGATGTTCGGTGAATCAGTGCGATTCTACAGTAGACGAATATTTAAAAAACACAATCTCACAATCGCCATCTATTTTAGGGGGTGGTGGCCTGACTAATAACAGTGGACCGTTTGTTCTACTGATTAGCTTACGATCAGATATGATTCGATGACTTTAAAGTCAGGTAAAAACGTGTTGCGGCCATTCTAATAAACATAATAAACTTAGGCAAGGCTATGTTAGTAGTGATCTAGAGGGTTTTGAACATGGTTTTACATATTTTGGCATGGTGCATTTTTGCACAATACATGCATCGTATTTCGCACGATGCAATGTTGTTGTTATGTCGCCACGGTGACCCCGGTTGCCATCTTGTCTCGTGATCCCGGCCGACATCTTATCACGTGATCCCGCCCGCCAGCTTGGGTTCCGGCCGCCATCTTATCACGTGATCCCGCCCGCCGGCTTGGCTCGTGACGTCGGCTAGGCAGCACGCTGTGGTTGGCTCGCCATATTTGGTCTTATTTGTTGTGCGGGTGGTCTCGTGTTGTTCACATCCCAAGACACAAATGGATACTGATTATCGTACTAGTGATGTGGAGATATAATAATAGGGCGCAAACCGTAAGTAAAAATTATAAATGCGGTGTGGAATATTTATTTCGAGTTAAAAGTTTTATTTTATAGATGGCGTGGTCTGTAATTTTCTTCTGTGTTTCCCTCGTTCTGAAAGTTTTTCAATCTTGGCCAATCTTCGCTAATCGCTCAGTATTAATTGGTTATGTGGTAGAATAAATGTGCTGTGGAATATTTATTTCGAGTTAAAAGTTTTATTTTATAGATGGCGTGGTCTGTAATTTTCTTCTGTGTTTCCCTCGTTCTGAAAGTTTTTCAATCTTGGCCAATCTTCGCTAATCGCTCTGTATTAATTGGTTATGTGGTAGAATAAATGTGCTGTGGAATAATTATTTCGAGATAAAAGTTTTATTTTATAGATGGCGTGGTCTGTAATTTTCTTCTGTGTTTCCCTCGTTCTCAAAGTATTTTTTTGTTGTTCACCGGCCAATCTTGGCCAATCTTCGCTAATCGCTCAGTATTAATTGGTTATGTGGTAGAATAAATGTGCTGTGGAATATTTATTTCGAGTTAAAAGTTTTATTTTATAGATGGCGTGGTCTGTAATTTTCTTCTATGTTTCCCTCGTTCTGAAAGTTTTTTTGTTGTTGTTCACTGGCCAACCTTTTACAAGCATTCTGGTCTCTCTCTCTCTCTCTCTCTCTCTCTCTCTCTTCTCTCTCTCGCTCTTTCATAACAAAGGTAACTCAAGCCATAGTGGGTATATAAGTTTAAATGTAAGAATTTATTAATAAATAAATATATATATAGCCATAGTGGGTATATAAGTTTAAATTATGGTCACCAGTGGTTCTAAAACTTGTGTGTCAGCGGTTCTAAAACTTGTGCGCTCACGCCGGTTATCTCGTGTGGGGGGGGGGGTGCCTTTATTGGTCAAATTGTGTTATTAGTATCATCAGGTACCCGGATAGGGGTGGGGAAAGGGGGGTGCCTTTATTGGTCGAGTGTGTATTATTAGTATCGTTAGCAGCATGTGTGAGGTGGGTAACAGGAGGCAACATGTAAAAAAAAAAAAAAGGCTGACAAAGCAATGACGTTGAAGGGGTATTGTTAAGGTAAATACAACTATCTCGCGGGCGTTGCGGGTTGGTCGGCACAGGGTGTGTTATTGTAGTATCATCATATACCAGGTGTTATTATAGCGATTTTTATTGACACATCATCATCAGGTGCCACCCTCAACCGCATCATCAGCATGTACCCTTCATGTCCTATCATCATCAGCATCACGCCACACAAAGTTTCAAGCCGATTATTAGTTTCTACATTTTTAGTGCCACATCATCAGCAAGTGCCACCCTCAACAGCATCATCATCATCAGGCGCCACCCTCACCAGCATCATCATACCACACAAAGACTCGCTATCGCTCCCCCCTCTCTCTCTCTCGCTCCCTCTCCTTCGCTCTCTCTCTCTCTCTCGCTATCTCTCCAGCTCTGTCTCTATCTCTCGCGCTCTCTCCCTCTCCAGCTCTGTCTCTTTCGCTCTCGCTATCTCTCTCCATCGCTGTCTCTATCTCTCGCTATATCTCTCCCGCCATCTCTCTCTCGTTCGCTATCCCGCTCTCTCGCTCTCGCCCTTTACATCTCAGTCTCTTTCGCTCTCGCTATCGATCTCGCTCCCTCTCCAGCTCTGTTTTTTTTCGTTCTCTCTCTCTCTCTCTCCCTTTCCATCACTATCTTTTTCACTCTCGCTCGTTCTCTCTCTCTCTCGCTAGCCCTCTCTCTCGCTAGCCCTCTCTCTCGCTCTCTCTCTCTCTCGCCCTTTCCATCTCTGTCTCTTTCATTCTCTCTCTCGCCCTCTCCATCGCTGTCGCTTTTGCTCTCGTTATCTCTCTCTCTCTCCATCGCTGTCTCTATCTCTCGCTATATCTCTTCCTCGCCATCGCTGCTCTCTCTCGCTCTCGCTCCCTCTCCAGCTCTGTCGCTTTCGTTTGCTCTCTCTCTCTCTCTCCCTTTCCATCTCTGTCTCTTTCGCTCTCGCTATCTCTCACCATCGCTGTCTCTATCTCTCGCTATATCTCTCCTTCGCCATCTCTCTCGCTCGCTCCCTCTCCAGCTCTGTCACTTTCGCTCTCGCTATCGATCTCGCTATCTCTCTCCCTCGCCAGCGCTGTCTCTATCTCTCACTCGCCATCACTATCTTTGTCACTCTCGCTAGTTCTCTCTATCTCTCGCCCTGGCCATCTCGCTATCGATCTCACTATCCCTCTCTCTCGCTCTCTCTCTCGCCCTTTCCATCTGTCTCTCGCTCGCCCTCGCTATCTCTCTCTCTCACTCCCTTTCCATCTGTCTCTTTCCCTCTCGCTATCTCTCTCTCTATCTCATGCTATAGCTCTCCCTCTCCATCGCTCTCTATCTCTCGTGCCCTCTCCATCGCTCTCTCTCTCGATCCGTCTCCAGCTCTGTCTTTTTCGTTCTCTCGCTATCTCTCTCACTATCTCTCACTCTCCATCACTGGATTTTTCGCCCTCGCTCGTTATCTCTCTCGTCATCTCTCTCTCGTTCGCTATCCCGCTCTCTCTCGCTCTCGCCCTTTCCATCTCAGTCTCTTTCGCTCTCACTATCTCTCTCCCTCGCCAGCGCTGTCTCTATCGCTCTCCCTCTCCATCACTCTCTCAGTAATAGTGGTTTGCTATCGCGCTCTCTCTCGCTCCCTCTCCAGCTCTGTCTCTTTCGTTTTCTCTCCCGCCTTTCCATCTCTGTCTCTTTCACGATCGCTATCGCTTTCGCTATCTTTCACTCTCTCTCTCAATCGCTGTCTCTTTCACTCTCGCTATCTCTCTCTCTCTCTCTCTCTCTCTCTCTCGCTCTCCCACACGGTAGTCGTGTTATTGTATGACGGTCCCGAAAACAATGTAACTAAAGAGGGGCTTCACTGTAACACTTTAGTATTTGAATATCAATTGGAATAAATAATTATATATATAAAATACCTCCTTTAACTTGTATCACAGAGAGTCAACATTCCGTGTTGATAATATAAAGTATCATCAGCAATACGGGTCACCATACCGTTCCCCTCCCCTCAACACAAGCCCGTTGGTGTAGAGTGAATATTCTATAACGCTTGTTATCGGGTGACCTTAAGACCAGGTGTGCAAATCTAAATAACGAAGTGGTTGTGATGATTCTAAAAAAAAAATGGAGAAAAGAGGTGTTTTCCCTTTTGTATTGTTCGTCACGGGATGTAAATATGTGGTCGGTGTTATTTGTGTCGAAGTTTTTAGTATCGCTGACATGGTGACTTAACGTCGTCGGCATCATCATCATGGGACATAAACGTTGGCGTGTTTTTGTAGTAAGATGGGTAATGTGAACGTTTTGTAAATCAGCTAACTTTTGGAAATCTAAGAGTAACTTTAAATAATGACGGTCTCAGAAAGTATGCACAGTTAAGAAAGTTGGTAGATCAAGTTATACCTTTTGTTGGTTCGGGTCGGCGCGCGGGGGACTCGGCGGGTCGTCGCGTGGGGGCTCGTCGGGTCGGCGCGGGGGTCGTCGTGTCGGCGCAGGGGTCGTCGCGGGTCGTCGTGTCGGCGCGGGGGTCGTCGCGGGTCGGCTCGGGCAACATCATCATGTGTAGTGTGCTAACATTAAATAGTGACGCTCTCTCTCTTTCACATTCACGGCAAACCAAAACAAAAATTCGTTCTATAGTTCACATATATTTATTACTACAACACATATTTGAGTTATGAAAAAAGAAAATGGACTTATTTTTAAAAAATCAATATTTAATTGGCGAGGGGTACCGGTACTTTATCACAGATTCAATCTAGTTGCTAAAATAATTGTTCTGTGACCAGAACAGGTGAGATGATTTTACTATACTCCAGAATACGGCCTTTTCAAAACTTTCACGGTCAAGTTTAAACCGGTCCCCGTCTTCCAGAGCAACAAATGAAATGATGTCAGGCGCCGCAAAACAAACCTAAGGAAAAGTCGAACTATACGCGGTAATGTAACTCTTTTTAGGATAGTTATAATGTTTAACGAAACATTCGTTAGGCTAGTTAATCTCGGTCCATTATTGGTACTTAAGTTTTAAGAATACGAAGTCTATATTTGGCTTAGAAGATGTGATGTTGATAGCTATAACTAACCTGAATGTCTGTGTTTAGAAGAAAAATTGGACTTGTAGAAATCTCTGTTAAGTCATGAAATTAACGATCGATACATATGGTGTTGCTATATCAGACTATAAATCGCCTGTAACACTAAATAACCGACGAACAAATACATACCCTGTTAATTATATTTTTTTGTCGGATCGTGTGGTTGATTGGAAGTGTTGGTGATAGTAGGGTAAATTTTCATTCCAGCGAGCGTTAACTTCCTCATAATCTAACTCCGGAGCAGAATTCTCCACACCTCTAAGCTCGGAACTTTCATTACTCTCCTCATCCTGTGAGCTCGAATTTAATATGGAAAGTGGCTGAATCGTCACCTGAGCAGAGGTTTCATTTTTGTTTACCAACACTTTCAGGGGATCTTCTTGAAGCTGCAATCTAAAGTTAACCCACAATTATTTTAGCAACTAGATTGAATCTGTGATAAAGTACCGGTACCCCTCACCATTTAAATATTGATTTTTTAAAAATAAGTCCGTTTTCTTTTTTCATAACTCAAATATGTGTTGTAGTAATAAATATATGTGAACTATAGAACGAATTTTTGTTTTGGTTTACCGTGAATGTGAAAGAGAGAGAGAGCGTCACTATTTAATGTTAGCACACTACACATGATGATGTTGCCCGAGCCGACCCGCGACGACCCCCGCGCCGACACGACGACCCGCGACGACCCCGCGCCGACCCGACGAGCCCCCACGCGACGACCCAACGAGCCCCCACGCGACGACCCGCCGAGCCCACCGCGCGCCAACCCGAACCAACAAAAGGTATAACTTGATCTACCAACTTTCTTAACTGTGCATACTTTCTGAGACCGTCATTATTTAAAGTTACTCTTAGATTTCCAAAAGTTAGCTGATTTACAAACCGTTCACATTACCCATCTTACTACAAAAACACGCCAACGGTTATGCCCCATGATGATGATGATGATGCCGACGACGTTAAGTCACCATGTCAGCGATACTAAAAACTTCGACACAAATAACACCGACCACATATTTACATCCCGTGACGAACAATACAAAAGGGAAAACACCTCTTTTCTCCACTTTTTTTAGAATCATCACAACCACTTCGTTATTTAGATTTGCACACCTGGTCACCCGATAACAAGCGTTATAGAATATTCACTCTACACCAACGGGCTTGTGTTGAGGGGAGGGGAACGGTATGGTGACCCGTATTGCTGATGATACTTTATATTATCAACACGGAATGTTGACTCTCAGGTACAGGTTAAAGGAGGTATTTTTTATATATAATTATTTACTCCATTTGATATTCAAATACTAAAGTGTTACAGCGAAGCCCCTCTTTAGTTACATTGTTTTCGGGACCGTCATACAATAACACGACTACCGTGTGGGAGAGCGAGAGAGAGAGAGCGAGAGTGAAAGAGACAGCGATTGAGAGAGAGAGTGAAAGATAGCGAAAGCGATAGCGATCGTAAAAGAGACAGAGCTGGAGAGGGAGCGAGAGAGAGAGAGAGCGCGCGATAGCGAACCACTATTACTGAGAGAGTGATGGAGAGGGAGAGCGATAGAGACAGCGCTGGCGAGGGAGAGAGATAGCGAGATCGATAGCGAGAGCGAAAGAGACTGAGATGGAAAGGGCGAGAGCGAGAGAGAGAGAGAGAGCGGGATAGCGAACGAGAGAGAGATGGCGAGAGAGATAACGAGCGAGGGCGAAAAAACCAGTGATGGAGAGTGAGAGAGATAGCGAGAGAACGAAAAAGACAGAGCTGGAGAGGGATCGAGAGAGAGAGCGATGGAGAGGGCACGAGAGATAGAGAGCGATGGAGAGGGAGAGCTATAGCGAGAGATAGAGAGAGATAGCGAGAGGGAAAGAGACAGATGGAAAGGGAGCGAGAAAGAGAGCGAGAGAGAGAGAGAGATAGCGAGAGGGAAAGAAGCAGCGATGGAGAGGGAGCGAGATAGCGAGAGCAAAAGCGACAGAGAGAGAGAGAGAGAGAGAACGAAAAAGACAGAGCTGGAGAGGGCGCGCTAAAGAGAGAGAGCGATGGAAAGATATAGCGAGAGAGAGAGATAGCGAGAGGGAAAGAAACAGAGATGGAGAGCGAGATCGCGAAAGAGACAGAGATGGAAAGGACGAGAGAGAGAGCAGCGAGGGCGAGCGAGAGACAGAGATGGAAAGGGCGAGAGAGAGAGCGAGAGAGAGGGATAGTGAGATCGATAGTGAGATGGCGAGGGCGAGAGATAGAGAGAGAGAGAGAGAACTAGCGAGAGTGACAAAGATAGTGATGGCGAGTGAGAGATAGAGACAGCGCTAGCGAGGGAGAGAGATAGCGAGATCGATAGCGAGAGCGAAAGAGACAGCTGGAGAGGGAGCGAGAGAGCGATGGCGAAGGAGAGATATAGCGAGAGATAGAGACAGCGATGGTGAGATATAGCGAGAGCGAAAGAGACAGAGATGGAAAGGGAGAGAGAGAGAGAGAGCAAACGAAAGTGACAGAGCTGGAGAGAGAGCAGCGATGGCGAGGAAGAGATATAGCGAGAGATAGAGACAGCGATGGAGAGAGAGAGATAACGAGAGCAAAAGCGACAGCGATGGAGAGGGCGAGAGAGAGAATGAAAGAGACAGAGATGGAAAGGGCGAGAGAGAGAGCGAAAGAGAGGGCTAGCGAGAGAGAGATGGCGATGGCGAGAGAGAGAGAGAACGAGCGAGAGTGAAAAATAGTGATGGAAAGGGAGAGAGAGCGAGAGAGAACGTAAAAAGACAGAGCTGGAGAGGGAGCGAGATCGATAGCGAGAGCGAGAGATGGAAAGGGCGAGAGAGAGAGAGAGAGCGGGATAGTGAACGAGAGAGAGAGATGGCGGGAGAGAGATAGCGAGAGCGAAAGAGACAGAGCTGGAGAGGGAGCGAGAGCGAGACAGCGCGAGAGATAGAGACAGAGCTGGAGAGATAGCGAGAGAGAGAGAGAGAGCGAAGGAGAGGGAGCGAGAGAGAGAAAGAGGGGGAGCGATAGCGAGTCTTTGTGTGGTATGATGATGCTGATGAGGGTGGCGCCTGATGATGATGATGCTGTTGAGGGTGGCACTTGCTGATGATGTGGCACTAAAAATGTAGAAACTAATAATCGGCTTGAAACTTTGTATGGCGTGATGCTGATGATGATAGGACATGAAGGGTACATGCTGATGATGCGGTTGAGGGTGGCACCTGATGATGATGTGTCAATAAAAATCGCTATAATAACACCTGGTATATGATGATACTACAATAACACACCCTGTGCCGACCAACCCGCAACGTCCGCGAGATAGTTGTATTTGCCTTAACAATACCCCTTCAACGTCATTGCTTTGTCAGCCTTTTTTTTTTACATGTCGCCTCCTGTTACCCACCTCACACATGCTGCTAACGATACTAATAATACACACTCGACAAATAAAGGCACCCCCTTTCCCCACCCCTATCCGGGTACCTGATGATACTAATAACACAATTTGACCAATAAAGGCACCCCCCACACGAGATAACCGGCGTGAGCGCGCAAGTTTTAGAACCGCTGACACACAAGTTTTAGAACCACTGGTGACCATAGCCAGCGAGCAATAGACACTCACCAACTTGAGATAAGCACCGAGAACGAAAAAGACAGAGCTGGAGAGGGCGCGAGAGAGAGAGTAACGATACTAATAATACACACTCGACCAATAAAGGCACCCCCTTTCCCCACCCCTATCCGGGTACCTGATGATACTAATAACACAATTTGACCAATAAAGGCACCCCCCCCACACGAGATAACCGGCGTGAGCGCGCAAGTTTTAGAACCGCTGACACACAAGTTTTAGAACCACTGGTGACCATAATTTAAACTTATATACCCACTATGGCTATATATATATATTTATTTATTTATAAATTCTTACATTTAAACTTATATACCCAATATGGCTATATATATATATATATATATATATATATATATATATATATATATATATATATTTATTTATTTATTTACTAATAAATTCTAACATTTAAACTTATATACCCACTTTGACTTGAGTTACCTTTGTTATGAAAGAGCGAGCGAGAGAGAGAGAGAGACCAGAATGCTTGTAAAAGGTTGGCCAGTGAACAACAACAAAAAATCTTTCAGAACGAGGGAAACATAGAAGAAAATTACAGACCACGCCATCTATAAAATAAAACTTTTAACTCGAAAAAAATATACCACAGCACATTTATTCTACCACATAACAAATTAATACTGAGCGATTAGCGAAGATTGGCCAAGATTGAAATACTTTCAGAACGAGGGAAACAGAAGAAAATTACAGACCACGCCATCTATAAAATAAAACTTTTAACTCGAAATAAATATTCCACACAACATTTATAATTTTTACTACGGTTTGCGCCCTATTATTATATCTCCACATCACTAGTACGATAATCAGTATCCATTTGTGTCTTGGGATGTGAACAACACGAGACCACCCGCACAACAAATAAGACCAAATATGGCGACCCAACCACAGCGTGCTGCCTAGCCGACGTCTCGAGCCAAGCCGGCGGGCGGGATCACGTGATAAGATGGCGGCCGAAACCCAAGCTGGCGGGCGGGATCACGTGATAAGATGGCGGCCGGGATTACCTTGGCGACATAACAACAACAACATTGCATCGTGCGAAATACGATGCATGTATGATGCAAAATGCAACATGCCAAAATTTGCAAAACCATGTTCAAAACCCCCTAGATCACTACTTATGTTGCAATCTATAATTGAAATTTAAACAGATTCCTGGAACCTCCGGTCAATGTGGCGGATAGGCGGCAGGAACAGTTAAATGCTGAGTCTGAAAAGTATTCCTTGTTGCAGTTTCCTCATATTTCAAGTCCAGCTTGCTGCCAGAGCTACTGAATTAACTGCTCTGTGCACATAGTGAGCTCTACGTTTCATCCATTGTGATTGTGTTTCGATATTCCGGTAGCTTTCGATGAATGATGATATCGTATGACGGGGAACAGATGGCTGTGTTCACTTTCTGTGCGGTCTCATCTTATCTTTTGGCATAGGCTGAGACTGCTATAATGAGGACTACAGCTACCTTTCTTTGTTTGGGATATGATATTCATTCCAATGATTCTACTGGTCCCATCAAGGCCAGCTCCTTGTCGCGGGAATGGGGCTTAACAGTCACCAGGGACTGAAAACCAAGACTGGCCAGGCTTTCCTACACCCGAGCAAGACCACAGTCTGCTCTCTATATATATATAGTATATATATGTAGCAAGTTTAAGTGCTGAAGACGGAGGCAACCAGCCAAAAATGCGCACTATAACAATCAGGATGTCACGCACTCACGCCAATGGGATGTATGTCTATAACTGCGAATCGATATGGCACTCGCCCTGTGATGGGCACTCAGGCAGGTGCAGTGCCGGGCCGTCAGCCTCGAAAGGACCCAACCTCTATTACTGGATGTCATTTTTAACCGGCCCTTGGAGTCATGGGACGAGAGAATAGAGCTACTGGCCAATCCAAATTAAGACCACTTAAAATAATGCACTGAAATGCTGAAGGTATCAACAGCAAAAGAAATGGGTCCAATAAAAAGATAGTTAGAAAATATCCTGAATAAAGAGCAAGTAAGCATATGCTGTTTGCTGGAAAACCATCTAAACAACGACATAGCCTTGAAGATTTAGAGGATACTAGTGTTACCAATCTGACAGAAAAAAAAACAGACAAAAGGGCGGAATATTGACGCTTGTAAAGAACAGCATCAATGCATGTCAGTTTGAAGTGTATATGGATGCGGCTGAGTATAAAATACTGCACCTCAGGACAGAAAATACAGACTTTCATTTACTTAAGTACTACTGTCCGAGCGAACACCCACTAGCATTAGATACAATTCCATTAAAAGAAAGAATAATTGTATGTGGAAACTTCAACAGCCATTCACAGAGCTGGGGCTATGAACCTATGGACAAGAGAGGTGAAGAACTTGAAAATTGGCGGGACGACAATGGGCTTAAACTGCTAAACCAGACAACAGATCCACCAACATTCTATTCCAGATCAATTCATATCACATCTACACCAGACCTTGCTTTCCATTCACCAGACCTGGACTGGCATATTACACATATTGTGGGAAAACAACTTGGAGGCAGCGACACCGACCAGTCTTTTTAGTGGTGCAAAATGAGGTCGTTAGGGAGTACTGCACTCTCTGCAGATGGAATTACAAAAAGGCAGACTGGAAAATGCATCAGATAATACACCTGTGTACTCACTAAAGATCTAAATACAGACAGAGACATTAACAAAATAGTTGATGAATTCAGTAGACTAATACTACAAGCTGCCAGTGAAACAATACCTAGAGGGGCAAGAAAACACTACAAACCATACTGGAGTAGTGAATTAGAGCAACAGCACAATGCCATGGGAACATATTGAAAACAAGCAGAAAATAACCATTGACAGGAACACCACAATAACTATCAGCATGCTAAGGCCACATTTCAAAGGGCTTAACTACAAGCCAGACGGAGAAGCTGGAAAGAGAAAACAGAGTCATTGAATCTTGAACGAGACACAAGAAAAGTGTTGAAGCTTGTGAAACAGCTGAATGATGAGGGTACAGAAAGGAACACCAAAATTACACTGAAGAAGGATGGGAAAATCCTAACAGGTAAGCAGGCAACAAATCACTTTATAGACTCCTTTGCAAATGACAATAATATTGAAATTATCCTTGAGAAACGACAAGAGACCCGTTTAAAACAACAAAATGCAAGACAAGAAGAGACCACACATGAAGTCATGGAAATACTCATTACACAACGAGAGCTAGAGCTGGCAATATACAAATTAAAAATCAAAAAGTCATCAGGCAGTGATGGAGTGTCCAATGAAGTGATTAAGAACTGCAGCTAAAGAAAACTACTGCAGATCTACAACATTTGCAGGATCACAGGTAGAATGCCACAGGCATGGTGAGAAGTAATGATACCATTACTAAAGCCAGGAAAAGATCGTTCAACAACATCCAGCTATAGACCAATCAACCTTACAAGCTGTTTGTGCAAAACAATAGAACGTATAATCAATCTCAGACTGCAGTGGTAAAACTTCACCGGAAAGTTAAAATCTCCTTGTCCCACAGCAAGCAGGCTTTAGACATTGTTAAACTGAGAAATTGGGGCGTAAATGGCAGGATGTACAAATGAGTGAAAGCATACCTGCATAAAAGGAGAGATAGAGCGCAAATGGCTCCAATTTGTTGCAAAGAGCTATGAATGCACTGAATTCATGGACAAATAGATGGTGTATCATCATCAATACAGACAAATGCAGTACAATACTTTTCACTCTCTCCCCAAAACAAAAAACATAAGCCATCTACATTAACAATGAACCTGTGAAAGAAAACATACAAGTTACGTATCTCGGAGTTACATTTGACAACAAACTAACTTGTAAACATCCGATAAATAAGGCAACCCAAAAAGCAAGGAGGAAGTTAGTTATTCTAAGAAAGCTGTGTGGAACCACGTTGGGTGAGAGTGAGAAAATATTCTGTAAAGTTTACCAACAGAGTATACGCCCACATTTAGAATATGGATCATATGCATGGTGCTCAGCATCAAACACCACACTGCAAGAGCTGGATAAATTACAAAAACAGGCACTTAGGGTCATCACAGGAGCAATGAAATCAACACCAATATTGGAGATGAAGAAATTGTGGAAGATACCAGCACTGACGGAACGGAGGGACACAAAGGTGCTGATACATGCAGAAAAAGGTTCACGCATGCCGAGACATCCAATGAAGAACCCATTCCAAAATCTTGCATTGGGACGGCTTAAAAGGAGCAGTTTTATCCACCAAGCCAAACGAATTTGTAGACAAACACCAAACATACCAAGAGTTGTTAACCCCTACTGCCTATACCAGAACAGACTACCTGGACAGAAAAATCGTGATTGTCAATACAAATACGGACATAAGTGAAAGGAATACTTGATAAACAGAAACAGAATAGTATACAGCGTAAAAGAATAACCTTCAATTTCTTGGATCATGAATACCCATAAGAACTATGGATTCGTGTGTTCACAGATGGATCAGCACAGAATGCAGTAAAGAATGGGGAACCAGGTGCATACATAGAGTACCAAAATAGCACCATGGATATGAATAAAATAGCAATAGGGAAATATTGTCACAATTACGATGCAGAAATCCAAGGAATAAAGTTGGCAATAGAAAAACTGCTGAATAGTAAAATTAGCCCACATCCTGTAGTGTTTTTGACAGATGCAGGATCAGTACTCCAGGCACTACAATCTACAAACATTGCCACATCTGCAGACCTTATTGATTGAACTCTGCAAGTACCACAGGGATGCCCTGCAGTGGATCGCATCTCACTGTGTAATACAAGGAAACGAGAAAGCGGATCAGCTGACAAAGGAAGGTGCACCAGGTACACAACCAGATGCACCGGTTAAATACTATCATAAGAAACAGATAATCAAATCAATCACAAGCCTCAAACCAGGGTGTCTTTCATAATATGAATAGATGTGAACAAGTTATCTTTATACGCCTGAGAACAGGACAAAATCGACTCCACAGTCACATGTATACACAATTCAAGATCGACACTTCATTTACATGTACATGTGAGTAGTATAGCAGGGTCCATTTATTTATATTTTTGCCCCTAAATTAACAAAGATATATAGTAGGCGCGCGGCGCACCTAATGTACTCTAGGCGCAGGGGGAGTTAACCATGACCGCTCGTGTCGGCGACCCCGGAAGTGACCTGTTTATGTCTGGTGTGTGCTGACTTTAGAGTTCTTGATGTACTGGATCGATAGTTTAGTAGATTATACATCAATGAAAAACAATAGCATAAATATAAAACAGAAATCAAAAGATATATTGTATTCTTTTATTATCTCGATAAATATATAACAAACGGTGGATATTATACAACATTCCAAAAATATTTAGTACACTGAGTAAATATATAGTAAGGGGTTAAGGCAAAGAAATGCAAATGAATGCATAAAAATGCGAAGCTGCAGTAAAGCTGAATTCGAGGAAAAATTGAAAAAAAAAAAAAATGGTATGTTAGAAGCTTTACGTGATTAATAGACGACACAGATTCGAACGACGTTTCGGCTCAATAGGCCTTCAGCAGGAACAAACAAACAACATACACACACAGATATGTGAATAAATAAAACTAATCCTACATAGCTAACTAGTAATGAAACATCAAAAACAAAAATAATCGAAATATGTTGACTTCCCTGTGTGTCGTGGACAGTGGTCGGGCTATGAAAGGAATTTCTCACGGGTGTAGCTGTAATTTATACCCTGTGGTCAGAGGTGAAGGGTTCTAAAAATACACGAGTGGGGGGAACGCTATCTAGGTACGTCGACTACAAAGGCACAGGCAATATCTGAAAGTATCTAAGGGCCCATAAATACATGTATACACACACACAGATGCGTGTATACATATGTACACGTGCAAGAAGAAGTGCACATACTAATACATATCAACATACACATACATGTACACACACATACATGTGTATGCATACAAGCAAGAGCACATATACATGCATGTATATGCGTATACACATATATACCAATACCCGTGCCTATGGACACATACATGCATGTGCACGTCCATACGGGGACAATCGTATGTGTGGAAGGGTTCAAACCGGGGTCAGTGTGCAAACTCGAAGGAGAAAGAATAGAACAGTGGAATGACAGGTATTCAAAAGGCGGAAAGAGTGAGATGTATGAGGGTGTGGTGCAATAAAAAC
Organism: Megaustenia siamemsis; assembly: GCA_032433765.1. Lineage (NCBI taxonomy): Eukaryota > Metazoa > Mollusca > Gastropoda > Stylommatophora > Ariophantidae > Megaustenia > Megaustenia siamemsis. The sequence continues at coordinate 35,817,310 of JAVIAB010000041.1, read as the reverse complement.
ATATGAGGGCTAAGTAGCGCAGAAAAAAGGTATATAGGAGAACACCGAAGTGCCTCAACGGGGACCAGTGGAGAAGAACTAAGAATAGCGTGGCATAGTAGATAGACTAAAGAGCCACCCCATGGGTGGTAGAGAGGGCTATGCAAGAGGGATGGAGCAGCCGAAAGGAAACTATGTGTATGAGTGTGATACATTCATGCCTCGTGGGGTCAGCGAACCATACTGGACTATGAGGCGATTTTCCAAAGTATAGCGGCTGCGGTCGCCAGAGTGACAGAGGACAATACCAGTGACACGGATGTCGTCTTTGCCCTTGTGATCTGGGGAGTTGAAATGGGAAGACACTGGAGTGCCAGTATTCTGTTGGACATCACGTAGATGTCCCACCCCCCGACCTCCACCTCTCACATGATGAGAGGTCTGTTCTCTCTAAAGGTTTAAAATTTATCCCGCGTCGTCCTTCCAGTGACCACTACAATCTTTGCAAGGACGTCCATGATTTCCATAGACGTATGCGCTTGAAGCACCGTTTCTCTGACACTACTGCTACTTCTTCCTCACCCACCCCTGTAGATGAGTTCTCTCGCTTCCACTCTCGCAAATCAGATTGGACCCCTCAACCCGGCGCATCACAGGCCTTGGATCACTACATTAATGTCACCTCACGTGAGATACAACAACTGTGCCCTAGAAAACTTCACCGCTCTAATCTATCTGCCTCTGAGCTTCGGGCCCTTTCAAATCTACGCCGCCGGGAGGACATTGTTATCAAACCGGCAGACAAGGGGGAGCGGTGGTAGTTTGGCGCAAAGACTTATATATTTCTGAGGGCAACAAACAGCTATCCAATACCACTTTTTATAAACCCCGCCCTGACGACGCCACTGTCCTCTACAATAAGCAGGTCAAATCTACCATCAAGGAACTGATCCGAACCAACCGGCTCCCTCCTAGCGCGTCCCGCCTCATTATTCATAATAGTGGTCTTGGGAAACCATCTTTCTACATGCTCCCCAAAATTCACAAAATCGACAATCCAGGACGCCCCATCGTGTCAGCGTGTGCTTGCCCGACTGAACACATATCTGACTATCTAGACAGTGTCTTCCAGCCTATGGTCGTTAGTCTTCCCTCATATGTCAAGGACACTAACCATGCATTGAGTATCTTCTCTTCCATCTCTCTCTCCCGAGGTCGCTCATACCGACTTTTTACCCTTGATGTTTGCTCTCTCTACACCTCTATTCCTCACTCCGACTGCCTCCTGGCTCTACGTTTCTTTCTTGACCAGAGACAACACCCCTCTGTTGATACTGCAACTCTTCTCCGCCTCACTGAGCTTGTACTCAACCTCAACACCTTTGAGTTTAATGGTAACTTCTATGACCAGGTCAGTGGAGTAGCCATGGGCACCAAGATGGGCCCTAGCTATGCTTGCCTATTCATGGGTTACCTGGAGTACCAAATTCTCAATTCTTATCAAGGTCCTCTTCCTATCATATACCTTCGGTACATTGATGACTGCTTCGGACTCACCGATCTACCTGAGGATGGCCTCTCCAGGTTTATCGACTATATTGGTAGCTATCACAAAGCTATCAAGATCACATCTTGTATATCCACTTCCTCTGTCACCTTCCTAGATCTTATTGTTTCTTTGGGTACTTCTGGCCTCCACACCTCGGTTTTCTATAAACCCACAGACGCCCACTGCTACCTTCTCTATACTTCATCCCATTCACCTTCTTGTCGCGACTCTATTCCATTCTCACAGTTATTGCGTCTCGGTCGCATCTGCCAGGATGACCAAGATTTCCTCCGACAGGCTCACCTCATGTTAGGTTTCTTCAGCCGCCGGCTTTATCCAGACTCGATCCTCCAGTCTGCCCTCAAGCGGGTCCTCCTTATCTCTCGTCCCGAGGCACTCACCCCTTCCAACCGCCCCCCCCCTTCTGAGAGAACTATACTCACCCTCACATATCATCCTCACAACTTAGCAGCTGTGAGAATACTCAACCGCTACCGTTCCATTCTCCTCTCTGATCCCACTGCCCGTCTACTTTTTAGTGATCCCCCGATGATCGCCTTCAAGCGCGACAGGAATTTGGGAGACATTCTGGTTAGGAGCCGTCTCCCTCGCTCCTACCCTCAACACTTCGATACGGCCCCTTGTGGTCGTAACTGTATCACCTGTGCCTATGTGCTCCCTACTGACTCGGTCTTATTCCCCAATGGACGGTTCGAGATCAAGCATGGCTTCACATGTGTGTCCCGCAACATCATTTATGCCATTATATGCCAACGATGCCACATGACCTATATAGGCGAGTCTGGTAGAAGATTAGCGGAAAGATTTTGTGAACATCTACGTGATGTCCAACAGAATACTGGCACTCCAGTGTCTTCCCATTTCAACTCCCCAGATCACAAGGGCAAAGACGACATCCGTGTCACTGGTATTGTCCTCTGTCACTCTGGCGACCGCAGCCGCTATACTTTGGAAAATCGCCTCATAGTCCAGTATGGTTCGCTGACCCCACGAGGCATGAATGTATCACACTCATACACATAGTTTCCTTTCGGCTGCTCCTTCCCTCTTGCATAGCCCTCTCTACCACCCATGGGGTGGCTCTTTAGTCTATCTACTATGCCACGCTATTCTTAGTTCTTCTCCACTGGTCCCCGTTGAGGCACTTTGGTGTTCTCCTATATACCTTTTTTCTGTGCTACTTAGCCCTCATATGTTTTTATTGCACCACACCCTCATACATCTCACTCTTTCCGCCTTTTGAATACCTGTCATTCCACTGTTCTATTCTTTCTCCTTCGAGTTTGCACACTGACCCCGGTTTGAACCCTTCCACACATACGATTGTCCCCGTATGGACGTGCACATGCATGTATGTGTCCATAGGCACGGGTATTGGTATATATGTGTATACGCATATACATGCATGTGATTTATATTCGAGCTATGGACTAAGCAATGTTTACATTGAACAACAGGATATATTTTATTGCTGCGAGTTGGCAGATTTTTGAAAATGTTTTCAAGGGTTTGAACATAAATGTTTGTTCACAGTTCGTTAACCTTCGCTGTAGATAAAGTCGTTAATTGGATGGCTTCGTTTCAGACATTTGTGACGTTGGTAGCTAAGGACCTAACTTGTGCAAACGGATGGCATTGGCAAGGATCATTTTGAATCTATGAAGTGGGCTCATTGTGTGTTTAACTCAAAAGCATATGTGCTTTTTAACCAAAGACCTTGTTTTGGGGACTCAATGAAGATATCCCCGATGGAAGATTAAGTTGTACTATTAGTCCCATAAATGATTCTCTTCCAGAGGTTTATGATGTAAACAAAGCAGTTTTGTCATTGCAAGTGAATAATGTCCACACCTATAATTGGTCAGGATTGTGTAGCAGCAGCAGCTTTATAGCGAACACAGAAAACATCATAGGATTGTGCTGTTCTGAAACAGCTATGCCATGCTATCCTAGAATTGCCTTTAATGGGATTACTGTGATCACAAACCACTCTCCATGTGTGTGCCACATATTTACACCCCAGAAAGAAATACTGAATATAACAACATCATGTGCCGTCTGTGATATTAATGGCCACAGACCAGGAGCCTCCAGTATGATTGATACAACTGTTGCACCAAGCATTTCATCAGCAGAGCCGTATCTATGGAATGTTAATCTGACATTGTTCTTGAATGATGTCCAAGTTAATGAGACATCAGAATCGTGTGGCGGCAGCTACAAGAAGGGAGCGGAGAACATCAAGTTCTGCTACTATAAAGGATACTTGCCTTGCTATCCCAGAATTGCCTTAAATGGGATCACTGTAGTTGAAAACTTCTCCTCTTGTGTAAACTACACATTCACATCTAAGAGTGAATCAGTGAAGGTCACAAAATCATATTCTCTCTGTGGTTTTACTAACTACAGGTCATGTGGCTTCTGTTGGATTGGAAATGATAACTTACCACCACTGTGTGTCTATATGTTTGGAATTGGAGTCATCAATGACGGCCTAACATCATCAAGCGCTATGACGATCATCATTTTCGGGAGGACGTGAACTCCCATGGTATATGGTGGATAGGCGGCAGGAACCATTGAAGGCTATGTCTGAAAAGTGTTCCTTCTTGCAGTTTCCTCATATTCCAAGTCCGGCTTGTTGCAGGAGCTACTGAGTTAAGTGCTCTGTGCACACCGTGAGCTGTGTGTCTCATCCGTTTTGATCCTGCTTCGATATCCCGCTTGTTTACGATGAATGATTATATCGTATGACAGGGAACAGTTGGCTGTGTTCACTTTCTGCGCGGTTTCGCCTTATGTCTTTTGGCGTGTGCTGAGACTGCTACGATGGGGACTACAGTTACCTTTCTTTGTTTGGGAGATGAATTAGTAATTCGGATGATTCCACTGGCACGGGCGGTTGAGCAATTATGGATTTTAATTCGTTTGCTGTGATACCGAGGCCTTCCATAACCAATAACCAATAAATGCATGTATATGTGCTCTTGCTTGTATGCATACACATGTATGTGTGTGTACATGTATGTGTATGTTGATATGTATTAGTATGTGCACTTCTTCTTGCACGTGTACATATGTATACACGCATCTGTGTGTGTGTATACATGTATTTATGGGCCCTTAGATACTTTCAGATATTGCCTGTGCCTTTGTAGTCGACGTACCTAGATAGCGTTCCCCCCACTCGTGTATTTTTAGAACCCTTCACCTCTGACCACAGGGTATAAATTACAGCTACACCCGTGAGAAATTCCTTTCATAGCCTGACCACTGTCCACGACACACAGGGAAGTCAACATATTTCGATTATTTTTGTTTTTGATGTTTCATTACTAGTTAGCTATGTAGGATTAGTTTTATTTATTCACATATCTGTGTGTGTATGTTGTTTGTTTGTTCCTGCTGAAGGCCTATTGAGCCGAAACGTCGTTCGAATCTGTGTCGTCTATTAATCACGTAAAGCTTCTAACATACCATTTTTTATTTTTTTTTTCAATTTTTCATTAAATATATAGTACAAGTATAACATTTATTTATAGCTATGTAGTTGGGTGTATGCTTAGCTCTATGGCATAAATGAATCATAAGGGGTGAAACAGTTAGATATTCCTGGTTAGCCTAAGCTGGTAGTGTAAAGGGTTAAATATCTAACATGATGGGTGTATGCAGGTTGTCTAGTGTCGTGACGGGTGTATGGAGGTCGTCTAGTGTGTCATGACGGGTCTATGAAGGTCGCCTAGTGGTGTGTCATGATGGGTGTATGGAGGTCGATTAGTGTGTCATGATGGCTGTATGCCGGTTGTCTAGTATGTCGTGATGGGAGTATGGCTTCGTTTAGTGTCATGCTGGTTGTATGGAGGTCAACTAGTGTGTCGTGAGGATTGTATGGAGGTCATCTAGTGTGTAATGATGGGTGTATGGAGGTCGTCTACTGAGACATGAGGATGCCTCGTGTGTCATGAGGGTTGCATGTCAGTTGTCTAGTGTGTCGTGACGGCTGAATATCGATTGTCGAGTGTGGTATGATGGTTGTATGGAGGTCGTCTAGTGTGTCGTGACAAGTGTATGGAGGTCGTCTAGTCTGTCGTGACGGGTGTATGCAGGTCGTCTAGTGCGTTATGGTGGTTGTATGGAGGTCGTCTAGTGTGTCGTGAGGGGAGAATGGTGGTCGTCTATGGAGTTATGATTGTTGAATGGATGTCGTCTAGTGCGTCATGATGGTTGTTTGTACGTTCTTGAGTTGTCGTGATGGCTGTATGTAGATTGTCGAGTGTGTCGTGATGGTTGTATGGCGGTTGTCTAGTATGTCGAGATGGATGTATGGAGGTCATCTAGTATAGTGATAGGTGTATGTAGGTAGTCTAGTGTGTCGTGACGGGTGTATAGAGGTCGTCTAGTGTGTCGTGACAGGTGTATACAGGTCCTCTAGTGTGTCGTGATGGGTGTATGGAGGTCGCCTCGTGTGTCATGAGGGTTGTATGTCGGTTGTCTAGTCTGGCGTGACGGCTGTATATCGGTTGTCGAGTGTGGTATGATGGCTGTATGTACGTTGTCGAGTATGTCGTGATACTTGTATGAAGGTCGTCTAGTGTGTTGTGGCAGGTGTATGGAGAGTCGTCTAATGTGGCATGAACGCTGTATGAAGGCTGTCAAGTGTGTCATGAGCGCTGTCTCTAGGTAGGTTTTCTAGTGTGTCGTGGTGATTGTATGTAGGTTGTCTATTCGTGATTGGTGTATGGAGGTCGTCTAGTGTTTCATGAGGGGTGTATAGTGGTCGTCTAGTGTGTCTTCAGAGCTGTATGGAGGTCGTCTAGTGTGGCATTAATGGCTGTATGTAGGTTGTCTAGCATGCTATGATGGGTGTATGTAGGTTGTTGAGTGTGGTATGAGAGCTGTATGGAGGGTTTCTGGTGTGTCATAAGGGTTGTATGGAGTTCGTCTTGTGTGTGTCGTGATGGGTGTATGGAGGTCGCCTAGTGTGGTATGATGTTTGTATGAAGGTCGTCTAGTGTGTTATGATGGCTGTTGGGGGTTGTCGAGTTTGGTATGAGGGCTGTATGAAGGGTTTCTGGTGTGTCGTGATGGCTGTATGTATGTTGTCTAGTGTGTATTGAGGGCTGTAGGTAGGTTGTCTCGTGTGTCGTGATGGCTGTTATGAGGTCGTCCAGTGTATCATGATGGATGTATGTAGGTTGTCGAGTGTGGTATAAGGGCTGTATGAAGGGTTTCTGGTGTGTCATAAGGGCTGTATCGAGGTCGTCTTTTGTGTCATGATGGTTGTATATAGGTTGTCTAGTGTCATGATGGTTGTATAGGGTGTCTCTTTAATGACTGTGCAATTTTTTGTTGTTGAAATAATTACGCACCTAAATTTTATCTATGTATGACGTAATAGTTCAAGCACCATTTACGTGTTCATTTAAACATCACTGCTACATGATAGATCTGGCTTACAATGGTGTTAACACAACTTTATTGTGTTAATACCAACATTACCCATTATAGCTCGCCGATAGCAGTCAAGTATATTTGAATAATACCATTTATTTTACAATTTGTGTGACGTGACGTTTTTTTCTTCCGAGAGTATAAATTCACTGCACTGCGACTTTAGAAACACCCTGTATGTAGGTTGTGTCTAGTGTGAAGTGACGGGTGTATGGAGGTCGTCTAGTGTGTCGTGATGGGTGTATGGAGGTCGTCTAGTGTGTTATGATAGGTGTATGTAGGTTGTCGAGTGTGGTATGAGGGCTGTATGAAGGGTTTCTGGTGTGTCATGAGGGCTATATGGAGGTCGTCTAGTGTATCGTGGTGGATGTATGTAGGTTGTCGAGTGTGGTATAAGGGCTGTAAGAAGGGTTTCTGGTTTGTCATAAGGGCTGTATGGAGGTCGTCTTGTGGTGTGTCGTGACGGGTGTTTGGTGGTCGCCTAATGAGGTATGATGGTTGTATGGAGGTCGTCTAATGTGTTATGATGGGTGTATGTTGGTTGTCGAGTGTGGTATGAGGGCTGTGTAAAGGGTTTCTGGTGTGTCATAAGGGCTGTATGGAGGTCGTCTTGTGTGTTGTGATGGGTGTATGGAGGTCGCCTAGTGTGGTATGATGGTTGTATGGAGGTCGTCTAGTGTGTTATGATGGGTGTATGTACGTTGTCTAGTGTATCGTGTTGGTCTCATGAGGGCTGTATGCAGGCTGTTTAGTGTGTTTTGATGAATGTATGCCGGTTGTCTAGTGTCATGATGGTTGTATGTAGGTTGTGTCTAGTGTGTCGTGACGGGTGTATGGAGGTCGTCTAGTGTGTCATTTTTTTAAAGGATATGCCGAAGAAACTGTTAAATTATAGTAAATTTACACTCTAGGCATACCCCAAACGTTATTTTAGACATCTCCATTGCAAAAATTTTCATAAAAATCACTTTTCAATTGTAAACCCCTTGTCCATTTTTGAGGGCTACGCCCATGAAATCGATAAAAATTGTAAATTTGCACTCTAGGTTTATCCCAAACTTTATAGTAAATATTCTCATAACATAAAATTTGCTTAAAAACCACTTTTATGATTTTACCCCCTGACCATATTTGGATGGTTACACCCATGAAATAGATAAAAATCGTAAATTTACACTCTAGGCTTACCCCAAACTTTATTTTAGACATCACCATAATAAAAATTTACTTAAAAGTAACTTTTATGATTGTTATCCACTGACAATTTTTTAGGGATACGCCCATGAAACTGTTAAACAAATTATATTTACACTCTAGGCTTACCCCAAACGTTCTTTCAGACATTACCATAGCAAAAATTTGCATTAAAAACACTTTTATGATTTCACCCCACTAACCATTTTTGAGGTGAAATAAAATCGATAAAAAATTATCTCTCTCTCTCTCTCTCTCTCTCTCTCTCTCTGTGTGTCTGCGATCAGGACTCAATCAGAGTAGGATTCCAGACTCTCACATGAAGTCAGCTGTCAGGTTAAGTATGTTGATCGCCCCCACAGACAGGACATCACAATTAGTCTGCCAGATCAACTCTGATTGAACACCCGTTAAAACGTTGCACTGTGTTCTGCGCCAGTGGCCCAGTGCATCCGATTTCAGCCAGCATTTTATTCAGGTTAACATTTCTTATCATTTGATTGTCCCCAATCTTCCTGCAAGGCAGCAGATGATCTTTTCTGTAGGGGGATTCTGTCATTAGATGGTCGGCCCTCCCAGGTTTACGAGCACCATCTGCCCGAGTCACTAGATGTGACTAACACAGACATGCACACACAAAGATATGAGATGTGACCAACACAGACATGCACACAGCGATACGAGGCATGACTAACACTGATACACATCAAGATATATGACACATGACTAACATAGACATGCGCATAAAGATATGAGATATGACTGACATAGACATGCACACACAAAGATATGACACATGCCTAACATAGACATGCACACAAATATATGAGATATGACTAGCATAGACATGCACACACAAAGATATGAGATGTGACTAACATAGCCATGCACACACAAGGATATGAGATGTGGCATACACAGATATGAACACACACAGATATGAGATATGACTAACATAAACATGCACACAAAGATATGAGATATCTAACCCAAACATGCACACACAAAGATATGACTAACACAGATACACACTAAGATATGAGATATAACTAAACACATACACACATAAAGATATGAGACATGATTAACACGGACACACCAAGATATGAGATATGACTAACATGACACACACCAAGATATGAGCCATGACAAGCACACACACACACACACACACACACAAGCTAAGATATGAGCCATGGCTATCACAGAAACACATCAAGATATAAGCCATAGCTTCACAAAAATACAGCAAGAAATGAACCATGTCCAGCACAGAAACACATTAAGGTATCCATATGATTCGGTTTCTTGTAGTACTCTTCTTAACGTGGGAATCATCGACATACGAGACGCAATCCCCGATGAAATGTTCACAGGTTTCGTTCAAACAGTTGTCCGGAGATTTGAGAGTGCAGTCTGACCCGTAGAACGTTCAATTGCATGTATAGTTCCCGGTTGACTGTTCACAGGTGTTGTTGAAACAGTTGTCCGGACATTTGAGAGTGCAGTCTGATCCATAGTACGTTTCCTTTCACGTACATTCTGTACTTTCCGGGTCACATATGATGTCACAGCCATCAGAACACGTATGTTTGCACTGTAGCCCAAAATTACCATCGGGACAAGTGTCACTACAGGTGTAGCCAGGACATTTACATTGTAGGAATTTTCCGGATTTTCCCTCACAGAAAGGACAGACACTAAGACAAGACCCGGAGCAGTCGTGTTCATAGATCCCATGTGAACAGTTGCCGTGACACGTACCGATGATGACGTTTTAGCCTTTGCAGCACCCACTGCACACTGCACAAAACGACCCAGAATGCCCGTCCAGACAATAGGTGTATGTAAATGTTTGCACCTCACTCACCGTCAGTGCACTGTCGGCCTGCGAAATGGTCGGTGAGAACTCAATCTTAATGCGTGCCATTGTCGCTTGTGTGGTGACTACAATAATGTTCACAGAAATGTTTGGCTATGATATATCATTGTACTAAAACACTACACCGCCACTTTCAGAGAAAGCCTGTAGGGTGGCATTCTTTACCCGAATCATAGTGCTAGCTCGATGATAAATTCTAATCGTGTGTGTCTTCTAGGGCGTGGCATAGTTCAGATACCAGTAAACAGAATTGGTTCCACTTCTCAATTGTGTGTGTGTGCAGTCATTGTCATAGAGATTGGTCTTTGTTTTGCCATTAACTGCGGCCTCTGGTCCACATCCGTCTCCTGTATAATAAGCATTAAATGTGTCGGTCTGGTTTGTGTTCTGATTGAGAGCCACATTCCGATCCCCGCCAATGTAGATAGAGCAGATATTTGCAACTATCGCCCCTTCAATCCGTAACTTGTTGATGAAACCAGCCCCAGAGCAAAAAGACATCAATCTCGTGCGAACTAGCTACAAACCGTGATTCATTGTTACATGAGACAGAACCATTTAGTTTTATCGTGAAACTGTCCGGAAGTGTTAAGTCATTCACATAAATCCTAAACCAGGAGAACGGCAAAGATTGATTGAGAGTTGCCTCAACTGATGTAGAATCTGTGTCCGGATTACATGTGGTGTAGTTGTTATCAAACAGGAAAGTAGGTTCAGATTTTTGGGCGCATTTGTAAACGAGATCCAAGTACTGACACTGGGGTCCGAAATATTCGTGCTGATAACTGTCATTGTTTGGGCATGTCCCTGTAGTTTTGTCACAAACTGAGTCATTATAGCAGTGACATTGTAACGTACAATTCGCCCCAAACCAACCGGCTGCACATATTAGGTCATTAACTTCCAAGGTCGCGAACGAAGCCAGCAGAATAAAGACTCGATCTACAGCGGTGGTTAACGAACTGTGTACAAACATTTATTATCAAACCCGTGGTTACTTTTCTAAAAATCCGCCAATTCGCTGGGATAACAGATGGCGTGATGTTCAAAGTCAACATCGTTTACACCATGGCTTGGACGCGAACAAGCTTCCATCTTGGTGAGTCCCATGACCTCTCCATCGATAAAAAATAAAAATATTTAAAAAATTGAAATTCAACCTATTGGCATAGGCAATATATTGGCATACCTCAAACTTTATTTTTGACACGCCCATGTATCAAATTTGCCTAAAAAATCAACTAAAAATTAGTAGTGTATTTCCAGTGATAGAAGCAGCAAATCTCGTTTAGACGCCGATTATTCCTTATATAAATAGTCTAGATGCAGATTTTCTGATCGGGCCGTTTTTTTTCTCTATATAAGAGTCTACCCGCAAATTTTCACTGGATATACACTACAAATTTTTAGTTGATTTTTTAAGGCAAATTTGATACATGGGCGTGTCAAAAGTAAAGTTTGAATTATGTCAATAGATTAAATTTCAATTTTTTTTTTCGATTTCATGGGCGTATACCTCAAAAATGGTTAGGAGGGTAACAATCATAAAAGTGGTTTTTAAGTAAATTTTTGTTATGGTGTTGTCTAAAATAACGTTTGGGGTAAGCCTAGAGTGTAAATTTACTATTTTTATCTATTTCATGGGCGTAGCCATAAAAAATAGTCAGGGCTAAAAACATAAAAGTGTTTTTAAGTAATTTTTTTATTATGGGGATTTTAATTTTAATGTTTGGGGTAAGCCTAGAGTGCAAATTTACTATTTTTATCGATTTCATGGGCGTAGCACTCAAAAATGGACAAGGGGGTAACAATTTTAAAAGTGATTTTAAAGCAAACTTTTGGGGATGTTTAAAATAACGTTTGGGGTATGCCTAGAGTGTAAATTTACTATTATTTAACAGTTTCTTCGGCATATCCATTAAAAAAACGACACACTAGACAACCTACATACAACCAATATGCCACACTAGGCGACCTCCATACACCCATCACGACACACTAAACGAAATCCATACACCCGTCACGACACACTAGACACAACCTACATACAACCATCATGACACTAGACAACCGGCATAAATTCATCAAGAAACTGCCTGCATAGAGCCCTCATGAGACCAACACGATACACTAGACAACGTACATATACCCATCATAACACACTAGACGACCTCCATATAAGCATCATACCACACTAGGCGACCTCCATACACCCATCACAACACACAAGACGACCTCCATACAGCCCTTATGACACACCAGAAACCCTTCATACAACTCTCATACCACACTCGACAACCTACATACATCCACCACGATACACTAGACGACCTCCATACAGCCCTCATGACACACCAGTAACCCTTCGTACAGCCCTCATACCACACTCGACAACCTACATACACCCATCATAACACACTAGATGACCTCCATACAACCATCATACCACACTAGGCGACCTCCATACACCCATCACGACACACTAGACGACCTCCATACACCCGTCACAATGTAGAAGAGAATTGCGCACTAAAGGATGTAGAGGCAGAATTGGTGCAGTACAGTACGCAGAAAAAGAAAAGTGACGTGAAAAAGAGGATGACGTAGTTGGCTGGACGGTTAGAAGAATATAGTGCAGTTGGATATCGGCGGCCGCAGAGAGCAGTTGGACAGATGAGAGCAATGGAAAGCACTAGCGACAGTTGAAGACTATGAGCAGAGAGCAATAGAGATGGAAACCCAAGGAGATAGCTTGCGTTAAAAGGTGGAACAAGCAGAGAGCGGCTGGACGGTTAGAAGCAGAATATAGTTCAGTTGGAGATCGGCAGCCGCAGAGAGCAGTTGGACAGTTGAGAGCAATGGAAAGCACCAACTACAGTTGAAGACTATGAGCAAAGAGCAATAGAAATGGAAGCCCAAGGAGATAGCTTGCGTTAAAAGGTGAAACAAGCAGAGAGCAGCTGGACGGTTAGAAGCAGAATATAGTTCAGTTGGAGATTGGTGCCAGAAGAGAGGTCCAACCAGCCGATGAGCATAATATAGTCGACAACAGCAACCGACAATTAGGAAAATGGACTAATAGCAGTAACGGAACCGGCAACAGCAAAAAATAGAGTAGGGAGGGCCGTTCAATGGGGAACGGTCCAAAATAAGATAATGCCGAGCGCAATTAAGAACATTAGAATAGAATATATTAGAGAGTGACATTTGAGGAGAATGGATAGATGAACTACAATTGTCATGTCAAGATGTATGGTTCCTGTGAGATATTTCAGTAAAACTGCACAGATGATATGTTCATTGAATATAATTTATGTAACTCGTAATTGTCAAGATGTATGAAAATGTAACAACCGACAAGGGAAATAAAGGCGGCCGATCAGAGAACATCTTGTGTTGTTATGTGTGTGATGGAATAGATAAATAATTCACGCACCCAGATAAGAAGAAAAGAGAAAACACGCACAACCACAAAGAAGGTACGACACACTAGACACAACATACATACGACCATCATGACATTAGACAACCGGTATACAACCATCATGACACACAAGACGACCTCGATACAGCCCTTATGACACACCAGAAAGCCTTCATACAGCCCTTATACCACACTCGACAACCTACATACATCCACTATGACACACTAGACAACCTACATATATCCATCATGATACACTGGACGACCTCATAACAGCCATCACACACACTAGACAACCTACCTACAGCCCTCAAGACACACAAGACAACATACATACAGCCATCCCGACACACCAGAAACCCTTCATACAGCCCTCATAACACACTCAACAACCTACATACACCCATCATAACACACTAGATGACCTCCACACAGCGTTCATGCCACATTAGACGACCTCCATACACCTATCACGACACAGTAGACGACCTCCATACACCCATCACGACACACTAGACAGCCTCCATACACCCATCAAGACATACTAGACAACCTCCATACACCTATCACGACACACTAGACAGCCTCCATACACCCATCAAGACATACTAGACAACCAACATACAGCTATCTTGCCACATTAGACGACCTTCATACAGCCATCATGACACACTAGACGACCTCTATACACCCGTCACGACACACTAGACGACCTACATACACCTATCACTATACTAGACGATCTCCATACACCCATCATGACATACTAGACAACCGCCATACAATCATCACGACTCACTCGATAACCTACACACAGCCATCACGACACACTCGAGATCTATATTGTGTTTATTATATAATTCTAAAGTGCCGTGATGCGAGGATTAACAGAATTCTCATGCCATTTTCAATGAGACAACATATTAACGACCGTATCATTTATCGTTTGCTGACTCAGTGGATATATCGGCATCGTGGGGCAAACTTCACCTGACTCATCCTAAACGGCGGTCTTTTCCACATGTCTCAACACGTCTAATAATGTATTGCGTTAGTTACTATAAATAGACGGTCCACGACCCCGCCATTACAGCGTGGTGTAAAGGATTCTCGATCCCTATCCATGTACACACAGAAAACCAGAGCCTGTTACCGAGTGGTGTGTTTTTGAAAATGGAGTCGTGTCGTCTGGATATGCCAGCTTCATTTGATATTTGTAATCAACGTATTTTCATGTCCACTGTCAAAGGATGGTGTTAAGGCAGTCTCAGTTTGTGTTTTTCGTAACAGACCATGGATAAACATAAAGACATATCACGGTGAAAGTCATCTAAAGTTTCCTACAAGTACTGGCATAGCACTCTCTCTCGAGAGAGGAATTCATCACGTTAGTTGAGATGATATATCATCAGCTTATGAAACCTTAAGTACACTACACCTCGTGGTAACCAACCGAAAGATCCTAAAGTTATGAATCTTGATGCCCCGGGTGATCTAAATTCAACCAATTACCCATTCTCTCTTTGGCCCCGTTTTGCCCGCCGGGGTCAGGGCGGGCCCCGGTGGCGGCAGGTCGGACTACGGTAGCCACCTCCAGAAACCAGATTAATTCATATATTTCTTTGTAATGAACCAGGTTAATTCTTTTAAAGCTCACTCCGATTTACGTATCATTTTTGCAATGTAAAACTACTGATGTGTTAAAGTTTGACTTGTCAAGTGAGATGAGATTATTTCTGGACAAGTGGACAACAGCTATTCTCCCTCACCAATCTTATGTCGTCATATATACAACATTCGCTGATGAATTGTTGAAAGAGCAAAGTAGCAAACTTGTCTTGAATAGGTTGACTTATAATAAAGTTTTTTTGTTTTTTTTTTTAGCCAGAGAGGTAGGGAAACTACAAGGACTAATTGCCTGTTTCTATTTAAAATATAATAATGAAATAGAATTGGATAAATATAATATCCATTTGATAACTGTTGCACCTGAACATCATCATCATCACAATCCATCCAAATCTATCTGTCTATCTATCGTGCTTTCGAGTGGAAGATGGCACATAGGGAAGAAATACTAGACGTTCTGTGTCAGACGGTATTTGTTATGAAGTGTCAGGCCATACCCAAGTTCTGCATTTTATCTCGCCATACGTCTCAGTAATGGAGCTGATGCCTGCTGTTGTTGATTCTCGCTTCAGTGTTCTTTTTTGTGTTCCACTAGATCGGCCTCTTTATTTTACCGCCTTGCTCCCTTTGCTTGCTCTGAGATTCTCTTGTACCTTCTCATCACATGACCAACATTTGATCACCTTCTTCTCTTGATCATAGTTGATATTTTGTATGATTTGCCATTTCTTATTTCTGTACAAATCTTGAATTCGTTCCATATTGTGCGAAGTATTTTCCTCAGGTATTTGTTGTCAAATGCATCCAGTTTTTTTATATATTTCATTTTAGCTCTCGTATGCATTTATCCAGCACATATGGGTGGATAATACCTTTGATTATAGAACGTCATATGCCTTGTACAATTTTCTCATTTAATGGGATGATAATATGACAGATAAAGTTCTGGTAAACCTATTTGTAGGGAAAAAAGCTGTTGAGAAATTTTGTGCAAAGTTTCTTCAATGCCTCTGAATGTTTCTTTTTTCTTCGCAATCTAATCTGCATGTGCGAATCATTAATAAAATTAGCATACATCCTGACAATGCAGGTTGTTATTTTTGAGTTATACATGTTGAGAAGCTTCGGTAAAAGTGGTAAAACTTGTTGCTTACCTGGATATAAGCATAGAGATCCTAATATCCATGACCCTCAAACATAATGCCTGTTCTTTCTAATGCTTCCCTGTCATAAGCCATGAACTGGTTTCAAAGGTGACTAATGTAAGATAAAGACTTTTACAGTCAACTCTTTATTTTCATCTGCGGGTCACTGGCCACAGGAACTGATTGTCCTTGGATTCAAATTTTATTAAATACGCTATGCACCTCAACAATTACACCATCACATGCACGACTGATTTACAGATATCCATAATTGACAAATACAAAAAACAAAGCAATGAAATAATGTTTTTCGTTTGTATTAAATATAATATAAATAAACTGTTCTAAAATATCCAGATTATAGAAAAACAATTAAAATGCCACAGAGCTTAAATTACTAAAGAAAAACTTCAACTGAACCAGTATGGCCCAACCCTTTGTTGACGGAAGGCCAATAGAACATATTACAAGAGTGTGTGGGCTGTGGTGCTTCTACAGGGTGTAGCCATTCCCGCTGTTATATAATTAAATAACACACCCCTTGAATCTGTAAAAAAGTTCACCTATTTTAGTTCGATGGTCACAGCCACCATCTCCCTTGAAGAAGAAATAAATTCCCGAATCGGTGTAGTAGTATATAGACTAGGATAGATTAGATCACATAATGGGAGATTGATATCATGGATCGAATAGCTTAGTTGTTACCCCAAACTCGATGGGTTGTTGCATTATCAGAACAGTACAAGTATATAACTCAGATACAGAATAATAGCAACCAGTATGAAGGAATTTGAGGGAATTGAAATTTGTAGTTGTTATTGGAAAAGGTGTGGGGATAGAGGTAACATGACACCACATCTGGACATCACATGTCCAGAAATTAGGTTGATAAACAAACTTGAAGGCAGGTCAAATTTATGGAAGAGATATCACTCTGAGAGTTCATGGTAGCGTTGTTTTTCTCAGACTCAAAGGTTAACAAGGTATCAAGATGAAGTATTGTTTTGTAAATTTCGACACAAAAGTCATATATAATTCAACTTCACATTCATTGAATGACTGAGCAGAGAGTGAGCCAATGAGCTATGAAAATGAAACAGAGCTACTTAACCTCATGCACACAATGAATTATTAGGCAGATAGGAGTAGTCACTGTAAGAGAACATTAAAAAACGTAACCTAGATAAGCTTAATTCGGCTTCGGCCGAAGCTGCCTAAAGGTATAAGTGATAGTTATAGACTTCCATAAGTTAGTAAGTTGCTATCAAATAGAGATGTAGTAGGAAGATCCGAGAATAAATCAATCAGGAAAGGTAAAGGTAAAGTACGAGACTCAAATCGGCGTCTTAGCACCCGAGTGTTCACCCATATGTTCTCGGAAGCATATTCAGAAGTGTTCGTGTATTCGGATGATGCTTTTGATTGTTTCATCTCGGGATCAGGAAGGATCAATTGTTTATTTCTTCATCACGATCAGGCAGTAGGCAGTTGTTTATCTCCACAAGATTTATTCTTTCTTTGGTGTTCAAGCCTTTTCGGGAACTTCAAGCCTTTAAGCCTTTGGACGGTCGCCACTTGTCACCGTCAGCCCCCCCCCCCCCCCCCGTCTAATCACACTCTCAGGTGGTAGCGTTGAATCTGGATGGGGCCGCTTGGACCAGCTGTTTACTTCTCCGGTCTCTGGTTCTTTAACCCGTGAGTGGCGGCACACTTTCGGGAGTGGCGGCACACTTTCGGCTGTGCCCTGATCTCTCTTGACACCTTAATTATTGGTCATGCATGCGATTCTTAACTTGGGAGCTTGACACCTTTGTTACCGTGTTGATTGTAGTACTTCGTTTGTTGATGTGCCATTGTGCCGCGACGTTGATAATTATTTTGATATTTCTTCCCCCAAGTTCTACTACGCCAGGCGTGATCTGATAACTGTGGGAACACACAACAAAACTTCACTTTAAGGCTAACTGTCTTTACTACACCCCAACACCTGGGCGCCATACTTCAACATATCTATATGATATAATGACCAAACTGACTGGAACTTATGGTCACACTCACAAGTTGCTCAGCAGCAAAGTTACTCGCCGCTGGGCCCTAGGCTTTTACACGTGACTACCCTAACTTAATGTGAACTATTCCCCATTGAACAGCTCACTGCTATATTTCTCGTATATCACTTCTACGGACGACTATCTATCTCTGACACTTGTAATTCCTTGGACCATCGTCAGCCCTCTCTAATCCTCGAGGTTTTACTTCTATCTAATTGAAACTCGCTAGCTCTAACAATTCGTAATCTACAACTTGAAACATTTTACTCTACTTACTAACTTGGCTATTATGGAGGTCATAATATAAGGTATGCTGATGATACAGTCTTAATCGCTAAGAGTAAAAATGAGTTACATTAAATTTTGGACATTATAGTGAAAGAAAGCAAAAATAAAGGACTCAGCCTTAATAGCAAAAAGACAGAAGTAATAGTAACAAAAACAAAAAGACATCACCTCAGTGCAAAATAAAGACAGTTGGCACAATATTAAAACAGGTAAATGAATTTAAATATTTGGGAACTTTGTTAACCTCAGACGGAAGATGTACAAAAGAGGTGAGATACAGAGTGGCTCAGGCAAAAGCAGCTTTCCAAAAAAAATGAGGAAGATACTATGCAATCCTTTTTTTACAATAGAAACAAGAAAAAGAGTTCTTAAATGTTACGTAGAGCCAGTATTAACATATGGATGTGAATCGTGGACAAAAGGACAACATACAAGAAAATCACTGACGTCAATAGAAATGTGGTTTTACAGAAGAATATTGGGAATACCATCGACAGCTAAGAAGAGTAATGAAAATGTTCTGAAAGAGGTCAAAGCAAAATTTTCAATACTAGGAAGAAACAATCATCATTTTTTGGCCATGTAATGAGAAGAGAACAACTGGAATATATTGTAGCAACCGGAAAAATTGAGGGACGAAGAGATAGAGGGAAGCAAAGAGAAAAAATACAAGACAGCTGAAGAGAATGGTTTGGCAGACAATCTACCTTTTTTTCACGTGGACTCCGCACTCCCGGCTATCTGCTCACCTACCCGTATTTGGCACTTTTATTTCCTCACTTATTTCTCGTGTTTTTACCCCTCCTCTCGTCTACATTCGGAGACTTCTGGATAGTGTCGTTTCAAGCATCGAAACTCAAGATGGGAGGCAGCATTACTCACCTTCACAGAGTGCGACCTTAGTACCCATTTCTGCCAGCGGCTGGGTCGGCCGCGGGGGTATTTTTTTTCAAAACCACGAATACAATTCACACTGTTTCCAGCTGGAATCGAACTCGGGTTGTCCGAACGTCGGTAGCTCAGTTAGGTGGTTTTGCCAACTAGGCTACCAAGGCCCCCAAGTCAAGCACGAAGATATAGTTTAGTATAGACATGTTTCAGAGGTGAGATACAGAGTGAGTTGTTCTCTTCTCATTACATGGCCAAAAAATGATGATTGTTTCTTCCTATCGCTTCCACAATGCAAGACGAACTCGATCGCATTTCTTCCTGGTGTGGGGTATCAGGTGCCGTGGTTAATCCTAATAAAGCATCAGTTTCATGGTTCTCCCTTAACAATCATATCGTTCATACGACCACACCGGTAGTACGAATGGGAGCTGATAAGGAGACCAGGGACAAGTTGATGACGTACCTCGGAGTTAAGTTTGATCGCAGCCTGTGTTTTCGGGACCACGTCGACCATGTGATAACAAAATCCCGAAAAAGGATTAACCGCCTTGAAGGTCATGGCAGCTGCCAACATTGAGCAGAGGCTACTTACTCTTCTGTTCCAGGGATTAGTCCTCGCACCTATCGAATATGCTCTGGCAATTCTTACTGTCAGTACGACTCAAATTGATAGGATGGAGAAAATACAAAATGAAGGCATGCGCATTATCCTGGGATGTACGAGGGACACTCCCTGTGTAGCAATGAGGTATCTTCTTGACTTTCCAACCATGGATGACAGAATCAAGATCTGGAAATCACGAGCATACCTGAAGATTAGTACAGATACATAGCATCCATTACACCACGTGCTCAACACAGAGAAAGGTGACAAGCTAAAACGAGGCAAATCATGGGTGGGCCGAGCAGAAGATGTCATCAAACAGGTCTGTGGGCTTACCAATATCAGCGTTGGTGAGGAGTGGATACCGGTGCCTACGTCATTCAAGGGGACTTTCTCGTGTATTGTCACACTCGACAGGAAAAGTAGGGAACAGAACCCGGTCGTGGTTAATGCTGAGGTCAACGGTCTCATCTGCGGTAACACCAATGAGAAAGATGCAGTCATCTATACAGACGGATCTGTAAGACGACACCAAAGAAGTGCATGGGCATTTACAGCACGCTCGGCAGGCGGAATAGTCAACGAAGACAGTGGTGCATACGTCGTGACCACGAGCAGCATGACAATGGAGGCGATGGCAGTGACCAAGGCATTCAAATGGTTAGAGTTACAAGACTACACCCACGCATGTATACTGAGTGATTCGATAAGCATGATAAAAAAAAGTGGAGGCGGGCTCTGTACGCATGCAATGGGTAGAGTCGTTGCAAAAATCCAAAATACGTAAGGTCACCTTTGTCTATGTCCCTGGACATGCGTGAGTACGGGGAAATGAAAGAGCGGACAGGTTAGCTAGCTGCACAGTCGTTGAGGACGGGCAACCAATGGATCGGGCGGACATCATCAATGCCCTCCGAGATGTGGGAAGAGCATGTCACTTCTTCGGATGATGGAAATGGGAGTTAAGTTGGGCACAACCAGAAATGAGACACTTAGTGGCCGTGTATGAAGACTTATCACCCAACATGCTGGACACTGAGGGAATTGCTGAGGAGGGGATCTGAGCACCTATGGACATGTTCGGAGTGCAATGATGATGACCTGCAAATAACTCAATAACTCAAAAGACATGTTTCAAGTCATATTTAAAAGTTTTGTGTTCCCGAGAACAACAGTAAGTAGGTAAAAGTAGAGTTAAGACATAGAGAGGAGGCGAAGGCGCGCCTCCAAGCACCAGAGCTGGAAGTTGTCAGCATCCCACAGCTGATGGCATGTGCCAGGATCGGTGAACCAAAACCATCCAGACCCTGCTCCACCTCTCCGTGGTGCCTCCAGTAACAGAGTAACCTGTCTAATCTGGCCAAGCGAGCAGGGATCGAAGAGGGAAGACAACCTGGTACTCAAAAATGTCATGCTGAAGTTGGATGTGTTGGGCAGAAAGGCGCAAATATAACAGTTATACTGCAAACCACAACACAATGCAGACACGCCCACTTAACGTCCTTTTAAGGACGGATGACGAAGAAGAATTTTACAGTCTACGAATACTCTAGAATACTTTAGTCATCAGGCGAACGCAAGCAAGCAAGACATAGAGAAGGAATAAAACTTGCCAAGACAAGTTTTGAATGAAAGATAGAATTATAAAAGTCACAGACGATAAGTCCTTAGGGATAGCTCCATAATCATCGGTGGTAACCTCGTGATAATCTAAATCAAGGACATTGATCTTAGAATTTTAAGTACTCCATTATATACCTTCACGTGTACATTTGATGATTAATAAACTTGCATAAATCTTATTCCTTGTCTGTGATTGTTGACAACGTCAAAATATTATTAATACTTTGTGCTGTGATCAATGTTAACTCTGTCGCAGTAAAATAGTTAGCAGTAATTCCAATCAAGATATGAATAAGAAGCAAACATATATTCCATACTATCTATCTATCTATTGACCTTTCGAGCCGTAACCGGCCCATAGGGCGTAGACCAAGATACACCTTCTCCTATCTGGATTTTTTGTTCTAGCAGTTTTCTTTTAAAGATATTTTATCAAATCTCGCCATCTGTCCCTGTTCTGTGCAAGCAGCTCTATCTCACTGAGGGAGCCGATTCCTGCTGCTCTTGCCTCTCTCATCAATGTTCTTCTCAGTGTCTCCCTGGGTCTTCCTCTTTTTCTCTTACCTGTTGTTTCCCATATGAGGGCTTGCTTTGCTATTCGGTTATTATCTCTTCTCATCACATGTCCAACATATGACCATCGTCTTTTCTTTATTACTGAAGATATTAGTGGTTGATTGGCAATTTCTCTAATTTCCTCGTTTGTTTTGAATTCGTTCCACACTATACCAAGTATTTTCCTTAGACATTTATTTTCAAATGCGTTCAACTTTGTTTCTATATCTCTTGTTGTTTTCCAGCTTTCACACGCATACGTAAGGGTTGATAGAACATTTGATTTGAATAGCCTAAGTTTTGTGTTTGTGCTGATGAGTTTTGATTTCCACAACTTTTCAAGGCTTCTGAAAGACATTGCTGCTTTAGCTATTCTGCTTCTAATTTCTTTGCTTGTATCCCCTTCTCGATCAATGTGACGTCCAAGATAGATAAAGTGATCGATCTCTTCTACTGGTTATAGTATTCCATACTAGTAAATCTAAAATAAGAGTAGCAAAATGTTACATCTTCTCAATATTCCTATATG
Organism: Megaustenia siamemsis; assembly: GCA_032433765.1. Classification (NCBI taxonomy): domain Eukaryota; kingdom Metazoa; phylum Mollusca; class Gastropoda; order Stylommatophora; family Ariophantidae; genus Megaustenia; species Megaustenia siamemsis. The sequence goes on along the minus strand of JAVIAB010000041.1, from coordinate 35,794,495 downwards.
GTGCAGAAACATGGACATTAGACAAGAAAACAGAACATAGTATTGAAGCCTTTGAAATGTGGATATATTGAAGAATAGGTAGAAATGGATGGAAGGAAGGAAAAAAATGATCTTCTTGTATCCTTCCTCTGCTGCCGTTGGCGTCGAGGGGAGAAACAGTCTGCGATTCTTTGCTCTTCTGTTGGCCTCTTCTGATGTTATTCCTCCTAGTGACTCTAGTATTCCCTTTATCCATCTCTTTCTCGGCCTTCCTCTTAATCTGGCGTTTTCGTAGCGTTTATTTAAGGCTCTTTGAGTCATTGTTAGTTCTTTTTGTCTTGTTATGTGGCCGAACCAATTTATCTGTTGTTTCTTTATGTATTCGATGGCTGGTTCGATTTCGAGTTATATTAGAGATATAATATAATAACATCCAATAAGTATTGGTTTATCTACTATCATGAAAATTGTTAAAAAGGTCTGTGGGCCACCAAACTGAAACTTGCAGGCATGGGTTGGACCGCACTGAATTAAACGTGCAGTTGACATAAACTTAATATCAAAGAGAAAAAAAAAACAACTCTACTTCACAATTAATATTTAATTTAATATGATTGAAATTGTATTCTCAATTACATTATTTATATTTTGTCTGATGTATGTTAACTTTTTGCCATGTCTTAACAGGAGATGCTTTTATATCTACGCAATATTGAAAACAAGATTGAAATTACTGTTTATCTCATTATCTCTTCCCAAGTGCTGGTATCATAATCAGCATGTGCCATACAGGTTGGTGTAGGCGATCCTGTCTTTCAACAATTTTCTATCTACAGTGCATTGTATTAATTTTGCTTTTGATTGTTTTCCATGCCATTACACCAAGCTATCTTATAGCTTCTCTTTGTCGTACGCAATCTCTCTTTCCATGTATTTTGTCAGTTATAACCAAGTATACCAAATTTCATCTTCTCATGACATGCCCGAAGAATGTTGAATGTTTCTTAGAAGTTCCCTCTTTTGTGTTGGCCTCTTTGAGAATCTCCTTATTGGTCTTCTTAGCTGTCCAGGAAACTCTCAATGTTCTTATGAGAAGTCCCATCTCTGTGGTCTCTAATCCTCTTTTCATTTATTTGTCTACTATCCATGATTCGCTTCCATGGGTCAGAATTAGCTCTATATAGCATCGATGAACTCCATTTCTCATTTCTATTGATATATACTTATTATAAAAGACCTTTTTAATTTTCTGAAATGCTATTTTGGTCTGAGCTATTCCGTTTCTCATTTCTATGGTGCACCTTCCCTCAGATATTGTGCCGAAGTATGTGACGCTCTGCACTTGTTCCAGATTTATCCCGTTTATTTTTATATTGCATGGTGGTGATGATTGTTTCTTCGATATGACCATCACTTCAGTTCTTACTGTTCAGACTGAGCCCTTTCTTGTAGCTTTCTTTCACTACTAAGTCTTTCATTTCTGGTAGTTTATTCTCCGTCTCTGCTATCAATTAAGACTATGTCATCCGCATATAGCAGATTGTTTATGCTGTAACTTTTGACTTTTATGTCTACTATTGCTCTCATAATATTTTTGCTCTGTAAAATGAGAACAAATCCGGCAACAGAACATAACCTTGTCTGGCGCCTTTATATATATATATATATATATATATATATATATATATATATATATTGGAACTGTCCTGTTTGGTACCCAATATATGTTTTTTTTAAAATAGATTTTAGTACATCGTCGGGTATATGCCCACTCTTATATATGTCATTGGGTAGTTTTGTTATGATTAGTGCTCACAGCTCTCCCAATGCATTTATCTCTTCGATTGTTATATTATCTGGGACTGGAGCTTTGCCTCTTTTCATGTATTGAATTGCGTCTTCCATTTTACTTTGCATTATTAGTGGTCTTGTGTCTGTTTGAATTGTTTTGCTGTGGTATCTCATCAGCATAGAGTTGACAGATGTGCCCCGTCCATTTTTCTATTATCCTCTCTTCTCCCATTATTATATTCTCTTCCTTCAATTTCCCTCATCCTAAAACTTTGATTTCTTTTCTTCCTGTTAATTCATTTAACTGATTGTACAAGCATTGTGTGTCTTTCTCTTATTGTTTTTTTTTTTTCATTTCTTTATATTTCTGCTTTACCCATCCTTCCTTTGTCTCCCTGTATTTGTTTTGGATTTCTTTGTGCAATCTTTTGTATGTTAGTTATTCTTTCTTATGTTTACATCTTTTGTCTATTAATTCTAGTATTTCTTCTGTCATCCATTTCTTCTTGTTAGTTCTTTCAGTCGCTGGTATTACTTCTTTTGATGTTTGTTGAATTGATTGTTTAAGCATTTCCCACTGCCTGTCAATTTTCTATATTTTCTCAATGGATTTATATCTTTTTTTTTTGGTACTATCATGCTGCTTATCACTTGTCTTTCTATCTACTCTAAACATATCTAGCTGTAATTTCATATTTCTAGGTGATTTCAGTGTCCTCCAAAAGTGTTATTATCATTTTTTCAACTACTGGTACATGGTCACTATTGCAGTCTGCCCCTCGTTTTGTTTTAATAGATGTTAAGGCCATTCCTGAATATTATTTGTGCCGTTATAAAATCTGTTGGGAACGGGCAAATAAATGCAGTGCTGCAGTAAAGCTAGTAGTAAGAGGCCAGTAGCGGGGCATAATGTACACTCCTACAAGATATGGTGACAAAAGCTGTCACTATAACTTGTAGAAGTGTAAATTACACCCCGCTACTGGCTCCCCAGTATAAAATCTATTTGATTGTATATTTAGTTGTCTGGGCTTTGCCATGTCCATAATTATCTTAGGTGTTGCTTGAACCAGGTGTTACCTATAATCATTTCATGTGTCTTTGCCCAATCTATCAATCTATCCCCTCTGTCATTTGTCTCTCCTAGGCCATGTCCTGGATTTGCTCTTTGGCTATTCCTACCATGGACAATGTCTTCTTCTTCGCTGTTACTTGCTGGTGCATAAGCTTGAATTATATTGATCTCCATTAGTCTACCACTCAATTATTACTAGCAGAATTCTATCTGATAACTAGCAGAATTCTATATGATCATCATCATCATCAAGTACTGGGCCTAGTGGCGTAGGTGATCATGTATCTCCACAACTTTCGATCTCGGCAGCTATTTATCATTTCTGATGTTGACCTTCTGCCAAGCCATTCTCTTAAGCTGTCTGTTATTTTTTCTCTTTGCTTCCCTCTATCTCTTCGTCCCTCAATTTTTCCAGTTGTTACAATATATTCAAGTTGTTCTCTTCTCATTACATGGCCAAAAAATGATGATTGTCTCTTTCTATTATGGAAATTAGCTCTCTTTTTGCTTTGACCTCTCTCAGAACCTCTTCATTACTCTTCTTAGCTGTCCATGGTATTCTCAACATTCTTCTGTAAAACCACATTTGTACAGACTCCAATGATTTTCTTGTCTGTTATCCTATTGTCCATGACTCGCATCCATATGTTAAGACTTGCTCTACGTATCATTTAAGAACTCTTTTTCTTGTTTCTATTGTCAAAAATGGATTGCATAATATTTTCCTTATTTTTTGGAAAGCTGCTTTTGCCTGAGCCATTCTGCATCTCACCTCTCTTGTACATCTTCCGTATGAGGTTAACAAAGTTCCCAAATATTTAAATTCATTTACCTGTTTTAATATTGTTCCATTTGTCGTTATTTTGCACTGAGGTAATGTCTTTTTCTTTGCTGTTACCATTACCTCTGTCTTTTTGCTATTAAGGCTGAGTCCTTTATTTTTGCTTTCTTTCACTATAATGTCCAACATTTCTTATAACTCATTTTCACTCTTAGCAATTATATGATATTGGCCCAAAATGCTTTCTTTATCTAACATAATGTCTACTCCTCTTTCATGTGTGGATCCTCCAAAGAAAATTACACATCTACTAATGTGTTGTAATAATCCTGCTCCTTTCAAGTGCTGGTATAGGTTATGTTAAATTGACTTTTCAGATCAGAATTTATATATTACACTGACTTGCAAAAATATCTTTTTGTTTAGGGATTTAATGCTGATCCATTAGTATGACATTAGTCATTGTGTCTTAATAATGAAACCAATGATGTTACTTTCTATTATATTACAAGGCTAGTAGATTTTATGACATACTTGTTCATTTGCAACGGTTTGTGTTAATTAGATGTTCTATGATGACTAACCCAAGTTTTCTATTCCTTTCTGTCTTTTCTGTTTTTTATGTTTGTGTTTTTCAGCTCAATAAATGCTTTTCACTACAGACCTTGAGCTTTATCACATTACAAAATTAGCATGCTTATAGCTCAAAATTATCATTTTCTCCTGGTTAAATTTTTCTTAGAACAAGTTTTAATTCCATGAAAATTATGAAAAATTACATGCGAAGCAAGTGACAGAGTTGTAATAATTAATAAATAGTGAAAAAAATAAGATATCACAAACAAGACTATTAATTCTTTTTGTAATCATTGGGTGAATGTGAGAAAGAGAAAGAATATGTCCCAATAGGTTAACAAGTGATACATTCAGTTCTTCATTGCAGTAGTCACTTCTGTGGTTTCATCAGTCATCTCCTAACCTACTCTAACAGAAAAATTATAACCAGGCTACAGATGAATGGACAAGAGTAATGACAATTATTCACCTATTTCTGTACATGTACACATTTTGTTCTAATTTTGTTGTATATATATACTTTGCTGATGGTATAGTCCTCATTAGCAGTCAGCTAAAAATGATGCAACCAAAAAAAAAACACAAATGCACTATCATCACATTGAAAAGCAAAAGCCTTTTGTACTTAACTTCACTGACTTCAAAAAAGTATTCAATAGCATTCATAAAAATTCTTTGTGGAAAATTCTGAAGCAATATGGATTACCATAAAAAATCATAAATATTATCAGACATGTATGATGAATACACATGTGCAGTTCGTACAGAGGAAGGACTGAGCAAATGGTTTCCAATAGAAACTGGGGTTAAACAAAGATGTATTTTATCGTCCTTGTTATTTGGAATTGTTATGGACTTCATAATGAAGAAATGCTGCACTGGTAACAAAGGCATCGAATGGATACAAGGAGACCATTTGGAAGACTCCATCTTTACTGATGACATACTCCTCATCAGCAGTCAGATAAAAACGATGCAGGAAAACACAAATGATCTATCATCAATAGCCAGCAAAATTGGGCTTGAGATCAATCAGGAAAAGGCTAAAGTCATGAAAAGCTTAATTCCAACAGATGTCAGAATATACATGGAAAATAAACCAGTGGAAGAGATTGATCATGTTGTCTATCTTGGAAGTCACATTGATCAGGAAGGGGATACAAGTCAAGAAATTAGAATCAGAATAGCTAAAGCAGTAATGTCTTTCAGAAGCCTTGAAAAGTTGTGGAAATCAAAACATATTTGGTACAATTTTTGATTAAGGCAAGATACTACAAGGATTGTGTAATATAACCATATTTATTGCATTTATATTTAACAATGTATTATAATATAATATTTGCCAACAAGAGGAGACAATCATCATTATTTTGCCAAGTAATGAGAAGGAGAAAGCTGGAATATATTGTGACAACTGGAAGAATTCAGGAAGAAGGAAAAAAGAGAGAAAAGATAAACAATTTAAGATGGTCTGCAAGAAAGTGAACATCATCATCATCATCATGTGCCATACCATTTGGTGTAGGCGATCATGTCCTTCCACAATCTTCTATCTACAGTGCATCGTATCAGTGCTGTTGTTGACTGTTTTCCATGCCATGACACTAAGTTATCTAGTATTTTATCTCTTTGTCATTCACGATTTCTCTTTCCTTGTATTTTGCCTGTTGTAACCAAGTAGTCCGACTTTCCACTTCTCATGATGTGCCCAAAAAATGTTGATTGTTTCTTTCTGATTTTTAGGAGCTCCATTTTTGTGTTGGCCTCTTTGAGAATTTCCTCATTGGTCTTTTTAGCTGTCCAGGAAACTTTCAACATTCTTCTGACAAATCCCATCTCTGAATTGTCTTTTCATTTGTTTGTCTGCTGGCCATGATTTGCTTCCATAGGTCAAAATTGGTTCTATATAACACATATGAACTCTCTTTCTGACTTCTATTGACATAGATTTGTTGCATAAAATATTTTCTGAAATGCGATTTTGACCTGAGCTATTCTGCTTTTCATTTCTGTGTTGCATTTTCCATCTGATGTTATTATTGTGCCCAAGTATTTGATGCGTTGAACTTGTTTCAGATTTGTCCTGCTTATTTTTATGCTGCATGATGGTGATGATTGTTTCTTCGATATAACCATTACTTCTGTTTCCTTACTATTCAGACATAGACCTTTCAGGTTGCTTTTTTTTTTTTTTTACTATTATGCCTATTATTTATATCATCAGAACAACAGAACTGATAAACAAATGTAGAGATAGAAAGTTGTGGCGGAACATAATCACCCTTGCAGCATGATGGTACTAAATAATAACAATTTATTAGTATGATCACTAAGAAGTAATTTACTTTGTTACTTACTATTGTTGCAATCACAAATAGAACAGAAATTTATGTTTAGGATTTTCATTTTCTTTTTCTCAGCACAAGTTGCATTACATAGGGTGTTAAACTAACCCTAAAATGGAATATTAAAAAAATAAGCTATAGAACAAACAAATATTGAAAAGGTTCACAATATACAAAATTCCATATGCTGATTATAACACAAAAGCAAATAATGGACACAATTAATACATAAACAACAGATTAGAAGATTTATTATTATAACAGGTTAAAAACTGGCATGAGCCTGTTCTAACAGCATCTGTCATAACCGATCAGATCTGAAACTGACACTATGCAATATTATAACTCAATAGATGTTCTACTTTAAAATGAGGTTTTATGTATTAAAATCTTACCAATAGAACATTTATACAAATTTGCTCCTCTGACATACCTCAACCACAAAGAGCTAGAGAAGCCTGTGTGCCCATATCCCCAAGTGGCCCAAGTTCTAGTAGTAGCAATGCACCAAGGAATCATCCAAGCCAGACAGGTCAAAAGACTGGTATGCACAACTCCACCTCTTTATGGTGCCTCTAATAACAGACTAATCAGTCTAGTCTGGTCAAGTGAGTAGGGCTTGAAGGGGGAAGGCAACCCAGTACTATGCTGAAGTTGGATGTGTTGGGCAGAAAGATTCAAATAAACCACAACACAACACCTCTGTGTGCACTTAACATCCTTTTTAGGGCAAAAAGGACTATCTATCCCTTTAGTAATCATAGGGTGAACACCAGAAAGAAAAAAATAACAGGTTAAAGACACAAAAGCAAAAATATGATACTCTGAGATAATGATACCAGACATCCTACTTTTATAACACTCAATTATACAAATTGATATTTAAAAATTTTTCTGTAACTCAGTATTGCTTTGTAAAATAAAGGCAGAACAAATTGGCATAAAAATTTATATGTGATAAATAGAATAATTTAATAAAACTAGACACCATAATAGCTTTGAAACAATATCTAAAACACTAAATACTGCTTAAAACAGAGACAACATAAAAATAATGCATCAGGTGACAATTTTTTAATGAATGATTGACCTGACTCCCAGAACAGATGGATAAAACAACATCTATCTATCTAATTTAAAAAATAAAAATAGATGACTTGATCATTATGAGCATTAATGTACCTTGGAATCGTCACCTGTGCTCCAATTAGGGTTGCATGTTAGTGGATTTTGTCAACAGAAATTGCTAGCACCAACGTGCTTAGGAGGAAGCTGTGACTTGAGTGAAAAAGATATTGGGAAATCCTGACTGCATTTAAACTGATACCATGAACTGAACTAAATTTATTACCTTGAATTCAACTGTAAAAAAAAGTAAAGTACCCCCGTCACGCCAAGTGGCGTATAGGGAAATATGTAGTAACAAAAAATCCACTACGCCATGATCAATTGGCACAAGATTATGAAGATAAAAAAACCTGTATTATTTCAAAGTGCAGGAGAAAAAAACAAATACAAAATTTATCAAACACTAATTTAAATATCTAGTACAGATAAACTGTAACAAATATACTGCCTGGAAACTTTAGTGATTGAGTTGCTAGTGCTCTTGCTACTGACCAGAAGGGTCTGGGTTCAGTTCTCAGATGTTGTAAATTTATATGCTTTCACAATGTCCAATTAAATATATTTGTCACAAAAACCGTGTACATACATAAAATGTTTTGACAAGGATTAACAGCATGTCCATCATCCTTGGCAGCTGTTCCAGCCTAGCTGTCAGCTCTTTCTTCTGACACCCAAGTGTCCAGGGATGAAAATGAAACAGATCTCAATCAGCCTTGAGTTCTTTAGTTACACCAAACACTGCTTTTGAGCCCAGCTGCCTTCGACTTTCCAGAGACTCATGTCACTCAAAAATCACACTTGAAAAGTACACATTTTAAACATTAAATAAAAAAAAAATTAAATAGGTTGAGATTATGACTAATTTAAAAATAAATCACCATCAAGTACCATGCCAGCTGGCGTAGGTGATCATGTTTCTCCACAACTTTCGATCTCGACAGTTATTTATAATTTCTGTTGTTGAATGTTTTCTCCTCTTTCAGAATGTTTTCATTACTCCTCTTAGCTGTCCATGGTATTCTCAACATTCTTCTGTAAAACCAGATTTCTACAGCCTCCAATGATTTTCTGGTCTGTTGTCCTATTGTCCCATGATGTCCGGGAAAAAAAAATATATGAAGTTTTAAAAACACTAGTAAATAAATAATTGGGCAACAACCATGTTATATAAAGTAAATATGTTATTAACTAACAGTTACATAAAGTAAATGTAACATTAGCACCAGCATGTCACATAAAGTAAATATGCTATTAGTTAATAAAACAGGGCATAAAATTAAACAGTAGATTATTGTTTTAAATAATAACTACATACAAGTACATTAGGAAGTCTAAAAATTATTCAACAAAAAAGGATGACACAAAACATATAATATATAAAGTAATAAAACTAGTGGTCTAACATTTACATAGGTAGCGAAGTAAGGATGGCAATATATGAGTTCCAAATTAAATTCTAGACCATAATTTTTAAAATAAAAGAATTAAGAATCTGGTGTCTTGGAATGATAACTTAAAACAAAATAAAATCTATGAGAATTAAAGCAATTTCAGGAAAAAAACTAGAAAAGAAAAAAATGTTGAATAAAAAAAATGCCAATTAATATTTGTTGAACCAGGTTTTTTTAAACAGCAATTAATAACATATGACATACAAAATAAATAGGTTATTAACCAAAAACACATTTTTACATTAAGCAATATTCAATCAATCACAATTGCACAAAATAAAAATAATGGCAAACTACACCTTTCTTATTTTACCACAGCGGATACATTAGACAATCAATAGAAAATTCAAAACAAATTTAAAAAAGCTACAAAACTAACCAAGCCAGATGATATTTATATGAACAGTGAACTGACTGGTTAATTTACTAATAAGAGCTATACACATGGACTTTGTACCATATAATCTGTGATTAGTTTTAATGAACTATAAATACATTTCACTAGCAGTAATGACTAATGTTTAAGTCTAAGTACTGTGTTTTTAATTTATGTTTTCACTTTACTCATCTTTATTCTGTTAATTTTTAAAGCTTGCATTATTCAGTGTTGTGTCATTGAAGTCCAACTCAATCAAACTTTCTTCAATGTTTTCTTTTTGGTGTTTGGCTTTGTCATTGAGATATTCTCTTGTTTCTTTCTGTAATAAAGAGTACAAAAAAATAAATTACTATATATATATATATAGATATATATATATATATATATATATATATATATCAACAATAGTCACAATAAATCAGTGTGAAAAAAAGGCTTTTCTCTTGCCTCTTGCTGGTCTAAAAAAATAAGAAAAGAAATTACATTTGAATGCAGCAAAATTGCCACTATGGTGGAACCCTCATCATTCAGGCATCTCTCGAGTCATGTAACTCAGAATTTTTAAAATTTTCTTTTAGAAAGATTTAACTTGGTAATTGTACATTTGCTCAGAAATTCAAACCGTATAATTTCCATCCAAACTGTTATAATGTCAGTCCAAGTTTGCCAATTTGACTTTTTTCCCCATATAAACCCCATATTCCAGAAATTTGGTTTTTTCGATTTAATTCATCATTTTTGACTGTCATCTCCACACATGGTGTGCCATTTTACTCTGTCTTTTACATTGATTGTGCACGATGTCATAGGTTCAAATGTCCATATTTTGAGGTTTGTCAGTCCACTTTAATCTTGGCCTGCCTCTGCCTCATCTACCTTGTACTTTCCCCTCCAAAATGACTTTCCCCTCCAAAGTTACTATGTCTCTTCACATGTCCTAACAATTTTAGTTGCAATGGTTGAATTGTGCCAAGTAGTTATTTTTTTTCAATTTCAACTGATCCAAAACTTCACAATTTGTCTTCTTTTCCTTCCACCCAGTTATCTTCTTTTCATATAAATCCACATTTCAAAGGCTTTTATTTTCTACTAATGTTTTTTTAATGTTCATGTTTTTGTACTATACCAGAATGTTCACCAAAGGCTCACCATTGTCATTAGATCTGTTTAATATGTACAAAATAGCGATCACAGAACAACAGCTGGAAGGGAGGGGATGAACTATGACTTTTGCTGGTATATTGACTGGGAAGAGACAAACGGGAAATCGCCTCCACACTGCAAAGCAAATTCGATCACATATCTTCCTGGTATGAAGTATCAGGTGCCTTGGTTAATCTTATGGTTATGGTTAGTCGAAGGCCCCGGTACCCCTGCAAATGAATTAATATCCATAATTGTTCAACCGGACTTCCAGTTTCAAGATGGCATGGTCATGTTTGAGTCAACGTTCACTGTTATGTTTTTCTGCCGAAAAGATGGTTATTAGTTATTGGTTATGGAAGGCCTCGGTATCACTGCAAACGAATCAAAATCCATAATTGCCCAACCGCCCGTGCCAGTGGAATCATCCGAATTACTAACTCATCTCCCAAACAAAGAAAGGTTACTGTAGTCCCCATCGTAGCAGTCTCAGCACATGCCAAAAGACATAAGGCGCAAGGCGAAACCGCGCAGAAAGTGAACACAGTCAACTATTCCCTGTCATACGATATCATCCTTCATCGTAAACAATTGGGACATCGAAACATGATCAAAACGGATGAAACACACAGCTCACAGTGTGCACAGAGCACTTAACTCAGTAGCTCCTGCAACAAGCCGGACTTGGAATATGAGGAAACTGCAACAAGGAACACCCTTCAGACATAGCCTTCAATGGTTCCTGCCGCCTATCCACCATATACCATGGAAGTTCACGTCCTCCCAAAAATGATGATCGTCATATTGAGAACAAAAAATGTATAGCGCTTGATGATGTTAGGACATCGTTCTTGACAGTACACCAACCGAACATATAAACACACAGTTCGTCGAATTATCACCGTCACACATCAAACAACAGACACTGCGGTTAGCGTACAACGGTGCAAATTCCAAAAGATGAAAATCTTCGGTCGACTTGACGGAGATATCCATTAATGTGTTTCAGCATGTAAATAACTTGCGTCCAAAGTCCCAAAGTCGGCCATTGAATAGCACTCACTGTGACGTAAACCGCATGTCAACACTGGACGGTGAAGGTCGCCGTTACAATACTTTACTTGTCAAAAAGAAACATTGCTGTATGTACATCGCCGGTGCAGATTTGTCCACTTCGTCGCGCAGACAGATTTGCTAAGTAGAACATCATTTTGATTTCAACACAGAAAATTGCAATCAGAGAGCCAAAATTAATGAAACCCCCAATGCATTGTCTGCAGCGGTCGAGAGAACGTGAAACGTTCCACCATTTTGAAACGGAAGTCCGTTAAAGATGGTTAATTCTATATTTCCAATGCAGATAAGTGTATAGATAGGAAGTTCCACTGTTAGGACCTTCGCTGGTGAAGCTGATTACATGCATGTGACCTGAAATCTTCTACAGTGTGCGCAAAGTGTGTTCTGTGTTGATTGCAATACTTGTCCTCATTGGAATACCAGTCAATATGGTGGATAGGCAGCAAGAACGATTGAGGCATAGTCTGAAAGGTGTTCCTTGTTGCAGTTTCTTCATATTCGAAGCCCAGCTTGCTGCTGGAACTTCTGAGTTTAGTGCTCTGTGCCCTGTGAGCTGTGTTTCATCTGGATTGTGTTTTTGGTTAATCTTAATAAAGCATCAGTTGCATGGTTCTCCCTTAACAATCATATCGTTAACACGGAAACACCGGTGGCACAAATGGGAACCAATGAGATGACCAGGGACAAAATGATGACATACCTCAGAGTTAAGTTTAATCGTAGCCTGTGTTTTAGGGACCACATTGACCGTGTGATAATAAAATGTTTAAAAGGATTAGCCGCCTTGAAGGTCAAGGCAGCTGTCGGTCAAACATCGAGCAGAGGCTACTTACGCTTCTGTTCTAGAGACTAGTCCTCACACCAATCGAGTATGTCCTAGAAATTCTTACTGTCTGTACGACACAAATTGACAGGCTGGAGAAAATACAGAATGAAGCTATGTGCATTATATTTGGGTGTACGTTGGACACTCCCTGTGTAGCAATGAAGTATTTTCTTGACTTTCCATCCATGGATGACAGGATCATGATGTGGAGGGCACGAGCATACCTGAAGATAAGTGCAGATAAAGAGCATCCATTGCACCACGTGCTCAACACAGGGAAAGTTGTCAGGCTAAAAAGAGTAAATCATGGGTGGGCTGAGCAGAAAATTTATCAAATAGGTCTGTGGACTTACCAATATCAACGCTGGCGAGGAGTGGATACTAGTGCCTATGTCATTCAGGGGCATATTCTCATGTATTGTCACACTCGACAGGAAATGTAGGGAACAGAACCCAATTGTGGTCAATGTGGAGGTCAACGGTCTCATCATGGATAACACCGATGAGAAAATTGCAGTCATCTATACAGACGGATCTATAATATGACACCAAAGGATTGCATGGGCATTTACAGCATGCTCAGCAGGCAGAACAGTCAAGGAAGACAGTGGTGCATATGTAATGACCACGAGTAGCATGATGATGGAGGTGATGGCAGTGACCAGGGCATTCATCTGGTTAGAGTCACATAAGTGATTACTAAGTGATTCGATGAGCATGATTAAAAAAAAGTGGGAACGGGCTTTGTACGCAGGCAATGAGTAGTGTCATTGCAGAGGTCAAAAATATTTCGGGTCACATTTGTCTACATCCTTGGACATGCAGGACTGAAAAGCGGACAGGTTGGCTAGCTGCACTGTCTTTGAAGATGGTCAATCAATGGATTTGGGGGACATCATCAATGCCCTCTGAGATGAGGGAAGGGCAGAGGACTTCGACAATCATGAGTCCATGTCACAACTTATGATGAAAGAGATGGGAGTTAAGATGGGTAAAGCCAGAAACAAGAAACTTAGTTGGCATATATGAAGACTTATCAGCCAACACAGAACTGGAGTCATCAGTCACTGGACACTGCCGGACTTGCTGAGGAGGGATCTGAGCACCTATCGACATGTTCGGAAAGCAATAATGATGACCCGCAAATAACTAAATAATTTACTATTCGTAGTTTTAATTCTGCTATTAATTGCTTTGATGTGAGTATATTTTTCATGTTGTTAAAATTGCTTTTTGCCATTCCTACTATTTTGTTTATTTCTCTCATAACATTTTCCATCACATGTCTATGATAGCTATAACCTTGAACTCTTTATAGGATCTTGCTATCTACTTTGAATTTAGTTGGCATTGGTTTCACTGAGCAAATCCACAAGGGCTTTTGGAATAATGCTTGAGGATAATGTATAAAGCCTGGAGGGAAATTATCTCAGGAAACTAAACTGGAAGTTGGGATCAGACTATGTGTCAGCCAGAAATATTGAGGTCTTCAGAAAGGGTCTGATTGGGATGCTGTTGTGGTGGATGCCTGGGGAAGTCCATGGATTTGGAGGTGGATGATTAGGAATTGGTGGAAGACCACAAAAATAAGCTGATCACTCCACTGAAGAACTCCAAAAATTGCACAGCAACGTACTTTTTTTTTCCAGAGAATTACAAAGAAAAGAATAAGTGGAACACTGCAGAATCACTTTGTTACTAAATGGTAAAAACACAGAGTTGGATGGGGAAAAAAATCTTATTATCATCAAGTACAGGGCCTACTGGCATAGGTGATCATGTCTCTCCACAACTTTCGATCTCGATAGTTATTTATCATTTATGCTGTTGACCTTCTGCCAAGCCATTGTCTTAAGCTGTCTGATATTTTTTCTCTTTGCTTCCCTCTATCTATTCATCTCTCAATTTTCCCAGTTATTACAATATATTCCAGCTGTTCTCTTCTCATTACATGGCCAAAAAATGATGATTGTTTCTTCCTAATATTGGAAATTAGCTCTCTTCTTGCTTTGACCTCTTTCAGAACATTTTCATTACTCTTCTAAGCTGTCCATGGTATTCTCAACATTCTTCTGTAAAACCACATTTGTACAGACTCCAGTGATTTTCTTGTCTGTTGTCCTATTGTCCATGATTCACATCCATATGTTAAGACTGGCTCTACATAACATTTAAGAACTCTTTTTCTTGTTTCTATTGTCAAAAATGGATTGCATAGTATCTTCCTCATTTTCTGGAAAGCTGCTTTTGCCTGAGCCATTCTGCATCTCATACTTTGTACATCTTCCATCTGAGGTTAACAAAGTTCCCGAATATTTAAATTCATTTACTTGTTTCAATATTGTTCCACTTGTCTTTAATTTGCACTGAGGTGATGTCTTTTACTTAGTTGTTACCATTACTTTTGTCTTTCTGCTATTAAGGCTAAGTCCTTTATTTTTGCTTTCTTTCGCTATAATTTATAACATTTCTTTTATATATATATATATATATATACATTCTTAATGGCAGAGGCAGAGAATGAACTACAAGAAATGATAGACATAATAGTAAAAGAAAGCAATAAAAAAGACTTCAGTCTGAATAATAAGAAAACAAAAGTAATGGTCATATCAAAGAAACAATCACCACCATCATGCAGCATAAAAATAAACAGTACAAATCTGAAAGAAGTGCAACGCGCCAATTACTTGGGTACAATAATAACATCAGATGGAAGATGCATCACAGAAATAAAAAGCCGAATAGCTCAGGTCAAAATAACATTTCAGAAAATTAAAAATATCTTATGCAACAAATCTATGTCAATAGAAGTCAGAAAGAGAGTTCATCGGTGCTATATAGAACCAATTCTGACCTATGGAAGCGAATCATGGACAGTAGATAAACAAATGAAAAGATGATTGGAGGACGCAGAGATGGGATTTCTCAGAAGAATGTTGAAAGTTCCCTGGACTGCTAAAAAGATGAATGAAGAAATTCTCAAAGAGGCCAACACAAAAAGGGAACTCCTAAAAAAACATCAGAAAGAAACAATCAACTTTTTTTTGGGCACATCATGAGAAGAGGAAAGTTGGAATACTTGGTTACAACTTGCAAAATAAAAGGAAAGAGAAATCGTGGACAAAGAGAAAAAATACTGGATAGCTTGGTGTCATGGCATGGAAAACAGTCAACAACAGAACTGATATGATGCACCGTAGATAGAAGACTGTGGAAGGACATGATCGTCTACGCCAACCGGTATGGCACATGATGATGATTGGTATAGAACCGTTGATCAGAGGTTTAACAAGCCGCTATCGTAAAAACAGAAACCA
This sequence comes from Megaustenia siamemsis, assembly GCA_032433765.1. Classification (NCBI taxonomy): domain Eukaryota; kingdom Metazoa; phylum Mollusca; class Gastropoda; order Stylommatophora; family Ariophantidae; genus Megaustenia; species Megaustenia siamemsis. The sequence continues at coordinate 35,778,624 of JAVIAB010000041.1, read as the reverse complement.
TGATAGCTCAGTAGTTAGTGTACTGGACTACAAAGGACAAGAGGCCGGGTTTGATCCTGACAAACTGCTTCCGGGTTCACCCAGCCTTAAATGGGTACCAGATTTTTTATGGGAAAATAAAGTGGCACGGGCGTAATACCGACCACATTACCCCAAAAAATCATGTGCCGACTGTCTGTAAAAATTCAGGTCACTAACACCATATTCCCTATAAGCCACTTGGCGTGACGGGGGCTCTTAATTTTTTTTTTTTTTTATCAGCAAAACGCTTTTGTTAATGAAACGTAGCCCTGATACAAAATGTGTAAATTATCGGTAGATAATAGTGATAGTATTTTCGGCCCTAAAACAAAAAAACAAAAACAAACAAAAAATTTTTTTAATAAAAAAAAAGATTCTGGATTGTATAAACAATGGCCGCGTCGACGAAACAAGCCTAAGTCGCGAACGAGATGGATAGATACGATCTAGATATATTAGGATTAAGCTAAATCCGCTGGCTAGGAACAAGTAGGAAATCTGTTCATAATAAAATAGCAGTTTTTTTTTTCAGGAAGGGAAGATAGAAAATCCGCGAAGGAGTAGGCATAATGATGACAGACATTAGTTGCAAGAAGTTTATTAGAATGGCAACCAATAGCCATCTGATACAAACGCGCAACAAAACATAATATGGAAGACTTTCAATTATTCAATGCTATGCACCTACAAATGAAGCTGATGATGAAGTTAAGGACGATTTTTATAACCAACTACAACTTATAAACAAAATACCAAAACATGATCTTTTAATTGTAATGGGAGAGTTCAACGCCAAAGTGGGAAAAGACAACGCAGGAGTGGAACATGTAATGGGGAGAGAAGGCTGTGATACTACAAGTCAGAATGGAGAAAGATAAATAGAATTATGTTTAATAGAAAATTTAGTTATAGGTTGAACATTATTTTCACACAAAAATATTCACAAAACAACATGGATATCTCCTGATGATAGAACCTCAAATCAAATTGACCAACTATGTATTAAACAACAATTCAGATTATCATTGATATGATGTACGAGCATACAGAGGTGCTGATGTTAATAGTGACCACAACCTGTGCATTGGGAAAATAAGATTAAAATTTAAAAGCCAACAGAAGAGATAACTACCCATACACCCATTGATATAAAAAGAGGAGTAAGATAGGGATGCATCCTATCACCAAGCTTGTTCAATCTATACACTGAGCAAATCTTTAAAAACATCACAGAGATGCCAGGCCTAAACATTAATAGAAAGATAATCAATAACCTAAGACATACTGATGATACAGTACTACTAGCAGAAAATCTTAAAGATCTACAACAATTACTTAATGAATTAAATAAGACAAGCAAAAAATTTGGATTACATATGAATATCAAAAAGACTAGAACTATGATTATAAACAAAGAAAATACTCAAAACCTACAAGTGGATATCAAAATTGAAGGAATAGACCTGGAGACAGTTCAGAACTAAAACTACCTTGGACATACTATAACCAGTGATGGAAAATGTAAAACTGAAATAAACAAAAGAATAGGAATGGCAAAAAGTAATTTTAATGCCATGAAGAACATACTAACATCAATACAAATAACACCAGGGCTAAAACTAAGAATAGCAAACATTATCATCATCAAGTGACGACTCCACATTGAAGATTGGCTACCATGGAGCGCCATTCCACTCTTTCTATCTTTTTTATATTCTTATCTAATCCATATTTTTTGCTTGTCATGTTTATTTCATTAAGTAATTGCTGTAGATCTTTAGGATTTTGTGTATTCTATAGTGAGAATAATTCCAAGCTTTGTTCTGTTCTTCATTTATGATCTTATCTCTCAGGTTGCTTCCTGCCATTCGTCCAACACATTTCATCTCAATAGTGGATATTTTTCTTATTGTTCTTGCATCTAGGGTCTTGGTCTGGTATATGATTTACAATTTCAGAGACACCTATTTTAAAAGTATTTGAAAACTAGGGTTTTCACATTATCAAAAATATACAAATTTGAGGATTGGAAAAGGAATAGTGGGTTTCTTTATCTTACCTTTTGCCAGACCAAAACCAGACACATTGGCTTGGACAGAGTATGGTTGAATATTTTAAAGTAAACTAATGATTCTGTATAAATATTCACCAATACTTGCATTCAATATCTAGAAGAAGCTTCATAATTACTTCCTTCGATTATCCCATGATATTTTCTTTGTTTCTGTTTTGATCATGTTTCAATATTCCAATTGTTTACGATGAATGATGATATCGTATGACAGGGAACAGTTGGCTATGTTCACTTTCTGCGCGGTTTCGCCTTATGTCTTTTGGCGTGTGCTGAGACTGCTACAATGGGGACTATAGTTACCTTTCTTTGTTTAGGAGATGAGATATTAATTCGGATGATTACGCTGGCACGGGCGGTTGAGCAATTATGGATTTTAATTCATTTGCAATGATCCATAACCAAATAACAAAATTTTCTTTGTGTGATATTTCTTTTGTAGATATAGTAGTTGAATTTCAATGTAAATGTGTATTTATTTCTGACAAATAGTGGCCACACCATTTCTTGTGTTGACTAATTTCATTATTTGTGGACAGAAATGCAACAAGTAAAGTGCATTTTGAATAACATTGGATTAGTTTGTGTAAAATTTCAAGAAGAATGAATAGCAAAAGCTTCTAGTCCTGGAAAATTGAGGTACATGAAATATGATATTTTGAATTGAAAATGGTAAGCCTTTGAATATTTTATACTATTTATAACAAATAATATATTTTTTCCTTCAGATATCATCAATAGATTGCTATTTTCATTTTCTTCAACCATTTTCCTTTCCGGTGATGTATAACATGTACCACATTTAATAAATTATTGCATGAAATTATAAAATAAAAAAGAGATGTGATGGAATTTTTCTAAAATGAAAGTTGATCTGGTCCAAGCTTAAAGAAAACCTAAAGTCCACCAAAATCCGGAAAGAGTTAAAGCTGTACTAGCAGAAGAATTTATTTAATATTATATGGTGAATTAATACATGGAAAAAGACAAATCGGCAGACCTAAACTACGATATAGAGATATTTGTAAATCATCTCTGAAATACTTGTGAATCTGTGAAAATGACTGGGAACATCTGGCAAGAGATCACATATCTTGGACAGCCAGTATAAAAAAATGGCATAACATCATTTGAGGCTGTACTATGGCAAAACATGGAAGAGAAAAGACTCATGAAAAAAGATGGAAAACCCTGTGGGTCAGTGGGCCTGACTTGTTCATAGAGTCAAGGCAAAAAAATGCACATAAATGCATAAAACTGCGAAGCTGCAGTGACGTTGTGAGGAGAAATAAAAAAAAAAATAGATATAGAAAAAATATAGAAAAAAAACGGTATAGTTAAAGCTTCACATAACAAGTGGACAACACAAACCAGAATGACGTTTTGGCGCAATATGCCTTCAGCAGGAACAAACCAAACCTACAACACACATACAAATATAAATTATTTATATATTTTTATAAATAAACTTTATATAAATTTTTAATAAACTCTAAACTATATATAAACTATAACTATATATATATACTATATATTTAAACTATATATAGACTCTAAATGAACTCTAAATACACTCTAAGATAAACTTTATATTTGTATGTGTGTTGTATGTTTGTTCCTGCTGATTGAGGCCTATTGAGTTGAAACGTTGTTCTGGTTTGTGTTGTCCATTTATTATGTAAAACTTTAACCATGCCATTTTTTTCAATTTTTTTTCGATACCTATTATTTATTCATTTCTCCCGACTTGTTCATTTTGGGGGCTGAGTGTGTTTATCAAACATTGGTAGAATCAGCCACATGAGAAGCTGTTCGACAAAAACAATACCTCCAAAAGAAAAAAAATACACAACAGCCTCCATGAATCTGTCGATAAGATGAAAAGGGCCTTAAACAAGCAGTTGAAAATTTTAAAAGTTAAGTTAGCTAATTAATGCTACCAATAGCATCTCCATTTAAATGGCTAAGTTCATGAAGACCATAAATAGATTGATTTTCATAAAGCATTTCTCCTCCCGTGGTTATGGTTATGGAAGGCCCCGGTACCGGTATCACTGCACACAAATTAAAATCCATAATTGCTCAACTTCCCATGCCAGAGGTATCATCCAAATTAATATCTCATCTCCCAAACAAAAAAATGTAGCTGCAGTCCCCATCGTAGCAGTCTCAGTACACACCAAAAGATATAAGGCAAAACCACACAGAAAGTGAAACACAGGGTGTGCAGAGAGCACTTAACTCAGTAGCTCCTGCAACAAGCCAGACTTGGAATATGAGGAAACTGCAACAAGGAACACTTTTCAACAAGGAACTTCATCATTTCGTCCTTCATTATAAGCATACGGCCGGTTTAGGGATATACGATCAGCCACCATGATGACACAGGGAACCGCGATAGCTCAGTGGTTAGTGAACTGGACTACAAAGGACAAGAGGTAGGGTTCGATCCCAACTGACGGCTTCCGGGTTCACCCAGCCTTTAATGGGTACCGGATGTTTTTCAGGGAAAGTGAAGCGGTATGGGCGTAATACCGACCACATTACCCCAAAAATCATGTGCCGAAGGTCTGTAAAATATATGGTCACTAACACCATATTCCCTATATGCCACTTGGCATGACGGGGGTACTCTACTTTACTTTACTACCATGACATACCAGACACAACAGTGAATGCACCCACAAACAACAAAATAACCTAGTGAATGCAACCAACAACACACAAAAGACCATAATGACGGTGCAAAATCCCTAAAGTGAAACCTTTAGTTGACTTGGCAGAGCAGTCCATATTAATGAGTTGTAACTTGTAAATAATTGGCATCAAACAATTCCAACAATGGCCATTGAATAGCACTCAATGTGTTAACGTAAACCACATATCAACTCCAAGTTGGGGGAAGGTTGCATTCACAACATTTGACCTGCCAAAGAGGAATTGCCATATGCAAGACTAAGCAGCACCTGTGCAAATCCGTTAAGTGGAACATAAGGTTGACTTTAACGCAGCAATCTGCATTGAACAGCAGAAATTAATCAGTCCCCAAATGCAAATCCTGCAGTGGTTGAGAGAACATGAACTTCTTTCCACCATCTTGGAACCGGAAGTCCCTCTCCACTTTTGTCTATCAAACATACATCAATTTCTAGTTCCCAAAATGCAAGCATCTAGCAACCCACTCAAAAATCAAGGAATAAATTTGTAAAAATGATGTGACCAATGTGATGAGCCAACTTGGAAAATGGTATTAATTTCATTAAAAAAATTTTTCTCTTTAGTTTTTACATGGGTAAAAATAACTGAAAATTAGGGTAAAAATAACTGAAAATTATAAGTTATACTGCCTGTTTAAAATTTTCATTCGATAAATATAACAAAATAATAAATATATAATATATAAAAAAATAAATAAATACATCAGAGCTTCAGAGGCCTGATTTATCACAATTTTATCTTTTTACATTATGGGATGGCAGAGTTGTGGTAAATATTTTTTTTAGAAAAAAAGTTCTTGTTACTTTGTTTTATTGTTTAAGAATAAATAGGATCAATGCAGCATCTCTAGCATTCTAAAATCAAACTGAATCTTGTTCAGTTAGTGTACTATAAATTGTCTAGTTCTATGCTGTAGCATTTTTTTTACACACTTTTCCAGTATCACTTAGTGGTGATACACACATGTATAAACCACATTTTCTTTTATTAATCTTCTAATCTCAAATTGGTACTTTTTTACAATCTTCAGGAACTCTTCCTACTGTTCATGCTGCTGTGAAAATACTAAGCATAAAATTTACTCTGATATTTTCAAAGGATTTGATAACTTCAATAGCTATTCATCTATGCATACAGATTTGTACTGTGGACTATTCTGTATATCTTCCATATCTTGAATTAATATTCTGGTTCTTCCAGCTCCCTGTATACAAAAGTGTATATTAAATGTTCTTGAGCACATGTTGTATTAAGAAGTTTATGAATTATTCTTTCCACTTGCATTTGGTTTTTTGTTTGTTTCACCATAAAAATGTTTACCTACACAGTTTATATACATCTGTATTCTACTTTTGTAATTATGAATGTCTGGGAAGATCACTATAATTTATTGACGTAAAATTAAAAAGAAAAACAAAAATACCTCAAACTCCTCATACACTTTCTCTATGTGTTGACGGTGCTCATTAAAGATTTGTTCAAAAGTGCTGAAAACATTGAGCAATTTTTCTCCATTAAACAGTTTCCTTAAGTGTAGCAAATCTCTCAATGTGCAATCAAACTCCTGTTGAGCTTTCAGGACCTTTGATGTGTTAAGTTCAATGTCCTTATAGATTGGTGAATTCTCCTTTACTTTCTTCTCACGGACAAACTGCATAATTGTATAATATTTTGGGTGAATCTGGATAGAATTGATTTAAAATCACATCATTAACAAAATAAATACAACAATCTGAAGTATATTTATGAACACAAAATATTATGAATTAGATAATTTAAGCTTCATTTAAGGATACACATCTATGAATAGTAGGGCTGATATGAACTATTAAGTTATTTGCGGGTCATCATCATTGCACTCTGAACATGCCCATAGGTGATCGGATCCCCTCTTCAGCAAATCCTGCAGTGTCTAGCAACTGACGACTCCAGTTCTGTGTTGGTTGATAAGTCCTCTTATACGCAAACTAAGTTTCTCGTTTCTGCCTGTGCCCATCTTAACTCCCATCTTTTTCAACCTAAGGAGTGACGTGGACTCATGGTTGTCAAAGTCCTGTGACCTTCTCACATATTGGAGGGCATTGATGATGTCTGTTCAATCCATTGGTTGATCATCTTCAACATCGGCACAGCTAGCCAACCTGTCTACTCTTTCATTTCCATGTACTCCTGCATGCCCAGGGACATAGGCAAAGGTGACTCTACATATTTTTTACTTCTGCAATGACCCTACCCATTGACTGCGTTCAGAGCCAACTTCCACCTATCTTATCATACTCATCAAATCACTCAGTATGCAGGTGTAGGTGTAGTCTTGTGACTCTAACCAGATGAATACCATGGTCACTGCCATTACCGTCATCATCATGCTACTCGTGGTCATGACGTATACACAACTGTCTTCTTGACTATTCTGCCTGCCAAACATACTGTAAATGCCCATGCACTCCTTTGGTGTTGTATTACAGATCTGACTGTATTGATGACTACATCTTTCTCATCAGTGTTATCCCAGATGAGACCGTTGACCTCCACATTGACCATGACTGAGTTCTGTTCCCTACATTTCCTGTCGAGTGTGACAATACACAAGAATGTCTCTCTGAATGATGTAGGCACCGGTATCCACTACTCACCAGCTTTGATATTGGTAAGACCACAGACCTGTTTGATGACATCTTCTGCTCGGCCTACCCATGATTTGCCTCTTTTTAGCCTGACACCTTTCCCTGTGTTGAGGTCTGTTGTTAAGGATGCCTAATTCATTTTTTTGTAAAAAGCTCACATTGTATCCACGTGCTGGAGAGTGAATTGACTGGAGTTGGCCAGTCTACAACGTAGAAGCGGGTTCTGGACCATGCTACGAAGTGAGTGCACATGATCTACACCATCCACAGCATTGACTTCCAGCGACAAAATCGACTATGACGACAGTAGGCAGTCAGATGCAGCCCAAATGACAGCATCAAAGAAGGAAAACATGAAAAGGTAAACATAGTGGTATGAAACTGTCAGTGTTGATATTGGTAAGCCCATAGACCTACATCTTCTGCTCAGCCCAACATGATTTTGCTTCTTTTTAGCCTATCACCTTCCCTTTTGTTGGGCTTGTGGTGCAATGGATGCTCTTTATCTGCACTTATCTTCAGGTACGCTCGTGTCCTCCACATCTTAATCCTGTCATCCATGGTTGGAAAGTCAAGAAGATACTTCATTGCTACACTGGGAGTGTCATTGTACACCCCAAGATAATGTGCATTCTGAATTTTCTTCAGCCTGTCAATTTGCGTCATACTGACAGTAAGAATTGCTAGGGCATACTTGATTGGTTTGAGGACCAGTCCCTGGAACAGAAGGGTAAGTAGCCTCTGCTCAATGTTGGCAGCTGCCATGCCTTTTAAGGTGGCTAATCCTTTGCGGGCTTTTGTTATCACATGGTCGACGTAGTCCCTAAAATACATGCTGTGATCAAACTTGACTCCCAGGTGCATCAACAACCCGTCCCTGGTCACCTCATCAGCTCCCATTCGTGCCACCAGTGTTTCCGTGTTAACGATATGATTGTTAATGGAGAACCATGCAACTGATGCTTTATTCTGATTAACCAATACATCTAATACTCCACACCAGGAAGAGATGCGATCAAGTTCATTTTACATTGTGGAGGCAATTTCCTGTCTGTCTCTTCCCTGTTGATATACAAGAATATCATCAGCAAAAGTCAGAATTCATCCCCTACCATCCAGCTGTGGTGCCATGATTGTTATTGCATACACATTAAATTTGTTGTTGTTGTTGCGTTCGCCAGCTTTCATCTCCGACGAAGTCCCTAGAGACTAGGAACTGAATTTTGCGCGTTAATCCATTTTTCCCTGGCAGCCATGCGCACAGGGGTCCCTCGCCACACAGGTAGATAACTCTGACTTCGGAGGTACTCATGTTTTTTCCGTCGATGAGTAACTGACGTTTCAAGCCAGGTCTCACTGCTGAGACCAGGGGTGGTTGCCGCAGAGAGAAATCATAAATAAAAATCCCAACAGGTGTAGCTGAGATTTGAACCTGCAACCTCTCTGTCTTGAGGCCGGCGTCTTGCCTCGAGACCAACAAGTCCCCCCATGGACTGGGAATATGAGGAAACTGCAACAAGGAACACTTTTCATGCATAGCCTTCAATGGTTCCTGCCGCCTATCCACCATATACCCCAAAGTTCACGTCCTCCTGAAAATGATGATCGTCATATTTTTTTTTTAATGTATAGCGCTTGATGATGTTAGGCCGTCGTTGTTGACTCCAATTCCGAACATATAAACACACAGTTAGTCATCAGATTATCCCCATCGCACATCAAACAACAACAGGGAGCTGCGATAGCTCAGTGGTTAGTGAACTGGACTACCACGGACAAGGGGTAGGGTTCGATCCCAACCGATGGCTTCCGGGTTCACCCAGCCTTAAATGGGTACCAGATTTTTTTTCTGGGAAAGTAAAAGCAGCACAGGCGTAATACTGACCACTTTACCCCAAAAATCATGTGCTGAAGGTCTGTAAAATATAGGATCACTAACACCATATTTCCCTATACGCCACTTGACGTGACGGGGGTACTTTACTTTTTTTTACATCAAACAACAGACCGTAAGATTAGCGTAAGGCCGGTCCAGGGATTTACGATGAGCCATTACGATGACGTAGCACACATAACAATGTCGCACTCACAGCAATGACGCACCCATTAGATTCTTAATTACTCTAGTGAATGCAGCCTACGACAAACAAAACACAGTGCAAAGAGATAAAACTGTGGCTGATGAAGTAGTTTACATTAATGAGTAACATGTAAATAACTTGCGTCAAGCAATTCCAACAAGGGTCATAAACAGCACCAATGTGATGTAAAGCGCAGATCAAGTCTTGACAGTGGAAGGTCACATTCACAACACTTGATTTGTCAAAAAGGGACTGTTGCCGGCGTATAACTTCACTTTAGTGGCGCAGATGTAATAAATAGATCATCATTTTGACTTTAACGCAGAAAAGTGCAATGGAGAACTGAAATTAATCAGACTCCAAATGCACTTTCTGCAGCGATCGAGAGGACGTGGACTAGAACTGCCATCTTGGAGACAGAAGTCTATACACATTAAATAGAACTGGTGGCAAAGGTGAGCCTTGTGGTAGTCCTGATGAAGATTGATGTTGGCTTGGACAAGAAACTTCAACATCTGAGTATCACCTTCCTCTAATATAGTGCAGCAGCAATCCGTCTGATGAGGAAGGGGTGCATTGCCAGTTTGAGGAACATGTGCATGAGGTATTCAAATGGTACTCTATTGTATGCATTCTCTAGATCCATAGCAGTAGCACATGTCTCCTGTAGTCTGTGGAAGCCTTCGAAAAGATATCACAGGCAAAGACTGCCACAATGTGCTATGTATCTTTGTTATGTCTATAACCTCTGAATGTGGGTGGAATAATTGGGGCTGACAATAATTTATTGAAAAGGTACATTCTATTTTCTGACTCACTGTAATTAACAACCTATGATATGCTGATGAGTTTACATGTTACAGAGAGACAGAATATGCAGTGAGAGAGAAAGGGAGAGAGAGAAGTATGTTTAGAACACAGGTATAAAACGGGCGAATCAAGTGTTGGGGTGAGAATGGATGAGATATGCTTGAAAGGGGAACAGGTGAAACTGGATTAACATGGACAAACTGGGGAATGGTTGGAAAAGTGAACAAAAAGTGGTGAAATAGAATCATGAGACAATGTTAGCACAGGAAAATTAAAATTAGCTAGAAAAGGCATGGAGTTTCAGTTCGTTGAGTTGACTATTAGGTTCGATATTGCTAAAGGAAGGTTGTGCTGGACAGATGACAAGTGAAGGTTTTGATTGGAAGGTTTTGATTGGAAGATTAAAGTACAGAATGTTAGAAGTTGTGTTAGAGTATATAAAGGATGAATAGGTTAGAGATTGCTACTGAGAATGTGACTTTAATAAGTACAGAATATCATAATGACAGATGTTTATGTTTTTTGAGGATTATAGAGATGGTGTGGTCCCGACTATCTCACTCTCTCTCTCTCTGCGATCAAGACTCAATCGGAGTAGGATTCCAGACTCTCTCATGAAGTCAGCTTCGATTGGCCCGTATAGTTTCTATTCCAGGGAGGTGGGTGTGGACCACATTGCTCTTCTCAGGTCTGTGTACTGGGGGCAATCCAGTAGAACATGTTTTGTAGTCATATTGTCCAGTATACAATGGCATAGGCTGGTTTTTTTAATTTGGTGAACATGTGATATCTCATTCTATTGTGGCCAGTGCGTAGGCAAAGTGTGATGATTTGATCCCTCCTTGATAGTTGGTGGTAACCGTTCCTCTTGTTATGCTTTGGGTGTTCTCGTTTCCATTTTTCATGATACTGACCTTTGAGGATGGATTTGGCTTCATCATAGGGAATCATAGAAGGAAGAGGTACGTGTTAGCACTCAGAAAAAATAACAAATAAATAACAACAGAAAAAAAACAAAGAACAATATATGGTCAGAAGCAGGATCGAACCCATACTCCATGGCACTGCGCCTTGCCACGAGAAGCCGAACGCTTGGTACACTGCATTCGGCTTCTCGTGGCAAGGCACAGTGCCATGGAGTACGGGTTCGATCCTGCTTCTATTGTTCTTTGTTTTTTCTGTTGTTTATTTGTCATTTTTTCTAAGTGCTAACACATACCTCGTCCTTCTATGATTACCTATTATCGCCTCAGAAGTTTCCTTATATAATAATATTTATTTATTATTATTTGTCTCCTGGCTTCATCATAACTGAGCGGATGGTTCTCTTGTGGTAATCTCCCTCCTTCTTTAGCTAATGTGTCTGCGCATTCGTTCCCGTGTATATTACAGTGTGATGGTATCCACTGAATGACTACTCTCTGGAAGTTATTGCATAGTTGGTCTAAGGTTGTTCTCAAGTCATCTAGTTCATTGTTCTTGGGGCTTTTTAGAGCTGTTAGTACTGACAGTGCATCAGTCAGAAACACCAATTTATTGTGCATGTTATTTTTGTGTTGAGTAGCTAGTGTTGCAGCAACTCTAAGAGCCTCAGTTTCTGCTTTAAAATAGTTTGAGAATTTTCCAGTAGCTATTGACTTGGTGATCTTGTCCTGGTTATTCAGCGTCAAGAACACACCTCCCCCTCCATTTCTTGTGGCATTTGTAGCAGAGCCATCTGTGTATATGTGGGACCAAGAGTCCTGTGGGTAAGTATCGTTTGTGTGTTTTTCTGCTACATGTTTTCTTTCTGTGTCTGATTGGGTGCATTTTTTCATGATTCCTATTATATCTTCACAGGACCACCAATAATGCAGAGTGAAGTGGAGGACGCAATTCAACACATGAAAAGAGGCAAAGCTCCAGGTCCCGACAATATAACAATCAAAGAGATAAATGCATTAGGAGAGCTGGGAGTACAAGTCATAACAAAATTACTCAATGACATATACAACACTGAACACATACCCGAAGATCTACTAAAATCTATCTTTGTAGCCATACCGAAGAAGTCAGGAGCCACTGATTGTGAAGACCATCGCACTATTAGTCTCATGAGCCATATGACTAAAATATTACTAAGAATCATCATGAGACATGTAAGGAACAAAATAAAACCAGAAATAAGTGAGGAACAATGTGGATTTGTGGAAGGAAAGGACACCAATAATGCAATATACATCTTAAGAACATTGATAGAAAGATCTATAGAGGTAAAGAAAGATCTATATATGTGCTTTATAGACTACACGAAAGCATTTGACAAAGTAAAGCATGTGGAAATAATCAATATGCTGGAGAAATTAAACATTGATGGCAAGGATCTGCGAATCATAAAAAACATGTACTGGCAACAAACAGCAGCTATACGAATTAACAACCAAACAGGACAATTCCAATATTTAAAACAAGGAGTCAGACAAGGCTGTGTTCTGTCGCCGGATTTGTTTTCACTTTACAGCGAATATATTATGAGATCAATAGTAGACAAAAAAGGAATTGAAGTCAACGGTCACAACATAAATAATTTGCGATATGCGGATGACACACTCTTAATAGCAGAGACAGAGAATGAACTACAAGAAATGATAGACATAATAGTAAAAGAAAGCAACAAGAAAGGTCTCAGTCTGAATAGTAAGAAAACAGAAGTAATGGTTATATCAAAGAAACAATCACCATCATCATGCAGCATAAAAATAAACAATAAACGAGACAAATCTGAAACAAGTGCAACGTTTCAAATACATGGGCACAATAATAACATCAGATGGGAGATGCACCACAGAAATAAAAAGCAGAATAGCTCAGGCCAAAATAGCATTTCAGTAGGTTAAAAATATCTTATGCAACAAATCTATGTCAATAAAAATGAGAAAGAGAGTTAATCGGTGCTATATAGAACCAATTCTGACCTATGGAAGCGAATCATGGACAGTGGACAAACAAATGAAAAGACGATTGGAGGCCACAGAGATGGGATTTCTCAGAAGAATGTTGAAAGTTCCCTGGACAGCTAAAAAGACCAATGAGGAAGTTCTCAAAGAGGCCAACACAAAAAGGGAGCTCTTAAAAAACATCAGAAAGAAGCAATCAACATTTTTCGGGCACATCATGAGAAGAGGAAAGTTGGAATACTTGGTTGCAACTGGCAAAATAAAAGGAAAGAGAGATCATGGGCAACAAAGAGAGAAAAAACTGAATAGCTTGGTGTCATGACATGGAAAACAGTCAACAACAGAACTGATACAATGCACTGTAGATAGAAGATTGTGGAGGGACATGATCACCTACGCCAATCGGTATGGCACATGATGAACACCATATTCCCTATACGCCTCTTGGTGGGACTGGGGTACTTTACTTTTTTTTATTCCGCAACCAGTTATTCTTTGGCGCATAGGGTGGCTAAGGAGCCTTCTATATTTCTCCATTTGTTGCAATACTTTAGTGACCCGTCTGTCATGTAAGGGTTGTAAACCTGTTACTGTTTGTAGAGTCTTGATAGGTGTAGATTTCATAGCACCAGTGATACGGGCAGCTTGGTTCTGTGTTCTGTTAATTTTGCTAAGGTGTGATTTGGAAGCCATTGCCCGGGCTGTGACTCCATACTTAAGGACTGGTCTGACTCTTCCTACATATAGTCATTTCAAGATATTGCTATCTGCTCCCCAGTCTGTTCCTGCCAATTTCTTCATAATATTACTTTGTTTTCTGGCTTTTTTGCTTGCTCTGCCTGTCTGATTTTTCCAAGTCAGTCCTGAGTATTAGTTGTGGAAATGGTTGAATGGACAAAATGCAAACTGCATGGAGATGTTAACAACATTACACATAAGTTATTAACCTAAACAAGTTGATATTCAGAAGGTAACTGTATTAGGATAACTATAGGTTATGATGCAGTTCCAGATAAGGACAATGTCATGATGAATAAAGATCTCCTGCATATGTGTAGGATAAAGAATTTAGAGACTTTTTGAGTGAAATATATTAAATGTTGGAGTTAGTTTCAGGAAGGTGTTTGGTGCCTGATTTGATATAATTATGAATGAACAGTTCTAAAGTATTTCCTTTTCAATGTTCAATTTATAAGGTCATTTCTCAGAAACTACAGACCTGGTAAGCACCTGGTTGTGGAGTAGCTAGTCACTACTACTGTTCATCAATAGACAAATTACAGCTGATGAAATGAAAGGTGAAGCTTCTGCAGAGGGGGCTAAAACGGTTATTGTTGATTCAGTGCCCTTGTATGGACGATTACTATTATAATATTTTATCTCCACGCAGTTTGCATTTTGTCCATTCAACCATTTCCACATACTAATACTCAGGACTGACTTGGAAAAATCAGACAGGCATCTTTAGAACTCAGTATTCTATTATTAGCAGGACCCCAAGGGTTGGTCTCATACCACGGTCATATGGCTCTATTCAAATAACTAATTAAATTATCAACACTGTAAATGGTGATGGAATGTGACTATGGCAATTGATGACTATTTAATAAGTTGCCACATCAAAAGGCCCCAACAATCATGTGCCAAAGGTCTGTACATATTATGGTCACTAACATCATATTCCACTTGGCGTGAAGGGGCTCTTTACTTTTTTTTTTTTTTTTAAACATCAAATGGCATCATATTCTTAAGAATGGTAAACAGGGTATGACAATTATAAAGTTAACTAATGGCTGAAAATCTAGAAGAACTATATCAACTATCAAGAAAAACTAACAAGAAAAAAAATAAATATGGACTGGATATAAATATTTAAATGACTAAAACTATGATAATTAAAATAGACATAACACAAGTCTACAAGTCCTATCAATATAAATGGAAAGCAAACCTAAAGAGGAGAGAATTCAAGATTATAGCTACCCTGAACAGGTCATATAGAGGAACAGAAAATGCAAGACAGAAAAAAATATAATAATAGAAATGGCAATAATTATTTTAATAGCATGAAATACATAATGCATTTACATAATACATCACATAATAGCAAATATTAAAACTAAAATTGAGAACAACAAAATATTATACCATTCTCTTCTTCTACCTTTCAGCTCCCTCCTGTTGAGCATAGGTCTTCAACAAACACTTTCCAAGCTGTTTTGTTTCTTGCCATTCTTTTAAGATCGTTCCATGTCTTCCCCATCATCTTCATCTCTGCTTCCATCTGTCTTCTCCAAGAATTTCTTGGTCTTCCTCTTTGTCTTTTTCCCTGGGGTTTCCAAAAAAGGCCTGTTGTGTAATACTCTCAGTTGGCTTCCACAGTATGTGCCCTATCCAGTGCCATCGTCTTTGCTGTATCTCTTTATCCACTGGTATTTGACTGGTACATTTCCATAATTCTATGTTAGTGATTTTGTCCTGCCATTTCCATCCTTTTATTCTGCGTAAGCATCCATTAATGAAAGTCTGTATCTTCATGATTGTCATTTTAGTTGTTCTCCATGTTTCACACAGCCATATAATAAGACTGACTTGATATTGGAGTTGAACATTTTTATTTTAGTATTTAGCCTAATTTCTTTGGACATGGAATATGTTTCCCAGTGCAACAAATACTCCTCTTACTTTTGATATCCTTATTTTGGTATCATTTTCTGTTCCTCCCTCTTTGTCTATATTATCTTTCCCAGATATAAGTAAGATTGTACATCTAGTAGAGGTATTTCTCCTATTTTTATTTGGTTATTGCCAACTGCATTAATTCTCATAATTTTGGTCTTATATCTATTTATTTTCAGTCCCATCTGTTGTGATCTCTCATCAAGTATGCTCATTTTATCTTGCATCTGTTAATGGTTGTGTGATAGGAGAGCTATATCATCAGCAAAGTCTAAATCATCAAGTTGCTTGGTCAGTGACCACTGGATTCCATTTCTGTTGTTTTTTATAGTTATTTTCATAATTCAATCTATGTCCAGTAGAAAGATAAATGGAGACAGAAGGCATCCCTGCCTTACTCCTGTTCTTATTTCAAATGCTTCTGTAAGCTGTCCTTCATGCACCACACTACATTTCATTCCTTCATACATTGTTCTTATCAGTTTAATAAACTTTATGGGGATTCCATAATCAGCAACTTCCAAAGCATTCCTCTCTCTAATCTGCAAATGCCTTTTCGTAACCTATGAATCCAATATAAAGTGGGGACTGTAGTTCTAAAATTTGTTCAACTGTTATACGTAGAGTAGTTATTTGATCAGCACATGATCTGTTCTTCCTAAAACCTGCTTGTTCATCTCTCAAATGTTTCTCTATGGCCTCTTTTAGTCTCTCCAGAATGATTTTGCTTAATATTTTTCCTGGCACTGATAGTAGCACAATTCCCCTATAATTTGTGCACTCCTGTAAACTTCCTTGCTTTGGTAGTTTGATCATATAACCTTCTTTCCAGTCTTTAGGTATTTCTTCCCTCTCCCTAATTTTATCTAATAGATTATGTAGCATCTTGGTAGAGGTGTTAATATCTGCTTTGATGGCTTCTGAAGGAATTTCATCTGGTCCTGTGGTTTTGCCATTTTTTAAAAGCTTGATGGTTTTCATTATTTCTTCCTTGCTTGGTTTTCCACAGTTAACATGTAACTTCTTTTGCTGGTAGTATATCTGGAGGGTTATTTGAGCCGGGTCTGTTCAAAAGTTCTTCAAAGTGCTCTTTCCATTTGTTCCCTTATATTACTAAGCAGATTTCCTTTATCTTTAATAAAGGTATTTATCTGTTTGTATTTTCTACATAATTTCTTTGTGCTGTTGTACATTTCTTTCATTTTCCCTTTATTTGCTGCTTCTTCTGCCTCTTTAGCTAGTTCATCTATATATTTCCTCTTATGTCTTTTAATGCATCTTCTTACTTCTTTGTTCACCTCTGTGTAAGCTTCCTGTGTCTTGGTTTTATTATTTCTCATTTTGCTTTTATTAATGTCTGCTTTCTTGTTCTTTCTTTCTTTAATTTTATCCAGGGTCTCTGCTGACATCCATGCCTTATTCTGGCGTTCTCTTTTCCCCAGTGTTTCTTCGCATGTCTCTTTTCATTTATCCTTTTTCTGTTTCCAATGATCTTTTATATTTATTGTATAAATAAAGTTATTCTAGTTGTTGGAGGACTTGGTATTTGTTTGATATTGTGACTGCAAATTTATCTTTAATTCCTTATTCTTTAAGAAACTTTCTTGAAATACTTTCTACCCTTATGTGTTGTAGTATATCTTTAAGTGTGGCTAGCAGAAGATGATGATCTGAAGCTACATCTGATCCTCTATACACTTTTACATCCAGTAAGGATAACTTAAACTTATTATTAATACATATGTGGTCAATTTGATTTTCTGTTCTATGATCTGGTGACACCCATGTAGCCTTATGTATTCTTTTATGTTGGAATATTGTTCCTCCTAGGCTCATTTGATTAAGAGCACAGAAGTTCACAAATATCTCTCCATTTACAGTTATATCTCCAAGTCAATGTTTTCCCATAATCTCTTGAAGCCTCTGTTGTCCGATCCTAGTTTTGCATTTAGATCTCTCATCAAGATTATAATATCTTTGGCTCGTCTTTCATCCATCTGACATTGCAACTGTTTATAGAATTCATCTTTAACTAAATCATCCTTATCATTGGTTGGTGCATAGCATTGGATAATGTGTACTTTTATTTTGTTTTTTGTTGTTTTAAATGTTGCTCTCATTAGTCTTGGCCCTGCTGCTTCCCATTCTATCAGTGTCTTCTGTGCATTCCTTGATTACATTATAGCTACCCCTTCACTATGTTGTGCTCCAGGTTTCTGGTGTCCTGATGATAAAATCATCTCTCCTGTATTTAGTTTTATCCTCTCCGTTCCTAGCCATCTTATTTTGCATATTATACAGAATATCTATTTTGTAATTTCTCATTTCTGCTGCTACCTGTGCGTCTTTTCCTTGTTCATTTAGGGTACGTACATTCCAGCTGCCAATTCTGGAGGATTTCCTGGTAGACAAAAGGTGAGTCATCAACCCGGACTTTCCTATGGCTTTCTCCAGATTACATCATACATCTCTTAGATAGAGAGCCTTTATCTTTCCTGGATGGTGGATTTAGTTTTATTGTTTTCTTTGACTTGTCTATGTTTATGAAGTTTTTCGGCTTATTTTTTTATAGTACGGGATAGACAGTCCCATGCCCAACCCTCCTTAGTCGCCTCTTACTTACATACATGGTAGGGAACAGCGCTACTATTCTTTACTCCCCTTTTGGGCCCTAGCAGCGCATGGGTGAAATATTATATCTCCTTTACATTTTTGTAGGGAGCAAAAATATGGACACTATATAAAAAAATTGAAAAGCAAATTATAGTACTTGAAATGTGCATTTATACAAAAGAAGACAG
This sequence comes from Megaustenia siamemsis, assembly GCA_032433765.1. Lineage (NCBI taxonomy): Eukaryota > Metazoa > Mollusca > Gastropoda > Stylommatophora > Ariophantidae > Megaustenia > Megaustenia siamemsis. The sequence goes on along the minus strand of JAVIAB010000041.1, from coordinate 35,759,880 downwards.
AAAAGAAAACAAACAATGAAGTTTTGAAATAGCTGAAGAAAGAGCTAAAAAAAACTTTCTTCTTCTTCTTTTCTCTTTTCACTGATACCTAAAAGGTGTCGTGGTTTATATCATTTGTCGTTCTTGAGCTGGTCGAACTGTCTGAATTAGTGATTTTCCTTTGTTGTTACATGTCTCTGTCACTGCATCTATCCATCTTCTTCTGGGTCTTCCTCTTGGTCTTTTTTGCCATGCATTCTCGAGAAGAACGCCCTTGATGGTGATTGGTGAGGATTCATTCTGACCAGGTGGTCAAACCATTTATGTTGTTATTCTATATATTCTTGGCAGGGTTTTGTTCCTACCATTTTTCTTATGGTTTCATTTGGTATTCTATCTCTTCTTGTGTTGTTTGTTACTTTTCTCAAGCATCGCATCTCACATGTATTGATCTTTCTTAATTGTGATTTAGTAAAGGTCCATGTTTGACTTTCATAGCACAAAGTTGGTATGAAAATACTATTTATCATTTGTTTTTTAGCTGGCATAGAAATGTTTGGATGTCTTATCAATGGTGAAAGCTGGTATATGACAGCATTTGGTTTTTGTATTCTCATGTCAATTTCTCTGTTTAGTTTTCCATCTTCTGTGAACATTGTGCCTAAAAACTTGAATTCTTCTACTTGTTTTATTTCTTTATCTTTGATCTTAATATTTAATGGGTGTCTTAATTTGCTTATTCTCATAGTCTCTGTTTTTGCTGTGTTAATTTTCATACCGTAGTTTGTGTAACTTTTATCTAGAGATATTATATGCTGTTGTAGCAGGTTTTCGTCCTCATATATTATGCATTGGTCATCTGCGAATAGTAGCTCGTTGATGTTGGAATTTTCTACCTCTATATTATTATTTGATTTTTCCTTATTGTTGGTTGTTTCTTGATTTATTTTGTCCATATATATGATGAAGAGGAATGGTGAGAGGACACATCCTTGTCTTACACCTGTTGTAACCTGAAACCATTCTGACAGACTTTCCTAAGTTCTAACGGCACTTTGACTGTTTTTATATAATGCCATTATATTAACTAGTAGTTGTCCTGCTACCCCGTAGGCATCTAAAGTTTGCCAAAGTTTGTTCCTGTCCACACGATCAAACGCTTTTTCCTGATCTATAAACACTATATTTAGGTTTCTGTCATATTCTATTGTTTTTTCACATAGTTGTCTCAATGTAAATATAGAATCTGTACAGCTTTTGCCTTTTCTGAATCCGAATTGATTATTACTTAATTGGGGTTCTATTATGTATCTTACTCTCCTCTCCAATATTTTAGCATACATTTTACCAACTTGACTCAATAGGGATATTCCTCTGTACATTTCACACTCCCTTTAGCTTCCTTTATTCTTCCAAAATGGGACAATGATAGCTTTTTGCCAATCATCTGGGACTTTTCTTTCTTCCCACGTCATATTGAATATTATAGTAAGCCAATCTATCGCTTTTTCCTTACAGGCTAGTAGCATTTCTGTTGTTATTCCATCAATACCAGCTGCTTTGTTCTTTTTATTCTGCTTCAAAGCCCATTCTACTCCTGCTTTAGGAATATTTGGTTCCGGTTCGTCATACTGCCTATGTTTATTTCCGTTTGTATTTCCCTGATTTAATAGTTCCTTAAATTATTCTCTCCATCTAATTATTATGTTTTTCCTGCTGCTGATTGGTCTACCATTCTTGTTGTTTATTATATTGGTTGGGTTATAATCATTATTTCTTACTCTCATTGCTTTTACACTTTTGAAAAATTCTCTTGGTTCTTCTCTACATGTTCTTGCCAATTCTTCAACAAATGCTTTCCAAGAGGCTGCTTTTGTTTGTTCTATGATCTTTTTGCTATCATTTCTGGCTTGTCTATAGTGATTGTAGTCTTCTGTTGTTTTTGTCTTTTGCCACGTTTTATACTTTTCTTTCTTGTGTTTCACTGCTGATTTAACTATGTCATTCCATCATCTTGTAAGTTTCTTTCTGCTCTTCCCTATATTTTTCAGACCGCATTTCTCTTGTGCTGACTCTTTTAGACCTTCTTTAAACTGTTTCCATGCTTCCTCTATGTTTGTTGGTTGTATTCGGGTTTGGTATTTGTTGGTTATGGATTCTTCTATTTCTTTTTGTACGTTTACATCCTTTATTGCTTTTAGATCTATTCTTTGTGTCTGAGGTCTTGCAATCCTAACCCATTTTTTTGGCCATAGTAAAACAAGATTATGGTCAGTATCTAATATTGCATTTGGTATAGATCTTGAGTCTGTTATGTCCCTCCTTTGATGTCTTCTAGTCAAAATAAAATCGATTTGGGAGGCCTTGTCCGTGTCATTCCATTTATACCAAGTAAGTATTTGGTTACGATTGTGCTGATTAAACGTGTTTGTTATATAAAGATCATGTTCTGCACAAATATTTAGTAGGTGTTCACCATTACTGTTACACTCTGTTCTAATGTCACTAAATGGTCCTAGGTATAATTCCCATGGTGTTCTCCTTTGTCCTACTCTACCGTTGAAATCTCCTAGTACAAACAATTTCTCTGCGTCTTTGACTTTATTTATTGTGGCTGACAGTTCATAAAAATATTCTTGTTTGCTGTCCTCACTAAATATGTCGTTGCATGGAGCATATGTTTGAATGTAAGTGGGTTTTCCTCCTTTTTCTGCTAATTTGATACTTATTATTCTTTCAGAGATGTAATCTATTTCTAGTATGTTTTTGGCAGTATTACTTTCAATAATGAAACCGACCCCGTGTTTGTTTACTTCCACCATGTTGTTAATTCCGCTCGTGACGAGTGTGTAGCTTTGGTGTATTTCTTTAATGATTTTGCCTCTCTTTCTCATGTCTGCTAATCCTAAGATTAAAAAACGAAAAAAAACATTAACATAATTCAAACAAAACAAATGAAAATTGTTTGATACATGAAGGGGAACAAAAACTTAGAGAAAAACATCTTGGAAAATGAAAATTTAAGGTAAATAATCACTGGCATAAACAGACTAAAGTGAACTGATTATATCAAGAGATTGGACAGGAGAAATTATGAAAGTGTGCACCATCAAGGCAATTGATTGTGAAATGATGCTCCGCGTTAGCCAACATTAGCTGGAAACAGTATAGGATAATGATGTAAAAAATAAAACAAATTCTTACTATTTTTTTCTGAAACATCACACTTTTTTACTCACATGCTCAAGCCTGCACACTTATTATATATATATATATATACAAAATGTTTTCACCTCATTAATATACATATTTTTAAGTGCCTCAAAACTTCTTTGGTTTTCAATATGTGTTCTATCACAATAGTGTTCATCTTTAGTCTGTTGGATTCTGTCATCTGTAATGGAAACAAATACTAAGGATTAATATTTCTTTTGTCCATCTGGTGTTGCCTTGAAACATTGCAGGCAAAAGGAGGAAGGTATAATATGATCTAATATCTGTAGAAGTTGTATTGATTGTTCTTCTAGTCACTTCCCTTTTAGATGTTGTGTCGTTTTTATGCCTAACAGATGTTGCTAGGACAGAAATGTCTTAGTTCATATTTATGTTTTATATTTTGTGAAATGTATCTTCCTTCAACTTCCTCTTAATCTCTGTCCTGGTGTTTTAAGGCAGAAAGCTTTTGATGCTGTTTGGTCTGATTTCATTCTTACTAAGTGTCTGAACCATTTCATTTGTTGTTTGTATATATATTCTAGGTGTGGGTTATTTCTAAATTGTTCTCTGATTCTCACATTGGATATTCTATCTATCTTTGTGTTGTTTGTTATCTTCTATCTATCTATTGACCTTTTGAGCCTTAGCCGGTCCATGGGGCACAGACCAAGATCTCTTATCTGAATTTTTGTTCTAGCAGTTTTAAATTCTTTTAAAGATATTTTATCAAATCTCACCATTTGTCTCTGTTCTGTGCAAGCAGCTCTATCTCATTGAGGGAGCCGATTCCTGCTGCTCTTGCCTCTCTCATCAATGTTCTTCTCAGTGTCTGGGTCTTCCTCTTTTCCTCTTACCTGTTATCTAACTAAGAACTAATAATATCTTGAAATCGGTATAATGAATATAGAAAAAATTTTTTTCTCTTTTTAGGCTGCTGACATAGATATTACACAAAAGAGATATTCATGGATAGAGTAGATTATGGATCTGTTCAGCGAGTGTGTTCGGTTCAGCACAACAACAAAACTCCTTGGTCACTGTGGCAGCAGTGCAGACCTTGATTTAAGAAGAACTCTTCTTAGAGTGACACAATAATTTATATATAGATGGGTCTGTTATTCTACACCCATGCTGCTCATGGGCTTTCATGGCTAAAGTTTGAAGCAGAATTGTGAAGGAACTCAGTGGTGCTTTCACAATGACTACAAGTAGTTTGACCATGGAAATTATGGCTGTTACAAAAGCAACAGCATGGCTTAAGACACAGACTACACGTGTGTTTCTTCAGTGACTCAATGTGTATGCTCTGAAAGATCACAACTGGTTGGCTAGTTGATGGCAGTGGTTAGAGTCTCTGAGGAGGTCTACTCTAACAAGGGTCTGCTTTAATTTTGTGACAGGTCCATGCTAGTGTAAGAGGTAATGAGCATGCTGACAGATTTGCCAGTTTGACTGATGTTGAGGGCAGAAGAGCAATGGATCCTGCTGACATTCTGAATGCCTTCAAGGTCACTGAATGAAAAATAGACTCAAACGATGACCCAAATATGCAGCCATGAACAGACTTCACGAATATCATGTCAAGCTGGGAGATGGCAAATGGGAGTGCTATAAAGGAAGCCAAAGAAGACTTATCAACTAATACAGCACATTTCAAAAATGTCGTGCTGAAGTCGGATGTGTTGGGCCGAAAGGCGCAAATATAACAGTTATACTGCAAACCACAACACAACACAGACACGTCCACTATGTTCTTGTAAGGGCGAGTAATGAAGAGGAATATTCTAGTCTACCACGATACTCTAGAATACTTTAGTCATCGGGCGAACGCAACCAACACTGGTGTTAGTCGCTACACATTGAAGAGTATACTTCATAAGAGATCTGAGCACTTATGAACATGTCCGATGTGGAAAGAGAATGACCTGTCAATTAAACTAAACTAGAAAAATCAATTATTTTGAAGTGAATGGGAGGCTGAATTATTTTTGAGGACATTTTAATAAACTGCTGTATTAATCACCATGTCAGTGCATTTTACTTGAGAGTTTACTATAAGGGTTTTTTTTTCAAACCCTCCCTTTTTTTGCATCAGTATAAACGAGTGAACTATCAATCCTTATCATTATCTAGAGTAAAAAAAAAATGTTTTAAGCCTGTGACACTTTATCCCCTGTCATAAGCAATAAAATTCAGATGAGTCTAATGGTGGCACATCATTCATTTAAAATATGCAGCCTTGGTGTGGAAGCATATAATCCAGAAAATTACCAGACTATATGATTTTGTAAATTTTTGAAAACAGCCTATTGGACAAATTAACAGACTAAAAATTGAGAAGAATTCAAGGAATTCTTACTCCGCTTTCCAAAAGTAGTAGGTAGAGCATTGTTACTTAAAAATTATAGCCCCATAGACGATAAGACATCACTTGGTCCTAAATTTTATTAAATGAAAACAATTCTATGAGTTTGTAAGAAAGCCTGAATTTAATTATATTAAATATCAAAACTTTATAAATACCTCCAATATCTAGAAATATCAGAAATACCAAGAAAAAAATTAAAGAAAACTTATATTTCACAAAACAAACATTTTGCTTTTAAATTATTTAAAACTAATTAGCCAAAGGGAGTTCTTAAAAAACATCAGAAAGAAGCAATCAACATTTTTTGGGCACATCATGAGAAGAGGAAAGTTGGAATACTTGGTAACAACTGGCAAAATAAAAGGAAAGAGAGATCGAGGACGACAAAGAGAGAAAATACTGGATAGCTTGGTGTCATGGCATGGAAGACAGTCAACAACAGAACTCATATGATGCACTGTGGATAGAAGATTGTGGAAGGACATGATCGCCAACACCAACCGGTATGGTACATGATGATGATGATGATGATGAATTAGCCAATCCTGAAAAATAATTTTGTATAGAATTTCCAGGAAGTTTAGTATTTTTTTACATTAACAAAGAGGGCTGAATATAAATGTGTGGAACAACAGGCAAAGCTTTTGCTAGAGTCGTACTTAATCGTCTGCATAGACTTGCAGAACGGGTGCTTCCCGAGTCCCAATGCGGTTTCAGACCCGGGAGATCAACCATAGATATGATCTTCACTCTTAGACAACTGCAGGAAAAATGTCGGGAACAAAATATGCCGCTCTATATTGCCTTTGTGGATCTCACAAAGGCATTCGACACAGTAAACAGAGATGGTCTCTACAAGGTGTTAGAAGGCATAGGCTGCCCTCCTAAATTACTTAGGCTGATAATTTCCTTCCATGAAGACATGAATGGCAAAGTCCATTTTGATGGGAGTCCATCAGAGAATTTCAAAGTAAACAAAGGAGTGAAACAGGGATGTGTTCTCGCCCCCACCCTTTTTGGTGTATTTTTTGCTGCCCTCCTAAATTACGCCTTCGAAAACAGCTCAGGAGATATTTACATTCGCACTAGACCAGATGGCTCACTGTTCAACCTAGCACGACTAAGAGCAAAAACCAAAACAAATGTTGCCCTACTTAAAGAATTTTTATTTGCTGACGATGCAGCCCTAGTCGCTCATAGTGAGGCCACCCTACAGTCGCTGATCAACAACCTGGATAAAGCATGCAACCTTTTTTCACTGTCAATTAATGTTCAGAAGACAGTAATACTAAATCAAGGTGACTTCAAACCTCTATCTATTACTCTAAAAGACTGCCCACTAGAATCAGTACAGAAATTTACATATCTTGGATCCACAGTTACGCAAACCATCTCTCTTGATGAAGAAATAAACTGTCGAATTGGTAAGGCAGCTACGACCTTCGGCAAACTCACAAAAAGGGCATGGAACAACACGAAACTAACTCGAAAGACTAAACTCTTAATATATCAAACATGTGTGCTTAGCACACTACTATATGGATCCGAAACCTGGACAACATACTCAAACCAGGAAAAAAGACTAAATGTCTTCCACATGCGATGTCTCCGCAAAATAATGCACATCAAATGGCAAGACAAAATAACCAACTTAACTGTCCTGCAACGTGCTAAGACCCTAACAATCATGTCGATGCTCAGAAGTCGAAGGCTAAGATGGCTGGGGCATGTCCAACGGATGGAAGAAAAACGCATTCCTAGGCAAATACTATATGGTGAGCTAAAACACGGAAAAAGACAAATCGGCAGACCTAAACTACGATATAGAGATATCTGCAAATCATCTATGAAAGACTTCTCCATCTGTGAAAACGACTGGCAACATCTGGCAAGTGATCGCACATCATGGAGAGCATGTATAAGGAACGGTATGACAACATTCGAGACTGTGCTAAGACAGGACTTAGAAGAGAAGAGACTCATGAAAAAGGATGGTAAACCCTGTGGATCAGCGAGCCTGACCTGTTCATTATGTGACCGCGTGCGTTTGTCAAACATTGGTAGAATTAGCCACGAGAGAAGCTGTTCGGCAAAAACAATACCTCAAAAAAATACGCAATAACCTCCACTAGACCGTCTGACAAGACAAAAAGGGCCATATATATACAGGGTGTTTTTAAAGTCGCAGTGCAGTGAATTTCTACTCTCGGAAGAAAAACGTCACCAGAAATGCGGTTAACTAATGCGTCACACAAATTGTAAAATATTCAAATATACTTGACTGCTATCGGCGAGTTTATAATGGGTAACGTTGGTATTAACACAATAAAGCGCCTAAAGCATATGTTGAAAATGTCCACCACGGGCCTCAAGACATGTCGTGATTTGTCTTTCCATATTTGCGAAAACCTTCAGATTAATGTCTGGTGATATTTGTTTAATCTTGTCTACTATTTCAGTCTTTAGGTCATTAATTGTCTGCGGATTATTTTCATAAACTTTCCCCTTCAATGCCCCCCACAGATAATAATCTGGGGGTGTTAGATCTGGTGAACGAGCAGGCCAGATTCCACGTGAAATAATGCGATTTGCAAATATGCTTTCTAAATAATTGAGTGTTGTTGTGGCTGTGTGTGCTGTTGCCCCATCCTGCTGAAACCAGGATTCCATAATTTCCCGTTCTGTAAGGTGTGCTATGAACGGTTCCAGAATTAAAGTACGGTAACGTTCTGCATTTATTGTTTCATTAAAAAATATAGGTCCTATTATCCGCATACGACTTATAGCGCACCACACTCCGACTTTTTGATCGTAAAGCGGCACTTGAAGAAATTCATGGGGGTTTTCACTGCTCCACAGCCGATTGTTCTGACTGTTCACATAACCGGATAAATGAAACCAGGCCTCATCAGTGAAAAAAGTGACGTCAAGGATGGCAGCGCCATGTTCATAAATAAAATTCTGAAACCACATGCAGTAGTTTAAACGGGATTCATAATCTCTTTCTTGGAGTTGAGACACTTCAGTTAATTTGTATGGACGATAGTGTAGTTCACTTCTTAAAACCTTGTGAACAGAACTCTTAGATATTTGCACCTGTCGAGACAAGTGGTTTAAAGATGCATTTGGACTCATTGTAATTCTGTCTTGGAGTTCCATAATTTGGTCTTGTGAAATTGAAGGTCTTCCAGATCGGTATGCATCTACCACACTACCGGTTTCACGAAACTTTTTGATCAATTTTGTAACAGAATTTCCGTGAGGGACTTGTGAGTCTGGAAATTTCCTCACGAATTGTCTAATGACCTCATCCGTATATTTACCGCCATTACGGAAGACATGCTCAACCAGAAATACCCTGTTTTCAATCGTCAACACCATTTCCTTCAAGCAATGAGACAGTGAAAGTAGCGTAGTGCCCGTCCTTTACGTAAATAAAACCTTAAAGGAAGCAGCGGTTTGTTCATAAATGTGGTTTACAAAATTGTGGTACGTAGATGATGATTACGTCATTTACTGAATATTAGAAATATTCACTGCACTGCGACTTTACGAACACCCTGTATAACAATAGAAGCAAAGCCAATGATGGGAAATGCCAGTGTTTAAAAAAATACAATGTTGTGGTTATAGTTTTTCCACAATTGCTTTGCTTGCGCCAGCTTTTAATCTTTAATGATGTCCTGAAGGGCTGAATATTGCGTGAATATATGTTTTTCTTTTCTATTCCATGTACTCAGGTATCCTTTACCTGATGCTCTCCGATTTCAGTAGTATATCATTTTTTATAATTAAGTTCAGACATTTTGGTAAATGTTTTCTATCAACTTTATGAGACAGGTGGCCATTTTAGCTTGCTCTTTTTGATTTCTAACTGCCAATGGTTCTCAAATCTGTGCAGAGTGTTACACATGAGAATTATTGGTTCTTGCCATTATCTGAGAGTGTTAGACATCACATCTCACTAAATGTGAATCCAGAAAGTAAAGCCATGAAGAAACCATAAATTCAAAGAGAAAAATTCCTTCTGCCTGTAGAAGGATTTTGTAACCCATGACTAATTGTCCAGAGTCAAACATTCTACCTCTAAACCACCTTCTTCTGTGTCTTCCGCCTTCGCACCGGTTTGCAAGTGGAGTGTATTGGGATTCCACGGAAGTGATCACTATCCATGTGTCATCTTGATTGAGAAAGGCAGAAATAGAAGCTAGAAAAGCAAGCTCAACACATTCTACTATGAGAACACAATCAGGATGTCATTAGAAAAATCAGACATAGGAAACAGGGCGCCCCACGCAGGAGGCAGGAGAGATGGACACAGCAACCTGGTGGAATGTAGAAGTCGAGAAAACTTAGCAGAACAAGAGACAAATGGCCAAGACATGGCAGAAAGCAGAAAGAATGGTAGAACACAACCTGAGCTCTTGAAGTTTTTGAAAGATGAGGTCAACCAAAAAATGATGCACTTTAAACTATGTGCTAAGCAGGCTAAGGATGCTAAATGGGATGATGTTTGCAAAAAAATGTGCTCAGAAAAATCGTTAGCCACATTCTGGCACCTTTATCAGAGCATGAATAGCACAACACAACACAGAGGAATACCAGACTTCCAGAGCACAGGCTGGATATGGCACAAATCTGATGATAGCAAAGGGAAGGATCTGCTTTCCCGCTACATTGAGCAGGCTGACCAAAGAAATGAGGCTGTAAGAATGAGGATATGGGGGTCTCTTTCAGAATTTAGTGAGGATGTAGTGTTGGAAGAAGATCTTACAATCATATCTGATACCATTCATACAATGCTTAAATGGTCACACAACAATGCTCCTAGTCCAGATGGTGTTCGGTACGATGACATAGGTGATTTAGCTGACGACGACTTGAAAAAACTGGCCAAAGAGTTTAATGCCAGCATTCAGAGTGGCCAGATTAAGGAGGAGTGGCTACACAGCTACCTACTATCGCTACCGAAGGGATTAAGGCAAAGAAATGCAAATGAATGCATAAAAATGCGAAGCAGCAGTAAAGCTAAATATGAGACAGAATTGAAAAAAATAGATAAAAATGGTATGGTAAAAGCTTTACGTGATTGATAGACAACACAAATTTGAATGACGTTTCGGCTCAATAGGCCTTCAGCAGGAAAAAAACAAACAACACACACACAGACATGTAAGTAAATAAAACTAATACTACATAGCTAACTAATAATGAAACATTAAAAAAAAATAATCAAAACTGGTTTAAGAAAAGAAAAATTTCTTCCCTATGTCGTGAACCATGGTCGGAATTAAAAAGAGAGAGTTGCGAATGTACGCTGTAATTACTCTGCTGGTTGGAGGGTCAAAACCGCATAAAGGGTTCTAAAAATTTGTGTGTGGGAGGAACACTGTCTAGGTTACCTCGACTACAAAGACACTGACAATGTCTATAAGTATCTAAGGGCCCACACATACATACATATAAACATATATGAACATACATACATATATATATATATGAAATGATATCTCAATTTGAAATTTGATATATCGAAATGATTTATTTATCACCAACACATTCTTCAAATACAGAGAGTCACAAGTATACACCTGGTACAAATGGAATGACACAACATGCAGAAGCCAGATAGATTTTATACTAACAAGACAACAGAACAAGAAAAGAGTAACCGACAGTAGAGCAATCCCAAATATTACAGATGACACGGATCACATGATGGTTATGATCACACTAAGACAGCCAAAAATAAAGAGAATAGATGAAAATAAACAAAAGAAGCAAAAAGAACAGATAATAAAAATAAAACAATTAAAAGATCAAGAAACAAGGAAAACCCTAGAAGAAAAACAAACAGAGGAATTCAAGAAACTCCCTAACGAAGTATGCACAGTAGAGGAAGAGTAGAAACAATTTAAGGAAACAGTAACCAACATCTCTAAAACAGTTTGTGGAATGAAGCTAAGAACAAGAGAAGGGAAAAAGAGCACCCAGTGGTGGAACGAAACAATCAGAGAAACAATTAAAGAAAAGAAGAAACTGTTTAAAAATTGGAGGGAGAACAAGAGCCAAGAAAAATATGAAAAATATGCCTTAGTTCGAAAAAGAGTTAACATTTTGATCAAAGAAGCTAAGCAAAAGAATTGGACAGAATTCTGACAAAACATGAGCAGGGACTTCAAGACAGCCACAAGAGATTTCTACAAAGCAGTAAAAGCCACAAGAGCGAGAAAAGAAAACCATGATCCTACTGAGCTGATAAATGACAAAGACGGACAGCCAATATCAAATAACCAATGTATGCAACAGAGATGGAAAGAATATTTTGAAGACCTCTTAAACATACCAACTACCAATAAGACAACAAAAACCATGCTAGAACTCACAAATACTGAACCCAACATCATGAAAGAGGAAATCGAAGAAGTAATCAAATATGCACCAAGAAATTCGAAGAAGTAATCAAATATGCACCAAGAAATAAAGCACTGGGGATAGATAACATACCAATAGAAATAATAGCAGCAGCAGGAGAAACTGGAGTGCAATGGCTGCCCAGAACATTTAATGCAGCCTGGCAAGAACAACAAGCCCCAGAAGACTCGCAACAGGCAATCATTGTACCAATATGGAAAAAGAAAGGTAGCAAAAGAGACTGTAATCAACATAGAGGTATATCTCTTCTCAGCCATGTAGGAAAGCTATACGCCAAAATCTTGGAAAAAAGGCTGAGACCAATAATAGAACTACAGTTAAGCGATTCTCAAATGGGGTTCCGAAAAAACAGAGGATATACTGACGCACTATTCACATTAAAACAGCTTGCAGAAAAAAACGACAGAACACAATCAAAACTTATACATAGCTTTCATTGACCAGGAAAAAGCATTCGACAGAGTAAACAAAGAACAGCTGTGGGAGATACTAACAACATACGGAGTAAGCCAACATCTAATCAACCTAATTAAGAGTCTCTACATCAACAGTAGCCGCAGAGTCAGAACAGCAGCAGGCTACACAGACCACTTCGAACTTAGATCAAGTGTAAGACAGGGGTGCGTACTATCCCCCATATTTTTTATTACATACATGGATTATATATGCAAGCTAGCCAACCCATCAGAGACAGAGGCGATCAATGAGCTTTTATTTGCAGATGATTAGGCACTAATACATGAAACAATAGAAGACCTGCAAGAACACTTTAACAAGTCTAAATAAACAGAACATCAACATAACTATAGAAGGCAGGCAACTAAAACAAGTAGAGGAATTCAAATACCTAGGTAGTTTATTGACAAACGATAATTCTCAAACAGCAGAGGTAGAATCAAGATGCAACAAAGCTTGTCAAATCATTGGACAGTTATCACAACTATTGTCCAACAAGGAAATAACTCTGGAGGCAAAATGAGCACTATACAATACTATCTTCATCACAACGTTGTGCTACCAATGCCAGACCTGGGCCTTAGATGCAAGAACAATAAGATAAATAACCTCTACAGAGATTAAATCTGTTAGACGAATGACAGGAAACAGTCTGAGAGATAAGATCAGAAATGAAGAACTGAGAAAAAAAGCTAGGAATAGCCTCCACCATATATAAAGAAATAACAGATAAAATGGTTTGGCCACGTGACAAGGCAGAGTGACCAAAACACAACACAATGAGCCCTCAATAAACTTTGAGAGAACACCCAGACCCAAGGGTCGACCACCAAAAATTTGGATCGACAGAATATTAAAAGCACTAGGAAACATAACAGCAGCAGAGGTGAACAGAAGAGCAAAAGACTGCAAATTATATCTCCCCTCGACACTGAATTGCAGATGAGGAAGGAAAGAAGAAGATCTCTGAATGACTTCTTCATCTGTGAAAATGACTGGGAACATCTGGCAAGTGATAGCACATCATGGAGAGCATGTATAAGGAATGGTATAACATCATTATATATATATATATATCTATATATATATACACACGCAGTTGTGTGTTTGTGTGTATACATGTATGTGTGGGCCCTTACATACTTATAGACATTGTCAGTGTCTTTGTAGTCGAGGTAACCCAGACAGTATTCCCCCCACATACATATTTTTAGAACCCTTTACATGGTTTTGACACTCCAACCAGCATAGTAATTACTTTACTCCGCGCATCTCCGTGCTTCTCTCTTTTTCATTCCTGCCATGGTCCACGACACAGGGAAGAAATTTTTACTTTACTCCGCGCATCTCCGTGCTTCTCTCTTTTTCATTCCTGCCATGGTCCACGACACAGGGAAGAAATTTTTCTTTTCTTAAACCAGTTTAGATTATTTTGTTTTGGATGTTTCATTACTAGTTAGCTATGTATGATTAGTTATATTTACTTACATATCTGTGTGTGTGTTGTTTGTTTGTTCCCTATTGACCTGAAACATTGTTCAAATTTGTGTCGCCTACCAATCACGTAAAGCTTTTACCATACCATTTTTTCAATTTATTTTAAATTCTTCCTATCGCTACCGAAGCCACCAAACAAGGACTATTCTCAGAACAGTGCCTACAGAATCAACATGATGCAGAATAATACTGTGGGCAAGCTGCTGGAGAAAATAGTTGCCAGTGTACTCACCTGTCACCTTGAACAGATACGTGCATTCCCACCCACACTCGGAGGTTATAGATATAACAAAGAGACATGGCTCAGTGCGGCAGTCTTCGCTTATAAGGTCTTCAAAGATTTCCAGAGACGAGAGAAACATGTGCTACTACTATCGATCTGGAGGATGCATACAACAGGGTACCATTTGAATACCCCATGCACATGTTCCTCAAACTGGCAGTGCACCCCTTCCTCATTAGATGGATTGCTGCAGCACTGATTCAGAGGAAGGTGATACTCAGATATGGAAGTTGGTCATCTGAGCCAACATCCATTTATCCCGGGCTGCCAAAAGGCTCACCATTGTCACCAGTTCTAGTTAACGTTTACACAATAATGATCATGGAACAACAGCTGGATGGGAGAGGAAGAACTATGACTATTGCTGATGATATTCTGGTATATCGACAGGAAAGAAACAGATGGAACATTTTCCCCACCATGCTAAACAAACTCAATCATATCTCTTCTTGGTGTGGAGTATCAGGTGCATTGGTTAATCCTAATAAAGCATCAGTTGCACGGTTCTCCCTTAACAATCATATCGTTAACATGGAAACACCGGTGGTACAAATGGGAGATGATGAAGTGACCAGAGACAGGGTGATGACATACCTCAGAGTTAAGTTTAATCGCAGCCTGTATTTTCTTGACCACATCGACCATGTAATAGCAAAAGCCCACAAAGGATTAGCCGCCTTGAAGGTCATGGCAGCTGCTAACATTGAGCAGAGGCTACTTTCTCTTCTGTTCAAGGGATTGGTCCTTGCACAAATCAAGTATGCCCTGGCAATTCTTACTGTCAGTACGACACAAATTGATAGGCTGGAGAAAATACAGAATGAAGCTGTGTGCATTATCTTGGGTTGTCCGAGGGACGCTCCCTGTGTAGCAATGAATTATCTTCTTAACTTTCCAACCATGGATGATAGGATTAAGATGTGAAGGGCACGAGCATACTTAAAGAAAAGTGCAGATAAAGAGCATCCATTGCACCATGAGCTCAACACAGGGAAAGGTGTCAAGCTAAAAAGAGGCAAATCATGGATGGGCTGAGCAGATGTCATCAAACAGGTTTTTAGGCTTACCAATATCAACACTGGTGAGGAGTGGATACCGGTGCCTACGTCATTCAGTGAGACACTTTCGTGTATTGTTACACTCAAAAGGAAATGTAGGTAACAGAACTCAGTCATGGTCAACGCAGAGGTCACCAGTCTCATCAGGGATAACACAGATGAGAAAGATGCAGTCATCTATACAGACAGATCTGTAATACATCACCAAAGAAGTGCATGGGCATTTACAGCACATTCAGCAGGCAGAGTATTCAAGGAAGACAGTGGTGCATATGTTATGACCACGAGTAGCATGATGATGGAGGTGATGGCAGTGACCAGGGCATTCTTCTGGTTAGAGTCACAAGATTACTCCCATACCTGCATACTAAGTGATTTGATGAGCCTGATAAGATAAGTGGAGGCGAGTTCTGAATGCAGGTAATGGGTAGAGTCATTGCACAAGTAAAAAATATGTAGAATTACATTTGCCTTTGCCTATGTCCCTGGGCATTGCAGGAATACAGGGAAATGCAAGAGCGGACAGGTTGGCTAGCTGCACTATTGTTGAGGATAGTTAACCAATGGATCAAGCGGACATCATCAATGCCCTCTGAGATATGGGAAGGGCACAGGACTTCAACAACCATGAGTTCACATCACTCCTTCAGATGAAAGAAATAGGAGTTAAGATAGGCACAGCCAGAAACGAGGAACTTAGTGGGAGTGTAAGAAGACTTATCAACCAACACAGACTGGAGTCGTCAGTCACTGGACACTGCGAGAATTGCAGAGGAGGGGATCTGAGCACCTATGGGCATGTTCGGAGTGCAATTATGATGGTTATTTGGTTATGGAAGGCCCCTGTATCACTGCAAACGAATTAAAATCCATAATTGCTCAACTGCCCGTGCCAGTGGAATCATCCGAATTACTAACTCATCTCCCATACAAAGAACGGTAGCTGTAGTCCCCATCATAGCAGTCTCAGCACACGCCAAAGGACATAAGGCGAAACCGCATAGAAAGTGAACACGGCCAACTGTTCCCTGTCATACGATATCAGCATTCATCGTAAACAATTGGAATATCAGAACATGATCAAAACGGACGAAACACACAGCTCACAGTGTGCCCAGAGCACTTAACTCAGTAGCTCCTGCAACAAGCCGGACTTGGAATATGAGGAAACTGCAACAAGGAACACTTTTCTGACATAGCTTTCAATGGTTCCCACCGCCTATCCACCATATTGCCCGGAAGTTCACGTCCTCCTGAAAATGATGATCGTCATAGTATTTAAATGTATAGCGCTTGATGATGTTAGGACATCGTGTTTGACTCCAACTCCAAACATACAAAACACAGTTTGTCGTCAGATTATCCCCGTTGCACACCAAACAACAGATCCAAGATTAGCGCATGGTTGGTCTTGGGACACACGATGAAACAATATGATGACGTAGCACGCACAATATGGCTGCGCCCATGTATTCCTGATTACTCTAGTGAATGCAGTCTACAACGAACGAAACATGGTGCAAATTCCCCAACAAGATAAAATTTCGGCTGACTTGACAGAGCCCACCACATTAATGCATTGGAAATTGTAAATAACTTGCGGCAAACACCATCAACAGTCATTGAACAGCACTCATTGTGACGTAAAACGCAGATCAACACTAGACGGTGGAAGGTCGCATTCACAACACTTGATTTGTCAAAACGGAGTATTGCCGTGCGTGCAATGCCAATTCATTGACGTAGATATGATAAGTAGAACATCATTTCGACTTGAATGCAGAAAATTGCAACGGAAAGTCGATTATGATGACGTGCAAATAACTCAATAACCTCTGAACCACCCAGTCTTCTACTTTTGCTGTTATTAAAAATGGAAAAAAATTATATTTGTTGCAGCCCAAAGGATGCTATCTGTTGGGACATAGATTTTACACAAACTATCTATCTATTACCCTTTCAAATCAAAGAGTGCAGAAATTCAAGATTCTTATGTCTGAAAATCTATGTTATCAAGTGTCAGACCTTGCACAGGACCTTGTGTCTTGGTGAGCCTATGTCTGCTGTTGTTGACTTTTGCCTCAATGTTATTTTTAGTGTTTCTCTAGGTCGATCTCTTTTTCTTGTACCCTCTGGTTACATTTGAAGGCTTGCTTTTAAATTCTCTTGTTGTCTCTACTCATCACATGGCCAACATATAGTCACCTTCTTATCATGAATATATATGAAATTGTTGGATGCTTTGTCATTTCACTGATTTCTGTACTAGGCTTGAATTGATTCCAATGGTATAAAGAATTTTCCTGAGGCATTTGTTTTCAAAATACATCCAGTTTATTTTCTGTTTCGTTAGTTGTTTTCCAATTCTCGCATGCATAAGTAAGGGTGGATAATACATTAGATTTGAAAACTCTGAGCTTTGATCTTGTGCTTAGTAACTTTAATTTCTATATTTGATCAAGGTTTCCGAAAGTTATTGTTGACTTTGCTATTCTGACTCTTATTTCTTTCTTTGTATCTCCTTGATATATGCAGCTTCCAAGATATACAATTTCAAGTCCTATTTTTCTAGTCATTGATGACAAGGCATTTCTTTTTAATGCATCATTTCCACACTGCTATTGATAAGCACTATGTCATCTGGATGTTAGGGTGTTAGGCAAGGTTGTGTACTGTCACCAGATTTGTTTAATATTTATAGTGAGATTATTTTAAGATGCATAAGGGGCATGCCTGGAATAACAATTTGCAACAATGGGTACTGGATTTTTTTCTGGGAAAGTAAAGCGGCACGGACATAATACCGACCCATTACCCCAAAAATCATGTGCAAAATTTATGGTCACTAACACCATATTCCCTATATGCCACTTGGCGTGATGGGGGTACTTTACTTTATTTTACTATGCTGATGATACAGTCTTAACCACTAAGAGTGAAAATGAGTTACAAGAAATGTTAGACATTCATCATCATCATGTGCCATACTGGTTGGCGTTGGCGATCAAGTCCTTCCACAATCTTCTATCCACAGTGCACCGTATGAGTTCTGTTGTTGACTGTTTTCCATGCCATGACACCAAGCTATCCAGTATTTTCTCTCTTTGTCGCCCACGATCTCACTTTCCTTTTATTTTGCCAGTTGTAACCAAGTATTCCAACTTTCGTCTTCTCATGATGTGCCCGAAAAATGTTGATTGCTTCTTTCTGATGTTCTTTAAGAGCTCCCTTTTTGTGTTGGCCTCTTTGAGAACTTTCTCATTGGTCTTTTTAGCTGTCCAGGGAACTTTCAACATTCTTCTGACAAATGCCATCTCTGTGGCCTCTAATCGTCTTTTCATTTGTTTCTCTATTGTTGATGATTCGCTTCTATAAGTCAGAATTGGTTCTATATAGCATCGATGAACACTCTTTCTCACTTCTATTGACATAGATTTGTTGCATAAGATATTTTGAATTTTATGAAATGCTATTTTGGCCTGAGCTATTCTGCTTTTTATTTCTGTGTTGCATCTTACATCTGATGTTATCACTGTGCCCAAGTATTTGAAACGTTGCACTTGTTTCAGATTTGTCTTGTTTATTTTTATGCTGCATGATGGTGATGATTGTTTCTTCGATATAACCATTACTTCTGTTTTCTTACTATTCAGACTGAGACCTTTCTTGTTGCTTTCTTTTAGTATTATATCTATCATTTCTTGTAGCTCATTCTATGTCTCTGCTATTAAGACTGTGTCATCCGCATATCACCAATTTTTTATGTTGTGACCGTTGACTTCAATTCCTTTTTTGTCTACTATTGATCTCATAATATGTTCGCTGTAAAGTGAAAACAAATCCGGCAACAGAACACAGCCTTGTCTGACTCCTTATTTTATGAATTGAAATTGTCCTGTTTGGTTGTTAATTCGTATAGCTGCTGTTTGTTGCCAGTACATGTTTTTTATGATTCGCAGAACCGTGCCATCAATGTTTAATTTCTCTAGGATATTTATTATTTCCAAGTGCTTTACTTTGTCAAATGCTTTTGTGTAGTCTATAAAGCACATATATAGATCTTTCTTTACCCTCTATAGATCTTTCTATCAATGTTCTTAAAATGTACATTGCATTATTGGTGCCCTTTCCTTCCACATTGTTCCTCACTTATTTCTGGTTTTATTTTGTTCCTTAAACGTCTCATAATGATTCTTAGTAATATTTTAGTCATATGGCTCATGAGACTAATGGTGCGATGGTCTTCACAATCAGTGGCGCCTGACTTCTTCGGTGTGGCTACAAAGATAGATTTTAGTAGATCTTCGGGTATGTGTCCAGTGTTATATATGTCATTGAGTAGTTTTGTTATGACTTTTACTTCCAGCTCTCCTAATGCATTTATCTCTTTGATTGTTGTATTGTCATGACTTGGAGCTTTGCCTCTTTTCATGTGTTGAATTGCGTCCTCCACTTCACTCTGCATTATTGGTGGTCCTGTGTCTTCATTTGAATTGTTTAATTCTGGTCTTTCATCATCATAGAGTTGACTGATATATTCTGTCCATCTTTCCATTGTCTTCTCCTGTCCCATTATTATATTTCCTTCCTTTGGTTTCACATATCCTGAAACTTTGACTTCTTTTCTTCCTGTTAATTCATTTAACTGATTGTCCATAAATTTTGAGTCTTTCTTTTGTTGTTTTTCCATTTCTTCACAATTCTCTTTTAACCATCCTTCCTTTGCTTCTCTGCATTTGTTTTGGATCTCTTTGTGCAACATTTTTGTATCCCCGTTCTTCTTTCTTATGTTTTCTTCTTTCGTCCATTAGTTATAATATTTCTTCTGTCATCCATTTCTTTTTGTTGATTCTTTAGGTCACTGGTATTACTTCTTTTGATGTTTGTTGAATCGATTGTTAGACATTATAGTGAAAGAAAGCAAAAATAAAGGACTCAGCCTAAATAGCAAAAAGACAGAAGTAATGGTAACAACAAAGAAAAAGACATCACCTCAGTGCATAATAAAAACAAGTGGAACAATATTAAAACAGGTAAATGATTTTAAATTGAGTTATTGAGCTATTTGCAGGTCATCATCATTGCACTCCGAACATGTCCATAGGTGCTCAGATCCTCTCCTCAGCAAATCCCTCAGTATCCAGCGACTGACGACTCTAGTTCTAGGTTGGTTGATAAGTCTTCTTACACGGCCACTATGTTTCTCATTTCTGGCTGTGCCCACCTTAACTCCCATTTCCATCATCCGAAGAAGTGATGCGGATCTGTGTTTGTCGAAGTCATGTGTTCTTCCCATATCTCAGAGGGCATTGATGATGTCCGCCCGATCCATTGCTTGCCCATCCTTAACGACAGCGCAGCTAGCCAATCTGTCAGCTCTTTCATTTCCCCATACTCCCGCATGTCCAGGAACATAGACAAAGGTGACCTTACGTATTTTGGACTTCTGCAATGACTCTAACCATTGCATGCGTACAGAGCCTGCATCCACTTTTTTTATCATGCTCATCGAATCACTCAGTATACATGCATGGGTGTAGTCTTGTGACTCTAACCATTTGAATGCCTTGGTCACTGCCATCGCCTCCATTGTCATGCTACTCGTGGTCATGACGTATGCACTACTGTCTTCCTTGAATATTCTGCCTGCCGAGCGTGCTGTAAATGCCCATGCACTTCTTTGGTGTCGTCTTACAGATCCGTCTGTATAGATGACTGCATCTTTCTCATTGGTGTTATTGCAGATGAGACCGTTGACCTCAGCATTAACCACGACCGGGTTCTGTTCCCTACTTTCCCTGTCGAGTGTGATAATACATGAGAAAGTCCCCTTGAATGACGTAGGCACCGGTATCCACTCCTAACCAACACTGATATTGGTAAGCCTACAGACCTATTTGATGACATCTTCTGCTCGGCCCACCCATGATTTGCCTCTTTTTAGCCCGGCACCTTTCACTGTGTTGAGCACGTGGTGCAATGGATGCTCTGTATCTGTACTAATCTTCAGGTATGCTCGTGCTGTCCAGATCTTGATTCTGCCATCCATGGTTGGAAAGTCAAGAAGATACTTCATTGCTACACAGGGAGTGTCCCTTGTACATCCCAAGATAATGCGCATGGCTTCATTTTGTATTTTCTCCATCCTATCAATTTGAGTCGTACTGACAGTAAGAATTGCCAGGGCATACTCGATTGGTGCGAGGACTAATCCCTGGAACAGAAGAGTAAGTAGCCTCTGCTCGATGTTGGCAGCTGCCATGACCTTCAAGGTGGCTAATCCTTTGCTGGATTTTGTTATCACATGGTTGATGTGGTCCCGAACACACAGGCTGCGATCAAACTTAACTCTGAGGTATGTCATCAACTTGTCCCTGGTCACCTCATCAGCTCCCATTCGTTCTACCGGTGTGGTCATATTAACAATATGATTGTTAAGGGAGAACCATGAAACTGATGCTTTATTAGGATTAACCAAGGCACCTGAAACCCCACACCAGGAAGAAATGTGATCGAGTTCGTCTTGTATTGTGAAGGCGATTCCCCGTCTGTCTCTTCCCTGTCGATATACCAGAATATCATCAGCAAAAGTCATAGTTCTTCCCCTCCCATCCAGTTGTTGTTCCGTGATCGTTATTGTGTACACGTTAAATAGAACTGGTGACAATGGTGAGCCTTGTGGCAGCCCTGGACAAATGGATGTTGGCTCGGAAGACCAACTTCCACATCTGAGTATCACCTTCCTCTGAAACAGTGCTGCAGCGATCCATCTAAAGAGGAAGGGGTGTACTGCCAGTTTGAGGAGCATGTGCATGAGGTATTCAAATGGTACCCTGTTGAAAGCATCCTCCAGATCTATAGCAGCAGCACATGTCACCTCTCGTCTGTGGAAGCCTCGAAGACGTCACAGACAAAGACTGCCACATTGAGCCATGTCTCTTTGTTATATCTATAACCTCTGAGTGTGGGTGGGAATGCGCATTTCTGTTCAAGGTGACAGGTGAGGACACAGGCAACTATTTTTTCCAGTAGCTTGTGATGATTCTGTAGGTACTGATCTGAGAATGGTCCTTGTTTGGCTTCGGTAGCAGTAGTAAGTAGCTGTGTAGCCACTCCTCCTTAATCTGACCACTTCGAATGCTAACATTAAACTCATTGGCCAGTTTTGTCAAGTCGTCTTCAGCTAAATCGCCTATGTCATCGTACTGAACACCATCTGGACCAGGAGCAGTGTTGTGTGACCTTTTAAGTGTTGTCCGAATGGCATTGGGTGTGATTGTGAGATCTTCTTCCAGCACTAAATCCCTTACACAATTTTGACAGATATCCCCGTATCCTCATTCTTACAGCCTCATTTCTTTGGTCTGTCTGCTCAATGTAGCGGGCAAGCAGGGCCTTCCCTTTTCTCTCATCAGATTTGTGCCATATCCGGCCTATGCTCTGAAAGTCTGGTATGCCTCTGTGTTGTGTTGTGCCATTCATGCTCTGATGAAGGCGCCAGAATGTGGCTAGCAATTTTTCTGAGCACACTTTTCTACAGAAGTCATCCCATTTGGCATCCTTAGCCTGCTTAGCACATAGTTTAAAGTGCTTCATTTTTTGGTTGACCTCTACTTTCAGACACTTCAAGAGCTCAGATTGTGTTCTTCCATTCTTTCTGGCTTTCTACCATGTCTTGGCTGTTTGTCTCTTGTACCGCCAAGCTTTCTCGACTTCTACGTTCCACCAGGGTGGCTGTGTCCTTCTCTCCTGCCTTCTACGGGGGGCGCTCTGTTTCCTATGTCTGATTTTACTAATGACATCCTGGTCTGTTTTCTCGTAATGGAATGTGTGGAGCTTTCTTTTCTGGCTTCTATTTCTACTTTTCTCAATTAGGAGGACACATGGATAGTGATCCCTTCCGTGGAACCCTGGTGCACTCCACCTGTAAACCGATGCGAAGGTGGAAGACATCAGTGCCAGGTCTATGACACTATCAGCGTCCCCTGTTCGAGTGGCCATTCTTGTTGCCCTTCCATCATTCAAGCACACTAAATCGACTAACACTAGTGCGTTCTCTCGGTCTTCTCCTTGCTTGTCGGTTATGACGTTACCCCACTGGTTTCCTCTAGCATTAAAGTCTTCATCGAACTCAAAGAGATTCTGCCATTGTTGTGTGTCCATCTTCCCATTACATACACATTTACATTCATGAAATGACCTGGGGATTGCACCCTAAGCGCATGTACCTGCAATTTTGCACTGTCCCACGCAGACATATCAACCTCAGCTGCCACCATATTGTTGCGCACAAGGATGGCCTGCCCAAGGTGTCACCTATTGTAGAAACAATGAAATCCAGGAGTACTTACTGTCCTGTCAACAAGAAGAATTTCTTGCAAAATCATGATATCGGCGCCGCACAGTAACTTATCAAGAATGGGCCATCGTTGATTTATGGACCCACAATTCCAATATGTAATGCGCACATACTTTAGGCCTAGCCTCTCACACTTCGACAGTTTAATGCCACCTCTCTTATCTTGTTGTGTTTTCCTTCTTCGATGTTGTCGTTTGAGTTGCATTAGAATACTTACCATCATCATAGTATCATAGATGATTTTGTCGCTGAACGTCTATGCTAGACTCACGTGCACTCACGCAGTCGCACGGTCCAGAACCCATTTCCACGTTATAGACTGGCTAACTCCAGTAAATCGCTCTGCAGCACATGGATGCACTGAGCCTTTTACAAATTAAATGAATTACGCATCCTTGACGACAGACCAGCGAAAACAAACCGCCATTTTGTCATGCGTTCAATAGCGCAATCAACAACAAAGATGAGCATAAGTAATCAAATAAAGAAATTGTAACAAAATGCAAGGAAGCAAAAGAAGTTTAGTGATTTACATCAAATAGAAAGCGCTTACAATCGCATGATCCCTTCAAATATCAATAAAAATAAACAAATAAACAGAAAAATTCACTGGAAATCAGCACTTATCTGTGAGTCCTCTGAAGAAGCCAGCGAACAGGACGCCATATACCCCGGAAGTCCTGGTAGTATGGATGGGGTGAATTTAAATATTTGGGAACAATGTTAACATCAGATGGTAGGTGTACAACAGAGGTGAGATGCAGAATGGCTCAGGCAAAAGCAGCTTTCCAAAAAATGAGGAAGATACTATGCAATCCATTTTTGACAATAGAAACAAGAAAAAGAGTTCTTAAATGTTATGTAGAACCAGTTTTAACATATGGATGTGAATCATGGACTATAGGACAACAGACAAGAAAATCACTTGAGGCTGTAGAAATGTGGTTGTACAGAAGAATGTTGAGAATACCATGGACAGCTAACAAAAGTAATGAAAACGTTCTGAAAGAGGCCAAAGCAAAAAGAGAGCTAATTTCCAATATTAGGAAGAAACAATCATTATTTTTTGGCCATGTAGTGAGAAGAGAACAGCTGGAATATATTGTAATAACTAGGAAAATTGAGGGATGAAGAGATAGAGGGAAGCAAAAAGAAAAGATGCCAGACAGCTTAAGAGAATGGCTTGGCAGAAGGTCAACAACAGAAATGATAAATAACTGTCATGATCGAAAGTTGTGGAGAGACATCACCTACGCCAGCAGGCTTGGTACTTGATGATGATGATGATGTCATCTGGAAAATCAAAGTCCTCCAATTGAGATCCAAGTGTCCATCTAATGCCTTTATTACCTGTACAGTGTTTTTGCATCATGAAGTCAATGGCAATTCTAAATAACAAGGGAAATAAATTACATCCTTGTTTCACTCCTGTATTAATTTGGAACCATTCACTTAAATATGCCTCTGTGCGAACTGTATTAAACAAACTTGAAGACAAAAAAAATGGAGAGACTTACCTGTATGTTTGACCTGCTGGGCTGCCAATAAAAGAAGGAATGAATGGCAAACCCAAAAGAAACAGCTGCCCACATTCTACCATGTAACAAGAAACAAATAGCTAAACATGATCCACTTAACTCTCAGCAAACACGATAAAAACAACAGATCAAAAGAAAATTCTAAAAAAAGGATGGATAGAATATTAGAAAAAAAAAATTGAAGTGGAGGAGACAAACTCCACAAAGAGCAGAAATTCCTCAAAATGTTTCTTCTCTCATGCCTGAAAATTATATGAGGAAAAGAAACATAAGACTACAAAATGAACAGCTCAGGTAAAAGCACACCCCTGTCAAAAACCATATTTTACTGGCTGAAACTTCTCTATTCTTATGTATATTTATTTATTTTTAGAGGGGTATTAAATGGTGCCAGAATAAGACTTGTCCACTTTATGATATTGACAAGCGTACAAACATCAAAGGTAGATGAAGGAAGAACAAAATTTTTTTTCTTCGCCAGCTTTTACCTCTGACGAAGCCCCTAGAGACTAGGAACTGAATTTTGCATGTTAATCCATTTTTCCCTGGTAGCTGTGTGCACAGGGGTCCCGCGCCACACAGGCAGATAACTCATATTTTTTTCCGTCGATGAGTAATTTACATAACAGCAGCAGAGGCGAACAGAAGAGCAAAAGACCACAAATTATATCTCCCCTCGACGCTGAAGGGCAGATGAGGAAGGAAAGAAGAAGAAGAAGATGAGTAATTGATGTTTCAAGCCGGGCCTCGCTGCTGAGACCAGGGGTGGTTGCCGCAGAGAGAAAATCATAAATAAAAATCCAGTGTAGCCGGGATTTGAACCCACAGCATCTCTGTCTCGAGGCCGGCGTCTTGCCTTGAGACCAAACAGTCTCCCAAAAATTTAATTTTTCTTAACCCATTTATACTAGCAATTAGATTGACAACTTTTTTCTTCATTCGTCCTAAAGCTATACACAGGACCCAGCTTTTAGATATCAAGAGGATTTCTCATAAATTCATCACTGTACAGACTGCATTTAAAATATATTAAATTCCTAAGGTGTGCTGTAAAATTACTTTATTACCTTCAGAACTGCCAATCTCTCTAGGCTCAAAGTCAACCGCACAAATTCCACATGAAGTATCTTTCATTTCAAATGGTTTGAACATCTCCTCCAGTTCAACGGTTTTATATGCTTTTTTATGTAAACGGCTTTTCATGACCTTCACTTGTAAAACACGGATAATTAACTGTAAGAAAAAGATCATTTAAGTTGCAGAATAAAATGCGACAATACAGAGATTATAAACACTATGAACAGAACATTCATTCAAGAAAAATATAACAAAAATAACTACCTAATGTATATATGGTCCCCCACAGTTTGATCAATATAGCATACAAAGTGAAACATCTAGCATTTTCAGATGACAATGGATGAAGGTTAAGAACAAACTAATTATACTTCCAAAGGTGGTCCAGTCCTTTCAACAGAAATTGCTTCTTGGTTAAAAATATATTTTCATCTAGCAATTGTCTCTTTCTGATCAAGCCTCAATTAATTTTTCTACACTTCCAAAGTAATAAAGTGAAAAAAAAGAAGTAAAGGTTCCCTCTATGCCCTCCAGGCTTATGAGTAATATGGTGTTAGTAACCATATTATTTAATGATCATTTGTACATTTTGGGTGCTGTGATCGGTTATCAAACCAGGCTGCTTCCATTTCCAAGAAAAATCACTGGTATCCATTTTGTAAAGGTTGGGTGAAACCTGGAGCCTTGTAAGTGCAGAAAAAATCAGAGGGAGAGATAAGGAATATGCATAAAAGTAGGAAATAAATTAGATTAAGGGGGCAAAATTTAAAGTT
This sequence comes from Megaustenia siamemsis, assembly GCA_032433765.1. NCBI lineage: Eukaryota > Metazoa > Mollusca > Gastropoda > Stylommatophora > Ariophantidae > Megaustenia > Megaustenia siamemsis. Next base: position 35,732,841 of record JAVIAB010000041.1, on the reverse strand, counting down.
AAGGTGAGTGAAACTAGTGTAGGTGAAATGCTGCAAAATGGGTAAATCTTGAGAAGTAGTAAAAAGTGATTTTAAAAAAAGAATAAGTTCACATGTAGTGGATGTGGTTTTTGAATAGGTGGAGATCAATGAGGGAAAAAGTTAGACCAAGACTCTTAGATTTAAAGATCTGATTTTTACCAGGAACATCAAGTTCCTGTTTTAAGTTACAGCGATGGGAACTATCTGGTTCTGAAATATTGTGATAAGAGACCATGCTTAGATTAGTTTTTACAGGTGTTGACCAAATTGGATAGCATATAGTTAGATGGGTATAAGTGAGTCTTGAAGATGAATACTAAGTGAAGTATTATTCAGTGATTGTATGGGTCAGGGTCATTTAAATGACAGGAAGTATTGTTTTAATTGTTTCTACTTTTAAAATTTATACTCAGCATGAAACAGCTTTAGAGATAGGATCAAAAATGAAGAACAGAGAAAAAAGCTAGAAATAATTCTCACTATAGAATACAAACAGCAGGTAAAATGTTTTAGCCACATGATAAGACAAAATGACCAAAATACAACACAACAAGCCTTTAAAAAATGTTGCAAGAACATCAGACTCAACAGCCAACCACGAAAAAGATGAATTGTTGGAATATTAGAAACACTGGGAAACATAGTAACAGAGGCCAAAAAAAATAACAAAAGACCGCAAATTATATCTCCTCTCGACGCAGAAGGACAAATGAGGAAGGGAAGAAGAAGAATTCTATGTTTATAATATGGCGTGTTGTGTGTATTAATAAAATGGTTAAAGTCAATAAAGAGATATTTTTAGCTGTTCATCAACATACATTGGCTGAAATTTTTTACTTTGTCCAATGATTTCAGTTACATACAAGTACATGTGACGTCCTGTGGGTATTAATAAAAATGACTGCCAGGAACAAGAGCCCAAATAGTCAAGAGCTGATAAAGATTGACAATGAACAGCTAACACTACAACTAGTATGATGGCAGACGGCTGAAAAATTAGCATCAATTACATACAGAAATCAGTGATGGTCTCTATTAGTACAAAGATAAAATCATCTTTCACATTTTCTTTTCATGTCCATTCATGTAACACTATCTATCTGTCTTTTGTCCATTCGAACCAAAGACGGCACATGTGGCAGAAAGTTTACACTTGTGTCCAATGATTTTTCAACTATCTTGCACAGGATCTGCATTGTGTCTCCCCAAATAGATGTTTTGGATGAGTTGCTAAATCTCAGTGAAGAAGCTGATACCTGCTGTTGTTGTCTCTCGCCTCAGTGTTCTTTTAATGTTTCTCTAGGACGGTTTCTTTTTCTTTTACCCTCTGGTTCTCATTTCAGGGCCTGCTTTCAGATTCTTTTGTGATCATGGTTGACGTCATGGGACGCACCAAGATGGAAGCTTGTTCACGTTTGAGCGATGGTGTAAACAATGTTGACTTTGAACATCACGCTATCTGTTGTCACAGCAAGTTGGTGGATTTTTAGAAATGTAACCACGGGTTTGATAATAAATTTTTGTACACAGTTCGTTAACCACCGCTGTAGATCAAGTCTTTATTCTGCTGACTTCGTTCGTGACCTTGGAATCTAATGACCTAAAATACGCCCAAAAATTTGAACCTACTTTCCTGTTTGATAACAACGACACCACATGTAATCCGGACGCAGATTATACATCAGTTGAGGCAACTCTCAATCAATCTTTGCTGTTCTCATGGTTTAGGATTTATGTGAATGAATTAACAGATCTGGACAGTTTCACGGTAAAACTAAATGGTTCTGCCTCATGCGACAATGAATCAAGGTTTATAGTTAGTTCGCATGAGATTGATGTCTTTTGCTCTGGGGCTGGTCTGATCAACAAATTACGGATTGAAGGGGCGATAGTTGCAAATATCTGCTCCATCTACATTGGCGGGGGTCGGAATGTGGCTCTCAAATCATACCCAAATATTTCTGTGAACACTATTGTAGTCACCACACAAGCGACAATGGCACACATTAAGATTGAGTTCTCACCAACCATTTCGCAGGCCGTCAGTGCACTGACGGTGTGTGAGGTGTAAACATTTACAGACACCTATTGTCTGGATGGGCATTCTTGGTCGTTTTGTGCAGTGTGTAGTGGGTGTTGCAGAGGCTGCAACGTCATCATCGGTACGTGTCACGGTAACTGTTCACATGGGATCTATGGACACGACTGCTCCGGGTCTTGTCTTAATGTCTGTCCTTTATGTGAGGAAAAATCCGGAAAATGCCTACAATGTAAGCATCCTGGCTACACCTGTAATGACACTTGTCCCGGTGGTAATTTTGGGCTACAGTGCAAACAGACGTGTTCTGATGGCTGTGACATCATATGTGACCTGGAAAGTACAGACTGTACGTGCAAGGAAACGTACTACGGGTCAGACTGCACTCTCAAATGTCCGGACAACTGTTTCAACGACACCTGTGAACAGTCAACCGGGAATTGTACATGCAAGGGAACGTTCTACAGGTCAGACTGCACTCTCAAATCTCCGGACAACTGTTTGAACGAAACCTGTGAACAGTTAATCGGGGCATGCGTCTCGTATGTCGATGATTCCCACGTTAAGAAGAGACTGCCGACTACAACAAACCCAAGCATATGAATACCTTAATGTGTTTCTGTGCTGGACATGTTCCATTTCTTTGTGTTTTTCAGTGAATCCATGGCTCATATCTTGATGTGTCTCTGTGCTAGCCATGGCTCATATCTTGATGTGTTTCTGTGCTAGCCATGGCTAATATCTTAGCTTGTGTGCATGTGTGTGTGTGCTGGCCATGGCTCATATCTTGGTGTGTGTCATGTTAGTCATATCACATATCTTGGTGTGTATCTGTGTTAGTCATGTGTCACATCTTTGTGTGTGCATGTTTGGGTTAGTGATATCTCATATCTTTGTGTGCATGATTATGTTAGTCATATCTCATATCTTTGTGTGTGCATGTCTGTGTATGTCACATCTCATATCCTTGTGTGTGCATGGTTATGTTAGTCACATCTCATATCTTTGTGTGTGCATGTCTATGTTGGTCACATCTCCTATCTTTGTGTGTGCATGTCTGTGTTAGTCACCTCTAGTGACTCGGGCGGATGGTGCTCGTAAACCTGGGAGGGCCGACCATCTAAGGGCACAAAAGATCATCTCCTGCCTTGCAGGAAGATTGGGTACAAATAAAGGCTAAGGAAAGCTAACCTGAATAAAATGCTGGCTGAAATCGGATGCACTGGGCCACTGGCGCAGAACACAGTGCAACATTTTAACGGGTGTTCCATCAGAGTGGATCTGGCAGACTCTGACTTCATGTGAGAGTCTGGAATCCTACTCTGATTGAGTCCTGATCGCAGAGAGAGAGAGAGATTCTTTTGTTGTCTCTTCTCATCACATGACCAAACATGTGACCACCTTCTCCTCTTGATTATAGTTTATATTTTTGGATGTTTTGTCATTTCTCTTATTTCTGCACTTAGGCTTGAATTCATTCCATGGTATGCAAAGTATTTTCCTGAGGCATTTGTTTTCAAATGCATCCTGTTTATTTTCTATTTCTTTAGTTGTTTTCCAGCTTTTATATGCATAAGTAAGGGTGGATAAGGTGAGGTAAAGTAAGGTAAAGTACGAGACTTGAACCGGCGTCTTAGCACGCAAGTTAACACCCATATGTGCTCAGCCGCCTATCCAGAAATGTTCGGAAATTTCTGTATAGTGTCGCCTCAAGCATCAAAACTCAGATGCGAGGCGACATTCCTCACCTTCCCAGGGTAATACCCTGGTACCCATTTCTGCCAACGGCTGGGTCGACCGTGAGGGTATTTTTTTTTTCCAACCACGAGTACAATTCACACTGCTCCCAGCAGGAATCGAACACGGGTTGTCCGAACCTTGGTAGTCCAGTCGGGTGGTTTTCCCAACTAGGCTACCGAGGCCCTCAAGGGTGGATAATACGTTAGATTTGAAAATCCTGAGCTAGATCCTGATTGGAATTCATTTCTATTTAAGAGTCTAGATTTCTGTTTCAATAACAATGGATGTTTTATGGTGGCGGTTTTTAAACCACTGATCAACCGTCCATAGCAAGATGAAGAAAAAAAGATCCTACTTCTTGAACTGGAACAGGAAACTGTGACACTAGTAGTAACACTAAGAAATAGTAACACTATGCATTTGCTAAATTTTTTTGCTTCGGAAAAAAATCCCACCATTTTTTAATGATTATGACATGCTAATTTCAAATATCAAAATGAAATTCATCAATTGGCTCTTGTTTTTATGTTTTTAAAAAAATTATGTCATACTCAGGTTAGCGGGGTAGAGTTCTGCCCCACCAAAGGAGGAGTAAGACATCTCCTTTCCTCCGCTAGTCTTCAGGACACCCCTGGGCAAGGTGGAGCTCCCGTTTAGCCCCCCTATCAGGGTTATGTGAAGCCATTGGAGCAGGTGGTGGATGGTGTTGTGGGAGCAGCCGACAAGTAGTGCCGGTTATGGTCCCCACACCGCGATGGCAGGCAGAGGATCTCATGTATAGAGACAATGGCTGCGATCTCCAACTAGTACAGTCACTGCCAAGAAGGAAAGGAATGGCAAACTACCTTCTTAAATTGCCTTGAATAATCATGACAAATCACAACCTTCTATTTACAGCTAACAACGTTTATGGGGACTTCACAGCCACCTCGTCCAGTAGGGAGCATCATGTGCTACAGGTGACACCCGATCGTCATCAAGCAACTGTATGCAAGATCAAAAATAAAGAGACACTAGCAATAGGAACTTGGAACATTAGATCAGCATTCCAGGTTGGAAAACTAGAAAACATCAGCCAAGAAATGAAGAGAATGAAATTGAACATCTTGGGACTATGTGAAATGAGATGGACAGGAGCAGGATTATTACAACACGACAGTGGAAATGTAATTTACTCTGGGGGAACCACACACGAAAGAGGAGTAGGCATCATGTTAGATAGAGAAAGAAGCAAAACAGTGAAAGAATTTTGGCCAGTATCAGACAGAATTGTAAAATTGAGAGGCAGACCAATGGATATAAACATAATTCAAGTTTATGCACCAACAAGTAATAGCGAAGAAGAAGACATTTACACTTTTTACGAGGAGCTAGAGGCAACCATGGAACAGTGTAAACCCCAAGAAATAACTATTATATTAGGGGATTTCAATGCAAAGGTAGGAACAGCTAAAGTGCAAAATGTGACTAGGGGGGCATGGTCTTGGAGAGACGAATGACAGAGGGGATAGATTGATAGATTGGGCAAAGACACATGAAATGATTATAGGTAACACCTGGTTCAAACAACACCTTAGGCGACTATGGACATGGCAAAGCCCAGACAAAAAAGTACACAATCAAATTGATTTTATACTGGTACAGAGAAGATTCAGGAATGGACTAACATCGGTTAAAACAAGGCCAGGAACAGATTTCCATAATTGACCATGTACCAGTAGTTGGAAAGATAAGAATAAAACTGCGGAAGGCACAGAAATCACCAAGAAATATAAAATTAGAACTAGATATGCTAGGAGTAGATAAACAGATGAGTAATAAGTACAGCACGATAGTACAAAATAGATATAATGCTATTTAGAAAATACAGGACATCCAGGAGCAGTGGAAAATGCTCAAACAATCGATTCAACAAACATCAAAAGAAGTAATACCAGTGACTAAAAGAATCAACAAAAAGAAATGGATGACAGAAGAAATATTACAACTAATGGACGAAAGAAGAAAACATAAGAAAGAAGAACGGATATACAAAATATTGCACAAAGAGATCCAAAACAAGTGCAGTGATGCAAAGGAAGAATGGTTAAAACAAAAATGTGAAGAAATGGAAAAACAACAAAAGAAGGACTCAAAATTTATGCACAGTCAGTTAAATTAATTAACAGGAAGAAAAGAAGTCAAAGTTTCAGGCTGTGTGAAATCAAAGGAAGGAAATATAATAATGGGACAGGAGAAGACAATGGAAAGATGGACAGAATATATCAGTCAACTCTATGATGATGAAAGACCAGAATTAAACAATTCAAATGAAGACACAGGACCACCAATAATGCAGAGTGAAGTGGAGGACGTAATTCAACACATGAAAAGAGGCAAAGCTCCAGGTCCTGACAATATAACAATCGAAGAGATAAATGCATTAGGAGAGCTGGGAGTACAAGTCATAACAAAATTAATCAATGACATATATAACACTGGACACATACCCTAAGATCTACTAAAATCTATCTTTGTAGCCATACCGAAGAAGTCAGGAGCCACTGATTGTGAAGACCATCGCACTATTAGTCTCATGAGCCATATGACTAAAATATTACTAAGAATAATCATGAGACGTGTAAGTACATGGAAATAATAAATATGCTAGAGAAATTAAACATTGATGGCAAGGATCTGCGAATCATAAAAAACATGTACTGGCAACAAACAGCAGCTATACGAATTAACAACCAAATAGGACAATTCCAATATATAAAGCAAGGAGTCAGACAAGGCTGTGTTCTGTCGCCGGATTTGTTTTCACTTTACAGCGAATATATTATGAGATCAATAGTAGACAAAAAAGGAATTGAAGTCAACGGTCACAACATAAATAATTTGCGATATGCGGATGACACAGTCTTAATAGCAGAGACAGAGAATGAACTACAAGAAATGATAGACATAATAGTAAAAGAAAGCAACAAGAAAGGTCTCAGTCTGAATAGTAAGAAAACAGAAGTAATGGTTATATCGAAGAAACAATCACCACCATCATGCAGTATAAAAATAAACGAGACAAATCTGAAACAAGTGCAACGTTTCAAATACTTGGGCACAATAATAACATCAGGTGGGAGATGCACCACAGAAATAAAAAGCAGAATAGCTCAGGCCAAAATGGCATTTCAGAAAATGAAAAATATCTTATGCAACAAATCTATGTCAATAAAAATGAGAAAGAGAGTTAATCGGTGCTATATACGAGGTTTGTTCAAATGAAAAGGGGACTTGTTACACCATACGTGCTAGAGTGTACTGATATTGATGACATGTTGCACTAGTAATGAGTATCCAATAATTAACATACGGTCACGTGTTCATCTTCTCAGCATGCATATGTGCTGCAGAAGACTGTTAACAATATGGCAGGTGTGATTCCGAATCCGTCCAAAGTGAATCAGCGTGCTGTGATCCAGTTTCTTTCATTTGAAGGATGTCATGCAGTAGACATTCATCAGAGAATGAAGGCAGCATATGGTGACAAATGTTTGTCGAGGACCAGAGTGATGGAATGGGTGCGTATGTTTAAAGACGGACGTGAGTTAACGGCAGATCTTGCACGGCCAGGTCAGGCGCATATTGTTGCAACAGAAGAAGCCATAGCCGTGCTTGATAAAGCAGTACTGACTGACCGTCGTCGGAGCATTCGTTCGCTTGCAGAAGAATTCCATATGTCAATTGGGACAGTCCACATGGTTGTTCGGAAGAAATTGAACTATCGGAAGGTGTGTTCACAGTGGGTCCCACAGATATTGACTGACCACCATAAGGAAGAACGGATGGGGTGGAGTTTGAACCACTTGATGCGTTACAGGGCAGAGGGTGATGCATTTCTGTTGAGCATTGTGGCAGGTGATGAATCGTGGTGCCACCACTATGAAACGAGCAGCAAAATTGACAGCATGCAATGGAAACATCCAGGTTCACCAAAACCCAAAAAATTCAAGACACAGGTTTCTGCTGGGAAGGTTATGGTGACAGCATTTTTTTACCTTGAAGGGTTTTTGTTGGCTGATTTTAAGGAACCTGGTGTCAACATCAGTGCCGCCCATTATAAAGACACTTTAGACAAGCTGCATAAGGCCATCAAGGCTAAGCGACCAGGCAAGCTTTCTCAAGGTGTGATTCTTCTCCACGACAACGCTCGTCGCACGTCGCAAAAATTGTGCAGGAAACATTGGCAAAGAAGAATTGGGAAGTTCTTCATCACCCAGCCTATAGTCCCAATTTGTCCCCGTGTGATTTCCATTTGTTCGGACCGTTGAAGAGAGCACTAAAGGGACAGCGATTCAACAGCGACGCAGACGTGAAGACAGCGGTGACCACATGGTTCAGAGAGCAGCCACGCACCTTTTTCTCAGACGGCATTCGACGTCTACCTAAACAGTGGGATGCTTGCCTAAATGCATACAGAGATTTTTTCTGATGAACCCAGGTGCATTCTTATTCACAAGTGGTTGTTTTATTTAATTCCGTTGAAACTATTAAATTGCGTATGATACTTTTTAAATAAATCCACACGTCCCGTTTTCAGTTGAACACGCCGTATAGAACCAATTCTGACCTATGGAAGTGAATCATCAACAGTAGACAAACAAATGAAAAGACGATTAGAGGCCATGGTTCAGAGAGCAGCCACGCACCTTTTTCTCAGACGGCATTCGACGTCTACCTAAACAGTGGGATGCTTGCCTAAATGCATACAGAGATTTTTTCTGATGAACCCAGGTGCATTCTTATTCACAAGTGGTTGTTTTATTTAATTCCGTTGAAACTATTAAATTGCGTATGATACTTTTTAAATAAATCCACACGTCCCGTTTTCAGTTGAACACGCCGTATAGAACCAATTCTGACCTATGGAAGTGAATCATCAACAGTAGACAAACAAATGAAAAGACGATTAGAGGCCACAGAGATGGGATTTCTCAGAAGAATGTTGAAAGTTCCCTGAACAGCTAAAAAGACCAATGAGGAAGTTCTCAAAGAGGCCAACACAAAAAGGGAGCTCTTAAAAAACATCAGAAAGAAGCAATCAACATTTTTCGGGCACATCATGAGAAGAGGAAAGTTGGAATACTTGGTTACAACTGGCAAAATAAAAGGAAAGAGAGATCATGGGCGACAAAGAGAGAAAATACTGGATAGCTTGGTGTCATGGCATGGAAAACAGTCAACAACAGAACTGATATGATGCACTGTAGATAGAAGATTGTGGAGGGACATGATCACCTACGCCAACCAGTATGGCACATGATGATGATGTCATACTAATGTTAATAATGCTTCTTTAATTCTTATGGGTGAATAGTATTTTTATTTAGTCTTTAAAGAGATTGCAGCGATAAGCCCACTGATTAATCTTCCAAAAATAAAATGAGGAAGAAAACAAAGCATTATTTAAGTTTCACATAACATTTTTTTTAAATGAACATTTGTACATTTTCCATTTCACATCTTTCTTGTTACTCAAGCAATGAGGTATCCAACAATAATCTGCAAGCATTGAAGGACTACAGTTGCCCTGACATCTTGTATCCAAAGCAGCAATGTCTTGGTGAAATTTCTAACTAACCACATCACTCACTGCTCCACTGTTTTGTGAACAGAAATTGAAATATGAGTGTAAAAAATGAATCTCCAAAGACATGTTGCAACCAAGCCTTTTGTACATCAGAAAGAGATTTCTACAATTTCCTAGTAGTTATCTGCTTTGTTGTTCCAATACAATTTTTTACCACTGACTGGAATGCTACTCGTTTAGTCTTTTCCTTGCCATGCAACATGCACAAGAACTCATTTGCAATAAGTTTGCAAATTTGGGGACCAACAAATATGTCTTTCTTTATTTTACCTTCACTCAGTCTTGAAAATTTTATGATGAGGTGCTGGAAGACCTCCTCTATATTTTATCTTTTATCCTTTGCCTTGACAAAGTTTTTCATGAAACCCAGTTAAATGTGCAAGGGCAGTAACAAAATCTTATAGATGTTTACAAATGCTAGATGCTCAACATTCTTACTGCAAGGGTGCAATGACTGCCTGATTGGCCAATATTTTTGAGTTAGTTGTCATTTCTTACATGATTATCCCACTTACACAAAAAGCAACAGTACTGGTTATATTCACTGAAGTTCAAGCAAAACAGCAATTACTTTTAAGTCTCCACACAGTGATCACTGAAGTTGATTGTAGTTTTTAATTCAAAAGCTGTTTAATTTTTTCTTCAGTTTTTTTCATATGAACTGCTTGACGAACTGGGTTTGTAGGTAAAATATTACCATTGTGATTATGCAGCAAAACAGCTTAAAAACTCTTCTTGGAGGAATCATAGCATTTACCCAAGTCTCTCTGTTTAGATGCTACCATCCGAGGGTAGGTGGAAGAAGATGCAGCCTTTCCAACCAATAGGTTAATTTCCTAGCAGCTATTTTCTCCAATAACTTACCCACTGTGAGTATTCATGATGTATATGAGGGCTTCCACGTAGGCATTGAAACCTTTGCTGTTGCATTTGACCTAGAGGATGCATACAACAGAGCATTTCTGGATTTCCTATTGGTGTAGGCCCTTGAACTCAGGATCAGTCCTTTTCTCCTTAATTGCCCTTTTGCAAAATTTCTCTCTCTCTCTGCGATCAAGAGTCAATCAGAGTAGGATTCCAGACTCTCTCATGAAGTCAGCTGTCTATTTAAGTGAATCGATTGCCCCATATAGTTTTTCTTCCAGGGAGGTGGGCGTGGACCACATTGCTTTTCTCAGGTCTGTGTACTGGGGGCAATCCTGTAGAACAAGTTTTGTAGCCATATTATCCAGTGTAAAGTGGCATAGGCTAGTTGTACCTATTTTGACTTTGGTGAACATGTGATTCCTCATTCTATTGTCGCCAGTGCGTAGGCGAAGTATGATGGCTTGATCCCTCCTTGGTAGTTGATGGTATCCGTCCCTCTCATTTACTACTATGAAATTGTACATAATATAACATCCCCTTTAGCAATGTTGTTGCTTGTGCCACTGACAGGGCAACATCAATGATTAGAAGCTATCATGGGTTCATTGCTTATTTGAAAGAAGAGGTGCCAAATATTTTGTGTTCATTGCGTAATACATAGACAACAAGATAATTCTGTTGCTAGCTGTTTAGATGACACCATACTTTTTAGCATCTTCTCTCTTTGTCATCCACGATCTCTCTTTCCCTATTATAATATTTTTCCAGTTGTGACCAAGTATTTCAACATTCCTCTTCTCATGATGTGTCTGAAAAATGTTGATTGTTTTTCTCTGATATTTTTTAGGAGCTCCCATTTTGTGTTGGTCTCTTTGAGAATTTCCTCATTGATTTTTTTAGCTGTCCAGAGAACTCTCAATATTATTCTGAGAAATCCCATCTCTGTGGCCTCTAATCATCTTTTCATTTGTTTGTCTACTGTCATGATTCACTTTAATAGGTCTGAATTGGTTCTACATAGCACCGGTGAACTCTCTTTCTCACTTCTATTGACATAGATTTGTTGCATAAGATATTTTCTGAAATGCTATTTTGGCCTGAGCTATTCTTTGTGGTCATTAATCATCTTTTCATTTTTTGTCTATGATTAGCTTCCATAGGACAAAACTGGCTCTATATAGCACTGATGACTGGCTCTTTAAAAAAACACTTTTTTTCACTTCTATTGACATAGACTTATTGACATTTTCTGAAATGCTATTTTGGCTTATGCTATTTCTGTGGTGCATCTTTTCTCTGATGTTAATATTGATGTTATTATTATATATATTTACTTATTTGACACACAGCACTTATTTAAGATTTGTCCTGTTTATTGGATATTTCTTCAATATGACCATTACTTCTGTTTTCTTACTATTCAGACTGAGATCATTCTTGATGCTTTGTTTCACTACTATGTTTATTATTTTTTGTAGTTCACTCTTCATCTCTGCTATTAAGACTGTTAGGACAACAGACAGAAAATAACTGGAGGCTGTAGAAATTGGGTTTTACAGAAGAATGTTGAGAATACCATGGACAGCTGAGAAGAGTAATGAAAATGTTCTGAAAGAGGCCAAATCAAAAAGAGAGTTAATTTCCAATATTAGGAAGAAACAATCATTTTTTGGTTTTTGGCCATGTAATGAGAAGAGAACAGCTGGAATATATTGTAACAACTGGGAAAATTGAGGGACGAAGATATAGAGGGAAGCAAAGAGAAAAGATACCAGACAGCTTAAGAAAATGGCTTGGCAGTAGGTCAACAAGAGAAATGATAAATAACTGTCGTGATCGAAAATTGTGGAGAGACATGATCACCTAAGCCAGCAGGCTTGGTATATGATAATGATGATGATGATTAAGACTGTGTCATGAGGTGCAGAATAGCTGAGACAAAGTCTAAATCCCAAAGGATGAAAAAAAAGATATGTATCCCGATTTTGACAATGGAATTAAGAAAGAGTTCTTAAGTCATATGGAATGAATCCTGGACAAAAAGAGACAACAGATGAGAAAATCTCTGGAGACAAAAGAAATGTGGTTTTACAGAAGAATGTTGAGAAAACCATGAAAAAAAATTCAAATTAAAAAGAAAGCTTACTTGCAACATCACTATATACAATCATCATTTTGTCAGCCATATAAAGGTAAAGGTAAAGATAAAGCATGAGACTTGAATTGGTGTCTTAGTACATGAGTTTTCACCCATAGGCGCTCGGCCACCTATCCAGAAATGTTCAAAGACTTCTGGATAGTGTCTCTTCAAGCATCAAAACTCACAATGCGAGGTGGCATTCCTCACCTTCCCAGAGTAATACCCTGGTACCCAATTTCTGCCAGCGGCTGGGTTGACCGCGGGGGTATTTTTTTTCCAACCACGAGTGTAACTCACACCGCTTCCAGCGGGAATTGAACACAGGTTGTCTGGACGTTGGTAGCCCAGTCGGGTGATTTTCCCAACTAGGTTACCGAGGCCCCCCCACATCAGCCATATCATGATAAGGGAACAGGTGGAAAATATTATGGCAACTGGAAAATTAAGGGAAGAAGAGATAGATGGAAACAGAAAGAAAAGATATCAGATACTTTAAGAGACAAAACATACAACTGTAGAAACAGAAATTTGTGAAAAAACATGATCATCTGTGCCAGAAGGCAGGGTGCTCGATAATGATGATTGTCACTTCCTCTACTATGATCATTCATATCTGTCTTATTCTTTCTACATGTGCCTATGTAATATTCCTCTCTTAATTTTTTTTAATTCTTGACATCTTTTAGTGTTGTTGTAGAAGGAAATAAATGTAAAATCTAGTCAGTGTATTTTGTAGACAATTTAAATATTAAAAAAAAAAAACATTCCCACACAATACTGTATTGGAAGTAAGTATTACCAGTGTGGCATGGACATACCTTAATTGCAGCTTTTTTTCTATTCTTTTCTTCTATCTCTGCCTTTTGTGCTTCTTTTCTTTCAATATCTATCTCATCCTGCTCTTCATTTGTTCTACCATTAAGCTGACCACCTTTGTCATATGAGGATAACTTGGGACTAGTCTGAAGGAGAAATGGAATATATCATAAAACATAAATCATTAAAATAAACTGCAGACATGATTTTCACTTTATCTTTGCTTCAAGAAAAATCTAGTGAGCAGAAAAAGCTTCTCTTCATCACTTTTATCGACCTTGCAAAGGCCTTTGACCTAGTCAGCTTGGATGGTCTCTTTATAATACTATATAAAGTAGGCTGCTCACATACTCTGCTGACGCTAAATTATCGTTTCGTGAGGATATAAAGAGTACTATTCAATATGACAGCAGCACACGACAACCCTTCAACATACGCAGTGGTGTCAAGCAGAGATGCATTCTTGCTCCGACCCTATTTGGAATCTTCTTTGCTATTCTATTGAAACATGTATTTTCAAATACGAACGGAGTCTATCTTCATACTAGATTTGATGGTTGGTTGATCAATCTCAAAAGACTAAAGGCAAGGTAAAAAATCTGATATATGACTATTAGGACCTGTTCATTGCTGATGACGCCGCACTTGTCATGTAAAGTCAAGAACTCCAGAGCTTGATACATTGTTTTTCGCACACCTGCAGAGACTTCGGCTTAACAATAAGTTTGCAGAAAATTACTATACCTGGTCAGGATGTTGAAGCAGTATCTGCCATCTTTATCGGCAACTTGATGTCACGCAGCAGTATTGCTACCTGGGGTCCATCATCAACGACAAACTATCTTTAGACTCAGAAATTTACCACAGCATTGGTAAAGCTGCTACCACCTTCGCGAATCTATCTAGGCGTGTTTAGAAAAACACCAAACTGACAATTAAAATAAAGGCCACAGTTTACAACGCCTGCATCATTAGTATCCTTCTGTATGGCAGCGAATCATGGACAATTTATGCAAAGCAGAAGAGTAGGCTAAATGCATTCCATATGCAATGTCTGGGCCGTATTCTTATCACCTGGAAGGACTAAGTGACAAACGTGGAGGTTCTCACTCGCACAGACCTCCCAAACATATACACGCTGCTCAAACAATGTAGGTTACGCTGGTTTGACCACTTACTCCGTATGAAAGATGACAAAATAACAAAAGATATACTCTATGGACAATTAACAGATGGAAAAAGAACTAGGGGGTGCCCAAAACTTTGATTTGTAGACGTGTGACATGAAGACTTGAGAAAAAAATAACATTTCTAGGGGTGCTGCAAAATCCATTGTCAACTATGACTGATGGAGGCTACTTTGTCATTAGAAGACACAAAACACTCATTTGTCAAATTCTAATGTTTTATGTATTTTCCTGTACCAGATAGTAAAATATGTACAATGGGCATTCGTTAAGAAATGCAATACATGTTTTTCCTCTGTTAATTTGTTTAGAAAAAAACATTTTATATGTGGCATCTTTGAACCTTCCAGCACAATCTGATGATGTAGTTCCACCAACTTCCAGTCTATGGTATTGGCACAGTTAGCTTCCAAAATGGAGTGAGTAATGTGCATTACAAACAAAGAACAGTCACTTAATTTCTTTTGCGAAAATGACAGCATCATAAACATTCATAGAAGATTTTTAAAATATATAGAGAGAAATGAGAGAGGATAAGAGTTGGATAAATGAAGAAAGAAGAGGGTAAAACCAATCTGTCTGATCAACCATTCTTCTAGCAGCTACACACGGCAATGACACCTGAAAATCTGCGACATACTGGTACCCTTGTTTGGAACAGTCTATCTCTCTTCTTGTTGGTATGCACTAGTTAAGTGTGTGTGGATGTGTTGTTGTGTCGCTAGTTAATGGCAAAGCCACAATATGTGCACTTCTTGGACCTACACATCCATCTTCAGGACAGGTAGATTTGCGTAACAATTTTTTTTTGTCATCAGCCATTTTAAACCTCTTTTCGACTTTAAACTGCCAACAGTTCTTTAACATGCACAAGAGCACATGGGACCACCTGTTCTTCGCTGTTATCTGAGAGGGCTAGACATCAGATCCCACTACCCGGGAAAAAAAAGGAGGAGGGGGGGGGGGGGGGGGCACAGCTTGTGGGGTGTAAAGTCATAAGGAAACCATAGATTCAATTTTTTATTTCAGGTCTTTGCTTTCCAGAGATTGATGTCTTACCTCTAGACCACCAGTATTTCTAAAACATTATGAATTGGCAGATTGTAAATTAAACAACTGTAAAATGTGAATAAGAATAGTCTCGAGGCAAGACACCGGCCTCGGGACAGAGAGGTTGTGGGTTCAAATCTCGGCTACACCGGTTGGGATTTGTATTTATGATTTCTCTCCGCGACAACCACCCCTGGTCTCAGCAGTGAGGCCCGGCTTGAAACGTCAGTTACTCATGGACGAAAAAAACATGAGTACCTCCAAAGTCGGATTTATCTGCCTGTGTGGCGAGGGACCCCTGTGCACGCGGCTGCCAGGGAAAAATGGATTAACACACAAAACTCAGTTCCTAGTCTCTAGGGACTTCATTAGAGTTGAAAGCTGGTGAATGCAACAACAACAACAAATACCATGCCAGCTTACATAGATGTTCCTCCATAAGATTCTATCTATCTATACAGTTGTTTATAATTTCTGTTGATGATTCTTACCAGACAATTCTCTTAATTAAACTGTCACATAATTTTTGTATCTTCTTCCTTTAATTTTTCCAGTTGTCACAATATATTCCTTCACACATTACAAGACTAAAACTGATGCTTGTTTCATTTCTTTTTTTAATTTAATTTCTTTTAGCACATCCTTGATACTCTTTATTTGTTATCATTTTTTTAAAATGATATTCTCAACACTCTTCTATAAAGTCATATTTCAACAAATTTTATTTTTCTGGTGTCACATTTTCCAGGTTTCATCTTTAATTGTCAAGACTGACTCTATATAACACAGAAGAATTCTTTTTCTTATCTTCACTGTAAAAGTTTTGTTACAAAATATCTATCTATCTATTGGCCGTTTGAGCCGTAGTTGGCCCATAGGGCGTAGACCAAGATACTCCTTCATCTGAACTTTTGTTCTAGCAGTTTTCAATTCTTTTAAAGATATTTTATCAAATCTCGCCATTTGTCTCTGTTCTGTGCAAGCAGCTCTATCTCATTGAGGGAGCCAATTCCTGTTGCTCTTGCCTCTCTTATCAATGTTCTTCTCAGTGTCTCTCTGGGTCTTCCTCTTTTTCTCTTACCTGTTGTTTCCCACATGAGGGCTTGCTTTGCTATTCGGTTATTATCTCTTCTCATCACATGTCATGTTATATTACAAAATATAATTTTCATTTATTAGAATGCAGCCTTCGCACAAACTATTCTGTGTCACAATCTCTGTTGTACATATAAAATCTGAAAATTAAATTGTTCCCAAGTCATCATCATCATTGAGTGCCGTCTCCACATTGAAGGTTGGCTACCATGGAGCGCCATTCCAATCTGTATCTTACTTTGATAGCGCAGATTGTCATAGGTTGACTTGTCCATTTTTTTATGTTACCCATCCATGTTAGTCTTGGTCTGCCCTTGCCTCTTTTACCTTGTATTTTCCCTTCCAATATTACTTTTATTAGGCTGTTATGTCTTTTAACATGGCCCAAAAATGTCATTTGTCTTGTTCTAACTGTGTTCAGTAGTTCTCTTTTCATTTTTAGTTGTTTTAAAATGTCATCGTTTGTTCTATTTTCTTTCCATACAATTCTACCTATTCTTCTATAAATCCACATTTCAAAGGCTTCAATTTTCTGTTCTGTTTTCTTGCCTAATGTCCATGTTTCTGCACCATACAGGAATATTGAGAAGATGTAACATTTTGCTATTCTTAGTTTTAGTCCTGGTGTTATTTGTTTTGATGTTAGTATATTTTTCATGGCATTAAAATTGCTTTTTGCCATACCTATTCTTTTGTTTATTTCAGGTGTACATTTTCCATCACTTGTTATAGTGTGTCCCATGTAGTTGTAGCTCTGAACTGTCTCCAGATGTATTCCTTCAACTTTGTTATTTAATTGTAGATCTTGAGAATTGTCTTTGTTTATGATCATAGTTTCAGTCTTTTTGATATTCGTATCTAGTCTATATATTTTGCTTGTCATGATTGTTACATTAAGTAATTGTTGTAGATCTTTAGGATTTTCTGCTAGTAGTACAGTATCATCAGCATATCTTAGGTTATTGATTATCATTCCATTAATGTTTAGGCCTGGCATCTCTGTGATGTTTTTAAAGATTTGCTCAGTGTATAGATTGAACAAGCTTGGTGATAGGATGCATCCTTGTCTTACTCCTCTTTTTATATCAATGGGTGTAGAGTTCTCCTTCTTATATTTTATTATTGCTGTTTGCTCCCAGTACAAATTACATATTAGTCTATAAATCTGTGTCATCCAGATTTATATCTTTTAGGCAGTCTATAAGTTGATTATGGTGTATTCTATCAAATACTTTGGTGTAGTCTATGAAGCAGGCATATATTGGTTTGTTTACTTCTATGTACTTTTCAATCAATGTCCTCATGCTGAATATGGCTTCTTTTGTCCCACATTTTTTTTCCTGAATCCAAATTGCTGCTCATCTAATTCAGTATTAATTTTATTCTGAATCCTTCCTTCCTTGTATAACTTTTAGTAAAATCTTGGTTACCTGGCTTATTAGGCTTATTGTTCTAAAATCACTGCATTCAACTGCACCATTCTTTTTAGGCAATGCAATGAAAGCTGCAAGAGCAGCAGGAATCGGCTCCCTCAATGAGATAGAGCTGCTTGCACAGAACAGAGACAAATGGCGAGATTTGATAAAATATCTTTAAAAGAATTTAAAACTGCTAGAACAAAAATTTAGATGAAGAAGTATCTGGGTCTACAACCTATGGGGCGGCTATGGCTTGAAAGGTCAATAGATAGAATGATAGTTGATGCTTTTAGTTCATTTGGTATGTATCCTGTATGGTATATGTCATTGCATTTGTCTGTGATCAACTCAATGCCAAAATCTTCTAGTGTCTGTATCATCTCTATCTGTATATTGTCAGGTCTTGCTGCCTTTCCCTTTTTCATTGTTTTTATAGATTTTTCTACTTCAGATTTCAGGATTTTATAGCTGGATGTACATTTTATAAATGGTTTGTTGTCCCTTTCATCATGAAATAATTCTGTTTTATATTCCTGCCGACCTATCGATTATACCTTTGTTGTCTGTTAGCATTCTTCACCCTTTGTCTGCAATACATCCGCTTCCTGCAGCTTTTTTGTCTTTATTAGTCATTCTCTTTATTTCTGTGTGCATCCCTCTTAAATTTTGTTTACTTTCCATAGTTTCGATTTCTAGACATCTTTGGTTGAGCCAGTCTTCTTTTGCCTTTTTGCACATTTTGCATATTTCATTATCAATTTCCTTGTATCTGACAGTGTTCTTCGCTTGTCTTCTTTCTTCCATTTTTTCTAAGATGTTGTTAGTTATCCAATTTTGTTTTTTGCTACTTTCCTTTTTGGGTAAGGTGTCACAGGATTCTTGTATGCTGTTTTTTATGCATTGCCATTTGGTTGTGACTTTTTCTTCAGATTCCCAAGTATCTGAATTTATTACATTTGTTTTAATGTTGTCCATATACTTTATAACTCCATATTTGAAGAAAGTCTTTTTCTTTGTTGTGTCTGTTACCTATCTTTTTGTTTTTGAAATTAAATCATTTATTTTGTTTACCATCACCACAATGTCAATCACTATTTATAACTCAATTCACCCTTAGTGATTAAGACTCTATCTTCAGTACACCTCAGGTTGTTCATATTATGATCATGAACTGATATTACAGGTGTAGGCGATACTAAAAAAAAAGGAAGAAAAAAAGTGGTATGGTGACAGCTTTACGTGGTAATGGACGAAACAAAAGTCGACGTTTCGGCCAAGTAGGCCTTCATCTGGATGAACAACAAACACAAATATTATATATAATGATATATTAACAAATCTAACTACATGGCGATAATATGCTAGATACTTAAGAGAGGAAAAATAAAAAATGGTCACTTCCCTGTGTTCCTGAGCTGGGTCAGTCTCGAAATGGACTGAATTGATACGACAGGGCCGATTATAAATCTCTCTAGCCGGGAAATCAGGTGAGAAGACAGAAAGGAAGGGTTCTAAAAATATGGGGAGGTGGGTACAGGATCTGTGTAAACTATGCACGTCTAACTCTGTGTATGCAACCCGAACATATCACTCTCATACTCATAGGACACCCACTACATATTTCATACCTCCATGCGCTACTTAACCTGTATATTTGGATATATTTGTCTGCACATGTATTGGCACATCTGGGTTTTTCTTTTGTGGGCCTTGCGGCAATATATGTGCCGATTTAGGCTTATATGCATGCATTGTTACATACACATACTTATGTTTACACATCGGTTCGGGTTGCATACACAGAGTTAGACATGCATAGTTTACACATATTCTGTACCCACCTCCCCATATTTTTAGAACCCTTCCTTTCCGTCTTCTCACCTGATTTCCCGGCTAGAGAGATTTATAATCGGCCCTGTCGTATCAATTCAGTCCATTTCGAGACTGACCCAGCTCAAGAACACAGGGAAGTGACCATTTTTTTATTTTTCCTCTCTTTAGTATCTAGCATATTATCGCCATGTAGTTAGATTTGTTAATATATTGTTATATATAATTTTTGTGTTTGTTGTTCATCCAGATGAAGGCCTACTTGGCCGAAACTTCGACTTTTGTTTCGTCCATTACCACGTAAAGCTGTCACCATACCAATTCTTTTCTTCCTTTTTTTTTAGCATCGCCATTATCATCAGCTTTACAGCAGCTTCGCATCTCTACACATCTTGGTGCATCTTGATGCATCTTGATGCCTTTACCTCTACTATTACAGGTGTATCCTTATGGATCTTAGTATTTCAAAGTAAAAGAAAAAACAAAGCTTCATTGTGTTAGGGAATATGGTAATAGTGCATTATTTTTGTTATACCAATGACACATTTTTTTGAGTAATGTAGTCTTTCTTTCCCAGGAAAATCCAGTACCCATTTACTCTTGAGTGATGCTAGCAACTGTTGATCAAGGTCAAACTAAACATCCTGACCACAGTTCACTCACTAATCACAGCATTACTACAGACACTATAATATCACTAAATTTAATTCCTTTCTAATTTGCCTTTCAGCAATGGTGGGAGATGTAGTACATATATTTATATATCATCATCATCAAGTACCGGTCCTGCTGGCATAGGTGATCATGTCTCTCCACAACTTTCGATTGTGACAGTTATTTATCATTTCTGTTGTTTACCTTCTGCCAAGCCATTCTCTTAAGCTGTCTGGTATCTTTTCTCTTTGCTTCCTTCTATCTCTTCGTCCCTCAATTTTCCCAGTTGTTACAATATATTCCAACTGTTCACTTCTCATTACATGGCCAAAAATGATGATTGTTTCTTTCTAATATTGGAAATTAGCTCTCTTTTTTTGCTTTGGCCTCTTTCAGAACGTTTTCATTACTCTTCTTAGCTGTCTATTCTCAACATTCTTCTGTAAAACCACATTTGTACTCCAGTGATTTTCTTGTCTGTTGTCCTATTGTCCATGATTCACATTCATATCTAAAGACTGGCTCTACATAACATTTAAGAACTCTTTTTCTTGTTTCTATTGTCAAAAATGGATTGCATAGTATCTTTCTCATTTTTTGGAAAGCTGCTTTTGCCTGAGCCATTCTGCATCTCACCTCTGTTGTATATCTTCCGTCTGAGGTTAACAAAGTTCCTAAATATTTAAATTCATTTACCTGTTTTAATATTGTTCCACTTGTCTTTATTTTGCACTGAGGTGATTTCTTTTACTTAGTTGTTACCATTACTTCTGTCTTTGTGCTATTAAGGCTGAGTCCTTTATTTTTTCTTTCTTTCACTATAATTTCTAACATTTCTTATATATATATATATATATATATATATATATATATATATATATATATATATATATATATATATATATATATATATATATATATATATATATATATATATATATATAGTATATATATATATATAGTACATAGCTTTTTGCTTTTCTGTTAGCCTCTCAAGTTGTTATGTTTCCTATTATTTCTCATAATTCATCAATCATTTCTTTTCATGGTTGGACCTTGGGTCTGGTTTAGCATTTAACCCTAGATTACGAACACTATCCATGAGTCATATTTTTACGAGACCATAGTAAAATTACTACCACTTAATTATTATATTTGAGGTTTGGAAAATAAGATTTTCTTTAAATTTTTTTCGTAGCTATGAGTTTACACTGCAAATGACACAGGAATTGGACGCGGTAATAATTTCCTGGCTTACATTCGATTTATGGCTTAAATTCTATCGTATGGTGTTGTGGCTCCCAGAGGTGTTATGTTTATTCACACATCGGCCATCAGTCTGTCATTTGAGCTGTATGTTCGGCTTGCTCTTATCATCATTTGCTGGCTATCCCATGAAACAAAGGTTTGTTTTATGTCTACACCGACAACTGACGAGATTTCCTCCCATCATAAGAAAAAAGAAATTTCTTGAAAATTTGCAAACATATAAAAACAACACATTTTATACAATAGTGTGCATAGTAATTTTTAAGGTGTGCATGTTTGTGTCTAATCTAACATCAAAGGAAACAAATCCATCACTCAGGGGTCACTGGTAGTAGTAATTTTAGAATGTATAGGTAGGGGTGGAATATTTGCCTGTAACTACCTGTCAAATTCCAAGAATGTTTATTTTATGGTGGTAATTTTTACAACAATATTGTAATCTAGTGTTAATGAAGGATTGTTGTATCATATTTTGATCTTCCTATCTTTTCATGTGACCAAACCATATTTTCTCCAATTATTTAAGTATTTCGAGCAAATCTATAAAAACATCACAGAGATGCCAGGCCTAAACATTAATGGAAAGATAATCAACAACCTAAGATATGCTGTATTATTAGCAGAAAATCCTAAAAATCTACAACAATTACTTAATGAAATAAATATGACAAGCAAAAAATATGGATTAGGTATGAATATTAAAAAGATTAAAACTATTATCATAAAGATAATACTCAAAACCTACAAATGGATATAAAATTTAAAGGAATAGACCTCGAGACAATTCAGAACTACAACTACCTTGGACATACTATAAGCAGTGATGGAAAATGTACAACTGAAAAAAACAAAAGAATATGATGCCATAAAAAATATACTAACATCATAACAAATAACACCAGGGCTAAAACTAAGATTAACAAAATGTTATTTCTTCTCAACATTCCTGTATGGTGCAGAAACATGGATATTAGACAAGAAAACAGAACAGAAATTTGAAGCCTTTGAAATGTGGATTTATAGAAGAATAAGTAGATTTTGATGAAAAGAAAAAAAAAACATGAAGTCTTAAAACAACTAAAAATGAGAAAAGAACAACTAAACACAATTCAAACAAGACCATCATCATGTGCCACACCAGTTGGCATAGGTGATCATGTCCTTCAACAATCTTTTGTCTGCCATGCATCGCATCAGTTCTGTTAACTGTTTTCCATACCATATCACCAAGCTATCCAGTATTTTCTCTCTTTGTCATATGTGATCTCTTTTGTAACCAAGTATTCCAACTTTCCTCTTCTCATGATGTGCCCAAAAAATGTTGATTGTTTTTTTCTGATATTTTTTAGGAGTTCCCTTTTTGTGTTGGCCTCTTTGAGAATTTCCTCATTGGTCTTTTTAGCTGTCCAGTGAACTTTCAATATTCTTCTGAGAAATCCCAAATATTTGGGAACTTTGTTAACCTCAGACAGAAGATGTACAAAAGAGGTGAGATGCAGAATGGTTCAGGCAAAAGCAGCTTTCCAAAAAATGAGGAATATACTATTCAATCCATTTTTGACAATAGAAACAAGAAAAAGAGTTCTTAAATGTTATGTAGAGCCAGTCTTAACATATGGATGCGAATCGTGGACAATAGGACAACATACAAGAAAATCACTGGAGTCTGTAGAAATGTGGTTTTACAGAAGAATGTTGAGAGTACCATGGACAGCTAAGAAGAGTAATGAAGATGTTCTGAGAGAGGTCAAAGCAAAAAGAGAGCTAATTTCCAATATTAGGAAGAAATAATCATCATTTTTTGTTTGGCCATGTAATGAGAAGAGAACAACTGGAATATATTGTAACAACTGGAAAAATTGAGGGACGAAGAGATAGAGGGAAGCAAAGGGAAAAGATAACAGACAGCTTAAGACAATGGCTTGGCAGAAGGTCAACAACAGAAATGATAAATAGCTGCCAAGATCGAAAGTTGTGGAGAGACATGATCACCTATGCCAGTAGGCCCGGTACTTGATGATGATGATGATATTCATATGTAATCCATATTTTTTCCTTGTCATGTTCTTTTCATTAAGTAATTGTTGTAATACACATGTGCAATTCGAGAAAAAGGACTGAGCGAATGTTTTCTAATAGTAAATGGGGTTAAACAATGATATATTTTATCGTCCTAGTTATTTGGAATTGTTATGTACTTCATAGTGAAGAAATGTTGAAAAAGGTAACAAAGGCATCGAATAGATACAAGGAGACCATTTGGAGGACCTAGACTTTGCTGATGACATAGTGAACTAAATAAATGAACTATCATCAATAGCCAGCAAAATTGGGCGTTGAGATCAATCATGAAATGACTGAAGTCATGAAAAGCTAAATTCCAACAGATGAAAGAATATACATGGATAATAAAACAGTGGAAGAGATTGACCACTTTGTCTATCTTGGAAGTCACATTGATCGAGAAGGGGATACAAGTAAAGAAAATAGTATCAGAATAGCTAAAGCAGCAATGTCTTTCAGAAGCTTTGAAAAGTTGTGGAAATCAAAACTCATCAGCACAAACACAAAACTTAGACTATTCAAATCAAATGTACTATCAACCCTTATGTATGCGTGTGAAAGCTGGAAAACAACAAGAGATATAGAAACAAAGTTGAACGCATTTGAAAATAAATGTCTAAGGAAAATACTTGGTATAGCAGGGAACGAATTCAAAACAAATGAAGAAATTAGAGAAATCGCCAATCAACCACTAATATGTTCAGTAATCAAGTAAAGACGATGGTTAGATGTTGGTCATGTAATGAGCAAAGATAATAACCGAATAACAAAGCAAGCCCTCATGTGGGAACAACAGGTAAGAGGAAAAGAGGCTGTCCCAGAGAGACACTGAGAAGAACATTGGTGAGAGAGGCAAGAACAGCAGGAATCGGCTCCCTCAATGTGATAGAGTTGCTTTCATAGAACAGAGACAAATGGCGAGATTTAATAAAATATCTTTAGAAGGATTGAAAGCTGCTAGCAATAAAAATTTAGATAAGGGAAAGAGTATCTGGGTCTACGTCCAATGGCCTGCTTCGACTCGAAAGGTCAATAGATAGATAGAATTGTTGTAGATCATTAAGATTTTCTGCTTGTAGTACAGTATCATCAGCATATCTTGGTTATTGATTATTTTTCCATTAATGTTTAGGCCTGGCATCTCTGTGATGTTTTTAAAGATTTGCTCAGTGTATAGATTGAACAAGCTTGGTGACAGGATGAATCGAATCATAGGAGTAAGAGGTATGTTTTACAGCACTCCGAAAAAATGACAAATAAACAACAACAGAAAAAAACAAAAAACAATATATGGTCCGAATAAGGATCGAACACATACTCCTTGGCACTGCGTCTTGCCATGAGATGCCAAACGCTAGGGAAACTGCCACTCAGCTAACTGATAAGATGCATCCCTGTCTTACTCCTCTTTTTATATCAATGGGTGTCGAGTTCTCTTTGTTATATTTTATTATTGCTGTTTGCTCCCAGTATAAATTACATATTTAGATGTTAAATAAACTGTATAACCACCTGAAATAGCTAGTACCTATCTTTCACTTTAAACACATTATATTGAAACAATATAAATAAGAAATAAAAGTGATTCTTTTTCTGTACCTTCTCTATCTCTGCCTCAATATCCACATCAAAGAAGGCCAAAGTAGGTGAATCAGACTGGTGAGCCTCAATGAACTTCAGAGGACAGCTCTTCTGCTCTAACCATTGACATAATATGAGTTTATCACAGCCTTGTTGGTTAAAATATTCAAATAGAGCTGATGCAACATCATGATAATTTGATGCATTTTTCAGGCTCCAAACAAGGCAGGCTAATCGTGCTGGCATCAGTTCAGTTACTTGGAGCTGCAAGAATATTGAAGATCAAATTAATGACATATATGCATTAAGTAAATCACTATATAAAATATTTTATATATATAATATATTATAATATATTTGAAACGAAGTCGAGATGGGGATAGTGTAACTGGGTAAAGCACTATCTCCATATTCCGTGCCCAAGCAGAGTAGGCAAAGTGAAGAAAGCACCAATGTTTAAACTTGGCACATGGAACGTAAGGGCCATGTGTCATGGACTTATTAAAACAAACACACTGAAAGAAGGGCAAATTAGAACAACAGCCCTCATAGATAAAGAACTAAATAGGCTACATGTCAATATTGCTGCCCTCCAAGAAACAAGACTCTCAGACTGTGGTTCTGTAAAGGAAGAAAATTATACTTTTTTCTGGCACGGTCTAAGACCTGAAAAGCCACGACTACATGGAGTAGGCTTCGCTGTACAAAACAAACATAAGAACTCCATAACCACAGCAAAAGGAGTGTCCGAATGCTCAATGATACTTTAGCTGCATACAAAGAGTGGATTAATAAACATCATTAGTGTCTATGCACCAACATTGGCTGCATAAGATGAAGAGAAAGACAATTTCTACCAACAATTTCAAATGATCATAGACTCACTTACAAAGAAAGAGCTATTTTATATACTTGGTGATTTCAACGCATGCACAGGACCTGACCAACAATCTTAGCCAACATGCCTAGGCAATCACGGCATTGGAAAAATCAACGAAAATGGCCAGAGACTCCTAGAATTCTGTTCAGATAATCATCTACATGTAACTAATACCTACTTTAATGTAAAACATAAACATAAATTAACTCGGCGTCATGCTAGAAGCGGTCACTGGCACCAAAAAGACCTAGTTCTAACACGCAGGCAGTCATTAAAGAACATCAGAATAACACAAGTATATCACAGAGCAGATTGTAATACAGACCACGCTCTCGTCATCAGTGAGATTAAAGCTAGAAGTAGTCACATTTACAAATCAAGAGAGTCTTCAGTGACCAAGGTAAACATCACAGCGACTAAAATCTCATCAAATAAAGACATTTTTAGATCTAAGTTTGAAGAACTCGTAGAAGCAGAAAATTCATCAAGTGTGGATGATAAATGGTACTCTCTGAAAACACACATCTATAATTGCGCTCTATCTACCCACGACCAAAAAAGTTCCCAAAAAACGACTGAGTGGCTCATTGTTCAATGGGGTTAAGGCAAAGAAGTGCAGATGAATGCATAAAAATGCGAAGCTGCAGAAAAGCTAAATGTGAGGGAGAATTGAAAAAAAATCTAGAAAAAATGGTGATTAATTCTTTCCATACGGAAGCTTTTTATCAATGCAACGGATGATATTTAAGAGACAAAATTGTTTATGGTTTTAAGAATCAATCTACATATTTATATTTATCTAACATATAACATATTATATCATTATCATCATCATGTACCCTGCCAGTTGGCGTAGGCGATCATGTCCCTCCACAATCTTCTATCTAAGATGCATCGTATCACTTCTGTTGTTGACTGTTTTCCATGCCATGACACCAAGCTATCCAGTATTTTCTTTCTTTGTCGTCCGCAATCTCTCTTTCCTTTTATTTTGCCAGTTGTAACCAAGTATTCCAACTTTCCTCTTCTCATGATGTGCCTGAAGAATGTTGATTGCTTCTTTCTGATGTTTTTTAAGAGCTCCCTTTTTGTGTTGGCCTCTGAGAACTTCCTCATTGGTCTTTTTATCTGTCCAGGGAACTTTCAACATATTATATATGAATTTTAAAATAATTAAACAAGGTACTATATTTAACCAATGCTAAGATGATACAAGACCTGTAAAAAGAATATGGTTTAATTACGGTCCACTCTAATCAAATTGAGAGTGATGCACTAGGCGAAACGTACGCGGCCGAAATCTTCTTGGCGCACAGTGCGGCGAAACATACGGAAAGAGTTAATAGACGACACAAATTTGAACGACGTTTCGGCTCAATAGGCCTTCAGCAGGAACAAACAAGCAACACACACACACTGATTTGTAAGTAAAAAAAAAAAAACTAATCCTGCACAGCTAACTAGTAATGAAACATCCAAAACAAAAGAATCAAAATTGGTTTAAGAAAAGAAAAATTTCTTCCCTGTGTCATGGACCGTGGCCGGAACAAGAAATAGAGAATCCACACGGTTGTACGCTCGGCTGTAATTACTCTTCTGGTCAAAGGGTCAAACAGTGTAAGGGTTCTAAAAATATGTGAGTGGGGGAATACTGTCTAGGTTACCAGACTACAAAGACACTGACAATGTCTGTAACTATCTATGAGGCCACATACACATGTCACTCACACAAAAGAGCGCATATATACATCTACAAACATAAATGCACATACATACATATATATATATATATATATACATACATGTGCATACCAGTACCCATACATATGAGCACATGCATGCATATGAACTTCCGGTGAATATGGCGCCCTGTTAACTGGCCTCTTCATAAGACTCACAGATAATATAAGTGCTGTTTTCCAGTGAACTTTCCTGTTTATTTGTTTGTTTTTATTTATAGTTTAAGGGATCATGTGATTGTACGCGCTTTCTATTTGATGTAAATCACTTTGCTTCTTTTGATTCATTGCATTTTGTTATAATTTCCTTATTTCATCACTCATCTTTGTTGTTGCACTATTGAACGCGTCAAAAAATAGCGGTTTGTTTACGCCAGACTGTCGTCAAGGGCGCGTAAGTCATTTAATTTGTAGAAAGCTCACAGTGTTTCCGTGTGCTGCTGAGCAAGTTACTGGAGTTGGCCAGTTTATAACGTGGAACGGGTTCTGGGCCGTGCGACTGAGCAAGTGCACATGAGTCTGGACCATCCAAAGCATCGACGTTCATCAAAGACGACGGTAAGTGTAAATTTTCAGATGCAGCCCAAACTACATCATCGAAGAAGGAAAACACGACGGGGCAAGAGGGGTGGCACTAAACTGTCAAAGTGTGAGAGGCTAGGCCTAAAGTATGTGATCGTTACTTATTGGAATTGTGGGTCCATTAATCAACGACGGCCCATTCTTGATAAGCTACTGTGCGGCGCCGATATAATGGTTTTGCAAGAAACTCTTCTTGGTGACAGGACAGTAAGTACTCCTGGTTTTCATTGTTTTTACAATAGACACCTTGGGCAGGCCATCCTTGTGCGCAACAATATGGTGCCAGCTGAGGTTGATATGTCTATATGGAACAATGCAGAATTGCAGGTACATGCGGTTAGGGTGCAGACTCCAGTTCATTTCGTGATTGTTAATGTGTATGCCTGTAATGGGAAGGTGAACACACAACAATGGCAGAATCTCTTCGAGTTCGATGAAGAGAATGTCATTTTCTGCAGAGACTTTAATGCTAGAGGAAACCAGTGGGGTAACGTCATAACCAACAAGCAGGGAGAAGACCTAGAGAACACACGGATATCGGTCGATTTTGTGTGCTTGAATGATGGAAGGGCAACAAGAATGGCCACTCAAGCAGGGGACTCTGATAGTGTCATAGACCTGGCACTGGTGTCTTCCACCTTCGCACCGGTTTGCAGGTGGAATGCACTGGGGTTCCACGGAAGTGATCACTATCCATGTGTCCTCCTAATTGAGAAAAGCAGAAAAAAAAGCCAGAGAAGAAAGCTCCACACATTCAACTACGAGAAAACAGACCAGGACGTCATTAGCAAAATCAGACATAGGAAACAGAGCGCCCCTCGTAGGAGGCAGGAGAGATGGACGCAGCCACCCTGGTGGAACGTAGATGTCGAGGAAGCTTGGCGGAGCAAGAGACAAACGGTCAAGACATGGCAGAAAGCCAGAAGGTATGGTAGAACACAACCTGAGCTCTTGAAGCATCTGAAAGTAGAGGTCGACCAAAAAATGATGCACTTTAACCTATGCCCTAAGAAGGCTAAGGATGCCAAATGTGATGACTTCTGTAAAAAAAGTGTGCTCAGAAAAATCGCTCGCAACATTTTGGCGCCTTCATCAGTGCATGAATGGCACACCACAACACAGAGGTATACCAGACTTTCAGAGCACAGGCCAGATATGGCACAAATCTGATGAGAGCAAAGGGAAGGCCCTGCTTGCCCGCTACATTGAGCAGATGGACCAAAGAAATGAGGCTGTAAGAATGAGGATACAGGGATCTTTGTCAAATTTGTGTAAGGATGTAGGGCTGGAAGAAGATCTCACAATCACAACCGATACCATTCGCACAACACTTAAAAGATCACGCAACCTTTATGACGTCTTCGAAGGCTTCCACAGACGAGAGGAGACATGCGCTGCTGCTATAGATCTGGAGGATGCATACAACAGGGTACCATTTGAATATCTCATGCATATGCTTCTCAAACTGGCGGTGAACCCCTTCCTCATTAGATGGATCGCCGCGGAACTGTTTCAGAGGAAGGTGATACTCAGATGTGGAAGTTGGTCTTCCGAGCAACATCAATTTGCCCAGGGCTGCCACAAGGCTCACCATTGTCACCAGTTCTATTTAACGTGTACACAATAACGATCACGGAACAACAGCTGGATGGGAGGGGAAGAACTATGACTTTTGGTGATGATATTCTGGTATATCGACAGGGAAGAGACAGACGGGGAATCGCCTCCACAATGCAAGACGAACTCGATCGCATTTCTTCCTGGTGTGGGGTTTCAGGTGCCTTGGTTAATCCTAATAAAGCATCAGTTTCATGGTTCTCCTTTAACAATCATATCGTTAATACGACCACACCGGTAGTACGAATGGGAGCTGATGAGGTGACCAGGGACAAGTTGATGACATACCTCGGAGTTAAGTTTGATCGCAGCCTGTGTTTTCGGGATCACGTCGACCATGTGATAACAAAATCCCGCAAAGGATTAGCCACCTTGAAGGTCATGGCAGCTGTCAACATCGAGCAGAGGCTACTTACTCTTCTGTTCCAGGGATTAGTCCTCACACCAATCGAGTATGCCCTGGCCATTCTTACTGTCAGTACGACTCAAATTGATAGGCTGGAGAAAATACAAAATGAAGCCATGCGCATTATCCTGGGATGTACGAGGGACACTCCCTGTGTAGCAATGAGGTATCTTCTTGACTTTCCAACCATGGAAGACAGAATCAAGATCTGGAGAGCACGAGCATACCTGAAGATTAGTACAGATACAGAGCATCCATTGCACCACGTGCTCAACACAGAGAAAGGTACCAGGCTAAAAAGAGGCAAATCATGGGTGGGCCGAGCAGAAGATGTCATCAAACAGGTCTGTGGGCTTACCAATATCAGCGTTGGTGAGGAGTGGATACCGGTGCCTACGTCATTCAAGGGGACTTTCTCATGTATTGTCACACTCGACAGGAAAAGTAGGGAACAGAACCCGGTCGTGGTTAATGCTGAGGTCAATGGTCTCATCTGCGATAACACCGATGAGAAAGATGCAGTCATCTATACAGACGGATCTGTAAGACGACACGAAAGAAGTGCATGGGCATTTACAGCACGCTCGGCAGGCAGAATAGCCAAGGAAGACAGTGGTGCATACGCCATGACCACGAGTAGCATGACAATGGAGGTGATGGCAGTGACCAAGGCATTCAAATGGTTAGAGTCACAAGACTACATGGGGGTCTTGTGGAGGAGAGCTATGAATAGGGTTGCATAGTTATTGAGTTATTAGCGGGTCATCATTATTGCACTCCAAACATGTCCATAGGTGCTCAGATCCCCTCCTCAGCAAGTCTCACTCAAAGTGTCCAGCGACTGGCAACTCCAGTTCTGTGTTGGTTGATTAGTCTTCTTACACGCCCACTAAGTTTCTCATTTCTGGCTATGTCCACCCACCTTAACTCCCATCTCTTTCATCCAAAGGAGTGACGTGGACTCATGGTTATCCTGTGTCCTTCCAACTTCCCGGAGGGCATTGATGATGTCCGCCCGATCCATTGGTTGACCGTCCTCAACAATAGCGCAGCTGGACAACCTTCCGCCCTTTCATTTCTCCATACTCCAGCATGTCCTGGGACGTAGACAAAGGTGACCTTATGTATTTTTGACATCTGCAATGACTCTACCCATTGCCTACGTACAGATCCCGCCTCCACTTTTCGTATCATGCTCATCGAATCACTCAGTATACACTGTAGAGGTATAGTGGATAGACCAAAGTACCCAAATATGGGCAGCAAAGAAGACTAGCAATAGGGATGGAGAAATTAAAGGGAAACTATATATATGAGTGAGATACATTCATGCTACGTGGGGTCAGCGAACCAAATTGGGCTATAAGGCGATTTTCCAAAGCAAACCAGCTACAGTTGCTGGAGTGGCACAGGACAATAACAGTGATGCGGATATCGTCTTTGCCCTTGTGGTCCGATGAATTGAAATGGGAAGACACTGGAGTGCCAGTATTCTGTTGAACAGCTCAAAGATGTTCACAAAATCTTTCCGCAAAGGTCTCCCAGACTCGTTTCTATCTATCTATTGTCCTTTCGAGCCGAAGACGGCACATAGGGCAGAACCACAATCTCAAAAACAGAAACCTTGTGTGCCAAAATGGCACATATTGCAGAGATCATTGCTCTAAAATCTATGGCTCTGTTTCCAGAAAAGACAAATCGGCAGACCTAAACTACAATATAGAGATCTGTAAATCATCTCTGAATGACTTCTTCATCTGTGAAAATGACTGGGAACATCTGGCAAGTGATTGCACATCATGGAGAGCATGTATAAGGAATGGTATAACATCATTTGAGACTGTGCTAAGGCAAAACTTAGAAGAGAAAAGATTCATGAAAAAGGATGGAAAACTCTGTGGATCAGTGGGCCTGACTTGTTCATTCTATGGCTGTATGTGTTTGTCAAACATTGGTAGAATTAGCCATAAGAGAAGCTGCTCAACAAAAACAAAACCTCAAAAAAATACACAATAACCTCCACTAGACTGTCTGACAAGACAAAAAGGGCCATAATATAATATATGTGACCAGTGCAGCACATTACATAGAAGTAAAAATAAAAATAATCCAATTTTAATTCAAAAAGGGAATCTGGGTGGTTTAGAGGTAAAATGTTGACCACCGGGCTAGAAGGTCCCAGGTTTGAAACCCACCACAGGCAGTAGGAGTTTTTCTCTTCAAATCCATTGATTCTTTGTGGCTTTTTTCTTCCCAAGTGTGTGTCACAGAGTTAAGACTCAAGGTTAAATAACAAGGGAAGCAAATCAGGTAGAATGACATAGTTTAGTGGGATTCAATGACTAGTGAAGGCCAAATGCAAATGGCATGAAACAAATGGGGAAGGTGAGGGTCACTTGAGAAAAAGCTATCACATGATGAGGGTAGTTATTTTGAAGGGACAAAGGACTCTAAGTCTCACTAAGAGCAGATGTGGTATTGAAGAGATAGAATGTTTATTGAGGAGATGGGACAACACCAAAAGAGTAGTTAAGTTTTAAAATTAGCTTAAAAAAGAATGAGATTTAGAAACAAGTAGTGATTGATGAAAGCTACATCTTATACAGGATGGTGTTTTTAAGTATTCTTGCTAGCTAGTTAAACCCTGATGTGGTTATAGACTGTTGTTCGACGTGTGATAAGAATAATCTGATGACTAACTAACTAAACCCTGATGTCCTAAAGGAGATAGTTTGTGGTGTAATTTATGGATGATGATCATAGTGTAAATATTATGCTGAATATTTGACAAGATGACCTTGGTTGTAACAAAAATAAGTTATCATGGCCAATATGTCATATTTGAATATTGATCAGAGTTGACTTATCATTATACTCCAGAGTTTATGTCATCCTGTTTTAGTTAATGATCGTTTCAGAGTCATAGGAGCTGAACAGAAGATTAACAGCTGTACAGAGATTTAAGCAAAATATTAATATGAAGTCAAAAAGAACTCGTACCGGCTGCGAATCACACAGGGAATGAAAGAGAGAGAGAGAGAAATACCTCATCTGGGTCCATGTAACTCTGAAGATTTATATTTCAGGTGAGCAGGGAGGCCAGAACTGTGACATCATGATTGGTGTTCACTCTTGTACACTCTTGCTAGAAAGTTAAACAGATAGCAGCGGTAGCCTATAGAGAAGGTTTTTCATCTTAGGCCAATCAAACACCTATGGAAGAGTCAGTCATGCAACGACCCACTAATATGGCACATGTCCACATTAAGTAAAATAAATGCTGCTACTAAATTGTTGTGGTATGACTCATGTATTCTATGCATGAACACTTACTTAATTGCATAAACTGTTTCTTATGGTGCACACCCAGGCTATAATAGACTGGTGATTTTACTAGTGTGTTGTCAAGGGGACATGTCAAAATTAATGAACAAGTCAGTCGCACTCGGAATTGACTGTTACAAGTTACTATTGTTGTTTCTAAACAACAATTACCCATTATTATGCAAACCATCCACAACTGATCCACTATACTAAAATGACCCCATTAAATTATTATAACATTTATTATCACTATCAATGTGCTATCCAACTTCTCACCACCAATTGTAGACATTAACAATCGTTGACTCTAGTAGTTGTGTAGTGAGATCTGTTGTCTAGCTCTCTCAGATGAATGCAAAAAAAAAAAAAAAAGGAGATCCCATGTACACTCTACACATGTTAAAGAACCCTAGACAGTTATAAGTTAAAAGAGAAAGCCAGAAAGACCACAGCCTGAACAAAATTGTTAAGCGAATTTGTCTATGTTGTGGCAAGCTGAAAGGTGCAGATGTTGCAGCTTTCCATAAAATAAATGACAAAACATACCACCCACTAAATATAAAGGAATGCTGAAGAAGATGAACTAATCCAATAGTAGATTAATATAACTGGAGTGGACCTCAATTTCAAAATGGTGGAATGCTTCACGTTCTCTCAATTACTGCAGACAATGCATCTGGGGTTTGATTAATTTCGGCTCTCTGATTGATTGCAATTTTCTGTGTTGAAATCAAAATGATGTTCTACTTAGCAAATCTGCATCGATGAAGTGGACAAATCAGCGCTGCTGAGTACATACAGCAATGTTTCTTTTTGACAAGTCAAGTATTGTAAAAGCGACCTTCACCGTCTAGTGTTGACACACGATTTACGTCACATTGAGTGCTGTTCAATGGCCGACGTTGGAATTCTTTGACGCAAGTTATTTACATGCTGAAACGCTTTAATGGATTGATCCGTCAAGTCGACCGAAGATTTTCCTCTGGGGAATTTGCACCGTGTTTCGTTCGTTGTACGCTAACCGCAGGGTCTGTTGTTTAATGTGTGATGGGGATAATTCGACGACTACCTGTGTGTTTATATATTCGGTTGGTGTCAAGACCGATGTCCTAACATCATCAAGCGCTATACATTTTTTTGTTCTCAATATGACGATCATCATTTTCAGGAGGATGTGAACTTCCAAGGTATATGGTGGATAGGCAGCAGGAACCATTGAAGGCTATGTCTGAAAAGTGTTCCTTCTTGCAGTTTCCTCATATTCCAAGTCCGGCTTGTTGCAGGAGCTACTGAGTTAAGTGCTCTGTGCACAACGTGAGCTGTGTGTCTCATCCGTTTTAATCATGTTTTGATATCCTGATTGTTTACGATGAATGATGGTATCGTATGACAGGGGAACAGTTGGCTGTGTTCACTTTCTGCGCGGTTTTGCCTTATGTCTTTTGGTGTGTGCTGAGACTGCTACGATGGGGACTACAGTTACCTTTCTTTGTTTGGGAGATGAGTTAGTAATTCGGATGATTCCACTGGCACGGGCGGTTGAGCAATTATGGATTTTAATTCGTTTGCAGTGATACCGAGGCCTTCCATAACCAATAACCAATAACTGGAGTGTTGTCTCCAGGTCACTAAGCCTAGATCTCTAGACATAATCATAATTCCCTCTCACTGCAGCTCATGGAATCAAGGAAATAACTGATTGGTTCAGCTTATGACCAGCTACATTGCAGATATTGACACAGCATTATTGAAAGCAGTGATTGAGTGCATTTGGAATTCCTGATTTGTTTTTTGCTCAAAAAGCATTTTCAATGTTAGGTTATGACCACAATGGAGCTAAGATTTAAATACAAATGTTCCTTCTCTTACATGAGCTGTCTTTAATTTCTGATGAGCCTTATCTACCCGGAACAGTAGACCACAACCTTTGAGATGAAATTAACAAATGTTAGTTTTAAAAATGTATTTATCTTTAATGTTGAAAGTTCCCTGGACAGCTAAAAAGACCAATGAGGAAGTTCTCAAAGAGGCCAACACAAAAAGGGAGCTCTTAAAAAATATCAGAAAGAAGCAATCAACATTTTCGGGCACATCATGAGAAGAGGAAAGTTGGAATACTTGGTTACAACTGGCAAAATAAAAGGAAAGAGAGATCACGGGCGACAAACAGAGAAAATACTGGATAGCTTAGTGTCATGGCATGGAAAACAGTCAACAACAGAACGGATACGATGCACTGTAGATAGAAGATTGTGGAGGGACATGATCACCTACGCCAACATGTATGGCACATGATGATTTATCTTTATCTGTGTACAGTATTTGTGATTTCAGGTAATTGACTTATATTTTTTTCTAACCTTTCCTTAATATCAGCAGTCTCAGATTGCTTAGGTTAGTTGTGGATACTTTCAGTGATTAGTCTCTTTTGCTAATAATCATATTTCATCACAATGCTTCACAAATGTTCATGCTCAGAATGAAGTAGAAGGCAAACATAATGACCTCAATGAACCCATACTTCCGCCTCCTAAGTTAATTGGCTTGCTAAAACACTTGCTTAACCCTAGTTTACAATACTTATCTGTGAATCATGAGCTTACAATTATCATCATCAAGTACTCGGCCTGCTGGCATAGGTGATCATGTCTCTCCACAACTTTTGATTTATCATTTCTGTTGTTGACCTTCTGCCAAGCCATTCTCTTAAGTTGTCTGGTATCTTTTCTCTTTGCTTCCCTCTACCTCTTCTTCCCTCAATTTTCCCAGTTGTTACAATATATTCCTGCAGTTCTCTTCTCATTGCATGGCCAAAAAATGATTGTTTCTTCCTAAAATTGGAAATTAACTCTCTTTTTGCTTTGGCGTCTTTCAGAACATTTTCATTACTCTACTTAGCTATCCAAGGTATTCTCAACATTCTTCTGTAAAACCACTTTTCTACAATGATTTTCTTGTATATTGGCCATGATTCACATCCATTTGTTAAGACTGGCTCTACATAACATTTAAGAACTCTTTTTCTTGTCTCTATTGTCAAAAATGGATTGCATTGTATCTTCCTCATTTTTTGGAAAGCTGCCTTTGCCTGAGCCATTCTGCATCTCACCTCTGTTGTACATCTTCCATCTAGGTTAACAAAGTTCCCAAATATTTAAATTCATTTACCTGTTTTAATATTGTTCCACTTGTCTTCATTTTGCACTGAGGTGATGTTTTTTCTTTGTTGCTAACATTACTTCTGTCTTTTTGCTATTAAAGCTGAGTCCTTTACTTTTGCTTTCTTTCACTTTAATGTCTAACATTTCTTTTAACTCATTTTCACTCTTAGCAATTAAGACTGTATCATCAGCATAAGTAAAAAGGAAAGAGCTCCTTCCCGCCAAGCGTATAGAGAATATGGTGTTGGTGACCATAAATTTTACAGACCTTCGGCACATGATTTTTGAGGTAATGTGGTCGCTATTACGCCCGTGCCACTTTACTTTCCCAGAAAAAAATCCGGTACACATTTAAGGCTTTTGTCCTTTGTAGTCCAGTTCACTAACCATTGAACTATCAAAGCTCCCGTAGCGGTGTTTTATTTGTTTAAACATTCCTAACTAATTTCCAATACTGTAGTAAAAACTATTACCACTTAATTATAACATTATGAGTTCTAAAAATAGTATTTTCTTTGAACTTTTGACACAAAGCTGTGTGTTTACAAATGGAGAGACACAGGGACTTCCTGTCTCAGGTTGAGTTAATACATGAATTGAACTGCTTGGACTGGACATGTTACATTGTCTATGATGTGGACGTCATAAGTCCATCAGTATGTTCGGTTACCTCAGAGTGTTATTCGCTGCATTTCCCGAGTTACAAATGTTTATTTGATGTCAGCTAACAACTGAGGAAATTTCCCTTTGGTCACAGCAAAAAAAAATAAGCCAAAACAAAAGAAAAGAAAAACTACCAATTTCCTGAAAATTGGTGATCTCATGAATTGGAAAAAAAAAATAATAATTCAACAACAAAGAAAACAAATCCAACACTCTGGGGTCCCCGGAAGTAGTTATTTGCAAGGTACATGGAAGGGGGAAATGTTTGACCATGGCAAACTATCAAATTTTGAAAAATTTGTATTTTGCTGCAGTAATTTTTACTACCTTATGGTAATCTAGAGTTTATGGGCCACTTTTGATGATCAGATTCTGTCCTAGTGCAATATCTATACATTTTCCTACCTTTTTTCTACAATTTTGGCTTTTTTTTTCTATAAATCTCAATCTCACTAATAGAGAATGTTGCCTGCTGTCACAGTATGTTTTTCTTCTTTGCTCTTCTGTTACGCAGCAAATAACACTAACAATAAAAGAAAAACTATGTTAATTGCTTTACTGAGCCTCCCTGTTTTGTAAACTATGTCACCTCAATGAGTTATATTGCTCTGTCTCCACTGTCAGGCAGACTATATCACAGAAATGTCTATTTTATCAGTTCCAAGCTTTCAGTATATATGCCTCTTGGCCTATTATATTTCCACTGCAACCTATTCACAGCATGACATGATATGATAAGAGTCTTAGGGTCTGCACTTGTATGCGTCATCCACAGTTTTTGCTTGTATTTTGTGTTTATTACAATTTTTTTAATTATGTGATATCATTTTTATATTTAAGGAGATCCCATAATTCCATTGTCAAAATGTTAGTGATTTTTAATTCCAATTTAAATATTGTTTTTTTTTGGTCATGATCAATGCTATTTCTGACAGGGCATGGATTTGATGTATGGGTGGTTTAGTGCTCATTAAAGGACTAAAGAACTGATTTTTGGCCAAAAATAAAACTATCTGCAATTTCATATTTGTTAAGGCTTATATTAATGCTTTATAATTTGTGAAGTGCTTGAAGATGAATATAATGTAATTTACTTCTTTTCAACTTTTAATATATATATTTCCCACCCTCTGATT
Organism: Megaustenia siamemsis; assembly: GCA_032433765.1. Lineage (NCBI taxonomy): Eukaryota > Metazoa > Mollusca > Gastropoda > Stylommatophora > Ariophantidae > Megaustenia > Megaustenia siamemsis. The sequence goes on along the minus strand of JAVIAB010000041.1, from coordinate 35,693,934 downwards.
ATAATGAAATATGAGATTTGCTGGCAACTCAACCACTTGCAACCTGTGGTTTGCTATAGCAGGTTTGATGACCCATTAGTTGATCAAGATCTCACCTCAAACTCTGAGTTGGTATCCCCTAGAATCAGCCTGTTTCAAAGCAGACTGGCTAATAGAGATAAGAATCACAATGTTCTCCCTAATGGTAAAATTTACTTATATAGAACACCTAGTTTGCAGTATCTCTAGGCAGGACAAGTTTTTCAGTAAAACTTGGGAATTTCAGAAAGCCATTACAACTTACCACATACCATCTTGGGTTCAAGAGCATTTCAACCGGTAGCATAAGACAAGACATATTTGCTACACTGAATCCTTTTTCATTTCTCATATGTTACTTCTGTTTGACCTTAATGCTATTTCATTGAAATTTGCCTCACATATGATAAAATTGCATTTTTTACATAAAAATACTTAGATTTGAACCAGGATTACAAGTTGGGGTGATTCAGTGTTCTAGCTTGTTAATATTCATGTAAAAAAAAAAAAAGAAATTACACAGAAAAAGAAACAGGAATTTACCAATTATAAAACATAACTTTATATGAAGAGCCTACAAAAATATATTCTAAACCAAAAAATATTCTAACTTGAAAAAAGAAAAGGTAATGAACTTATTTATGGTATGCATTTATAATGAGTGATACTAGAATTCTCTTCCGTCAATCAGTTGGACATTAGATGGTAAGAGAAAAATATGAGCACCAAAAGATGCCATATGTAGAACTACAGAAAAATGATCCACTATGAATTTTCTTTTCTTCTTAGCGTTCACCTATTGAGTGGGGTGGGTGCCTTGTGCTGCTAGTTTATGGCAAAGTCACAATATCTGTGCCTTTAGGCCCAACAAATCTATCCTTGGCATGGGTAGGTTTGTTTAACAATTTTAGCCCAAGCAGCAGTCCTTTTTGATCTTTCTTTTCAACTTTTTAACTGCCAAGGGTTCTTTAACATGTGCAAGAGAACCCAAGACCTATTTTTCACCACTGTCCATGGGGGCTAGACATCAGACCTCACTGCCGCCCAGAGATCAAGTAGGAAAAAACCAGAAGTAAACCATAGATTCAAACTCGGAATGTTTGTGTTCTTGACCAGAGGCTGACATTTTACTTCTAGATCAACCAGAACCACACAATGGATTTTAAAATACACAAGATCTACATGAAATAGCATGCTGAGCAGTGCACTGACCAAGAGAGACAGTAATGCTTTCTGCTCTATGTTCATATTTTACTCAGAATGGGGAGGAAGGAAGAATACTAGATGTATTTTTAGACAACTCTGTTTTTTTTCTTAGTTGACATCACATGTATCTTTAACAATAATAGTTAGTTATTCTATTCTATTAACTACCCGACCTAGCATTTCTCAAAGACTGTCAGGTCGGGTAATTTTACCTGCTATTGTATGCAGTAGGCAGTACAACCTGTGGCTGCCCTGCTGCCTTACAGATATGCTTAGGAGAGTAAAAGGCCAAAAAAGGGTCCTTAAAGTAAAACAAACCCACTGCCTTGTGGGTGAGACTTTTAGTCAAAGGCTAGCGAAGCCAACTGTAAACAAACCAACGGAAGGCAACAGAAACCACCATAGTAATTTCTTTGTGCAATCATGAATCAACACAATTATAGAATTCACAACAACAACATTAAGGGGGAGTCCAATGGAATACCCTTCTTCAGTAGGGGACATCATATGCTACAGGTGATATCCAATCGTCATCAAGGTACTGTAAGCAAGATAAAGATAAAACAGACACTGAAAATGGGAACTTGAAATGTAAGAACACTCATGCAGAAAGGAAAACTGGAAAACATTAAACAGGAAATGAAAAGGATGGGTTTACAATTATTTGGACTGTGTGAAATGAGATACACTGGATCAGGGGAGATATATTTTGATGAACATAAAATAATTTATTCTGGAGGTACTGAACACCAAAGAGAAGTAGGTATCATCTTGGATCAGAAAAAGCAAGAATAGTGAAAGGCTTTTGGGCAATATCTAACCTTTTAGTGAAATAATGGATACAGGAAAAAGAAATAAGGATAACAAAGATGAGTAAAAGAGATTAAATGAAGATATTGTAATAAAATGCAATGAAGCGAAAGAAGCATGGCTAAAGCAGAGATACAAAGAGATTGAAAAGTAACAAAAAAGAGATGCCAAAGCTATATACAAACAATATGAAGAATTAACAGGAAAAAAATGCAATAAAAAACTGGATGTTTAAGACCAAAGGAGGGAGAATTATTAATTGAACAAGAAAGCATAAGGGAATGATGGACAGAATATTTTAAAGATCTTTATGATAATGAACAAATATAAGTAAATATTAAGGATAATAGGGAAGGGCTATAAATGCTCAAAGAAGAAGTGGAAGACACCTTGCGTAATATGAAAGCAGGAAAAGCTCCTGGACCAGATAATATAACTAAAGAAGAGATTGAAGTCATGGGTGATTTTGTAATAGAAATAATGACAAAAATATTGAATGATATTTACAACAGCGGATATATACCAGTTGACCTGCTCAAAGCAATATTCATAGCCCTACCAAAGAAATCTGGTGCAAATGAATGCGATGATCATCGCACAATAAGTCTTATGAGTCACATAACTAAGATATTACTAAGAATCATCATGCGAAGAGTGTGAAACAAAATCAGTCCAGAAATTAGTGATGAACTAGTGAAAATGAATAAATAGTAAATGAATTAGTGTGGTTTTGTTTGAGGTAAAGGAACGAACAATGCCATATATATCATAAGATCTTTAATAGAAAGAGCTATAGAGGTGAAAACAGATCTATACCTATGTTTCATACATTATACCAAAGCATTTGACAAAGTGGGGGCCGTGATAGCTCAGTGGTTAGTGAACTGGATTACAAAGGACAAGAGGTAAGGTTCTATCCCAACCGACGGCTTCCAGGTAAATACAACCTTTTTTCTGGAAAAGTAAAGCGGCATGGGTGTAATACTGACCACATTACCCCAAAAATCATGTGCCGAAGGTCTGTAAAAATTATGGTCACTAACATCATGCTCCTGTGTGTTACTGGGGCCTCATTATGAGGGAAGTACAGAATAGTGACACTGTGACCTTCTAGGCATGTCATAAGAGGCGACTAAGGAGATTGATCGATGTCTTGACAAGCTGTCATTGTAAAAAGTATTGTTATGGAAACAGAGCCATAAGTTTTGGAAGCAGTGATCTCTGCAATATGTGCCATTCTGGCATGCAAGGTTTCTGTTTTTTGAGATTGTGGTTCTGCCCTATGTGCCGTCTTCGGCTCGAAAGGACGATAGATAGATAGAACACCATATTCCCTATATGCCACTTGGTGTGACGGGAGTACTTTACTTTTTTTTTATTTGACAAAGTAAAGAACCAAGAAATAGTCACAATTTTAGAAGGCATAAACATAGACAGCAAAGATCTAAGAATAATAAAGAGCATGCACCGGCAACAAACAGCGGCCATAAGAACTGGAAATCATTTGGGAATGTTTCAACATATAAAACAGGGTGTTAGGCAAGGTTTATGCACTGTCACCAGATTTATTCATTATGTATAGTAAGGCTATTTTAAGATTCATAAAGGGAATGCCTGGAATAACAATCGGAAGTCATAATATAAATAATCTAAGGTATGCTGATGATACAGTCTTAATCACAAAGAGTGAAAATGAGTTACAAGAAATGTTAGACATTATAGTGAAAGAAAGTAAAAATAAAGGATTATACCTTCATAGTAAAAAGACAGAATTAATTGTAGCAACAAACAATAAAGACAAGTGAAACAATATTAAAAGAGGTAAATAAATTTAAATATCCGGGAACAATGTTAACTTTTCAGATGGTAGAGGTACAACAGAGGTGAGATGCAGAATGTCTCAGGCAAAAGTAGCTTTCCAAAAGATAAGGAAAATACTGTGCAATCCATTTTTGACAATTGAAACAAGAAGTTCTTAAATATTATGTTGAGCCAGTCTTAAATGGATGTGAATCATGGCCAATATACAAGAAAATCATTGTAGAAATGTGGTTTTACAGAAGAATTTTGAGAATACCATGGACAGCTACCGAGACTAATGAGAGCAACATTTAAAACAACCAAAAACAAAATAAAATTACACATTATCCAATGCTATGCACCAACCAATGATAAAGATGATTTAGTTAAAGATGATTTCTGTAAACAATGTCAGATGGATGCAAGACGAGCCAAGGATATTATAATCTTGATGGGAGACCTAAATGCTAAAGTAGGATCAGACAACAGAAGCTTCGAAGAGATTATGGGAAAACACGGACTTGGAGACATAAACGAGAATGGAGAGATATTTGTGAATTCCTGCGCCCTTAATCAAGTGAGCCTAGGAGGAACAATATTCCAACACAAAAGAATACACAAAGCTACATGGGTGTCACCAGATCATAGAACGGAAAATCAAATTTATCACATATGTATTAATAATAAGTTTAAGTCATCCTTACAGGATGTAAAAGTATCTCTCTCTCTCTCTCTCTCTCTCTCTCTGAGTTCAGGACTCAATCAGAGTAAGGATTCCAGACTCTCATATGAAGTCAGCTGTCAGGCTAAGTGTGTTGATCGCCCCCACAGACAGAACATCACAATTAGAGTCTGTCAGATCCACTCTGACTGAACACCCGTTAATACGTTGCACTGTGTTATGCGCCAGTGGCCCAGTGCATCCGATTTCAGCCAGCATTTTATTCGGGTTTGCTTTCCCTAGCCTATGATTGTCCCCAATCTTCCTGCAAGGCAGCAGATTGTCTTTTCTGTAGGGGGATTCTGCCCTTAGATGGTAGGCCCTCCCAGGTTTACGAGCACCATCTGCCCGAGTCACTAGATGTGACTAACACAGACATGCACACACAAAGATGTGAGATGTGACTAGCACAGACACGGACACACAAAGATGTGAGATGTGACTAACACAGACATACACACACAAAGATGTGAGATGTGACTAACCCAGACATGCACACACAAAGATATGAGATGTGACTAATACAGACGTGCACACAGCGATACGAGGCATGACTAACACTGACACACATCAAGATATATGACACATGACTAACATAAACATGCACATAAAGATATGAGATATAACTGACATTGACATGCACACACAAAGATATGACACATGCCTAACATAGACATGCACACAAAGATAAGAGATATGACTAACATAGATATGCACACACAAAGATATGAGATGGGACTAACATAGCCATGCGCACACAAGGATATGAGATGTCACAAACACAGACATGCACACACAAAGATATGAGATATGACTAAAATAAACATGCACACAAAGATATGAGATATCACTAACCCAGACATGCACACACAAAGATATGACATATGACTAACACTGGTACACACATAAAGATATGAGACATGATTAACACGGACACACCGAGATATGAGATATGACTAACATGACACACACCAAGATATGAGCCATGGCCAGCACAAACAAGCTAAGATATGAGCCATGGCTAGGACAGAAACATAGCAAGATATGAGCCATGGCTTCACTAAAAAACACCAAAAAATTAACCATGTCTAGCACAGAAACACATTAAAGCGCCCATATGCTTGGGCTTGTTGTAGTCGGCAGACTCTTCTGAACGTGGGAATCACAGGTTTCGTTAAACAGTTGTCCGGAGTTTTGAGAGTGCAGTCTGACCCATAGAACGTTCTCTTGCATGTACAGATTCCCGATCGACTGTTCACAGGTGTCGTTGAAACAGTTGTCCGGACATTTGAGAGTACATATGATGTCACAGCCATCAGAACACATCTGTTCGCACTGTAGCCCAAAATTACCATCGGGACAAGTGTCAATACGGGTATAGCCAAGATGTTTACATTGTAGGCATTTTCCAGATTTTTCCTCAAATAAAGGACAGACACTGAGACTAGACCCGGAACAGTTGTGTCCATAGATCCCATGTGAACAGTAGCCGTGACAAGTACCGATGATGACATTGCAGCCTTTACTACACCCACTACACACTGCACAAAACGACCAAGAATGCTCGTCCAGACTATAGGTGTCTGTAAATGTTTGCACCTCACATACCGTCAGTGCACTGTCGGCCCGCGAAATGGCCGGTGAGAACTCAATCTTAATGTGTGCCATTGACGTTTGTGTTTTGACTACAATAGTGTTCACAGATAAATTAGGGTATGATATATCATTATACTGGAACACTACTCCGCCACTGTCAGAGAAAGCTTTTAGAGTGGCATTCTTTACCCGAATCATAGTGCTAGCTCGATGATAGATTCGAATGATGTGAGTATTCTGGGGCGTTGCAAAGTTCAGATACCAGTAAACAGAATTGGTTCCACTTCTCCATTATGTGTGTGTGCAGTCATTATCATAGAGATTGGTCTTTGCTTTGCTATTAACTGCGGCCTCTGGTCCACATCCGTCTCCTGTATAACAATCATCAAATTTGTCGGTCTGATTTGTGATCTGTTTGAGAGCCATTTTCCGACCCCCGCCAATGTAGATGGAGCAGATATTTGCAACTATCGCCCTTTCAATCCGTAACTTGTTGATCAGACCAGCCCCAGGACAGAAGGCATCAATCTTGTGCGGACTAACTACAAACCTTGATACATTGTTACATGAGGCAGAACCATTCAGTTTTACCATGAAACTGTCAGGATATTTAAAGTCATTCGCATAAATCCTAAACCAGGAGCATGGCAAAGATTGATTGAGAGTTGCCTCAACTGATGTAGAATCTGTGTCCGGATTACATGTGGTGTCGTTGTTATCAAACAGGAAAGTAGGTTCAGATTTTTGGGCATATTTGCAAATAAAATCCAAGTACTGACACTGGGGTCCGAAAATTTTGTGCTGACAACTGTCATTGTTTGGGCATGTCCCTGTAGTTCCGTCACAAACCAAGCCATTATAGCAGTGACACTGTAACGTACAATTCACCCCAAACCAACCGTCGGCACAAGTAAGGTCACCAGCCTCCTGAGATCACCTGTGTACACACACTTATTATCAAACCCGTGATCACATTTTAAAAAAAACCGCCATCTCACTGTGGTAACAGACAGCGTGAAATTCTCTAATAGAATGAGATAAACCGTTGGAGACAAGGAAAGTCAACATTGTTTACATGGCTTGGACGCAAGAAGCGTCCATTTTGGTGCGTCCCATGACGTCAATTCCGTAAAAGTATATAAAGGGGCAGATATAGCTTCTGATCATCATCTTCTGATAGCTAAACTTAAAATTAAACTAAAAAGGTATACTACAAAGAATAAGGGTAGAAAGTGTTTCAATGTAGGGTTCCTTAAAGAACAAGGAATTAAAGATAAATTCGCAGTCACAATATCAAACAAATACCAAGTCCTCCAACAACTAGAAAATACAATAAATATAGAAGATCATTGGAAACAGGTAAAAGATATATGGAAAGAGACATGCGAAGAAACACTAGGGAAAAGAGAACGCCAGAATAAGGCATGGATGACAGCAGAGACCCTGGACAAAATTAAAGAAAGAAAGAACAAGAAAGCAGACATAAATAAAAGCAAAACGAGAAGTAATAAAGCCAAGACACAGGAAGCTTACACAGAGGTGAACAAAGAAGTGAGAAGATGCATTAAAAGGGATAAGAGGAAATATATAGATGAACTAGCTAAAGAGGCAGAAGAAGCAGCAAATAAAGGGAATATGAAAGAACTGTACAACAGCACAAAGAAATTAAGTGGAAAATACAAACAGATCAATGCCTTTATTAAAGATAAGAAAGGAAATCTGCTTAGTAATATAAGGGAACAAATGGAGAGATGGAAAGAGCACTTTGATGAACTTTTGAATAGAAAAAAATCTATATTTTTTCTAAAAAAATATCAAATATTCAAATAATCGGCTCAAATAATCCTCCAGATATACTACCGGCAGAAGAAGAATTACACGTTAACTGTGGAAATCCAAGCATAGAAGAAATAATGAAAGCCATCAAACTATTAAAAAATGGTAAAGCCACAGGACCAGATGAAATTCCTTCAGAAGCCATCAAAGCAGATATTAACACCTCTAGAAGATGCTACATAATCTATTAGATAAAATTTGGGAGAGGGAAGAAATACCTAAAGACCGGAAAGAAGGTTATATGATCAAACTACCAAAGAAAGGAAGTTTACAGGAGTGCACAAATTATAGGGGAATTATGCTACTATCAGTGCCAGGAAAAATATTAAGCAGAATCATTCTGGAGAGACTAAAAGAGGCCATAGAGAAACATTTGAGAGATGAACAAGCAGGTTTTAGGAAGAACAGATCATGTGCTGATCAAATAACTACTCTACGTATAATAGTTGAACAAATTTTAGAACTAAAATCCCCATTTTATATTGGATTCATAGATTACGAAAATGCATTTGATAGTTTAGACAGAAGAATGCTTTGGAAGTTGCTGAGTCATTACGGAATCCCCATAAAGTTTATTAACCTGATAAAAACAATGTATGAAGGAACGAAATGTGTGGTGCATGAAGGACAGATTACAGAAGCATTTGAAATAAGAACAGGAGTAAGGCAGGGATGCCTTCTGTCTCCATTTCTCTTTCTACTGGCCATAGATTGGATTATGAAAATAACTCAAAACAACAGAAATGGGATCCATTGGTCACTGACCAAACAACTTGATGATTTAGACTTTGCTGATGACATAGCTCTAGTATCACACAGCCATCAACAGATGCAGGATAACACACTTAACCTGACGGCTGACTTCATGTGAGAGTCTGGAATCCTACTCTGATTGAGTCCTGATCGCAGAGAGAGAGAGAGAGAGAGATATGCAGGATAAAATGAGCATACTTGATGAGAGATCACAACAGCTAGGACTGAAGATTAATAGAGATAAGACCAACATTATGAGCATTAATACAGTTGGCAATAACCAAATAAAACTAGGTGAATTACCTCTGTTAGATGTACAATCTTACATATATCTGGGCAGTAATATAGATAAAGAGGGATGAACAGAAAATGATACCAAAATAAGGATATCAAAAGCAAGAGGAGCTTTCATTGCACTGGGAAACATATGGAAATCCAAAGAAATTAGGTTAAATACTAAAATAAAAATTGTCAACTCAAATGTTAAGGCGGTCCTATTATATTATGAAACACAGAGAACAACAAAATTGACAATCACGAAGATACAGACTTTCATTAATGGATGCTTACACCGGATAAAAGGATGGAAATGGCAGGACAAAATTACTAACATAGAATTATGGAAATGTACCAGTCAAACACCAGTGGATAAAGAGATACAGCTAAAACGATGACGCTGGATAGGCCACACTACGGAAGCCAACTGAGAGTGAAAAGACAAAGAGGAAGACCAAGGAATTCTTGGAGAAGACAGATAGAAGCAGAGATGAAGATGATGTGGAAGACATAGAATGATCTTAAAAGAATGGCAAAAAACAGAACGACTTGGAAAGTGTTTGTTGAAGACCTATGCTCCACTGGAAGCTAAAAAGGTAGAAGAAGAAAGAAGATGGACAGCTAAGAAGAGTAATGAAAACGGCATGAAAGAAGCCAAAGCAAAAAGAGAGTTAATATCCAATATTAGGAAGAAACAATCACCATTTTATGACCATGAAATGAGGTGGGAACAGCTGGAATATATTGTAACAATTAGGAAAATTGAGGGATGAGAAGATAAGGAGGATACTGCGCAATCTATTTTTGACAATAGAAACATGAAAAAGAGTTCTTATATGTTATGTAGAGCCAGTCTTAAAAATGGATGTGAATCATGACCAATATACAAGAAAATCACTGGAGGCTGTAGAAATATGGTTTTACAGAAGAATGTTGAGAATACCATGGACAGCTAAGAAGAGTAATGAAAACGGCATGAAAGAAGCCAAAGCAAAAAGAGAGCTAATATCCAATATTAGGAAGAAACAATCATCATTTTATGACCATGTGATGAGAAGTGAACAGCTGGAATATATTTGTAACAATTAGGAAAATTGAGGGATGAGGAGATAGAGGGGAAGCAAAGAGAAAAGATACCAGACAGCTTAAGAGCTTGGCAGAAGGTCAACAACAGAAATGATAAGTAACTGTTGAGATCAAAAGTTGTGGAGAGACATGATCACCTTCGCCAGTAGGCATGGTACTTGATGATGATGATGTAGACTGACTATTCCTGTAAGATGTTGATTGTAAATACATCTGTTTTTCCCCACTAAACACTCCAGATCGATGAAAAATAAGTATAAAATAGTATTAAGCAGCTGAGTCTATAGAGAGACAAGACAAACTATGACCAAGATCTGTGTCTGATACAAGACAACAAATACTAATACAAAAACAAAATTATATGAATATTTAAGTTAGCAGCATGATAATGTTAGTTGATAGACAGAGTGTCCTGAATGACCAAACCCCATTTCCACCTTTGGGCTCATCAGTTCTCAATATATACATCATTGTTCTACCCATCCTCCTTCTCTTCTCATAAGGAATGAAGAACATACTTAGCAATGCCCTGTTTTTTCAGTCAGGCCACATACACCCAGTGCCAGAGCTTCCAGTGAGCTGAATCACTATTTCATTGCCAGACACACCAGCATGCCTGGACAGTACAGACAGGTTAATGCACTCATTTTAGAGCCATCCAAGAGCTGTTTCTGCTCCTGCTGTAGAGACTGTCTGTCAATCTTCTTTGCAGGTCCATCACCAAGACTGTGTGGTACATGTTCTGTGTAACCAACCATGTTATCGCCACTGTTGTTACTTCTATCTCCATTCTCATGCTGGACACCATAATGCTATGATGGCCGCATTCCTTAGCCACTTCTCTGGCCCATTGGTATGCCACAGAACCCCAACCACTGCACTGTCTGTAGGATACAGAACTATTCATATAGATGATGGGGTCCTCAGGACCACAGGCCAAAGCAACATTTCAGAAAATGAAAAGCATCTTGTTCAACAATCCTGTCTTGTGAAGTGAGAAAGAGAGTTCAGTGAAGTTAAAAAGAGCCAATTTCGACCCATGAAAGTGATTCATGGACAATAGACAAACAAATGAAAAGATGATTAGAGGCCACAGAGATGTGATTTCTCAGAAGAATGTTCAGATCCCTGGACAGCTAAAAATACCAATGAGGCAATTCTTAGAGGCCAACACAAAAACAGAGATCCTGAAATCATAATTTCTTTTGGGCACATTATAAGAAGAGGAAAGTTGGAATACTTGGTTACAACTGGCAAAATACAGTGAAAGAGAGATTGCAGATGACAAAGAAAGAATATACTAGTTAGCTTAGCATTGTAACATGATAAAAAGTCAATAACAGAATTGACATGATGTTCTGTGGAAAGAGAATTGCAGAAGGACAAGATTTCCTATGCCAACCATTATGGCAAATGATTGAGGAGATACTTCTTTTGTCCATTCGAGCATACAGTCAATGTTCTTCCAGCACTTTCTCTGAATATAGTTTGACTTATATTCTTCATAGATTTACTTTCTTATAGTATAATTTGGTGTAAAGTCTCTCCAATTTATGCTTGAGAATCTTTGAAGGCATTTATTTTCAAAGGAAATAAGTCAGTTTCCTAGAGTTTTAGTGATTTTTCAGCTCTCACATCCTTATATTAGCACAGGTATAATATACATAAAAGTGTTGAATGAAAAAAAAAATCAATTTTCCTAGGTTCCCTAGGTAAATGAATTTAGTAACTTTTTAGAATTCTTATCAAGTTTTTTTATGTCATTGGTTGTGTCAATAAAATTCATGAGTTTAGTCTTTTCCATGTTTACCTGAAGGCTTATTTGTCCTGCAACCTGATCAAGTCGATCTATTTTATCTTGGGCATCTAAGTGTATTAAGCTCAAGAGGACCAGATTACTTATAAAACTGAAATCTTAGATTTTATTATTTGTCCATTTGATGTCATATTGCTTGGCATGTGTGCATTTTGCACAATCTAACCTATGGCTATTTCGAATAACATTAGTGACATGTCACATCTTGACTCACTCCAGTTCCTATTGGAAACAAGTTGGAGTTGCCAGCCTTTGTTTTTACACAATAAACTTATTCTGAATATAAAGCTTTAATAATGTTCATATTTTTTGGTGGAAATCTGTAAATTCTGAGGATTTCACTAATATGACTACATTTAAAAAGAAAAATACACATATACACATAAACACAAAGCCTAAATTAACAAACCCTGGAAAGTTCCCTCCGAATGGGCACTTCATACTCCCCATGAACATATAGTCCAGGAATGTTGAGCAGAACTAAGGCTGAAAGAATTAAGATGCGCTCTGCCAGCCCAAAGCATGGGGGTTCTTCCTGACACAAATGATTAACTTGGCTGATCAGACTGAAATGGCTAAAACAAAATCAGCTAGTCAGTATAAACAAATTACACAATTCTAATATAAACAAACTGTGTAGTGTTGTAAAAACAGTTGGCTCATTTCAACTTAACATTTCTGTACGGAAGCTTTTTATCGACGCAACGGAAGAGATTTCAGAGACAAAATTGTTCATGGTTTTAAGAATCAATCTACATATTTATATTTATCTAACATATAACATATTATATATGAATGTTTAGATAATTGAACAAGGCATAAGATTTCACCAATATCCAAATGACACAATCCATGTAAAAAGAATATGGTTTGATGGTGTTCACACTAATCAAATTGAGCATGGTGCACGAATGTATGTATCATGAATAATATGCGGCGGAATGTATGTTGCCAAAATTGCATTGACGCACAGTGAGGCGAAACGTACGGAAAGAGTTAATAATCATAAATAATAGATAATAATATATTAGCTTAAGTCACATAATTCTATATACCTGTAATCACTTAAGAATGAAAAAAGCCTTTGTTGTTCTGGTTTTGACTTTCATTTTTTGTCTCTCCTTCATCTTCTTCTTTCCTTCCTTATCTGCCTTTCAGCATTGAGGGGAGATATAATTTGCGGTCTTTTGCTCTTCTCTTCGCTTCTGCTACTGTTATGTTTCCTAGTGCTTCTAATATTCCATCGATCCATCTTTTTTGTGGTCAACCCTTGGGTCTGGTGTTCTCACAACGTTTGTTGCAGGCTCGTTGTGTTGTGTTTTGATCTTTCTGCCTTGTCACATGACCAAACCATTTCATCTGTTGTTTCCTTATATATTATATAGCGGGTTCTATTCCTAGCTTATTTCTCAGTTCTTCATTTCTGATCTTATCTCTCAGACTGTTTCCTGTCATTTGTCTAACACATTTCATCTCTGTAGAGGTTATTTTTCTTACTGTTCTTGCATCTAGAATCCAGGTCTGGCATTGGTAGCACAACGTTGGGATGAAGATTGTATTGTATAGTGCTTTTTTTGCCTCCAGAGTTATTTCCTTGTTGGACAATAGTGGTGATAACTGTCCAATGATTTGACAAGCTTTGTTGAATCTTGATTCTATCTCTGCTGTTTGAGAATTATCGTTTGTCATTAAACTTCCTAGGTATTTGAATTCTTCTACTTGTTTTAGTTCCTGCCTTCTATAGTTATGTTGATGTTCTGTTTATTTTTGGTGACATTCATGACTTCTGTTTTGTTGATGTTGATTTTCATGTTGTATTTTGTGCCTGAGCTGTTGAGTTTGTTTATGATTACCAATAATCTCTCCTTCATGGTTATCTAATATATAGAAAAAGGTCTATTACTGCCACTTCTTACAAGTACATTTTTTTTTCTTGAGCAACTAGATTTTTCATTACTATAATTTTTTTTCTTGGTTGATCTTAAGTCTTATTCTGCTAACCAATGAAAGCTGGACATCATTTTTTTTTTTTGCATCAAGTTTATACTGCCAACTAATAATAACTATGTTGTCAGCAAAGTCAAGGTCTTCTAATTGTGTCTTATGTATCCATTCAATGCCCATGTTACCTGTACACCGTTTCTGTTTTTAAGAAGTTCATAGCAGTTTCAAATAAGCTAAGTAATAAATAATAAATAAGACACACCTCCATTTCAGTCATTTACAATTATAATAAAGAACACAATAAACTCTTGGAAACCAATAATTTTGTTTTCAGAAAATTACATAAATTAGCTTATATGCTATCCTCTGTTGATAAACCAAATATGTATTTTCTTATGGATATAATAGTGGTGTGCTACTAAATGCAAAAAACAAAAAAGAATGAAAATAAAAAAAAACAGTTTAGATTAAATGCCACTCAAAGTATTACATTTTTAATAATGTAACTGTGATTTCATATTTTACCCATTAGATTATCAACAAAGGATGCTACATAAATATTTATATCTTCTTCTTCTTTTCTCTTTCACTGATACCTAAAAGGTGTCGTGGTTTATATCATTTGTCGTTCTTGTGCAGCTCGAATTGTCTGAATTAGTGATTTTCCTTTGTTGTTACATGTCTCTGTCACTGCATCTATTCATCTTCTCTTGGTCTTTTTCCATGCATTCTCGAGAAGAACCCCCTTGATGGTGATTGGTAAGGATTCATTCTGACCAGGTGGCCAAACCATTTAAATTGTTGTTATTCTATATATTCTTGGCAGGGTTTTGTTCCTATTATTTTTCTTATGGTTTCATTTGGTATTCTATCTCTTCTTGTGTTGTTTGTTACTTTTCTCAAGCAACGCATCTCACATGTATTGATCTTTCTTAAATGTGATTTAGAAAGGGTCCATGTTTGACTTTCATAGCACAAAGTTGGTATGAAGATGCTATTTATCATTTGTTGTTTAGCTGGCATAGAAATGTTTGGATGTCTTAGCAATGGTGAAAGCTGGTATGTGACAGCATTTGCTTTTTGTATTCTCATGTCAATTTCTCTGTCTAGTTTTCCATCTTCTGTGAACATTGTGCCTAAATACTTGAATTCCTCTACTTGTTTTATTTCTTTATCTTTGATCTTGATGTTTAATGGGTGTCTTAATTTGCTTATTGTGTTAATTTTCATACCGTAGTTTGTGCAGCTTTTATCTAGAGATGTTAAATACTGTTGTAGCAGGTTTTCGTCCTCATATATTAGGCATTGGTCATCTGCGAAGAGTAGCTCATTGATGTTGGAGTTTTCTACCTCTATGTTATTATTTGATTTGTCCTTATTGTTGGTTGTTTCCTGATTTAGTTTGTCCATATATATGATGAAGAGGAGTGGTGAGAGGACACATCCTTGTCTTACTCCTGTTGTAACCTGAAACCATTCTGATAGACCTTCCGGTGTTCTGACGGCACTTTGACTGTTTTTATATAATGCCATTATATTATCTAGTAGTTGTCCTGCTACCCCATAGGTTTTTAAAGTTTGCCAAAGTTTGTTCCTGTCCACACGATCAAACGCTTTTTCCTGATCTATAAACACTATATTTAGATTTCTGTAAATATTTATATGATTTTCTTAAATAAAATTATTAGTTCTCAAAGGGGACTGGATGGTCTAAATGGAAGATGCCGGACTCTAGATAGAAAGGTTCTGGGTTATAGTACCACTACAATTTGTTTTTCAAATCCACAGTTTCTCTGTGGTTTTACCCTTCCTTTATCTTCGGGTAGAAAGATTTAAAGTCTAGCCCTCTCGGAAAATGACAAAATAATAAAAGGTCCTGTGTACACATGTGCAAAATAAACCCTCGGTCGACCCAGCTGCTGGCAGAAATGGGTACCAGGGTAGTACTCTGATTAGGTGAGGGATGCTGCCTCGCATCGTGAGTTTAAATGCTTGGAGCGACACTATCCAGAAGTCTCCGAACACTTCTGGATAGGCAGCTGAGCACATATGGGTGAAAACTCACGCACTAAGACGTCGATTCAAGTCTCGTACTTCACCTTTACTTTATGCTAGACTACCTGAGAGGAAAAAATATATTAAAATGACCTCCATAAGCATTCTTGTCTGAAATGAGGTTGGCTACTAACTGGACAAAAATCACAATCATGAACACCAAGGACAGACAGGTAAAAATCTAGGAAGGGTTCTAAATATATGTGGAGGTGGGTACTGATTCCCTTGACTACTCTATACCTCTTAAGGTAATGCTAATGTGTGTGTATACCATAAATATAACTACATTAATAAATATATGCAAGACCACTCACATGCACACCACACACACACATCACCACATACATATATGCACATGAAAGTCGAGTGGGCACTCCAAGCACATTATGTGCATGAGTGATATTTTCATGCTTTGTGAGGACACAAATCCAACTGGACTATAAGATGATTCTCAAGGGTGAACTGGCTGCAATTACTGGAGTGGCATGAGACAATGTCAATAACTAGCATGTTGAATATACCCTTGTGGCTTGGGCAATAGAAGTGGGATGTAACCAGAATGTCAGTTGCCTAATCAACATCATGAAGGTGCTCACAAAATATGTCGCCTAATCATTGTCCAGATTCACCACTATTAGTCATCTTACAATGCTGACAATGCTCATCGTATTATGGCATAATAATATTAACACATTTGCTACAAAGGGGTTTAACATGCAAGTGGCCGGACCGTTTTTCTGACATTTTAAAAAATGTGAAATAAATGTGAAGAAAACAAATGAAAACTGATTTAAAACACATGGTTTGTTTCGAAAATTTGCTCAGGAAGTCGGAAAAGAGGTTTAAATAGCTTTTAATTTACTTATTTAAACCTCTTTTCCGACTTCCTGAGCATGCTTTTAATTTACTATGTCATCTTCAAGCCACATTAGATCAATGGTTAGTGAGCTGGACTACAAAGGACAAGAGATCAAGTTCGATCCTAATCGACAGCTTCCGGGTTAACCTAGTCTTAAATAGGTACCAGAATTTTTCTGGGAATGTAAAACAGTAAGGGCGTAATACTGACCACATTACCCCAAAAATCATGTGCTGAAGGTCTGTAAAAAATTATGGTCACTAACACCATATTCCCTATACGCCACTTGGTGGGATGGGGCTCTTTACTATTTTTAACTTTTATGCCATCTTCCGACAAGTCAATCAGTTCAACGGTTTCATCTATATACCAGAGATACTTGATGGGCAGAATGTTCATGACAACTAAGTGGCACATTCTGTAATAGCATTAAGCACCAGCATGATTACAAAACTGGCACTCTGGTGTTACTCTGACTTTCATGCGTGCGCGTGTGTATTGTATGTATGCATGTATATATGTATATGGATACACATGTGAGTGCACACTTTTGTATGTGTACACATGTATTTATAGATTTGGGTGTGTATGTATATATATATATAAATTATTATATATATATAATTGTATACAATAGCTCAGTGGTTAGTGAACTGGACTACAAAAGACAAGGGGTAGGGTTCAATCCCAACTGACAGCTTCCGGGCATGGAAACAGTCAACAGCAGAATTGATACAATGCACAGTGGATCAAAGATTATGGAGGAACAAATAGTTGGAGAAGTCAGAATGAAATATAGTTGCGCAGCGAGCAAAAGAGATTGAGAGAAAAGCGGAAGAAACGGTGCACCAAATGGAACGAGGGGGTACACAGGAGAGTGAGGTAGCTAAAACAACAGTTAGAGGTGGAGGGAACAGTTAGACGTGGGCAGCTAGATGTGAGCAGGAGGAGTTTCGTGAAGGAACAAGCTGGAACAGTGGTAACATCATTACTAAGTCAGTTAGTAACGGCAGGAGAACAAGCTGAAACAGTGGTGACATCGTTACCAAGTCAGTTAGTAACGGCAGGAGAACAAGCTGGAACAGTGGTGACATCGTTACCAATTCAGTTAGTAACGGCAGGAGAACAAGCTGGAACAGTGGTGACATCGTTACCAAGTTGGTTAGTAACGGCAGGAGGACAAGTATTTAGTTAGCAACGGGAATCAGAGAGGGACAAACCTGATGGGAATAAGTTATTCATGGTAAGAGGGACAGTGTTAACTAAATAGGGAATAGCTATGAAATTAGTTATAAAGGAAAGAGAGAACTATTAGGAATTCGCTAGCAGAGACAGAGTAGAGTCATATCGGTGTTTCTTTACTATAATGTGGCGTGGTCCACTAACACTAAGTATTTAGAAGTGAGTCTTTTTCGGAGAGGAAAGGCTACTAGAAGTGTCATAGCACACTAACCATGAGTATTGTAGAATGGGTCTTTTCGGAGAGGAAAGGCTCATGCAAAGTGTCATAGAACATGCACAGTATGATCACAAAGTGATAGAGTACTGAGCTTGACTTCAGAGGAAGTCCATAAGAATTGTAGTTGCCCAGGGGCGACGAACAGTGATATTCGAGGAGGGAGCAATTCCCTGTCAACCTCAAGGGCAGATTCCCTTGAAGAGGTGTCATAGAACACCAAAAATTAGCACAAGTGTCGCAAGCGCTCGCACGGGTCTTGGAGATAGGATAGGGCGAGCAGGAGTCTAATTCTCCAGTGAATTATCATATTGAAGAGGGGGAGTATACCCTGATCGTCTGCATATTGTATGTTACCATAGTGGCAAGGGGAGTGAGCCCTGATCACCAGAACCATTGAGTGTATAGCAGCACGGCTGCAGTGTGTGTGTGTGGACAGGGCGAAATTGTCAGGCGAGATTGTTACCACTGTCAAATGTAACAAGATTTCTGATGATGAATAAAGCTCTGGAATGTGTTGTGGAATTATTCCTTCATGTTTTATAGTAATATCTGTAATCGTCTGTACCGGGCGTAGCGAACGCTGAGAAGTTGTCAAGCACCAACGCGGAGACTACACTATATGATCAAACGGCCATTGTTCTTGGTATTGCTGTATGGTTCTCAAAATCTGGAATGTGTAAAAAAAAAAAAATATATACCATGTTTATACCATGTCAATATTATCCTTTCTTCTCTTTCTTTTCCTGTGTTATGCTCTTCACTACTTATCACGAGCCATCTTTACCAAGGGTGCTTTCGCACGATGAGCGATGACTCGCGATACAGATGTATAGTGCGACCATGCCCACCAGTGGCGTCGCTTACCTTGATTTTTGCATGACTGAATGATTTGCCTCAATAATGAGAACCATACAGCAATACCAAGAACAATGGCCGTTTGATCATATAGTGTAGTCTCCGCGTTGGTGTTTGACAACCTCTCTGCGTTCGCTACGCCCGGTACAGACGATTACAGATATTACTATAAAACATGAAGGAATAATTCCACAACACATTCCAGAGCTTTATTCATCATCAGAAATCTTGTTACATTTGACAGTGGTAACAATCTTTGGGCTGACAATTTCGCCCCGTCCACACACACACACTGCAGCCGTGCTGCTATACACTCAATGGTTCTGGTGATCAGGGCTCACTCCCCTCGCCACTATGGTAACATACAATATGCAGACGATCAGGGTATACTCCCCCTCATCAATATGATAATTCACTGGAGAATTAGACTCCTGCTCGCCCTATCCTATCACCAGGACCCATGCGAGGGCTTGCGACACTTGTGCTAATTTTTGGTGTTCTATGACACCCCTTCAAGGGAATCTGCCCTTGAGGTTGACAGGGAATTGCTCCCTCCTCGAATATCACTGTTCGTCGCCCCTGGGCAACTACAATTCTTATGGACTTCCTCTGAAGTCAAGCTCAGTACTCTATCACTTTGTGATCATACTGTGCGTGTTCTACGACACTTTGCATGAGTTTTTCCTCTCCGAAAAGACCCACTCTACAATACTCATGGTTAGTGTGCTATGACACTTCTAGTAGCCTTTCCTCTCTGAAAAAGACTCACTTCTAAATACTTAGTGTTAGTGGACCACACCACTTTATAGTAAAGAAACACCGATATGCCTCTACTCTGTCTCTGCTAGTGAATTCCTAATAGTTCTCTCTTTCCTTTATAACTAATTTCATAGCTATTCCCTATTTAGTTAACACTGTCCCTCTTACCGTGAATAACTTATTCCCATCAGGTCTGTCCCACTCTGATTCCCGTTGCTAACTAAATACTTGTCCTCCTGCCGTTACTAACTGAATTGGTAACGATGTCACCACTGTTCCAGCTTGTTCTCCTGCCGTTACTAACTGACTTGGTAACGATGTCCCCACTGCAGCTTGTTCTCCTGCTGTTACTAACTGACTTGGTAACGATGTCACCACTGTTCCAGCTTGTACCTTCACGAAACTCCTCCTGCTCACGTCTAGCTGCCCACGTCTAACTGTTCCCTCCACCTCTAACCGTCGTTTTAGCAACCTCATTCTCCTGTCTACCCCCGTTCCATTTGGTACACCATTTCTTCCGCTTTTCTCTCAATCTCTTTTGCTCGCTGCGCAACTATATTTCATTCTGACTTCTGCAACTGTTTGTTCCACTGTTATACTACACATCCTCCTCTATACTCCCTGCTACCTCCCTGCTTCAGAAAGACTTGATCGCCTACGCCAACTGGTATGGCACATGATGATGACGACTAAGGCAAAACATGGAAAAGAAAAGACTTATGGAAAACACTGTGGATCTGTAGGCCTGACTTGTTCATGCTGTCATTGAATGTGTTTGTCAAACATTGGAAGAATTAGCCATGAGTGAAGCCGTTTGACAAAAATAAAACCACCAAAAGAAATTCACAATAGCCTCCACTAAACCATCCAATATATATATATATATATATATATATATATATCATCATCAAGCACCATGCCTACTGGCGTAGGTGATTATGTCTCTCCACAATCATCGATCTCGGCAGCTATTTATCATTTCTGTTGTTGACCTTCTGCCAAGCCATTCTCTCTTAAGCTGTCTGTTATTTTTTCTCTTTGCTTCCCTCTATCTCTTCACCCCTCAATTTTTCCAGTTGTTACAATATATTCCAGTCGTTCTCTTCTCATTGCATGGCCAAAAAATTATGATTGTCTCTTCCTAATATTGGAAATTAGCTTTTTTTTTGCTTTGACCTCTTTCAGAACGTTTTCATTACTCTTCTTAGCTGTCCATGGTACTCTCAATATTCTTCTGTAAAACCACATTTCTACAGACTCCAGTGATTTTCTTGTCTGTTGTCCTATTGTTCATGATTCGCATTCATATGTTAAGACTGGCTCTACATAACATTTAAGAACTCTTTTTTTTGTTTCTATTGTCGAAAATGGATTGCATAGTATCTTCCTCATTTTTTGGAAAGCTGCTGTTGCCTGAGCCATTCTGCATCTCACCTCTTTTGTACATCTTCCGTTTGAGGTTAACAAAGTTCCCAAATATTTAAATTCATTTACCTGTTTCAATATTGTTCCACTTGTCTTCATTTTGCACTGAGGTGATGTCTTTTTCTTTGTTGTTACCATTACCTCAGTCTTTTTGCTATTAAGGCTGAGTCCTTTATTTTTGCTTTCCTTCACTATAATGTCCAACATTTCTTGTAACTCATTTCCACTCTTAGCGATTAATACTGTATCATCAGCATACCTTAGATTATTTACATTTACATATATATATATATATATATATATATATATATATATATATGTAGGATTTTGCTGACATTTTGTTTGTAAAAGAAAATTAGATCAACAGACTATCTGCACCAGCCAGAAAAGCTTCTTTCAACAATTCATCACTTTGAAGGAATTTTTTTCTTCTTCGCCAAGATGTAAGCAATTTTAAATGAAGCAGCTGTGGCGTTTTTAAATGTTTTTGAACACATCATCATCATCATGTGCCATACCGGTTGGTGTAGGCGATCATGTCCTTCTACAATCTTCTATCTACAGTGCATCGTATCAGTTCTGTTTTTGACTGTTGTCCATGCCATGACAATGAGGAAAGGTTTATTCGTTGTTATTGTTATTTGTACGATACATGTTGATATATATATCGATCGTTACTTTACTGGCGGCCTTCACCGACCTGTCAGTTCTCTGTTTGATTGACCTTAGCTGGAATGCGCTGCTCGCGATTTGCTCAGGACAACACGTCTTCGTGCCCACTGGGCGTTTGTCTCTGCCCTGACCTTGTCTGTTCACTGTAGTATTTCTGGTTTGTTATGAAGATAACTGTTTCACGTTGTGATTCCGCGACAACTTTATTGCTGATATGATTCGTCCCCGAGGGTTGACGCTAGGCCAGATAAATATAACTGTGTAACACACAACAACACATTGGTTATCAGAATTTGTTCCGACTTTTAATACTGTCACATCGGACTCTCGTTACACACTGGATATGGCAGGTCATACACTTAAAGTGCACTCTTAAAATTCTTTAGTCTATCGCCCTCACACTGATCTCTGGGCTCTAAATGCGTTCATACTTGCATCTTAACTACTTGTGGACCGTACCCCATCGAACGACCCCCCTATACTATCTAACTTCTACCGGCCCTGTGGTCTCTTGGTACTGCTACTAACTGTCTCTTAATAGTGCCACTTGCTAATCTGTCTGCCTAACTATTCTTCACTAGTCTCTGCGTCTCCTAACTATCGCGTTTTCTTCTGCCGGCTACATGTCTATTACACTTGCTTAGTGTCATTATTCTAACTCACTTGCTAATCTACATCACGTCTAATTCTACTAGGCTAAGGTTAGCCTCTCTATGGGCCGACCCACATGGTCGCCCGTCTCCTAACTGGCATGTGTGCTCTTGCCGACGACATTTCGTCAAGTGTTCAGTATAAAGTGCTCTCGATCTTTAGTGTTTACTTCTTAAATTTGGATCTTATCAGCCAATCAAAATTGACTTCCTACACGGCTGTCTGCCCACTCACTTCTGGACATGGCCTTCACGTTTTCCATGTGAATTTCGACCCATCGTCTCCTTATTTTTCTCGTGACTTCGTCTTACTATCTTTTTCCTTTTTTCTCCTTGACCTTGTTCTCTCGTCTTTGTTTACTCTTCTACTCCTCCCCCTTCTATACACCAAGCTATCCAGTATTTTCTCTCTTTGTCGTCCGCGATCTCTCATTCCTTTTATTTTGCCAGTTGTAACCAAGAATTCCAACTTTCCTCTTCTCATGTGCCCAAAAAATGTTGATTGTTTCTTTCTGATGTTTTTTATGAGCTGCCTTTTTGTGTTGGCCTCTTTGAGAACTTCCTCATTGGTCTTTTTAGCTGTCCAGGGAACTTTCAACATACTTCTGAGAAATCCCATCTCTGTGGCCTCTAATCATCTTTTCATTTGTTTGTCTACAGTCCATGATTCGCTTCTATAGGTCAGAATTGGTTCTATATAGCACCAATGAACTGGAAATGTTAACACAGGCTTGGTAAAAGCTGACTGCTGGACTGCAAGTTTTACATTCATTTTAGCTACACTTTCGTACATCTGAATTAGGTGGATATTTTTTCTGTGAATGAATTGTGATTTGTTTGGAAATTATATTTAATATTATATTCCTTGGACACTGCAACATGGCTGGCATGGGGGCTTGTTTTGTTTCAGTACTGTATCGCTGACAACTGTTGCCACAACTTGCCATCAATAAAAGCATATACCTGACTCATGTCTCTTTCAGGAATTGTTGTAACACTGAGTCTATGCCGCCATTTTATTTAAATTTATATATTTATGTAAATTCAAGTTCACCTCTACTTAAGCCTTTCAACATCAAGGCTAATTTCAACTACTAAATCTGCTTTGGACTGGGACTGATCATTTGATGCTGATGTTAGCACTTCTGTTCATTGGGAAGGAAAAAACGTCAGAGTTTTATATTCTTTCTTTTTTTTTTTCTCAATCTTTCATTGAACTGAATGCCGGACAATAAATTATGTCATTCACTGGAATGAGGCTGGAACTTCCTGGACACTAAGAAAACATGCGGCGGGTGCAATGATGCCCACAGTGTTGTGAACCACTGAAATAAAATAGATAAACTTATCTAAAAACAGATACAGCTTCCTGGACATAAATACAAAGCAAAAGTGAAAAAAGGATACATATGTCTATAGTATTGAGGGTAAGAATGGATATATATATATATATATATATATATATATATATATATATCCTTAGCACTGAAGGGACAAACAAATACATGTCTGTAGCAGCAAAAGTGTTAAAAACAAAGCCAATGTATTAAAATTAAGTAATGTACCTGAACTTGTTGTGTCCAACAAGAAAATTGATGATAAAACTCTGTCTGTCCATAATGTGTCTGGTGTCCTTATTTTTAAGTTCATGCTGCATAACAAGCTGTGGTATTTTCAGAGGTTGTTGGTTGCCAATATCTGTACAAGCACTCAGGATGTTCAAATTGAACAAATAAGAGTTTGTGATGTAGAAATATATTTTACTGCCAACTGCATAATATACCTGTTGAGGAGGAAAATTAAAAATGAATTAATTTTATTTCTTTTTCTTCCTTTGTATTATACACCTTCAAGTAAAAATGGAGAAAGAATCGAAAGCGAGATAAAATAGAAAGTTCTAACTCTCACTCTCCTCTGATGTCACTATAGAGTTTTATTGAAGTCATCACTCAATCTTACTTGGGGTATACCTTTTCTGTGTCTTTTTTTTTCTCTAATAATAAATTACTTGTATGGTTTAGAGTCAAAAGACATTCTCTCCAGATGGGCAAACCATTTCTCTCTCTGCGATCAGGATTCAACCAGAGTAGGATTCCAGACTCTCAAATGAAGTCAGCTGTCAGGTTAAGTGTGTTGATCACCCCCACAGACAGAACATCACAATTAGAGTCTGCCAGATCCACTCTGATTGAACACCAGTTAAACGTTGCACTGTGTTCTGCGCCAGTGGCCCAGTGCATCCGATATCAGCCAGCATTTTATTCAGGTTTGCTTTCCTTAGCCTTTGATTGTCCCCAATCTTCCTGCAAGGCAGCAGATGATCTTTTCTGTAGGGGGATTCTGCCCTTAGATGGTCTGCCCTCCCAGGTTAACGAGCACCATCTGCCCGAGTCACTAGAGGTGACTAACGCAGACATGCACACACAAAGATATGAGATGTGACCAACACAGACATGCACACAGCGATACGAGGCATGACTAACACTGACACACATCAAGATATATGACACATGACTAACATAAACATGCACATAAAGATATGACACATGCACATAAAGATATGACACATATAGACATGCACACAAAGATATGAGATGTGACCAACATAGACATGCACACACAAAGATATGAGATGTGACTAACATAGTCATGCACACACAGGGGATATGAGATGTGACATACACAGACATGCACACACAAAGATATGAGATATGACCAACATAAACATGCACACAAAGATATGAGATATCACTAACCCAAACATGCACACACAAAGATATGACACATGACTAACACAGATACATACTAAGATATGACTAAACACATACACACATAAAAGATATGAGACATGATTAACACGGGGTCACCAAGATATGAGATATGACTAACATGACACACACCAAGATATGAGCCATGGCCAGCACACAAACACACACAAGCTAAGATATGAGCCAGGGCTAGCACAGAAACACATCAAGATATGAGCCATGGCTCACGGAAAAAACACCAAGAAATGAACCATGTTCAGCACAGAAACGCATTAAGGTATCCATATGCTTGGGTTTGTTGTAGTCGGCAGACTCTTCTTAACGTGGGAATCATCGACATACGAGACGCAGGCCCCGATTAACTGTTCACAGGTTTCGTTCAAACAGTTGTTCGGAGATTTGAGAGTGCGGTCTGACCCGTAGAACATTCCCTTGCATGTACAGTTCCCGGTTGACTGTTCACAGGTGTCGTTGAAAAAGTTGTCAGGACATTTGAGAATGCAGTCTGATCCGTAGTATGTTTCTTTGCATGTACAGTCTGTACTTTCCAGGTCACATATGATGTCAAAGACATCAGAACATGTCTGTTTCCACTGTAGCCCAAAATTACCATCGGGACAAGTGTCACTACAGGTGTGGCCAGGACGTTTACATTGTAGGCATTTTCCGGATTTTTCCTCACATAAAGGACAGACACTAAGACAAGACCCGGAGCAGTCGTGTCCATAGATCCCATGTGAACAGTTGCTGTGACACGTACCGATGATGACGTTGTAGCCTTTGCAACACCCACTACACACTGCACAAAACGACCAAGAATGCCCGTCCAGACAATAGGTGTCTGTAAATGTTTGCGCCTCACTCACTGTCAGTGCACTGTCGGCCTGCGAAATGGTCGATGGGAACTCAATCTTAATGTGTGTCATTGTCGCCTGTGTGGTGACTACAATAGTGTTCATAGAAATGTTTGGGTACGATATACTATTATACTGGAACACTACACCGCCACTGTCAGAGAAAGCCTGTAGAGTGGCATTCTTTACCCGAATCATAGTGCTAGCTCGATGATAAATTTGAGTGGTGTGAGTCTTCTGGGGCGTGGCAAAGTTCAGATACCAGTAAACAGAATTGGTTCCACTTCTCAAATGTGTGCAGTCATTGTCATGGAGATTGGTCTTTGCTTTGCCATTAACTGCGGCCTCTGGTCCACAACTGTCTCCTGTATAACAAGCATTAAATGTGTTGGTCTGATTTGTGTTTTGTTTGAGAGCCACATTCCGACCCCCGCCAATGTAGATGGAGCAGATATTTGCAACTATCGCCCCTTCAATCCGTAACTTGTTGATGAGACCAGCCCCAGAGCAAAAGACATCAATCTCATGCGAACTAACTACAAACCATGATTCATTGTTACATGAGACAGAACCATTTAGTTTAACCGTGAAACTGTCCGGATCTGTTAAGTCATTCACATAAATCCTAAACCAGGAGAACGGCAAAGATTGATTGAGAGTTGCCTCAACTGATGTAGAATCTGTGTCCGGATTACATGTGGTGTCGTTGTTATCAAACAGGAAAGTAGGTTCAGATTTTTGGGTGTATTTGTAAAAGAAGATCCAAGTACTGACACTGGGGTCCGAAATATTTGTGCTGACAACTGTCATTGTTTGGGCATGTCCCTGTGGTTTTGTCACATTATAGCAGTGACAGTGTAACGTACAATTCGCCCCAAACCAACCAGCTTCACAAATTAGGTGAACGAAGCCAGCAGAATAAAGACTTGATCTACAGCGGTGGATAACGAACTGTGTACAAACATTTATTATCAAACACGTAGTTACATTTCTAAAAATCTGCCAACTTGCTGTGATAACAGATAGCGTGATGTTCAAAGTCAACATTGTATACACCACGGCTCAGACGTGGACAAGCTTCCATCTTGGTGCGTCCTATCAGCAAACCATTTTATTGTATGCCTATATATATATATATATATGGGATTCTGCCCTTAGATGGTCTGCCCTCCCAGGTTAACAACCACCATCTGCCAGAGTCACTAGAGGTGACTAATACAGACATGCACACACAAAGATATGAGATATGACTAACATAAACATGCACACAAAGATATGAGATATCACTAACCCAGACATGCACATACAAAGATATGACACATGACTAACACAGATACACACTAAGATATGAGATATGACTAAACACAGACACACATAAAGATATGAGACATGATTAACATGGACACACCAAGATATGAGATATGACTAAGATGACACACACCAAAATATGAGCCATGGCTAGCACACATACACACACACACACACACACACACAAGCTAAGATATGAGCCATGGCTAGCACAGAAACACGCTAAGATATGAGCCATGGCTAGCACAGAAACACACTAAGATATGAGCCATGGCTAGCACAGAAACACATTAAGATATGTAAAAACTGTAATTTAGGACTATGCTAAAAAAATATATATAAAATTAATATAACGCAATAGTAGAACATTTATTCTGAATCAATATGAATACATAAGAGAATTTCATGTGCCAATAAATTGTCTAGATCTTCATCCCATCGTTGTACTACCAATGCCAGTCCTGGACCCTAGATGCAAGAACAATAAGAAAAGTAACCAGTACTGAGATGAAATGTGTTAGACAAATGACAGGAAACAGCCTGAGAGACAAGATCTGAACTGAAGAACTGAGAAAAAAGCTGCCATAGAATATATAAAGAAACAGCAGAAAAAATGGTTTGTTCATGTGACAAAGTAGAAAGATCAAAACACAACACAACAATCCTGCAATAAACATAATGAGAATACCAGACCCAAGGGTTGACCAAGAAAAAGATGGACTGGCGGAATATTAGAAACACTAGGAAACATAACAGCAGCAGTGGCGAACATAAGAGCAAAAGACAGCAAATTATATCTCCCCTAGAAGCTGAAAAACAAATGAGGAAGAAAAGAAAAAAAATAAAGAAGGACAAACAACATTTAAAAAACAAAACAAAAAAACGTAAAACTGAGTCCCCATAACTGTGAACTTACCATCATAAATATCGGGTCTAAGTAATGAATATGCTATCTAAGTAATGAACTCAATATGAATTATTTTTTTAAAAAAACAAAAACAATATGCCTTTAAGAAGCCTTGAAAGTTTTATTGATGCAGCATAAAAATCATCATCATCATCATTGAGTGCCGTCTCCGCAACGAAGGTTGGCTACCATGGAGCGCCATTCTGCTCTGTCTCTTGCTTTGATGGTGCAGGTTGTCATCGGTTGATTTGTCCATCTTTTGATGTTACTCGTCCATGTTAATCTTGGTCTGCCTCTGCCTCTTTTACCTTGTATTTTCCCCTCCAGGATTACTTTCAGTAGGCTGTTGTGTCTTTTAACATGGCCTAAGAATCGCATTTGTCTTGTTCTAATTGTGTTGAGAAGTTCTCTTTTAATTTTTAGTTGTTTTAAGACTTCATCGTTTGTTTTCTTTTCCTTCCATCCAATTCTACCTATTCTTCTATATATCCACATTTCAAAGGCTTCAATTCTCTGTTCTGTTTTCTTGTCTAATGTCCATATTTCAGCACCATATAGGAATATTGAGAAGATGTAACATTTTGCTATTCTTAGTTTTAGCTCTGGTGTTGTTTGTTTTGATGTTAGTATGTCCTTCATGACATTAAAATTACTTTTTGCCATTCCTATTCTTTTGTTTATTTCAGTTGTACATTTTCCATCACTGTTTATAGTATGTCCAAGGTAGTTATAGTAAAACTGGCCATAGTAGGTAGCATAAAAATAACTTACCTTTTATCATCAACAATCATTATATAATTTTTTCTCTTCACTGTAATCTTATTTATTTATTGATTACAAGTGTCCAACATGAGACTATTTTTCTTATGAATCCAAATCAAAATCACTGAAAAAACTGCTCTTTTTATTGTTTAGTTATTATCATTACTAAAGAAATTTTTATAAATTTAATTTACTGGCTTTTTCAGTCATCATCAATTGAATTCCAGCATTAAAATCAATACTAAAATAAATGCCATTTTGATCAATGATTTTTGTTAGTAATAAACACTGCTAATTCAAATGGAAAATCACACTCTTTTACACAATTTCTTTGCAAACACTGTTTGGTGGAAGAAACTCCCCAGTAAAGAATTGAGTTATTGAGTTATTAGCGGGTCATCACCATTTCACTCCAAACATATCCATAGGTGCTCAGATCCCCTTCTCAGCAAGCCTTGTAGTGTTCAGCAACTGACGACTCCAGTTCTATGTTGGTTCATTAGTCTTCTTACACGCCCACTAAGTTTTTCGTTTCTGGCTGTGCCCATCTTAACTCTCATCTCTTTCGTCCGAAGGAGTGATGTGGACTCATAGTTGTTGAAGTCCTGTGTCCTTCCCACTTCCCGGAGGGCATTGATGATGTCCGCCTGATCCATTGGTAGACCATCCTCAACAATAGTGCAGCTAGCAACCTGTCTGCTCTTTCATTTCTCAGTATCCTCGCATATCCTGGGACATAGACAGGTGTTATCTCAGATGAGACCATTGACCTCCGCATTGACCACGACTGAGTCCTGTTCCCTATATTTCCTGTCAAGTGTGACTACACACAAGAATGTTCCCCTGAATGACATAGGTACCAGTATCAACTCCTCGCCAGCATTGATATTGGTAAGCCCACAATGTGTGCTAACAATATGATTGATAAGTGAGAACCATGCAACTGATGCTTTATTAGGATTTACCAATGCACCTGATACTCCACACCAGGAAGAGATGCGGTCGAGTTCGTTTTGCATTGTGGATGCGATTTCACTTCTGTCTCATCCCTGTGTCGATATACCAGAATATCATCAGCAAATGTCATAGTTCTTCCCCTTCCATCTAGCTGTTGTTCCGTGACCGTTATTGTGTACACGTTAAATTAAGGTGACCATATTTTTGAAATCCCATTCCGGGACGGAATAATTTTACTTCAATTTTCCACCAATAAAATTACATTTCTTCTTGCTGTCATTTTCAAGTGAATAATACATACATTTTAAAACATCTAATAATATAGACCTACAATACGCTATCAGGATAATCAGGAGATAAAAAAAACCAGTGATACTCACTTAAATTGAAGGTGAAACAGAGATGCTGTACTTTTCAGATGAGTGAATTTTCTGTAAAATGTCCTTCTTTGTATGCAGCATCTTATAAAATTCGACACATGTTCCCTCATAGTTCACTTTGGTGATCAACATGGCTTTTAAAGTTTCAACACCTAGTTGTGTTTTATCATTTGTCCACAAACTGTTCATCAGAGAAAACACTTGTTCTGTTGCAGCATTTGTTCCAGGTAGACACAAAAAGAACTCTGCCAACTTCAAAATATGTGAAACGGGCACATGATTGTTTCTGAAGTGGGAAGCTAGTTCAACCCAACGCTGCCCTGGTAATGTTTTATTAAGACTCCACTCACTAATTTTTTGTGAAGTAACGAACTGTTTCATGTAGACATATTCGTCATACATTTCATTTTCTGGAAAGTCGACTGAAGGCACTGTTTGACTCACTAATGATGAAGACTTCTCAATATTTTCCCAATTTGGTGTTCTGTTCAGCATTACCCAGCTGTAAGACTCTAGGTTTTGAAAATTATTTGCAGCCCATTTCTTCAAATAACTTAAAGCTGTTTCAGAAAATGAAGAAACACTGGCGTTAAACTTTTTCACATCATCACGTGGAATTCCTTCCATTTCCAGCTTTTTAAGGATTATCTGAACTCTTGATGGCAAAAAGCCGTCTTCCAGCTTGGACTCCAAGATAGCTTTCAACCCATTGATGTTGTCAATGACTTCAAATTCAGTGACCATCTGTCCCTCTACTTTCTGCACTGCTTCGTGGAAAGAGGATGCCTGACTGTGAACCAAAATAAGCCATGTCTCAGACAGTGGGTTTTCAAAGAATTCCTGTATAAAAACTGGGCATCTGTCTTGAGATTGAAAATATGATTTTAGAGGCAGGAACATGTAAAGAACCCTTTTAACAGCAGGCAAGAGCGCAAGCCACCTAGTTTGTGCATAACCTAAAATCATCTGGAAGTCTGTGTCGACAAACTGACAAAACTCCTTGAGACTTTCAACTCTAACTGTGTATGATTTGAAGTACAGATACATTTTTGCAATAGTCATTTCAACATCAACAGGCAATACGTCTACAGCTGCTCGAACAGTGTTGTGGAAAACAATGGCAAGCTCGCCCAATACCTATCAAACTATGTCCAAGGTTTTCTTTCAGCTTTGTGAAAACATTGTTCTGTCCTTTTCTTTCAGCACCCCCAAAATTAGAATTTGTATTGTCTGCACATAATCCAAATACTTTCAGTTCTAAACCATTTTCAGTTAGACAGTCAATAAGAAAACTACTTACTATATCAGATGTTTCACCCGGCAATGACTTTAACTCTAATATTTTAACTTTCAGTCCCTTATTGCGATCAAAGTATCTGACAAGCAAAGGAAAAATCTTGATTTCTTTGTGGTTGGAGGCATCTGTCAGTATGGAGATAAATGTTACGTTTTCTAGGTCACATCTCAACTCGTTTAGAGCATGGGGTGTGAACACATTCCGAATAATAGCTTCTGTTTTTGTATGTGCACAAGCAAATTTTGGTTCTAAAGTTACCTGAAGCAATTTTGATGTGCAGTCCATAGATCTAAGCGTGTGATTGTGCATCACTGTATGATATGCAAAGGCACCTTCTGTAGCAGCTAACTGTTCTTCTTTGTCACCAACCTGTTCAGCTCGAAAAAAATTTGTCAACGACGAGCTTGATGCAGCAGTAGCGACGGCTCTCTTATGTTTATCACTATTTATGTGGCTCTTAATATCACCACGTCCACTATGGTTAATAGTAAACCCGGATGAACAAATATTACATCTTACAGTGAAGTCTGATGACGATGTAGACTTTTTTATAAAAGGGTATTCCTTTTGTAAATTTTGATTAAAACTACAATTACGCTTCGGTGCCATTTTTTGCGAAAGTGAAAGTGAAAGTTAGTAACACAACGAATATATACGAGATTTAAAACTAGGAGCGCATTCTACTGTTTTGATATTAAACAAAATTGTCTACACAGCAACGGAATAATATTTTTTTTAATTGAAGAAATGTACGCCGTATACCAAAATGGCAAAATTGGTAAACGCTTGTGTCCCAAATTATTTTTTATCAAATCCGGGACAAAAACTAAAAAATATGCCAAAATCGGGACAAAACCGGTACGGCAGCTAATCCGGGACAAAGGTTAAAAAAATGTCAAATTCCGGGACTGTCCCAGACAATCCGGGACAAATGGTCACCTTAGTTAAATAGAACTGGTGACAATCGTAAGCCTTGTGGCAGCCCTGGACAAATGGATGTTGGTTCGGAAGACCAACTTCCACATCTTG
The DNA here is from genome assembly GCA_032433765.1 of Megaustenia siamemsis. Lineage (NCBI taxonomy): Eukaryota > Metazoa > Mollusca > Gastropoda > Stylommatophora > Ariophantidae > Megaustenia > Megaustenia siamemsis. The sequence goes on along the minus strand of JAVIAB010000041.1, from coordinate 35,661,076 downwards.
GTATCACCTTCCTCTGACACACTGCTGCAGCGATCCATCTAATGAGGAAGGGGTGCACCAGCAGTTTGAGGAGCATATGCATGAGGTATTTAAATGGTATTCTGTTGTATGCATCCTCCAGATTTATAGCAGCAGCACATATCTCCTCTTGTCTGTGGAAGTCTTCGAAGTCATCATAAGCGAAGACTGCTGCACTGAGCCATGTCTCTTAGTTATATCTATAACCTCCGAGTGTGGGTGGGAATGCGCATTTCTGTTCAAAGTGACAGGTGAGGCAACAGGCAACTATTTTTCTCCAGTAGTTTGCCTGCAATGTTCTGCATCGTGATGACTCTATAGGGACTGATCTGAGAATGGTCCTGGTTTGGCTTCGGTAGCGGTAGTAAGTTACTGTGTAGCCATTTTTCCTTAATCTGGCCATTCTGAATACTGGTATTAAACTCTTTGGCCAGTTTTTGCAAGTTGTCATTGGCTAAATTGCCAATGTTGTCATATTGAACACCATCTGGACCAGGAGCAGTGTTGTGTGACCTGTTGAGTGTTGTGTGAATGGTATCTGTTGTGATTGTGAGATCTTCTCCCAGCACTACATTCTCACACAATTCTGAAAGGAACACCGATATCATCATTCTCTAAGCCTCATTTCTTTGGTCAGTCTGCTCATTGTAGCGAACAAGCAGGGCCTTCCCTTTGTTTTCATCAGATTTATGCCATATTTGGTATGTGCTCTGGAAGTCTGGTATGCCTCTGTGTCGTGATGTGCCATTCATGCTCTGATGAAGGTGCCAGAATGTGGCTAGCCACACTTTTTTGATAGATAATCATCCCACTTGGCATCCTTAGCCTGCTTAGTGCATAGTTTATAGTGCCTCATTTTTGGTCAACCTCTTCTTTCAGACGCTTCAAGAGCTCAGGTTGTGTTCTTCCATTCCTTCTGGTTTTCTGCCATATCTTGGCCATTTGTCTTTTGTTCCACCAAGTTTCCTCGAGCCAGGTCTATGACACTATCAGAGTCCCCTGTTCAAGTGGCCATTCTGGTTGCCCTTCCATCATTCAAGCACACTAAATCGATGGACACCAGTGTCTTCTCTAGGTCTTCTCCCTGCTTGGGAGTTTGATTTTCGTCGTTTAGAAAGTTTAAAATATTTACAAGAAATTATATTAAAAAAAGGGCCAAAGCAAAAAGAGAGCTAATTTCCAAAATTAGGTAGAAACAATCATCATTTTTGGCCATGCAATGAGAAGGGAACAGCTGGAATGTATTGTGACAACTGGAAAAATTGAGGGAGGAAGAGATAGAGGGAAGCAAAGAGAAAAGATACCAGACAGCTTAAGAGCTTGGCAGAAGATCAACAACATAAATGATAATTAACTGTTGAGATCGAAAGTTGTGGAGACAAATTATCACGTACGCCAAGCAGGCATGGTACTTGATGATGATGATGATGGTATAAAATAACTACATGCAAAAGTAAAAAATATGTTATATGTTGATACAAATTAAATTGAGAAAGTGCAGGGTGATGCAGACTGCGTTTGATCCAGACTTGATAGAAATGAGTGTCACGCAGGTTGCGTCGATATATACAAAAAGAGTTAATATCATTCCATATTTTAAACAATTTTATTAACATTTAAAATTCAGAGCACTGCTCCCAATGTTTTTAATGTGGACAGCAAAATGGTGCAAAAATTATGTCATCATTGCACACAAAAGTTGCTATATTGATTGCAGTTGATTAACGTTTCTACATTTAGCGTAACCTAACAAACTATTTCCTTTGCTAGCACTTCTAGGCAGAATTAAAATTTGTTCCCACATGGTTCATAAGCATCATCTTAAACAAAGAAATGTAGGTGCTTTATATTTTTATTAATGGAAAGAAGGTGTGGCATAGCTTCTATTTTGTCAAGTAGATAGTTATTTTCTGAGCAGTAGGCTGCTGAAAAGAATAAAGGATTCAATAGATACAGTAATGCGTGAAGAACAGGCTGGGTTTAGAAAAGGGAGAAGCTGTCTTGACCACATTTTCACTCTACGACTTATATTGGAGGAACACATTGAAAAGCAAAAACCTTTTGTACTTAACTTCATCGACTTCAAAAAAGCATTTGATAGTATTCATAGAGATTCTTTGTGGAAAATTCTGAAGCAATATGGCTTACCATCAAAAATCATAAATATTATCAAAGACATGTATGATGGTTACACATGTGCAGTTCGAACAGAGGAAGGACTGAGCGAATGTTTCCCAATAGAAACTGGGGTTAAACAAGGATGTATTTTATCGCCCTTGTTATTTGGAATTGTTATGGACTTCATAATGAAGAAATGCTGCACTGGTAATAAAGGCATCGAATGGATACAAGGAGACCATTTGGAGGACCTGGACTTTGCTGATGACATAGTTCTCATCAGCAATCAGATAAAAACGATGCAGGAAAACACAAATGAACTATCATCAATAGCCAGCAAAATTGGGCTTGAGGTCAATCATGAAAAGACTAAAGTCATGAAAAGTTTAATTCCAACAAGTGACAAAATATACATGGAAAACAAACCAGTAGAAGAGATCGATCACTTCATCTATCTTGGAAGTCACATTGATCGAGAAGGGGATACGAGCAAAGAAATTAGAATCAGACTGGCTAAAGCAGCAATGTCTTTCAGAAGCCTTGAAAAGTTGTGGAAATCAAAACTCATTAGCACAAACACAAAACTTAGGCTATTCAAATCAAATGTACTATCAACCCTTACGTATGCGTGTGAAAGCTGGAAAACAACAAGAGATATAGAAACAAAGTTGAACGCATTCGAAAATAAATGTCTAAGGAAAATACTTGGTATAGAATGGAACGAATTCAAAACAAACGAGGAAATTAGAGAAATCGCCAATCAACCACTAATATCTTCAGTAATAAAGAAAAGACGATGGTCATACGTTGGACATGTGATGAGAAGAGATAATAATCGAATAGCAAAGCAAGCCCTCATATGGGAAACAACAGGTAAAAGAAAAAGAGGAAGACCCAGGGAGACACTGAGAAGAACATTGATGAGAGAGGCAAGAGCAGCAGGAATCGGCTCCCTCAATGAGATAGAACTGCTTGCACAGAACAGAGACAGATGGCGAGATTTGATAAAATATCTTTAAAAGAAAACTGCTAGAACAAAAATTCATATAGGAGAAGGTGTATCTTGGTCTACGCCCTATGGGCCGGTTACGGCTCGAAAGGTCAATAGATAGATAGATAGATAGGCTGCTGAAAAAGCTCTTGCTATAATGATCTTAAATTTTTTTTATTCTGTCACAAATACATTTTGTATATATTTTTGGTTCCAGCATTAGAATTAGCATTAACAATAATAAGTGTGATCAGAAATTTTGGCAAAATAAAGCAGCTAGGCAACATGATGCAGGTTTCCAAACCTGCTCAACTTATTAAAATCATCACATCTTTCAGAATATAAGAAATTATATGGTTACATATTTATAAAAAATACATAGTATGTATAAATACTTTACATAACCATGCAGTTTGTTAAGGTATAATAATAGGATAAAAGATTATTCTACTTTGTTTTACTTTATAATACAACTAAAAGAGATGTGAATTTTAATATTAAATTGAGTATTCTGAATTTCCAAGACATAAACGGATATTTTTTTAAAACATCATATTGGAGTTTTTTTTACACTTGAGATAACTGCCATGATAAGAAATTATAATTTGATAAGTAAAATGTTCATCTTTTACTCTTGTTTTTAACTTCACAAGAAATCAGTTCAATATTATTTGACCTGCAATACTATTAACATATTATGCAATATTTCCTCTTTAACTGGATGACTAATATGATAAGTTTAAATTGGAAACACTTATCACAAATATGTTAGAATTTGATTGACATTGTCATTAGAGAGTACACAATTTCAATACAAATGATTCTGTTCAAACTAATAAAATAATTCAGAAGCTAAAGAGTTAAGTCTTGAATCTAACAATTTATTTTGGTCCACATCCCTTACCACATTTTGTACCATAAGCTGCAAATCAAAACTTTTGTAGTTGGCAAGCAAACCTAAAAGCCACGATTTACAGCTTTTAATTTATTAATGTTTTCACAATTATTTCCACTAAAACCTTGTAACTCTCTTATTACCCGCTTATCCAAATTTGTGAAAAAATTGTCCCAACAAAAAGCATGTTTTAGATCAGGTTTAATTTATTTATTGCCATTATTTCAAATTTTTAAAAATAATTCTTAAAAATGACGCAGCCACATGTTAAACCCCCTTTGTAACGAATGTGTTAAAGTAAAAATCGTAGCCAGTCTGCAGAAAGATAGATATAACTTACCTTGGCCATGAGAAGCCATGTGAGAATTATAAAAAACTCAATCCAGAAGGTGAAATGATCCAGTCTTGGCATGAGGGAAAGCTCATTACGGGCACCTAATGTACTGATCATCTTTGTGAAAGGAAAAATAGCTTCCAAAGGGTTCTGTTTGTTGGTCAGGAGATGAAATGACTGGAGAAATCGTGTGCCAACTGCCTCTATCAGTAAACTTTTACCACTTTTACTTTTTGTTGTAAAAAGAGCATACTTTGTAAACTTAGAAGCCCATCTTGGACCTTTGATCATCAGCTTTTCCTGAAAATATAAGAAAATTATTACTAGCAATTAGAAACAAAGAGATTTCAGGCACTATACAATTGAGAGTACTTACAGTGATTTTAGCCATAGATTTTAGAAGCAGTGATCTCTGTAATATGTGCCATTTTAGCACGCAAGGTTTCTGTTTTTGAGATTGTGGTTCTGTCCTATGTGCCGTCTTTGGCTCGTCAGAACAATAGACAGATAAATAGTAATTTAAAAAAAAGAAACATATGTACAATTGTGAAGTGTTTTAAACTCTAGCAGAAATTTACAATGCAGCGAGCAAATAAATATTACTACTTATATGCTCTGAAATCAACTCCTGACCGGTGAACACAATAAATATTGTATAACCATGGTTATGAGAACCTACACATACATGTCTAGGACTCGATCTAAATATCAACATTTGCTTAAAATATAACAAAATCGAACTTTCTGGCCTAGTAGATATATTCAGCAGGAATCGGCTCCCTCAATGAGATAGAGCTGCTTGCACAGAACAGAAACAAATGGCGAGATTTGATCAAATATCTTTAAAAGAATTTAAAACTGCTATAACAAAAATTCAGATAAGAGAGGGAATATCTTGGTCGACATCATATGATGGGCCGGCCATGGCTCGAAAGGTCAACAGGCAGGCAGGCAGGCCTAGATTAGATTAGATTAGATTAGATTAGATTAGATTAGATTAGATTGGATTGGATTGGATTGGATTGGATTGGATTGGATTGGATTGGATTGGATTGGATTGGATTGGATTGGATTGGATTGGATTGGATTGGATTAGATTAGATTAGATTAGAATAGATTAGATTAGATTAGATTAGATTAGATTAGATTAGATTAGATTAGATTAGAATAGATTAGATTAGATTAGATTAGATTAGATTAGATTAGATTAAATTAGATTAGATTAGATTTAGATTTAGATTTAGATTTATATTAGACTAGATTAGACTAGATTAGACTAGATTAGATTAGATTAGATTTAGACTAGACTAGACTAGACTAGACTAGACTAGACTAGACTAGACTAGACTAGACTAGACTAGACTAGACTAGACTAGACTAGACTAGACTAGACTAGACTAGACTAGACTAGACTAGACTAGACTAGACTAGACTAGACTAGACTAGACTAGACTAGACTAGACTAGACTAGACTAGACTAGACTAGACTAGACTAGACTAGACTAGACTAGACTAGACTAGACTAGACTAGACTAGACTAGACTAGACTAGACTAGACTAGACTAGACTAGACTAGACTAGACTAGACTAGACTAGACTAGACTAGACTAGACTAGACTAGACTAGACTAGACTAGACTAGATAGATAGATAGATAGATAGATAGATAGATAGATAGATAGATAGATAGATAGATAGATAGATAGATAGATAGATAGATAGATAGATAGATAGATAGATAGATAGATAGATAGATAGATAGATAGATAGATAGATAGATAGATAGATAGATAGATAGATAGATAGATAGATAGATAGATAGATAGATAGATAGATAGATAGATAGATAGATAGATATATTAATCTTTGCATATTACATCCTCACATCAAACAACGATTAAAGGTTTTCAACAAACTTACAAGCAATTTATAGACAGTATGAGGAGTCTGGCTCAAGATTTAACTACAAAAAAAACTTAAATCATATTGTTTCAGTATCACAGTATAAAAGACATATAAATATGTTTTTTTAGGTTTTGTTTTTGTCGAACAGCTTCTCTCATGGCTAATTCTACCAATGTTTGACAAAAACACACAGCCACAGAATGAACAAGTCAGGCCCACTAATCCACAGGGTTTTCCATCCTTTTTCATGAGTCTTTTCGCTTCTAAGTTTTGTCTTAGCACAGTCTCAAATGATGTTATACCATTCCTTATACACACTCTCCATGATGTGTGATCACTTGCCAGACGTTCTCAGTCATTTTCACAGATGGAAAAGTCATTCAGAAAAGATTTACAGAAGTCTCTATATCGTAGTTTAAGTCTGCCGATTTGTCTTTTTCCATGTGTTAGTTCACCATATAGTATTTGCCTGTGGATTCGTTTTTCTTCCATTCGCTGGACGTGCCCCAGCCATCTTAGTCTTCGACTTCTGAGCATCAACATGATTGTTGGGGTCTTGGCACGTTGAAGGACAGTTAAGTTGGTTATTTTATCCTGCCATTTGATGGGCATTATTCTGCGGCGTCATTGCATGTGGAAGACATTTAGTCTCTTTTCGTGATTTGAGTATGTTGTCCAGGTTTCAGATCCATATAATAGTGTGCTAAACACACAAGTCTGATATATTATAAGTTTGTTCTTCAGTGTTAGTTTCATGTTGTTTCGGGCCCTTTCTGTGAGTTTGCTGAAAGTTGTAGCTGCCTTACCAATTCGGCTGTTTATTTCATCATCTAGAGAAGTGGTTTGCGTAATTGTGGTCCAAGATACATGAATTTCTGAACTGATTCTAGTGGGCAATCTTTTAAAGTGATTAATAAAGGTTTGATGCCATCTTGACTTAGTACTACTGTTTTCTGAACACTAACTGACAGCGAAAAAAGGTCGCATGCTTTGTCCAGGTTGTTGATCAGTGATTGTAGGGTGGCTTCACTATGAGCGACTAGGGCAGCATTGTCAGCAAATAAAATTTCTTCAAGTAGGGCAACATTTGTTTTTGTTCTTAGTCGTGCTAAGTTGAACAGTAAGCCATCTGATTTTGTGCAAATGTAAACATCCCCTGAGCTGCTTTTGAAGGCGTAATTTAGAAGGGTAGCAAAGGAGTAGGCATAATGATGGCAGACATAGCTGCAAGAAGTTTATTGGAATGGGAACCGGTAAATAGCCGTCTGATACGAACACACTACAAAACAAAATATGGAAGGCTTTCAATTGTTCAATGCTATGCGCCTATAAATGAAGCTGAAGATGAAGTAAAGGACGATTTTCATAACCAACTACAACAACTTATAAACAAAATACCAAAACACGATCTTTTAATTGTAATGGGAGACTTCAACGCCAAAGTGGAAAAAGACAATGCAGGAGTGGAACATGTAATGGGGAGAGAAGGCTGTGATACTACAAGTCAGAATAGAGAAAGATTAATAGAATTATGTTTATTAGAAAATTTAGTTATAGGTGGGACATTATTTCCACACAAAAATATTCACAAAACAACATGGATATCTCCTGATGATAGAACCTCAAATCAAATTGACCACCTATGTATTAAACAACAATTCAGATCATCATTAATAGATGTAAGAGCATACAGAGGTGCTGATGTTAATAGTGACCACAACCTGTGCATTGGGAAAATAAGATTAGAATTTAAATACCAACAGAAGAGATCAACTACACATAAAATTGATAGTCGTAAACTGAACGATGAAGCCATCAAGAAAAATTTTAACATAGAACTAAGTAATTGTTATGCAGCACTCTGTGAAATAGACTTAGATATCAATGAAATGTGGGACTCACAAAGCAAAATACTAATGACAGCAGCAGAAGCAAGTGCCGGATTGAAGAAAATGGAAAAACGAGCTTGGATTTCAGACACTACATGGAAATACATCAAAGAAAGAAGAGAGCCATGACTAATGTAAAGACAGATCTTGGAAAGGTCCTGGCATAAGCAACATACAAAGAATTAGACAACAAAGTAAAAGGTTCAGCAAGAAGAGATACAAGAGCTTATATAGACAATTTGGCAGAGAAAGCAGAGACAGCTGCAATTACAGGAGACGGCAGAACTCTCTATACTGTACAAAAGATGCTGACAAACATCTATACATCCAGTGGAACACCAATTCTAGATAAATCTTGATTAATGCTAACAACAAGTGAAGACATAAAAGCCCATTGGGCGGAACATTTCAAAGAAATTCTTAACCGTCCACTACCCCACAGTTTAATAGATTTTGAAGCAGAAACACCAACAGCAGAATTAGATGTAAATTTAGATGACTTAACCTTGAGCGAAATAGAAACCACCTTAAAGCGTTTGTGTGGATAGAGATCATTGGCTACAAAGTCAATCAACTGAACGAGATGTGTCAAAATCTCATTTTTCACCACCTACGTATTTAGCTTTCTGTCCGTATGGAACGTTGAGTGCATAACTGGAGAATTACACCACCATATGTTATTCAACTGTCAGGTCAGGTCAGGTAATTTTATCTGCTACTGTATGCAGTAAACAGTACAAACTGTGGCTGCCCTGCTGCCTTGCAGGTAAGCTCGGGAGAGTAAAAGGCTAAGGGAGGGTATCCCGAAATAAAACAACCCCACTGCCTTGTGGGTGAGACTTTTTAGTCAAAGGTTAGTAGAGCCAACCGTAAACAAACCGACGGAAGGCAACAGAAAACCACCGTTGTAACTTCTTTGTACAATCATGAATCGCCACAACAATAGAAATAACGATAACAACGTTAAGGAGGATTCCAATGGAAAACCCTCATTCGGTAGGGGACATCATGTGCTACAGGTGAAACCCGATCGTCATCAAGCTACTGTAAGCAAAATAAAGATAAAACAAACTCTAAAGATAGGTACTTGGAATGTGAGAACACTCATGCAGAAGGGTAAACTAGAAAATATCATACAAGAAATGAAAAGAATGGGTTTACAATTACTGGGACTTTGCAAAATGAGATACACCGGATCAGGGGAGATGTGTTCTGATAAACATAAAATAATCTATTCTGGAGGTGCTGAACACCAAAGAGGAGTAGGTATCATCTTGGATGCAGAAAGAGCAAGAACAGTTAAAGGCTTTTACTCAATATCTTTCAGAGTCCTTTTAGTGAAATTTAATGGAAAGCCAATAGACATAAATCTTATACAAGTTTATGCACCAACAGCAGACAGTCTAGAGGAAACAATTGATAAATTTTACGAGTTAAATGAGGCACTTCATAAATGCAAACCACATGAAAACACCATAGTTCTAGGGGATTTTAACGCAAAAGTAGAAAAGGAAAGAGTTGAGGAAGTAGTTGGTCATTATGGCTTAGGCGAGGAATGAAAGAGGTGAGAAACTTATTGACTGGGCAAGAACACACAACATGATGATAGGAAACACCTGGTTTAAGCAACATTCAAGACGTCTGTGGACATGGAAAAGCCCTGGGGACAACGTACATAACCAAATTGATTATATAATGATAAGCAATAGATTTAGAAACAGTCTGGTGTGTGTGAAAACTAGACCAGAGGCAGATTGCAATAGTGACCATTTACAAGTTGTGGGAAAGCTTAGAGTAAAATTAAAAACAACAAAACGAGCCTCAGTTAACATCAAGTTAAATTTAGATTTACTAAAATCAGACAAGAAGCTGCAAGACAAATCTAAAATCACAATTCAGAACCGGTACAATGCAATAGAGAAGATACAAAGCATTGATGCACAGTGGGAAATGTTAAAAGAGTCAATGCAACAAACATCAAAAGAGTACATACCACCAATGAGGACAAATTCAAGAAAGAAATGGATGACAGATGACATTTTGCAGCTAATGGATACAAGAAGAAGAAATAAATAAAATAAAGATGAGTATAAAAGATTAAATAAAGAAATTGTAGTAAAATGCAATGAAGCAAAAGAAGCATGGCTAAAAGAGAGATGCAAAGAGGTTGAAATGCAACAAAAAGGAGATCTTCTTCTTCTTCTACCTATTAGCTCCCATTGGAGCATAGGTCTTCAACAAACACTTTCCAAGTCGTTCTGTTTTTTGCAATTCTTTTAAGATCATTCCATGTCTTCCCCATCATCTTCATCTCTGCTTCAATCTGTCTTCTCCAAGAATTCATTGGTCTTCCTCTTTTGTCTTTTCCCCTGGGGATTCCAAAAAAGGGCCTGTTGTGTAATACTCTCAGTTGGCTTCCGTAGTGTGTGTCCTATCCATCGCCATCGTCTTCGCTGTATCTCTTTATCCACTGGTATTTGACCGGTACATTTCCATAATTCCACGTTAGTGACTTTGTCCTGCCATTTCCATCCCTTTATTCTGCGCAAGCGTCCATTAACGAAAGTCTGTACCTTCGTGATTGTCAATTTTGTTATTCTCCATGTTTCACAGCCATATAATAGGACCGACTTAACATTTGAGTTGAACATTTTTATTTTTGTATTTAGCCTAATTTCTTTGGATTTCCATATGTTTCCCAGTGCAATGAAAGCTCCTCTTGCTTTTGATATCCTTATTTTGGTATCATTTTCTGTTCCTCCCTCTTTATCTATATTACTGCCCAGATATATATAAGATTGTACGTCTAGTAGAGGTATTTCTCCTATAGTTCGCTTCAGATTTTTTGCCTCACTTCAAAAAACCACAGCTCAGCAACCATTTGTGCTACAGTGCTGATATTTTGCATGTAACCTACTGAATCTCATAACGTAATAGAAAAAATAAATTCATTGCAAACAAACTGCTGGTTTTTCTTGTGCGCTTGCTTACCAGGAGGATAAAAGTATGATTAAACGGGCACATTTGAATCAAAATTTAAGAGTATTTACCCCTTCCATATCACTTCAAGAATGATTTAAACATCTTCATTTGGGAATTTCCTTTATATGTTGGTGGGTAAAGGCACCGGTTTACACTATTGAATTGCAAATGTCAGATTTTTGTCAATATTTGCACATATGTGTAGCAAATTTCTCTTATATTCGGTGCGCAATTCTGGTTTTGCACTTACTGGATTAAAATTGTCAACTTTTTGTATCACGTCATTAGTATAACGTCACCAAAAATACAAAATCAAATTATTTACATAGGCGTGTTTTGTGAGTTGTGCCCTTAACAATGAGTTTAAAGTTGAAATTTGTTTCTGAACAAAATATTACAAAGAAATTATATTTATATTTTTGTAGAGAGGCAAAACGAGGGAGTCTATATCACAGCATATCAAATCCTGAAAAGAGAACGATGCACGTGTTAGGTTTAAGTAAACGGTCGTTTCATAGATCAGTGAAAAATGTTCAATGTGAATGTTCAAGGAAAGAAAGAAGTCGAGGAAGAAAACATTTGTTAGACAGTTTTGACAGAGAACTTGTCCGCAGAGAGATTTGTAAAATGTTTGACTTAGGGGAAGAAGTTACCATAAGGAAACTTAAGATTTGGCTTAAAAAGAACATCAGTATTGATGTATCAAAAACTACACTATGGAGAAGTGTGCGGAGTTTAGGCTTCACTTTTAGAAAATATTCTTGTGGAAGAAACATCATTTGCGAGAAACCTCATTTAGTAGCTGCAAGAAGCAAATATTTACGTGAAGTTAGACAAATGCGTAATGAAGATTATGACATTGTGTACTTGGACGAAACATGGATTAATGCCCACCACACAAATGAAAAAGAATGGCAGTCATTAGATGGGACTATTAAAAGGTATGTACCTAGCAGCAAAGGAAAGCGCCTTATAGTGGCACATGCTGGGAGCAAAAATAATGGCCTGGTGGAGAATGCTGAACTTGTTTTTATTGCAAAGTCAACTGATAACCAGGATTATCATTCAGAGATGAACAGTCATATGTTCAGAGATTGGATTAAAGACACTCTTTTGCCTTTATTAGATCGACCATCTTGTTTGATCATGGATAATGCATCTTACCATAACAAAGTGGCACAAGAAGATAAAGTTCCAACATCATCAAGCACTAAAGCTGAAATAAAGACATGGCTGACAAGGGAACAAATACCATTTAACGATATGTATTTCAAGCCTGAATTACTTTCACTTGTAAAACAGATACAACGGCCAAAGATATTTCAAATAGATAAATTAATTGAAGAACATGGTCATAGATGTTTGAGGCTGCCTCCATATCACTCACACCTAAATCCTATTGAATTAGTTTGGGCAAAGATCAAAGGGCAAGTAGCATCCGAAAATAAAACTTTCAAATTATCTGATGTTAAAGAGCTTACCAATGTTGCTATTTCAAACATAGACAAAGATTATTGGGCTAGTTGTGAAGACCATGTTATGGTTGAGGAAGATAAGTATTGGAGAAACGATGGTCTGTGGGTTATTCAACCAAAAATGGTAATACGTCTATTAGATTCGGCAGATTCTGAATAAAACTCATTTGTTTGAACTTACTGAAGTGACTTTGTTGGAGTTGGAAACTCTGGATACGGACCACTTCAGGAACTGTTTTTTTAGTGAGTTGACGATGTATTCTGTGTTCTTAAAATAAATAATTTCTATTCGGTGAATGTTCGGCCTATTTTGATTTGATTCAATATTAGTTGTATAATTAAAAGAGCCCAATCCAAATGGGTAGCATGTTGTGAAAAAGTGCAATTGTGGCGGTTTATTCCCCTATACACCTTCAGGCATGACAGGAACACTTACTTACTTACTCTCTTATTATAAAGTAATAATGTCCCTTATATAAAAATAAAAGTTACGCCTTTTCCTCTAAAAAGTGTAAAAGATCTTCATTTACCGTACATTCTGTTTTTTGTGTCAAAATAAATACAAATATGAAGGAGATCAAAGGAAGTTGCCGCTTTGAGGAAACGGTAACACATACGATAATTTAAATGATAAATTCGTTACGTCATTGAAAATCTAAGGTCGCATGCAAAAAATCATGGTATTCTATCAGACGGTTTTCGAGATATTACTGGAATTAGGGAGGCAAACAATCTGAAACAGACTATAGTTTTATTTGGTTATTGCCAACTGCATTAATTCTCATAATGTTGGTCTTATCTCTATTAATCTTTAGTCCTAGCTGTTGTGATCTCTCATCTAATATACTCATTTTATCCTGCATCTGTTGATGGCTGTGTGATAGGAGAGCTATGTCATCAGCAAAGTCTAAATCATCAAGTTGTTTGGTCAGTGACCATTGGATCCCATTTCTGTTGTTTTGAGTTATTTTCATAATCCAATCTATGGCCAGTAGAAAGAGAAATGGAGACAGAAGGCATCCTTGCCTTACTCCTGTTCTTATTTCAAATGCTTCTGTAAGCTGTCCTTCATGCACCACACTACATTTTGTTCCTTCATACATTGTTTTTATAAGGTTAATAAACTTTATGGGGATTCCGTAATGACTCAGCAACTTCCAAAGCATTCTTCTGTCTAAACTATCAAATGCCTTTTCGTAATCTATGAATCCAATATAAAGTGGGGATTTTAGTTCTAAACTTTGTTCAACTATTATACGTAGAGTAGTTATTTGATCAGCACATGATCTGTTCTTCCTAAAACCTGCTTGTTCATCTCTCAAGTGTTTCACTATAGTCTCTTTTAGTCTCTCCAGAATGATTCTGCCTAATATTTTTCCTGGCACTGATAGTAGCATAATTCCCCTATAATTTGTGCACTCCTGTAAACTTCCTTTCTTTGAAAGTTTGATCATATAACCTTCTCTCCAGTCTTTAGGTATTTCTTCCCTCTCCCAAATTTTATCCAATAGATTATGTAACATCTTGGTAGAGGTGTTGATATCTGCTTTGATGGCTTCCGAAGGAATTTCATCTGGTCCTGTGGCTTTACCATCTTTTAATAGTTTGATGGCTTTCATTATTTCTTCTTTGCTTGGTTTTCCGCAGTTAACGTGTAATTCTTCTTCTGCTGGTAGTATATCTGGAGGATTATTTGAGCCGGGTCTGTTCAAAAGTTCTTCAAAGTGCTCTTTCCATCTCTCCATTTGTTCCCTTATATTACTAAGCAGATTTCCTTTCTTATCTTTGATAAAGGCGTTGATCTGTTTGTATTTTCCACCTAATTTCTTTGTGCTGTTGTACAGTTCTTTCATATTCCCTTTAGCTATAAGCTTCCTGTGTCTTGGCTTTATTACTTCTTGTTTTGCTTTTATTTATGTCTGCTTTCTTGTTCTTTCTTTCTTTAATTTTATCCAGGGTCTCTGCTGTCATCCATGCCTTATCCTGGCGTTCTCTTTTCCCCAGTGTTTCTTCGCATGTCTCTTTCCATATATTTTTTACCTGTTTCCAATGATCTTCTATATTTATTGTATTTTCTAGTTGTTGGAGGACTTGGTATTTGTTTGATATTGTGACTGCGAATTTACCTTTAATTCCTTGTTCTTTAAGAAACCCTACATTGAAATACTTTCTACCCTTATTCGTTGTAGTATACCTTTTTAATTTAATTTTAAGTTTGGCTAACAGAAGATGATGATCAGAAGCTACATCTGCCCCTCTATATACTTTTACATCCTGTAAGGATGACTTAAACTTATTATTAATACATATGTGATCAATTTGATTTTCCATTCTATGATCTGGTGACACCCATGTAGCTTTGTGTATTCTTTTATGTTGGAATATTGTTCCTCCTAGGCTCATTTGATTAAGGGCACAGAAATTCACAAATATCACTCCATTCTCGTTTATATCTCCAAGTCCATGTTTTCCCATAATCTCTTCGAAGCCTCTGTTGTCTGATCCTACCTTAGCATTTAGGTCTCCCATCAAGATTATACTATCATTGGCTCGTCTTGCATCCATCTGACATTGTAGCTGTTTATAAAAATCATCTTTAACTGAGTCATCTTTATCGTTGGTTGGTGCATAGCATTGTATAATGTGTAATTTTATTTTGTTTTTGGTTGTTCTAAATGTTGCTCTCACCAGTCTTGGTTTCACTGCCTCCCATTCTATCAGTGTCTTCTGTGCATTCTTTGATAGCATTATAGCTACCCCTTCGCTATGTTGTGCTCCTAATTCCTGGTGTCCTGATGATAAAATCATCTCCCCTGTATTCAATTTTATTCTCTCCGCTCCCAGCCATTTTGTTTCACACATTCCCAGAATATCTATCTTGTAGTTGGTCATTTCTGCTGCCACTTGTGCCGCTTTTCCCTGTTTGTTAAGGGTACGAACATTCCAGGTGCCAATTCTGGATGATTTCCTGGTAGACAAAGGGTGAGTCGGCAACCCGGACTCCTTATGGCTTTCTCCGGATTGCGTCATACGTCTCTTAGACAGAGAGCCCTTCTCTTTCCTGGTTGACGGATTAACTTTATCTTTCTTTGACTTGTTCATGTTTGTGGAAGTTTTTTCGGCTTATTTTTTTACAGTATGGGATAGCCAGTCCCATGCCTAACCCTCCTTTCTTGCCTCTTACGAACATGCCTGGTAGGGTACAGCGCCGCTATTCTTTACTCCCCTTTCGGGCCCCGGCAGTGCACGGGCGACAAAAAGGAGATGCTAAAGCTATATACAAACAAACTGAGGAATTAACAGGAAGAAAACGCAATAAAAAAATGTATGTCTAAGATCAAAGGAAGGAGAACTGTTGATTGATCAAGAAAACATAAGGGAACGACGGACAGAATACATTAAAGATCTTTATAATGATGAACGAATGAAAGTAAATATTAAGGATAATGGAGAAGGACCAGAAATACACAGAGAAGAAGTGGAAGACGCCTTGCGCAATATGAAAGCAGGTAAAGCTCCTGGACCAGATAATATAACTAAAGAAGAGATTGAAGCCATGGGTGATTTTGAAATAGAAATAATAACAAAAATATTGAATGATATCTACAACAGCGGATATATACCAGACGACATGCTCAAATCAATATTCATAGCCCTACCAAAGAAATTGGGTGCGATTGAATGCAATGACCATCGCACAATAAGCCTTATGAGTCATATGACTAAGATATTACTAAGAATCATCATGCGAAGAGTGCGAAACAAAATCAGTCCAGAAATTAGCGATGAACAGTGTGGTTTTGTTAGAGATAAAGGTATAAAGCAAAACCATTTATATCATAAGATCTTTAGTAGAACGAGCCATAGAGGTGAAAACAGATTTAAACCTATGTTTCATAGATTACACCAAGGCATTTGACAAAGTAAAGCACCAAGAAATAATAAAAAATTAGAAAGCATAAACGTAGACAGCAAAGATCTAAGAATAATAAAGAACATGTACTGGCAACAAACAGCGGCCATAAAAACTGGAAACCAATTGGGAATGTTTCAACAAATAAAACAGGGTGATAGACAAGGTTGTGTGCTTTCACCAGATATGTTTAATATTTATAGTGAGAATATTTTAAGATCCATAAGGGACATGCCTGGAATAAAAATTGGAGGTCATAAAATATAAATAATCTAAGGTATGCTGATAATAGTCTTAATCGCTAAGAGTGAAAATGAGTTACAAGAAATGTTGGACATTATAGTGAAAGAAAGCAAAAATAAAGGACTCAGCCTTAATAGCAAAAAGACAGAGGTAATGGTAACAAGAAAACAGTCAACAATAGAACTGATACGATGCACTGTAGATAGAAGATTGTGGAGGGATATGATCACCTACGTCAACCGGTATGGCACATGATGATGATGAATGGTAACAACAAAGAAAAAGACATCCCCTTAGTGCAAAATGAAGACAAGTGGAACAATATTAAAACAGGTAAATCAATTTAAATATTTGGGAACTTTGTTAACCTCAGACGGAAGATGTACAAAAGAGTTTAGATGCAGAATGGCTCAGGCAAAAGCAGCTTTCCAAAAAATGAGGAAGATACTATGCAATCCATTTTTGACAATAGAAACAAAAAAAAGAGTTCTTAAATGTTATGTAGAGCCAGTCTTAACATATGGATGCGAATCATGGACAATAGGACAACAGACAAGAAAATCACTGGAGTCTGTAGAAATGTGGTTTTACAGGTAGGTGATCATGTCTCTCCACAACTTTCGATCTCGGCAGCTATTTATCATTTTTGTTGTTGGTCTTCTGCCAAGCCATTCTCTTAAGCTGTCTGTTATTTTTTCTCTTTGCTTCCCTCTATCTCTTCATCCCTCAATTTTTCCAGTTGTTACAATATATTCCAGTTGTTCTCTTCTCATTACATGGCCAAAAAATGATGATTGTTTCTTCCTAATATTGGAAATTAGCTCTCTTTTTGCTTTTACCTCTCTCAGAACATCTTCATTACTCTTTTTAGCTCTCCATGGTACTCTCAACATCCTTCTTATAAAGAAACATCTTATACAAAATATATTAATACAAACATGGTACTATCAGTGCCAAACACTTGTGAATAAACATAAAAGGAAGCTTGTAACCACTGAGATGAGATGTCTGATAAAAGTACTTGAAGTGACCAGAATAATCAGAAACATGTCATAAGAGAAAGAGTGGCATTGAACCAATCATAGTCTACATCTATCTATTGATCTTTCGAGCCGTAGCCAGCACATTGGGCATAGACCCAGATACTCTTTCTCTTATCTAAATTTTTATTCTAGCAGTTTTCAATCCTTCTAAAGATATTTTATCAAATCTCGCCATTTGTCTCTGTTTTGTGCAAGCAACTCTATCTCATTGAGGGAGCTGATTCCTGCTGCTCTTGCCTCTCTCAGCAATGTTCTTGTCAGTGTCTCTCTGGGTCGGCCTCTTTTCCTCATACCTTTTGTTTCTCACATGAGGGCTTGCTTTGTTATTCAGTTATTATCTCTCCTCATCACATGTCCAACATATGACCATCATCTTTTCTTGATTACAGAAGATATTAGTGGTTGATTGGCGATTTCTCTAATTTCCTCATTTGTTTTGAACTTGTTCCATGCTATATACCAAGTATTTTCCTTAGACATTTATTTTTGGATGCGTTCAACTTTGTTTCTATGTCTCTTGTACATAAGGGTTCATAGTACGTTTGTTTTGAATAGTGTAAGTTTTGTGTTTGTGCTGAAGAGTTTTGGTTTCCACAACTTTTCAAGGCTTCTGAAAGACATTGCTGCTTTTGCTATTCTGATTCTAATTTCTTTACTTGTATCCCCTTCCCGATCAATGTGACTTACAAGGTAGACAAAGTGATCAATCTCTTCCACTGCTTTGTTTTCCATGTATATCCTGTGAGGTCTACATACATAGTCTACATATAGAAACAAAAATGTTTTGCTCATGTAGAAAAAGAATGCAATTTGACTTCTTACCATACAAGGCATATATATTAAAAGAGGAGAATAGAAAAGAGCAAGAGGCAGACCCAGAGTTAGATTGACAGACAACATCAAATAAACACTACAACAAAATCAAATGGCAATTGGATGAAGCTGCCAGAAGGATGAGAAACAAAATTTTGTTGTATCTCCCTTGACACCCAAATAGGTACAAGAGGAAGTGAAGAAAGAAAGAAGAATGATTTTTTTGGGTCTGTTGTCCAAAAATGGGTTGCATAATATCTTTTTCCACCTTTGGAGTGCAGTCTTTGTCTGAGCTATACTGCACCTCACCTCTGATGTACCTGTACTATATCAAATTAACATAGTTTCCTGACATTTGAATTTAATTACCTATTTTAACCCTATCTTATGATACCATAGTAAAAATTGACTTCTTAAACAAATTTTTTAAATTGGAATTTGACAGTTTGCCATAGGCAAACATCATCCCCCTCCCTATACCTTCCTAATTATCATTAACGGTGACTCTTGAGTTTTCCATTTTTCTTGTTTGATGTTGGATTTTTAAAAATCAATAGCATAGTAAAAATCACTATGGTATTGTAAAGGCAAACAGATTTATTTTAAATTCAGCCAATTTTTAAAGAAATCTGTTATTTTTCCTTTTTTTTCGAATGATGTGGGAAACCTCCTTGGCCGTCAGTGTGACATTAAAGAAACCTTTGCAACACGGGAGAGACAGTGAACAATACCAAGAGGGCGCCGAACAAACGTGCTGATCTGATGGTTTACAACTGATGTATGAACAGACAAAACAAGAAAAAGAGTTCTTAAATGTTATGTAGAGCCAGTCTTAACATATGGATGCAAATCATGGACAATAGGACAACAGACAAGAAAATCACTGGAGTCTGTAGAAATGTGGTTTTACAGAAGAATGTTGAGAGTACCATGGACAGCTAAGAAGAGTAATGCAGATGTTCTGAGAGAGGTAAAAGCAAAAAGAGAGCTAATTTCCAATATTAGGAAGAAACAATCATCATTTTCTGGCCATGTAATGAGAAGAGTGCAACTGGAATATATTGTAACAACTGGAAAAATTGAGGGACGAAGAGAAAATAATAGAGGGAAGCAAAGAGAAAAAAATACCAGACAGCTTAATAGAATGGCTTGGCAGAAGGTCAACAACAAAAATGATAAATAGCTGCCGAGATCGAAAGTTGTGAAGAGACCTGATCACCTATGCCAGTAGACCCAGTACTTGATGATGATGATGATGAATAGACAGTGGAAATGGAGGGGGGGGATGGGACGGCCCACGTGGTCGCATTTCTGGTTAAAAATATATTTTTATTTTGAATTCATCAGCAACTATCAATTTGAATTTTGTGTAGCAAAAGTTCAAAGAAAATTTGATTTTCCACAATCAAAATGTTACATTTAAGTGGGAGTAATTTTTACTACAGTATCATGAACAAATGATTGATATCATAATTAAGGGTTGATACTATTCAACTCAAATGTTAAGTTGAACCTATTATATGGCTGTGAAACATGGAGAACAACAAAATTGACAATCATGAAGATACAGACTTTCATTAATGGATGCTTACACAGAATAAAAGGATGGAAATGGCAGGACAAAATCACTAACATAGAATTATGGAAATGTACCAGTCATATACCAGTGGATAAAGAGATACAACGAAGACGATGGCGCTGGATAGGACACACACTACAGAAGCCAACTGAGAGTATTACACAACAGGCCCTTTTTTGGAATCCCCAGGGGAAAAGACAAAGAGGAAGACCAAGGAATTCTTGGAGAAGACAGATAGAAGCAGAGATGAAGATGATGTGGAAGACATAGAACGATCTTAAAAGATTGGCAAAAAACAGAACGACTTGGAAAGTGTTTGTTGAAGAACTATGCTCTACTGGGAGCTAAAAAGGTAGAAGAAGAAGTAGAAGACTATATCACTTACTTTAATTAATCATTTTTGAAATGTCTTTTTCTTTGTTGCAAACTTTACTTTTGTGTTTTGTATCTCCCTCTCTCTCTCTCTCTCTCTCTCTCTGATGAGGACTCAATCAGAGTAGGATTCCAGACTCTCACATGAAGTCAGCTGTCAGGCTAAGTGTGTTGATCACCCCCACAGACAGAACATCACAATTAGAGTCAGCCAGATCCACTCTGATTGAACACCCGTTAAAATGTTGCACTGTGTTCTGCGCCAGTGGCCCAGTGCATCCGATTTCAGCCAGCATTTTATTCAGGTTTGCATTCCTTAGCCTTTGATTGTCCCCAATCTTCCTGCAAGGCAGCAGATGGTCTTTTCTGTAGGGGGATTCTGCTCTTAGATGGTCGACCCTCCCAGGTTTGCGAGCACCATCTGCCCGAGTCACTAGAGGTGACTAACACAGACATGCACACACAAAGATATGAGATGTGACCAACACAGACATGCACACAGCGATACGAGGCATGACTAACACTGACACACTTCAAGATATATGACACATGACTAACATAAACATGCACATAAAGATATGACACATGCCTAATATAGACATGCACACGAAGATATGAGATGTGACCAACATAGACATGCACACACAAAGATATGAGATATGACCAACATAAACATGCACACAAAGATATGAGATATCACTAACCCAAACATGCACACACAAAGATATGACACATGACTAACACAGATACATACTAAGATATGACTAAACACATACACACATAAAAGATATGAGACATGATTAACATGGACACACCAAGATATGAGATATGACTAACATGACACACACTAAGATATGAGCCATGGCCAGCACACACACACACACACACGCGGGCACGCGCACGCGCATGCGCACGCGTGCACATGCACACGAACACACAAAAGCTAAGATATGAGCCATGACTAGCACAGAAACACATCAAGATATGAGCCATGGCTAGCACAGAAACACATCAAGATATGAGCCATGGCTTCACGGAAAAACACCAAGAAATAAACCATGTCCAGCACAGAAACACATTAAGGTATCCATATGCTTGGGTTTGTTGTAGTTGGCAGACTCTTCTTAACGTGGGAATCATCAACATACGAGACGCAGGCCCCGATTAACTGTTCACAGGTTTCATTCAAACAGTTGTCTGGAGATTTGAGAGTGCAGTCTGACCCATAGAATGTTTCCTTGCATGTACAGTTCCCGGTTGACTGTTCACATCATCCTCATGTGCCATACCGGTTGGCGTAAGCGATCATGTCCCTCCACAATCTTTTATCTACAGTGCAACGTATCAGTTCTGTTGTTGACTGTTGTCCATGCCATGACACCACGCTATCCAGTATTTTCTCTCTTTGTCGTCCGCGATCTCTCTTTCCTTTTATTTTGCCAGTTGTAACCAAGTATTCCAACTTTCCTCTTCTCATGATGTGCCTGAAAAATGTTGATTGTTTCTTTCTGATGTTTTTTGGGAACTCCCTTTTGGTGTTGGCCTCTTTGAGAACTTCCTCATTGGTCTTTTTAGCTGTTCAGGGAACTTTCAACATTCTTCTGAGAAATCCCATCTCTGTGGCCTCTAATCGTCTTTTCATTTGTTTGTATACTGTCCATGATTCGCTTCCATGGGTCAGAATTGGTTCTATATAGCGCCGATGAACTCTCTTTCTCATTTTCATTGACATAGATTTGTTGCATGAGATATTTTTCATTTTCTGAAATGCTATTTTGGCCTGAGCTATTCTGCTTTTTACTTCTGTGGTGCATCTCCCATCTGATGTTATTATTGTGCCCAAGTATTTTAAACGTTGCACTTGTTTCAGATTTGTCTCGTTTATTTTTATGCTGCATGATGGTGATGATTGTTTCTTCGATATAACCATTACTTCTGTTTTCTTACTATTCAGACTGAGACCTTTCTTGTTGCTTTCTTTTACTATTATGTCAATCATTTCTTGTAGTTCATTCTCTGTCTCTGCTATTAAGACTGTGTCATCCGCATATCGCAAATTATTTATGTTGTGACCGTTGACTTCAATTCCTTTTTAGTCTACTATTGATCTCATAATATATTTGCTGTAAAGTGGAAACAAATCCGGTGACAGAACACAGCCTTGTCTGACTCCTTGCTTTATATATTGGAATTGTCCTGTTTGGTTGTTAATTCGTATAGCTGCTGTTTGTTGCCAGTACATGTTTTTTATGATTCGCAGATCCTTGCCATCAATGTTTAATTTCTCGAGGATATTGATTATTTCCACATACTTTACTTTGTCAAATGCTTTCGTGTAGTCTATAAAGCACATATATAGATCTTTCTTTACCTCTATAGATCTTTCTATCAATGTTCTTAAGATGTATATTGCATTATTGGTGCAATTTCCTTCCACAAATCCACATTGTTCCTCACTTATTTCTGGTTTTATTTTGTTCCTTACCCATCTCATGATTATTCTTAGTAATATTTTAGTCATATGGCTCATGAGACTAACAGTGCAATGGTCTTCACAGTCAGTGGCTCCTGTCTTCTTCTGTATGGCTACAAAGATAGATTTTAGTAGATCTTCGGGTATGTGTCCACTATTATATATGTCATTGAGTAATTTTGTTTTGATTTGTACTCACAGCTCTCCTAATGCATTTATCTCTTCGATTGTTATATTGTCAGGACCTGGAGCTTTGCCTCTTTTCATGTGTTGAATTGCGTCCTCCACTTCACTCTGCATTATTGGTGGTCCTGTGTCTTCATTTGAATTGTTTAATTCTGGTCTTTCATCATCATAGAGTTGACTGATATATTCTGTCCATCTTTCCATTGTCTTCTCCTGTCCCATTATTATATTTCCTTCCTTTGATTTCACACATCCTGAAACTTTGACTTCTTTTCTTCCTGTTAATTCATTTAACTGAGTGTGCATAAATTTTGAGTCTTTCTTTTGTTGTTTCTCCATTTCTTCACATTTCTGCTTTAACCATCCTTCCTTTGCTTCACTGCACTTGTTTTGGATCTCTTTGTGCAATATTTTGTATGTCCGTTCTTCTTTCTTATGTTTTCTTCTTTCGTCCATTAGTTGTAATATTTCTTCTGTCATCCATCTCTTTTTGTTGATTCTTTTAGTCACTGATATTACTTCTTTTGATGTTTGTTGAATCGATTATTTGTGCATTTCCCACTGCTCCTGGATGTCCTGTATTTTCTAAATAGCATTATATCTATTTTGTACTATCGTGCTGTACTTATCGCTCATCTGTTTATCTACTCTTAGCATATCTAGTTCTAATTTTATATTTCTTGGTGATTTCTGTGCCTTCCGCAGTTTTATTCTTATCTTTCCAACTACTGGTACATGGTCACTATTGCAATCTGCTCCTGGCCTTGTTTTAACCAATGTTAGCCCATTCCTGAATCTTCTCTGTACCAGTATAAAATCAATTTGATTGTGTACTTTTTTGTCTGGGCTTTGCCATGTCCATAGCCGCCTAGGATGTTGTTTGAACCAGGTGTTACCTATAATCATTTCATGTGTCTTTGCCCAATCTATCAATCTATCCCCTCTGTCATTCATCTCTCCAAGGCCATGCCCCCCAGTCACATTTTGCACTTTAGCTGTTCCTACCTTTGCATTGAAATCCCCTAATATAATAGTTATTTCTTGGGGTTTACACTGTTCCATGGTTGCCTCTAGCTCCTCGTAAAAGTGTGACTGTTCACAGGTGTCATTGAAACAGTTGTCCGGACATTGAGTGCAGTCTGATCCGTAGTACGTTTCCTTGCACGTACAGCATCTGTACTTTCCGGGTCACATATGATGTCACAGCCATCAGATCACGTCTGTTTGAACTGTAGCCCAAAATTACCATCGGGACAAGTGTCACTACAGGTGTAGCCAGGACGTTTACATTGTAGGCATTTTCCGGATTTTTCCTCACATAAAGGACAGACACTAAGACAAGACCCGGAGCAGTCGTGTCCATAGATCCCATGTGAACAGTTGCCATGACACGTACCGATGATGACGTTGTAGCCTTTGCAGCAACCACTACACACTGCACAAAACGACCCAGATTGCCCATCTGGACAATAGGTGTCTGTAAATGTTTGCACCTCACTCACCATCAGTGCACTGTCGGCCTGCGAAATGGTCGGTGAGAACTCAATCTTAATGTGTGCCATTGTCGCTTGTGTGGTGACTATAATAGTGTTCACAGGAATGTTTGAGTATGATATATCATTATACTGGAACACTACACCGCCACTGTCAGAGAAAGCCTTTAAAGTGGCATTCTTTACCTGAATCATAGTGCTAGCTCGATGATAAATTTGAATGGTGTGAGCCTTCTGGGGCGTGGTAAAGTTCAGATACCAGTAAACAGAATTGGTTCCACTTCTCAATTGTGTGTGTGTGCAGTCATTGTCATAGAGATTAGTCTTTGTTTTGCCATTAACTGCAGCCTCTGGTCCACATCCGTCTCCTGTATAACAAGCATTAAATGTGTCGGTCTGGTTTGTGTTTTGTTTGAGAGCCACATTCCGATCCTAGCTAATGTAGATGGAGCAGATATTTGCAACTATCGCCCCTTCAATCCGTAACTTGTTGATGAGACCAGCCCCAGAGCAAAAGACATCAATCTCGTGCAAACTAACTACAAACCGTGATTCATTGTTACATGAGGCAGAACCATTTAGTTTTACAGTGAAACTGTCAGAATCTGTTAAGTCATTCATATAAATTCTAAATCAGGAGAACGGCAAAGATTGATTGAGAGTTGCCTCAACTGATGTAGAATCTGTGTCCGGATTACATGTGGTGTCGTTGTTATCAAACAGGAAAGTAGGTTCAGATTTTTGGGTGTAACTGTAAACGAGATCCAAGTACTGACACTGGGGTCTGAAATATTCATGCTGACAACTGTCATTGTTTGGGCATGTCCCTGTGGTTTTGTCACAAACTGAGTGATTATAGCAGTGACATTGTAACGTACAATTCGCTTCAAACCAACCGGCTGCACAAATTAAGTCATTAACTTCCAAGGTCGCGAACGAAGCCAGCAGAATAAAGACTTGATCTACAGCGGTGGTTAACGAACTGTGTACAAACATTTATTATCAAACCCGTGGTTACATTTCTAAAAACCGCCAACTCACTGTGATAACAGATAGCGTGATGTTCAAAGTCAACATTGTTTACACCACGGCTCGGATACCAACAAGCTTCCATCTTGGTGCATCCCATGACGTCTCGAAGTGTTTTGTATTAAGGCTAAGCCACTTATTTTTACTTTCTATCTCTATGACAATCATTTTCTGCAACTCATTTTCATCATAATTAATACTGTAATCAACATACTTCAGACTGTTTGTACCATGACCACAAACTCATTTTTTTTAGGTGTGCCCTTTGTGAATCTTAGTATAACCTCACTATATATATATATATAATATATATATATAATATATATATAGGGAGCCGCGATAGCTCAATGGTTAGTAAACTGGACTACAAAGGACAAGGGCTAGGGTTTGATCCCAACCGATGGCTTCCGCGTTCACCCAGCCTTTAATGAATACCGGATTTTTTTCTGGGAAAGTGAAGTGGCATGGGCGTAATACTGACCACAATGCCCAAAAAAATCATGTGCCGAAGGTCTGTAAAATTTATGGTCAATATATATATATATATATATATATATATATATATATATATATATATATAAATTTGGTCATGGTTTTCATCTTTGTAAAATCTTAATTCTTTTTTTTAACATTCCCAATTGATTTTCAGCTTATCCCCGCTGCTTTTTGTTGACAATATGTTATTAATTATTCTGGTTTTTTATGCTGTCAACATATATAATATATACAATTTTTGTTATCTCTTGATGCTTTACTTTGTAAAATGCTTTGATATAGTCTAAAAGTAAAGATCAGTGTTTTCACTTCTGTGACTCTCTCTATTAATGATCTTATTATGTAGATGTACGAGCATACAGAGGGTCTGAAGTTAATAGTGAACACAACCTGTGCATTGGGAAAATAAAATTTAAATTTAAAAGCCAACAGAAGAGATCAACTACACATAAAATTGATAGTTGTAAACTGAAAGATGAAGCCATAAGTTTAACATAGAGCTAAGTAATTGTTATGCAGCACTCGGTGAAATAGACATAGATATCAATGAAATTTTGGATAGGCATAGATATCAATGAAATGTGGGACTCACAAAGCAAAATACTAATGCCAACAGCAGAATCAAGTGCTGGACTGAAGTAAATGGAAAAACGAGCATGGTCCATTAAACAATGACGGCCCATTCTTGATAAGCTACTGTGCTGCGCCGATATAATGGTTTTGCAAGAAACTCTTCTTGGTGACAGGACAGTAAGTACTCCTGGCTTTCAATGTTTTTACAATAGACGACACCTTGGGCAGGCCATCCTTGTGCGTAACAATATGGTGGAAGCTGAGGTTGATATGTCTGTGTGGAACAATGCAGAATTGCAGGTACATGCGGTTAGGGTGCAGACCCCAGTTCATTTTGTGATTGTTAATGTGTATGCCTGCAATGGGAAGGTGAACACACAACAATGGCAGAATCTCTTCGAGTTCGATGAAGAGAATGTCATTTTCTGCTGAGATTTTAATGCTAGAGGAAACCAGTGGGTTAACATCATAACCAACAAGCAGGGAGAAGACCAAGAGAACGCACTGGTATCGGCCAATTTAGTGTGCTAGAATGATGGAAGGGCAACAAGAATGGCCACTCGAACAGGGGACTCTGATAGTGTCATAGACCTGGCACTGGTGTCTTCCACCTTCGCACCGGTTTGCAGGTGGAGTGCATTGGGGTTCCACGGAAGTGATCACAATCCATGTGTCCTCCTAATTGAGAAAATCAGAAATAAAGGCCAGAAAAGAAAGCTCCACACATTCAACTATGAGAAAACAGACCAGGACATCATTAGCAAAATCAGACATAGGAAACAGAGCGCCTCTCGTAGGAGGCAGGAGCGATGGACGCAGCCACCATGGTGGAACGTAGATGTCGAGGCAGCTTGGCAGAGCAAGAGATAAACGGTCAAGACATGCAGAAAGCTAGAAGGAATGGAAGAACACAACCTGAGCTCTTGAAGCGTCTGAAAGTAGAGGTCGACCAAAAAATGATGCCCTTTAAACTATGCGCTGAGCAGGCTAAGTATGCCAAATGGGATGACTTCTGTAAAAAAGTGTGCTCAGAAAAATCGCTCGCCAAATTCTGGTGCCTTCATCAGTGCATGAATGGCACACCACGACACAGAGGCATACCAGACTTTCAGAGCACAGGCCGGATATGGCACAAATCTGATGAGAGCAAAGGGAAGGCCCTGCTTGCCCACCACATTGAGCAGACGGACCAAAGAAATGAAGCTGTAGAATGAGGATACGGGGATCACTGTCAAAATTGTGTAAGGATGTAGGGCTGGAAGAAGATCTCACAATCACAACCAATACCATTCGCACGACACTTACAAGGTCACACAACACTGCTCCTGGTCCAGATGGTGTTTGGTACGATGACATAGGCAATTTAGCTGACGACGACTTGACAAAACTGGCCAATGAGTTTAATGCCAGTATTCGGAGTGGCCAGATTAAGGAGCAGTGGCTACACAGCTACTTACTACCGCTACCGAAACCAAACAAGGACCATTCTCAGATCAGTGCCTACAGAATCATCACAATACAGAACACTGCGGGCAAGCTGCTGGAGAAAATAGTTGCCCATGTCCTCATCTGTCACCTTGAACAGAAATGTGTATTCCCACCCACACTTGGAGGTTATAGATATAACAAAGAGACATGGCTCAATGCGGCAGTATTTGCCTATGACGTCTTCGAAGGCTTCCACAGACGAGAGGAGACAAGTGCTGCTGCTATAGATCTGGAGGATGCATACAACAGGGTACCATTTGAATATCTCATGCATATGCTCCTCAAACTGGCGGTGCACACCTTCCTCATTAGATGGATCGCCGCGGCACTGTTTCAGAGGAAGGTGATACTCAGATGTGGAAGTTGATCTTCCAAGCCAACATCCATTTGCCCAGGGCTGCCACAAGGCTCACCATTGTCACCAGATCTATTTTACATGTACACAATAACGATCACAGAACAACAGCTGGATGGGAGGGGAAGAACTATGACTTTTGGTGATGATATTCTGGTATATCGACAGGGAAGAGACAGACAGGGAATCACAATGCAAGATGAACTCGATTGCATTTCTTCCTGGTGTGGGGTATCAGGTGCTGTGGTTAATCCTAGTAAAGCATCAGTTTTATGGTTCTCCCTTAACAATCATATCGTTCATACGACCACACCGGTAGTACAAATGGGAGCTGATGAGGTGACCAGGGACAAGTTGATGACATACCTTGGAGTTAAGTGTGATCGCAGCCTGTGTTTTCGGGACCACGTCAACCATGTGAAAACAAAATCCCGCAAAGGATTAGCTGCCTTGAAGGTCATGGCAGCTGCCAACATCGAGCAGAGGCTACTTACTCTTCTGTTCCAGGGATTAGTCCTCGCACCTATTGAATATGCCCTGGCAATTCTTACTGTCAGTACGACTCAAATTGATAGGCTGGAGAAAATACAAAATGAAGCCATGCGCATTATCCTGGGATGTACGAGGGACACTCCCTGTGTAGCAATGAGGTATCTTCTTGACTTTCCAACCATGGAAGACAGAATCAAGATCTGGAGAGCACGAGCATAACTGAAGATTAGTACAGATACAGAGCATCCATTGCACCACGTGCTCAACACAGAGAAAGGTGACAAGCTAAAAAGAGGCAAATCATGGGTGGGCCAAGCAGAAGATGTCATCAAACAGGTCTGTGGGCTTACCAATATCAGCGTTGGTGAGGAGTGGATACCGGTGCCTACGTCATTCAAGGGGACTTTCTCGTGTATTGTCACACTCGACAGGAAAAGTAAGGAATAGAACCCGGTCGTGGTTAATGCTGAGGTCAACGGTCTCATCTGCGATAACACTGATGAGAAAGATGCAGTCATCTATACAGACGGATCTGTAAGACGACACCAAAGAAGTGCATGGGCATTTACAACACGCTCGGCAGGCAGAATAGTCTACGAAGACAATGGTGCATACGCCGTGACCACAAGTAGCATGACAATGGAGGCAATGGCAGTGACCAAGGCATTCAAATGGTTAGAGTCACAAGACTACACCCACGCATGTATACTGAGTGATTCGATGAGCATGATAAAAAAAGTGGAGGTGGGCTCTGTACGCATGAAATGGGTAGAGTCGTTTCAGAAATCCAAAATACGTAAGGTCACCTTTGTCTATGTCCCTGGACATGCGGGAGTACGGGGAAATGAAAAGGCGGACAGGTTGGCTAGCTGCGCTGTTGTTGAGGACGGGCAACCAATGGATCGGGCGGACATCATCAATGCCCTCTGAGATGTGGGAAGAGCACAGAACTTCGACAAACACAGATCCACGTCACTTCTTCGGATGATGGAAATGGGAGTTAAGTTGGGCACAACCAGAAATGAGACACTTAGTGGCCGTGTAAGAAGACTTATCAACCAACATAGAACTGGAGTCGTCAGTCGCTGGACACTGAGGGAATTGCTGAGGAGGGGATCTGAGCACCTATGGACATGTTTGAAGTGCAATGATGATGACCCGCAAATAACTCATTAACTCAATAACGAGCATGGATTTTGAGACACTACATGGAAATACAACATAGAAAGAAGAGAAGCGAAGAGAGCCATGACTAATGTAAAGACAGATCTTGGAAAGGTCCTTGCAAAAGCAACATACAAAAATTTGGACAACATAGTAAAAAGTTCAGCAATAAGAGATACAAGAGCTTATATAGACAATTTGTTAGAGAAAGCAGACAACTGCAATTACAGGAGACAGTAGAACTCTCTATACTGTACAAAAGATGCTGATAAATACCTGTACATCCAGTGGAGCACCAATTCTAGACAAATCTGGTTCAATGCTAACAACAAGCGCAGACACAAAAGCACGCTGGGCTGAACACTTCAAAGAAATTCTTAACCATCCACTACCCGATAATTTAATAGATTTTGAAGCTGAAACACCAGCAGCAGAATTAGATATAAATTTAGATAACTTCACCTTGAGTGAAATTGAGACCTGCTTAAAGCATATGGACAACAACAACAAGGCTTCTGGTGAGGATAAGTTAACAGCTGAGATCCTCAAAGCAATTGATAGCCATAATTTAATACACCTCCAGAAAATGTTCAACATCATTTGGAAAGCAGAGAAGGTGCCTCATAAGTGGAAAAAAGGAATCATTGTTAAGATTTAAAAAAAAGGGCAATCTCAGAGATTGTAATAACTCTTTTGTAATAATAGAGAGGTGTGACACTTTTATCAGTTGCCTCAAAGTTATTCTGCAAAATCATCATGAATAGAATAAAGGATTCAATAGATACAGTAAACTCCCGTGTGTTACCGGGGCCTCATTATGTGGGAAGTAAAGAATAGTGACACTGTGACCTTCCAGGCATGTCGTAAGAGACGACTAAGGGGGTTGATCGATGGCTTAACAAGCTGTCATTGTAAAAAATATCGTTATGGAAACGGAACCATAGATTTTAGAAGCAGTGATCTCTGCAATATGTGCCATTTTGGCATGCAAGGTTTTTGCTTTTGAGATTGTAGTTCTGCCCTATGTGCCGTCTTCGGCGCAAAAGGACAATAGATAGATAGATAGATAGATACAGTAATGCGTGCAGAACAGGCTGGGTTTAGAAAAGGGAGAATCTGCCTTGACCACATTTTTACTCTACTTTTTAGAAATTCTTTGTGGAAAATTCTGAAGCAATATGGCTTACCATCAAAATTCATAAATATTATTAAAGACATGTATGATGGCTACACATGTGCAGTTCGAACGGAGGATGGACTGAGCGAATGTTTCCCAATAGAAACTGAGGTGAAACAAAGATGTATTTTATTGCCCTTGTTATTTGGAGTAGTTATGGACTTCATAATGAAAAAATGCTGCACTGGTAATAAAGGCATCGATTGGATACTAGGAGACCATTTGGAGAACTCGACTTTGCAGATGACATAGTCCTCATCAGCAGTCAGATAAAAATGATGCAGGAAAACACAAATGCCATCAATATCATCAATAGGCAGCAAAATTGGGCTTGAGATCAATCATGAAAAGACTAAGGTCATGAAAAGTTTAATTCCAAAAGATGAAAGAATATACAAGGAAAACAAACTAGTGGAAGAGATCGATCTTATCTATCCTGGAAATCACACTGATCGGGAAGGGGATACAAGTAAAGAAATTAGAATCAGAATAGCTAAAGCAGCAATGCCTTTCAGAAGCCTTGAAAAGTTGTGGAATTCAAATCTCATCAGCACAAACACAAAACTTAGACTATTCAAATCAAATGTACTATCAACCCTTACATATGTGTGTGAAAGCTGGAAAATAACAAGAGACATAGAAACAAAGTTGAACGCATTTGAAAATAGACGTCTAAGGAAAATACTTAGTTATTTGATTATTTGGTTATGGAAGGCCCCAGTATCACTGCATACGAATTAAAATCCATAATTCCTCAACCGCCCGTGCCAGCGTAATCATCCAAATTTAATATCTCATCTCCCAAACAAAGAAAGGTAACTGTAGACCCCATCGTAGCAGTCTCAGCACACGCCAAAAGACATAAGGCGAAACCACGCAGAAAGTGAACACAGTCAACTGTTCCCTGTCACACGATATCATCATTCATCGTAAACAATTGGAATATCGAAACATGATCAAAACAGATGAGACACAACTCACGATGTGCACAGAGCACTTAATTCAGTAGCTCCTGCAACAAGCCGGACTTGGAATATGAGGAAACTGCAACAAGGAACACTTTTCATGCATAGCCTTCAATGGTTCCCGCCGTCTATCCACAATATACCGGAAATTCACGTCCTCTTAAAAAAATTATCGTCGTATTTTTTTTAAAAAATGTATAGCGCTTGATGATGTTAGGCCATTGCTGTTGACTCCAATTCTGAACATTTAGACACACAGCCAGTCGTCAGACCATCCCCGTCGCACATCAAACAACAGACCGCAAGATTATCGTACGGCCGGCCTAGGGATGTATGACGAGCCATTACGATAATATAGCACACAAAAATGTCGTACACACAATTTCGCTCGCCCTAGATTCCTAACTACTCTAGTGAAAGCAGCCCATGACGAACAAAACATGGTGCAAATCGCCTAAAGAGACAAAACCATGGCTGACGAAGTACTTTACATTAATAAGTAACATGGAAACAACCTGCGTCAAGGAATTCCAACAACTATACTTGGTATAGTGTGGAACGAATTCGAAACCAATGTGGAATTTAGATTAATCACCAATCAACCACTAATATCTTCAGTAATCAAGAAAAGATGATGGCCATATGTTGTACAAGTGATGAGAAGAGATAATAACCGAATAACAAAGCAAGCTATCATGTGGGAAACAACAGGTAAGAGGAATAGAAGCCGACCCAGAAAGACACTGAGAAGAAAGAACATTGATGAGAGAGGCAAGAGCAGCAAGAATTGGCTCCTTTGATGAGACAGAGTTGCTTGCACAGAACAGAGACAAATGGCGAGATCTGATAAAAGATCTTTACAAGGATTGAAAACTGCTAGAATAAAAATTTAGATCAGAGAAAGAGTAGCTGGGTCTACGCCCTATGGGTCGGCCACGGCTTGAATGGTCAATAGATAGATAACTTGTTTGTACCTTTAAACTACAGCAAAATTACACTTCACTTATTTCTGGCTTTATTTTATTTCTCATTCTTCACAGGATGATTCTTAGTAATTATTTTAGTCATGTGACTCATAAGACTTGTTGCATGATGATCCTTTCACTCCATGGCACTAGGTTCTTTAGGATAGAGCTATGAATATAGATTTTAGTATACCATTTAGTATATATCCACTGTTACTGTTGTAAGTGTTAGGCAACAACAGCTTTGTATTTATTTCTATTCAAATTATTCTCTCATAGTTATCATCTCCTTTTTGATTACATTATTTGGTCCAGGCAATTTCCTATTTTCATGTTCCACTTCTTCTATGAGTATATGTGGTCCTTCTCCATTAACTTGTATGTTTATTTCTATATAGGAACTTTCTGATGATAAATAATCAGAAGTAAACATTCACTGATGTGTAAACAAACTAACAATGAAAAATAAAAAATATATTTGTTATTTGGAGGAAACTGAGGCAACTGACAATTTACATAGAAAGGGTGGTTATTGAAAACTGTGAAATAAATATGCAAACAACATCTGGAAACATACAAAACAACCGGAAGTAGGAACTAGGAATGTAACCCATATCATCATCATCATCATCAGGTACCGGGCCTACTAGCGTAGGTGATCATGTCTCTCCACAACTTTCGATCTTGGCAGCTATTTATCATTTCTGTTGTTGACCTTCTGCCATGCCATTCTCTTAAGCCGTCTGGTATTTTTTCTCTTTGCTTTCCTCTATCTCTTCGTCCCTCAATTTTTCCAGTTGTTACAATATATTCCAGTTGTTCTCTTTTCATTACATGGCCAAAAAATTATGATTGTTTCTTCCTAATATTGGAAATTAGCTCTCTTTTTGCTTTGACTTCTCTCAAAACACTTGCATTACTCTTCTTAGCTGTCCTTGGTACTCTCAACATTCTTCTGTAAAACCACATTTCTACAGACTCCAGTGATTTTCTTGTCTGTTGTCCTATTGTCCATGATTCGCATCCATATGTTAAGACTGGCTCTACATAACATTTAAGAACTCTTTTTCTTGTTTCTATTGTCAAAAATGGATTGCATAGTAACCCATATATGAACAGTTAATGTGGACGTGAGTAGAGGTGCATTGTATCACATTGCATCCAACAAAATCAACAAATAAAAATATGCGTTCAATAGCACTCATCAAAATGATAAAAGGGAATACAATGTGCTGTATCCTTCTTCAAAGCAACACAGACGTCCTAATATAGACAGAACAATCTCATCTGATGTAGACTTTGGTATATATAACGATCATAAAGGAAGAAGTAAAGCTATACAAGAGTAAAGCAACAGAGAACTTATTAATGTCCCCACTAAGTTCAGTTATATATATAATTGCGTAGACCAGTATAATAGCCCATCTTCCGTTAATTCCAATAATCCAAATCATTTTGGCAGATTATCTTCATTTAATCACATTAACGGGGATAAAGGTCAATCTGCGCTAGGTTACAGTAACACTGAATAATAGAACAAAGGAGTATGTGTTAGTACTCGGAAAAATTGACAGACAAACAACAATAGAAAAAAACGAAGAACAATATATGGTCCGAAGCGGCACCGCGCCTTGCCACGAGAAGCCGAACGCTTGGCACACTGCCACGCAGCCAACTAAAAAATTGGCTATTGTAGCAGTGTCTTACACGAAGGTGTAAAGTAACACTGACCAGCCTAGCTCTAGACCCATATATGATTATCCAGACAACAAGCAATCACCAGTTCATGTACCAGGCATACCTTATTCAGAAAGCAACCCCAAGAATAGTCATTTTAAGAATACAAGATATTATCTTGAAAAACAGAAGGGCCTTTGCACAGCGAAAGATCATTTGAATTATGACACAAATAAAGAGAGACAAAAAATTAACAATGGAAACACAAACCATAACTGTGTAAACTTCAGTAACATGTACAGTGGTAACCCACTGTCTTCGAGACAGATTTTTCAAAACACAATAAATTGACAAAATCACAATCGTAATCTCTTTGAACCAGTACAAAAATTGACAAAATCACAATCATGATCTCTTTGAACCAGTACACACAAAGAATATAAGTTATAGCACTGAGTGAGTATTTCTATTCGCATAGTCACAACAATAATACTAATGAGAATATAACAAGTAGTATTGTTGTAGGAGTAAAAACAAAACATGACGACAACAACGACTAAAACTCAGATACAGGTCTCAGTTCGATGCACTCAGAGGAAGCTCAACACCTGGAGACACTTGTATAGCAAGTATATGTATCTCTGTAATCTCTCTCCGGCTTAATGCCGGAGCCACTGAGTTTAGTGAGCTGCGTGTTTCATCTGGATTGTGTTTCGATGTTTAAATTGCTTACGATGAATGATGATATCGTATGAAGAAGGACAATTCAACTGCCTTCACTTTTGGTGCCGCTTGACCTTATGTCTTTTGGCGTGTGCTGCAGCTGCTATGATGGGGATTGCAATTGCCTTTCTTTATATGGTTCCTTCAATGAGATGAGTTTTAGTTCAGATGATTCCACTAGCACAGACGGTTGAGCAGTTATGGATTTTAATTCGTTTTGAAGTGATACCGGGGCCTTCAAATAACCATAAGCATAACCCGTTTCCTTCAGTTCAGTGACTTGTCACTTTAGGCAGACATGCTAAAAAAACTGCAAACTCATTAACCAAAAAAAAATTCAACTTTGTTGGCAGGTCACACAAATTCCATATATCTATATGTACAAAAAAGAAAAAAATGGTTGAACAATGGTCAAGAAATTTATTTATAGAAACAATTATTATTCTAAATTTTTTTTAAAGCTTGGATCAATAATAAACACAAATATAGATACAGTTACACAGATACTGCAAACTGAAAGAAGAAACACAGCCTTCATGATAGTTTAACACTGGAAAATTGAAATAAGAAAACACTAACATCTAACAATTTCAGTCTTCAAACACTACGCATGAGATGTTGGGTCCCTAATCTCTAATCTAAATCTAAGACTCTAATCTAAGTGAAACTTTTCAATATCCTGAAGAGAGTCTATGGTTGCTATTTTTGTCATTCTGTTTGTGTATTTTCAGTGTCTCTTGAAGTTGACGACATCTTTTTCTTGGTGTTTCCCATTTGAGAGCTTGTTTTGTGGTTCTCTGGTTGTTTCTTATCATCACATGGCTGACATATACCCATCTTCTCTTTCTGACTATTGATGATATTGTTGGCTGCATAACCATATCTTTGGTTTCTGCATTAGTTTTCAGTTCACTCCATTGGATAAAAAGTATTTTCTTTAGTAGTTTGTTTATAGATGCATCTAGTTTATTCTTTCTTTTGTTCATTATTTTCAACTAACACAAGAATAGGTAAGTGTGCATAATACATTATAGTTGAGTTACTATTGCCAACTAAATCTTTTTACAAACATACTATATGGAGAAACTGAAAACTGCTACTAATAAACACTTCCTAAACCAACACCCTCTATGGAAACATCAAACAATCACATTCACCAAATTCGTCAACTACAATTTCCCTCTAAATGTGACAATAAGCAATCACAACCATAAGCCCCTCAACTACCAGTATTCTTTATAGAGACATTGACTAATCATAGCCACCAAACCCCTCAAATACCAATACGCTATTTAGAGATATCAAACAATTGTTATTGTTATTGGTTATGGAAGGCCTCGGTATCACAGCAAACGAATTAAAATCCATAATTGCTCAACCGCCCGTGCCAGTGGAATCATCCGAATTACAAACTCATCTCCCAAACAAAGAAAGGTAACTGTAGTCCCCATCGTAGCAGTCTCAGCACACGCCAAAAGACATAAGGCGAAACGCGCAGAAAGTGAACACAAGCCAACTGTTCCCTGTCATACGATATCATCATTCATCGTAAACAAGCGGGATATCGAAGCAGGATCAAAACGGATGAGACACACAGCTCACGGTGTGCACAGAGCACTTAACTCAGTAGCTCCTGCAACAAGCCGGACTTGGAATATGAGGAAACTGCAAGAAGGAACACTTTTCAGACATAGCATTCAATGGTTCCTGCCGCCTATCCACCATATACCATGGGAGTTCACGTCCTCCCGAAAATGATGATCGTCATAGCACT
Organism: Megaustenia siamemsis; assembly: GCA_032433765.1. Classification (NCBI taxonomy): domain Eukaryota; kingdom Metazoa; phylum Mollusca; class Gastropoda; order Stylommatophora; family Ariophantidae; genus Megaustenia; species Megaustenia siamemsis. The sequence goes on along the minus strand of JAVIAB010000041.1, from coordinate 35,623,478 downwards.
TGATGATGTTAGGCCATCATTGATGACTCCAATTCCAAACATATAGACACACAGTGGTGGTAAGTTATCATTTCCAATCCAACAGAAGCCACATGACCTGTAGTTAGTAAAACCACAGAGAGAATATGATTTTGTGACCTTCACTGATTCACTCTTAGATGTGAATGTGTAGTTTACACAAGAGGAGAAGTTTTCAACTACAGTGATCCCATTTAAGGCAATTCTGGGATAGCAAGGCAAGTCTCCTTTATGGCAGCAGAACTTGATGTTCTCCGCTCCCTTCTTGTAGCTGCCGCCACACGATTCAGATGTCTCATTAACTTGGACATCATTCAAGAACAATGCCAGATTAACATTCCATAGATATGGCTCTGCTGATGAAATGCTTGGTGCAACAGTTGTATCAATCAGACTGGAGGCTCCTGGTCTGTGGTCATTAATATCACAGACGGCACATGATGTTGTTATATTCAGTATTTCTTTCTGGGGTGTAAATATGTGGCACACACATGGAGAGTGGTTTGTGGTCACAGTAATCCCATTAAAGGCAATTCTAGGGTAGCATGGCATAGCTGTTTCAGAACAGCACAATCCTATGATGTTTTCTGTGTTCACTATAAAGCTACTGCTGCTACACAATCCTGACCAATTATAGGTGTGGACATTATTCACTTGCAATGACAAAACTGCTTTGTTTACATCATAAACCTCTGGAAGCGAATCATTTATGGGACTAATAGTACAATTTATTCTTCCATCGGGAATATCTTCATTGAGTCCCCAAAAAATGGTCTTTGGTTAAAAAGCACATATGCTTTTGAGTTAAACACACAATGAGCCCACTTCATAGATTCAAAATGATCCTTGCCAATGCCATCCGTTTGTACAAGTTAGGTCCTTAAACAATAACAATGACCAAACCCTTACAAAGCCAATGTCCTCTATGAAATTACTGAAGAGTCATATCCACCGCACTTCTCTATTATGAAAACATTGAATGTAAACCAAAAATGGTCACATCCATCAAGTTTCATCTTTTTCAACACTTTATGTGGAAAAATCCAAAATCACAATCATCAACATTTTTTTCTGAGACATGAAATGTCTCCACTACAGACACTTCATAGAAAGACATAAAAGAAATCACCAATACTTCATATGCAGGCATGAAAAACAACCATCATTAATACATTTTATGTAGAGACATCAAACACCACCATCACCAACACTTTTTTGTGGAGACATCCAAAATTAACTATCATCAACACTTTATATTAAAGAAAATTCTCAAGACCTACAAAAAAATATATCAAAGTTGAAGGAGTACATCTGGAGACAGTTCAGAGCTACAACTACCTGGGACATACTATAACTAGTGATGGAAAATGTATAACTGAAATAAACAAAAGAATAGGTATGGCAAAAAAAGTAATTTTAATGCCATGAAAAATATACTAACATCAAAACAAATAACACCAGGACTAAAACTAAGAATAGCAAAATGTTACATCTTCTCAATATTCCAGTATGGTGCAGAAACATGGACATTAGACAAGAAAACAGAACAGAAAATTGAAGCCTTTGAAATGTGGATTTATAGAAGAATAGGTAGAATTGGAAAGAAAGAAAAGAAAACAAACGATGAAGTTTTAAAACAACTAAAAATTAAAAGAGAACTACTAAACACAATTTAGCTCAGTGGTTAGTGAACTGGACTACAAAGGACAAGGGGTAGGGTTCGATCCCAACCGATGGCTTCCGGGTTCAGCCAGCCTTAAATGGGTACTGGATTTTTTTCTGGGAAAGTAAAGCAGCACGGGCGTAATACCAACCACATTACCCCAAAAATCATGTGCTGAAGGTCTGTAAAATATAGGGTCACTAACACCATATTTCCCTATACTCCACTTGGCGTGACGGGGGTACTTTACTTTACTTTTTTACTAAACACAATTAGAACAAGACAAATTACATTTTTGGGGCATGTTAAAAGACACAACTAATAAAAGTAATATTGGAAAAGAAAATACAAGGTAAAGGAGGCAGAGGCAGACCAAGACTAACATGGATGAGTAACACCAAAAGATTGTTGACTTTTGTCAACCTATGACAATCTGCACCATCAAAGCAAGATACAGAGGGGAATGGCGCGCCATGGTAGCCAACCATCAATGCAGAGTCAGCACTCAATGATGATGATGAGAAACACTTTATATGAAGAAAATATTAGACATCATCATCAACACTTTAACTCTGGAGTAATGATATGGCTGTTGCTAAAGATATCTTGAAATGATGAGTGAGCAACAGACCTATTTCAAATAAAAAACACTTTTTCTCCAGCTCATTTATATTTCTGCATTTGGACCAACCTATTAAAATATTTGAGGGTGATTTTCCTTCCTAAAACTTCCATACAATTTAAGTTCTATTGCATGGATCAGGAACATTTCTTGAAACAAAGCTAGTGCATTTAAAAAAAAATTATTTCTATAAAAATAATAGAAGATAAGCAGAAGATAAGCGTAAGACATCTATAAAGCTCATAAAAACCCTATAAAATATTTCTTGGCCAAAGAATGATGTGTATATATGTAATTATATGTTATATATAAAAAAACATGGGGGCCTTGATAGCTCAGTGAACTGGACTACTAAGAACAAGAGGTCAGGTTCGATCCTGATAGATGGCAACCTGGTTCACCCAGCCATAAATGTAGCAGTGATTATAAGGTGTATGACAACGGGGTGTTGGTAGGGTAGAAGTCAGGAGGAAAGTGATAAGAAGTAACTAAAATAGAAACATCGAGTCCATGGGAAAGGTGATAAGAAGTAAAGAATATAGAAACATCGAGTCTCACAGGGAAAGTAAGACGCAATTATGAGTGGGGCAGAAATTTAAAATGGTGTATGATTGGTTGGAAAGGAGGAAGTTAGGAAAAACGATAAGTTAGAAGGTCAGTCTAGAGGGGACCTGTACTCAATGCGGACAGTTGTGTTTGGGCGAACCGGTACCGTGAGTGGTAACCAGGTTGGTTACATGAAACAGTTATTGAGTTATTTGCGGGTCATCATCATTGCACTCCTAACATGTCCATAGGTGCTCAGATCCCCTCCTCATCAATTCCCAGTGTCCAGCGACTGACGACTCCAGTTCTATGTTGGTTGATAAGTCTTCTTACACAGCCACCAAGTTTCTAATTTCTGGCTGTGCCCATCTTAACTCCCATTTCCATCATCCGAAGAAGTGACGTTGATCTGTGTTTGTCGAAGTCCTGTGCTCTTCCCAATCTCGGAGGGCATTGATGATGTCCGCCCGATCTATTGGTTGCCCGTCCTCAACAACAGCGCAGCTAGCCAACCTGTCCACTCTCTCATTTCCCCGTACTCCCGCATGTCCAGGGACATAGACAAAAGTGACCTTACGTATTTTGGATTTCTGCAACGACTCTACCCATTGCATGCGTACAAAGCCCGTCTCCACTTTTTTTATCATGCTCATCGAATCACTCAGTATACATGCGTGAGTGTAGTCTTGTGACTCTAACCATTTTAATGCCTTGGTCATTGCCATCACCTCCATTGTCATGCTACTTGTGGTCATGGCGTATGCACCACTGTCTTCCTTGGCTATTCTGCCTGCCGAGCGTGCTGTAAATGCCCATGCACTTCTTTCGTGTCGTCTTACAGATCCGTCTGTATAGATGACTGCATCTTTCTCATCGGTGTTATCGCAGATGAGACCGTTGACCTCAGCATTAACCATTACCGGGTTCTGTTCCCTACTTTTCCTGTCGAGTGTGACAATACATGAGAAAGTCCCCTTGAATGACGTAGGCACCGGTATCCACTCCTCACCAATGCTGATATTGGTAAGCCCACAGACCTGTTTGATGACATCTTCTGCTCGGCCCACCCATGATTTGCCTCTTTTTAGCCTGGTACCTTTCTCTGTGTTGAGCACGTGGTGCAATGGATGCTCTGTATCTGTACTAATCTTCAGGTATGCTCGTGCTCTCCAGATCTTGATTCTGTCATCCATGGTTGGAAAGTCAAGAAGATACCTCATTGCTACACAGGGAGTGTTCCTCGTACATCCCAGGATAATGCGCATGGCTTCATTTTGTATTTTCTCCAGCCTATCAATTTGAGTCGTACTGACAGTAAGAATGGCCAGGGCATACTCGATTGGTGCGAGGACTAATCCCTGGAACAGAAGAGTAAATAGCCTCTGCTCGATGTTGGCAGTTGCTGACCTTCAAGGCGGCTAATCCTTTGCGGGATTTTGTTATCACATGGTCGACGTGGTCCCGAAAACACAGGCTGCGATCAAACTTAACTCTGAGGTATGTCATCAACTTGTCCCTGGTCACCTCATCAGCTCCCATTCGTACTACCGGTGTGGTCGTATTAACGATATGATTGTTAAGGGAGAACCATGAAACTGATGCTTTATTAGGATTAACCAGGCACGTGAAGCCCCACACCAGGAAGAAATGCGATTGAGTTCGTTATGCATTGTGGAGGCGATTCCCCATCTGTCTCTTCCCTGTCGATATACCAGAATATCATCAGCAAAAGTCATAGTTCTTCCCCTCCCATACAGCTGTTGGGCCGTGATCGTTATTGTGTACACGTTAAATAGAACTGGTGACAATGGTGAGCCTTGTGGCAGCCCAGGACAAATGGATGTTGGCTCGGAAGACCAACTTCCACATCTGAGTATCACCTTCCTCTGAAACAGTGCTGCGGCACTGATCTGAGAATGGTCCTTGTTTGGCTTTGGTAGCAGTAGTATTATTACACGAAACAGTATTGTAGTGTTATTCAGTTTGTGTTTGACAGTTGAGCGAAATGGACCTTGCACATTGATCAATGTTAAGTAAACTTGTGTTACCATTATAGACACAAACAGTTGTCGTCGTGAAACTCATAAGTAAAGGATAACTTAGGTGATAGGGAGCGATTTAGCTCCAGCCTATTAATGCTCAGCAAAGTTGTGTGCCATTATGGACACAAACAGATGTAGTTGTGAGCTCATCAGTGAAGGACAAGTTATGTGATAGTGAGCGAGTGTACTCTCGCATAGTAATGATCAGTGAACTTGTGTCACCAATATAGACACAAACAGATGTAATTGTGAAACTCTTCAGCCAAGACCAGTTGCTGATAGCGAGCGGGAGATCTGGTGTAGTGTTTTTGAGAGAGTCAGACTGAGTGAAGTTGGCTCCAAAAGAAGGTCACCGAGCAGAATAGTGGCCTGAAGGGACTACTGAAACCCTGCACCGTTTCATGATGAAGTCGTCCAGTGAGTTGATGTAACTACAAGCCGGTGCTGGAGGTGTATGAATTATGGAGGGGCAGGGGTACCAATGCAGCCCTTAGTGAAAAGCCAAAAGACATTGGCTTAGGATGTGTGGTTGGGCATAGCCGACCACGTGAAGGGGTCACATTGACATTAGTGCAGTAAAATGAGGCGAGTGTGTGTAGCACGCCTCATAGTTAACAGTAATGTGAGAAGTGTAGCAGAAAATCATACTGATGATGGATGTGTACAGTGTTATGCAAAGGGAATGTTAAATATATAAACATTGATTGTGTGCTTTTAAATGGTATTCCATTGATTATCAATACAGTATGTATTTGTCTGTGCCTAGCGAAGAACGAAAGTTGGGTGGGCCACCAAGCACGGGTCCGTCCAAGCCGTAACGATCTTATTAACAAGACAGCGCAAAGTACAGTATTACACGATCACGATGGACAGATGTGTGTTCGGGCCATCAGGGAGTCCCAGCAGTAGTCAAGCCTAACGCTGAACTGACGTGTGGCAGCACATGAAGGTGTCAACACAAAAGGTGGTACAAGGGCAGTGTAAAGGCCAATCAGCATCAAGATCTGTCACCATCAATTCATTGATTTAGGGCAAGACGATATGGAGAAGAATAAGAGAAGGGGAACGAACGGCTACATAAATGGGTACAGGAGTTTTTCTTGAAAAGTTAAGTGGCACAGGAATAACCATCATCATGTGTCATACTAGTTGGTATAGGCAATCATGCCCTTCCACAATCTTCTATCAACAGTCTATCTATTGACCTTTCGAGCCATAGCCAGCCCATAGGGCGCAGACCAAGATGCTTTCTCTCTTATCTGAATTTTAGTTCTAGCAGTTTTCAATTCTTTTAAAGATATTTTATCAAATCTTGCCATTTGTGTCTGTTCTGTGCAAGCAGCTCTATCTCATTGAGGGAGCCGATTCCTGCTGTTCTTGCCTATCTCATCAGTATTCTTCTCAGTGTCTCTCTGGGTTTTCCTCTTTTCCTCGTACATGTTGTTTCCCATATGAGGGCTTGCTTTGCTATTTGGTTATTATCTCTTCTCATCACATGACCAACATATGACCGTCTTTTCTTTATTACTGAAGATATTAGTGGTTGATTGGCGATTTCTCTAATTTCCTCGTTTGTTTTGAATTCGTTCCACGCTATACCAAGTATTTTCCTCAGACATTTATTTTCGAACGCGTTCAACTTTGTTTCTATATCTCTTGTTGTTTTCCAGCTTTCACACGCATATGTAAGGGTTGATAGTACATTTGATTTGAATAGTCTAAGTTTTGTGTTTGTGCTGATGAGTTTTGATTTCCACAACTCTAAAAACAGTGCATCGTATTAATTCTGTTGTTGACTATTTTCCATGCCATGACACCAAGCTATCTTCTCTCATTGTCATCTGCAATCTCTCTTTCCCTGTATTTTGCCAAATGTAACCAAAAACTCCTACTTTCTTCTTTTAATTATGTGCCCGAAAAATGTTGATTGTTATTTTCTGATGTTTTTTAGGAGTGTCCTTTTTATGTTGGCCTCCATAAGAATATCCTTATTAATCTTTTTAGCAGTCCATGGAACTTTCAACACTCATCTGAGAAATCTCATTTCTGTGGCCTCTAATTGTCTTTTCTTTTGTTTATCTATTGGTTATTGGTTATTGGTTATGGAAGGCCTCGGTCTCACAGCAAACGAATTAAAATCCATAATTGCTCAACCGCCCGTGCCAGTGGAATCATCCGAATTACTAACTCATCTCCCAAACAAAGAAAGGTAACTGTAGTCCCCATCGCAGCAGTCTCAGCACACGCCAAAAGACATAAGGCGAAACCGCGCAGAAAGTGAACACAGCCAACTGTTCCCCGTCATACGATATCATCATTCATCGCAAACAAGCGGGATATCGAAGCAGGATCAAAACGGATGAGACACACAGCTCACGGTGTGCACAGAGCACTTAACTCAGTAGCTCCTGCAACAAGCCGGATTCACTCTACTTTGTGCAGCTAGCTGGGTCAATGAACCTATGACATGCCCTCTTCTGATAGTAGGTAAACCTTTGACCCATCCACTCTTCTGGGAATAAGCATTTATGACCTGCCAATTCTTCTGAGAGTAGGACATATATGACCTGTCTATTCTACTGAGCAAATGAATCTATGACCTTTCTATTCTTCCGAGTAGCTGAATCTATGACCTTTCTATTCTTCTGAGTAGCTGAATCTATGACCTTTCTATTCTTCCGAGTAGCTGAATCTATGACCTTTCTATTCTTCTGAGTAGCTGAATCTATGACCTTTCCATTCTTCTGAGTAGCTGAATTTATGACCTTTCCATTCTTCTGAGTAGCTGAATCTATGACCTGTCCATTCTTCCGAGTAGCTGAATCTATGACCTGTCCATTCTTCTGAGTAGCTGAATCTATGACCTGTCCATTCTTCCGAGTAGCTGAATCTATGACCTTTCCATTCTTCTGAGTAGCCGAATCTATGACCTGTCCATTCTTCAGAGCATGTGAATTTATGAGTGGCCACTCTTCTGAAAATGGGTGAGTCTATGGCTTGTTCTTTAAAGAGTCACATCATAAAGGATGACAGATATATGTGGTTTCTAAGTCTAACCTTATACAAAGCAGAAATGAAATATGCGCCTTGGCCATTGAACAAAAACATGAACCAAATGATGTAAAAGTGTTTGGATCTCAGGACTTCTAGAGGTTTCAGGGTGTAGTCATCTTCAGGGGCACTCTTAGTTACTTCCTTATTTATAGATCCAGAAGATGCATGTACGGCTCTTTCAATATCTGTTCCATCCACGTTGGTTTCTTTTTCTGCATCTGTTTCAATAGTATGGGCGCCATTTTGAGACTAACATGGCTACTCAACGGTACCGGTCCACCAACAAAACCGTCCGCCTCGAGTAATTGTCGCATCTAGACTGTCTTTTTTTTTCGCATCTAGACTGTCTTTTGTTTATCTACTGTCCATGATTCAATTCCATAGGTCAGAATTAGCTCTATATAGTTCTGATTAACTCTCTTTCTCATTTCTATTGATATAGGAGGGTAAGGTTATCCCCTACCAAAGGAGGAGTAAAACATTTCCTTTACTCTGCTGGTCTATGAGATACCCTTGGGCAAGGTGGAGTACATGTTTAGCTCCCCTATTAGGGTTATGTGAAGCCATTGGAGTAGGTGGTGGATGGTGTTGAGGGAGCAGTTGACAAGTAGTGCTGGTTATGGTTCCCACTCCATGGTGTCAGGCAGAGGTTCTTAGCTGCAGAAGCAATGGCTGTGATCTCCGACTATTTCAGTCTCTGGGTTAAGGCATAAAAATGCGAAGCTGCAGTAAAGCTGAATATAAGGAAAAATAAAAAAATAAAAAATGGTATATAAGAAGCTTTACGTGACAAGTGGACGACACAGACTAAACAACGTTTCGGCTCAATAGGCCTTCATCAGGAACAAACAAAAAAAACACACACACAAAACTGATAACGAAACAACCAAAACAAAAACAATCGAAATGTGTTAAAGAAAACAACAAAAATAAATAAAACTATCCTGTAAAATCCAAAATAAAATCGTAACCAAGTGCGGCTGTCGTGAACATCGAAAATCGTGCCAAAAAGTGCGTAAATGTAAACAGAACCAGAGGAGTTAACACAGGGGTCAGTGTGCAAACACAAAGGAGAAAGAATCGAATAGTAGACTGACAGGTGTAAAAAGACGCTAAGAGTGAGATGTCTGAGAGTGGGGTACAATAAAAATAAATGAGGGGTAAGAAGCACAGACAAAAATTATAGAGGAGAAAACCGAAGTGTCTCATAAGGGACTAGAGGAGAAGAACTATAAAAAGCATGGCATTGTAAGTAGACCAAAGAACCCAAATATGTGTAGTAGAGAAGGCTATGCAAAAGGGAAGGAGCAACCAAAAAGAAACTATGCGTATGAGTGTGATACATTCATACCTCTCGGGGTCAGCGAACCATACTGGAATATAAGGCGATTTTCCAAAGTATAGCGGCTGTGGTCGCCAGAGTGACAAAGGACAATACCAGTGACACGGATGTCGTCTTTGCCCTTGTGATCAGGGGAGTTGAAGTGGGAAGATACCGGAGTACCAGTATTTTGTTGGACATCACGTAGATGCTCACAAAATCTTTCCGCTAATCTTCTCCCAGAGACAAAGACGACATCCGTGTCACTGGTAACTTGTTGATCAGACCAGCCCTAGAGCAAAAGACATCAATCTCGTGCGAACTAACTACAAACCTTGATACATTGTTACATGAGGCAGAACCATTCAGATTTACCGTGAAACTGTCCGTATATGTTAAGTCATTCACATAAATCCTAAACCAGGAGTGCAGCAAAGATTGATTGAGAGTTGCCTCAACTGATGTAGAAACTGTGTCCGGATTACATGTGGTGTCGTTGTTACCAAACAGGAAAGTAGGTTCAGATTTTTGGGCATATTTGTAAACAAAATCCATGTACTGACACTGGGGTCCGAAATATTCGTGCTGACAACTGCCATTGTTTGTCCCTGTAGATTTGTCACAAACTGAGTCATTATAGCAGTGACATTGTAACGTACAATTTGCCCCAAACCAACCGTCTGCACAAGTAAGGTCATTAGCTTCCAAGGTCGCGAGCGGAGCCAGCGAATAAAGACTTGATCTACAGCAATGGTTGACGAACTGTGTACAAACATTTATTATCAACCCGACATTTACATTTATCCGCCAACTCGCTGTGATAACAGATAGCATAAAATTCTCTAATAGAATGAGATAAATCGTTGGAGACAAGGAAAGTCAACATTGTTTACATGGCTTGGACGCAGGTAGCGTCCATCTTGGTGCGTCATCTTCATCTGATGTTATTATTGTTCTCAAGTATTTTACACATTGCACTTGTTTCAGATTTGTCCTGTTTATTTTTATGCTGCATGATGGTGATGATTATTTCTTCAATATGACCATTACTTCTGTTTTCTTACAATTCAGACTGAGACCTTTCTTTTTGCTATCTTTTACAATTATCTCTATCATTTCTTGTAGTTCATTCTCTGTCTCTGCTATTAAGACTGTGTCATCCGCATATCACAAATTATCTATATTGTGACCGTTGACTTTAATTCCTTTTTTGTCTACTATTGATCTCATAATATGTTCGCTGTAAAGTGAAAATAAATCCAGCATCAGAATACAGCCTTGTCTGACTCTTGTTTTACATATTGGAATTGTCCTGTTTGGTTGCTAATTCGTATAGCTGCTGTTTGTTGCCAGTACATGTTTTTTATGATTCGCAGATCCTTGTCATCAATGTTTAATTTCTCCAGCATATTGATTATTTCCACATACTTTACTTTGTCAAATGCTTTTGTGTAATCTATAAAGCACATACATAGATATTTCTTTATCTCTATAGCTCTTTCTATAAATGTTCTTAAGATGTATATTGCATTATTAGTGCCCTTTCCTTCCACAAATCCACATTGTTCCTCACTTATTTCTGGTTTTATTTTGTTCCTTACACGTCTCATGATTATTCTTAGTAATATTTTAGTCATATGGCTCATGAGACTAATAGTGCAATGGTCTTCACAGTCAGTGGCTCCTGTCTTCTTCTGTATGGCTACAAAGATAGATTTTAGTAGATCTTCGGGTATGTGTCCAGTGTTATATATGTCATTGAGTAGTTTTGTTATGAATTTTACTCCCAGCTCTCCTAAAGCATTTACCTCTTCGATTGTTACATTGTTGGGACCTGCAGCTTTGCCTCTTTTCATGTGTTGAATTACGTCCTCCACTTCACTCTGCATTATAGATGGGCATGTGTCTTTGTTTGAATTGTTTAGCTCTGGTCTTTCATCATCATAGAGTTCACTGATATATTCTATCCATCTTTCCATTATCTTCTCCTTTCCCATTAATATATTTCCTTCTTTGATTTCACACATCCTGAAACTTTTCTTCCTGTTAATTCACTTAACTGATTGTGCATGCATTTTGAGTCTTCCTTTTGTTGTTTTTCCATTTGTTCACATTTCTGTTTTAACCATCATTACTTTGCTTCTCTGCTTTTGTTTTGGATCTCTTTGTGCAACACTTTGTATGTCTGTTCTTCTTTCTTATGTTTTTGTCTTTTGTCCTCTAGTATTTCTTCTGTCATCCATTTCTTTTTGTTGATTCTTTTAGTCACTGGTATTACTTGTTTTGTTGTTGTTGTTGTTGCGTTCGCCAGCTTTCAACTCTTTCGAAGTCCCTAGAGACTACGAACTGAATTTTGCTTGTTTTGATGTTTGTTGAATCGATTGTTTGAGCATTTCCCACTACTCCCTGCTGTCCTGTATTTTCTCCTTAGCATTATATCTATTTTGTACTATCGTACTGTACTTATCACTCATCTGTCTATCTACTCTAAGCATATCTAGTTCTAATTTCATATTACTTGGCCATTTATGTGTCTTCTGCAGTTTTATTCTCATCTTTACAACTACTAGAACATGGTCACTATTGCAATCTGCTCTGGGCCTTGTTTTAATAGATGTTAGCCCATTCCTGAATCTTCTCTGTACCAGTATAAAATCAATTTGATTGTGTAGTTTTTTGTCTAGGCTTTGCCATGTCCATAGTCGCCTAGGGTGTTGTTTGAACCAAGCGTTACCTATAATTATTTCATGTGTCTTTGCCCAATCTATCAATCTCTCCCCACTGTCATTCATCTCTCCAAGGCCATGTCCTCCAGTCATATTTTGCACTTTAGCTGTTCCTACCTTTGCATTGTAATCCCCTAATATAATAGTATTTCTTGGGATTTACACTGTTCCATGGTCATCGCTAGCTCATTGTAAAAAGTGTCAATGTCTTCTTCTTCGCTATTACTTGTTGGTGCATAAGTTTTATTTATGTTGATATCCTAAATTTTGCTAGCAGAATTATGTTTAATACTGGCCAAAATCCTTTCACTGTTTTGCTTCTTGATGCCTACTCCTCTTATGTGTGTGGTTCCTCCAGACTAAATTACATTATCACTGTCACGTTGTAATAATCCTGCTCCTTTCCATCTCATTTCACATAGTCCCAAGTTGTTCAATTTCATTCTCTTCATTTCTTGGCTGATGTTTTCTAGTTTTCCAACCTGGAATGCTGATCCAATGTTCCAAGTTCCTATTGCTAGCGAATCTTTATTTTTGATCTTGCATACAGTAGCTTGATGACGATCGGGTGTCACCTGTAGCACATGATGCTCACTACCAGTCACGGTGGTTGTGGAGTCCCCATTAATGTCGTTAGCTGTAGATATTAAGTAGTGCTTTGACATAATTATACTAGGCAAAATAAGAAGGTAGTTTGCCATTCCTTTACTTCTTGGCAGTGACTGTACTAGTCAGAGATCACAGCCATGGTCTCTACACATGAGATCCTCTGCCTGCCATCACTGAGTGGAGACCATAACCAGCACTACTTGTCGGCTGCTCCCACAACACCATCCACCACCTGCTCCAATGGCTTCACGTAACCCTGATAGGGGGGGGGGGGCGGCTAAACAGGATCTCCACCTTCCCCAAGGGTGCCCCGAAGACTAGTAGAGGAAAGGAGACATCTTACTACTCCTTTGGTACGGCAGGACTCTACCATGCTAACCCAGTAATTTATATGAAATAAAAAAGAGCACAAACTGACCTGGTATGTACATGTCACATGGTCCACAGGCTTTACCAAAACCATTCTGCAAGGCAAAGTACCAGGAAAAAGAAGACAAGGAGGACTAAAGAAAAGATGGGTGAATAACATCAGAGAATGGACAGGAATTTCTTTAGTTGTATCGCCCTAAAGAGCTGCTCTAAATTGCGACAACTGGAAGCAAATTGTTAAAATGTTATTCATGGTACCCCAACAACCTACAAGGATACAGGATAATTGATTGAGTGATCAATTATAGAAAAAATTTAATGGTTTTGACATCTGACCAGAATGAAACGAAACCAATCTGTAGTACGAGTATCTTCTACCTTTTTAGCTCCCAGTGGAGCATAGGTCTTCAACAAACCCTTTCCAAGCCTTTCTTTTAAGATCATTCCATGTCTTCCCCATCATCTTCATCTCTGCTTCCATCTGTCTTCTCCAAGAATTCCTTGGTCTTCCTTTTTGTCTTTTTCACTGGGGATTCCAAAAAAGGGCCTGTTGTGTAATACTCTCAGTTGGCTTCCGCAGTGTGTGTCCTATCCAGCGCCATCATCTTCACTGTATCTCTTTACCCACTGGTATTTGACTGATACATTTCCATAATTCTATGTTAGTGATTTTGTCCTGCCATTTCCATCCTTTTATTCTGCGTAATTATTCATTAATGAAAGTCTGTATCTTAATGATTGCCATTTTTGTTGTTCTCCATGTTTCACAGCCATATAATTAGACTGACTTAACTTTCGTGTTGAAAATTTTTATTTTAGTATTTAAACTAATTTCTTTGGACTTCCATATGCTTCCCAGTGCAACAAATGCTTCTCTTGTTTTTGATATAGTTATTTTGGTATCATTTTCTGTTCCTCCCTCTATATTACTGTCCAGATATATTCATTTATTGAGTTATTTGCGGGTCATCATCATTGCACTCCGAACATGTCCATAGGTGCTCAGATCCCCTCCTCAGCAATTCCCTCAGTGTCCAGCGACTGACGACTCCAGTTCTATGTTGGTTGATAAGTCTTCTTACACGGCCACTAAGTTTCTCATTTCTGGCTGTACCCATCTTAACTCCCATTTCCATCATCCGAAAAAGTGACGTGGATCTGTGTTTGTCGAAGTCCTGTGCTCTTCCCACATCTCGGAGGGCATTGATGGTGTCCGCCCGATCCATTGGTTGCCCATCCTCAACGACAGCGCAGCTAGCCAACCTGTCCGCTCTTTCATTTCCCCGTACTCCGGCATGTCCAGGGACATAGACAAAGGTGACCTTACGTATTTTGGATTTCTGCAACGACTCTACCCATTGCATGCGTACAGAGCCTGCATCCACTTTTTTAATCATGCTCATCGAATCACTCAGTATACATGCGTGGGTGTAGTCTTGTGACTCTAATCATTTGAATGCCTTGGTCACTGCCATTGCCTCCATTGTCATGCTACTCGTGGTCATGACGTATGCACCACTGTCTTCCTTGACTATTCTGCCTGCCGAGCGTGCTGTAAATGCCCATCACCTCTTTGGTATCGTATTACAGATCCGTTGTATAGATGACTGCATCTTTCTCATCGGTGTTTTCGCAGATGAGACCTTTGACCTCGGCATTAACCACGACCGGGTTCTGTTCCCTACTTTTCCTGTTGAGTGTGACAATACATGAGAAAGTCCCCTTGAATGACGTAGGCACCGGTATCCACTCCTCACCAACGCTGATATTGGTAAGCCCACAGACCTGTTTGATGACATCTTCTGCTCGGCCCACCAATGATTTGCCTCTTTTTAGCCTGGCACCTTTCACTGTGTTGAGCATGTGGGGCAATGGATGCTCTTTATATGCACTTATATTCAGGTAAGCTTGTGCTCTCCAGATCTTGATCCTATCATCCATGGTTGGAAAGTCAAGAAGATACCTCATTGCTACACAAGGAGTGTCCCTCGTACATCCCAGGATAATGCGCATGGCTTCATTTTGTATTTTCTCCAGCCTATCAATTTGAGTCGTACTGACAGTAAGAATTGCCAGGGCATACTCAATTGGTGCGAGGACTAATCCCTGGAACAGAAGAGTAAGTAGCCTCTGCTCGATGTTGGCAGCTGCCATGACCTTCAAGGCGGCTAATACTTTGCGGGATTTTGTTATCACATGGTCGACGTGGTCCCGAAAACACAGGCTGCGATCAAACTTAACTCTGAGGTATGTCATCAACTTGTCCCTGGTCACCTCATCAGCTCCCATTCATACTACCGGTGTGGTCATATTAACGATATGATTGTTAAGGGAGAATCATGAAACTGATGCTTTATTAGGATTAACCAAGGCACCTGAAACCCCACACCAGGAAGAAATGCGATCGAGTTCGTCTTGCATTGTGGAGGCGATTCCCCGTCTGTCTCTTCCCTGTCGATATACCAGAATATCATCAGCAAAAGTTATAGTTCTTCCCCTCCCAACTAGCTGTTGTTCCGTGATCATTATTGTGTACACGTTAAATAGAACTGGTGACAATGGTGAGCCTTGTGGCAGCCCTGGACAAATGGATATTGGCTCGGAAGACCAACTTCCACATCTGAGTATCACCTTCCTCTGAAATAGTGCCACGGCAATCCATCTAATGAGGAAGGGGTGTACCACCAGTTTGAGGAGCATATGCATGAGATATTCAAATGGAATTCTGTTGTATGCATCCTCCAGATCTATAGCAGCAGCGCATGTCTCCTCTCGTCTGCGGAAGCCTTCGAAGATGTCATAGGCAAAGACTGCCGCATTGAGCCATGTCTCTTTGTTATATCTATAACCTCCGAGTGTGGGTGGGAATACGCGTTTCTGTTCAAGGTGACAGGTGAGGACACGGGCAACTATTTTCTCCAGCACCTTGCCCACAGTGTTCTGCATTGTGATGATTCTGTAGGCACTGATCTGAGAATGGTCCTTGTTTGGCTTCGGTAGCGGTAGTAAGTAGCTGTGTAGCCACTCCTCCTTAATCTGGCCACTTCGAATACTGGCATTAAACTCATTGGCCAGTTTTGTCAAGTCGTCGTCAGCTAAATTGCCTATGTCATCGTACCAAACACCATCTGGACCAGAAGCAGTGTTGTGTGACCTTTTAAGTGTCATGCGAATGGTATCGGTTGTGATTGTGAGATCTTCTTCCAGCCCTACATCCTTACACAATTTTGACAGCGATCCCCGTATCCTCATTCTTACAGCCTCATTTCTTTGGTCCGTCTGCTCAATGTAGCGGGCAAGCAGGGCCTTCCCTGTGCTCTCATCAGATTTGTGCCATATCCGGCCTGTGCTCTGAAAGTCTGGTATGCCTCTGTGTCGTGTTGTGCCATTCATGCTCTGATGAAGGCGCCAGAATGTGGCGAGCGATTTTTCTGAGCACACTTTTTACAGAAGTCATCCCATTTGACATCCTTAGCCTGCTCAGCGCATAGTTTAAAGTGCATAATTTTTTGGTCAACCTCTATTTTGAGATGCTTCAAGAGCTCAGGTTGTGTTCTTCCATTCCTTCTGGCTTTCTGATATGTCTTGGCTATTTGTCTCTTGCTCCGCCAAGCTTCCTCGACATCTACGTTCCACCAGGGTGGCTGCGTCCATCTCTTCTGCCTCCTATGAGGGGCGCTCTGTTTCCTATGTCTGATTTTGCTGATGACGTCCTGGTCTGTTTTCTCATAGTTGAATGTATGGAGCTTTCTTTTCTGGCTTCTATTTCTGCTTTTCTCAATTAGGAGGACACATGGATAGTGATCACTTCCGTGGAACTCCACCTGCAAACCGGTGTGAAGGTGGAAGACACCAGTGCCAGGTCTATGACACTATCAGAGTCCCCTGTTCGAGTGGCCATTCTTGTTGCCCTTCCATCATTCAAGCACACTAAATCAGCCGACACCAGTGCATTCTCTAGGTCTTCTCCCTGCTTGTTGGTTATGACGTTACCCCACTGGTTTCCTCTAGCATTAAAGTCTTCGCAGAAAATGACGTTCTCTTCATCGAAATCGAAGAGATTCTGCCATTGTTGTGTGTTCACCTTCCCATTACAGGCATACACATTTACAATCACGAAATGAACTGGGGTCTGCACACTAACCGCATGTACCTGCAATTCTGCATTGTTCCACACAGACACATCAACCTCAGCTGCCACCATATTGTTGCGCACAAGGATGGCCTGTCCAAGGTGTCGTCTATTGTAAAAACAATGAAAGCCAGGAGTACTTACTGTCCTGTCACCAAGAAGAGTTTCTTGCAAAACCATTATATCGGCGCCACATAGTAGCTTATCAAGAATGGGCCATCGTTGATTTATGGACCCACAATTTCAAAAAGTAACACGCACATACTTTAGGCCTAGCCTCTCACACTTCGATCTTTTAATGCCACCACGCTTGCCCTGTCGTGTTTTCCTTCTTCGATGATGTCGTTTGGGCTGCATCTGAATACATACACTTACCGTCATCATAGATTATTTTGTTGCTGAACGTTGATGCTGTGGATAGTCCAGACTCACGTGCACTTACTCAGTCGCACGGCCCGGAACCTGTTTCCACGTTATAAACTAGCCAATTCCAGTAAATTGCTCTGCAGCACGTGGATACACTGAGAGCCTTTCACAAATTAAATGAATTATGCATCCTTGACGACAGACCGGCGTAAACAAACTGCCATTTTTTGACGCGTTCAATAGTGCAATCAACAACAAGGATAACTATAAGTGATTAAATAAGGAAATTGTAACAAAATGCAATGAATTAAAAGAAGCAACATGATTTACATCAAATAGAAAGCGCGAACAATCACATAATCCCTTAAAATATCAATAAAAACAAACAGAAAAGTTCACTGGAAATCAGCACTTATCTGTGAGTCCTCTGAAAAAGCCAGCGTACAGGATATGTATTATTGTAAGTCTAGTAGAGGTATTTCTCCTATTTTTATTTGTTTATTGCCAACTGCATTAATTCTCATAATTTTTGTCTTATCTCTATTTATTTTCAGTCCTATCTGTTGTGATCTCTCATCAAGTATGCTCATTTTATCTTGCATCTGTTGATGATTATGTGATAGGAGAGCTATGTCATCAGCAAAGTCTAAATCATCAAGTTGATTGGTCAGTGACCACTGGATTCCATTTCTGTTGTTTTTAGTTATTTTCATAATTCAATCTATGGCCAGTAGAAAGAGAAATGGAAATAGAAGGCATCTCTGCCTTACTCCTGTTCTTATTTCAAATACTTCTGTAAGCTGTCCTTCATGCATCACACTACATTTCATTCCTTTATACATTGTTCTTATCAGGTTAATAAACTTTGTGGGAATTCCGTAATGACTCAGCAACTTCCAAAGTATTCCTCTGCCTAGACTATCAAATGCCTTTTCGTAATCTACGAGTCCAATATAAAGTGGGGACTGTAGTTCTAAACTTTGCTTAACTATTATATGTAGGGTAGTTATTTTGATTAGCACATGATCTGTTCTTCATAAAACCTGCTTGTTCATCTCTCAAATGTTTCTCTATGGCCTTTTTTAGACTCTCCAGAATGATTCTGCTTAATATTTTTTCCTGGCACTGATAGTAGCATAATTCCCCTATAATTTGTGCACTCCCATAAACTTCCTTTCTTTGGTAGTTTGATCATATAACCATCTTTCCAGTCTTTAGGTATTTCTTTCCTCTCCCAAATTTAATCTAATATATTATGTAACATTTTGGTAGAGGTGTTAATATCTGCTTTGATGGCTTCCGAAAGAATTTCATCTTGTCCTGTGGCATTACCATTTTTTAATAGATTGATGGCTTTCAATATTTCTTCCTTACTTGGTTTTCCACAGATAACGTGTAACTCTTCTTTTGCTGGTAGTATATCTGGAGGATTATTTGGACCAGGTCTGTTCAAGAGTTCTTCAAAGTGCTCTTTCCAATTCTCTATTTGTTCCCTTATATTACTAAGCAGATTTCCTTTCTTATCTTTAATAAAGGCTTTGATCTGTTAGTATGAGCATACCGTATGAAAATATGAGGCAAGGTGAAAGGATGACTAAGGAGGAAAGATAAATAGGTGGAATCAAAATGTTACTATATAAAATTTTATGATGACAAGATTTCTAGAAAATTACAAAAACCTCTTCTCTATATTGTTTAGTAAAAGTAGAAAGAAAGAAAGAAAGAAAGAAAAATGAAAGAAAGAAAGAAAGAAAGTAAGAAAGAAAGACCACCCCACCATTATCAACACTTCAAATACTAAAAAACTACACAAAAATAAACTTCCATTACCAACACTTCATACGGAGACACCAAGCAAATGGTTTTGATTAGGTATCAAAAGCTAACATAACTACAGTAAGGAATTTCCCATATCCACTTCATTGCTCTTTCCAAAACAATTGAAAAGTATGTACTTTGAATGTTCCTGTTATATATGATGAGTCTAGTGTTTTGAATTCGTTCCATGCTATACCAAGTATTTTCCTTAGACATTTATTTTCGAATGCGTTCAACTTTGTTTCTATATCTCTTGTTGTGAAAGCTGGAAAACAACAAGAGATATAGAAACAAAGTTGAACGCATTCGAAAATAAATGTCTAAGGAAAATACTTGGTATAGCATGGAACGAATTCAAAACAAACGAGGAAATTAGAGAAATCGCCAATCAACCACTAATATCTTCAGTAATAAAGAAAAGACGATGGTCATACGTTGGACATGTGATGAGAAGAGATAATAACCGAATAGCAAAGCAAGCCCTCATATGGGAAACAACAGGTAAAAGAAAAAGAGGAAGACCCAGGGAGACACTGAGAAGAACATTGATGAGAGAGGCAAGAGCAGCAGGAATCGGCTCCCTCAATGAGATAGAGTTGCTTGCACAGAACAGAGACAGATGGCGAGATTTGATAAAATATCTTTAAAAGAAAACTGCTAGAACAAAAATAATTCATATAGGAGAAGGTGTATCTTGGTCTACGCCCTATGGGCCGGTTACGGCTCGAAAGGTCAATAGATAGTGTTTTGATATTTTTGATTCATATATGGTGAATGATGGCTGTACTTTCACTATTTTAGAACATTTGTTCCATTTGAATTGTGTCTTTTAGAAGCTAAATTTATTTACTGTGTAAACTTTCATGGGAAGGAGTTTCTTCCATTGGATACCAAACAAATGCTACAACCAAACAATCTCCCCCCCCCCCCCCCCCCCAATTACCTTTTTATGGAGATACCAAACAAATTTTACCAATAAACTCCACATTATCAACACTACAATATGGATACAACAAATAATGCTACCACCAAACTATACATTATCAACACTATATAGAGACACCAAATGATGAAGACTACCACCTAACTATACATTATCATCATTTTATATGGAGACAGAGTATGTTTTATCTTTATCTTGCTTACAGTAGCTTGATGGCAATTGGGTGTCATCTGTTGCACATGATGTCCGCTACTGAATGAGGGTATTCTACTGAAATTCCCCTTAACGTTGTCGTCATGACTTCTATAATTGTGGCGATCCATGATTATACAAAGAAGTTACGATGGTGGTTTTCTGGTGCCTTCTGTTTGTTTTTTGATGGACACTAGTACAACAGATAAGAAAATCACTGGAAGCAGTAGAAATGTGGTTTTACAGAAGAATGTTGAGAATACCATGGTTAGCTCAGAAGAGTAATGAAAACGTTCTGAAAAAGGCCAAAGCAAAAAGAGAGCTAATTTCCAATATTAAGAAGAAACAATCATCATTTTTTGGCCATGTAATGAGAAGGGACCAACTGGTATATATTGTAACAACTGGGAAAATTGAGGGACGAAGAGATAGAGGGAAGCAAGATCATCTACGCCAGCAGACATGGTACTAGGTGATGATGATGAAGATATGGAGACACCAAATAAATGCTACCACCAAACTACCCATTATCATCAATCTATATGAAGTCATCAGACAAATACTACCACCAAACTAAACATTACCAACACTCTATATGAAGACATCAAAAAAATGCAATAACCAAACTCATTCTTTGTCAATACCCTATAATAAAGAGGCTTTCTATCTCAAAATTTAAATCAATGTGTCATAGTAATCACATAAGAGCAAAAACAGTATTTGTTATGACTAAATAGTTATATCTTGGAATGGCAGTCTTGTCCACATATAGGATAGATGAAGATGAATGTTGAGTTTGATGTTGGCCCTTTTTCTGAAACGTCATTCCTGTGATTACTCTTTTCTTGCCATGTATTTTATCTTTTTTTTAATATTCTCAAATTTTCATGCTACTTCATACCAATGTGTGTCAATTCTGTTTATCTGCACATTTCCAAAATTTTGCTGTCAATATTAGACTATCATACATCATAGATCATTGACTATCTGTCATATCATACAAGCATGTATCTAAAACAGAGTGTTAGTTTCCCAATAGGTCAGATTCCTGGTGACAAATCCATGTACCGAATGTCTTTTTGAATTCTACCATCCTCCATATGTCAAGTCATCTCAAGGGAAACTGGCTTAGCAAAGCATATATGCTGTATGTATTTGCTGCTTCGATTGCATCTGCAAAGTCACACCATGACATGATAAAGGTGAAGGTAAAGTAGGAGAAAACTTAAACTATTCAAATAAACATACTATCTACTCTTATGTGTCTATCTACTCGTATGTGAGAGCTGGAAAACAACAAGAGACATAGAAATAAAGTTTAACTCATTTGAAAATAAATGTCTAAGGAAAATACTTGGTATAGCGTGGAACAAATTCAAAACAAATGAAGAAATTAGAGAAATCGCCAATCAACCACTAATATCTTCAGTAATCAAGAAGAAAGTAAAAAAAAAAAAAAAAGTAAAGTACCCTCATCACGCCAAGTGGTGTATAGATAATATGGTGTTAGTGACCATAAATTTTACAGACCTTCGGCACATGATTTTTGGGGTAATGTGGTCAGTATTACGCCCGTGCCGTTTACTTTCCCAGAAATAATCCGGTACCCATTAAAGTCTGGGTGAACCGGAAGCCGTCGGTTGGGATCGAACCCTACCTCTTGTCCTTTGTAGTCCAGTTCACTAACCACTGAGCTATCGCTGCTTCTAATCAAGAAAAGACGATGGTCATATATTGGACATGTGATGAGGAGAGATAATAACCGAATAACAAATCAAGCCCTCATATGGGAAACAACAGGTAAGAGGAAAAGAAGCTGACACAGAGAGACACTTAGAAGAATATTGATCAGAGAGGCGAGAGCAGCAGGAATCGGCTCCCTCAATAAGATAGAGTTGCTTGCACAGAACAGAGACAAATGGCGAGATTTAATAAAATATCTTTAGAAGGATTTAAAACTGCTAGAATAAAAATTTAGATAAGGGAAAGAGTAACTGGGTCTATGCCCAATGGGCCGGCTATGGCACAAAAAGTCAATAGATAGATAGATAGAAAGTATGAGGATTGAAAGTGCGTCTTAGTACGCGAGTTTTGACCCATATGTGCTTGGCCACCCACAAGTGTTCAGAGACTTCTGGACAGTGTTGCTTCAGGCATCAAACTCATGATGTGAGGTGGCATTCCTCACCTTTCCAGAGTACTACCCTGGTACCCATTTCTGCCAGCAGCTGGGTGAATCGTGGGGGTATTTTACGCCCATCCTTTTTATTTTGTCAATACTGGATTGTCCTAAACACATAGGTCATGCATTGTGGCATGCATCCACTTTTGCATTATCCCCAAGGGTGATTAGATATTCAGAGTTGGGGACACTTTTTAATGGTCTTCTCAGAACTGGTAGCTGATATCTGATTTAGAACAGAGGGTAGGGGCACAGATCATCATCATCAAGTGCCATAAAGGTTGGCGTAGGTGATCATGTCCCTCCACAATCTTCTATCTACAGTTCATTGTATCAGTTCTGTTGTTGACTGTTTTCCATGTCATGACACCAAGCTATTCAGTATTTTCTCTCTCTGTCATCCGCGATCTCTCTTTCCTTCTATTTTGCCAATTGTAACCAAGTATTCCAACTTTCCTCTTCTCATGATGTGCCAGAAAAATGTTGATTGCTTCTTTCTGATGTTTTTTAAGAGCTCCCTTTTTGTGTTGGCCTCTTTGAGAACTTCCTCATTGGTCTTTTTAGCTGTCCAGGGGCACAGATAGTAAAAAGATTTATCAGTCCTGTTATAACAGGTAGGCAGACAACAGAATGTGGTGAGTGCCATTTGCTGGTAATAATGTGTTTTAAAAAACTGGCCAAAAAGTTTAATGCCAGCATTCAGAGTGGCCAGATTAAGGAGGAGTGGTTACACAGCTACTTACTACCGCTACGGAAGCCAAACAAGGACCATTCTCAGATCAGTCCCTACAGAATCATCATGATGCAGAACATTGTGGGCAAGCTACTGGAGAAAATAGTTGCCCATGTATTCACCTGTCACTTTGAACAGATACGTGCATTCCCACTCACACTCTGAGGTTATAGATACAACAAAGAGACATGGCTCAATGCGGCAGTCTTAGCCTATGATATCTTCGACGGCTTCCACAGACGAGAGGAGACATGCTGCTGTTATAGATTTGGAGTATGCATACAACAGAGTACTATTTGAATATCTCATCAACATGCTTCTCAAACTGGCGGTGCACCCTTTCCTCATTAGATGGATCACTGCAGCACTGTTTCAGAGGAAGGTGATACTCAGATGTGAAAGTTGGTCATCCGAGCCAATATCCATTTGCCCAGGGCTGCAACAAGGCCCACCATTGTCACCAGTTCTATTTAACACCAGTTCTATTAAATGTGTACACAATAACGATCACAGAACAACAGCTGGATGGGAGGGGAAGAACTATGACTTTTGCTGATGATATGAATCGAGTATGTCCTGGCAATTTTTACTGTCAGTATGATACAAATTGACAGGCTGGAGAAAATACCGAACGAAGCTATGTGCATTAGCTTGGGATGTATGAGGGACACTCCTTGTGTAGCAATGAGATATTTTCTTGACTTTCCACGAGCTCAACACTGGGAAAGGTGTCAGGCTAAAAAGAGGCAAATCATGGGTGGGCAAAGCAGAAGATGTCATCAAACAGGTTGTTGTCTTACCAATATCAACGTTGGCGAGGAGTGGATGAAGGTGCCTACGTCATTCAGAGGGACATTTTGTCACAATCAACAGAAAATGTAGGGAACAGAACTCAGTCATGGTCAATGCAATGTAGAAGTCAACGGTCTCATCTGGGATAACACCGTTGAGAAAGATGCAGTCATCTATACAGACGGATCTGTAATACGACACCAAAGGAGTGCATGGACATTTACAGCATGTTCAGCAGGCAGAATAGTCAAGGAAGACAGTGGTGCATATGTTATGACCATGAGTAGCATGACGATGTGATGGAGGTGATGGCAGTGACCAGGGCATTCATCTTGTTAGAGTCACAAAACTACACCCACGCCTGCATACTGAGGGATTCGATGAGCATGATAAAAAAAGTGGAGACAGGCTCTGCATGCAATGGGTAGTCATTGCAGAAGTAAAAAATATGTAAGGTCACCTTTGTCTACGTCTCAGGACAAGCAGGAGTATGGGGAAATGAAAGAGTGGACAGGTTGGCTAGCTGCGCTGTCATTAAGGATGGTCAACCAATGGATTGGGCGTACATCATCAATGCCCTCCGAGATGTGGGAATGGCACAGGACTTTGACAACCATGAGTCCACGTCACTCCTTCAGATGAAAGAGATGGGAGTTAAGATGGGCACAACCAAAAATGAGTATCTTAGTGAGCGTGCACCACTTAGACTTAGCACCTATGGACAAATTCGGAGTATAATGATGATGACCCCTAAATAACTAAATAAATAAATGTGTTTTTAACAGCAGAGTGGAGGTGAAGGCGTCTCACAGCACCAGAGATGGAAGTTGTCAGTGACCCACAGCTGATGGCTTGCACCAGGATCGATGAACCAGAACCATCCAGACCCTGCTCCACCTCTCCACAGTGCCTCTAGTAACATGCTAACCTGTTTAATCTGGTCAAGTGAGTAGGGATCGAGGCAGGAAGACAACCCGGTACTCAAAAATATCATGCTGAATCGGATGTGTTGGGCCGAAGGCGCAAATATCACAGTTATACTGCAAACCACAACACAATGCAGACACACCCACTTAACGTCCTTTTAAGGGCGGATGATAAAGAGATATACTCCTTAAGTCATCAGGCGAACTCAAGTAACAACAGAGCTTACATTATATAGCTTTGATGATGAACTTCTGCACATTTGCCCTACAAATATGTAATCTTGTTCTATAATTGATATGTTTTTGCCCAAATATGCCTTCTAAAGTGCCATGACATCTCTATTGAGTTTTTCAAGTTCATTGTTTATGAAAGTGTTGCAGACATCACTGATCTGCTCAAGATGCCTAAGAGACCAGGGCTCAATGTTCTCATGTTCCTGCTTTAAATTTGAAGGGGCGGAGCCTTCTTAAATTTATTATTTGTGTCTTCCATGTTGGCTGAATACTTGACAGAGATGAACTTTCATTAACACAAGCTGGGATATAGTATATGAAAATTTTGAGCAGCCTAATCCTCAGAATCTTCCTTTTGGTCTCATTGATTCATTCCAAAGATACATAATAGTGCTATGTTTTAACACCACATAAGGAGATACTAAGAGAATGCTTTCATTAAACTTCTTCACCACAAACACCCTATATATTTAGACAATCACAGAATCTAAATCCCTAACAGTCAACACATAGTATGCAGACACCAAACAAAACAAGCACCAAACTATTCCTATACAAATTATGAAGGTAACGAATAA
The DNA here is from genome assembly GCA_032433765.1 of Megaustenia siamemsis. Taxonomy (NCBI): domain Eukaryota; kingdom Metazoa; phylum Mollusca; class Gastropoda; order Stylommatophora; family Ariophantidae; genus Megaustenia; species Megaustenia siamemsis. The sequence goes on along the minus strand of JAVIAB010000041.1, from coordinate 35,597,612 downwards.
CCCCAACCATCAAACCCTTTTATTACTAACACCACACATGGAGACACCAAACAATAGCAATTACCACAGCCCTCAAAAACCAACACCTTGTGTGGAATAAACAAAAGCTAACACAAAATCCTTTATTACCAACACTGAATAAATAAATCAAATAGTTACTAAATCCAAATTACATCCATAAGGAGTATAAGGGTTTGAATCACCATAGGGTAAACAATTTATTCTAGCAGTGGTGAAACAAAATCTCAGATCTGAACACCTCCTGGTGACTGCATTCGACAAGTGGATTTTATTTTCCAGTCTTATAAGACCACTTGGGAGATCAACCCCAGAAATGGGATAATGCCGTAAAGATAATCTTTTTTCAATTACCACCAAACCTCTTCATCAATAAACTCTAAATAGCATCTAAATCATAAATCTTTCATTAAAAATTGAATACATCCTCAGTTACTCTTTTTCATTTGTATTTTTATTAATACACTGATTCTTTTCATTGTTGCATACATTCCATATAATATGAGTTCTACTTGTATTTTGTATAGATTTTTAATTACTTTTCTTAATATGAACCATACTCTAAATTTATTCTATAAAAAAAAGGACCATTTTTTGTAAAACTAAATTTTTTCTTCTTAGAATTAATCTATACATAAAATTGTTCAAAACAAAAATGCATGCTGAACAGCAAAAAAATGGTTCTGCTTATACTTGAGCAGCAAATGAAATTGTACCAAAGTAACTTTGAACCAGCAATATAAACTTTAGATCAGCAACTTTTAGAAGAAGCGGTGAAAGAACAAAACTTGATTTTTTTTTCAACATTATCAGGAAGTTATGACTGAAGGAACTTGCGTTTTAACACATTTAACTGGATATGTAACATGATTAATGTTACTATATAAATACCCTACTTTGGGGTGAAATAATGTTTGGAATGCACATGTTGGCTTTCTTTTGGAATGCACATGGTTGTTTTCAAAAGTATTTGCAACTGAATGCAGTAACTGTGCTTCTTTCAATATTTTTATTACTAATTTACTAGTGCAGAGTTAAAAACTCTGTTTTTAACTTTTAAAAATTTTTTTTAATTCAGCTTAAATTTAAACATAACACAAAATCAGCAACAGTTTAAACAGTGCACAAAATTTGAAAGTGATTTGCCCATTAATTTGCATACAAATAATAAAGAATAGCATTTCCGCTAAGAAATCATGGTTTTGGTGTCATATTTGATAGCCAAGTATCATGCTTCTGACTAGCTCTGCTTTGTGGAATATTTTAAAACGAATTTACTGGTGCATATTAAAAACAATAGATTTTAAAAAATCAGTGTCCACTTAACAGTAGATTATGATACCATAGTAAAAATTAACCCATCAAAATAGAAATTCTTTAAAATTTGACATTTTGCCAAGTTCAAATTGGACCTAAAGCAATGATTCAGATTCTGTCACAATGACCGCATCATTGTACTTTGCCATAGAAATCCACAGGAGAGCTACAATATAGCTTCATTACCTTTTATACTTGTCCTGGGGTTTATCTTCAGATTGCTCTGAGCTGGTTTTCTTAAAATCAACATCCTTTAAATTCTCTCATTACTAGAGTTTGTGTCATAAGTGGTGCTATCATAATATCTTAATTCCTCTATACAATATTTAGACAATACAACTACTACTAACATTTATTCATTGGGTGCCATCTCTACACTGAAGGCTGGCTACGGTCGAGTGCCATTTTACTCTGTCTCTTGCTTTGATAGTGCACACCGTCAAAAAGTTCACCTGTTCATCTTTTGATGTTATCAGTTCACCTTAATCTTGGTCTGACTAAGCCTCATCTACCTTGTACTTTCCCCTCTAAGATGACTTTTAGTAGGATACTGTGTCTCTTCACATATCTAAAAATGTTAGTTCTCTTGTTTGAATTGTTTGGTTTGGTTTGGTTATGGAAGGCCCTGGTATCACTGCAAACGAATTAAAATCCATAATTGCTCAACCGTCCGTGCCAGTGGAATCATCCGAATTACTAACTCATCTCCCAAACAAAGAAAGGTAGCTGTAGTTCCCATCATAGCAGTCTCAGCACACGGCAAAAGACATAAGGCGAAACCACACAGATAGTGAACACGGCCAACTGTTCCCTGTCATACGATATCAGCATTCATCGTAAACAATTGGAATATCGGAACATGATCAAAATGGATGAAACACACAGCTCACAGTGTGCACAGAGCACTTAACTCAGTAGCTCCTGCAACAAGCCGGTCTTGGAATATGAGGAAACTGCAAGAAGGAACACTTTTCAGACATAGCCTTCAATGGTTCCTGCCGCCTATCCACCATATTGCCCGGAAGTTCACGTCCTCCTGAAAATGATGATCGCCATAGTATTTAGATTATCCCCGTTGCACACCAAACAACAGATCGCAAGATTAGCGCATGGTCGGTCTTGAGACACACGATGAGCCATTATGATGACTTAGCACTCACAAAATGGCTGCGCCCATGGATTCATGATTACTCTAGTGAATGCAGTCTACAACGAACGAAACATGATGCAAATTCCCCAAAGAGAGAAAACTTCGGCTGACTTGACGGAGCCCACCACATTAATGCATTGGAAATTGTAAATAACTTGCGGCAAACAACTCCATCAACGGTCATTGAACAGCACTCAGTGTGACGTAAAACGCAGATCAACACTAGATGGTGGAAGGTTGCATTCACAACACTTGATTTATCAAAACGGAGTATTGCCTTGCGTGCAACGCCAATTCATTGGCGTAGTTATGATAAGTAGAACATAATTTTGACTTGAATGCAGAAAATTGCCACGGAAAGCCGAAATTGATCAGATTCCAAAACAATTTCTGCAGCGATCGAGAGAACATGACTTAGTTCCGCCATCATGGAAACCCACATTTGTTTGTAATAACACACAGTTAGTCGTTGAATTATCCCCGCCACTGAAATTACGTTTTCGAATGCAGCATCACTGATTTGACTGAAAAGATGGCCTTTCTGTACATATCGAATTATAAAATTAAGACCGGACTGTAAATGGTTGCATTTACGCTCAGAGTGTTTTATTCAACATCAAACCGCAAAGAATTAACTGATATCAGCCATTGATCCACATTTATCTGTCATGTTTGAATTGTGTTGAGTAGTTCTTTTTTTTTCAATTTCAGCTGATTCAAAACTTCACTGTTTGTTTTTTTACCTTTCACCCAATTCTCCTCATTTTTTTATAAATCCACATTTCAAAGGCTTTAATTTTCTGCTCAAATGAATATATTAAAACTGTTTGTTATAACTTAAAATGGAAAGAATTCATGAAAATATGTAGAAGTGAATAAAAGATGAGATTTATACATACTTATAAACAATGTGTGTGCCAACATGTGAGTACATATGTGTTTTTATGCATTCTGGCCAATGTATGTATTTATTCTGTGAATCAATGATTATAATGCACATATTTATAACAATCTTTAAGTTTCCAATGGAACTAACTGAAAGATGTTTATGGTTTTGATTTGTAAGTTTCTTAAAAAAAACTGTAATTAATGATGGAAAAATGTATATAAAAGATGTGTGATTACAGACAATTTTAAATAACAAATCATTTTTCTGTTCCGCCTTCTTCTGATTATTAAATAATGTTTGTTCCACATTTATCTTTCACATACATAATAAAGTAATCATCTAACAATATGGAATGATGAACAAAGGTATTGTACAAACCTCAAGTTTGAGAACTTCACCAAAGACATCTAAGTTTAATTTGAACAAAGAAGCAAAGAAACAAGCTTGCACAATCCACTTTATGGATTTACACCGCTCTTTCAGAACATCAGTAGATAATCCCTTGCCAACACGTCCTGGGTTATTCCATAAATGAAGAAAATACCTGGGAAGAAAACAATATATTTAACCCAAGATTACGATAGAAAGAGAACAGAAGCGGGACGGCTAAGGCAGCAACAAATTTTACAAACCTGGACAAAATATGGAAATAAAAAGTACTACGCAGGAAAACCAAACTTAGAATATTCAACTCAAGCATATTATCAACACTTACCTATGTAAGTAAAAGCTGGAAAACATTAAAAGATATTAAGAAAAAAACTAAGTGTTTTTGAAGACAAATGCAAAAGAAAAATACCCTGTGTACAATGGAATGAATTCAAGACTAACATTGAAATAAGAGAAATGGCATTGTAACTAAAGATCTCATCTACAATTTGCATTCGCCAGAATTCACCTCTGGCAAAATCTCTAGAGACTAGGAACTGAATTCTGCATGTTAATCTATTTTTCCCTGGCAGCCGTGTGCACAGAGGTCATTCGCCTGACAGACAGATGACTCTGTATTCATAGGTACTCATATTTTTTCCGTCAATGAGTAATTGACATTTAAAGTTGAGCCTCGCTGCCCTAGACCAGGGGTGGTTGCCACAGAGAGAATCACAAATAAAAATCCCAACTGGTGCAGCAAGGATTTGAACTCACAGCCTCTCTGTCTCAAGAAAAGCATCTTGTCTCGAGACCAACCAGTCCCCCAGGTTCTTCTATGAGAAACTTCAGGACACAGAAAAAGAGGAAGACCTCAAGACACTAAACAGAATACTTATAAAAGAAGCAAAGTTGGCAGGCATGGATAGACTCATTAGATATAATCAAACATCTCACCCAGAATAGAGGTGGGTGGTGAAAAACACTACAAGCCCTATGCAACGTCAAACAGCATGGGAGGGTTCAAGAATTAAGATTATAATTCAAAAATAGATATAGGGGAGTGGTTTTAAAACTCAAAATGTTACATTTAAGTAATAGTAATTTTTACTACGCATTTGTTACACTGGGAAACATATGGAAGTCCAAAGAAATTAGGTTAAATACTAAATAAAAATTTTCAACTCCAATGTTAAGTCAGTCTTATTATATGGTTGTGAAACATGGAGAACAACTAAAAAGACAATCATAAAGATACAGACTTTCATTAATGGATGCTTATGCAGAATAAAAGGATGGAAATGGCAGGACAAAATCACTAACATAGAATTATGGAAATGTACCACTCAAATACCAGTGGATAAAGAGATACAGCGCTGGATAGGACACACACTGCGGAAGCCAACTGAGAGTATTGCACAACAGGCCCTTTTTTGGAATTCCCAGGGGAAAAAGACAATGAGGAAGACCAAGGAATTCTTGGAGAAGACATATAAGAAGCACAGAAGAAGATGATGGGGAAAACATGGAACGCTCTTAAAAGAATGAAAAGAAACAGAACGGCTTGGAAAGTATTTGTTGAAGACCTATGCTCCACAGGAAGCTGAAAGGTAGAAGAAGAGAATTTTTACTATAGAATTCTGATGCACATGAGTCACAGGTATATGAATCATAATTTAGGGTTAAATTTATATGTACTTACTCTTAGAAAAGGTGAGTAATATAGAATCAGGAAGTCCACGTGAAAAGCTAAGAATGTGAACACATAGGGGATCACTAGGGTTGTGGGACAATGTAGGAACGAGGCGAAAATTGTAACAAGGTAGGTGATTGGATGGGAAGAGAAAAGGTAGAACAAAGGAGAGAGTGGTAGTGTCATTCGAGAGGGAGCGAGGATTCGATCCAGACGGTTTATGTGTTCATGTTACAGCCGGTACCAGGAATCAGTGAAAGTTAGTCCATTCAGGGAGCGATCCAGAAGTTAGTTGGTGTGTGAAGCAACAGGGAACAACAGATCGGTTTCAAGGAGCACTGGTATGTAGAAAGGTAAATAGTAAGGACAGGATAGGGTATGAGTAGTCACTAAGTTAGCTTCAAGAGAAGTAATCATATAATGTAGTTGTGTCATAGTACAACGAACAGTTATTGTCTAGTCGTGAGTAGTCACTAAGTTAGCTTCAAGAGAAGCAATGATATAATGTAGTTGTGTCATAGTACATCATCATCATCATCGAGTGGCTTCTCCGCAATGAAGGTTGGCTACCATGGAGCGCCATTCAGCTCTGTCTCTTGCTTTGATGGTGCAGGTTGTCATAGGCTAATTTGTCCATCTTTTGATGCTACTCATCCATGTTAGTCTTGGTCTGCCTCTGCCTCTTTTACCTTGTATTTTCCCCTCCAGGATTACTTTTAGTAGGCTGTTGTGTCTTTAACATGACCCAAAAATCACATTTGTCTTGTTTCAATTGTGCTTAGTAGTTCTCTTTTCATTTTTAGTTGTTTTAAGACTTCATCGTTTTTCTTTTCCTTCCATCCAATTCTACCTATTCTTCAATATATCCACATTTCAAAGGCTTCAATTCTCTGTTCTGTTTTCTTGTCTAATGTCCATGTTTCTGCACCATATAAGATGTAACATTTTGCTATTCTTAGTTTTAGTTAGCCCTAGTGTTATTTGTTTTGATGTTAGCATGTTCTTCATGACATTAAAATTACTTTTTGCCATTCCTATTCTTTTGTTTATTTCAGTTGTACATATTCCATCACTGGTTATAGTATGTCCAAGGTAGTTGTAGTTCTGAACTGTCTCCAGGTCTATTCCTTCTATTTTGATACCCACTTGTGAGTTTTGAGTATCTTCTTTGTTTATGATCATAGTTTTAGTCTTTTTGATATTTATATCTAGTCCATATTTTTGCTTGTCATGTTTCTTTCATTAAGTAATTGTTGTAGATCGTTAGGATTTTCTGCTAGTAGTACAGTATCGTTAGCATATTTTAGGTTATTGATTATCTTTCCATTAATTTGTAGGCCTGGCATCTCTGTGATATTTTTAAAGATTTGTTCAGTGATTGAACAAGCTCTGTGATAGGATGCATCCCTGTCTTACTCCTCTTTTTATATCAATGGGTGTAGAGTTCTCTTTGTTATATCTTATTTTTCCTGTTTGCTCCCAGTATAGATTACATATTAGTCGCTAGATTACATATTAGTCGTATGTCCATGTCATCTAGATGTATGTATCTCTTTTAGGCATTCTATAAGTTGTTTGTGGTGTACTCTATCAAAAGCTTTGGTATAGCCTATGAAGCAGGCATATATTGGTTTGTGTACTTTCTGTGTACTTTTCGATTAATGTTCTCATGCAGAATATGGCTTATTTTGTCCTACTGTTTTTCCTAAATCCAAATTGCTGCTCATCTAATTCAGTATTGATTTTATTCTGGATCCTTCCTTGTATAACTTTTAGCAAGATTTTTGTAACATGGCTCATAAGGCTTATTGTTCTAAAGTCACTGCATTCAACTGCACCATTCTTTTTAGGCAATGCAATGAAAGTTGATGTTTTTAGTTCATTTGGTATGTATCCTGTGTGGTTTATGTCGTTGCATATGTCTGTAATCACTTAAATGCCAAAATCTTTTAGTGCCTGTATCATCTCTATCTTTATATTGTCAGGTCCTGCTGCTTTTCCCTTTTTCATTGTTTTTATAGCTTTTTCCACCTCAAATTTTAAGATTTTATAGCCTGATGTACATTTTATAATTGGTTTCTTGTCCCTTTGATCATGAAATAGTTCTGTTATACATTCCTGCCATCTATCTATAATATCCTTATTGTCTGTTAGCATTTTTCCTTTTTTGTCTGCAATGCATCCACCTTCTGTGGCTTTTTTATTTTTATTAGTCATTTTCTTTATTTCTGTGCGCATTCCTCTTAAGTCTTGTTTGCTTTCCATAGTTTATATTTCTATACATTTTTGGCTGAGCCAGTCTTCTTTTGCCTTTTTACACACTTTGCATATTTCATTATCTATTTTATTGTAATGGGCAGTGTTCTTTGCTTGTCTCTTTTCTTCCATTTTTTTCTAAGTTGGTGTTAGTTATCCATTTTTGTTTTTTGTTCTTTTCTTTTTGGGTAAGGTGTCGCAGGTTTCTTGTATGCTTTTCATTATGTATTGCCATTTGGTTGTAACTTTTTCATCAGGATTTTCTCTTCTGTATTGCTCAATTCCTTCTTCTAGCAGCTTCTGATATGTGTCCTTTATAGGTATCTTTAATATATTTTTGATTTAAAGCTGTTATATCTAGTGGTATTATTGATGAATTAGACTTTTGCTTGTTTCTCTTTAGTTTGATTTTCATTTTAATTACTACAGGATTGTAATCTGAATTAACATCTGCTCCTGGATAGGTTTTGACTTTCTTTACGCTGTTACAGAACCTTTATTTTATCATTATGTAATCTTTTTGATTCCTCTTCTTGTCTCCAGGACTTTTCCATGTGTATAGTTTCCTTTTCTCTTGCTCAAAGTAGGTGTTACATATTATCAGCCTGTTTTCTTCACAGAATTGTATTAATCTATCTCCTCTGTCATTTCTTTTTCCTAAACCATGATTTCCTATAATGGTCTTATATCTACTTTTTCTACTTTAGCATTCATGTCACCCATTACAATCAAGATGTCTGAAGATTTCACTTGCTTCATAACTTTATTTAGGTTTTCATAATATAACTTTATTTGATCATCTGTGTAGTCTTGAGTAGGTGCGTATACCTTTTTCTGGTAGGGACTAAACCTGAGCAGCACTACATGGAGTCACCCGTGCGCTGCCGGGGCCCGAAAGGGGAGTAAAGAATAGCGGCGCTGTACCCTACCAGGCATGTTCGTAAGAGGTGAGAAAGGAGGGTTAGGCATGGGACTGGCTATCCCATACTGTAAAAAAATAAGCCGAAAAAACTTCACAAACATGAACAAGTCAAAGAAAGATAAAGTTAATCCGTCAACCAGGAAAGAGAAGGGCTCTCTGTCTAAGAGACGTATGACGCAATCCGGAGAAAGCCATAAGGAGTCCGGGTTGCCGACTCACCCTTTGTCTACCAGGAAATCATCCAGAATTGGCACCTGGAATGTTCGTACCCTTAATGAACAGGGGAAAGCGGCACAAGTGGCAGCAGAAATGACCAACTACAAGATAGATATTCTGGGAATGTGTGAAACAAGATGGCTGGGAGCGGAGAGAATAAAATTGAATACAGGGGAGATGATTTTATCATCAGGACACCAGGAACCAGGAGCACAACATAGCGAAGGGGTAGCTATAATGCTATCAAAGAATGCACAGAAGACACTAATAGAATGGGAGACAATGGGACCAAGACTGGTGAGAGCAACATTAGAACAACCAAAAACAAAATAAAATTACACATTATACAATGCTATGCACCAACCAACGATAAAGATGACTCAGTTAAAGATGATTTTTATAAACAGCTACAATGTCAGATGGATGCAAGACGAGCCAAGGATATTATAATCTTGATGGGAGACCTAAATGCTAAGGTAGGATCAGACAACAGAGGCTTCGAAGAGATTATGGGAAAACATGGACTTGGAGATATAAACGAGAATGGAGAGATATTTGTGAATTTCTGCGCCCTTAATCAAATGAGCCTAGGAGGAACAATATTCCAACATAAAAGAATACACAAAGCTACATGGGTGTCACCAGATCATAGAACGGAAAATCAAATTGATCACATATGTATTAATAATAAGTTTAAGTCATCCTTACAGGATGTAAAAGTATATAGAGGGGCAGATGTAGCTTCTGATCATCATCTCCTGTTAGCCAAACTTAAAATTAAATTAAAAAGGTATACTACAACGAATAAGGGTAGAAAGTATTTCAAAGTAGGGTTTCTTAAAGAACAAGGAATTAAAGATAAATTTGCAGTCACAATATCAAACAAATACCAAGTCCTCCAACAACTAGAAAATACAATAAATATAGAAGATCATTGGAAACAGGTAAAAAATATATGGAAAGAGACATGCGAAGAAACACTGGGGAAAAGAGAACGCCAGGATAAGGCATGGATGACAGCAGAGACCCTAGAAAAAAATTAAAGAAAGAAAGACCAAGAAAGCAGACATAAATAAAAGCAAAACAAGAAGCAATAAAGCCAAGACACAGGAAGCTTACACAGAGGTGAACAAAGAAGTGAGAAGATGCATTAAAAGGGATAAGAGGAAATATATAGATGAACTAGCTAAAGAGGCAGAAGAAGCAGCAAATAAAGGGAATATGAAAGAACTGTACAACTTGTAACTGTGTATTCAGCACAAAGAAATTAAGTGGAAAATACAAACAGATCAACGCCTTTATCAAAGATAAGAAAGGAAATCTGCTTAGTAATATAAGGGAACAAATGGAGAGATGGAAAGAGCACTTTGAAGAACATTTGAACAGACCCGGCTCAAATAATCTTCCAGATATACTACCAGCAGAAGAAGAGTTACACGTTAACTGCGGAAAACCAAGCAAAGAAGAAATAATGAAAGCCATCAAACTATTAAAAGATGGTAAAGCCACAGGACCAGATGAAATTCCTTCGGAAGCCATCAAAGCAGATATTAACACCTCTACCAAGATGTTACATGATCTATTGCATAAAATTTGGGAGAGGGAAGAAATACCTAAAGACTGGAAAGAAGGTTATATGATCAAACTACCAAAGAAAGGAAGTTTACAGGAGTGCACAAATTATAGGGGAATTATGCTACTATCAGTGCCAGGAAAAATATTAGGCAGAATCATTCTGGAGAGACTAAAAGAGGCTATAGAGAAACACTTGAGAGATGAACAAGCAGGTTTTAGGAAGAACAGATCATGTGCTGATCAAATAACTACTCTACGTATAATAATTGAACAAAGTTTAGAACTAAAATCCCCACTTTATATTGGATTCATAGATTACGAAAAGGCATTTGATAGTTTAGACAGAAGAATGCTTTGGAAGTTGCTGAGTCATTACGGAATCCCCATAAAGTTTATTAACCTGATAAAAACAATGTACAAAGGAACAAAATGTAGTGTGGTGCATGAAGGACAACTTACAGAAGCATTTGAAATAAGAACAGGAGTAAGGCAAGGATGCCTTCTTTCTCCATTTCTCTTTCTACTGGCCATAGATTGGATTATGAAAATAACTCAAAACAACAGAAATGGGATCCAGTGGTCACTGACCAAACAACTTGATGATTTAGACTTTGCTGATGACATAGCTCTCCTATCACACAGCCATCAACAGATGCAGGATAAAATGAGTATATTAGATGAGAGATCGCAACAGCTAGGACTAAAGATTAATAGAGATAAGACCAACATTATGAGAATTAATGCAGTTGGCAATAACCAAATAAAACTAGGAGAAATACCTCTACTAGACGTACAATCTTATATATATATCTGGGCAGTAATATAGATAAAGAGGGAGGAACAGAAAGTGATACCAAAATAAGGATATCAAAAGCAAGAGGAGCTTTCATTGCACTGGGAAACATATGGAAATCCAAAGAAATTAGGCTAAATACAAAAATAAAAATTTTCAACTCAAATGTTAAGTCGGTCCTATTATATGGCTGTGAAACATGGAGAATAACAAAATTGACAATCATGAAGGTACAGACTTTCATTAATGGATGCTTGCATAGAATAAAGGAATGGAAATGGCAGGACAAAGTCACTAACATGGAATTATGGAAATGTACCGGTCAAATACCAGTGGATAAAGAGATACAGCGAAGACGATGGCGATGGATAGGACACACACTGCGGAAGCCAACTGAGAGTATTACACAACAGGCCCTTTTTTGGAATCCCCAGGGGAAAAGACAAAGAGGAAGATCAAGGAATTCTTGGAGAAGACAGATCGAAGCAGAGATGAAGATGATGGGGAAGACATGGAATGATCTTAAAAGAATTGCAAAAAACAGAACGACTTGGAAAGTGTTTGTTGAAGACCTATGCTCCACTGGGAGCTAAAAGGTAGAAGAAGAAGAAGAAGACTACATGGAGTGGGTTTTGTGCATAATAAGCTCATGCATTCTATATGTTGCATTCTCATACTATACCCCTAATTCCAACACCAATAAAATACTCAGAACTAAGATTCAAAGATGTGTGCTTAGTATATTTCAATATGGATCAGAAACTTGGACTACCTATGCAGGGTAGGAGAAAAGGTGAAACAGCTATCATGGGAATTGCCTTCACAAGATAATGAACATCAAAAGGCAGGACAAAGTAACCAACTCTAATGTCTTACAATGAGCCAAACTCCCAGCCATCATGGCAGCACTTTGGAGTCAGAAACTAAGGTGGCAGGGTGATGTAAAAAGAATAACAAACAATTGTATTTCCAAATAAATATTGTATTACAAACTTAGGGATGGAAAGAGACCAAAAAGCAGACCCAAGCTGAGATATAAGGATGTTTGCAGGGCTTTCTTATGTGAATTCTCTATCAGTGAAAGAAACTGGGATGATCTGGCTGCAGATCATAGCACATAGAGAATAAAAATAAAAAAACAGCACATTTGAGGAAGCATTGATAAAAAATTCAGAAGACAAAAGGCACAGGAGAAAGGGGACAAGGCCAGGTACCATGAATACATCTTGTTCACCCACATTATCCATAATACTGTGATTTATGGGTATAGAAGGCAGCAGGCTAAAAATAGGTAATTTATGGATGGGGCAGGATTTGAATATTGTTCAGCAGATGTATTCAATTGAGGACATAGAACCCGGGGAAGAATAGGTACGAGTGCCATCAGAGAGAAATAAGTCCTTTCTCATGTTAATGCTTTTGTAACAGTCATAATTTTTGTAGTCAAACTACTTGTAGTCATTGCTAAGGCATCACTCCATTCTTCACAACATGAGTCGTGAAAGCCCACGGTTTCCATACCCTCTCGAGTAACAGACCTATTTGTGTAAATAACTGCATCATTCCTTTTTTAGAAGAGTTCTAAAAAATCAAGGCCTGCACTTCTGCCTCAACAACTAATGGGTTTTGTTGTGTACATTCTCTATCTAGTGTGTTTATGATGAAACAAATTCTTGGAATTCAACAGTTTGCAACAGGCAAACATTTCTCCTCCTCTCCAAACCCCCCCCCCCCCCCCCCCCCCCCAAAAAAAAAATTGATGTTGGTGCATTTTTTTTTTTTAAATGAACACATTTGAAAAATTCAAAGGTGTCGTATAAGTATGTGGCAGTGTTTTGCCGATTTTCGAGAAATTCTTTTTTTTCTTATGACAGGGGAAATCTTTTTGGCTGTCAGTGAGACATCAAATAAAACTTTGTAACATGGGATAGGCAGCAAACATTGCTAAGCTAAGAGGAAGCCAAAACATAGGGCTGGGTGGACAGAATGACGGTCAACGTGCAAATAGACAACATAACACCTCCGGTAGCCACGGTGCCATGCGGTCGAATTTTAGGTCATAAATCTAACCTAAGCCAGGAAATTATTACAGCATCCAATTCCCGTGTCTCTCCTAGTGTAAACACACAGCTGTGTAGAAAAAATTCAAGGAAATGCTTTTTTTTAAACTCCAAAGGTAACCTTTAGAGTTCAGAATTTTTATGAAGGTGTCGTGAAAACAAAACGTGGCTAGTGGATAGGTGTTGAAGTTTAGAGTTCAAGACACTTAGTTGATTTACCATATGTCAGGATAGATGTTTGAAGTTCAAATATAAAAGAGAACTTTGGCCAAAACACAGCACCAAGCAGCAACGCACAGGAGTAACAGTACTGTCAATAAAGTTTGTTCTGAAATGAGACTTCAAAAAGGAATACTATTGCAATCGGCTTCACTGTTTGATGTGGAGACAACACAGTCAGACATTCCTTTGGTGTAAAAGTAATTGTAGACACTGAGGAGGAATAAATGTGTATAAAAATTGAAAAAAAGGTAAAGTCAGAGAGATGCGCCACCTCAGTAATTGCTCATCAACAAAGACAAAGACATGAAAGCAGAGCCAGGTACAAAGGATGTAAATGATTTAGTGGATGATTTAGTGGAACGTCATTTTTAATGGCAAATGAGTCATCCATTTATGTCATATGTGGCTATTTTTCTTTTTTAGGTCATTTTTTGAATTTCTTTTTAGCTCATAAATGCAAGCATATTATGATGAGTTTTAGGTCATATGTAACATTTTTTAGGTCATAAAAATCCTATCAATATATACATCTATATATATAATTATGCTAGTGACAATATGCCAGTAACATCCCGCAATATTCCAGCGACGTTCCGCCTTGCTGACGGCTCTTAAAGACCAGAGCCTTCGGACACTTGGAGCTGGCAATCTGTTTGAGGTTGTAAAGGCTCGTCAAGCCCTAAGCCCTCACGTGTTGGTTGTTCAGTGTTTGACCTCAGCGTCTTGTTGACAGTGTCTCCCAGGCAAGTATGACCAGCCACGATCATACAGCACACTTGCCCCAGACTTGTAAGGGTCAGACTTCTCTGACTACCTGGAGGCGATGCAGGGAATTCCCCTACTGTATCGGTCCATGTCGTGTTGACTTTGCCCTCGTATAGTACCCTTGGCCGGGTGATCGTTTCATTTAGTACTCTCGTCGGTTGTCGAGACCGATCTACAAGAACCACCCTACACAGTTATCTTGACGCTCTCCTACCTCCCTCTAACTCGTGGTTCAGTACAAAAGGTTTTTGCTTTTCAATGTGTTCTTCCAATATAAGTCGTAGAGTGAAAATGTGGTCAAGGCAGCTTCTCCCTTTTCTAAACCCAGCCCGTTCTTCACGCATTACTGTATCTATTGAATCCTTTATTCTATTTAGGATGATTTTGCAGAATAACTTTGAGGCAACTGACAAAAGTGTCACGCCTCTCCAGTTGTTACAATCTCTAAGATTGCCCTTTTTTGGAATCTTAACAATGATTCCTTTTTTCCATTTATGAGGCGTCTTCTCTGTTCCAAATGATGTTGAACACACTCCTGAGGTTTTATTCTCATAAGAACTAATTCACATATCACATTCTCAATTTACAAATATGATGGTATTGCAGCCACCTTGCACACCTAGCCTGCTCACGTGGCGGCCTCCTCTCGTTCATCTACCACCCTACACAATTATCTTGACACTCTCCTACCTCCCTCTAACTTGTGGTTGTCAATGACTTCAGCCATAAGCACTCAACGCAGCCCTGCTGCTACTCACAAGGTTGGGCGATCTGGGTTCACTTCCCCTCGTCGATATGTTTGTCTAGTGGAGAATCATACTCCATCTCGTGCCCTGTCTTAATGACCAGGACCCCTACGATTCATTGCTAAGACTTGACATTAACTGTTCATTGTACTATGACACAACTACATTATATGATTGCTTCTCTTGAAACTAACTTAGTGAACTACTCACGACTTGACAATAACTGTTCGTTGTACTATGACACAACTACATTATATGATTGCTTCTCTTGAAACTAACTTAGTGAACTACTCACGACTTGACAATAACTGTTCGTTGTATTATGACACAACTACATAATATGATTGCTTCTCTTGAAGCTGACTTAGTGACTACTCATGACTTGACAATAACTGTTCGTTGGACTATGACACAAGAACATTATATGATTGCTTCTCTTGAAGCTAACTCAGTGATTACTCATGACTTGGCAATAACTGTTCATTGTACTATGACACAACTACATTTTATGAATGCTTCTCTTGAAGCTAACTCAGTGACTACTCACAACTTGATAATAACTGTTAGTTGTACTATAACACAACTACATTATATGATTGTTTCTCTTGAAGCTAACTTAGTGACTACACACGACTTGACAATAACTGTTCGTTGTACTATGACACAACTACATTATATGATTGCTTCTCTTGAAGCTAACTTAGTGACTACTCAAACCCTATCCTGTCCTTACTATCTACCTTTCTACATACCAGTGCTCCTTGAAACCGATCCGTTCCCTGTCGCTTCCACACACCAACTAACTTCTGGATCGCTCCCTGAGTGGACTAACTCTCACTGATTCCCGGTACCGGCTGTAACATAAACAAACAAACCGTCCGGATCGAATCCTCGCTACCTCTCGAATGAGATTACCACTCTCTCCTTTGTTCTACCTTTTCTCTTCCCAACCAATCACCTACCTTGTTACAATTTTCGCCTCGTTCCTACATTGTCCCATAACCCTAGTGATCCCCTATGTGTTCACATTCTTAGCTTTTCACGTGGACTCCCTGATTCTATATTACTCACCTTTTCTACCTCCCCTTGATTTCTTACTACCCCACTCCCCACTTGTCTTCCTCTCATCTTATCACTGCTACCTCCCTGCTTTACCGTAAATTAACTCAATAACTGTCATGATCTCATTGCCAACAATCCCTTGCAAGCTTTAGATATCACATGCTTAGTATGTCCTTTAAGCACAAGCTTCAATTAAATTTCACGCCTAAATATGTCATTATGTTAATTTTACTCACCTCCTCACCACATACTCTTACAAATGGTAAGTCTGTGATAACAATATCATAGTTAAGGGAGAACCATGTTACTGTTACTTTTCGTAGGTTGATTTGTGCTTTGGAACTGTTACACCATGAATTTTTGCAATTAACTTTACTTTGCAGAGACTTGCTGATTTAATTTCTGTCTCTGCCCTGCCAATACATATCCGTCCAGTTGTTAATGAGTAATCATCACAGTGTACACATTGAGAAAAAGACTGGTGGCAGCGAAGAGCCTTGAGGTAGTCCTGTGCAAACGTTTATTGGCTTAGATGATCAGCTGCCACATCTGAGAACCACTTTCCTTTCCTATAAGGATACTGCAGTCCTTCTTATAATCAGAGTGAACCTCATGTTCATTTTGAAGCAAACCATGAGCAATGGTTATTTCCAGGGCTTGCTAGTAGATGTGGTAAGGTGATGATTCTGTAGGCATTAACCTGGAAGTGATCTTTATTGGGTTTTGGAACTGGAAGAAGGTACTGTGATGCCTTTCCTCTCTTATCTGACTGTTCTGAATGCTTGAATTAAATTCACTGGCCTGATTCTTTATATTCTTTTCAGAGAGTTGGCTTATATCATCATAATGAACGCCATCAGAGCTCAGGGTAATGTTGCGGGATATCTGAAGTGTTGCAATTGCGTGAATGGTATCCATTGTAATGCTATATTCATCATCCAGATCTCACAGCCCTGATAGCATGCCCATAAAGCCTTATGTTTTGTAACCAAATGCAGAATTAACTCTTTCCCTATGGTAATTTTTTATCAATGCAATGGAAGAGATTTCAGAGACAACATTTTAAATTATTTCAAGAATCAATCTTCATATTTATATTTATATAACATATAACATATTATATATGAATTTTTAGATAACTGAACAAGGTATTATTAGATTACAACAATATCAAAATGATCATCATCATTATCAAGTACCGGGCCTACTGGTGTAGGTGATCATGTCTCTCCACAACTTTCGATCTTGGCAGCTATTTATCATTTCTGTTGTTGACCTTCTGCTAAGCCATTCTCTTAAGCTGTCTGTTAATTTTTCTTTTTGCTTCCCTCTATCTCTTCGTCCCTCAATTTTTCCAGTTGTTACAATATATTCCAGTTGTTCTCTTCTCATTACATGGCCAAAAAATGATGATTGTCTCTTCCTAATATTGGAAATTAGCTCTCTTTTTGCTTTGACCTCTCTCAGAACATCTTCATTACTTTTCTTAGCTGTCCATGGTACTCTCAACATACTTCTGTAAAACCACATTTCTACAGACTCTAGTGATTTTCTTGTCTGTTGTCCTATTGTCCATGATACGCATCCATATGTTAAGACTAGCTCAATGTAACATTTAAGAACTCTTTTACTTGTTTCTATTGTCAAAAATGGATTACATAGTATCTTCCTCATTTTTTGGAAAGCTGCTTTTGCCTGAGTCATTATTCTGCATCTAACCTCTTTTGTACATCTTCCGTCTGAGGTTAACAAAGTTCCTAAATATTTAAATTCATTTACCTGTTTTATTATTGTTCCACTTGTCTTTATTCTGCACTGAGGTAATCTCACTATAAATATTAAACAAATCTGGTGACAGCACACAACCTTGTCTAACACCCTGTTTTATTTGTTGAAACATTTCCAATTGGTTTCCAGTTCTTATGGCTGCTGTTTATTGCCAGTACATGTTCTTTATTATTCTTAGATCTTTGCTGTCTACGTTTATGCTTTCTAAAATTTTGATTATTTCTTGGTGCTTTACTTTGTCAAATGCTTTGGTATAATCTATGAAACATAGGTATAAATCTGTTTTTACCTCTATGGCTCTTTCTACTAAAGATCTTATGATATAAATGGCATTGCTTATTCCTTTATCTCTAATAAAACCACACTGTTCATCGCTAATTTCTGAATTGATTTTGTTTCTCACTCTTTGCATGATGATTCTTAGTAATATCTTAGTCATATGACTCATAAGGCTTATTGTGCGATGATCATCGCATTCAATCACACCAGATTTCTTTGGTAGGGCTATGAATATTGATTTGAGCATGTCATCTGGTATATATCCGCTGTTGTAGATATCATTCAGTATTTTTGTTATTATTTCTATTCCAAAATCATCCATGGCTTCAATCTCTTCTTTAGTTTTATTATCTGGTCCAGGAGCTTTGCCTGCTTTGATATTGTGCAAGGTGTCTTCCACTTCTTCTCTGAGTATTTCTGGTCCTTTTCCATTATATTTAATATTTACTTCCATTCATTCATCATTATAAAGATCTTTAATGTATTCTATCCATCGTTCCCTTATGTTTTCGTGATCAATCAACAGTTCTCCTTCCTTTGATCTAAGACATCCATTTTTTTATTGCATTTTTCTTCCTGTTAATTCATCAATTTGTTTGTATATAGCTTTAGCATCCAAAAATTTACCAAAATAATACAAGACATGTAAAAAGAATATGGTATGTTGATGGTTTACACTAACAAAATTGAGAGTGACACGCTATGCAGCTAAGCGTATGCAGCTGAAATCAGCATGTTGCACTGTGTCACGAAACATATGGAAAGAGTTAAGAGACTTTTATTACTCAAGTTTTTTTTGTTGTCACATATGATAATATCTTGATTCATCATCATTAGGTTGCATGTCCTTTGCAGAACATTGCATTCATCATAGCTAGTCTGAAAGAATCTCCGTCTCTTGCCAGATCTCCCACTTCGTCTATTATCATATTCAGGGTCCTTTGATATCTTGAAACCATTTTTATCTTAGACTACCCATGATGCATCATCCTGGAACCATTGTTTTCATTGCTGTTCTCTCCAGCTTGCTTTTTCTTTAGACGTGGTCAAAGTATTTTAATTTCCCTTTTAGAATTACGTTTATAAGCTTGAGGACTTGCTAAGACATGCTCTTGTTGTCACTTATCATCACATTACCAAAATTTCTTCTTTAGATTATAGGTTATATGTTTACATAATTACCCAAATTTAACATACTGCTACTGAGTCTTCAGACTTCACAATTTAACTTACCTTTCAACTTGAGTTTTAACTTTTTGGTTTCGCAATGCCTTCACTATTTCTTGTGTATGTTCATGGTGACATCTATGAGCAGAAGGATAAGCAGGAAGTACAAAATCTAACAGCTGCTCCACTGACTTCCATTTAGAATCCTTACTATTTACCAACATCATATCAGACTCCTCAAGTTTTTGTGTTGCAAGTTGTTCCATATGTTTATACATGCAGTAATCCAGATTTACCTGTGAATTATACATATTTAATTTTACACATATATATTGATAGACTCATTGACATAATAATGGACAGTAGATTAACAAATGAGAAGACAGAGGCCACAGAGATGGAGATTTCTCATAAAAATGTTGAGAGAGTTCTAGACAGCTAAAATGACCAACGAAGAAATTGTCAAAGAGGTCAACACAAAAAGGAAGAAACATCAGAAAGAAACAATCAACATTTTTTGGGCACATCATGAGAAGAAGAAAGTTGGAATACTGGGTTACAACTGACAGAATAGAAGGAAGGAGAGATTGTGGATCACAAAAAGAGAAGATACTGGATATCTTTGGTGTCATCACAGAAACCAGTCAACAACAGAATTAATATGGTGTACTGTGCATAGAGAATTGTGAAAGGACATGATCGCTTATGGCAACCAGTATAGCACATGATGATGATATTTATAGACATTTTTCTTGTTCAGTTTTTTTGGTTTCTGTATATTAAAAAAAATAGATGAATATATGTTACATGACTTGAGCTTGAATTTCTTCAAGGTGGTATGTTTTTGTGGAATACCATTTTATGCCTGATTCCATTTCTATTTCTTGATTTGCAGTAATGATAATGACTTTTTTAGGGCATTTCCATTTTTATTTATTTAGTTATTTTTGTTTATTAAAAAAAAAATGTAAAGCCAGATTTTCATCACAATGGAAGGATGTGAGTTAGTTAGGTCTCCTACATAGACCTTAGAAAAGTGCAAGGGATTGAATTTTTTGTTTACTGTTGTTAGAATAGGGAAAACCCTCGTTCGGTAGGAGACATCATGTGCTACAGGTTACAGATACCCGATTGTCATCAAGCTACTGTAAGCAAAATAAAGATAAAACAAGCTCTAAAGATAGGTAATCTAATACATCTCAAAAAAATGTTCAACATCATTTGGAAAATAGAGAAGACGCCTCATAAATGGAAAAAAGGAATCATTGTTAAGATCCCAAAAAAGGGCAATCTTAGAGATTGTAACAACTGGAGAGGCATGACACTTTTGTCATTTGCCTCAAAGTTATTCTGCAAAATCATCCTAAATAGAATAAAGGATTCAATAGATACAGTAATGCGTGAAGAACAGGCTGGGTTTAGAAAAGGGAGAAGCTGTCTTGACCACATTTTCACTCTACGACTTATATTGGAGGAACACATTGAAAAGCAAAAACCTTTTGTACTTAACTTCATCGACTTCAAAAAAGCATTTGATGGTATTCATAGAGATTCTTTGTGGAAAATTCTGAAGCAATATGGTTTACCATCAAAAATCATAAATATTATCAAAGACATGTATGATGGTTACACATGTGCAGTTCGAACAGAGGAAGGACTGAGCGAATGTTTCCCAATAGAAACTGGGGTTAAACAAGGATGTATTTTATCACCCTTGTTATTTGAAATTGTTATGGACTTCATAATGAAGAAATGCTGCACTGGTAATAAAGGCATCGAATGGATACAAGGAGACCATTTGGAGGACCTCGACTTTGCTGATGACATAGTTTTCATCAGCAGCCAGATAAAAACGATGCAGGAAAACACAAAAGAACTATCATCATTAGCCAGCAAAATTGGGCTTGAGATCAATCATGAAAAGACTAAAGTCATGAAAAGTTTAATTCCAACAGGTGACAAAATATACATGGAAAACAAACAAGTTGAAGAGATCGATCACTTTATCTATCTTGGAAGTCACATTGATCGAGAAGGCGATACGAGTAAAGAAATTAGAATCAGAATGGCTAAAGCAGCAATGTCTTTCAGAAGCCTTGAAAATTTGAGGAAATCAAAACTCATCAGCACAAACACAAAACTTAGGCTATTCAAATCAAATGTACTATCAACCCTTACGTATGCGTGTGATAGCTGGAAAACAACAAGAGATATAGAAACAAAGTTGAATGCATTCGAAAATAAATGTCTAAGTCATACGTTGAACATGTGATGAGAAGAGATAATAACCGAATAGCAAAGCAAGCCCTCATATGGGAAACAACAGGTAAAAGAAAAAGAGGAAGACCCAGGGAGACACTGAGAAGAACATTGATGAGAGAGGCAAGAGCAGCAGGAATCGGCTCCCTCAATGAGATAGAACTGCTTGCACAGAACAGAGACAGATGGCGAGATTTGATAAAATATCTTTAAAAGAAAACTGCTAGAACAACAAACAAACAAACAAAAAAAAAACAAAAAAAAAAAAATTCATATAGGAGAAGGTGTATATTGGTCTACGCCCTATGGGCCGGTTACGGCTCGAAAGGTCAATAGATAGATAGAAAGATAGGTACTTGGAATGTGAGAACACTCATGCAGAAGGGGAAAATGGAAAACATCATACAAGAAATGAAAAGAATGGGTTTAAATTTACTGGGACTTTGTGAAATGAGATACACCGGGTCAGGGGAGATGTATTCTGATAAACATAAAATAATCTATTCTGGAGGTACTGAACACCAAAGAGGAGTAGGTATCATCTTGGATGCAGAAAAAGCAAGAACAGTGAAAGGCTCTTGGGCAATATCTGACAGAGTCCTTTTAGTGAAATTGAATGGAAAGCCAATAGACATAATAAATCTTATACAAGTTTATGCACCAACAGCAGGCAGTCTAGAGGAAGCAATTGATAAATTTTACGACGAGTTAAATGAGGCACTTCATGAATGCAAACCACATGAAAACACCATAGTTCTAGGGGATTTTAATGCAAAATTAGGAAAGGAAAGAGTTGAGCAAGTAGTTGGTCATTTTGGCTTAGGTGAGAGGAATGATAGAGGTGAGAAACTTATTAACTGGGCAAGAATACACAACATGATAATAGGAAACACCTGGTTTAAGCAACATTCAAGACGTCTGTGGACATGGAAAAGCCCAGGAGACAACGCATGTAATCAAATTGATTACAAAATTATAAGCAATAGATTTAGAAACAGTCTGGTGTGTGTGAAAACTAGACCAGGGGCAGATTGCAATAGTGATCATTTACCAGTTGTGGGAAAGCTAAGAATAAAATTAAAAACAACAAAACGAGCCTCAATTAACATCAAGTTAAATTTAGATTTACTCAAATCAGACAAGAAGCTGCAAGACAAATATAAAATCACAATTCAGAACCGGTACAATGCAATAGAGAAGATACAAAGCATTGATGAACAGCGGGAAATGCTAAAAGAATCAATGCAACAAACATCAAAAGAGTTCATACCACCAGTGAGGACAAATTCAAGAAAGAAATGGATGACAGACGACATTTTGCAGCTAATGGATACAAGAAGAAGAAATAAAGAAAATAAAGATGAGTATAAAAGATTAAATAAAGAAATTGTAATAAAATGCAATGAAGCAAAAGAAGCATGGCTAAAAGAGAGATGCAAAGAGATTGAAATACAACAAAAAGGAGATACCAAAGCTATATACAAAAAATAGAAGAATTAACCTGAAGAAAAATGCAATAAAAAACTGGATGTTTAAGATCAAAGGAAGGAGAACTGTTGATTGAACAAGAAAGCTTAAGGGAACGATGGACAGAATTATAAAGATCTTTAATGTATGTTGAACGAACAGAAGTAAATATTAAGGATAATAGTGAAGGACCAGAAATACTCAGAGAAGAATTGGAAGATGCCTTGCACAATATGAAAGCAGGCAAAGCTCCTTGACCAGATAAAATACCTAAAGAAGAGATTGAAGCCATGGGTGATTTTGGATAGAAATAATAACAAAAATATTGAATGATATCTACAACAGTGGATGTATACCAGAAGACCTGCTCAAATCAATATTCATAGCCCTACCAAAGAAATCTGGTGCGATTGAATGCGATGAT
Source organism: Megaustenia siamemsis (assembly GCA_032433765.1). NCBI lineage: Eukaryota > Metazoa > Mollusca > Gastropoda > Stylommatophora > Ariophantidae > Megaustenia > Megaustenia siamemsis. The sequence goes on along the minus strand of JAVIAB010000041.1, from coordinate 35,574,175 downwards.
CATCGCACAATAAGCCTTATGAGTCACATGACTAAGATATTACTAAGAATCATCATGCGAAGAGTGCGAAACAAAATTAGTCCAGAAATTAGCAATGAACAATGTGGTTTTGTTGGAGGTAAAGGAACAAGCAATGTCACATATATCATAAGATCTTTAGTAGAAAGAGCCATAGAGGTGAAAACAGATTTATACCTATGTTTCATAGATTATACCAAAGCATTTGACAAAGTAAAGCACCAAGAAATAATCAAAATTTTAGAAAGCATAAACGTAGACAGCAAAGATCTAAGAATAATAAAGAACATGTACTGGCAACAAACAGCGGCCATAAGAACTGGAAACCAATTGGAAATGTTTCAACAAATAAAACAGGGTGTTAGACAAGGTTGTGTGCTGTCACCAGATTTGTTTAATATTTATAGTGAGATTATTTTAAGATCCATAAGGGTCATGCCTGGAACAACAATTGGAGGTCATAATATAAATAATCTAAGGTATGCTGATGATACAGTCTTAATTGCTAAGAGTGAAAATGAGTTACAAGAAATGTTGGACATTATAGTGAAAGAAAGCAAAAATAAAGGACTCAGCCTTAATAGCAAAAAGACAGAAGTAATTGTAACAACAAAGAAAAAGACATCACCTCAGTGCAGAATAAAGACAAGTGGAACAATAATAAAACAGGTAAATGAATTTAAATATTTAGGAACTTTGTTAACCTCAGACGGAAGATGTACAAAAGAGGTGAGATGCAGAATAATGACTCAGGCAAAAGCAGTTTTCCGAAAAATGAGGAAGATACTATGTAATCCATTTTTGACAATAGAAACAAGTAAAAGAGTTCTTAAATGTTACGTAGAGCCAGTCTTAACATATGGATGCGAATCATGGACAATAGGACAACAGACAAGAAAACCACTCGAGTCTGTAGAAATGTGGTTTTACAGAAGAATGTTGAGAATACCATGGACAGCTAAGAGGAGTAATGAAAATGTTCTGAAAGAGGACAAAGCAAAAAGAGAGCTAATTTAAAATATTAGGAAGAAACAATCATCATTTTTTGGCCATGTAATGAGAAGAGAACAACTGGAATATATTGTAACAACTGGAAAAATTGAGGGATGGAGAGATAGAGGGAGGCAAAGAGAGAAAATACCAGACAGCTTAAGAGAATGGCTTGGTAGAAAGTCAACAACAGAAATGATAAAGAAATGTCGAGATCGAAAGTTGTGGAGAGACATGATCACTTACGCCAGTAGGCCCGGTACTTGATGATGATGTTGTTAGAATTTATGTCATTAAATTTTATAAAACCCATTGGTGTTCAATCTCTTCCAGCAAAAGACAAAGTGCGTGCCTACTAACAATCCTGTAGCTCATTCTATCTATCTATCTATTGTCCTTTCGAGCCGAAGATGGCACATAGGGCAGAACCACAATCTCAAAAACAGAAACCTTGCATGCCAAAATGGCACATATTGCAGAGATCACTGCTCTAAAATCTATGGCGCTGTTTCCATAACAATACTTTTTACAATGACAGCTTGTACACAAATCAAGCTCACCATTGCAGGTTGTCATTCCTACATGTTTAACTGTGTATTTCCAATTTTTGCTGCATTTTCACAGATAGCCATGTACACATCTAAATTTGTTGAGAATCTTCAAAATATTGCCCTTTGCATGTCAGTCATCTCTATGACATGCACACATGAGACCAGTTTATCAGTTCTTTCACTGTTACAATCCTTTACATGACCAAAGACAATCTCCAAAGAGATGGAAAATTGTCAAAAAGTCATAACTGTTTTCACAGTGAGTACACCTCATAGTCTCCCCTGGTAACAGTCTGCGTCAAAACAGACTGGCTAACACAAGCTAGGATCACCGAGTTCCCTGTAGTGGTGGTTGTTACTGATATAGAGGACCCAGTATTGCAGTACCTCTGGGCTGGATTAGTAGTTTCCCAGCATAGCCTGGGACAGATGAACTCCAACTTCTTCAGTAAGAGCCGGGAATGTCAAGAAAGCTATTACGACCCGCCACATCTTATGAGTCAAAGGACAACATGCCCACAACAACTCATGGCATTACATCAAACTAAAAAAATATGAATTTTTAGTTAAGTGAACAAGGAATTTGATTTAACCAATACTAAGATGATTACTCCTGTGTGTTACCGGGGCCTCATTATGAGGGAAGTAAATAATAGTGACACTGTGATATTCCAGGCATGTCGTAAGAGGCGACTATGGAGGTTGATCAATGGCTTGACAAGCTGTCATTGTAAAAAGTATTGTTATGGAAACAGCCATAAGTTTTGAAAGCAGCGATCTCTGCAATATGTGCCCTTTTGGCACGCAAGGTTTCTGTTTTTTGAGGTTGTGGTTCTGCCCTATGTGCTGTCTTCGGCTTGAAAGGACGATAGATAGAAGATGATCAAGACATGTAAAAAGAATACGGTTTGATGACAATTTACACAAATCAAATTGACAGTGATGCACTGAGTGGCTAAACATACACACCTAAATTGGCATGACATGCAGTGCATCGAAACATAAGGAAAGAGTTAAAATGGTCTCAAACTTTTGGTCCTATATAAATCTATTATCTCATAAATCATTATCAGTCATGGGGATGGCTGTTTATCTAGAATGTATGTAGCTGAAAAAGTTCTTATGACGAATAAAAAAACAATTGCTTGTACAATATTATTAATTAGTAGAAAACAGAGATGCAAGTTGATAAAGCAAACTACAAAGTAGCTAAATAAGACGCTCTTACCGAATAAATGAGCAGATTTAGAGCTTCAATTTCTTCTTTTGCTGATTCATAATGTCTGTGCATGAATTTGCAATCAGCATTGCACGGCTGTCCTTCTTGTATTCTGAAGCAGGGCAAATGGGAAAACATTTGCTCTTCTAACCATTCTTGCACCATATGAGCCATTTTCTCTATCTTTGACATCAAGTATTTCTCCAAAATACTGACAGCCTGAGGTTAATAAAAGCAGGGTCGAGGCAATGAAAGGCACATACAAATCTTAATAAAAGTACCACTGTGAAAAAAAAATAATTATGAGAATCACTTAAAAAATAATGCCTCATTTTAAAATTAAAATATGATTATTAAACAATCATTGAGTGAGTATATGCTTCCAAACCATATGGCAGACATAATCCTTAGAAAAAAGAACTAGAGATTGATGATAAAATCTATGCAGTGTCTGTTTCTTTGAAACCTGCTTGTCTCTTCCTTAAATGTGGATCTACCACTCAAGGAGTCTTTATACCTTGTATCTCTACTTAAAAAAAACTTTTTAAAGCCATAATTTGCATAATATTTCACACGTTAAATTTAAGTAACTACCACATGAAACAACAAAAAATGTATTTTATATCATTAAGATATGAAAGCACAAATATTATTTCATGTTACTTATTGTCAAGCATTGGTTTTGTGGATTTAGCAGAATTATTTTCGTTCTTTCTCTGCCAAGTAGGATCTAAGCTCTGGAAGTCATGAACACAATTATTCTTCTCTGCGCCATTTATACTCTTATGAAGTCCAAAGATTAGATGAGAATGATTTTGTTACAGTAGATGTGATCAAAGCTGTGCTAAAGAGTGAAAAAAACAGTGCATCAGATTCAGATGGTATTCAGTATGAAAACATTTGCGAATTGTCTGATGAGGGTTTGGAGGTATTAGCAAGTATCTACAATACCAGTATCATGAACATTACTATCAATGAAGACTGGCTTCATAGTAATTTGATATCTCTGCCAAAGCCAGGCAAAGACCATATTAAAATGTATATCATTGCATTATCACCAAGCAAAACATAATGGGTAAGTTGTTGGAGAAAGTAATTCCTATTAACCAACCTGCTGAAGAGGCTTTTCTCCCAACAACCCTGAAACAATAGTGTCTACACAGAGAGACTTGGGTAAAAGCTGCAATCTTTGTCCCTTGTAGGCTTCCATGCAGGCATTAAAATCTTTGGTCCTGCAATTAAGCTAGAACAGGGGTGGCCAACATAAGGTTAGCCAAGGCCAGGGCCAGTGTATCTTAACTTATAACTTAGAGTATTGTCAAAAATTACATTATGTCATTTAGTAATATATAAATAATGCAAGACAAAACCCTTAATATATCAGACCTGAGTGCTTAGCACACTGTTATATGGATCTAGAACCTGGACAACATCATCATCATCAAGTACCTTGCCTGCTAGCGTAGGTGATCATGTCTCTCCACAACTTTCGATCTTCACAGTTATTTATAATTTCTGTTGTTGACCTTCTGCCAAGCCATTCTCTTAAGCTGTCTTTTATCTTTACTGTTTACTTCCCTCCATCTCTTCGTCCCTCAATTTTTCAAGTTGTTCCAGAACAACTTGAATATATTGTAGCATCTGGAAAAATTGAGGGACGAAGAGATAGAGGGAAGCAAAGAGAAAAAAATAACAGACAGCTTAAGAGAATGGCTTGACAGAAGGTCAACAACAGAAATGATAAATAGCTGCCGAGATCGAAAGTTGTGGAGAGACATGATCACCTACGCCAGCAGGCATGATACTTGATGGTGATGATGATGTTCTCTTCTCATCATATGGCCAAAAAATTATCATTGTTTCTTCCTAATATTTGAAATTAGCTCTCTTTTTGCTTTGACCTCTTTCAGAACATTTTCATTACTCTTCTTAGCTGTCCATGGTATTCTCAACATTCTTCTGTAAAACCACATTTCTACAGCCTCCAGTGATTTTCTTGTCTGTTGTCCTATTGTCCATGATTCACATGCATATGTTAAGACTGGCTCCACATAACATTTAAGAACTATTTTTCTTATTTCTATTGTCAAAAATGGATTGCACAATATACTCATAACGAAAAAAAGATTAAATGTCTTTCACATACAATATCTCCCAAAAAAAATGCACATCAAATGGCAGGACATACTAACCAACTTAACAGTTCTGCAATGTGCTAAAACCCTAACAATCATGTCAATGCTCTGAAGCTGAAGGTTAAGATGGCTGGGGCATGTCTAGCAAATGGGAGAAAATCGCATTCCTCAGCAAATACTATATGGTGAACTAATACATGGAAAAAGACAAATCGATAGATCTAAACTATGGTAAAGAGATATTTGTAAATCATCTATGAATGACGACTCCATCTGTGAAAGTGACTGGGAACATCTGGCAAGAGATCGCACAGCACGGTGAGCTTGTATAAAAAAAGACATAACATCATTTGAGGCTTATACTATTGGCATAGCATGAAAGAGAAAGGACTCATGAAAAAAGTTGGAAAACCCTATGGATCAGTGGGCCTGACTTGTTCATTCTGTGACCGAATGTGTCTGTCAAACATTGGTAGAATCAGTGGTAAAATACACAATAGCCTCCACTAAACCATTTGACAAGATGAAAAGGGACATATTAATAATGATTGCACTTTGACAACATATTTTATAATTGGTAAAAAAAAATGATAGTGTTTATAGATCAGGAAAAAGCGTTTGATCGTGTGGACAGGAACAAAATTTGGCAAACTTTAGAAACCTACGGGGTAGCAGGACAACTACTAGATAATATAATGGCATTATATAAAAACAGTCAAAGTGCCGTCAGAACATCGGAAGGTCTGTCAGAATGGTTTCAGGTTACAACAGGAGTAAGACAAGGATGTGTCCTCTCACCTCTCCTCTTCATCATATATATGGACAAAATAAATCAGGAAACAAGCAACAATAAGGACAAATCAAATAATAACATAGAGGTAGAAAACTCCAACATCAATGAGCTACTCTTTGCAGATGACCAATGCCTAATATATGAGGATGAAAACCTGCTACAACAGCTTTTAACATCTCTAGATAAAAGCTGCACAAACTACAGTATGAAAATTAACACAGCAAAAACTGAGGCTATAAGAATAAGCAAATTAAGACACCCATTAAACATCAAGATCAAAGATAAAGAAATAAAACAAGTAGAGGAATTCAAGTATTTAGGCACAATGTTCACAGAAGATGGAAAACTAGACAGAGAAATTGACATGAGAATACAAAAAGCAAATGCTGTCACATACCAGCTTTCACCATTGCTAAGATATCCAAACATTTCCATGCCAGCTAAACAACAAATGATAAATAGCATCTTCATACCAACTTTGTGCTATGAAAGTCAAACATGGACCCTTTCTAAATCACATTTAAGAAAGATCAATACATGTGAGATGCGTTGCTTGAGAAAAGTAACAAACAACACAAGAAGAGATAGAATACCAAATGAAACCATAAGAAAAATAGTCGGAACAAAACCCTGCCAAGAATATATAGAACAACAACAATTTAAATGGTTTGGCCACCTGGTCAGAATGAATCCTTACCAATCACCATTAAGGGTGTTCTTCTCGAGAATGCATGGAAAAAGACCAAGAGGAAGAACCAGAAGAAGATGGATAGATGCAGTGACAGAGACATGTAAAAACAAAGAAAAATCACTAATTCAGACAATTCGAGCAGCACAAGAATGACAAATGATATAAACCACGACACCTTTTAGGTATCAGTGAAAGAGAAAAGGAGAAGAACAAAAAAAATTAATTATTTATTTCAAAGGTACTGTAATAATATTTCAGTGTGAAGTTTGTGGCTTGTCACAGCCTTTCACGAGTGTTTTGAAGTCCACTTCCCTTTGTGATTTAGTGGGTCAGAGAATGTAGGATAATGCCGAATCAGTTATTCTGTTCCTGGATTTAATTAGCTTCGTGGTAGAAAATGTTGTGTCGCAGAGATATGTGCTACCAAATATCTATCTCTTGACCTTTCGAGCTGTAGCTGGCCCATAGGGCATAGACCCATATACTCTTTCTCTTACCTAAATTTTTATTCTAGCAGTTTTCAATCCTTCGAAAGATATTTTTTCAAATCTCACCATTTATCTCTATTCTGTGCAAGCAACTATATCTCATTGAGGGAGCCGATTCCTGCTGTTCTTGCCTATCTGATCAATGCTCTTCTCAGTGTCTCTCTGGGTTGGCCTCTTTTCCTCTTACCTGTTGTTTCCCACATGAGGGCTTGCTTTGTTATTTGGTTATTTTCTCTCCTTATCACATGTCCAACATATGGCCATCGTCTTTTCCTGATTACTGAAGATATTAGTGATTGACTGGCGATTTCTCTAATTTCTTCGTTTCTTGTAAATCATTACAATTTTTACGTTATTTGTACCAAATATAGAGCACACATTTAGTGCCCATTTTCTTAGAAGTGACATTCATTTGGTAGCAATTTCCACAAGCAATCCTTAATGCCTTCACTGTACTGAGAAAAGGGTCACACTGAAGTTCACATAACTCTAGATGAAGTTCTGATGGTTGACACTCCACTGTGCACTTAAATAAGTAATTAAAAAGTTCCACTTGAGGATTAACAATTTCAAACTCTTGAAACTGTAAATGAAATTCAGAAATGAACTGTTCAATGTCAGCTGTGTGTCTATTAAATTTAGCACTTTCTACCTCTGACAACAACTGCTTACAACTTGGAAAATGGAAAAGAGAATTCTTTTGCAAAGAAAATTTAACTAGATTCAGCTTCTTTTTAAAACTTTCAACAAATCCAATCACTTGAAAAATTGTTTGCTTTTCCCCTTTTCAAATTCTGTGTTATATCTGTGAGATATGCCAAGTTATGAAGAAAATTAATGTCTGAGTTTAAGTTGAAGATCAATGGAACATGGTAAATTGTCTGGCAGGACGTCATAAATGTCATACTTCAATGCAAAAAATATTATTAAATATTTCCCTCGACTAAACCATTTTACTTCTGCAAGAATCAGGAGATCACCATAGCTAGAATCTACTTCCTATAAAAGTGATAGAAACTTCCTGTGAGTTAGAGAGCTGTTCACCCTCCTCTAATCAAATATGTTACTTTCACCACTGTAGTCATTGTGTCTTTTAGATTTATGGATTTTAAACAAAGGGCCTCTTCATGAATTATTTTTTTTTAAAGTCAATTTGGTTTTGCTTCAGAAGTCCAACAGTATTTGTACCAATAAAAACCTTGCAACCATCAGAACACACTGTAGACAATTTTTAGAAACAACCAAATTCTTCTACGCAACTTGAAACTGAAGAAAATATGTCCATCCCACAACAGGTGTTTTGCAACAAGCAAAATTCCAACAATTCTTCAATAACAGTAAAATAATCTTGGATCACTTTAATAAAAATAAGAAACTGGCTAGTGTCAGTGATGTCAATACTTTCATCAATCGCCAAAGAAAAATAAGGATAATTTTCAATTAAAGATTTTAAACTTCGAAACAAATGCAGACTAATGTCTTCTGTTTTTTTGGCTACAGTTTGTTTCAAAAGAGGTACAGATTCTTTCACTAATTTTTCTTTACTGAAAGCTTTTGCCATTAGAATTGCACATTTTTTCACAAAATTTCCATCAGTAAATGGTTTATTAAATTTTGCAAAATCATAACTAATCACATGACACAATGAGCGATGATTTTTACATTTTATTTCCATTTCTATATATACATTGTTGTTGATCCAATGTTGTTGTTCAACCATAAGCTTCCAAGATCCATCACTTGGTTTCTCATACATTTTCTGATGATTTGTGGCTTAGTGTTGCGTTAAGCAATATTCCATCAGCAAGGCTAAAACTTGAATGCAAATTAAGCACTGAGGTTTGCTGTCCTGAGTGAAAATGAACAAATAATCAAATTCCAAATCAGGTTTAAATGTGTGATTTTCACAGTCCACTTTACTACATTTGTACAATTTTTTTTTACAAATGTGAACTAACATCAAAGATAAAAGCCACTGAAGGTTGGTCCACTGTAAAAAAAAAATCCACATTAATCAGTTATTGGGTTATTTGCAGGTCATCATCATTGCGCTCCAAACATGTCCATAGGTGCTTAAAGCCCCTCTTCAGCAAGTCCCACAGTGCTCAGCGACTGACAACTCCAGTTCTTTGTTGGTTGATAAGTCTTCTTACACGCCCACTAAGTTTCTCGTTTCTGGCTGTGCTCATCATGACTCAAATCTCTATCATCCAAAGGAGTGATGTGGACTCATGGTTGTCGAAGTCCTGTGTCCTTCCTACATCTCAGAGGACATTAATGATGTCTGCCCGATCCATAGGTTGACAGTCTTCAACGATAGCACAGCTAGCCAACCTGTCCGTTCTTTCATTTCACTGTACTCCTGAATGTCCACGGACGTAGACAAAGGTGACCTTACGTATTTTTGACTCCTGCAATGACTTTAAATATTGCATGCATATAGAACCGCCACCACATTTTTTATCATACTCATCGAATCACTCTGTATGCAGGCGTCGGTATCTTGTGACTCTAACCAGATGAATGCCCTGGTCACTGCCATCATCTCCATCATCATGGTACTCATGGTCATAACGTATGCACCACTGTCTTTCTTAACTATTCTGCCTGCCAAGCGTGCTGTATATGCCCATGCACTCCTTTGGTGTTGTATTACAGATCCGTCTGTATAGATGACTGCATCTTTCCTATCGGTGTTATCCCAGATCTTAATCGCTAAGAGTGAAAATTAGTTACAAGAAATGTTGGACATTATCGTGAAAGAAAGCAAAAATAAAGGACTCAGCCTTAATAGCAAAAAGACAGAAGTAATTGTAACAACAAAGAAAAAGACATCACCTCAGTGAAAAATAAAGACAAGTGGAACAATATTAAAAAAGGTAAATTAATTTAAATATTTAGGAACTTTGTTAACCTCAGACGGAAGACATACAATAAAGGTGAGATGCAGAATGGCTCATGTAAAAGCAGCTTTTCAAAAAATGAGGAAGATACTATGTAATCCATTTTTGACAATAGAAAGAAGTAAAAGAGTTCTTAAATGTTATGTAGAGCGAGTCTTAATGTATGGATGTGAATCATGGACAATAGGACAACAGACAAGGAAATCGCTGGAGTCTGTAGAAATGTGGTTTTACAGAAGAATGTAGAGAATACCATGGGCAGCTAAGAAGAGTAATGAAAATGTTCTGAAAGAGGTCAAAGCAAAAAGAGAGCTAATTTCAAATATTAGGAAGAAACAATCATCATATTTTGGCCATGTAATGAGAAGAGAACAACTGGAATATATTGTAACAACTGGAAAAATTGAGGGACGAAGAGATAGAGGGAAGCAAAGAGAAAAAATACCAGACAGCTTAATAGAATGGCTTGGCAGAAGGTCAACAACAAAAATGATAAATGACTGTCGAGATCGAAAGTTGTGGAGAGACATGATCACCTACCCCAGCAGGCCCGGTACTTGATGATGATGATGTTATCCCAGATGAGACCATTGACCACCGCATTGACCACAACTGAGTTCTGCTCCCTACATTTCCTGTTGAGTGTGACAATACACGAGAATGTCTCCTTGAATGATGTAGGCACCGGTATCCATTCCTCGCCAGCATTGATATTGGTAAGTCCACAGACCTGTTTGATAACTTCTTCTGCTCAGCCCACCCATGATTTACTCTTTTTAGCCTGACAACTTTCCCTGTGTTGAGTACGTGGTGCAATGGATGCTCTTTATCTGCACTTATCTTCAGGTATGTTCGTGCCCTCCACATCATGATCCTGTCATCCATGGATGGAAAGTCAAGAAAATACCTCATTGCTACACAGGGAGTGTCCATCGTACACCCAAATATAATGTACATAGCTTCATTCTGTATTTTCTCCAGCCTGTCAATTTGCGTCGTACTGACAGTAAGAATTGCCAGGGCATACTTGATTGGTGCGAGGACTAGTCCCTGGAACAGAAGGGTAAATAGCCTCTGCTAGATGTTGGCAGCTGCAATAACCTTCAAGGCGGCTAATCCTTTGCGGGATTTTGTTATCACATGGTCAACATGGCCCCAAATACACAGGCCGTGATAAAACTTAACTCTGAGGTATATCATCAACCTGTCCCTAGTCACCTCATCAGCCCCCACTTATACCAACTGTGTTTCCGTGTTAACGATATGATTGTTAAGGGAGAACCTTGCATCTGATGCTTTATTAGGATTAACCATTGAACCTGATGCTCCACACTAGGAAGAGATGTGATCAAGTTCGTTTTGCATGGTGGAGGCGATTTCCCTTTGGTCTCTTCCCTGTCGATATACTAGGATATCATCAGCAAAAGTCACAGTTCTTCCCCTCTCATCCAGTTATCATTCCATGACCGTTATTGTGTATACATCAAATATAACTGGTGACAATCTCCGGGTACTATTGTGATAGTTATGTTGTAATGCAGGACATGTACTGATAAGGAATACAGAGGAGTGTCAAAGTGAGTGAACCAGTGAGACATACCAGAGACAACGAAGCGATAAGTAAGATGTGATAAAGGATAATCAAGATATGTAGTACAGACACAGTAAATTGCCTGAGGGGGCCAAAACCAGAGTGGAGAGGGAGAAATGGTGACACAAGTAAAGATTTGAGATTTCTGAGAGTGTGAAAGTAAGCAGACTCAGCAGCAAATCTCCAGGTACTCTTGTCATAGGTATGGTGTAATGTAGGACAGGTGCTGACAGGAAATTTGGAGGAGTGTTAAAGCGAGCAAACCAGCAATACATACCACAGACAGCATTGTGATAAGTAAGATGTGATACAGAATAGTCAAGATATGTAGGGCACACATGGAAAATTTCCTGAGAGGACCAAAACCAGAGCAGGGGAGGGAGAAACGGAGGGGAGAAAGGAGTACATCCCGAGTTATGTCATAAAGATGTTCACATAAGTAGGTCAGCTTGCATTGCTTACATATTATGGCATTTACAATGTTACGAGATGTGCAAGTGAATCCCTCTCTGATCTCAAAAGGACCATTAAGGAAGAGAACTGTATCCATCCAGAGAACGTGGTTGCAAGTTTTACATAGACTACAGTTATAACGGATTGTACCCTGATGGCTCTAGGGGGAGAGGCAGGAAGGCGGCTCCTGACAAGCATGTCACGGAGATTACAATCACACTTAAAGGCTACTAATGGGGGGTTGGGGAAGAGAAAATGGGTAGTGGGGTCAGAGTGGAGAATGGGGAGGTAGCAGTGAATACGTCTGATCACCACGTAGTGGTGAGGGTGATGGGTGAGAGCAAGCACTACCCTATCCGAGGGGGGACAGGTAAAGGGGGAACAGGTAGAGGAGGTAGGAGCAGCCTGGCGTAGGGTAAGGAGAACCCATCAAAGAGCAGAAAGGGGAATGGAATCAGGATAGAGACAAAGGCGGAGGAAGTCAAGCATCAGGTGGGCTTTATGCAGGAAATCGTCATCATCCTAAAAAAGGTGACAAGCTTAAGTAACTGCGAATAGGAAAGAGAGTTTTTACAGGATGTTGGGTGAGAAGAGTCATAGAGGAGGAAACTGGGAGTCAGTGGGTTTGTAGAAGACCAAGGCAAGTAGAACTGAGGCACCTAAGGAAACAGTGATGTTTAGGAAGGAGACAGAAGAGGTGGAAGTGTAAGAAGTAATATGGATCAAAAGATGAATATGTCCAACATACTCAATGAGTATGGAAATATCCACCTTGGAAAGGTCAGTGAGACCGATGCAGTCATCACAGGAGAAGAACTACAAGGAGAATAATTATTAGAAATAGCATAATAATATGTGTGAAGTTAAAGTTTAAAAAAAAAACAAGATGCAAGAGAAATGAGGTGTGACTCCAGAACATAAACCAGCCTTATTTTTCTGTTACTGAACCAGGCAGTTACCATTGAAGATGGACATTGATCTACTTAAAACTACTGTGAAGACATAAAATATCATATACAATGAAAGTTAATACAAAATAACCACATACTTGATATAATGGTCTTAAAAAAATTACAACCCAAAAATGTCACCTACATAAGCTTCCTCCAATGTTTCAAACTTTCTTTTCTCCTCTGCAGATGATATATTTAAAAAATCTTTGCAAAGCTGATACTGATTAGGATACCAAGTCACTTGATGCCTCACTGAATCCAGCTCCATACCATAGAAATTCATGTAAAGTCTATATTTATCAGAATTTTCTGTCTTTGGATTCATCAGGACATCCAGAATCTGTAAAAAATTGAATTATAACCTGCATATGCCAGACCATGTACATTGTGTTTTATTTTACAACTTGCACATTATTAATTGCCACATTCATAACCATATTAAATGTTAAGATTGAGCTAGGTAAAAACCTAGCAAAAGCAACATATAAAGACCTTGACAATAAAGTGAAAAACTCAGCAATAAATAAAAGAACTAAATAAAAAAAACATATTTAGATAATTTGGCAGCTGAAGCAGAATTAGCCTCTCAAACAAGGAATAGTAAGGTATTATATAGTCTACAGAAAAACTAACAAGCTTCTTTACATCAAAAGGGAGACCTGTTCTGGGTAAAGAGGCACCTCACTAACTTTCAATGATAATAAAAAAAAAAAAACAATGCATTAACATTGTCAGGATATTCTTAACTGCCTGCATCCTAATCATCTGATGCTGTTTGAAACAGATGCACAGAATCCACAACTAGACATCAGTATAAAAGTAATCACTATAACAGAAATTGAATTAGCAGTGAAATACATCGTTAATAATAAAGCCTTTGGAATAGATCAAATAAATGCAGAGATGCTGAAAGCATTTAATACTCAAAACTTATTCCACTTAAAATAGTTATTTAATAAAATTTGGGATGAAGAAAAAGTTCCTACAAACTGGAAGAAAGAGATCATTGTCAAATTACCTATGAAAGGCAACTTTAAAGATTGCAATAACTGGAGAGGAATAATTCTTTTATCAGATGTCTCCAAAGTTTTCTGTAGAATGCTGAACAAAATATAAGAGGTTATAGAAAATATTATGTGCGAAAAACATGCAGTATTCAGAAAGGGAAGAAGCTGTCTAGATCAAATATTCATCTAAGGGAAATACTAGAAGAACATACAGAAAAACAACCATTAATTTCTAATTTCATTGATTTTAACCCTACATATGATACCATCATAAAAATTACCAACTAAAAATATACATTTTTTTAATTTGACAGTTTGCTACAGGCAAACAGAAAGCTGCAAGACAGGAAAACCAAGATGTAAAACACATGCCTTTAGCACCAGAAGAACATCAGACGACCATCTTTACCCCAAACAGAATTAGATGTTGCTCTCAAAGGATTGTAGCTCAAGAGTTCCCCTGGTAAAGATGGAATCACCAACGAAATGCTCATAAAACTGGGACAGAAAGCCAAGGGCCAGCTTCTAAGGATATTAAATGCTAACTGGAAGAGAGGTCATATGCTGGCAATCTGGAAAGAAGCTATTATGGTGCCCATCCTCAAACATGGAAAAGACCCACTAGACCCAGGTAGCTACAGACCAATTAGCTTACTGAGCTGTCTGAGTAAACTCATGGAAAGGCTGGTTAACAGAAGACTTATGTGGCATTTGGAGATAAAACATCAAATCATACGACAACAAAGTGGCTTCCGTCAGCACAGATCAACTGAAGACCTGATCACCTACATCGTACAGGAAATAGAAGATGCTCTACAAGAAAAGAAACACACATTGGCAGTGTGGGTCAACATGGAGAAGGCTTTTGATAGGGTATGGAGGGAAGGTTTAAAGAACAAGCTTTTCAGTCTCGGCATCCAAAGCCATTTCAATTGGATCTCTCAATACCTTCAGGATAGAATGGCCAGAGTACAAGGAAAACTAAGTAAGAAGGTCACAATCAAACAAGGTGTCCCACAAGGTGGAGTCCTGTCCCCAACACTCGTTTTAATTTTCATAAATGACATCGTAATGGACATTTCATCCAGCATACACTCAGCAATATATGCAGATGATCTGGCGTTATGGGCACGTGAGAAAACTATGTCGGTGGCTGGATCCAGGATGCCCTAGGAGAACTTGAAAAATGGACGAACACCTGGTTATTACCAATTAACGAAAAAAAAAACTACATATACAATTTTCAGCCTATCAAGAAACACACTATCTGCAAAATTGAAGATGCAAGACCATATACTTGCTATTGACCAAAACCCAACATATCTTGGCATCACTATGAATCGCAGAATGACTTGGAAAAATCAGATAGACAGAGCAAGCAAAAGAGCCAGAAAACAAACTGACATTATGAAGAAATTGGTGGGAACGGACTGGGGAGCAGACAGCAATATCTAGAAACGACTATACGTAGGAAGAGTACGACCCGTCCTAGAGTATGGAGTCACAGCCTAGGCTATGGCTTAAAAATCACACGTTAGTAAAATTAACAGAACACAAAATCAAGCTGTCCATATCATCACTGGTTCTATAAAATCTACACCTATCAAGACTCTAGAAGCAGTAACAGGTTTACAACCCTTAGATGACAGACAGGTCACCAAAGTATTGCAACAAGTGGAGAAATATAGAAGGCTCCTTAACCATCCCATGCACCAAATAATAACTGGTTATGGAACAGTACGACTAAAGAGGAGCAACTTCACTGCATTCTCCAATGAACTGGCAACTGGAGACCCAGTACTGTCCCAAACAATACCGAAACCCTTGGGCCCATCTGATATGTCTCCTCATGGGAAACATAAAATACCAGAAATTAAGGAAAATAAAACAGGAATCATGAAAAAAGGCACCCAATCAGACACACAAAGAAAACATGTAGCAGAAAAACACATACCCGATACCTACCCACAGAACTCTTGGTCCCACATATACACAGATGGCTCTGCTACAAATGCCACCAGAAATTGAGGGAGAGGTGTGTTCTTGAAGCTGAATAACCAGGATGAGATCACCAAGTCAATAGCTACTTGGAAATTCTCAAACAACTTTAAAGCAGAAACTGAGGCCCTCAGATATGCTGCAACACTGGCTACTCAACACAAAAATAACATGCACAATAAATAGGTGATTCTGACTGATGCACTGTCAGTACTATCAGCTCTAAAAAGCCCCAAGAACAATGAACTTGATGACATGAGAATAACCCTGGACCAACTATGCATCACACTGTAATATACACGGAAATGAACACGCAGACAAAGTAGTTAAAGAGGGAGGGAGATTACCACAAGAGAACCATCCGCTCAGTTATGATGAAGTCAAATTCATCATCAAAGGTCAGTATCATGAAAAATGGAAATGAGAACACCCAAAGCATAACGAGAGGGACGAATACATCCAACTATCAAGGAGGGATCAAGTCATCATACTTTGCCTATGCACTGGCCACAATAGAATGAGAAACCATATGTTCAGCAAATTCAAAATAGGTACAACCAGCCTATGCCACTGTACACTGGACAACATGGCAACAAAACATGTTCTACAGGATTGTCCCCAGTACACAGACCTGAGAAGGACAATGTGATCCACACCCAACTCCCTGGAAGAAAAACTATATTGGACAATCGAATCACTTAAACTGACAGCTGACTTCATAAGTCTGGAATCCTACTCTGATTGAGACTTGATCACAGAGAGAGAGGCAGAGAGATAGCTTGGTGTCATAACATGGAAAAGAGTCAACAGAATTGATACAATGCACTGTGGATAGAAAATTGTGGCAGAACATGATTGCCTATGCCAACCGGTATGACATGACAAGTGATGATGATGATAGGAGTGTACTAAGCACGCAACTTTGGTCAATTTGAATCTTAGTTCTGAGTGTTAATTTGGTGTTGGCTCATGCTCTATCTTTAAGTTTAACAAATGTGAAGTTGCCTTTACAATTCAGGAATTTATTTCTTCTGCAAGGGAGACAGTGGTTGTAACCATAGAACCGAGATAGGTGAACTTTCTCACAGATTCAAGGGGTGTGTTATTTAATGATATTCCAGCTCTGTACGTAAGCAATGGGTAGAGTCATTGCAGAAGTCAAAAATATGTATGGTCACCTTTGTCTATGTTCCAGGACATACAGGAATATGGGGAAATGAAAGAGCGGACAGGTGGGCTAGCTGCGCTATTGTTGAGGACGGTCAACCAATGGATCGGGTGGACATCATCAATGCCTTCTGCGAAGAGGGAAGGACACAGAACTTCGACAACCATGAGTCCAAGTCACTCCTTCGGATGAAAGAGATGGGAGTTAAGATGGGCACAGCCAGAAACAAGAAATTTAGTGGGCAAAGAAGACTAATCAACCAACACAGAACTGGAGTTGTCAGTCACTGGACACTACGAGACTTGCTGAGGAGGGGATCTGAGCATCTATGGACATGTTCGGAGTGCAACAATGATTACCCACAAATATCTCAATAACTCAATTGCAGCAGTACTGGCTACACCTGGTTGGAGAACCAGTCTTCTGGATAATTATTGACAGGGAGAATAAATCACATGATCTAGCTAGATTGCCAGTCATTGACTGCAGGATGGATTATCGTGAGCAACCAGTGCTGCATTTTTAGCAAATAGAAGCTCCCTGATTAGGGTCTAAGTTATTTTAAATTTTGACATCATTTGTGCTAGGTTAAATAAGGAGCCATCTGATCTTGTACAGTTGTAGATGTCTCCTCCAGAGAAGGTTTCAAATGCATTGTGTAGAAGGGCAGCGAAAAATATTCTGAACGGGGACACATCCCTGTTTCACTCCACAGTTCATCTCAAAGGGCTGGGAAGATTACCATTGAACTGGATGGTAAGGGACATATTGTTGTGAAATTACTTTATCATCTTGAGTATTATAGCAGGGCAGCCATTATTTTCCAGCACCCTGTATAGACTTGCTCTGCTCATGGGATCAGATGCCATTGTGAGATCAACGAAGGCTATAAATAGAGGCCTTCTCTGTTTCTTGCACTTCACCTGCAATTGGCGGAGAGTAAAATTCATATTGGTGATTGACTGTTCAGCTCTAAACTCGCACTGGGTCTCAGGAAGGATACGTTTTGCCAATTGATGTAGGTGCTTTAAAACAATTCTTGTGAATGCCTTCCCAGTTATACTCAGGAGAAAGATACCCCTAAAGTTGTTACACTCGTCCATGTCCCCTTTATTTTTGTATAACATTACAATCTTGGCATCTTTCAAGTCCTAGGGTATATCTCCACTTCTCCATAATTGGACAAAGAGTTTGTAGAGGTGGGGCAGTTTTCCTTCTGCTGTGTCATAATGAGGATGGAACTGACATTTCTGTTTGCTTGCTATGCCTGGGCCAATAATATGGAGATTGTGCTGTGTCCAAAATGCACTATCTCCCTCATAGCTCCTGTTTGAAGCATTCCAAAGGAGGGATGAGGTCCTTACATTTGGAACTGAAGTTGAGATGCCAGAAGATGAATAATACACTACCAACTACCATAGGGTCCCTCCCTTCAGATTTTCTGTTTGGATTTACTCCCATAGCCTTCAACTCTCCCAAGCCCTTGTGATCCTAATGTTACAATTAAGTAGTAGTACTATGGTATGTAGGGTGTCCGGTTAGCGCAATCGATAGGCGGTTGGCTTACCACGGCAACAGCCGGGGTTCGTAATCCTGGCGAGGACACCTGGGTTTTACTAATTCCCTAAAAATTAGTAGGAGCCGCGATAGCTCAGTGGTTAGTGAACTGGACTACTACGGACAAGGGGTAGGGTTCGATCCCAACCGACGGCTCCGGGTTCACCCAGCCTTAAATGGGTACCGGATTTTTTCTGGGAAAGTAAAAGCAGCACGGGCGTAATACCGACCACATTACCCCAAAAATCATGTGCTGAAGGTCTGTAAAATATAGGGTCACTAACACCATATTTCCCTATACGCCACTTGGCGTGACGGGGGGTACTTTACTTTTTTTTACTATGGTATGTAACGGAGCATGTCACAGATAGGTATTCAATTAAGGGTTAAATAATAAGGGAAGCAAATCAGGTAGAACGACATAGTTTAGAAAGGGATCACTCAATGACCAGTGTAGGCTAAATGCAAACAGCATGAAGAAAATTTGAAAAGTAAAAACCATATATTTAAAGATATATCACATGACAGGGTTAGTTATTTATGGAGAGAAGTGTGTTTCAAGTCTCATCAAGAGCAGACCTTCTTTTGAAGAGACAGTGGGTTTATTGAAGAGATGGAACAAGACTAAGAAAGTAGTTAAGATAAGTTACAACATTAGTTTAAAACAGAGTGAGATTAAGAATCAAGTAATGAGCCCTATGAAGGATCTTAAACAAATGCTGGAAAGAATACATTTTAAATGAACTGAAAGAGACAAATCTAAACAAGAATGAGTCAAGCTTTATAATTAGAAAGCATTGGAAATACATGGGTCATGTCTTCTTAATCTTTCTTTCAACTCCCTGTGGAGCATAGGTCTTCAACAAACACTTTCCAAGCAGTCCTGTTTCTTCTCATCCTTTTAAGATCGTTCCATGTCATCCCCATCCTATTCACCTCTGCTTTTACCTGTCTTCTTAAAAGTATATTTTGGTCTTCCTCTTTTCTTCTTCCCTGGGGATTCCAATTAAAGGCTTGTTGTGCAATACTCTCAATCGGCTTCCACAGTGTGTGTCATATCTCATTTTCTACTGGTATTTGACTGGTACTTTCCCATAGAGACTTCCGGGGAATATGGCGCCCTGTTAACTGGCCTCTTCATAAGACTCACAGATAAGTGCTGTTTTCCAGTGAACTTTCCTGTTTATTTGTTTATTTTTATTTATATTTTAAGGGATCATGTGATTGTACGCGCTTTCTATTTGATGTAAATCACTTTGCTTCTTTTGATTCATTGCATTTTGTTATAATTTCCTTATTTCATCACTCATCATTGTTGTTGCACTATTGAACGTGTCAAAAAATGGCGGTTTGTTTACGCCGGACTGTCGTCAAGGACGCATAAGTCATTTAATTTGTAGAAGCTCACAGTGTTTCCGCTTGCTGCTGAGCAAGTTACTGGAGTTGGCCAGTTTATAACGTGGAACGGGTTCTGGGCCATGCGACTGAGCAAGTGCACGTGAGTCTGGACCATCTAAAGCATCGACGTTCATCAAAGACGACGGTAAGTGTAAATTTTCAGATGCAGCCCAAACTACATCATCGAAGAAGGAAAACACAACGGGGCAAGAGGGGTGGCACTAAACTGTTAAAGTGTGAGAGGCTAGGCCTAAAGTATGTATGCGTTACTTATTGGAATTGTGGGTCCATTAATCAACGACGGCCCATTCTTGATAAGCTACTGTGGTGCCGCCAATATAATGGTTTTGCAAGAAACTCTTCTTGGTGACAGGACAGTAAGTACTCCTGGTTTTCATTGTTTTTACAATAGATGACACCTTGGGCAGGCAATCCTTGTGCGCAACAATATGGTGGCAGCTGAGGTTGATATGTCTGTGTGGAACAATGCAGAATTGCAGGTACATGCGGTTAGGGTGCAGACCCCAGTTCATTTCGTGATTGTTAATGTGTATGCCTGTAATGGGAAGGTGAACACACAACAATGGCAGAATCTCTTCGAGTTCGATGAAGAGAATGTCATTTTCTGCTGAGACTTTAATGCTAGAGGAAACCAGTGGGGTAACGTCATAACCAACAAGCAGGGAGAAGACCTAGAGAACGCACTGGTATTGGCCGATTTAGTGTGCTTGAATGATGGAAGGGCAACAAGAATGGTCACTCGAGCAGGGGACTCTGATAGTGTCATAGACCTGGCACTGGTGTCTTCGACCTTCGCACCGGTTTGCAGGTGGAATGCACTGGTGTTCCACGGAAGTGATCACTATCCATGTGTCCTCCTAATTGAGAAAAGCAGAAATAAAAGCCAGAGAAGAAAGCTCCACACATTCAACTACGAGAAAACAGACCAGGACGTCATTAGCAAAATCAGACATAGGAAACAGAGCGCCCCTCGTAGGAGGCAGGAGAGATGGACGCAGCCACCCTGGTGAAATGTAGATGTCGAGGAAGCTTGGCGGAGCAAGAGACAAACGGTCAAGACATGGCAGAAAGCCAGAAGGTATGGTAGAACACAACCTGAGCTCTTGAAGCGTCTGAAAGTAGAGGTCGACCAAAAAATGATACACTTTAAACTATGTGCTAAGCAGGCTAAGGATTCCAAATGGGATGACTTCTGTAAAAAAGTGTGCTCAGAAAAATCGCTCGCAACATTTTGGCACCTTCATCAGTGCATGAATGGCACACCACGACACAGAGGTATACCAGACTTTCAGAGCACAGGCCAGATATGGCACAAATCTGATGAGAGCAAAGGGAAGGCCCTGCTTGCCCGCTACATTGAGCAGACGGACCAAAGAAATGAGGCTATAAGAATGAGGATACGGGGATCTTTGTCAAATTTGTGTAAGGATGTAGGGCTGGAAGAAGATCTCACAATCACAACCGATAAGGTCACGCAACACTGCTCCTGGTCCAGATGGTGTTCGGTATGATGACATAGGCGATTTAGCTGATGACGACTTGACAACACTGGCCAATGAGTTTAATGCCAGTATTCGGAGTGGCCAGATTAAGGAGGAGTGGCTACACAGCTACTTACTACCGCTACCGAAGCCAAACAAGGACCATTCTCAGATCAGTGCCTACAGAATCATCACAATGCAGAACACTGTGGGCAAGGTGCTGGAGAAAATAGTTGCCCGTGTCCTCACCTGTCGCCTTTAAAAGAAACGTGTATTCCCATCCACACTCGGAGGTTATAGATATAACAAAGAGACATGGCTCAATGCGGCAGTATTTGCCTATGACGTCTTCGAAGGCTTCCACAGACGAGAGGAGACATGTGCTGCATGTGCTGCTGCTATAGATCTGGAGGATGCATACAACAGGGTACCATTTGAATATCTCATGCATATGCTTCTCAAACTGGCGGTGAACCCCGTCCTCATTAGATGGATCGCCGCAGCACTGTTTCAGAGGAAGGTGATACTCAGATGTGGAAGTTGGTCTTCCGAGCCAACATCCATTTGCCCAGGGCTTCCACAAGGCTCACCATTGTCACTCGTTCTATTTAACGTGTACACAATAACGATCACGGAACAACAGCTGGATGGGAGGGGAAGAACTATGACTTTTGCTGATGATATTCTGGTATATCGACAGGGAAGAGACAGACGGGGAATCGCCTCCACAATTCAAGATGAACTCGATCGCATTTCTTCCTGGTGTGGGGTTTCAGGTGCCTTGGTTAATCCTAATAAAGCATCAGTTACATGGTTTTCTCTTAACAATCATATCGTTAATACGACCACACCGGTAGTACGAATGGGAGCTGATGAGGTGACCAGGGACAAGTTGATGACATACCTCAGAGTTAAGTTTGATCGCAGCCTGTGTTTTCGTGATCACATCGACCATGTGATAACAAAATCCTGCAAAGGATTAGCCGCCTTGAAGGTCATGGCAGCTGCCAACATCGAGCAGAGGCTACTTACTCTTCTGTTCCAGGGATTAGTCCTTGCACCAATCGATTATGCCCTGGCCATTCTTACTGTCAGTACGACTCAAATTGATAGGCTGGAGAAAATACAAAATGAAGCCATGCGCATTATCCTGGGATGTACGAGGGACACTCCCTGTGTAGCAATGAGGTATCTTCTTGACTTTCCAACCATGGGTGACAGAATCAAGATCTGGAGAGCACGAGCATACCTGAAGATTAGTACAGATACAGAGCATCCATTGCACCACGTGCTCAACACAGAGAAAGGTACCAGGCTAAAAAGAGGCAAATCATGGGTGGGCCGAGCAAAAGATATCATCAAACAGGTCTGTGGGCTTACCAATATCAGCATTGGTGAGGAGTGGATACCGGTGCCTACGTCATTCAAGGGGACTTTCTCATGTATTGTCACACTCGACAGGAAAAGTAGGGAACAGAACCCGGTCGTGGTTAATGCTGAGGTCAACGGTCTCATCTGCGATAACACTGATGAGAAAGATGCAGTCATCTATACAGACGGATCTGTAAGACGACATGAAAGAAGTACATGGGCATTTACAGCACGCTCGGCAGGCAGAATAGCCAAGGAAAACAGTGGTGCATACGCCATGACCACGAGTAGCATGACAATGGAGGTGATGGCAGTGACCAAGGCATTCAAATGGTTAGAGTCACAAGACTACACCCACGCATGTATACTGAGTGATTCGATGAGCACGATAAAAAAAGTGGAGGCGGGCTTTGTACGCATGCAATGGGTAGAGTCGTTGCAGAAATCCAAAATACGTAAGGTCACCTTTGTCTATGTCCCTGGACATGCGGGAGTACGGGGAAATGAGAGAGCGGACAGGTTGGCTAGCTGCGCTGTCATTGATGACGGGCAACCGATGGATCGGGCGGACATCATCAATGCCCTCTGAGATGTGGGAAGAGCGCAGGACTTCGACAAACACAGATCAACGTCACTTCTTCGGGTGATGGAAATGGGAGTTAAGATTGGCACAGCCAGATATGAGAAACTTGGTGGCCGTGTAAGAAGACTTATCAACCAACATAGAACTGGAGTCGTCAGTCGCTGGACACTGAGGGAATTGCTGAGGAGAGGATCTGAGCACCTATGGACATGTTCGGAGTGCAATGATGATGACCCGCAAATAACTCAATAACTTTCCCATAATTCTATGTTAGTGATTTTGTCTTGCCATTTCCATCCTTTTATTCTGCACAAGCATTCATTAATGAAGGTCTGTGTCTTCGAGAGAGGAGTGCATGGCTGTGCAGCAAAAATCACTGTTTCACTGGCTGAAAAGTGAGTGTACAGTGTTCGAAGTATGCAGTAGACAGAAAGGATTTTTTCTATCAGGGGTGAAATGCTGATTCTCACACATCGTGATAGTTTCTTTGACAAAGCGTCCCTTATTTTTTCTCTGGTCCTGTCAAGAGCCCTCGCCCCAACATATGCTATCAGATGTATATGGTAAATGTGTTGTAGGATACATTTAAAATTTTTTTTTTTGGTATCTTCATGATTGTCATTTTTGTTGTTCTCCATGTTTCACAGCTATAAAAAAGGATTAATTTAACATTTCAGCTGAAAATGTTTATTTATATATTAAACCTAATTTCTTTCTATTTCCATAATTTTCCTAGTGCAATGAAGACTCCTCTGGCTTTTTGTATCCTTATTTGGGTATCATTCTCTGTTTTTCCTTCATTGTCAAGACATATACTGCCCAGACATATACACAATTTTACATCTAGTAGAGGTATTTCTCCTATTTGATTTGGTTATTGCCAACTGCATTAATTCTCATGATTTTGGGTCTTTCTCTATTTTCCATAATGACTTAGCAACTTCCAAAGCATTGCTCTAACTAAACTATCATATATCTTTTTGTAATCTATGAATCCAATATAAAGTGGGGATTGTAGTTAAGCTTTGTTTAACTATTATACACATGCAAGGTAGTCATTTCTATCTATCTTTTGACCTTTCGAGCCATAGCCGGCCCGTAGGGCGTAGACCAAGATACTCCTTCTCCTATCTGAATTTTTGTTCTAGCAGTTTTCAATTTTCTTAAAGATATTTTATCAAATCTCGCCATTTGTCTCTGTTCTGTGCAAGCAGCTCTATCTCATTGAGGGTGCCGATTCCTGCTGCTCTTGCCTCTCTCATCAATGTTCTTCTCAGTGTCTCTCTTGGTCTTCCTCTTTTCCTCTTAACTGTTGATTCCCATATGAGGACTTGCTTTGCTATTCAGTTATTACCTCTTCTCATCACATGTCCAACATATGACCATCGTCTCTTCTTTATTACTGAAGATATTAGTGGTTGATTGGCGATTTCTCTAATTTCCTTGTTTGTTTTGAATTTGTTCCACACTATACCAAGTATTTTCCTTAGACATTTATTTTCGAATGCTATCAACTTTGTTTCTATGTCTCTTGTTTTCCAGCTTTCACACGCATATGTACGGGTTGATAGTAAATTTGATTTGAATAGTCTAAGTTTTGTGTTTGTGCTGATGAGTTTTGATTTTCACAACATTTCTCCGGCTTGGTATAGAAACCGTTGATCAGAGGTTTAACAAGCCACTATCGTAAAAACGATTTTGTTAATGAAACGTAGTTAGTCATTTGGTCAGTGCAAAATTCATTTTTCCTAAAACCCGCTTGTTCATCTCTCAAATGTGGTCTGTATGGTCTCTTTCTCCAGAATGATTTTTCTTAGTATTTTTACTGGTACTAATTACAGCATAGTTCTCTTGTAATTTGTGCACACCTGTAATCTTCCTTTCTTTGGTAGATTAATCATATTGCCTTTTTCCCAGTTTTTAGGTATTTGTTCTCTTTCACATTTTATCTATTTTTTTTTATGTAACATCTTAGAGGTGTTAATATCTTCTAAGATGGCTTCTGAAAGAATTTCCTATGGCTTTATCACTTTTTAATGGCTTGATGGCTTTTATTATTTCTTTCTTGCTTGGTTTTATACAGTAAACTTGCAACTTTTCCTCTGTTCAGTTTATTTAAGAGTTCCTCAAAGTGCTGTTTCCATCTTTTCATTTGTTCCCTAAATATACTAAGCAGACTTCCTTTTTTATCTTTAATAAAAGCATTGATCTGTTTGTATGTTGATCTTAATTTCTTCCTGCTAGTGTACAGCTCATTCATATTTCCTTTTTTGCCGCCACCTCTGCCTCTTTAGTTAATTTATCTATATATTGCCTCTTATCCCTGTTAATGCATCTTCTTACTTCTTCTTCACCTCTGTGTAAGTTTCCTGTGCTTTGGCCCTAGTACTTCTTGTTTTACTTTTATTTATGTTTGCTTTGTATCTTCATGATTGTCATTTTTGTTGTTCTCCATGTTTCACGGCCATATAAAAGGCCCATATAGGTGAAAACAGATTTATACCTATGTTTCATAAATTATATCAAAGCATTTGACAAAGTAAAGTACCAAGAAATAATCACAATTTTAGAAGGATAAACGTTAACAGCAAAGATCTAAGAATAATAAAGAATATGTACAACAAACAGCGGCCATAAAAACTGGAAATCAATTGGGAATGTTTCAAAAAAGAAAGCAGGGTGTTAGGCAAGGTTGTGTGCTGTCGCCAGATTTATTTAATATGTGTTGTGAGATTATTTTCAGATCCATGAGGGACATGCCTAGAGTAACAACCTGAGGTCATAATATAAATAACCTCAGGTTTGCTGAATACAGTCTTATTCACTAAGAATGAAAACGAGTTGCAAGAAATGTTAGACATTAGAGTGAAGGAAAGCAAAAATAAAGGATTCAGCTTCAAAAGCAAAAAGACGGAAGTAATGGTAGAAACAAAGAAAAGGACATCACCGCAATGCACAATAAAGACAAGTGGAACAATATTAAAACAGGTAATGAATTTAAATATCTGGGACCAATGTTAACCTCAGATGCTAGATGTACAACAGAAGTGAATATCAGAATAGCTCAAGCAAAAGCAACTTTCCACAAAATAAGGAAGATACTGTGCAATCCATTTTTGACAATAGAAACAAGAAAATAGTTCTTAAATGTTATTTGGAGTCAGTCTTAAAAAATTGATAAATATCATGGACAATAGGACATCAGACAAGAAAGTCACTGGAGGCTGTTGAAATGTGGTTTTACAGAAGAATGTTGAGAATACCATGGACAGCTAAGAAGAGTAATGTAAATGTTCTGAAAGAGACAAAAGCAAAAGTCAGCTAATTTACAATATTTGGAAGAAACAAACATAATTTTTTGGGTCATGTAAACAGAAGGGAACAGTTGGAACATATTGTGACAACTGGGAAAATTGAGGGATGAAGAGATAGAGGAAAGCAAAGAGAAAAGATACCAGACAGTTTAAGGCTTGGCAGAAGGTCAACAAGAGAAATTATAAATAACTGCCGAAATCAGCTGTGGAGAGACACGATCACCTACGCCAGCAGGATTGGTACTAGATGATGATGATGTTTGCTTTCTTTCTCTGCAATCATCCATACCTTATTCGGGCATTCTCTTTTTCCTAGAGTTCCATTACATGTCTCCTTCCATATATCCTTCACTGTTTCCAATGGTCATTGGAGGATTGGTATTTGTCTGATATTGCGATTGTAAATTTCTTTTTAATTCCTTGCTCTTTAAGAAACTCTACATTCTCTACTGTTTACCTTTATATGTTGTAGTATATCTTTTTCACTTTAAATTGCATTTTGCTAACAGATGATGATGATCTGAAGCCACATCTGCTCCTATATATATATACTTTTACATCATGTAAAGATGACTTAAACTTTTTATTAATTAATACATATGTGGTCAATTTGAATCTCTGTTCTGTGATCTGGTCACTCCCACGTAGCTTTATATATTCTTTTATGTTGAAATATTGTACCTCCAAGGGTCATTTGATTAAAGGCACAGAAATTCACGAATATCTCTCCATTATAATTTATTTTTCTTATTCCTTGTTTTCCCATGACCTCTTCAAAGCCTTGGTTGTCTGTTTCTACTTTTGCATTTAGATATCCCATGAATATTATGATATCTTTGACTATCCGTTGATCTGACATTGTAACTATTTATAGAATTCATCTTTAACTAAATTTTCCTTATCATTGTGTTGGTGCGTAGCATTGGACAATACATATTTTAATTTTTTGTGTTTGCTGTTTTAAAGGTTGCTCTTATTAGTATTGGCTCTATTGCTTTCAATTCTATCAGTACTTTCAGTGTCTTGTTTGATAATATTACAGCCACCCCTTCACTATGTTGTGATCCAGGTTTCTGGTCCTGATGATAAAATCATCACTCCTGTGTTTAGCTTTATCCTTTCTGATCTTAACCATCTTTCTTTCCATATTCCTAGAATATCTATTTTGTAATTTGTCATTTCAGCTGCTACTTTTGCAACTTTCTTTTGCTCATTTAAAGTATGCACATTCCAGGTGCCACTTATGGAGGTTTTCCTGGTACACAAAAGGTGAGTCAATGACCTGGACTCCTTGTGGCTTTCTCTTGGTTCTGCCATATTAGACAGAGATCTCTTTCCTGGATGGTGGATTTACTTTTTTTTTCATTTTCTTTTTACTTGCCCATGTTTGTGATGTCTTGATGTTTAATTTTTACAGTACAAGACAGCCTCTTATGAACATGCCTGTTAGGGAACATTGCTACTGCTACAACTCTAAACTTGTCTTTCAGATCCTGGCAGAGCATGGGCTGGTCATGTGCTAAGAATGGATAAAAAAGACTTTCATATCAGCCATTCATGTGGAAGCCATTTGTTAAAAGAAAAAAAAGCAGGCTAAGAGAATTGCTATACAGAACAATTACTGGTGAAGGCTCAACCTTGGGACTAAGAAACAACATAGACCTACAAGAACTAGCAGGAAATCTTCAGTCATGGAAAACTATAACTTCTCTTCTAAATGCTGTCTTCGGCCTGAGGAAAATAAAAAAAATTAATGAAGTGAGCTAAAATCACAAGCTACATCCTATACAGAAAAGTGTTTCTAAGTATTACAGCTAGCTAGTTAAACCTTGATGTTCTGAAGGAGACAGTTTCTGATGTAATTTGTGATGATATACATATTGTATGGTGAATTTTGACAGGATGACCTTGGTGGTGACAAAAATAAAAATTACCAGGGCCAATATGTCATATTTAAATACTTATCAAAGTTGACACAGAGTTGAATAGTAAAGCCACTTGACCAGATAAAATTCCTTCAAGAGCCATCAAAGCAGATATTAACACCTCTACTAAGATGTTATATAATCTACTAGAAAAAATATGGGAAGGGGAAGAAACACCTAAAGACTGGAAAGAAGGTTTGGTTTGGTTTGGTTTGGTTATGAAAGGCCCCGGTATCACTGCAAACGGATTAAAATCCATAATTGCTCAACCGCCCGTGCCAGTGGAATCATCCGAATTACTAACTCATCTTCCAAACAAAGAAAGGTAGCTGTATCATAGCAGTCTCAGCACACGCCAAAAGACATAAGGCGAAACCGCGCAGAAAGTGAACACAGCCAACTGTTCCCTGTCATACGATATCATCATTCATCGTAAACAATTGGAATATCGAAACATGATCAAAATGGATGAAACACACAGCTCACGGTGTGCACAGAACACCTAACTCAGTAGCTACTGCAACAAGCTGGACTTGGAATATGAGGAAACTGCAACAAGGAACACTTTTCAGACATAACCTTTCAATGGTTCCTGCCGCCTATCTACCATATTGACCGGAAGTTCACGTCCTGAAAATGATGATCGTCATATTTTTAAAATGTATAGCACTTGATGATGTTAGGACATCGTGTTTGACTCCAATTCCGAACATATAAAACACAGTTCGTCATCAGATTATCCTCGTCGCACATCAAACAACAGACCGTAAGATTAGCATATGGCTGGTTTAGGGATATACGATGAGCCATTATGATGACGTAGCATACACACAATAGCTGCTCTCATAGATTCATGATTACTCAAGTGAATGCAGCCTACAACCAACGAGACACTATGCAAATTCCCTAAAGAGATAAAACTTCGGCTGACTTGACAGAGCCCACCACATTAATGCGTTGTAACATGTAAATAACTTGCGTCAAACAATTCCAACAATGGTCATTGAACAGCACTCAATGTGATGTTAAACGCAGATCAACACTAGATGGTGGAAGGTCGCATTCACAACATAAACACAGAGTGAAACTGATGAAGATTTCATGGAAGAATTCAATATTGACAAACAGCCATTACCTGATAGAATATTAACATTTTATGAATAAAAATAGCCAAAATGAGAAACAAAGAACATTAAAGAATCATATACAGAAAAATACAAACACTCCCTGAATATCTAAAGAACAGATCAACAACAAAACATTAGAGTCATCAAAAATTGAATACCTTAAAACCAGCCCAATAGAAAAAAACAAGAAACAAAAATACTGGCATTGGAGTGAGATTAGCTGAACAAACATGAAACGATTACAAGATTTTGAAAAATGTGGAAATAATTAGCTGAAATAGTGGTTAAAACAAGCACAATAAAATATAGACCTACAATGAAACAATTAAATAAAACATCAAAATGATTACAATGAATCTAAAATCAGTATTTAAAAATGTAATATATATGAATATGAAGAAAAATTATCACAACCTATTTGTCAAATCTGAAGTGGTGATGGAACATATTTGGTATCCAATATTGTTATAAAAAAAAAAGATAAACTTGTAAAACTTTCACTTGTGTCTTCAAGTAATGGCCACAGAGGAAAAAAAACTCATGAAATAACAAATCATTAAGACCGTACTCCAATGTCTACTTAATAGGCTCCAGTAACATTATAATAGTTAAATACTTCACCATACATATCAATGAACAAAAAGAAAAAACCACTACCAAAATGAAATGTGTTAGATACATGACATGACAGGAATCAGTCTGAGACATAAAATCAGAAATGAGAAAAATATCTAGGAATAATTCTCACAATTGAATACATATAAACAACAGATAAAAAAGCTTGGCCACATTATAAGACAGAAATATTAAAATACAACACAATGAGCCTTGAATAAATGCTGTAAGAAAGCCAAACCTAAGGGCTGATCATGAAAAAGATGGATTGATATAATATTAGAAACACTAGGAAACATAACAGCAGGAGAAACTAACAGATAAGTGAAAGACCTCAAACTATATCTCCCATCAGTGCTGAAAGGCAAATGAGAAAGAGGCAGTGTACTCTTAATATGCAGAGTATAATACAATTAACCAATGACTATTTGACAGCTCTAAATTAATTTTTGGATATCACTGACAAAAACTTTGCATTATTTTTTTTTACTTGTAGAGCCCCTTGATCATTCTATATAAATGTCTCATCCAATATATATTGTTATTGTGGCTTCATTCTATATAAACATCTCCTCAACTATATTTAGTTATTGTGTCATCATTCTATATAAATGTCTCTTCCAATATATTTAGTTATTGTGTCATCATTCTATACAAATGTCTCCTCAAATATATCTAGTTATTGTGTCATCATTCTATATAAATGTCTCCTCGACTAAATTTAGTTATTGTGTCATCATTCTATATAGATGTCTCCTCTAATATATTTAGTTATTGTGTCATCATTCTATATAAATGTCTCCTCCACTAAATTGTTATTGTGTCATCATTCTATATAAATGTCTCCTCCACTAAATTTAGTTATTGTGTCATCATTCTATATAAATGTCTCCTCTAATATATTTAGTTATTTGATCTATGGAAAGAAGGTTATATGATCAAACTACTAAAGCAAGGAAGTTTACAGGAGTGCACAAATTATAGGGGAATTATGCTATAGTCCGTTCAGAAATTCATAATCACACCTGAATTAGTATTGCGTGATAACCGCTTGTTATTTTGGTTTCAAAATTTCCATGCAATCTTAGAATATTGATGACGCAAAGATTTTGGTATTTTTTATTCCACAAACTCAACAGATTTTGCACATCAGCGAATTCCTTTGATCTTTTATGACGATATCACACAAGTTGATTCAAATTTTAGAGTTTACAGTAATCGTGTTAAATTGCCCAGTTTACTGCAATTCTTGTCAGAGGCATATCTACATAGTGCTTAATTGTGGGTGTTGTTCATTATGTGCATTTGCAAACATGAATTCAATTGGTTACAATTAGTCTTGTCCTTCGGTCACCATTAGACCCCAGGACGTCCTAACTGCAGCTGGAATTAAATTCATCTTAATTTTAATCATTCTGAATCTGACGATTCCAAGAGGTTGATAATCATTACTGACTGGACAAATAGTAATCCATATCGTTTCCAGTACTCATCTTCCACCCACAGCACATGTTCAACACACTTCATCCAGAACGGAATGTCTATTTTTGAGAGAGACTCGCGTGTCAGAACTTCCACCTCACACATTTTAAACATCCTGTTCTGTTCTGCAACTTGTCCTTTGACTTGAGCCCAGACAAGTTCGATTGGATTAAGGTGCACATGATATGCAGGGAGTCGAAGAGAGGTGTGGCCGTATTTCTCAATGATTTTGTCAACATGGTACACCTTTTTCTTATTCGTATTCTTCATAAGTTGTAACAATTCGGGTTTTAAATATGTGTCGTCAAATTTGACATTTTCATTCGCAAGCCATGTCCTAATTTGCTCTTTTGTATTTGATGCAGTAGGCACTTTGGCTTCCTCTGATACTACATTGTGGTATGATGCATTATCCATGACTATGCATGAAGGTCTCTCCAGGATTGGTAAAAGATCGTTCTCCAACCAGTGCCTGAAAATGTTTCCATTCATTTCAGTATGGTAGTCCCTACCGTCGGTACTTTTTGATTGGAAAATAAGTCCCGCATCATGGACAAAGCCGTTTTCAGTGCTTCCAGCATGCGTCAATATAATGCGCTGGCCTTTGCTGCTCGGTATTGTTCTTTTGAGTTTGCCATTTACTGACTCCCATTCTTTAGCATAGGTGTTGTGTGCGTTGACCCATGATTCGTCCAAATATACAATATCATACCGTTGGATTCCCTAAGGAAGTGCTGATTTAGTAAAAAAAGTAACCTTTTGCATAGTTATAAATTTGCATTTCAAACTCATTGTAATTTAGATATAAATGTTGGTATTTAAAGTCAACAAATTGTCTACTGAGTCTTCACAAAATTAATAACGATACGCCTTCCCTTCGGTAATTAAAGCCAAGGCCGTGGTGTGTCATGTCGTTCAATATTCAGTTTTGTGCACGGGATTTTCCGGAAGTTAGTGTTTCTGCAATAGCCAAACTATTTTACGTGAACGACCGCACCAAATTAATGTATATATCCTAAAATGGTGACAATTCGAACAGGGTGAATTTAATATAGCCTAAAGAAGAGAACTTTATAACTAGATTAGATCAAATTTCTCAGAGCAAAAAATATTTCTATAACGTCATCAATATTCTAAGATTACATGCAAATTTTGAAAGCAAAATAACAAACGGTTATCACGCAAAGCTAATTCAGGTGTGATTATGAATTCTGAACGGACTATAGTAAAGGGTTAAGGCATAAAAATGCGAAGCTGCAGTAAAGCTGAATGTGAGGAAAAATAAAAAAATAGAAAAAAATGGTATGTAAGAAGCTTTACGCAATAAGTGAGCGACACAGACTAAACGACGTTTCGTCCCAATAGGCCTTCATAAGGAACAAACAAAAAAAAAACACACACAAAACTAATAATGAAAAAACCAAAATAAAAACAATCGAAATGTTTTAAAGAAAACAAAATTATCTATCCTGTGTGTAAACAGAGGTCAAAACTAAAAGGAAATAGCAACCAAGTGCGGCTGTCGTGAACGTACAGAAACGTGCAGAAATGTGCGCAAATGCACACAGAACCAGAGGAGTTCACATGTCTGGTATATATCAGCTGTTGTAGAAATTATGCTACTATCAGTGCCTGGAAAAATACTAAGTAGAATTATTCTGTAGAGACTAAAAGAGGTCATAGAGAAACATTTGAGAGATGAACAAGAAGGTTTTAGAAAAAAACAGATCATGTGCTGATTATCCATGGGACTCTCAACATTCTTATGTAAAACCACATTTCTACAGACTCCAGTGATTTTCTTGTCTGTTGTCCTATTGTCCATGATTCGCATCCATATGTTAAGACTGGCTCTACATAACATTTAAGAACTCTTTTTCTTGTTTCTATTGTCAAAAATGGATTGCATAGTATCTTCTTCATTTTTTGGAAAGCTGCTTTTGAGCCATTCTACATCTCACCTCTATTGTACATCTTCCATCTGAGGTTAACAAAGTTCCCAAATATTTAAATTCATTTACCTGTTTTAATATTGTTCCACTTGTCTTTATTTTGCACTGAGGTGATGTCTTTTTCTTTGTTGTTACCATTACCTCTGTCTTTTTGCTATTAAGGCTGAATCCTTTATTTTTGCTTTCCTTCACTATAATGTCCAACATTTCTTGTAACTCATTTTCACTCTTAGCGATTAAGACTGTACCATCAGCATACCTTAGATTATTTATATTATGATCTCCAATTGTTATTTCAGGCATGTCCCTTATGGATCTTAAAATAATCTCATAATAAATATTAAACAAATCTGGTGACAGTACACAACCCTGTCTAACACCATGTTTTATTTGTTGAAACATTCCCAATTGGTTTCCAGTTCTTATGGCCGCTGTTTGTTGCCAGCACATATTCTTTATTATTCTTAGATCTTAGCTGTCTACGTTTTTGCTTTCTAAAATTTTGATTATTTCTTGGTGCTTTACTTTGTCAAATGCCTTGGTATAATCTATGAAACATAGAAATAAATCTGTTTTTACCTCTATGGCTCTTTCTACTAAAGATCTTATGATATAAATGGCATTGCTTGTTCCTTTATCTCTAACAAAACCACACTGTTCATCGCTAATTTCTGGACTGATTTTGTTTCACACTCTTCGCATGATGATTCTTAGTAATATCTTAGTCATATGACTCATAAGGCTTATTGTGCAATGATCACCGCATTCAATCACACCCAATTTCTTTGGTAGGCCTATGAATATTGATTTGAGCATGTCTTCTGGTATATATATCCGCTGTTGTAGATATCATTCAATATTTTTGTTATTATTTCTATTCCAAAATCATCCATGGTTTCAAACTCTTCTTTAGTTATATTATCTGGTCCAGGAGCTTTTCCTGCTTTCATATTGCGCAAGGCATCTTCCACTTCTTCTATGAGTATTTCTGGTCCTTCTCCATTATCTTTAATATTTACTTCCGATCGTTCATCATTATAAAGATCTTTAATGTATTCTGTCAATCGTTCCCTTATGTTTTCTTGATCAATCAACAGTTCTCCTTCCTTTGATCTTAAACATCCAGTTTTTAATTGTGTTTTTCTTCCTGTTAATTCCTCAATTTGTTTGTATATATCTTTAGCATCTCCTTTTTGTTGCATTTCAAACTCTCTGCATCTCTCTTTTAGCCATGCTTATTTTGCTTCATTGCATTTTATTACAATTTCTTTATTTAATCTCTTATACTCATCTTTATTTTCTTTATTTCTTCTTCTTGTATCCATTAGCTGCAAAATGTCGTCTGTCATCCATTCCTTTCTTGAATTTGTCCTCACTGGTGGTATGAACTCTTTTGATGTTGGTTGCATCGATTCTTTTAGTATTTCAATCAAATAACTATCCTATGTATAATAGTTGAACAAAGTTTTGAACCACAGCTCCCACTTTTTATCGGATTCATAGATTATGGAAAAGCATTTGATAGTTTTGACAGAGGAATGCTTTGGAAGTTACTGAGTTATTATGGAAACCCTCTGAAGTTTATTAACCTGATAAGAACAATGTATGAAGAAATTAAATGTGTTCTACATGAAGGGCAGATTACAGAAGCAATTGAAATAAGAACAGGAGTAAGGCAGAGATGCCTTCTATCTCCATTTCTCTTTCTATTGGCCATAGACTGGATTATGAAAATAACCCAGAACAACAGAAAAGGAATCCAGTGGTCATTGATCTAGCAACTTAATGACTTACACTTTGCTGATGACATAGCTCTCCTGTCACATAACCATCAACAGATGCAAGATAAAATGAGCATACTTGATGAGAGATCACAACAGATGGGATTGAAAATAAATAAGAGATAAGACACAAATTATGAGAATTAATGCAGTTGGCATATAACCAAATAACAATAGGAGAAATACCTCTACTAGATGTACAATCTTACATAGATCTGGGCAGTAATATAGACATTGAGGGAGGAACAGAGAATGATCCCAAAAAATTAGGTTAAATATAATAATTATTATTGTCAACTTCAATATGGCCAGTCCTATTATATGGCTGTGAAACATGGAGAACAACAAAAATGACAATCATGAAGATAAAGACCTTTATTAATGGATACTTGCGCAGAATAAAAGGATGGAAATGGTAGAACAAAATCATTAAAATAGATTTATGGAAAAGTAACAATCAAATACTAGTGGATAAAGAGACACAGAGAAAATGATGGCACTGGAAAGGACACACACTGTGTAAGCCAACTGAGAGTATTACACAACAAGCCCTTTTCTGGAATCCCAAGGAAAAAGACAAAGAGGAAGACCAAAATATTTTTTAAAGAAAACAGATGGAAGCAGAGATGAAGATGATGGGGAAGACATGGAATGAACTTAAAAGAATGGCAAGAAACAGAACGGCTTGGAAAGTATTTGTTGAAGACCTATGCTCCACAGGAAGTTGAAAGGTAGAAGAAGAAGAGTTGACTCATCATCACATCCCAGATTTTACATCATCCTCTCTTTATGTATTAGTTAATTATCATTTCAGACTCCCAGAAGCTGAACTAAGAGCTGAAAAGAGATTTTTAAGCAAATGTTATTGTGTTATTTGTGGGTCATCATCATTGCACTCCAAACATGTCCATAGGTGCTCAGATCCCCTCCTCAGCAAGTCTCGCAGTGTCCAGCAACTGACGACTCCAGGTCTGTGTTGGTTGATAAGTCTTGTTACACGCCCACTAAGTTTCTCATTTCTGGCTGTGCCCATCTTGGGTGTAGTCTTGTGACTCTAACCATTTGAATGCCTTGGTCAAGTCATCACCTCCATCGTCATGCTACTCGTGGTCATGACGTGTACACCACTGTCTTCTATTTGAATATTCTGCCTGCCGAGCGTGCTGTAAATGCCCATGCACTTCTTTGGTGTCATATTACAGATCCATCTGTATAGACGACTGCATCTTTCTCATCTGTGTTATTCCAGATGTGACCGTTGACCTACGCATTGACCACGAATGAGTTCTGTTTCTACTTTTCCTGTCGAGTGTAACAATACATGAGAATGCCCCCTTGAATAACATAGGCACAGGTATCCACTCCTCGCTAATGTTGATATTGGTAAGCCCACAGACCTGTTTGATGACATCTTCTGCTCGGCCCACGCATGATTTGCCTCTTTTTAGCATGGCACCTTTCCTTGTTTTGAGCTCGTAGTGCAATGGATGCTCTCTATCTGCACTAATCTTCAGGTATGCTCGCGCCCTCCAGATCTTGATCCTGTCATCCATAGTTGGAAAGTCAAGAAGATACCTCATTGCTACACAGGGAGTGTCCCTTGTACACCCTAAGATAATGCACATTGCTTCATTCTGTATTTTCTCCAGCTGTCAATTTGCGTCGTACTGACAGTAAGAATTGCCAGGGTATACTTGATTGGTGCGAGGACTAATCCCTGGAATAGAAGAGTAAGTAGCCTCTGTTCAATGTTGGCAGCTGCCATGACCTTCAAGGCGGCTAATCCTTTATGGGATTTTGTTATCACATGGTCAACATGGTCCCGAAAACACAGGCTGCGATCAAACTTAACTCCGAGGTATGTCATCAACTTGTCCCTGGTCACCTCATCAGCTCCTATTCGTACTACCAGTGTGTCCGTGTTTACGATTTGATTGTTAAGAAAGAACCATGCAACTGATGCTTTATTAGGATTAACCAAGGCACCCGAAACCCCACACCAGGAAGAAATGCGATCCAGTTGTCTTGCATTGTGGAGGTCATTCCCCGTCTGTCTCTTCCCTGTCGATATACCAGAATATCATCAGCAAAAGTCATCTTCCCCTCCCATCCAGTTGTTGTTCCATGATCGTTATTGTGTACACGTTAAATAGAACTGGTGACAAGGGTGTGCCTTGTAGCACCACTGGACAAAAGGATGTTGGCTCGAAAGACCAACTTCCACATCTGAATATCACCTTCTTCTGAAACAGTGCAACAGTGATCCATCTAATGAAGAAGGGGTGCACCGCAGTTTGAGGAGCATGTGCATGATGTATTCAAATGGTACCCTGTTGTATGCATCCTCGAGATCTATAGCAGCAGCACATGTCTCCTCTCATCTGTGGAAGCCTTCAAAAACGTCATAGGTGAAGGCTGCCACATTGAGCCATGTCTCTTTGTTATATCTATAACTTTCGAGTGTGGGTGGGAATGCACATTGCTGTTCAAGGTGAGGACACGGCCAACTATTTTCTCCAGCAGCTTGCCCGCAGTGTTCTGCATCATGATGATTCTGTAGGCACTGATCTGAGAATGGTCCTTGTTTGGTTTCGATAGCAGTAGTGAGTAAAGATGTAGCCACTCCTCCTTAATCTGGCCATTGTGAATGCTGGAATTAAAATCTTCAGCCAGTTTTTTCTTGTCATCATCAGCTAAATCGTCTATGTCATTGTACCGAACACCATCTGGACCAGCAGCAGTGTTGTGTGACCTTTTACGTGTTGTGCGAATGGTATCGGTTGTGATTGTGAGATCTTCTCCCAGCACTACATCCTTACACAATTTTGACAGCGATCCCTGTATCCTCATTCTTACAGCCTCATTTCTTTGCTCAGTCTGTTCAATGAAATGGGCAAGCAGGGCCTTCCCTTTGCTCTCATCAGATTTGTGCCATATCTGGCCTTTGCTATGAAAATCTGGTATGCCTCTATGTCGTGTTGTGCCATTCATGCTCTGATGAAGGTGCCAGAATGTGGCGATAGATTTTTCTGAGCACACTTTTTTACAGAAATCATTCCATTTGGCATCCTTAGCCTGCTTAGCACATAGTTTAAAATGCATCATTTTATGGTCAACCTCTTCTTTCAGATGCTTCAAGAGCTCAGGTTGTGTTCTTCCATTCTTTCTGCCATGCCGTAGCCGTTTGTCTCTTGTTCTGCCAAGCTTCCTCGACTGCTATGTTTCACCAGGGTGGCAGCATCCATCTCTCCTGTCTCCTATGAGGGGCGCTCTGTTTCCTATGTCTGATTTTGCTAATGACATCCTGGTCTGTTTTCTCATAGTGGAATGTACTTTCTTTTCTGGCTTCTATTTCTGCTTTTATCAGTTAGGAGGACACATGGATAGTGATCACTTCCGTGGAAACCCAGTGCACTCCACTTGCAAACCGGTGCAAAGGTGGAAGACACCAGTGCCAGGTCTATGACACTATCAGAGTCCACTGTTCGAGTAGCCATTCTGGTTGCCCATCATTATGTCAGCACTCACATTTCTCACCACCAATTGCTGGTAAACATATTGTCTCAGTACACATAATGAATCTGTACGTATGCTGTCAAAAACCTTTTTGAAGATAATAAAATTTAGAAGAAATCTATGCAAATGATGTATAAAATATTAATTGAGGAAATATTACATAATATAAATTAATTTAATTTATTCTAAATTTTTAAAAAATCATAGCAAAATTTACAAATGTAATTTTTATCAAATTAAATTAATAGGTTATAAGCACAAAAACCGCTGCAAGTTTTTTAAATTACATTTTGTCCAAGTGTTATAGTTTTCAAAACTTCTTGACAATTTTTCAATGTTTTCACACCATGTATAACTTCAGCATAAACAATTAAGCACTCCAGCTCTGCAGCTTCATTTGGGGGCTTGACATTTTTGAAGTCTCGTATTGCTGAAATGAGTTATATTTAGTATTATAAAAACAACTTTTAAAACAAAAGGCATTTATTTTTGTACTTCCTTTCTTCTAAATAATCATGGAATTTTTAAACAAAATAGTTTTATTTTTCCTCATAGATATATAGTGAGATCTATTATTATGCATTTAAAAAATCCATCCATCCATCCATCCACCCACCCACCCATCCGCCCACCCATACAAGAACGTTGAGTAAATATAGCATTTTGCTATTCATAGTTTTAGTTCTGATATTATTTGCTTTGATGCAAGTATATATTTCATGTTGTTAAAATTGTTTTTTGCCATTCCTATTCTTTTGTTTATTCACAGAACATTGTTTATTCACAAAACAGAGACAAATGGCGAGATTTGATAAAAGATCTTTACAAGGATTGAAAACTGCTAGAATATAAATTTAGATAAGATAAAGAGTATCTGGGTCTATGCCCTATGGGCCGAATATGGCTTGAAAGGTCACTAGATAGATAGATTCTTTTGTTTATTTCTGTCTTACATTTTCCATCATTTGCTTTATGTCCAAGATAGCTATATCCTTGAATAACTTCAGGGAAAGAGGTATGTTCACAACACTCATTAAAAAATCAAAAATAATTAACATCATCATCTGGTGCATACCGGTTGGCATAAGGGAAAATGTCCTTCCACAATCTTCTATCTACAGTGCATCATATCAGTTCTGTTGTTGACTGATTTCTTTGCCATGACACTAAGCTATGTAGTATTTTTTCTCTTTGTTGTCCGCAAGCTCTCTTTCCTTTTATTTTGCCAGTTGTAACCTCTCGTGATGTGCTGAAAAATGTTGATTGTTTCTTTCTTATGTTTTTTTGAAGCTCCCTTTTTGTATTGTCAATATAAATAAATAATAATTAACAACAGATAAAAAAACAAAGAATAAGAGATGGTTCGAAGCAGGATCAAAACTGTACTCCTTGGCACAGCGCTTTGCCATGAAAACCAAACACTAGGGAACATTGCCATTTAAGCTACGTAAAAAAATTAGCTATTATTGTCAATGTCTTTCATGCATGTGTATTCATGACTATAGCATAGAACACAATGTGGGAACAAATTGTATACTTGTATTTTCCTATTAAGACAAGTATCTTCTGTAGAGCTGAATACCTGTGTTGCAGACATTGTTTACCACATGCATAAATTGGTTTGTTTACTTCTAAGTATTTTTTTTTATGTATATCATTTCATATTATCGTCTTCTTCTATCTTTCAGCTCCCTGAGGAGCATAGGCCTTCAACAAACACTTTCCAAGCCGTTCTGTTTCTTGCCATTCTTTTAAGATCATTTCATGTCTTCCCCATCATCTTTATCCTGCTTCCATCTGTCTTCTCCAAGAATTCCTTGGTCTTCCTCTTTGTCTTTTTCACTGGGGATTCCAAAAAAAAGCATGTTGTGTAATACTCTCAGTTTGGCTTCCGCAGTGTGTACTATCCAGCATCATCGTCTTTGCTGTATCTCTTTATCCACTGGTATTTGACTGGTACATTTCCATAATTCTATGTTAGTGATTTTATCCTGCCATTTCCATCCTTTTATTTTGCATAAGATTGCATTAATCAAAGTATTTCATATTATAGTCTGTGGTAATTATAAATATTAAATTAGCTATGTTATAATCAGTTAAGGCCTTATTCTACATGATCATTTTTTAAATATAATATGACTGTTTAATATCTGACTGTATTAAACAATACTACTCGATGGCAGGTAAAATTAATAATGTAGTTGTATGATAGTTGACGTGACAATTAACTCAGGATTACGATACCTCTCCATGAGTCACGTTTTTATGATATGTTCGTCAAAATTACAAACACTTGATTGTATCATTTATGTTGAAAATATTTTTTCCTTGAACTTTTGCTACACAGCTTTGTGTTTACCCAAAAAGAGACATGATAATTGGATGTTGTAATCATTTTCTGGGTTAGGTTCAATTTATGGCCTGAAATTCGACCCTATGGCGCTGTGGCTAGTGGAGGTGCTACTTTGTCTATTGACACGTTGGTTGTCAGTCCATCAGTCCAGCCCATATGTTCGACTTCCTCTTCATCATTCATTGCCTATCCCATGTTACAATTGTTTGTTTGATGTCTCGTAGACAGCCGAAGAGCTTTTTCCCATCAGCAGAAAAAAAAAATTTCTTGAAAATTCTCTTAATTTATTTTAAAAAACAGCTGCTTTTTTACGATAGCTTTGTATTTTTGACGAGGAGCACATAATGTTTGTGATCAAAGCAGCTGAGACTGAAAATAAATAGTGATAAGACCAAAATTATAGAAAATAATACAGTTGGCATATAACCAAATAAAAATATCTCTACTATACAGATAACCTTACATATATCTGGGCAGTAATATAGACGAAGAAGAAGGAACAGAGAATAAAATACTAAAATACGGATACAAAAAGCTAGAGAAGCCTTTGTTGTACTAGGAAACATTAGAAAATCCAAAGAAATTAGGTTAAATACAAAAATAAAAATTTTAAACTCTAATGTTAAGTCAGTCTAATTATATGCCTGTGAAACATGGACAACAAAAATGACAATCATGAAGGATCAGACTTTTATTAAAGAATTCTTGTGCAGAATAAAAGGATGGAAATGGCATGACTAAATCACTTATGTAGAATTATGGAAAAGTAACAGTAAAATACCACTGGACAAAGAGATACAATGAAGGTAATGGCACTGGATAGGACACACACTGTGGAAGCCAACAGAGAGTATTACACAATAGACCCTTTTTTGCAATCCCCAGAGGAAAAGATATAGACTTCCGGTGTCATGGCGACTACGTGATGTCGTTTTTATAATTTGGCTCTTGCTGAGATATTTAAATGATTTACGCGAGTCTAGTTGTGAATTTATGTGTTGTTATTCTCCACTTGGTGTAATATTTTACTTCTGACTGGAGGATGGACTGCGAACTTTATCGATATTTAAGTGGATTTATTCTTTCTTTGTGTCATGTGTTCGCGTTTCGATAGGCAAGCACATGGTTCGACAACAATGGCGTCGATAGTCGCAGTCGGGTGTGTTCAACCCATATGTGAAAAGTCTGCGACGGTGGATGGGGCGGAAGAATTAATTGAAATAATCAACGGTCCAGAAAGCGAAAACAGCAAAGTGTGTGGTACACATGAGGCATTTTCAGAATACGAAAGGCGAAAATGGCAGACCACCGTGAAAGAGATTGGAGCCTCATAACGTAACAATCCAAAGAAAGCCATGGAGAGAAATTCTAACTACTGTATTAAGAACGAATTAAAAATAGCTACATGGAATGTTAGGACCTTATACCAACAAGGAAAACTAGAAAATCTTATGGTAGAAGCAGAACGACTAAACATAGATATCTTAGGAATCTCGGAAACAAGATGGAAGGAAAGTGGATACATACAAGACGATAAATATACATTTATATATTCAGGAAACACAAAAGAACATCAAAGAGGAGTAGGCATTCTAATAAAACGAGAACTACAAAAATATATAAATAGTCAATTGACATATAATGATAGGAATATACTAATAAAAATTAAGGCAAAACCATTCGACATAGCAATATTACAGACATACGCACCAACTCAAGACTATACAGACGAACAAATAGAGGCATACTATGAAGATCTAAACACA
The DNA here is from genome assembly GCA_032433765.1 of Megaustenia siamemsis. NCBI lineage: Eukaryota > Metazoa > Mollusca > Gastropoda > Stylommatophora > Ariophantidae > Megaustenia > Megaustenia siamemsis. The sequence goes on along the minus strand of JAVIAB010000041.1, from coordinate 35,530,975 downwards.
GTTATGAAGCAAGTGAAATCAACAGACATCTTGAATATAATGGGTGATATGAACGCTAAAGTAGGAAAAGGTAAATATAAAACCATAATAGGAAATCATGGTCTAGGAAAAAGAAATAACAGAGGAGATAGATTAATACAATTTTGCGAAGAAAACAGACTGATAATATGAAACACCTTCTTTGAGCAAGAGAAAAGGAAATTATACACATGGAAAAGCCCTGGAGACAAGAAGAGAAATCAAATAGATTACATAATGATAAAAGACAGATTCAGGAACAGTGTCAAGAAAGCCAAAACCTACCCAGGAGCAGATATAAATTCAGACCACAATCCTGTAATGATAAAAATTAAAATCAAATTAAAGAGAAACAAACAAAAAACTAATGCAACAACACCAATAGATATAACAGCATTAAACCAGAAAGATGTACAAGAAACTTATACTGTACAAGTAAAGAACACATATCAGAAGCTACTAGAAGAGGGGATTGAGCAGTACAGAAGAGAAAATCCTGAGGAAAAAGTCACAACAAAATGACAATGCATAAAAAACAGCATGCAAGAATCCTGCAACACCTTGCCCAAAAAGGAAAGTAACAAAAATCAAAAATGGATAACAGACAAAATATTAGAAAAAATGGAAGACAAGCGAAAAACACTGCCAGATACAAGGATATAGACAATGAAATACAGAGAATGTGCAAAAAGGCAAAAGAAGACTGGCTCAACCAAAGATGTCTAGAAATCGAAACTATGGAAAGTAAACAAAACCTAAGAGAGATGCACACAGAAATAAAGAGAATGACGAATAAAGAAAAAAAAGCTGCAGGAATTGGATGTATAGCAAACAAAGAGGGAAGAATGCTATCAGACAACAAAGATATAATAGATAGATGGCAAGAATATATAACATAATTATTTCATGATGAAAGGGACAAAAAGCCAGACATAAAATGTACATACAACTATAAAATCCTGAAATCCGAAGTAGAAAAAGCCATTAAAAACAATGAAAAAGGAAAAGCAGCAGGGCCTGACAATATACAGATAGAGATGATACAGGCTCTAGAAGAGATTGGCGTTGAAGTGATCACAGACATATGCAATGACATATACCATACAGGATACATACCAAACGATCTAAAAACATCAACTTTCATTGCATTGCCTAAAAAGAATGGTGCAGTTGAATGCAGTGACTTCAGAACAATAAGCCTAATGAGCCAGGTAACAAAAATTTTACTAAAAGTTATACAGGGAAGGATTCAGAATAAAATCAATACTGAATTAGAGGAGCAACAATTTGGATTCAAGAAAAACAGTGGGACAAAAGAAGCCATATTCAGCATGAGAACATTGATTGAAAAGTACACAGAAGTAAACAAACCAATATATGCCTGCTTTATAGACTACACCAAAGCTTTCGATAGAATACACCATAACCAACTTATAGACTGCCTAAAGGATATAAATCTAGACGATGCAGACATACGAAATATATGTAATTTGTACTGAGAGCAAACAGCAATAATAAGATATAACAAGGAGAACTCTACACCCATGGACATAAAAAGAGGAGTAAGACAAGGATGCATCCTATCACCAAGCATGTTCAATTTATATACACTGAGCAAATCTTTAAAAACATCTCAGAGATACCAGGTCTAAACATTAATGGAAAGATAATCAATAACCTAAGATATGCTGATGATACTGTTCTACTAGCAGAAAATCCTAAAGACCTACAACAATTGCTGTGATAAACACAACAAGCAAAAAATATGAACTAGAAATGAATATCAAAAAGACTAAAACTATTATCATAAACAAAGAAAATTCTCAAGACCTACAATTAAATATCACAGCTGAGGGAACACATCTGGAGACAGTCCAGAGTTACAACTACCTAGGACATACTATATAACCAATGATGGAAAATGCAAAACTGAAATAAACAAAAGAATAGGTATGGCAAAAAGTAATTTTAATGCCATGAAAAATATACTAACAACAAAACAAATATCAGCAGGGCTGAAACTAAGAATGGCAAAATGTTACATCTTCTCAATATTCCTGTATGGTGCAGAAACATGGACATTAGACAAGAAAACAGAACAGAAAATTGAAGCCTTTGAAATGTGGATTTATAGAAGAATAGGTAGAATTGGATGGAAACAAATGATAACAAACGATGAAGTTTTAAAAGTGAAAATAAAAAGAGAACTGCTGAACACAATTAAGATAAGACAAATTAAATTTTTGGGGCATGTTAAAAGACACAACAGCCTACTAAAAGTAATATTGGAAGGAAAAATACAAGGCAAAAAATGCAGAGGCAGACCAAGACTAACATGGACGAGTAACATCAAAAGATGGACAAGTCAATCTATGTCAGCCTGCACCAACAAAGCAAGAAACAGAGTAGAATGGCAATCCATGGTAGCCAACCTTCGTTGCGGAGAGGGCACACGATGATGATGATGAGAGGAAAAGACAAAGAAAAAGACCAATGAAGAAGACAGGTGAAAGCAGAGATGAAGAATATGGGGAAGACATGGAATGATCTTAAAAGAATGGCAAGAAACAGAACGGCTTGTTGAAGATCTACAATAATGATTTACTTTGCACTTCCGAGCTAAGCTAATGACTTCATCTGCAAATTTCTCCAAAACTAGGCTTTACATGCTTAGGTGGACAAGCCATATCTCATGTTCTTTAGGATTCAGTGGATGCTTTCAAGATACCCAGATTTTAAGCTTAAATGTATTTGAAGTTTTACAAATAAAGACAGAAAAGTGACTGAGTATATAAAAAAAAACAGCCTTTAAATAATTAGTACATGGTTTAAAATACTGATAGAGACCAAGACTCCTAATAGCATATGACTGAAAGTGATCACTGACTTGTCTGATTGTTTCAGGATCAGCGGCAACATTGATGAAGATTCTACTTCAAATTCTCGCTATGATTCTGTTAACAGAATAAATCAGTCTGGTCAAACGAATAGTGATAGTGAGGAAAGGCAGACCAGTACCCAAAAATATCATACTGAAGATATTATGGCTTCAACCCATCCATGTCCACATAACAACCTTTTAAGGTGAATGATGAAAGGAAATTATTGTTTAGTGAGTGCAGAAAGAAAACTAGATAAAAGTTTTAAATAAAAAGAAAATCAACTTGTTAAAGCACTGGATATGTCTAAGGAAGATACTTGTTATAGCGTGGAACAAATTAAAAACAAACGAAGAAATTAGAGAAATCGCCAATCAACCACTAATATCTTCAGTAATCAAGAAAAGATGATGGTCATATGTTGGACATGTGATGAGGAGACATAATAACCGAATAACAAAGCAAGCCCTCATGTGGGAAACAAGTAAAAGGAAAAGAGGTGACCCAGAGAGACACTGAGAAGAACATTGATCAGAGAGCCAAGAGCAGCAGGAATTGGCTCCCTCAATGAGATAGAGTTGCTTGCACAGAACAGAGACAAATGGTGAGATTTGATAAAATATTTTTAGAAGGATTGAAAACTGCTAGAATAAAAATTTAGATAAGAGAAAGAGTATCTGGGTCTATGCCCTATGGGCCGGCTATGGCTTGAAAGGTCAATAAATGGATAGAATAGCACTGGAAAATGAAAGCTGCAAATAAGCCGTAAGCACCTCTAGTTTATTTTCAGATCAATAATATTCTAAACAGCAGTTAATGTAAAAAAATTAAATACAAATATAACAATTATAAACTAGGATGAACAGGCCTATCTCACCTGATGAGAGTTGCTTCTCACTGGCTTGGTGTTTTCCCAGAATGTATTTGGCCTGAGCTTGACCATTATAGTCTTCCAGCTCAGTATATATCTGTATTGCTTTTTTGGCATTAGATTGTATCTTCTCCTGTAATAAAAGTTAGTAAACACCAGATGTAGTAAAATGAAATTACTGAAGACCTAGATTAAAAAAGAACAAATCTTGTTTTGAGACGTGCAAGCAGTAAACATAAAATATAAACAGCCATATATATCCTTCAAATAAGAATACGCCTACTGTTCCCCATGGTCTGTTGCAGCTTTTTTTCTTGTGAAAACTCAATTGATCATAAATATTTCAAGGTTGATCATGAACACTAATATAAGATTTTAACTGAAATGACAGACTGTTTTCCTGATTATTTGTGAGCATAAAACGCTATTAATAATGGTGAAATTGAAATACATCAGAAATGGCCTAGCCACTGGTTTCCACTACTCCAATTTTAAAGCTGAGGATGAAGCCAAAGAAACTGCTAAAATGCTTTTGGAACTTTTTAAAAATTGTTTTAAAAAAAAATGTATTACATTTCTAACAGATGCAAAAGCTGTTCTAAAAGCCCACATTGATCCAAAGCAAGATAATTCATACAATTTAAAATCAGCTCTGACACATTTATATAAGCTTAAAAGAATGGTTCTTTGAATGACCCCAGATCATTAAAAAAAATCCAACGATGAGAAAGATGATAGACTCGCAAATCCAGAAGTACTAAAATCAAACTAATGACAGTGTCTTTCAAAAAAAGGAAAAAACATTACCGAGAACACTTTTGGGGAGAAATGAATGATCGTTCAAAAAGTGTCAAGGACATGACACCATCTACAATCTTTCTAGGAAAGATCAAAGTGATATAATCATATTGAGATCTGTAGCACTTAACCATTCACTCAATCCTGTCTCTGTTCCAACTGTACATGAGAAGCTGTCATACAGATATTTGTTGGTGTTATTAATTTTTGATGGTATTCCCAGATGACCTGCTCAAATCAATATTCATAGCCCTACCACAGAAATCTTGTGCAATTGAATGCAATGATCATCACAGAATAAGTCTTATGAGTCACATAACTAAGATATTACTAAGAATCATCACGCGAAGAGTGTGAAACAAAATAAGTCCAGAAATTAGTGATGAACAGTGTGGTTTTGTTAGAGATAAAGGAACAAGCAATGCCATATACATCATAAAATCATTAGTAGAAAGAGCCATAGAGGTGAAAACAGATCTATACCTATGTATCATAGATTATACAAAAGCATTTGACAAAGTAAAGCACCAAGAGATAATCACAATTTTAGAAGGCATAAACATCGATAACAAAGATCTAAGAATAATAAAGAACATGTACAGGCAATAAACAGCGGCCATTAGAACTTGAAACCAATTGGGAATATTTCAACAAATAAAACAGGGTGCTAGGCAAGGTTGTGTACTGTCACCAGATTTGTTTAATATTTATAATGAGATTATTTTAAGATCCATAAGGGGCATGCCTGGAATAACAATCAGAGGTCATAATATAAATAATCTAAATATAAGGTATGCTGATGATACAGTCTTAATCGCTAAGAGTGAAAATGAGTTACAAGAAATGTTAGACATTATAGTGAAAGAAAGCAAAATAAAGGATTCAGCCTTAAAGGCAGAAAGACAGAAGTAATGGTAACAACAAAGAAAAAGACATCACGTCAGTGCAAAATAAAGACTAGTGGAACAATATTAAAACAGGGAAATGAATTTAAATATTTGGGAACTTTGTTAACCTCAAACGGAAGATGTACAAAAGAGGTGAGATTTTGTTAACCTCAAACGGAAGATGTACAAAAGAGGTGAGATGCAGAATGGCTCAGGCAACAGCTTTCCAAAAAATGAGGAAGATTCTATGCAATCCATTTTTGACAATAGAAACAAGAAAAAGAGTTCTTAAATGTTATGTAGAACCAGTTTTAACATATGGATGTGAATCATGGACAATAGGACAATAGACAAGATAATCACTGGAGGCTTTAGAAATGTGATTTTACAGATCAATGTTGAGAATAACAACAATGTTGAGACTGCTAAGAAGAGTAATGAAAACATTCTGAAAGAGGCCAAAGCAAAAAGAGAGTTAATTTCCAATATTAGGAAGAAACAATCATTTTTTGGCCATGCAATGAGAAGAGAACACCTGGAATATATTGTAACAACTGGGAAAATTGAGAGACAAAGAGATAGAGGGAAGCAAAGAGAAAAGATACCAGACAGCTTAAGAGAATGGCTTGACAGTAGGTCAACAACAAAAATGATAAATAACTGTCGTGATCGAAAGTTGTGGAGAGACATGATCACCTATGCCAGCAGGCTTAGTACTTGATGATGATGATGGTATTCCATATTGCCTATATTCCACAATGAGCACTGGTCAATAGTGCAGTATAATGTTAAAATCCATATCAGTGTCTGAAACTAGCAACATTGAGGAAGAAGAATTGGAGATGATCATTTGAGAACACATTTAACTTTAACATTACTTTTTAACTGATTGTTTTTTATTTCAGTACAATAAACATAAGCTATTTTGTTTCCATTTTACAATGACAACTTCTAGTTACATATGAATATTTTGTGATAAAACACTAGCAGATAGTTTGAGTATAAGATTTGTGTTGTGGTTTAATTGATAAAAAAAAAATCAATGGTTTTTTTTTTTAGCGGTCTGCACCAGTTATTTTAGTTATGAAAATGAGTTGCTGGTATGCAGTATTATGGATAGTTAACAACAGCAAGGAAGAGCTCCAGGTATTTTAGTTGTGAACGATGTTGTTGATTTGCAGTATTATCATCATTATTATTATTGCCATACCAGTTAGCATAGGTAATCATGTCCTTCCACAATTCTCTATCCACAGTGAATCATATCAACTCTGTTGTTGACTGTTTTCCATGCCATGAAAACAAGCTATCTAGTATCATATTTCTTAGTTATCCATATCTGTTTCCCTGTATTTTGCCAGCCGTAACCAAGTATTGTATATCGTAACACAACAGAACATCAAAGGGGGGTAGGAATACTGATAAAAAGAGAGCTACAATGATATATAAATACCCACCGGACATACAGTGATAGGATTATACTACTCAAGATGGAAGCAAAACCATTTGACTTAGCAATAATACAGACATACGCACCCACTCAAGACTACACAGATGAACAAATAGAGGCATACTATGAAGATCTAAATAAAGTTATGAAGCAAATGAAATCTTCAGACATCTTGATTGTAATGGGTGACATGAACGCTAAAGTAGGAAAGGTAGATATAATACCATTATAGGAAATCATGGTTTAGGAAAAAGTGACAAAGGAGAAAGATTAATACAATTCTGTGAAGAAAACAGGCTGATAATAAGTAACACCTACTTTGAGCAAGAGAAAAGGAAACTATACACATGGAAAAGCCCTGGAGACAAGAAGACGAATCAAATAGACTACATAATGATAAAAGACAGATTCTGTAACAGCATCAAGAAAGCCAAAACCTATCCGGGAGCAGATATTAATTCAGATCACAATCCTGTAATGATTAAAATAAAAATCAAACTAAAGAGAAACAAGCAAAAGTCTAATTTATCAACAATACCACTAGATATAACAGCTTTAAATCAAAAAAATATTAAAGATTAAAGAAGCTGCTAGAAGAAGGAATTGAGCAATACAAAAGAGAAAATCCTGATGAAAAAGTTACAACCAAATGGCAATGCATAATGAAAAGCATACAAGAAACCTGCGACACCTTACCCAAAAAAGAAAAGAACAAAAAAAAATGGATAACTAACACCATCTTAGAAAAAATGGAAGAAAGGAGACAAGTGAAGAACACTGCCCAATACAATAAAATAGATAATAAAATACGCAAAATGTGTAAAAAGGCAAAAGAAGACTGGCTCAACCAAAAATGTATAGAAATAGAAACTATAGAAAGCAAACAAGACTTGAATGTGCACAGAAATAAAGAGAATGACTAATAAAAATTTTTAAAAGCCACAGAAGGTGGATGCATTGCAGACAAAAAAGGAAAAATGCTAACAGACAATAAAAATATAATAGATAGATGGCAGATATATATAACAGAACTATTTCATTATCAAAGGGACAAGAAACCAAATATGAAATGTACATCAGGCTATAAAATCTTAAAATCTGAGGTGGAAAAAGCTATAAAAACTATGAAAAAGGGAAAAGCAGCAGGACCTGACAATATACATATAAAGATAGTACAGGCACTAGAAGATTTTGGCATTGAAGTGATTACAGACATATGCAACGACATAAACCACACAGGATACATACCAAATGAACTAAAAACATCAACTTTCATTGCATTTCATTGAATGGTGCAGATGAATGCAGTGACTTTAGAACGATAAGCCTAATGAGCATGTTACAAAAATCTTGCTAAAAGTTATACAAGGAAGGATCCAGAGTAAAATTAATACTGAATTAAATGAGCAGCCAAAATCTTCTAGTGTCTGTATCATCTCTATCTGTATATTGTCAGGTCCTGCTGCTTTTCCCTTTTTCATTGTTTTTATAGCTTTTTCTACTTCAGATTTCAGGATTTTATAGCTGGATGTACATTTTATGAATGGTTTTTTGTCCCTTTCGTCATGAAATATTTCTGTTACGTATTCCTGCCATCTTTCGATTATATCTTTGTTGTTTGTTAGCATTCTTCCCTCTTTGTTTGCAATACATCCATTTCCTGCTGCTTTTTTGTCTTTATTAGTCATTCTTTTTATTTCTGTGTGCATTCCTCTTAAATTTTGTTTACTTTCCATAGTTTCGATTTCTAGACATCTTTGGTTGAGCCAGTCTTCTTTTGCCTTTTTGCACATTTTTCGTATTTCATTATCAATTTCCTTGTATTTGGCAGTGTTTTTTGCTTGTCTTCTCTCTTCCATTTTTTCTAAAATGTCAGTTATCCATTTTTGTTTTTTGTTACTTTCCTTTTTGGGTAAGGTGATGCAGGATTCTTGTATGCTGTTTTTTATGCATTGCCATTTGGTTGTGACTTTTTCTTCAGGATTTTCTCTTCTGTACTGCTCAATCCCTTCTTCTAGCAGCCTCTGATATGTGTTCTTTACTTGTATAGTATAAGTTTCTTTCACATCTTTCTGATTTAAAGCTGTTGTCTCTATTGCTGTTGCAGAATTAGTATTTTGTTTATTTCTCTTTAATTTGATTTTAATTTTTATCATTACAGAATTGTGATCTGAATTAATATCTGCTCCCGGATAGGTTTTGGCTTTCTTGACGCTGTTCCGGAATCTGTCTTTTATCATTATATAATCTATTTGATTCCTCTTTCCATCTGCAGGGCTTTTCCATGTATATAATTTCCTTTTCTCTTGCTCAAAGTAGGTGTTACATATTATTAGCCTGTTTTCTTCACAAAATTGAATTAATCTTTCTCCTCTGTCATTTCTTTTTCCTAACCCATGATTTCCTATAATGGTCTTATATCTGCCTTTTCCCACTATTGCGTTTATGTCACCCATTACAATCAAGATGTCTGAAGATTTCACTTGCTTCATAACTGTATTTAGATCTTCATAGTATGCTTCTATTTGTTCATCTGTATAGTCTTGAGTAGGCGCGTATATCTGTATTATTTCTATATCAAATGGCTTTGCCTTCATTTTTAGTAATATAATCCTATCATTGAATGTCACTTGAGTATTTATATATTTTTGTAGTTCTCGTTTTATTAGTATGCCTACCCCTCTTTGGTGTTCTGTATTGTTGCCTGAGTACATAAATGTATATTTATCGTCTTGTATGTAACCACTTTCTTTCCATCTTGTTTCTGATATGCCTAAAATATCTATGTTTAATCTCTCTGCTTCTATCATAAGATTTTCTAGTTTTCCTTGTTGGTATAAGGTTCTAACATTCCATGTGGCTATTTTTAGTTCATTCCTAAAACAGTAGTTAGAATTTCTCTCCTTGGCTTTCTTTGGACTGTTACGTGATGAGGCTCCAATCTCTTTCACGGTGGTCTGCCATATTCGTCTTTCATGTTCTGAATATGCCTCATGCGTACCACACACTTTGCTGTTTTCACTTTCTGGGCCATTGATTATTTTAAATTCCTCCGCCCCATCCACCGTCACAGACTTTTTACATTCGGGTTGAACACACCCGGCTAACGACATCATTTTGTCAGACCATGTGCTTGCCTATCGAACCACGAACACACGACACAAAGGAAGAATAATCATATTCCACTTAAATATCTATAAAGTTCACAGTCCATCCACCCATCAGAAGTAAAATATACATCAAACGTGGAATAGCAACACATAATTTCACAACTAGACTGTCGCGTAAATCATTTAAATATATCAACAAGAGTCGAATTATAAAAACGACAACAAATAGTTGCCATGACACTGGAATATATATATATGGCCTTTGGTGTCTTGACAGACGGTTGGTAGCAAGCAATCATGATAAGTCAGTAGTTTTGCAAAAATTGTTGTGTCTTATGCAGGATACTGCTTTACGAACAGCTTCTCTCATGGCTGAATTTGCCAATATTGGAAACACAGATTCATCCGCAGAACAAAAAAGATGTATTTGTGATCCCTGGACTTACCTTTCTCCTGCGCCTTTTGTCTTCTGAATTTGATATCAGCACTGTCTCGAAAGTTGCTGTGCCATTTTTTATTTTTATTTTCCATGTGTTATGATAAGCAGCCAGATTTTTACAGTTTCTTTCACTGACAGAGAATTCCCTCAAGGAAGCCCTGCAAACATCCTTATATCTCAGCAGCTTTCGTCCTTAAGTTCGCCATACGATACTTGTCTGAGAATACGAATCTCTGACATTCTGCTTACAATATCCAGTAACCTTAGTCTACGACTCCTAAGTGTTGCCATGATGGATGGGAGTTTGGCTTGTTGTTAGACATTAGAGTTGGTTACTTTGTCATGAAGCAGATATAGTAGCCTTAGAAACAGCAGCGTACCATCCGAATATTGTTTTTGACACCATACCATCATAGAAATGAAATATAATCATATTTACTGATTCCAAATAAGCCCTAATCAAATCAATTAAAACACAGTCAGCGAGCGCAGCAACAGGCTACACAGACCACTTCAAAGTTAGATCAGGAGTAAGACAGGGAAGCATACTATCTCCCCCCCCCCCCCCCCGATTGTTCATCACATACATGGACAACATATGCAAGATAGCCAACCCATCGGCGACAGAGGAGATCAACAAGCATCTATTTGCAGATGATCAGGCACTAATACATAGAAAATATAAGACCTACAAGAACACCTAACTAATCAACACAGGCATAAAATACAATATGAAAATCAACATCAACAACAAGTAGAGGAATTTAAATTCCTTGGAAGTCTATAGACAAATGACAATTCACAAACAACAGAAATAGACTCCAGATGCAACAAAGCTTGTCAAATCATAGGAAAGCTATCACCACTATTGTCCAACAAGGAAATATCTCTTGAGGTAAAATGGACACTGCGATACAATCTTATCCAAACATTGTGCTACCAATGCCAGTCCTGGACCATAGATGCAAGAACAATAAGAAAAGTAACCACACCGAGATGAAGTATGTAAGACGAAGGAAACAGCCTGAGAGACAAGATCAGAAATGAAGAACTGAGAAAAAAGTTATGAATAACCCCCGTCATAGAATATATAAAGAAACAACAGATAAAATGGTATGACCGTGTGATAAGGCAGAAAGATCAAAACATAACAAGCTTTCAATAAACGTTGCGAGAATATCAGACCCAAGGGCCAACCACGAAAGAGATGAAATGACGGAATATTAGAAACACTAGGAAACATAACAGCTGCATAAAAGGCAATTGAGGAAGGAGAGAAGAAGAAATCAGCCCTGCAGGTGCTAGAAAATAACACAAACAAACCAAAGCACACACAGCTCACCATAGACACAGATAACCTCATTAACATAAATGACATAAAGCTAATCTCTCTCTCCCTCTCTGCGATCAGGACTCAATCAGAGTAGGATTCCAGACTCTCACATGAAGTCAGCTGTCAAGTTAAGTGTGTTGATCGCCCCCACAGACAGAACATCACAATTAGAGTCTGCCAGATCCACTCTGATTGAACACCCATTAAAACGTTGCACTGTGTTCTGTGCCAGTGGTCCAGTGCATCCGATTTCAGCCAGCATTTTATTCAGGTTTGCATTCCTTAGCCTTTGATTGTCCCCAATCTTCCTGCAAGGCAGAAGATGATCTTTTTCTGTAGGGGGATTCTGCCCTTAGATGTTCGGCCCTCCCAGGTTTACAAGCACCATCTGTCCGAGTCACTAGAGGTGACTAACACAGACATGCACACAGCGATACGAGGCATGACTAACACTGACACACATCAAGATATATGACACATGACTAACATAAACATGCACATAAAGATATGAGATATGACTGACATAGACATGCACACACAAAGATATGACACATGCTTAACATAGACATGCACACAAAGATATGAGATGTGACCAACATAGACATGCACACACAAAGATATGAGATGTGACTAACAAAGCCATGCACACACAAGGATATGAGATGTGACATACACAGACATGCACACACAAAGATATGACTAACATAAACATGCACACACAAAGATATGACACATGACTAACACAGATACACACTAAGATATGAGATATGACTAAACACATACACACATAAAGATATGAGACATGATTAACAAGGACACACCAAGATATGAGATATGACTAACATGACACACACCAAGATATAAGCCATGGCCAGCACACACACACACACACACACACACACACACAAAGATATGAGCCATGGCTAGCACAGAAACACATCAAGATATAGGCCATGGCTAGCACAGAAACACATCAAGATATGAAACATTGCTTCACAGAAAAACACCAAGAAATGAACCATGTCCAGCACAGAAACACATTAAGGTATCCATATGCTTGGGTTTGTTGTAGTACTCTTCTTAACATGGGAATCATCGAAATACGAGACGCAGGCCCCGATTAACTGTTCACAGGCTTCGTTCAAATAGTTGTCTGGTGATTTGAGAGTGCAGTCTGACCCGTAGAACGTTCCCTTACATGTACAGTTCCCGGTTGACTGTTTACAGGTGTCGTTGAAACAGTTGTCCGGACATTTGAGAGTGCAGTCTGATCCATAGTACGTTTCCTTGCATGTACAAGAACGGATTGATCTTTGTTTTGCCATTAACTGCGGCCTCTGGTCCACATCCGTCTCCTGTATAGCAAGCATTAAATGTATTGGTCTTGTTTGTGTTCTGTTTGAGAGCCACATTCCGACCCCCGCCAATGTAGATGGAGCAGGTATTTGCAACTATCGCCCCTTCAATCCGTAACTTGTTGATCAGACCAGCCCCAGAGCAAAAGACATCAATCTCGTGCGAACTAACTACAAATCGTGATTCATTGTTACATGAGGCAGAACCATTTAGTGTTGAAACTGTCCGGATCTGTTAAGTTATTCACATAAATCCTAAACCAGGAGAACGGCAAAGATTTATTCTCTCTCTCTCTCTCTCTCTCAGCGATCAGGACTCAATCAGAGTAAGGTTTCCAGACTCTCACATGAAGTCAGCTGTCAGGCTAAGTGTGTTGATCGCCCCCACAGACAGAACATCACAATTAGAGTTCGCCAGATCCACTCTGATTGAACACCCATTAAAACGTTGCACTGTGTTCTGCGCCAGTGGCCCAGTGCATCCGATTTCAACCAGCATTTTATTTGGGTTTGCTTTCCCTAGCCTTTGATTGTCCCCAATCTTCCTGCAAGGCGGCAGATTGCCTTTTCTGTAGGGGGATTCTGCCCTTAGATGGTCGGCCCTCCCAGATTTACGAGCACCATCTGCCCGAGTCACTAGAGGTGACTAACACAGACATGCACACACAAAGATGTGAGATGTGACTAACACAGACACGCTCGCACAAAGATGTGAGATGTGACTAACACAGACATACACACACAAAGATGTGAGATGTGACTAACACAGACATGCACACACAAAGATGTGACTAACACAGACATGCACACAGCGATACGAGGCATGACTAACACTGACACACATCAAGATATATGACACATGACTAACATAAACATGCACATAAAGATATGAGATATAACTGACATAGACATGCACACACAAAGATATGACACATGCGTAACATAGACATGCACACAAAGATAAGAGATATGACTAACATAGATATGCACACAAAAAGATATGAGATGGGACTAACATAGCCATGCACACACAAGGTTATGAGATGTGACAAACACAGACATGCACACACAAAGATATGACATATGACTAACACTGGTACACACTAAGATGTGAGATATGACTAAACACAGACACACATAAAGATATGAGACATGATTAACACGGACACACCAAGATATGAGATATGACTAACATGACTAACATGACTAACATGACACACACCAAGATATGAGCCATGGCCAGCACAGACAAGCTAAGATATGAGCCATGGCTAGGACAGAAACACAACAAGATATGAGCCATGGCTTCATGAAAAAACACCAAGAAATGAAACATGTCCAGCACAGAAACGCATTAAAGTGTCCATATGCTTGTGCTTGTTGTAGTCGGCAGACTCTTCTGAACGTGGGAATCACAGGTTTCGTTAAACAGTTGTCCGGAGATTTGAGAGTGCAGTCTGACCCATAGAACGTTCTCTTGCATGTACAGATTCCCGATCGACTGTTCATAAATGTCGTTGAAACAGTTGTCTGGACATTTGAGAGTACATATGATGTCACAGCCATCAGAACACATCTGTTCGCACTGTAGCGCAAAATTATCATCAGGACAAGTGTCATTACAGGTATAGCCAAGATGTTTACGTCATAATTTTCCGGATTTTTTCTCAAATAAAAAGGACAGACACTGAGACAAGACCCGGAACAGTCATGTCCATAGATTCCATGTGAACAGTTGCCATGACACGTACCGATGATGACATTGCAGCCTTTACTACACCCACTAAACATTGCACAAAACAACCAAGAATGCTTGTCCAGACAATAGGTGTCTGTAAATGTTTGCACCTCACATACCGTCAGTGCACTGTCGGCCTGCGAAATGGTCGGTGAGAACTCAATCTTAATGTGTGCCATTGGCGTTTGTGTTTTGACTACAATAGTGTTCACAGATAAATTAGGGTATGATATATCATTATACTGGAACACTACTCCGCCACTGTCAGAGAAAGCCTTTAGAGTGGCATTCTTTACCCGAATCATAGTGCTAGCTTGATGATAGATTCGAATGGTGTGAGTCTTCTGGGGCGTTGCAAAGTTCAGATACCAGTAAACAGAATTGGTTCCACTTCTCCATTGTGTGTGTGCGCAGTCATTGTCATAGAGATTGGTCTTTGTTTTGCTATTAACTGTGGCCTCTGGTCCAAATCAGTCTCCTGTATAACAAGCATCAAATGTGTCGGTCTGGTTTGTGATCTGTTTGAGAGCCACATTCTGACCCCCGCCAATGTAGATGGAGCAGATATTTGCAACTATCGCACCTTCAATCCATAACTTGTTGATCAGACCAGCCCCAGAGCAGAAGACATCAATCTCGTGTGGACTAACTACAAACCTTGATACATTGTTACATGAGGCAGAACCATTCAGTTTTACCGTGAAACTGTCCGGATGTGTCAAGTCATTCACATAAATCCTAAACCAGGAGCACGGCAAAGATTGATTGAGAGTTGCCTCAACTGATGTAGAATCTGTGTCCGGATTACATGTGGTATCGTTATCAAACAGGAAAGTACGTTCAGATTTCTGGACATATTTGTAAATAAAATCCAAGTACTGACACTGGGGTCCGAAATATTCGTGCTGACAACTGTCATTGTTTGGGCATGTCCCTGTAGTTTTGTCACAAACTAAGTCATTATAGTAGTGACATTGTAACGTACAGTTTGCCCCAAACCAACCGTCTGCACAAGTAAGGTCATTAGCTTCCAAGGTCATTAACGAAGCCAGCGAATAAAGACTTGATCTACAGCGATGGTTAACGAACTGTGTACACACATTTATTATCAACCCGTGATTACATTTTTAAAAAAATCCGCCAACTCACTGTGGTAACAGAAATTCTCTAATAGAATGAGATAAACTGTTGAAGACAAGGAAAGTCAACATTGTTTACATGGCTTGGACGCAGGAAGCCCAAAGATTTATTGAGAGTTGCCTCAACTGATGTAGAATCTGTGTCTGGATTACATGTGGTGTCGTTGTTATCAAACAGAAAAGTAGGTTCAGATTTTTGGGCGTATTTGTAAACGAGATCCAAGTACTGACACTGGGGTTCGAAATATTCGTCCTGACAACTGTCATTGTTTGGGCTTGTCCCTGTAGTTTTGTCACAAACTGAGTCATTATAGCAGTGACATTGTAACGTACAATTTGCCCCAAACCAACCGGCTGCACAAATTAGGTCATTAACTTCCAAGGTCGCGAACAAAGCCAGCAGAATAAAGACTTGATCTACAGTGGTGGTTAATGAACTGTGTACAAACTTTTATTATCAAACCCGTGGTTACATTTCTAAAAATCCACCAACTCGCAGTGATAACAGATAGCGTGATGTTCAAAGTCAACATTGTTTAAACCAAGGCTCGGACGCGAACAAGCTTCCATCTTGATGTGTCCCATGATGTCATATCCATAAAGCTAATGATGCAATGGATCCTAGGACACCCTGACACACCAGGAAATGATAAGGCAGATATGTTAGCTGAGTGAAGATCCAGACACAATTTAACACCGACATCTGATTAAACACAGATAAATAAATCACACACTCTAACAGTTGAGAAGATTGGCTGAATGGATGGGCCATGGGAAAAACAGGGAGAGATATTTTTTTATAAATATATGTTGAGTTAAATCCCATGACAATAACAACCTAAAAAGAAAAAAAAAAAACCACCACCTTCAGACTGAGAACCAGTCCTGTACCATTGAACAACCACATCAAGAGAATACAATGAAACCAAACTCCAACATGTCCACTCTGTGAACACCCAAATGAAATAGTAGAGCATCATGTTTTTGACTGCCCAAAGCTCAATGATATCAGAGCAAATTCTACTTCCTCAAAAGACTTATTAAAAGGAACACCTTGTAGAGAACTACAAGGGAACTCAGAAATACCAGCAGATATTGGGTATATATTATGTGGCATTGGGCCGAAGGGGTCAGCTCACAGGCTTATGGATCCATTACGACAACAACAGAAACAGATTGCAGTCAAATATAAATATACAGCTAAAATTACCCGCCATCATAAATACAGTTACTGTTTTTAAGGATAACGACAACTCGGTAAAAAGTTAATCAAGGCGGAAGAAGTTAATGAAAGCACACACAGAGAGAGGTGTCCTAAATGTAGGTCAGAAACACCAAATTTTCTAGTGACCTCCTAGGCTGACTGAGGTTAATTTTTTACCTAAGTGCCCCAATTGTGTTGCTGTGTAATTTTTGTAGCAAATTTTTTCTGGTGACATAAACTTTTGAGCTTCTTCTACCTTTTGAGCTCCCAGTGGAGCATATGTCTTCAACAAACAATTTCCAAGTCGTTCTGTTTTTTGCCATTCTTTTATGATCATTCCATGTCTTCCCCATCATCTTCATCTCTGCTTCTATCTGTCTTCTCCAAGAATTCCTTGGTCTTCCTCTTTGTCTTTTCCCCCGGGGATTCCAAAAAAGGGCCTGTTGTGTAATACTCTCAGTTGGCTTCCGTAGTGTGTGTCCTATCCAGCGCCATCATCTTCACTGTATCTCTTTATCCACTGGTGTTTGACTGGTACATTTCCATAATTCTATGTTAGTGATTTTGTCCTGCCATTTCCATCCTTTTATTCCGCGTAAGCATCCATTAATGAAAGTCTGTATTTTCGTGATTGTCAATTTTGTTGTTCTCCATGTTTCACCATGTTTGAGCACCTATGGGTAAACCTCTGATGATGGTGTTGCTGAGTTTCTTCCTTCTACTTCTTTGTCCAAGGAAGGACTTTGTCCAAGGAAGGAGGCATTATAGGAATTGTGTCCACCAATGTGTGATATGGTACAAGTGTTGAAGGTTTACATTTGTTCTAATACCTTTTTTTTTATTGACACTGCTTTTACTAGGGAGGTCTATTTTCAATATTTTTATCTGTGGCACACTTGTTGTCAAAGTGGGTGTGCTGCCCACATAAGATGTACTGGGTATGTTATGCTGGCATGGTCATACATTATTGCAGTCCTTATTTCATCCCATATCAGCTATACGAAACAAACGTACTATCAATCCTTACGTATGCATATGAGAGCTGGAAAACAATAAGAGACATAGAAACAAAGTTGAATGCATTCGAAATAAATGTCTAAGGAAAATACTTGGTATAGTGTGGAACAAATTCAAAGCAAACGAAGAAATTAGAGAAATCGCCAATCAACCACTAATATCTTCAGTAATCAAGAAAAGATGATGGTCATATGTTGGACAAGCGATGAGGAGAGACAATAACCTAATAACAAAGCAAGCCCTCATGTGGGAAACAATAAGTAAGAGGAAAAGAGGTGACCCAGAGAGACACTGAGAAGAACATTGATCAAAGAGGCAAGAACAGCAGGAATCGGCTCCCTCAATGAAATTGAGTTGCTTGCACAGAACAGAGACAAATGCGATATGTGATAAAATATCTTTACAAGGATTGAAAACTGCCATAATAAAAATTTAGATAAGAGAAAGAATATCTGGGTCTATGGCCTACGAGCCGGCTATGGTTCGAAAGGTCAATAGATAAATAGATATCAGCTTTACTTTGGCAAAATCGGGGATGCCAATATCTTTGAGATGAGTGGTATTGAAAGATCTTATTGTGAGATTTAGTGCTAACTTTGGAACTATTTGAGTTATTGAGTTATTTGCGGGTCATCATCGTTACATTCAGAACATGTCCAGAGGTGCTCAGATCCCCTCCTCAGCAAGTCCCGCAGTGTCCATCGACTGACGAAATCAGTTCTGTGCTGATTGATAAGTATTCTTATTGGTCCACTAAGTTTCTCATTTATGGCTGTGCCCATCTTAATTCCCATCTCTTTCATCTGAAGGAGTGACATGGAATCATGGTTATCGAAGTCCTGTGCTCTTCCCATATCTTGGAGTGCATTGATGATGTCCACCCGATCCATTTGTTGACCATCCTCAACAATAGCGCAGTTAGCCAACCTGTCTACTCCTTCATTTCCCCATATACCTGCATGACCTGGGACATAGACAAAGGTGACCTTACATATTTTTTATTGCTGCCATTGTGAGAATACCAGACCCAAAGGTCGACCACGTAAAAGATGGATCAATGAAATGTTAGAAGCACTAGAAAACATAACAGCAACAAAGGCAAACAGAAGAGCAAAAGACAGCAAATTATATCTCCCCTCGACGCTGAAAGGCAAATCAGGAAGGAAAGAAGAAGAAATTTTTTTTTTTAATAATAAAATCATGTTAATTGTTTGCTTTGGTTTTTGTTTCACAACTTTTGTTCAATGTGAGTGCTTGTGAAAAAGGTATGAGGAAAAAGCAGTGAGCTACATTCTCTTAAAAGATTTGCCTACAATAAGTGAAACCTCACACAAACTCCTTTCCCAGTGACACTAAATCATAGAAATATCTCGAATTTATTTTCAGCTGTCCCAATGAAACTCTACAACAGCTGCAATCCATCACTCATTTTATTTGATCTGTCAACTCTATTATTTCTCTGCAAATGAAAAACGTTAGTGTACTTGTATGCCCAACTATAGCATCAGGTTATGGTGTTTCCTACAATCCATCTTTTATCTGAAATCTTCAGCGTCAGTGGTTATTGTCATTACTTTTTTTCAATACTGTTTACATTTGACCATATGATAGAAATATTGCTGTCATTGTGAGCTGAACTACACAAATATGATCATTATTATTCTCTTCACAAAATTATATTTTCAACAATAAAGAAAAAAAATGTTCAAAAGTTTTTAGTTTCTTTTATTTTCACAAACTTAAATGAATGACAGAAGAGATTATTAAGTTCTGACATTTAGTGTGAAGAACTTCTCAACATGCCCAATTAACCAGTTCACTCCAAAATTCAAGACCAGGATCTCCCAGAGAAAATAAAAAAAGAACTTTGAATATCTCCAAACACTTGCAAAACAAACAATGTTAAAACCATCTTCCTAGTACTCTCACAAAGGTGCAAATGCTGGAAAAAGATGTAAAAGACCTACCAGAATGAACGCATATAGCAATATCTATTATTCAATATGAGACACACAGAAAGTATTGCAAAGAAAGATAAAAAGTGTAGGCCTACCACACCAAATTGCAGTGGTAGCATCAGATTAAGATCCAGCCTGTAGAGTGTGAAGATGTTCTCACCCTCATGTGATTGTTCATGCCTTGCTCTTTAGATCCATAGCCTAGGTAATAAAATCCCTCAGTGAATGGAGGTCATGTTGTTCTGACCTACTTTTAAAAGTGCATTTAGGAGTGTGTGCTTTAGATAATTATTTGTGCTGTGATCAAACAAACTATTTACAGTTTCTGGTGGTGGGGTAACATTAACAAGTACATATATTTGTTGCCGCGTCACCACATGCAAAGGTCAGACTTCAATTAATGAATGACCAACAAGATTTCTTTACAACATTACAAAGTTTACTATACCTTCTTGTACTTGTTCAGACTGCTGGACTGACCCAGGAGAGCCTAACGGCTACTTCTGACTACACCTACTGATTGACTCTACTCTACTAAAGGTTGTGTGTTCTTCTGCTCAGTTTATGATATTCTCCATTTACCGTTGAAGCTCTCCCAGGCTTATATATCCACTTATTATCTATCCCATGGTTCCTCCTTCAACCAATCCAATTCTGCCACCTAGTTACTACATATTACGTCATCTCGTTCACTCTTCTAGAAATGCAGACCGCACCATCTTGAACTTACGCAGCTATGTTATATTTCCCCGTTTGC
Organism: Megaustenia siamemsis; assembly: GCA_032433765.1. Lineage (NCBI taxonomy): Eukaryota > Metazoa > Mollusca > Gastropoda > Stylommatophora > Ariophantidae > Megaustenia > Megaustenia siamemsis. The sequence goes on along the minus strand of JAVIAB010000041.1, from coordinate 35,510,022 downwards.
ACACCTTCTACTGTCTTCTGGTTCACTACTACTTTACTATTACATATTTCACTTTTATGCTCAGGTTCAAATCTATTGGTGTGTAACTGACATTATTTTATTTGTCCAGCATGTAAGTTTGCTAAAATAACAATAGCAAGGCAAGCCTAGAATTGTATTAGATATTATGACAAATATTATTCAGGCCAATAGATGTCTGCAGCTGTTAGCTGATGATTTGCGCCCTTGAGTTGTTTGCAGCTATTTTTTTTTTTATATTTTGGTAGGTAAATTTTCTCAGTTCTAAAACATGACTTGAGTATAATTCTGCTATAGGATATTCATCATCATCGAGTGCCTTCTCCGCAACGAAGGTTGGCTACCATGGATCGCCATTCTACTCTGTTTCTTGCTTTGATGGTGCAGGCTGTCAAAGATTGACTTGTCCATCTTTTGATGTTACTCGTCCATGTTAGTCTTGGTCTGCCCCTGCCTCTTTTACCTTGTATTTTTCCTTCCAATATTACTTTTAGTAGGCTGTTGTGTCTTTTAAGATGCCCCAAAAATTTAATTTGTCTTGTCTTAATTGTATTTAGTAGTTCTCTTTTTATTTTCAGATGTTTAAAACTTCATCATTTGTTATCTTTTCTTTCCATCCAATTCTACCTATTCTTCTATAAATCCACATTTCAAAGGCTTCAATTTTCTGTTCTGTTTTATTGTCTAATGTCCATGTTTCTGCACCATACAGGAATATTGAGAAGATGTAACATTTTGCCAGTCTTAGTTTCAGCCCTGCTGATATTTGTTTTGTTGTTAGTATATTTTTCATGGCATTAAAATTACTTTTTGCCATACCTATTCTTTTGTTTATTTCAATTTTGTATTTTCCATCATTGGTTATAGTATGTCCCAGGTAGTTGTAGCTCTGGACTGTCTCCAGATGTATTCCCTCAACTGTGATATTTAATTGTAGGTCTTGAGAATTTTCTTTGTTTATGATCATAGTTTTAGTCTTTTTATCTCTTATAATCATTTTTAATATCATAGGATATTAAAAATGATTATAAGAGATGCTATAACTTAACACATTCACTACCAAGGGGTTAAACACACAATGGTCATATCTTTCATAATATTTTTTTTTAATTTGAAACAACAGTTATTAAATAAATTAAAATTATTCTAAAACATACATTAGCATGCCAATTAACTTGGTCGAGATCTCTGTCTGTACCCAGAATGTAATAAGAAAACAATAAAAATACAATTTTAATGCTGCTGCCAATATAGTCCTACTAAAACACAAAAGGCAGAGCAATAACCGAATTAAATTTTTCAACATTAACCATTATATATGTGATTGTTAACATAAAATTGACTGTTAACCATGAAATATATAATAGATCCCAATATCTGACTATATAGGCATACTTAATACTAAACCTTTTGTACTTAACTTCATTGACTTCAAAAAAGCATTTGACAGCATTCATAGAGATTCTTTGTGGAAAATTCTGAAGCAATATGGCTTACCATAAAAAAATCATAAATATTATCAAAGACATGTATGATAGCTACACATGTGCAGTTCGAATGGAGGAAGGACTGAGCGAATGTTTCCCAATAGAAACTGGGGTTAAACAAGGATGTATTTTATCGCCCTTGTTATTTGGAATTGTTATGGACTTCATAATGAAGAAATGCTGCACTGGTTAACAAAGACATCAAATGGATACAAGGAGACCATTTGGATGACCTCGACTTTGATGATGACACAGTCCTCATCAGCAGTCAGATAATAACGATGCAGGAAAACACAAATGAACTATCATCAATTGCCAGCAAAACTGGGATTGAGATCAATCATGAAAAGACTAAGGTCATGACAAGGTTAATTCCAACAGATGACAGAATATACATGGAAAACAAACCAGTGGAAGAGATCAATCACTTATCTATCTTGGAAGACACATTGATCAAGAAGGGGATACAAGTAAAGAAATTAGAATCAGAATAGCTAAAGCAGCAATGTCTTTCAGAAGCCTTGAAAAGTTGTGGAAATCGAAACTCATCAGCACAAACACAAAACTTACTCCTTTCAAATCAAGCGTACTATTTACCCTTACAGATGCATGTGAGAGCTGGAAAACAACAAGAGACATAGAAACAAAGTTGAACGCATTCTAAACTAAATGTCTAAGGAAAATACTTGGTATAGCGTGGAATGAATTCAAAACAAACGAAGAAATTAGAGAAATCACCAATCAACCACTAATATCTTCAGTAATCAAGAAAAGACAATGGCCATATGTTGGACATGTGATGAGGAGAGATAATAATTGAATAATAAAGCAAGCCCTCATGTGGGAAACAACAGGTAAGAAGAAAAGAGGAAGACCCAGTGAGACATTGAGAAGAACATTGATGAGAGAGGCAAGAGCAGCAGGAATCAGCTCCCTCAATGAGATAGAGTTACTTGCACAGAACAGAGACAAATGGCGAGATTTGATAAAATATCTTTAGAAGGATTGAAAACTGCTAGAATAAAAATTTAGATAAGAGAAAGAGTATATGGGTCTATGCCCTTATGGGTCGGCTACGGCTCGAAAGATCAATAGATAGATACAATACTATAACGGCACTAAACACCGTGGTCAGTGAAGTACACAGATCTAATAAAAGTTCAAACTTAACAACAAATATGTCTGAAAAAAGTCTCAAAATTTAACTTTTACTCACAGAAATAGTAATATTTTATTGCTGCAGTAAGAAAACAGAAGTAATGGTCATATCAAAGAAACAATCATCACCATCATACAGCATAAAAATAAACAGGACAAATTTGAAACAAGTGCAATGCGTAAAATACTTGTGCACAATAATAACATCAGAAGGAAAGATGCACCACAGAAATAAAAAGCAGAATAGCTCAGGCCAAAATAGCATTTCAGAAAATGAAATATATCTTATGCAACTATTTTGACAAATTAATGTCATAATTATAATTAAATGTGTAGGTACATCAACTTTTTACTGACAAGTATTGAGTTCGACGGTGACTAGTTTAAACATTTTTTTCCTTAACCTAACTGAGCATTGTCAGCCGTAAAACTTCACAGAACTAAGAATGGTATAATAAATTATTAATTCAGATAATTATTCTCTTAATAGATAAGCAAAAGCATTCTATAGTAGCAAAGAATTTCTCTGTCTTTTTTTATTTTACTACATTTTTGGACCCACCCCCAGCGCAGTGCTATTGTGTAATAATTGTGTCACAAAGTGCTGACAAAGTTATCCTCGAAGGTAAAACTAAAGTTGTCACTGTTATATAAAAAGCAAGGTACCGTGTATAGTGTATGAGAAAAAAATTCGCCATAATATTTCTAACCTTATATAATATATTTCCTAAAAGAAAGCTCCACACATTCAACTACGAGAAAACAGACCAGAACATCATTAGCAAAATCAGACATAGGAAACAGAGCGCCCCTCGTAGGAGGCAGGAGCGATGGACGCAGCCACCCTGGTGAAACGTAGTTGTCAAGGAAGCTTGGCGGAGCAAGAGACAAACGGCCAAGACATGGCAGAAAGCCAGAAGGAATGGAAGAACACAACCTGAGCTCTTGAAGCGTCTCAAAATAGAGGGCGACCAAAAAATGATGCACTTTAAACTATGCGCTAAGCAGGCTAAGGATGCCAAATGGGATGACTTCTGTAAAAATGTGTGCTCAGAAAAATCGCTCGCCACATTCTGGCGCCTTCATCAGTGCATGAATGGCACACCACGACACAAAGGCATACCAGACTTTCAGAGCACAGGCCGGATATGGCACAAATCTGATGAGAGCAAAGGGAAGGCCCTGCTTGCCCGCTACATTGAGCCGATGGACCAAAGAAATGAGGCTGTAAGAATGAGGATACAGGGATTGCTGTCAAAGTTGTGTAAGGATGTAGGGCTGGAAGAAGATCTCACAATCACAACCGATACCATTCGCACAACACTTAAAAGGTCACACAACACTGCTCCTGGTCCAGATGGTGTTCGGTACGATGACATAGGCAATTTAGCTGACGACGACTTGACAAAACTGGCCAATGAGTTTAATGCCAGTATTCGGAGTGGCCAGATTAAGGACGAGTGGCTACACAGCTACTTACTACCACTACCGAAGCCAAACAAGGACCATTCTCAGATCAGTGCCTACAGAATCATCACAATGCAGAACACTGCGGGCAAGCTGCTGGAGAAAATAGTTGCCCGTGTCCTCACCTGTCACCTTGAACAGAAACGTGTATTCCCACCCACACTCGGAGGTTATAGATATAACAAAGAGACATTGCTCAATGCGGCAGTATTTGCCTATGATGTCTTCGAAGGCTTCCACAGACGAGAGGAGACATGTGCTGCTGCTATAGATCTGGAGGATGCATACAACAGGGTACCATTTGAATATCTCATGCATATGCTCCTCAAACTGGCGGTGCACCTCTTCCTCATTAGATGGATCGCCGCGGCCCTGTTTCAGAGAAAGGTGATACTCAGATGTGGAAGTTGGTCTTCCGAGCCAACATCCATTTGCCCAGGGCTGCCACAAGGCTCACCATTGTCACCAGTTCTATTTAACGTGTACACAATAACGATCACGGAACAACAGCTGGATTGGAGGGGAAGAATTATGACTTTTGCTGATGATATTCTGGTATATCGACAGGGAAGAGACAGACGGGGAATCGCTTCCACAATGCAAGACGAACTCGATCGCATTTCTTCCTGGTGTGGGGTATCAGGTGCCGTGGTTAATCCTAATAAAGCATCAGTTTCATGGTTCTCCCTTAACAATCATATCGTTCATACGACCACACCGGTAGTACGAATGGGAGCTGATGAGGTGACCAGGGACAAGTTGATGACATACCTCGGAGTTAAGTTTGATCGCAGCCTGTGTTTTCAGGACCATGTCGACCATGTGATAACAAAATCCCGCAAAGGATTAGCCGCCTTGAAGGTCATGGCAGCTGCCAACATCGAGCAGAGGCTACTTACTCTTCTGTTCCAGGGATTAGTCCTCGCACCTATCGAATATGCCCTGGCAATTCTTACTGTCAGTACAACTCAAATTGATAGGCTGGAGAAAATACAAAATGAAGCTATGCGCATTATCCTGGGATATACGAGGGACACTCCCTGTGTAGCAATGAGGTATCTTCTTGACTTTCCAACCATGGATGACAGAATCAAGATCTGGAGAGCACGAGCATACCTGAAGATTAGTACAGATACAGAGCATCCATTGCACCACGTGCTCAACACAGAGAAAGGTGACAGGCTAAAAAGAGGCAAATCATGGGTGGGCCGAGCAGAAGATGTCATCAAACAGGTCTGTGGGCTTGCCAATATCAGCATTGGTGAGGAGTGGATACCGGTGCCTACGTCATTCAAGGGGACTTTCTCGTGTATTGTCACACTCGACAGGAAAAGTAGGGAACAGAACCCGGTCGTGGTTAATGCTGAGGTCAACGGTCTCATCTGCGATAACACCGATGAGAAAGATGCAGTCATCTATACAGACTGATCTGTAAGATGACACCAAAGAAGTGCATGGGCATTTACAGCACACTCGGCAGGCAGAATAGTCTACGAAGACAGTGGTGCATACGTTGTGACCACGAGTAGCACGACAATGGAGGCGATGGCAGTGACCAAGGCATTCAAATGATTAGAGTCACAAGACTACACCCCCGCATGTATACTGAGTGATTCGATGAGCATGATAAAAAAAGTGGAGGCGGGCTCTGTACGCATGCAATGGGTAGAGTCGTTTCAGAAATCCAAAATACGTAAGGTCACCTTTGTCTATGTTCCTGGACATGCAGGAGTACGGGGAAATGAAAGGGCGGACAGGTTGGCTAGCTGCGCTGTCGTTGAGGACGGGCAACCAATGGATCGGGCGGATATCATCAATGCCCTCCGAGATGTGGGAAGAGCACATGACTTCGACAAACACAGATCCACATCACTTCTTCGGATGATGGAAATGGGAGTTAAGTTGGGCACAGCCAGAAATGAGACACTTAGTGGCCGTGTAAGATTACTTATCAACCAACATAGAACTGGAATCGTCAGTCGCTGGACACTGAGGGAATTGCTGAGGAGGGGATCTGAGCACCTATGGACATGTTCGGAGTGCAATGATGATGACCCTCAAATAACTCAATAACTCAATTTCTCCTGATCAGTCAGGAACAAGCAAAAAGTAAATTGAAAACTTTTAGTTATGACAGATTTTCATCACACTTTATTTGCATAAATTACAGTCATCAATCATTATAAAAAAGATCATCTTATGTTACCAGTTACAAATAACACTATAAAAATAAAATTTTAAAAATCAAATAAAATTAGTTAACAAAAGGTAACAATAGCAATGTTTTACACTAAATCAATTAAAAGAGTGAGAGTAAGGAAAAAAATAATTACAGAGAGAACTTACCAGACAGTAGTCTTTACTTTCGTATTTGCGTGCCATGGTAAGATATATAAATGCTCTTAGTTCTCTGTGAAAACCTTTCATAGCATATTCTAAAGCCTTGTCTGTGTCCCCACTCCTTAGCATAAGCCATGCAGCTTGCTCTGTTTTACCTGTATAAAAAAAATGTACATAAATGTAAGCAAATTCTGTTTATGCTTTGCTCTATTTCATACACTTCAAAGGTATTTTTTTCTCTTTAATTATTGTTTATATTTTACTTGTTCATTTATTTTACCTTTCTACAATTTGTTCTTGTGAAATTTTAACAAGGAAGTCTTAAATGATAATTAAGATAATTTTTTATTCTTGATCTTTCCAGCACCACTGGATGTCGCTTAGGGCTTGAAGTGTTTTTTTTATATACATCTCTATTCTGGGTGAAATATTTGATCTTACCATCGAGTCTATGCATGCCAACTTTGCATCTCTATTAAGTGTTTTCTTCATTGTCTCTCAAGGTCTTCCTCTTTTTCTGTACCATGATGTTTCCCATAGAAGAGCCTGTTTTGTAATTCTGTCCTTATCTTTTCTCAGCACATTTCCAACATATGTCCATCTTCTCTCTCTAATTGTAGACGTGATCATTGGTTGTATGGCCATTTCTCATATCTCTATATTAGTCTTTAATTCATTCCATTGTACTCAAGAGTATTTTTCATAAGGATCAATGCAAAGAAATGCATATGAATGTATAAAAATGCGAAACTACAGTAAAGCTGACTATAAAGAAGAAAAGAAAAATAATACAAAAAAAGTATGGTTAAAGCTTGACGTAATAATTGGACGACACAAATTTGAATGAAATTTCGGCTCAATAGGCCTTCAGCAGGAACAACAAACAACACACACACAAACAGATATGTAGGTAAATAAAAATAAACACTGCATAGTTAACTTATAATGAACTATCTTAAACAAATTAATCTTGATCTAGAATGAAAAAGCAAACAGCAATAATAAAATATAACAAGGAGAACTCTACACCCATGGACATAAAAAGAGGAGTAAGACAAGGATGCATCCTATCACCAGGCTTGTTAAATCTCCCATCTGTCGTCTCCAAGAATTCCTTGGTCTTCCTCTTTGTCTTTTTCACTGGGGGTTCCAAAAAAGGGCCTGTTGTGTAATATTCACAGTTGGCTTCCGTAGTGTGTGTCCTATCCAGCGCCATCGTCTTCGCTGTATCTCTTTATCCACTGGTATTTGACTGGTACATTTCCATAATTCTATGTTAGTGATTTTGTCCTGCCATTTCCATCCTTTTTGTCTGTGTAAACATCATTAATGAAAGTCTGTATCTTCATGATTGTCATTTTTGTTGTTTTCGATGTTTCACAGCCATATAATTAGACAGACTTAATATTGGAGTTGAAAATTTTTATTTTTGTATTTAACCTCATTTCTTTGGACTTCCATATGTTTCCCAGTACAATGAATGCTCCTCTTGTTTTTGATATCCTTATTTTGGTATAATGTTCTGTTCTTCCCTCTTTGTCTCTATTACTGCCTAGATATATGTAAGATTGTATGTTTAGTAAAGGTATTTCTTTTATTTTTATTTATTTATTGCCAACTGCATTAATTCTCATAATTTTGGTCATATCTCTATTATTTTCAGCCACAAGTGTTGTGATCTCTCACAAAGTATGCTCATTTTGTCTTGCATATGGTTGTGTGATAGGAGAGCTATGTCATCAGCAAAGTCTAAATCATCAATTTGCTTGGTCGGTGACCACTAGATTCCATTCATATTATTTTGAATTATTTTTATAATCTAATCTATGGCCAGTAGAAAGAGAAATGGAGATAGATGGCATCCCTGTCTTACTCCTGTTATTATTTAAAATGCTTCTGTAAGCTGCTCTTCATGCATAACACTACATTTCATTCCTTCATAAATTGTTCTTATCAGGTTAATAAACTTTGTGGGGATTCCGTAATGACTCAGCAACTTCCAAAGCATTCCTTTGCCTAAACTATCAAATGCCTTTTCATAATCTATGAATCCAATATAAAGTGGGGACTGTAGTTCTAAACTTTGTTCAGCTATTACACATAGGGTAGTTATTTGATCAGCACATGATTTATTCTTCCTAAAACCTGCTTGTTCATCTCTCAAATGTTTCTCTATGGCTTCTTTTAGTCTCTCCAGAATGATTCTGCTTAATATATTTTCTGACACTGATAGTAGCATAATTCCCCTATAATTTGTGCACTCTTGCAAACTTCCTTTCTTTGGTAGTTTGATTATATAACCTTCTTTCCAGTCTTTAGGTATTTTTTCCCTCTCCCAAATTTTATCTAGTAGACTATGTAATATCTTGGTAGAGGTGTTAATATCTGATGGCTTCTGAAGGAATTTCATTTGTTCCTGTGGCTTTACCATTTTTTAATAGCTTTATGGCTTTCATTATTTCCTCTTTGCTTGATTTTCCACAGTTAACATGTAACTCTTCTTCTGCTGGTAGTATATCTGGAGGGTTATTTGAGTTGGGTCTGTTCGAAAGTTCTTCAAAGTGCTCTTTCCAATTCTCTATTTGTTCCCTTATATTACTAAGCAGATTTCCTTTCTTATCTTTAATAAAGGAAATTTAATAAAGGAACTAACACAATCTTAGAAAAAATGGAAGAAAGGAGACAAGCGAAGAACACTGCCCAATACAATAAAATAGATAATGAAATACGCAAAATGTGCAAAAAGGCAAAAGAAGACTGGCTCAGCCAAAAATGTATAGAAATAGAAACTATGGAAAGCAAACAAGACTTAAGAGGAATGCACACAAAAATAAAGAGAATGACTAATAAAAATAAAAAAGCCACAGAAGGTGGATGCATTGTAGACAAAAGAGGGAAAATGCTAACAGACAATAAAGATATCATAGATAGATGGCAGGAATATATAACAGAACTATTTCAGGATTTTAGGAACAAGAAACCAGTTATAAAATGTACATCAGGCTATAAAATCTTAAAATCTGAGGTGGAAAAAGCTATAAAAACAATGAAAAAGGGAAAAGCAGCAGGACCTGACAGCATACAGATAGAGATGATACAGGCACTAGAAGATTTTGGCATTGAAGTGATTACAGACATATGCAATGACATATACCACACAGGATACATACCAAATGAACTAAAAACATCAACTTTCATTGCATTGCCTAAAAAGAATGGTGCAGTTGAAGGCAGTGACTTTAGAACAATAAGCCTAATGAGCCATGTTACAAATATCTTGCTAAAAGTTATACAAGGAAGGATTCAGAATAAAAATCAATACTGAATTAGATGAGCAGCATTTTGGATTTGGGAAAAATAGCGGAACAAAAGAAGCCATATTCTGCATGAGAACATTAATTGAAAAGTACACAGAAGTAAACAAACCAATATATGCCTGCTTCATAGACTACACCAAAGCTTTTGATAGAGTACACCACAAACAACTTATAGAATGCCTAAAAGAGATACATCTAGATGACATGGACATACGACTAATATGTAATCTATACTGGGAGCAAACAGCAATAATAAAATAGATAATGATAAAATGATAAATAATAATAAAATAATAATCACCAAGCTTGTTCAATCTATACACTGAGCAAATCTTGAAAAACATCTCAGAGATGCCAGGCCTAAACATTAATGGAAAGATAATCAATAACCTAAGATATGCTGATGATACTGTTCTACTAGCAGAAAATGCTAAAGACCTACAACAATTGCTTAATGTGATAAACATAACAAGCCAAAAATATGGACTAGAAATGGATATCAAAAAGACTAAAACTATGATCATAAACAAAGAAAATTCTCAAGACCTACAATTAAATATCACAGTTGAGGGAATACATCTGGAGACAGTCCAGAGCTACAACTACCTGGGACATACTATAACCAATAATGGAAAATGGAAAATTGAAATAAATAAGAATAGGTATGGCAAAAAGTAATTTTGATGCCATGAAAAATATACTAACAACAAAACAAATATCAACAGGGCTGAAACTAAGAATGGCAAAATGCTACATCTTCTCAATATTCCTGTATGGTGCAGAAACATGGACATTAGACAATAAAACAGAACAGAAAATTGAAGCCTTTGAAATGTGGATTTATAGAAGAATAGGTAGAATTGGATGGAAAGAAAAGATAACAAATGATGAAGTTTTAAAACAACTGAAAATAAAAAGAGAACTACTAAATACAATTAAGACAAGACAAATTAAATTTTTGGGGCATGTTAAAAGACACAACAGCCTACTAAAAGTAATATTGGAAGGGAAAATACAAGGTAAAAGAGGCAGACCAAGATTAGCATGGACGAGTAACATCAAAAGATGGACAAGTCAAACAGCCTGCACCATCAAAGCAAGAAACAGAGTAGAATGACGATCCATGGTAGCCAACCTTCGTTGCGGTGAAGGCACTTGATGATGATGAGAATGAAAATAAAAATGTTTTCTCTGCATAATGCGCTGAGGCCAAGAGGAAAATTAGCTGACCAGCTAATGGGAGGGCCAAAATACAGGTGGAGGGGTTCTAAAAGTATGTATGTGGGGGGGGGGGGGGGATTTTATAGGTGACCATAACTATAGCGTCGCAGGCAATATCTATATGTATGTATGTATATACAACCACGCACAAACAAAAGAAAAAACATGCATGCACATACACAGAGCTACACTTATATGTCTGTATGTACTTGTGAAAAAGTGTGCATGTATACAGCATACATACCAAGAAGTGTTCACACCACTCAGACTGGGGTTCCCTAAGAACGTGTAAAGGTAAGGTACCATGTAGTTCAGGTTGAAAGAGTATCGCCTTGCACAAAAATAAGAAGCCCAGATCCAAGAGATATGGGGAAACAACTGGAGTGTCACATTGTGGTCTAGTAGAGGGGAGTTGAGCATAGCATTGCATGTGCATATATTAATGTGCTTATACATGAGTAAAGGAGCCATGATAGCTCAGTGGTTAGTGAACTGGACTAGAAAGGACAAGGGGTAGGGTTCGATTCCAACCGACGGCTTCCGGGTTTACCCAGCCTTAAATGGGTACCGGATTTTTTTCTGGGAAAGTAAAGCAGCACGGGCATAATACCGACCACATTACCCCAAAAATCATGTGCTGAAGGTCTGTAAAATTTATGGTCACTAACACCATATTCCCTATACGCCACTTGGCGTGACGAAGGTGCTTTACTTTTTTTTTTATATACATGAGCAAAAGAGTAGAATATGCTATAGGGAAGGAGCAGCTTCCGGGAAACTGTGTATGAGTGTTGATACATTCATGCCTCATGGGGTGAGCAAACCCAACTGAACTATAAGGCAATTCTTCAGGATAAACCAGCTGTGGCCGCAAAAGTCGAAAGTTTCTCTTTAAGGATTTTACACCATCGTTATGGTGTTTCATGCATTGTTGGCTGCATTCACTAGATTAATCGGTCGTTTGTCGCAAAACGTTGTGTCTGGTATGTCATCATAATGGCTGATCGTATATCCCTAAACCAGCCGTATGCTTATAATGAAAGCAAAATGACAGAGTTTTGTTCATGACTTTGCAGCCCCGGTGTAACTCCCGGAGTTTCATGTTGGTCAGGAGGGATGTTGTCTAGATTCAAAAGAGCTACTGTGAGATCGAGGTTAGACTTGTGAACTGGTTTATCATTTCACAAATTCACATTGCAGGTAGATCTGAACGCTTATAAACTGTTGCTCTATGTACGATGAGGATAATCCGATTAATAACTGTGTTTCATATGTTCAGATTTGGAGACAAAATGATGTCCTAACATCATTAAGTACTACACATTAAAAAAAAATATGACGATCAACATTTTCAGGAAGACATGAACTTCCGGTAATATGGCGGATAGGTGGCAGGAACCGTTAAATCTGTGTCTGAAAAGTGTTTCTTGTTACAGTTTCCTCATATTCCAAGTCTGGCTTGCTGCCAGAGCTACTGAGTTAAGTGCTCTGTGCACACTATGAGCTGAGCGTTTCATCCGTTTTGATCGTGTTTCAACATTTTGATTGCTTATGATGAATGATATCGTATGACGGGGAACAGATGACTGTGTTCACTTTCTGAGCAGTTTCACCTTATGTCTTTTGGCATATGCAGAGACTGCTATGATGGGGACTGCAGCTACCTTTCTTTGTTTGGGAGATGAGATATTAATTCCGATGATTCCACTGGCATGGGCAGTTGAGCAATTATGGATTTTAATTCATTTGCAGTGATACTGGGGCCTTCCATAACCATAACCATTCTAAGTTTTGTTTTCTTGCATATTATTTGTTATTTCTATATTTTATCCATTCATTCATTGGGTGCCGTTTCCACATCAAAGATTGGCTACTTTGGCGCACCATTTTACTATGTCTCTTGTTTTCATGGTGCATGTTGTCATAGGTTTACCTAACCACCTTTTGATTTTATCAATCCTCTTTAGTATTGGTCAGCCTCTGCCTTGTACCTTCCCTTCCAAGATGACTTTTAGAATGTTACTATGTCTTGTCACATGTCCAAAAAATTAAAGTTGTCTTTTTCAAAATGTGTTAAGCAGGTCTCTTTTTTCATTTTCAGCTGATTCAAGGATGTTCATCCTTGTTTGTCTATTTGACTGTTTTTCTTTCCACCCAATTCTCCCCTTTTTTCTATAGATCTACATTTCAAAGATTTAAATTTTCTACTCTGTTTTCTTATTTAATGTCCTAGTTTCTGCACCATACAGGAATGTCAAGTAAATATACTAAATTACTATTTGTAGTTTTACTTTTGATGTTATTTTCTTTGATATATTATAGTATATTATTCATGTTGTTAAAATTGGGTTTTGACGTTCCTATTCTTTTGAAGAAAATCATCACTGGAGTCTGTAGAAATGTGGTTTTACAGAAGAATGTTGAGAGTACCATAGACTGCTAAGAAGAGTAATGAAGATGTTCTGAGAGAGGTCAAAGCAAAAAGAGAGCTAATTTCCAATATTAGGAAGAAACAATCATCATATTTTGGCCATGTAATGAGAAGAGAACAACTGGAATATATTGTCTCTCTATTGACCTTTCGAGCCGTAACCGGCCCATAGGGCGTAGACCAAGATACACCTTCTCCTATATGGATTTTTTGTTCTAGCAGTTTTCTTTTAAAGATATTTTATCAAATCTCGCCATCTGTCTCTGTTCTGTGCAAGCAGTTCTATCTCATTGAGGGAGCCGACTCCTGCTGCTCTTGCCTCTCTCATCAATGTTCTTCTCAGTGTCTCCCTGGGTCTTCCTCTTTTTCTTTTACCTGTTGTTTCCCATATGAGGGCTTGCTTTGCTATTCGGTTATTATCTCTTCTCATCACATGTCCAACGTATGACCATCGTCTTTTCTTTATTACTGAAGATATTAGTGGTTGATTGGCGATTTCTCTAATTTCCTCATTTGTTTTGAATTCGTTCCATGCTATACCAAGTATTTTCCTTAGACATTTATTTTGGAATATATTGTAACAACTGGAAAAATTGAGGGACGAAGAGATAGAGGGAAGCAAAGAGAAAAAATAACAGACAGCTTAAGAGAATGGATTGGCAGAAGGTCAACAACAGAAATGATAAATAGCTGCTGAGATCGAAAGTTGTGGAGAGACATGATCACCTACGTCAGTATGCCCGGTACTTGATGATGATGATTCTTTTGTTTATTTCTGTCTTACATTTTCCATCATTTGTTGCAATATTTCCAAGATAACTTTATTCTTGAACTCATTGTAGATTTTTTCCATCTACTGCAATATTTCCTTGTTTTATTTTGTGCCTTTCTCTGTTATTAGTCATAGTTTTAGGCTTTTTGATATTCATTTCCAATGCATATTCTTCGCTTGTCTTGTTTTTATGGTTCGTCAGTTGTAGGTCTTCTGCATTTTCTGGCATTAATAAGGCATCATTATTATGTCCAGCTTTTTTTAATTTGCTACTGCTTTTGTTATCCTGCTTCTGATCTATTTTTTAGTTTCAACTTCTTCATCTACATTACTAGCAAGATATACATAGTATTTTATTTTTTCCAATGCCTGGCGATTTAGATGTATATTACCCTCTGGTGATCCTTAATTTTTCATTATTTTTGTATTATCTCTGTTGATTTCAAGTCCTATTCTTTCCACCTATAGATGATAGTGTATATGTGGAATTTTGCATCTTACTGATATTGTCACATAGGAGCACTGTGTTATCTGCAAAATCAATATCTTCCAATAATTCTTGTTATGCCATTTAATTCCATTACTGTCTATGCAACATTTATTTATTATGTCTTCTTCTTCTTCTACCTTTCAAATTTCTGTGGAGCATAAGTCTTCAACAAACACGTTCCAAGCTGTTCTGTTTCTTGTTATTCTTTTAAAATCATTCCATGTCTTCCCCATCATTTTCATCTCTGCTTCAATCTGTCTTCTCCAAGAATATTTTGGCCTTCCACTTTGTCTTTTTCTTTGGGGATTCCAAAAAAGGGCCTGTCATGTAATACTCTCAGTTGGCTACTGCAGTGTGTGTCCTATCCAGTGCCATCATCTTCACAGTATCGCTTTATCTACTGGTATTTGACTGGTACTTTTCTATAATTCTAAGTTAGTGATTTTTTTCCCGGCCATTTCCATCGAGCATCCATTAATGAAGGTCTGTATCTTCATGATTGTTATTTTTGTTGTTCTCCATGTTTCACAGCCATATAATAGGATTGACTTAACATTAGAGTTGAAAATTTTTATTTTTGTATTTAACCTAATTTCCTTGAATTTCCATGTTTCTCAGTGCAACGAATGTTCCTCTTACTTTTGATATCCTTATTTTGGTAGGAAAAGCTCCTGGACCAGATAATATAACTAAAGAAGAGATTGAAGCCATAGTTGATTTAGGAAAAAAAATAATATTAAAAATATTGAATAATATCTGCAACAGCGGTTATAAACAAGACAATCTGCTAAAATCAATATTAATAGCCCTACCATAGAAAGAAATCTGATGCAATTGAAAGCGATGATAATCAAACAGTAAGCCATATGAGTAAAATGACTAAGATATTACTAAGAATCATCATGCAAAGAGTGAAACAAAATCAGTCCAGAAATTAGTGATGAGCAGTGTGATTTTGTTGTAGGTAATAGTACAACAATGCCGTACACATCACAAGATCTTTATTATTAGTAAGTATTAGTATTAGTAGAGCCATGAAGTGTAAACAAATCTATACCTATGTTTCATAGATTATACCAAAGCATTTGACAAAGTAAAGAACACAAAAATATTCAACTTTAATTAATATGAATGTTGAGTATGAATTTGTTTAAGATCCATAAGGGGCTGCCTGGATAACAATTGGAGGTCATAATATAAATAATCTAAGGAATGCTGATCTATCTATATCTATCTATTGACCTTTCAAGCGATAGCCAGGGTGTAAACCAAGATATTCCTTTTCTTATCTAAATTTTTATTCCAGCAGTTTTCAATCTTTCTAAAAATATTTTATCAAATCTCACCATTTGTCTCTGTTCTGTGCAAGCAACTCTATCTCATTGAGGGAGCCGATTACTGCTGCTCTTGCCTCTCTGATCAATGTTCTTCTCAGTGTCTCTCTGGGTCTTCCTCTTTTCTTCTTACCTGTTGTTTCCCACATGAGGGAGGGCTTGCTTTGTTATTTGGTTATTGCTCATCACATGTCCAACATATGTCCATCGTCTTTTCTTGATTACTGAAGATATTAGTACTTGATTGGCGATTTCTCTAATTTCTTCATTTGTTTTAAATTCATTCCACGCTATACCAAGTATTTTCCTTAGACATTTATTTTTTAATGCATTCAACTTTATTTCTATGTCTCTTGTTGTTTTCCAGCTCTCACATGCATATATAAGGGCAGATAGTACGTTTGATTTGAATAGTCTAAGTTTTGTGTTTGTGCTGATGAGTTTTGATTTCCACAACTTTTCAAGGCCTCTGAAAGACATCACTGCTTTAGTTATTCTGATACTAATTTCTTTACTTGTATCTCCTTCCCATTCAATGTGATTTCCAAGATAAAGTGATCGATCTCTTCTACTGGTTTGTTTTCCATGTATACTATGTCATTTGTTGGAATTAAGCTTTTCATGACTTCAGTCTTTTCATGATTGATCTCAAGCCCAATTTTGCTGGCTATTGATGATAGTGCTTCTGTGTTTTCCTGCATCATTTTTATCTGACTTCTGATGAGGACTGTGTCATCAGCAAAGTCGAGGTCCTCCAAATGGTCTCCTTGTATCCATTTGATGCCTTTGTTACCAGTGCAGCATTTCTTCATTATAAAGCCCATAATAATTTCAAATAACAGGGCGATAAAATACATCCTTGTTTAACCTCAGTTTCTATTGGAAATCATTCGCTCAGTCCTTCCTCTGCACGAACTGCATATGTGTATCCATCATACATGTCTTTGATAATATTTAAGATTTTACTCCGTGTAAGCATCCGTGACACTTTTGTCAGTTGCCTCAAAGTTATTCTGTAAAATCATCCTAAATAGAATAAAGGATTCAATAGATACAGTAATGCGTGAAGAACAGGCTGGGTTTAGAAAAGGGAGAAGCTGTCTTGACCACATTTTCACTCTACGACTTATATTGGAGGAACATATTGAAAAGCAAAAACCTTTTGTACTTAACTTCATCGACTTCAAAAAAGCATTTGATAGTATTCATAGAGATTCTTTGTGGAAAATTCTGAAGCAATATGGCTTACCATCAAAAATCATAAATATTATCAAAGACATGTATGATGGTTACACATGTGCAGTTCGAACAGAGGAAGGACTGAGCGAATGTTTCCCAATAGAAACTGGGGTTAAACAAGGATGTATTTTATCGCCCTTGTTATTTGGAATTGTTATGGACTTCATAATGAAGAAGTGCTGCACTGGTAATAAAGGCATCGAATGGATACAAGGAGACCATTTGGAGGACCTCGACTTTGCTGATGACATAGTTCTCATCAGCAGTCAGATAAAAACGATGCAGGAAAACACAAATGAACTATCATCAATAGCCAGCAAAATTGGGCTTGAGGTCAATCATGAAAAGACTAAAGTCATGAAAAGTTTAATTCCAACAAGTGACAAAATATACATGGAAAACAAACCAGTAGAAGAGATCGATCACTTTATCTATCTTGGAAGTCACATTGATCGAGAAGGGGATACGAGCAAAGAAATTAGAATCAGACTGGCTAAAGCAGCAATGTCTTTCAGAAGCCTTGAAAAGTTGTGGAAATCAAAACTCATTAGCACAAACACAAAACTTAGGCTATTCAAATCAAATGTACTATCAACCCTTACGTATGCGTGTGAAAGCTGGAAAACAACAAGAGATATAGAAACAAAGTTGAACGCATTCGAAAATAAATGTCTAAGGAAAATACTTGGTATAGAATGGAACGAATTCAAAACAAACGAGGAAATTAGAGAAATCGCCAATCAACCACTAATATCTTCAGTAATAAAGAAAAGACGATGGTCATACGTTGGACATGTGATGAGAAGAGATAATAATCGAATAGCAAAGCAAGCCCTCATATGGGAAACAACAGGTAAAAGAAAAAGAGGAAGACCCAGGGAGACACTGAGAAGAACATTGATGAGAGAGGCAAGAGCAGCAGGAATCGGCTCCCTCAATGAGATAGAACTGCTTGCACAGAACAGAGACAGATGGCGAGATTTAATAAAATATCTTTAAAAGAAAACTGCTAGAACAAAAATTCATATAGGAGAAGGTGTATCTTGGTCTACGCCCTATGGGCCGGTTACGGCTCGAAAGGTCAATAGATAGAAGCATCCATTATTGAAGGCCTGTATCTTCGAGGTTGTTATTAGTCATTTTTGTTTTCTCCATGTTTCACAGCCATATAATAGAACTGATTTAACCAAGACTACAAAACTGTCATAAAAATTATCCCATCAAAATACACATTCTTCAAAATTTTGACAGTTTGCTGTGGTCAGCATTACCCCTCCCCCTCCAACACACACTCTCCGTGTACAATCCTAATTATTACATCCGGTGACCGCTGAATGTTGGATTTGTTTCTATTGATGTAGGATTTATTTTTCACAACATTCCAAGAGATATGATATCATATAATGGGGGAAAAAAATATGCCAATTTTCAAGAAATTTTTTATTTCACTTTTTTTTTGTGCTGTGACCAGGGAAATTTCCTTGGTCATCAGCTGCCATTAAACAACCCTTTGTAACTCGGAAAACGGAAATGCAGTGAATAAAGGCTAAGAGGCAGCCAAACATACTGATGGACTTATAAAAAACATAAATTTATAAAACAAATTTCTTCTATTCTTGTAAAACAGCTGAATGATGAGGGTACAGAAAGAAACACCAAAATTACACTGAAGAAGGATGGAAACATCCTTAGAGGTAAGCATGCAGCAAATTACTTTGTAGACTCCTTTGCAAATGACAATAATATTGAAATTAGCCTAGAGAAATGATAAGAGACCTGTTTAAAACAGCAAAATGCAAGACAAGAAGAGACCACACCCGAATTCATGGAAATACCCATTACACAAAGAGAGCTAGAGCTGGCAATATCCAAATTAAAAATTTAAAAGTCACCAGGCAGTGCTGGAGCGTCCAATGAAAAGATTAAGAACTTGGGAACTGCAGCAAAAGCAAAAGCAAAACTACTGCAGATCTACAATATTTGTTGGATCACAGGTAGAGTGCCACAGACATGGAGAGAAGCAATTATGATACCATTACTAAAGCCATGAAAAGATGGTTCAATGACATGACATCCAGCTTCAGATCAATCAGCCTTACAAGCTGTTTGTGTAAAACAATGGAACGTATAATCAATCTCAAACTGCAGTGGCAGCTGGAAAGTGAAAACCTCCTTAAGCCACAGCAAGCAGGTTTTAGACAATGTTACTCTACCAAAGATAGACCTATCTTTCCCAGGAAATTGAGGATGCGTTTCAAGAAAAGAAACTGGTACTAGCAGCATGGACAGACCTAAAGAAAGCACTTGATAAGGTATGGAAGGAAGGACTTTTGAAGAAACTGAGAAATTATGGAGTAAATGGCAGGATGTACAAATGGTTCAAAGCATACCTGCATAACAGGAGAGCCAGAGTGCAACTGGATGGTTTTAAGAGTAAGGTCTCACTGCGCCAGGGCATCCCACAGGGAGAGGGACTATCTCCAACACCTTTTCTAGTCTACATCAATGACCTAGTTACTGAACTACCACATGGTATCAAAGTGGCAATGTATGAAAATAACTTGGTAATGTGGTGCACAGAGGAGTATGCAAAAGTGGCCTCCAATTTGTTACAAAGAGTTATGAATGCATTGAATACATGGACAAATAGATGGTGTATCAGCATCTTCTTCTTCCTCTTTCCTTCCTCTGCTGCCATTGGCGTCGAGGGGAGAAACAATCTGCGATTCTTTGCTCTTCTGTTGGCCTCTTCTGGTGTTATCCCTCCTAGTGACTCTAGTATTCCCTTTATCCATCTCTTTCTCGGTCTTCCTCTTAATCTGGCGTTTTCGTAGCGTTTATTTAAGGCTCTTTGCGTCATTGTTAGTTCTTTTTGTCGTGTTATGTGGCCGAACCAATTTATCTGTTGTATCAGCATCAATACAGACAAATACAGTACTACACTTTTCACTCTCCACAGAACAAAAAGTAGGAGCTATCTACATGAAAAATTAGCCTGTGAAAGAAGACATACAAGCTACTTATCTCAGTGTTACATTTGACAACAAACTTTCTTGGAAACAGCAGATAAATAAGGCAACCCAAAAAGCTAGGAGGAAGTTGACTATTCTAAGAAAGCTGTGTGGAACCACGTGGGGTAAAAAAAAGTAAAAGTAAAGTGCCCCCCGTCACGCAAAGTGGCGTATAGTGTATATGGTGTTAGTGACCATAAATTTTACAGACCTTCGGCACATGATTTTTGGAGTAATATGGTCGGTATTATGCCTGTGCCACTTTACTTTCCCAGAAAAAAATCTGGTACCCTTTAAAGGCTGGGTGAACCTGGAAGCCGTCGGTTGGGATCGAAACTTACCTCTTGTCCTTTGTAGTCCAGTTGACTAACCATTGAGCTTTCATGGCTAACCACGTGGGGTGCAAATTGGAAAATACTCAGTAAAGTTTACCAACAGAGTATGCGCCCACATTTAGAATATGGATCATCTGCATGGTGCTCAGCATCAACACTGCAAGAGCTGGATAAAGTACAAAAACCAGGCACTTAAGGTCATCACAGGAGCAATGAAGTCAACACCAATATTGGAGATTGGAGAAATTGTGGAGGCTACCAGCATTGAGAGAATGGAGGGACACAAAGGTACTGATACAGGCTCAAAAATTTTCATGTAATGCCAAGACATCCGATGAAGGACCGATTCCACAATTTTGCATTGGGACGACTTAAGAGAAGCTGTTTTATCCACCAAGCCAAGCAATTTGTAGACAAACACTAGGTATACCAAGAGTTGTTAACCCCCTACTGCCCATACCAGAACAGACTACCTGGACAGAGGAATCAGGATTGTCCATATAAATACAGACAAAAGTGAAAGGAATACTTGACAAACAGGAACAGAATCATCATCATCATCATCATCAATTACCGGGCCTACTGGCATAGGTGATCATGTCTCTCCACAACTTTCGATCTCGGCAGCTATTTATCATTTCTGTTGTTGACCTTCTGCCAATCCATTCTCTTAAGCTGTCTGTTATTTTTTTCTCTTTGCTTCCCTCTATCTCTTCGTCCCTCAATTTTTCCAGTTGTTACAATATATTCCAGTTGTTCTCTTCTCATTACATGGCCATAAATGATGATTGTTTCTTCCTAATATTGGAAATTAGCTCTCTTTTTGCTTTGACCTTTCTCAGAACATATTCATTACTTTTCTTAGCTGTCCATGGTACTTTCAACATTCTTCTGTAAAACCACATTTCTACAGACTCCAGTGATTTCTTGTCTGTTGTCCTATTGTCCATGATTCGCATCCATATGTTAAGACTGTTTCTACATAACATTTAAGAACTCTTTTACTTGTTTCTATTGTCAAAAATGGATTTTATAGTATCTTCCTCATTTTTTGGAAAGCTGCTTTTGCCTGAGCCATTCTGCATCTCACCTCTTTTGCACATCTTCCGTCTGAGGTTAACAAAGTTCTCAAATATTTAAATTCATTTATTAACAGGAACAGAATAGTATACAGTATACAGTATAAAATAATAACTCAGTTTCTTGGATGAAGAATACCCACTAGACCTATGGATTCATGTGTACACAGATGGATCAGCACAGAATGCAGTAAAGAATGGGGGAGCAGGTGCATACATAGAGTACCAAAATAACACTAGGGATATGAATAAAATTGCAACAGAGAAATATTGTCACAATTATGATGCAGAAATACAAGCAATAAAGTTGGCAATAGAAAAACTGCTGAACGGTAATCTTAGCCCACAGCCTGTAGTGTTTTTGACAGACACAAGATCAGTAATCCAGACACTACAATCCAGAAAATTGCCACATCTGCAGACCTTCTTGACTGAACTCTGCAGGCACCTCAGGGTTGCCCTGCAGGGGATCCCATTTCACTGTGGAATATCAGGAAATGAAAAAGCAGATCAGATGGAAAAGGAAGGTGCAACAGGCACACAACCAGATGCACCAGTTACATACTATCATAAGAAACAGATAATCAAATCAATCAGAGGACCACAAGCCCCAAATCAGGATGCTTTTCACAATATGAATAGATGTGAACAAGTTATCATTATACGCCTCAGAACAGGACACAATCGACTCCATAGTCACATGTATACAAAATTCAAGATCGGCACTCAACTACATGTACATGTGGACAGGCGCCGCAGACTGCTGAACACATACTTCAAGACTGCACTGAATATAAGACTGAAGAAAATCCATTGGCTCATAGACACAACACTACAGGCATAACTATATGAGCCACTTCAAGAATTACAAAAGACAGCAAAATTTATATAGGAAATATTTGCAGATATAGACAATACTTCAGGCAAAGAAAAGATAGATAGATAGATGGCAAACATACCAATAGACATTGTAATACGTCTGGTCCATGGGGTCAAACTCGCCAGGAAATGCAAGTCCCCATGTCTCATCTATTGCAAACACACAGGTGTATGTCA
Source organism: Megaustenia siamemsis (assembly GCA_032433765.1). Classification (NCBI taxonomy): domain Eukaryota; kingdom Metazoa; phylum Mollusca; class Gastropoda; order Stylommatophora; family Ariophantidae; genus Megaustenia; species Megaustenia siamemsis. The sequence continues at coordinate 35,487,267 of JAVIAB010000041.1, read as the reverse complement.
AAAGTTCAGAGAAAATACTATCTTTAGATCACCTAATGTTACATTAAAGTATTTTCTCCAGCCTATCAGTTTGTGAGTCGTACTGACAGTAAGAATTGCAAGGGCATACTCGATTGGTGCGAGGACGAATCCCTGGAACAGAAGAGTAAGTAGCCTCTGCTCAATATTGGCAGAGATTTTACTTTTTGCTTGTTCCTGACTGATCAGGAGAAATTGAGTTATTGAGTTATTTGAGGGTCATCATCATTGCACTCCGAACATGTCCATAGGTGCTCAGATCCCCTCCTCAGCAATTCCCTCAGTGTCCAGCGACTGACGACTCCAGTTCTATGTTGGTTGATAAGTAATCTTACACGGCCACTAAGTGTCTCATTTCTGGCTGTGCCCAACTTAACTCCCATTTCCATCATCCGAAGAAGTGATGTGGATCTGTGTTTGTCGAAGTCATGTGCTCTTCCCACATCTCGGAGGGCATTGATGATGTCCACCCGATCCATTGGTTGCCCGTCCTCAACGACAGCGCAGCTAGTCAACCTGTCCACCCTTTCATTTCCCCGTACTCCTGCATGTCCAGGGACATAGACAAAGGTGACCTTACGTATTTTGGATTTCTGCAACGACTCTACCCATTGCATGCGTACAGAGCCCGCCTCCACTTTTTTTATCATGCTCATCGAATCACTCAGTATACATGCGGGGGTGTAGTCTTGTGACCCTAACCATTTGAATGCCTTGGTCACTGCCATCGCCTCCATTGTCGTGCTACTCGTGGTAACGACGTAATCACCACTGTCTTCATAGACTATTCTGCCTGCCGAGCGTGCTGTAAATGCCCATGCACTTCTTTGGTGTCGTCTTACAGATCCGTCTGTATAGATGACTGCATCTTTCTCATCGGTGTTATCGCAGATGAGACCGTTGACCTCAGCATTAACCATGACCGGGTTCTGTTCCCTACTTTTCCTGTCGAGTGTGACAATACATGAGAAAGTCCCCTTGAATGACGTAGGCACCGGTATCCACTCCTCACCAATGCTGATATTGGTAAGCCCACAGACCTGTTTGATGACATCTTCTGCTCGGCCCACCCATGATTTGCCTCTTTTTAGCCTGTCACCTTTCTCTGTGTTGAGCACGTGGTGCAATGGATGCTCTGTATCTGTACTAATCTTCAGGTATGCTCGTGCTCTCCAGATCTTGATTCTGTCATCCATGGTTGGAAAGTCAAGAAGATACCTCATTGCTACACAGGGAGTGTCCCTCGTACATCCCAGGATAATGCGCATAGCTTCATTTTGTATTTTCTCCAGCCTATCAATTTGAGTTGTACTGACAGTAAGAATTGCCAGGGATTAGTCGATAGGAGCGAGGACTAATCCCTGGAACAGAAGAGTAAGTAGCCTCTGCTCGATGTTGGCAGCTGCCACGACCTTCATGGCGGCTAATCCTTTGTGGGATTTTGTTATCACATGGTCGACATGGTCCCGAAAACACAGGGTGCGATCAAACTTAACTCCGAGGTATGTCATCAACTTGTCCCTGGTCACCTCATCAGCTCCCATTCGTACTACCGGTGTGGTCGTATGAACGATATGATTGTTAAGGGAGAACCATGAAACTGATGCTTTATTAGGATTAACCATGGCACCTGATACCCCACACCAGGAAGAAATGCGATCGAGTTCATCTTGCATTGTGGAAGCGATTCCCCGTATGTCTCTTCCCTGTCGATATACCAGAATATTATCAGCAAAAGTCATAGTTCTTCCCCTCCCATCCAGCTGTTGATCCGTGATCGTTATTGTGTACACGTTAAATAGAACTGGTGACAATGGTGAGCCTTGTGGCAGCCCTGGGCAGATGGATGTTGGCTTGGAAGACCAACTTCCACATCTGAGTATCACCTTCCTCCGAAACAGTGCCGCGGCGATCCATCTAATGAGGAAGAGGTGCACCGCCAGTTTGAGGAGCATATGCATGAGATATTCAAATGGTACCCTGTTGTATGCATCCTCCAGATCTATAGCAGCAGCACATGTCTCCTCTCGTCTGTGGAAGCCTTCGAAGACATCATAGGCAAATACTGCCGCATTGAGCCATGTCTCTTTGTTATACCTATAACATCCGAGTGTGGGTGAGAATACACGTTTCTGTTCAAGGTGACAGGTGAGGACACGGGCAACTATTTTCTCCAGCAGCTTGCTCGCAGTGTTCTGCATTGTGATGATTCTGTAGGCACTGATCTGAGAATGGCCCTTGTTTGGCTTCGGTAGCGGTAGTAAGTAGCTGTGTAGCCACTCGTCCTTAATCTGGCCACTCCGAATACTGGCATTAAACTCATTGGCCAGTTTTGTCAAGTCGTCATCAGCTAAATTGCCTATGTCATCGTACCGAACACCATCTGGACCAGGAGCAGTGTTGTGTGACCGCTAAAGTGTCATGCGAATGGTATCGGTTGTGATTGTGAGATCTTCTTCCAGCCCTACATCCTTACACAATTTTGACAGCGATCCCCGTATCCTCATTCTTACAGCCTCATTTCTTTGGTCCGTCTGCTCAATGTAATGGGCAAGCAGGGCCTTCCCTTTGCTCTCATCAGATTTGTGCCATATCCGGCCTGTGCTCTGAGAGTCTGGTATGCCTTTGTGTCGTGTTGTGCCATTCATGCTCTGATGAAGGCGCCAGAATGTGGCGAGCGATTTTTCTGAGCACACTTTTTTACAGAAGTCATCCCATCTGGCATCCTTAGCTGTCTTAGCGCATAGTTTAAAGTGCATCATTTTTTGATCGACCTCTATTTTGAGACGCTTCAAGAACTCAGGTTGTGTTCTTCCATTCCTTCTGGCTTTCTGCCATGTCTTATTCTTATAATCCAATCTATGGCCAGCAGAAAGAGAATTGGAGGCAGAAGGCATCCCTGCCTTACTCCTGTTATTGTTTCAAATGCTTCTGTTAGCTGCCCTTCATGCAAACTCTATAGTCAATCCTTCATATTTTATTGGGAGCCGCGATAGCTCGGTGGTTAGTGGAACTGGACTACAAAGGACAAGAGATCGGGTTCAATCCTGATTGACGGCTTCGGGGTTCACCCAGCCTTAAATGGGGCACCTTGCCTAACACCGACCACATTACCTAAAAAATTCTGTGCCGAAGGTCTGTAAAAATAATGGTCACTAACATTATATTCCCTATACACCACATGGCGTGACGGTGCTCTTAACTTTTCATATATTATTTTTATGAGGTTTATGAACTTTATGGGAATTCTGTAATGACTCAGTAACTTCCAAAGTATTCCTGTCTAAACTATCAAATACCTTTTCATAATCTATGAATCCGATATAAAGTGGGGACTGTAGTTCGAAGTTTTGTTCAACTATTATATGTAAGGACTTCCATTTCCAAACATGGTGGAATGATGTCACATTCGCTGGACCGCTGCAGAAGTTACATTAGGGAACTGATTAGCTTCGGCTCTAGAGTGTAATTTTCTGCGTCTGAGCTAATCAACTGATCCAGTTAGCAAAGTTCACCGATGATGACAGGTTATACTCCCCTCATTGTTCCTCATTTTCAAGTCAAACATCTGTGAATGCGACCTTCCCCTGCCTAGAGTTATATGTGAATTACGTCAACACATCATGTGCTGTTCCAAAACCGTTGTTGTAATTGTTTGATGCCAAGTTCCCGCATGGGACAACTCCTTGCTAAGCTCTACTCTGTCTAGTCAGTAGCAGTTTTCACACTGGAGATTATGTATCAGCTTTTCGCGTGTTGTTGGCTGCTTTTACTATAGTAACTGGGATATTGTGAGTGCAACCATTGTTGTGTGAGCTACGTCATCACGTTAGTTGCATAGCCCTAGAATGGCCATACTCTAATCAATGAAAGACGGAGTGGGGTATCGTATATGCCTTGTCAGCTTCGGTGAGACTCCCGGAGGTTTGTCTTAGTTAGGAGGGATTTATAGTCTGTTGTTTGATGTGTGATGGTCTAATGACCAACTAATAACTACATCAAGCTTGGGCAGATGGTGCTCGTAAACCTGGGAGGGCCGACCATCTAAGGGCAGAATCCCCTACAGAAAAGACAATCTGCTGCCTTGCAGGAAGATTGGGGACAATCAAAGGCTAAGGAAAGCAAACCTGAATAAAATGCTGGCTGAAATTGGATGCACTGGGCCACTGGCACAGAACACAGTGCAACATTTTAACAGGTATTCAATCAGAATGGATATAACAGACTCTAATTATGATGTTCTGTCTGTGGAGTCCCCCCAGGCAGGTGGAATACTGGGCGACGTGCCATGAAGGGGTCCAACCCAAGTTATTGGTGGTCACCCTGAACCATTTTTGAGAGCTAGGAAATTGGACTAGAGAGAAACTATTGCTGACCGGAAAGGCTTCAAGAAACAGCTGAATATAATTTCAGAAATGACTTCTGTGGCATTTGGAGACAAAACAACAAATCATACCACAACAAAGTGGCTTCCATCAGCACAGATCAGCTGAAGACCTGGTCACCTACATCACACAGGAAATAGAGGATGCTCTACAAGATAAAAAACACACACTGGCAGTGTGGGTCGACATGGAGAAGACTTTTGATAGGGTATGGCAAGAGGGTTTAAAGAACAAGCTTTTTAGACTTGGCATCCAGGGTTGTATATACAATTGGGTCTCTCAATACTTTCAGGATAGAACGGCCAGAGTACAAGTACAAGGTCAACTAAGTAAGAAGGTCACAATCGAACAAGGTGTCCCACAAGGTGGAGTCTTGTCCTCAACACTCTTTTAATTTTCATAAATGACATCGTAATGGACATCCCAGAATACACTCAGCAATATACACAGATGATCTGGTGTTATGGGCTCGCGAGGAAAGTATGTCGGTGGCTGGATTCAGGATGCAAGATACCCTAGGTGAACTTGAAAAATGGATGAACACCTGGTTATTACCAATTAACAAAAAAAAACAACATACACAATTTTCAGCCTATCAAGAAACATACTCTCTGCGAACTTAAAAATAAAAGACCATACACTTCCTATTGACCAAAACACAACATATCTTGGTGTCGCCATGAATCGCTTGGAATCGCAGAATGACTTGGAAAAATCAGATAGACAGAGCAAGCAAAAAAGCCAGAAAACGAACTAATATTATGAAGAAATTGGCAGGAACAGACTGGGGAGCAGACAGCAATATCTTGAAATGACTATACGCTGGAAGAGTAAGACCAGTCCTAGAGTATGGAGTCACAGCCTGGGTTATGATTTCCAAATCACACCTTAGCAAAATTAACAGAACACAGAACCAAGCTGCCCATATCATCACTGGTGCTATGAAATCTACACCTATCAAGACTCTAGAAACAGTTATGGGTTTACAGCCCTTAGATGACAGATGGGTCACTAAAGTATTGCAACAAGTGGAGAAATATAGAAGGCTCCTTAGCCACCCCATGCACCAAAGAATTACTGGTTTTGGAATTGTACGACTAAAGAGGAGCAACTTTGCTGCAATTGCCAATGAACAAACTACTGGAGACCCAGTACTTTCCAAAACAATACCGAAACCCTTGGGCCCATCTGATATGTCTCCTCAAGGGAAACATAAAATAACAGAATTTAAGAAAAAATATAACAGGAATCATGAAAAAAGGCACCCAATCAGACACAGAAAGAAAACACGGAGCAGAAAATCACATACCCGATACCTACCCACAGGACTCTTGGTCCCATATATACACAGATGGCTCTGCTACAAATGCCACCAGAAATGGAGGGGGAGGTGTGTTCTTGACGCTGAATAACCAGGATGAGATCACCAAGTCAATAGCTACTGGGAAATTCTCAAACAACTGAGGCCCTCAGAGATGCTGCAACACTGGCTACTCAACACAAAAATAACATGCACAATAAATTGGTGATTCTGACTGATGCACTGTCAATACTATCAGCTCTAAAAAGCCCCAAGAACAATGAACTAGATGACTTGAGAACAACCCTGGACCAACTATGCAATAACTTCCAGAGAGTAGTCATTCAGTGGATACCATGACACTGTAATATACACAAGAATTAACGCGCAGACAAATTAGCTAAAGAGTGAGGGAGATTACCACAAGAGAACCATCCACTCAGTTATGATGAAGCCAAATCCATCATCAAAGGTTAGTATCATGAAAAATGGAAATGAGAACACCAAAAGCATAACGAAAGGGACGGATACGTCCAACTATCAAGGAGATATCAAGTCATCATACTTTGCCTATGCACTGGCCACAATAGAATGAGAAACCATATGTTCACCAAATTCAAAATAGATACAACCAGCCTATGCCATTGTACACTGGACAATATGACTACAAAACATGTTCTACAGGATTGCCCCCAGTACACAGACCTGAGAAGGACAATGTGGTCCACACCCACTTCCCTGGAAGAGAAACTATATAGGGCAATTGACTCATGAGAGAGTCTGGAATCCTACTCTGAGTGAGTCTTGAACACAGAGAGAGAGAGATATGTAAGGTAGTTATTTGATCAGTGCATGATCTGTTTTTACCTACAACCCACTTGTTCATCTCTCAAATGTTTCTCTTTAGCTCTTTAGTCTCTTCAGAATGATTCTGTTTAATATTTTTTCCTGCCACTGAAAGCTGCATAATTTCCGTATAATATGTGCATTCCTGGGGAGCCGCGATATCTCAGTGGCTAGTGAACTGAACTACCATGGACAAGGGGTAGGGTTCGATCCTAACCGATGGCTTCCAGGTTCACCCAGCCTTAAATGGGTACCGGATTTTTTTCTGGGAAAGTAAAGCAGCACGGGCGTAATACTGACCACAGTACCCCAAAAATCATGTGCTGAAGGTCTGTAAAATATAGGGTCACTAACACCATATTTCCCTATACGCCACTTGGCGTGACGGGGGTACTTTACTTTTTTTATGTGCACTCCTGTAAACTTCCTTTCTTTGGTAGTTTGATCACATAACTTTCTTTCCAGTCTTTAGGTATTTCTTCCCTTTCCCAAATTTTCTCTAATAGATTATGTAACACATTGATAGTGTTTAAGTCTGCTTTGATGACTACTGAAGGAATTTCATCTGGTCCTGTGTCTTTACCATTTTTTTTAACAGCTTGATGGCTTTCATTATTTCTTCCTTGCTTGTTTTTCCAGTCAACGTGCAACTCTTCCTCTGCTGGTAGTATATCTGGAGGATTATATGGGCCTATCTGTTCAACAATTCTTCAAGGTGCTCTTCCCATCTCTTCATTTGTTCCCTTATATTATTAAGCAGATTCCCTGTCTCATCTTTAATAAAGGCATTTATCTGTTTGTATGTTCTGCTTAATTTTTGTGTGCAGTTGAACAGTTCTTTCATATTTCCTTTGTTTGCCACCGCCTCTACCTCTTTAGCTAGTTCATGTATAATTTATTACAGATTATATTATTTATTTATTTTGAATATTATTAATTTATAATTAAATATATTTTCTCTTATCCCTTTTAATGCATCTTCTCACTGCTTTACCTTGTTCACCTCTGTGTAAGTTTCATGTGCCATGGCATTAGTACTTCTTAATTTGCTTTTATTTATGTCTGCTTTCTTGTTTTTTCTTTGTTTAATTTTCCCCAGGGTCTCTGCAGTCATCTATACCTTATTCTAGCGTTCTTTTTTTCCAGAGTTTCTTCACCTGTCTCCAATGGTCTTCTATATTTAATATATTTTCTAGTTGTTGGGGGACTTGATATTTTTTTTATACAGTGACTGCAAATTTTTCTTTAATTCCTAGCTCTTTAAGAAACCCTTCATTGAAATACTGTCTACCTTTATGTGTTGTAGTATATCTTTTCAATTTAAATTTAAGTTTGGCTAACAGAAGATGATGATCTGAAGCTACATCTGCTCATCTATATACTTTTACATCATGTAATGATGGCTCAAACTTTTTACATATACATATGTGGATAATTTAATTCTCCGTTCTATGATCTGGTGTCACCCATGTAGCTGTATTCTTTTTTGTTGCAATATTGTTCCTCCTAGGCTCATTTGATTAAGAACACAAAAGTTCATGAATATCTCTCCATTCTCATTTATTTCTCCTATAAATAATAATTATAATATATATATATATATATATATATATATATATATATATATATATATATATATATATATATATATATATATGTATATGTACTTCTTATTTTAAGTTTTTGTTTCCCCTTAATCTCTTCAAAGCTTCTGTTGTCTGATCCTACTTTTGCATTTAGATCTACCATCAAGATTATAATATCTTTGGCTCATCTTCCATCTGTCTGACATTACAACTCTTAATTCATCAGGTGGAGAGGGGGGGGGGGGCCCCTCAAGGCAAGACGCCGGTCTCAAGACAGAGATGTTGTGTTTTCCAAATCCGGCTGTATTAGTTGGGATTTTAATGGGTTACGGCAAAGAAATGCAAATGAATGCATAAAAATGCAAAGCTGCAGTAAAGCTGAATGTGAGGAAAAATAAAAAAATAGAAAAAATGGTATGTTAGAAGCTTTACGTGATTAGTGGACGACACAGATTAAACGACGTTTCGGCCCAATAGGCCTTCAGCAGGAACAAACAAAAAAACACACACACGGATATGTAAGTAAAACTAATAACGGAACATCCAAAACAAAAATAATCGAAATATGTTAAAGAAAATAAAAATGCCTTCCCTGTGTGTCAGGCCGAGGTCAAAATGAAAAGGAAATGGTAACCTGAGTGTGGCTGTCGTGTATGTGCAGAAATGTGCGCAAATGAGCACAGAACCAGAGGAGTTCACACAGGGGTCAGAAATAATTTAAGGGAATAGGTCAAAACAAGAAGTACATTGGGATTTTAATATGTGATTTCTCTCTACAGCAACCACCCCTGGTCTCAGCTGCAAGATCCAGCTTGAAATGTCAATTACTCATTGATAGAAAAAATATGAGTAACTCCAAAGTCAGAGTTATCTGCCTGTGCAGCGAAGGACCCCTGTGCATACGACTGCCAGGGAAAAACAAATTAACATGCAAAATTCAGTTCTTATTTTTCTAGGAACTTCGCCAGAGGTGAAAGCTGACGACAACACCCAAATAAAAACAAATTCATCTTTAACTAAATCTTCCTTATCACTGGTTGGCAAGTAGCGTTGGTTAATACATATTTTTATTTTCTTTTTTGTTGTTTTAAATGTTGCTCTTATTGGCCTACTACTTCCAACTCTCATTGGATAGATAAGGATGATAACTCCTGAATCAATAAAGAAGTGATTAAAATATAAAAAAGTTCAGACAATTAAATAGTATAAGTTTACAGCAAATCTAATTTCTAAATCTTGAAGAAAAAATTTATCAAACCTTCTTTTTCTAAGATCTCTGCAGCCTCCTCCCAAAATCCATTTTCTTGTAAGAACAAAATTTGGTCATCCACATTTTTTAATCTTTTAATTGCAACAATAGCTTTGCTCATCTCTCCTCTTTTGTAGTGAAAATTTGCTGATCTGAATAACATTATTTTTAAAAAGAGTTGATTATTATGCTAAAAAAACATAAGCGTGACAATTATTACAAACATTAAAAACATCTATATGAGAACTGTGTGTTACCGGGGCCTCATTATGAGGGAAGTAAAGAATAGTGACACTGTGACCTTCCAGGCATGTCGTAAGAGGCGACTAAGGAGGTTGATCGATTGCTTGACAAGCTGTCATTGTAAAAAGTATTGTTATGGAAACAGAGCCATAAGTTTTGGAAGCAGCGATCTCTGCAATATGTGCCATTTTGGCACGCAAGGTTTCTGTTTTTTTAAATTGTGGTTCTGCCCTATGTGCCGTCTTCGGCTCGAAAGGACGATAGATAGATAGATATGAGAAGTAAAAGAAAATATAAGAAATCAATTAAATGGCAATATCTCTAGCCTCTATTCTGAATCTACAAAACTGCCTTATAAAAACTTCAATGACATATATATATATATATATATATATATATATATATATATATATATATATATATATACACATATACAAACATATATATAAATATATATCCTATATTCCTATATGTATATATATGGCCTTTGGCGTCTTGACAGACGGTCATACTCTGCACATGGAACGTTACAAGACAATCTCTCATACTCTACACATGGAACATTAGAACCTTGTGTCCTAGATTAAATAATACCAACCTCACGAATGTAGAAAACATAAGGAAAACAGCCCTCATTGACATGGAGCTGCAGACTCTATATGTTGATATTGCAGCCTTTTAGGAAACAAGGCTTGCATATTGTGGTTCAGTCAGGGAAAATAATTACACCTTTTTCTGGCAGGGGCTAAAACCTGAGCAGCTTCACTTACATGGAGTGGGTTTTGCTGTGCATAATAAGCTCATACATTCTATAAATAATTCTATTTCCAAACTAATATTGTATGGCAAACTTAAGGACGGAAAGAGACCAAAGCTGCAGACTCTACATGTTGATATTGCAGTCTTTTAGGAATCAAGGCTTGCAGATTGTGCTTCAGTCAGGGAAAATAATTACACCTTTTTCTGGCAGGGGCTAAAACCTGAGCAGCTTCACTTACATGGAGTGGGTTTTGCTGTGCATAATAAGCTCATATATTCTACAAATAATCATATTTCCAAACAAATATTGTATGTCGAACTTAAGGACGGAAAGGAACCAAAGGACAGACCAGTGCTGAGATATAAGGATGTTTGCTGGGCTTCCTTGAGGGAATTTTCTATAAGTGTAAGAAACTGGGAAAATGTTGCTGATGGATCGTAGCATATGGAGAGCAAAAATAAAAATGGCACAGCAACTTTCGAGACAGTGCTGATATCAAATTCAGAAAACAAAAGGCACAAGAGAAAAGAGACAAGGCCAGGTACTGCAAATACACCTTGCTCGTTCTGTGGATGGATCTATCTGTCCAGGATTGGCAAATTCAGACACGAAAGAAGATGTTCAGTAAAGCAGCACCCAGGATGAGACACTAAAGCTTTACCATACTACTGACTTATCATGATTGCTTGCTACCAACCATCTGTCAAGACGCCAAAGGCCATACATACATAACGGCTATACTAGGGAATATGGTGGCTGGTTGTACACTGACATTTATCTCATTGAGCTGGAATGTGATTGTGGTATGTATTTTTATAAAATATTTGAGGAGTTTTGACCTTCATTGCCTCCTCTAAATAACCACTGCTGAATTAATGTTTATCTGACAGCTGAAGAGAACTTCACAACTGGAATCAAAAATAAAAATCGACTGCACTTATGACCAATTTTATTTTTTTTAAATTAAGCCAGACTTTTAAGATAGCATCGCGTCTCTTGCTATGCATGCAATATATTCACTGCAACAGTTACCTGTGAGAATAATTAGAAATGTATGTGGTGGAGAAAGAAGTTTCAAGTGCTGCAAATTGTCAAATTTCAAGAACTCATATTTTGAGATTGCCATTTTCACAATGTGATCATAATTTTAAATTTACCAATATTTTAGTGGAATATGATTTATTCTTCTTTGTGTCATGTGTTTGCTGTTCGACAGGCAAACACATAGTTCGACAACAATGGTGCCCAGCTGAATGTAAAATGTCAAAACTGAATGTAAAATGTCTGTGATGATGGATGGGGCAGAAGAATCAGAAATGATCAACGGCCTAGAAAGCGAAAACAGCAAAGTGTGTGGCACACATGAGGCATATTCAGGACATGAAAGACAAATATGGCAGACCACTGTGAAAGAGATTTGAACCTCACCATGTAACATTCCAAAGAAAGCCATGGAGAGGAATTCTAACTATTGTTTTAAGAAATTTTTGGGGCATGTTAAAATACACAACAGCCTAATAAAAGTAATATTGGAAGGGAAAATACAAAGTAAAAGAGGCAGAGGCAGACCAAGGCTAACATGGATGAGTAACATCAAAAGATGGACAAGTAAACCTATGAAATGCGTGCGCACACACATGCACACACACACCTAAAAAAATAAAATAAAAAAAGAAACTAAACCTGTAGCACAAATTGGCTTCCGAATGCACATCACTTGGCTTGTTCTCAATAAGCACAGCAGGCACAGCTCTTCCTTCTCGTTTTAGTTTCTGTAGAATGAGAACAAAAGTAATGAAGAAAAAAAATATTTTTTTAAAAAGTTTCATAAGAACAGCATGATGCACTAGATACATCATCTTGTACCCTTTAAACTAAACTCCCAGAGATTGTTATGAATTGTCAAATTTGTTTTTTCTTATCTGCCTGTGTGATATTTTATTTAACAAAATTTGTTACATGATACTTGTTAAAGTTACTGCTACAGCTTTCCTGGCAAGCATGTATTTTCAGTCACCTGCAGCAGACAACTGAGTGTTCGTTTATTTCTGGTTACAATACTCTGTTAATGAATAGATGTATCTAGTGATTCTTGTCTTCTATATTTTAATCACAAGCAGTGTCAATGTCTAAAATAAAAATAAAGTTGTTAAAGGTCATGAAATCATCAATCTTATGTATGTTCATTGTCTCTACCACAGGCATTCTGAAGACTATTCTAATAGCTCTTTTCAGTCAGACAAATCACTTTTACCAGGAGCTTCTGAAGGCCATCATGGCTTCCAACTTTATGGTTGCAAAGTAAATGTAAAATAGCAGTTTCTTCTGCAAAAATCTGCAATTCAAGAAAGCAATTAGACCTCCCCACAAATCGTCAAAGGCCAAGTGTTGTGCTCATACCAGCTTGTTAAATCAAGTCAAGATATTTCCACTTCGTCTGCTGATGTAATTCTATCTATCTATTGACCTTTCGAGCCGTAGCCGGCCCTTAGGGCGTAGACCAAGATACTCCTTCTCTTATCTGAATTTTTGTTCTAGCAGTTTTCAATTCTTTTAAAGATATTTTATCAAATCTCGCCATTTGTCTCTGTTCTGTGCAAGCAGCTCTATCTCATTGAGGGAGCCGAATCCTGTTGCTCTTGCCTCTCTCATCAATATTCTTCTCAGTGTCTCTCTGGGTCTTCCTCTTTTTCTCTTACCTGTTGTTTCCCACATGAGGGCTTGCTTTGTTATTCGGTTATTATCTCTTCTCATCACATGTCCATCATATGACCATAGTCTTTGCTATGGTTTGGTGACTATTTATAAGACCTGCAGTCTTTCCATCTGTATGATATTCTATGTTTGTCTGTGGCTGGTTGGCCTTGTTTACCATATATAATTTTTTGCGAAATTGTAGCTGTCTATTCTTGTTTTAACTGTTTTATTAGAGTTTTGTTTGGCTGTTTTGTAGTCCTTGCTCATGTTTTGATAAAAAAAAAATGAGGATTGTGAGGATTCTCAAAAATTCCTTAAAATAACAAATTAAGAGAATGGTGCTTTTCTCTAGGTCATACGATGCTTTGCTACTGCTACCCATTTTAATGTTCAGTTAATTTCACAACTTCTTACTTATTGAGTTATTTGCGGGTCATCATCATTTCACCCCGAACACGTCCATAGGTACTCAGATCCCCCCCTCAGCAAGTCCAGCAGTGTTCAGCGACTGACGACTCCAGTTCTATGTTGGTTGATAAGTCTTCTTACACGGCCACTAAGTTTCTCATTTCTGGATGTGCCCATCTTAACTCACATTTCCATCATCCGAAGAAGTGACATGGATCTGTGTTTGTCAAAATCCTGTGCTCTTCCCACATCTCGGAGGGCATTGATGATGTCCGCCCAATCCATTGGTTGCCTGTCCTCAACGACAGCACAGCTAGCCAACCTGTCCACTCTTTCATTTCCCTGTACTCCTGCATGTCCAGGTACATAGACAAAGGTGACCTTACATATATTGGACTTCTGCAATGACTCTACCCATTGGATGCGTACAGAGCCTGCCTTCACATTTTTTATCATGCTCATCGAATCACTCAGTATACATGCGTGGGTGTAGTCTTGTGACTCTAACCATTTGAATGCCTTGATCACTGCCATCACCTCCATTGTCATGCTACTTGTGGTCATGACGTATGCACTACTGTCTTCTTTGACTATTCTGCCTGCCGAGCATGCTGTAAATGCCCATGCACTTCTTTGGTGTCGTCTTACAGATCCGTCTGTATAGATGACTGCATCTTTTTCATCGGTGTTATCGCAGATGAGACCGTTGACCTCAGTATTAACCACGACCGGGTTCTGTTCCTATTTTTCCTGTCAAGTGTGACAATACACGAGAAAGTCCCCTTGAATGACGTAGGTACCGGTATCCACTCCTCATCAACGCTGACATTGGTAAGCCCACAGACCTCTTTGATGACATATTCTGCTCAGCCCACCCATGATTTGCCTCTTTTTAGCCTGGCACTTTTCCTTGTGTTGAGCACGTGGTGCAATGGTTGCTCTTTATCTGTACTAATCTTCAGGTATGATCGTACTCTCCAAATCTTGATTCTGTCATCCATGGTTGGAAAGTCAAGAAGATACCTCATTGCTACACAGGGAGTGTCCCTTGTACATCCCATGATAATGCTTCATTTTTTATTTTCTCCAGCCTATCAATTTGAGTCGTACTGACAGTAAGAATTGCAAGGGCATACTCGATTGATGCGAGGACAAATCCCTGGAACAGAAGAGTAAGTAGCCTCTGCTCAATGTTGGCAGCTGCCATGACCTTCAAGGCGGCTTATCCTTTGTGGGATTTTGTTATCACATGGAACGACGTGGTCGCAAAAACACAGGCTGCGATCAAACTTAACTCCGAGTTATGTCATCAACTTGTCCCTGGTTACCGTATCAGCTCCCATTCATACTACTGGTGTGGTTGTATTAACAATATGATTGTTAAGGGAGAACCATGAAACTGATGCTTTATTAGGATTAACCAAGGCACATGAAACCCCACAACAAGAAAAAATGCGATCGAGTTCGTCTTGCATTGTGGAGGCGATTCCCCGTCTGCCTCTTCCCTGTCAATATACCAGAATATCATCAGCAAAAGTCATAGTTCTTCCCCTCCCATCCAGTTGTTGTTCCGTGATCGTTATTGTGTACACGTTAAATAAAACTGGTGACAATGGTGAGCCTTGTGGCAGCCCTGGACAAATGGATGTTGGCTTGGAAGACCAACTTCCACATCTGAGTATCACCTTCCTCTGAAACAGTGCTGCAGCGATCCATCTAATGAGGAAGGGGTGCTCTGCCAGTTTGAGGAGCATGTGCATGAGGTATTCAAATGATCCCTTGTTGTATGCATCCTCCAGATCTATAGCAGCAGCACGCCTCCTCTCATCTGTGCAAGCCTTTGAAGACATCATAGGCAAAGACTGCCGCATTGAGCCATGTCTCTTTGTTATATCTATAACCTCCGAGTGTGGGTGGGAATGTGCGTTTCTGTTCAAGGTGACAGGTGAGGACACGGGCAACTATTTTCTCCAGCAGCTTGCTCGCAGTGTTCTGCATCATGATGATTCTGCAGGCACTTATCTGAGAATGGTCCTTGTTTGGCTTCGGTAGCGTTAGTAAGTAGCTGTGTAGCCACTCCTCCTTAATCTGGCCACTCCGAATGCTGGCATTAAACTCATTGGCCAGTTTTGTCAAGTCGTCATCAGCTAAATCGCCTATGTCATCGTACCCAACACCATCTGGATCAGGAGCAGTGTTGTGTGACCTTTTAAGTGTTGTCCGAATGGTATCAGTTGTGATTGTGATATCTTCTTCCAGAACTACATCCTTACACAATTTTGACAGCGATCACTGTAGCGATTTTTCTGAACATACTTTTCTACAGAAGTTATCCTATTTGGCATCATTAGAATACTTAGCACATAGTTTAAAGTGCTTCATTTTTTGGTCGACCTCTTCTTTCAGACGCTTCAAGAGCTCAGGTTGTGTTCTTCCATTCTTTCTGGCTTTCTGCCATGTCTTGGCCATTTGTCTCTTGTACCATCAAGCTTCCTCGACTTCTACGTTCCACCAGGGTGGCTGCGTCCATCTCTCCTGCCTCATGGGAGGGGCGCTCTGTTTCCTATGTCTGATTTTGCTAATGACGTCCTGGTCTGTTTTCTCATAGTGGAATGTGTGGAGCTTTCTTTTCTGGCTTCTATTTCTGCTTTTCTCAATTAGGAGGACACATTGATAGTGATCACTTCTGTGGAAGCCCAGTGCACTCCACCTGCAAACCGGTGCGAAGGTGGAAGACACCAGTGCCAGGTCAATGACACTAACAGACCCCCCTGTTCGAGTGGCCATTCTTGTTGCCCTTCCATCATTCAAGCACACTAAATCGACTGACACTAGTGCGTTCTCTTGGTCTTCTCCCTGTTTTTTGGTTATGACGTTACCCCACTGGTTGCCTCTAGCATTAAAGTCTCAGCAGAAAATGACATTCTCTTCATCAAACTCAATGAGATTCTGTCATTGTTGTGTGTCCACCTTCCCATTACAGGCATACACATTTACAATTATGAAATGAACTGGGGTCTGCACCCTAACCACATTTACCTGCAAGTCTGCACTGTCCCACGCAGACATATCAACCTCAGCTGCTACCATATTGTTGCGCACAAGGATTGCCTGCCCAAGGTGCTGCCTATTGTAGAAACAATGAAATCTAGGAGTACTTACTGTCCTGTCAACAAGAAGAGTTTCTTGCAAAATCATTATATTGGCGCCGCACAGAAGCTTATCAAGAATGGGTCGTCGTTAATTTATGGTCCCACAATTCCAATATGTTACGTGCACAAACTTTAGGCCTAGCCTCTCACATTTCAACATTTTAACGCCACCTCTCTTATATTGTCGTGTTTTCCTTCTTCGATGTTGTCATTTGGGATGCATCGGAATACTTACTGCCGTTATAGTCTCATAGATGATTTTGTTGCTGAAGGTTTATGTTGTGGATGGTCTAGACTCACGTGCACTCACTCAGTAGCACGGTCCAGAACCCGTTTCTACGTTATAGACTGGCCAATTCTAGCTAATCGCTCTGCAGCACGCGGATACACTGTGAGCCTTATACAAATTAAATGAACTACGCGTCCTTAAAGACAGACTGGCGAAAACAAACTGCCATTTTGTCACGCGTTCAATAGCGCATTCAACAACAAAGATGAGTATAAGTGATCAAATAAAGAAATTGTAACAAAAGGCAATGAAGCAAAAGAAGCATAGTGATTTACATCAAATAGAAAACGCGTATAATCACATGATCCCTTCAAATATCAATAAAAACAAACAAATAATCAGAAAAGTTCACTGGAAATCAGCACTTATCTGTGAGTCACTAACTTCTTACTTGCATATTGTTAATACTTATAGAATGTTGATATTTACTTAAAATTATTCAATTCTTTTCCATACACTTCTAAATGTCTTGGTTGAGGGTAAATGCAACCTAGATAGAAATCATTAGTACAAGCAGATGATTCTCAAACATTAATGTCTCAGGATCTCTTAACACCTTGTGCAATTATTTATAAGGTGACCATATTTTTTAAATCCCATTCCGGGACGGAATAATTTTACTTCAATTTTCCACCAATAAAATTACATTTCTTCTTGCTGTCATTTTCAAGTGAATAATACATACATTTTAAAACATCTAATAATATAGACCTACAATACGCTATCAGGATAATCAGGAGATAAAAAAAAAACAGTGATACTCACTTAAATTGAAGGTGAAACAGAGATGCTGTACTTTTCAGATGAGTGAATTTTCTGTAAAATGTCCTTCTTTGTATGCAGCATCTTATAAAATTCGACACATGTTCCCTCATAGTTCACTTTGGTGATCAACATGGCTTTTAAAGTTTCAACACCTAGTTGTGTTTTATCATTTGTCCACAAACTGTTCATCAGAGAAAACACTCGTTCTGTTGCAGCATTTGTTCCAGGTAGACACAAAAAGAACTCTGCCAACTTCAGAATATGTGAAACGGTATGTGAAACGGGCACATGATTGTTTCTGAAGTGGGAAGCTAGTTCAACCCAACGCTGCCCTGGTAATGTTTTATTAAGACTCCACTCACTAATTTTTTGTGAAGTAACGAACTGTTTCATGTAGACATATTCGTCATACATTTCATTTTCTGGAAAGTCGACTGAAGGTACTGTTTGACTCACTAATGATGAAGACTTCTCAATATCTTCCCAATTTGGTGTTCTGTTCAGCATTACCCAGCTGTAAGACTCTAGGTTTTGAAAATTATTTGCAGCCCATTTCTTCAAATAACTTAAAGCTGTTTCATAAAATGAAGAAACACTGGCGTTAAACTTTTTCACATCATCACGTGGAAATCCTTCCATTTCCAGCTTTTTAAGGATTATCTGAACTCTTGATGGCAAGAAGCCGTCTTCCAGCTTGGACTCCAAGATAGCTTTCAACCTATTGATGTTGTCAATGACTTCAAATGCAGTGACCATCTGTCCCTCTACTTTCTGCACTGCTTCGTGGAAAGAGGATACCTGACTGTGAACCAAAATAAGCCATGCCTCAGACAGTGGGTTTTCAAAGAATTCCAGTATAAAAACTGGGCATCTGTCTTGAGATTGAAAATATGATTTTAGAGGCAGGAACATGTAAAGAACCCTTTCAACAGCAGGCAAGAGCGCAAGCCACCTAGTTTGTGCATAACCTAAAATCATCTGGAAGTCTGTGTCGACAAACTGACAAAACTCCTTGAGACTTTCAACTCTAACTGTGTATGATTTGAAGTACAGATACATTTTTGCAATAGTCGTTTCAACATCAACAGGCAATACGTCTGCAGCTGCTCGAACAGTGTTGTGGAAAATATGGCAAGCACACCCAACACCTATCAAACTATGTCCAAGGTTTTCTTTCAGTTTTGTGAAAACATTGTTCTGTCCTTTTCTTTCAGCGCCCCCAAAATTAGAATTTGTGTTGTCTGCACATAATCCAACTACTTTCAGTTCTAAACCATTTTCAGTTAGACAGTCAATAAGAAAACTACTTACTATATCAGATGTTTCACCCGGCAATGACTTCAACTCTAATATTTTAACTTTCAGTCCCTTATTGCGATCAAAGTATCTGACTAGCAAAGAAAAAATCTTGATTTCTTTGTGGTTGGAGGCATCTGTCAGTATGGAGATAAATGTTACGTTTTCTAGGTCACATCTCAACTCGTTTAGAGCATAGGGTGTGAACACATTCCGAATAATAGCTTCTGTTTTCATACGTGCACAAGCAAATTTTGGTTCTAAAGTTACCTGAAGCAATTTTGATGTGCAGTCCATAGATCTAAACGTGTGATTGTGCATCACTGTATGATATGCAAAGGCACCTTCTGTAGCAGCTAACTGTTCTTCTTTGTCACCAACCTGTTCAGCTCGAAAAAAATTTGTCAACGACGAGCTTGATGCAGCAGTAGCGACGGGTCTCTTATGTTTATCACTATTTATGTGGCTCTTAATATGCTCCTAATAGGCTCCTAATCACCTTCCCGTGTGTTACCGGGGTCTCATTATGAGGGAAGTAAAGAATAGTGACACTGTGACCTTCCAGGCATGTCGTAAGAGGCGACTAAGGAGATTGATTGATGGCTTGACAATCTGTCATTGTAAAAAAGTATTGTTATGGAAACAGAGCCATATATTTTGGAAGCACCGATCTCTGCAATATGTGACATTTTGGCACGCAAGGTTTCTGTTTTTGAGGTTGTGGTTCTGCCCTATGTGCTGTCTTCGGCTCGAAAGGACAATAGATAGATAATATCACCACGTCCACTATGGTTAATAGTAAACCCGGATGAACATATATTACATATTACAGTGAAGTCTGATGACGATGTAGACTTTTTTTATAAAAGGGTGTTCCTTTTGTAAATCTTGATTAAAACTACAAAATATGCTTCGGTGCCATTTTTTGTGAAAGTGAAAGTGAAAGTTAGTAACACAACGAATATATACGAGATTTAAAACTAGGAGCGCATTCTACTGTTTTGATATTAAACAAAATTGTCTACACAGCAACGGAATAATATTTTTTTTAATTGAAGAAATGTACGCCGTATACCAAAATGGCAAAATTGGTAAACGTTTGTGTCACAAATTATTTTTTATCAAATCCGGGACAAAAGCTAAAAAATATGCCAAAATCGGGACAAAACCGGTACGGCAGCTAATCCGGGACAAAGGTTTAAAAAATGTCAAATTCCGGGACTGTCCCGGACAATCCGGGACGAATGGTCACCTTATTATTTATAATTTTTTATATGTATATTTATTTGAATTTATATGTGTATATATATATTTATATATATATCTGCAATCAAGACTCAATCAGAGTAGGATTCCAGTCTCGCTCATGAAGTCAGCTGTCTGTTTAAGTGAGTCGATTGCCCCATATAGTTTCTCTTCCAGGGAAGTGGGTGTGGACCACATTGCTCTTCTCAGGTCTGTGTACTGGGGGCAATCCTGTAGAACATGTCTTGTAGTCATATTGTCCAGTGTACAGTGGCATAAGCTGGTTGTACCTATTTTGAATTTGGTGAACATGTGATTTCTCATTCTATTGTGGCCAAAGTATGATGACTTGATCCTTCCTCGATAGTTGGTGGTAACCGTCCATCTCATTATGCTTTGGGTGTTCTCGTTTCCATTTTTCATGATACCGGTCTTTGAGGATGGTTTTGGCTTCATCATAACTGAGCGGATGGGTTCTCTTGTGGTAATCTCCCTCCCTCTTTAGCTAATTTGTCTGCACGTTCGTTTCTGTGTATATTACAGTGTGATGGTATCCACTGAATGACTACTCTCTGGAAGTTATTGCATAGTTGGTCTAGGGTTGTTCTCAAGTCATCTAGTTCATTGTTCTTGGGGCTTTTAGAGCTGTTAGTACTGACAGTGCATCATTCAGAAGCACTAATTTATTGTGCATGTTATTTTTTGTGTTGAGTAGCCAGTATTGCAATATCTCTGAGGGCCTCAGTTTCTGCTTTAAAGTTGTTTGAGAATTTCCCAGTAGCTACTGACTTGGTGATTTCGTCCTGATTATTCAGCTTCAAGAACACACTTTCCCCTCCATTTCTGGTGGCATTTTTAGCAGAGCCATCTGTGTATATGTGGGACCAAGAGTCCTGTGGGTAGGTATCATTTATGTGTTTTTCTGCTACGTGTTTTCTTTGTGTGTCTAATTGGGTGCCTTTTTTCATCATTCCTATTATATTAAGTTCTGGTATTTTGTGTTTCCCTTGAGGAGACATATCAGATGGGCCCAAGGGTTTCGGTATTGTTTGGGAAAGTACTGGTTCTCTAGTAGTTAGTTCATTGGAGATTGCAGCAAAGTTGCTCCTCTTTAGTCGTACTATTCTGAAAACAGTTATTCTTTGGTGCATGGGGTGGCTAAGGAGCCTTCTATATTTCTCCACTTGTTGCAATACTTTAGTGACCCCTCTATCATCTAAGTGTTGTAAACCTGTAACTATTTCTAGAGTCTTGATAGGTGTAGATTTCATAGCACTAGTGATGATACAGGCAGCCTGATTCTGTTTTCTGTTAATTTTGCTAAGGTGTGACTTGGAAGCCATGGCCCAGGCTGTGACTCCATACTCTAGGTCTGGTCTGACTCTTCATACGTAAAGTCATTTCAAGATATTGCTGTCTGCTCCCCAGTCCGTTCTTGCCAATTTCATCATAATATTACTTCGTTTTCTGGCTTTTTTGCTTGCTCTGTCTATCTGATTTTTCCAAGTCATTCTGCGATTCATGGTGACGCCAAGATATGTTGGGTTTTGGTCAATAGGAAGTGTATGTTCATTTATCTTCAAGTTTGCAGAGAGCGTGTTTCTTGATAGGCTGAAAATTGCATATGTAATTTTTTTTTAGTAAATTGGTAATAACCCGGTGTTCGTCCTTTTTTAAGTTCTCCTAGGTTATCTTGCATCCTGGATCCAGCCACTGACATACTTTACTCGCAAGCCCATAACACCAGATCATCTGCATATACTGCTGAGTGTATTCTGGGTGGAATGTCCATTACGATGTCATTTATGAAAATTAAAAAGAGTGTTGGGGACAGGACTCCGTCTTGTGGGACACCTTGTTTGATTGTGACCTTCTTACTTAGTTGACCTTGTTCTTGTACTCTGGCCGTTCTATCCTGAAGGTATTGAGAGACCCAATTGAATATACAACCCTGGATGCCAAGTCTAAAAAGCTTGTTCTTTAAACCCTCTCGCCATACCCTATCAAAAGCCTTCTCCATGTCGACCCACACTGCCAGTGTGTGTTTTTTATCTTGTAGAGTATCCTCTACTTCCTGTGCGATATACGTGACCAGGTCTTCAGTTTATCTGTGCTGACGGAAGCCACTTTGTTGTGGTATGATTTGTTGTTTTGTCTCCAAATGCCACAGAAGTCTTCTGTTAACCACCCTTTCCATGAGTTTACTCAGGCAGCTCAGTAAGCTAAATGGTCTCAAGTTACTTGGGTCTAGTGGGTCTTTTCCACGCTTGAGGATGGGCACCATAATAGCTTCTTTCCAGATTGCCGGCACATGATCTCTCTTCCAGCTAGCGTTTATTTTCCTTAGAATCTGTCCCAGATTTATGAGCATTTCATTGGTGATTCCATCTTTACCAGGGGAACTTTTGAGCTTCAATCCTTTGAGGGCAACATCTAATTCATTTGGGGTAAAGGGGCTCGTCTGATGCTCTTCTGATGCTAAAGGCATGTGTTTTGCATCTTGGTTTTCCCCTCTTGCAGCTTTCTGTTTGTCTATTGGAATGTTTATTCTACTAATGTTTTTGTAAGTTTCTATCAGTAGATTTGCTGCCCTTTTGCCTGT
Source organism: Megaustenia siamemsis (assembly GCA_032433765.1). NCBI lineage: Eukaryota > Metazoa > Mollusca > Gastropoda > Stylommatophora > Ariophantidae > Megaustenia > Megaustenia siamemsis. The sequence continues at coordinate 35,464,426 of JAVIAB010000041.1, read as the reverse complement.
GAGGATGTTCTGATTGTGTGCTAATGATATTGAAGGTCGGCAGTTGTTTTCGTCACTCAGAGCTTTTGCAAGTTTCCATAGTTTATGACCATTTTTGTCTAGATTAAGGCTCTCTGTTTTGTCTATCCAGCTATGTCTTGCTGATATCATGACCTCTCGTTTGTATTTGGATATATAATCTGTCTGTCTGTTAAACTTTCTATCTAGTCTCCTTGTAAGCCAAAGATGGCACATTATCATCATCATAAGGTCGCATGTCCTTTGCAGAACGTTGTACTCACCACAGCATATCTGTAAGAATCTCTGTCTCTAGCCAGATCTCTCACTTCTTCTGTTCAAGGTCTCCTTGATGTCTTGAAATCATCTCCTTCTTGGTCTGCCCCTGATGCATTGCCAGGAATCATGGCTTTTATTATTGTTCTTTCCAGCTCGCTGTGTCTTTTGACATGGCCATAGCATTTAAATTTCCTCTGTAGTATGATGTTTATAAGTTTAATATTTAAATCTTTAAATATGTCTTCATTGCTCTTTTTCATTATCCAAGGCATCTTAAGGATCTTTCTGTAGCATTTTGTTTCAAATGAATCAATTTTTTTCCTTGCTGTTTGCAAAATTCTCCATGATTCACAACCACATATAGTTATTGGGAAGATGCATGTTCTTAGTCATTTTAATTTTATTGTCTTGCTGGTATTGTGTGTCTTTCTTAGTACTGTTTAACTAGCTGAATTGCTGAATTTGTTGTCATAGCCACTGTTCAGTCAGCTGTTTAAGTGGCTACAAGTTAAAATCTCTTGCATTAAAATTTTAATTTTATAGAATCTGTCATTAGGTAACAGTGTTTGATTACTTTGTAATAAAAATCAGAGATTTTGCGAGATATTATTTGTATTTCTTCAGTGGCTACGACCTAAAAATTTGCATCATTTCACAAGATGATTTACATAAAACTATTTATTACAAACATTTTTAGAATTGATTTTAATATTTGTAAAGTATAATAGCAAAAAGTTTGTTTTTTTATATTTGTTGCTGTAAAATATCATAGCATTGTAAAACCGACTTCACAAATGTGGACCTTCCACAATCAAAATACTCGATTCATATGCACTTGATCATATCGCATCATTTCACATTATAAAAATATAATTATAGACATAAAAATATAAGTTTATTGGAGTTCTTTTTGTGATAACTAAGAGACAAATGGTGTGTGTCAAAATTATTATTTCTAAAAGGATTTACTATTTTAAAAATATGGGTTTTATATGCTGGTAAGTGGAAAATTTTATTTTATTCTTAAAAATTCAGATTCTGGGACCTTTCTCAATAACTCCTTTCTTTATAATTATTATATTATTTGATACATTTTTTAAAACTATATATGTACATAATAGTACATAGACATAATAGTAAAAGAAAGCAACAAGAAAGGTCTCAGTCTGAATAGCAAGAAAACAGAGGTAATGGTCATATCGAAGAAACAATCATCACCATCATGCAGCATAAAAATAAACAGGACAAATTTTAAACAAGTGCAACGTCTGAAATCCTTCTATCTATTGACCTTTCGAGCCGTAGCCGGCCCTTAGGGCGTAGACCAAGATACTCCTTCTCTTATCTGAATTTTTGTCCTAGCAGTTTTCAATTCTTTTAAAGATATTTTATCAAATCTCGCCATTTGTCTCTGTTCTGTGCAAGCAGCTCTATCTCATTGAGGGAGCCGAATCCTGCTGCTTTTGCCTCTCTCATCAATGTTCTTCTCAGTGTCTCTCTAGGTCTTCCTCTTTTTCTCTTACCTGTTGTTTCCCACATGAGGGCTTGCTTTGCTATTTGGTTATTATCTTTTCTCATCACATGTCCAACATATGACCATCGACTTTTCTTTATTACTGAAGATATTAGTACTTGATTGCCGATTTCTCTAATTTCCTCGTTTGTTTTGAATTCGTTCCACGCTATACCAAGTATTTTCCTTAGACATTTATTTTCGAATGCATTCAACTTTGTTTCTATATCTCTTGATGTTTTCCAGCTTTCACACGCATATGTAAGGGTTGTTAGTACATTTGATTTGAATAGTCTAAGTTTTGTGTTTGTGCTGATGAGTTTTGATTTCCACAACTTTTCAAGGCTTCTGAAAGACATTGTAACATTAGGAGCACTAAAAATAGTATTTTCTTTGAACTTTTGACCACAACATGTGTTTACCAATTGGAAACACAGGGAACTCAGATTTCCTGTCTCAGGTTCATTTATGACCCAAAATCGACCGCTTGGACTGGACATATTATTTGCCTATTCAGACGGTCACCTTAAGTTCATCAGTACATTCGGCTACCCTATTATTTGCTGAGATTCCTGAGTCACAAAGGGTTGTTTGATGTCATGAATGACCAAGAACATTTCCGTGCTCAAAGGGGAATAAAAAATGAAAAGCTACCAATTAGTTTGGCAAATTTTTTGTTTCATTTATAGAATCGTATCTTACCAAATATTTAAAAAAAAATATACTACATCAATAGAAACAAATTAAACATTCAGGGGTCAACAGAAGTAGTAATTAGGAAGGTACAGGGAGGGGGGTAATGTTTGAACACAGCAAACTATCAAATTTGAAGAATTTGTGTTTTGATATATTAATTTTTACTACGGTAACATAATCTAGGGTTTAAAAAAAATTACAAAACAGAATAATAATAACAACAATAAACTATGTAGACACTAATTTAACAATTATTGCTCACATGAACTTCCATTTCATATCTGTGAAGACAGTCAATGGCTCTATCAAAGATATCATAATCAACAAGGACCCGTATAGCATGTCTAAACATTCCAACCTGCTCCAGACAGCGACTAGCATCATTTGCTTTCTGTACACGCAAATACTGATTGGAAGCTTCTTCAAACTATCAAAGATACATTTATTGCATTAAAAACAAACCACAGACGTTTTAATGCAATAAACATTCAACTACAAACAGTTAAATATTTTATAATTACAGCATTATAAAATGTCTGAAACAAAAATAAATATGTTATATTTGATAATTAAAAACTGAGGCAATGGCAGTTCCTTTCTATGTAAGGTTGGAACTTCTGGTAGATTGAAAATTATTTGTACGGGTAAGAGGGAGAAATTGTGAGGGTGGAGGTGGCTTGTTGGTAAGTACATTTTAATAAGGTAAGAACTTATCATTGTGTTGGATATCATTTTTGCCTTTGTGGTCTGAGGAATCGAAGTGGGAAGCCACTGGAGTGGTAGTATTCTGTTGAACATCTCTAAGGTGTTCACAAAACCTTTCCACTAAATGTCTACCAGACTCGCCAATTTAAGTCATATGATATAGTTGGTATATGATGACATAAATTATATTGTGGGACATACATGTGAAACCATCCTTGAACTTGAATCTTCCATTAGGGAATAAGACAGAGTCAGTGTGGAGCACATAAGCACAGGGAAATCCTCCACAAACACAAAATAATACCACACACATACTACAGTAGACCTTTCATTGGCAACAACTGCAACAAGTATCTCATACTAAAAGATTATGAAGACCTCACCATGGCTTTCATTACCACCACATTAGCTTACACAACCAACAATTCAATTATAGACAAGGCTTATAGCGTGAGAGAAATCTTTAAAGCTCTGAACAAAGAATATGCAGATATTCACACTTTAGTACCCCAATTAAGGAAGGATCTGGCTGCAGATCGTAGCACATGGAGGAGAAAAATAAAAGCACAGCAACATTCGAGACACCATTGATATCAAATTCAGAAGACAAAAGGCGCAGGAGAAGAGATGTGGCTAGGCAACATGATTACATCTTATTCATTCTGTTATCAAATCTGTCTAATTCAATATTGGCAGATTGAGCCACAAGAGAATCTGTTCAGCAAAACAGCATCCAGCATAAAACACTGATATTTTACCAAACTAATGACTTATGTAGAGCCAGTCTTAACATATGGATGCGAATCATGGACAATTGGACAACAGACATGAAAATCACTGGAGTCTGTAGAAATGTGGTTTTACAGAAGAATGTTGAGAGTACCATGGACAGCTAAGAAGAGTAATGAAGATGTTCTGAGAGAGGTCAAAGCAAAAAGAGAGCTAATTTCCAATATTAGGAAGAAACAATCATCATTTTTTGGCCATGTAATGAGATGAGAACAACTGGAATATATTGTAACATCTGGAAAAATTGAGGGACGAAGAGATAGAGGGAAGCAAAGAGAAAAAATACCAGACAGCTTAAGAGAATGGCAGAAGGTCAACAACAGAAATGATAAATAGCTGCCGAGATCGAAAGTTGTGGAGAGACATGGTCACCTACGCCAGTAGGCCCGGTACTTGATGATGATGAATGATTTATCCTGATTGCTTGCTACCAACCATCTGTCAAGACACAAAAGACCATATATAGCATCCCACTCTGACCCCTTAGGCACACAATCAACAGCAGATATTGCAAACTTTCCATGTATAGTTGTCACATTTTATATACACTCTCTCTCTCCCTCTCTCAGGCATGCAGGTGCATGCACACATACACATATGGTAGAGGAGGGGAGGCAGGTACAGAGATAGACATACACTCTCTCATGTATCCAGTACACGATCTCAATTATCCAGTACACGATCTCATGTATCCACTACACGATCTCATGCATCAAGATAATTGATAAGCACTGAGGCATTAAAAAGAGATGCCTAAGAAAAGTGTATGTGGTGATATTACAACCACTGAAAAAAAATATATATATATGTACAGATTGTTCTATCTATCTATTGACCTTTCGAGCCGTTGCCGGTGCATAGGGCGTAGACCAAGATACACCATCTCATATCTGGATTTTTGTTCTAGCAGTTTTCTTGTAAAGATATTTTATCAAATCTCGCCATTTGTCTCTGTTCTGTGCAAGCAGCTCTATCTCATTGAGGGAGCCGAATCCTGCTGCTCTTGCCTCTTTCATCAATGTTCTTCTCAGTGTCTCCCTGGGTCTTCCTCTTTTTCTCTTACCTGTTGTTTCCCATATGAGGGCCTGCTTTGCTATTCGATTATTATCTTTTCTCATCACATGTCCAACATATGACCATCGTCTTTTCTTTATTACTGAAAATATTAGTGGTTGATTGGCGATTTCTCTAATTTCCTCGTTTGTTTTGAATTCGTTCCATGCTATACCAAGTATTTTCCTTAGACATTTATTTTCTAATGCGTTCAACTTTGTTTCTATATCTCATGTTGTTTTCCAGCTTTCACACGCATACGTAAGGGTTGATAATACATTTGATTTGAATAGCCTAAGTTTTGTGTTTGTGCTGATTAATTTTGATTTCCACAACTTTTCAAGGCTTCTGAAAGACATTGCTGCTTTAGCTATTCTGATTCTAATTTCTTTACTTGTATCCCTTTCTCGATCAATGTGACTTCCAAGATAGATAAAGTGATCGATCTCTTCTACTGGTTTGTATCACTGCTGCCAGTTATTTTGCCTATTAGTATTAAAACCTATTCCAAAAATTAAACTTTTACCTTTCCATTCTTCTCAAATGCAATAGCAGAAAGTAGAAAATCCTGTGAATTTTGGAAACACAATGCAGCACGATGCAAATCCCCACATTCTACAAATTGTGCACCAGCTCTGTAGTAATTGTCTTTCATAGATTTTGGAGTGGCTCTCATTCTTGAAGCCTCAAGAGCAGTCTGGTATGCTAAAGCCACACTTTCTTTACTAGGTTGCTCAGCTAACCTAAAACATTTGTCAGTATAAACAAAATGTATAATTACAGTATAATGTCTATGAAAAATATAACAAAGAATTAACTACAATAATATCTGTTTTGATATTTCGGATTCATTAACTCTTTCTGTACGGAAGCTTTTTATCGACGCAACGGAAGAGATTTCAGAGACAAAATTGTTCATGGTTTTAAGAATCAATATATATATATATATATATATATATATATATATATATTTATGTAACATACAACATATTATATATGAATATTTAGATAATTGAACAAGGTATTAGATTTCACCAATATCAAGATGATACAAGACATGTAAAAAGAATATGGTTTGATGGCGTTCACACTAATCAAATTGAGCAAGGCATACTATGCAGTGAAACGTATGTTGCCGAAATTGGCATGGCGCACTGTGGGGCGAAACGTACGGAAAGAGTTAAGGTAGAAGTAGTAGTAGTAGTAGTAGTAGTAGCAGCCTCCATCCAGCATAGTTGACTATGGATTTTTCAGCGCCTCTAGAAATGTTATTTTTTCTTTCTTTTCGCCATGTATTCTCTTTTTCTATGAATCTGCCTGCTTCTTGTTTGAGTTGGAGCTTTAGAGAGTGTTTCCAAGATTATGGTGTGCAGCTGTTTCTTCCCAGTCTGCACGGTTCATGTTCAGTCTTCATTTTGCATTTACACACATCTACAAATCTAAGTTTTGGTTAGCCCCTAGTCCTTTTGCCATCTGCTAGTTGTCCATAGAGTATATCTTTTGGTATGCGGCCATCTTTTATATGGTTTACGTGGCCAAGCCAGCGCAACCTATGTTGCTTGAGCAGCGTATATATGTTCGGGAGGTCTATGCAAGTCATGACCTCATAAAGGTAACCTGAGACTAAACCATACCTTCCAGCTTATAGATGTTCTTAATTTGTGAGAAAATTGTAAGGCCTTACAAGACATTTTTAAGATAAGTTACAAAACCATTTGTGCAGCTTTTTGAATTTTCTTCTTCTAAAAACAAATATACACATAATTTTATGAAAAATATATAGAACAGCCAAAACAGCTCTGCTTATACATGTCCTAGAGATAACCAATCAAATCACACAAAACCTACATTTCAAATGGATTGTTATTCAACTTAATAATATCTTGAATTTGCATCTATAACTCATTTTTCAATTCTCTAATGGGTGGAAATCAAGTGATGAACAGATAAAAGCCTGCCACTTTCCAAAATAAATTAATCGAATTATGGTAGGGTTAAACAAAATTATTTGTGCACAGAGACTAAAACTAGTGACAAATGGCAATTCACCAACAGCAGAGATAGACTCAAGATGCAACAAAGCTTGTCAAAACACAGGACAACCATCACCGCTATTGTCCAATAAGGAAATAACTCGAGAGGCAAAATGGACACTCTGCAATACAATCTTCATTGACGTTGATTCACAACCAACGTTGTGCTACCAATGCCAGTCCTGGACCCTAGATGCAAGAGCAACAAGAAAAATAACCTCTACTGAGATGAAGTGCGTTAACGAATGACAGGAAACAGCCTGTGAGACAAGATCAGAAATGAAGAACTGAGAAAAAAGATAGGAATAACCACCGCCATAGAATATATAAAGAAACAACTGATAAAATGGTTTGGCCATATGACAAGACAGAGTGTTCAAAACACAACACAACGAGCCCTCAATAAATGTAGCAAGAACACCAGGCCCAAGGGAAGACCATGAAAGAAAGATTGATTGATGGAATATTAGAAGCACTAGGAAACATAACAGCAGCAGAGGCGAACAGAAGAGCAAAAGATTGCAAATTATATCTCCCCCTGATGCTGAAAGACAAATGAGGAAGGAAAGAAGAAGACTAAAACAAAAATTTTGACTCAAAAACACCTGTGCCGACTGAGCAAGCCAGCCTTTATTCTCTAACTCCAGAAAAAACCCTAGGCATATCCTGGATATTTGAGGTAAATGCCATAATGATTTGATTTCGTAGTGAACACGCTCAATTCAGTCATTTTTCTTCCAAGCCAAAGATGGCATATAGGGTGAGAGTTATGGTTCTCCATTATTTATGATTCACTGCTAGTTCTTGTAGTTCTTGGTTATTTCTTAGTTCCATAGTTGAACTTTCTCTAGTAATTGTTTTGTGTAGCAATTATTTGAGTCTGTGTTGTTTTCTTTTACCAGATGGTTTCCACATGAATACCTGGTGGAGAAGTCTTTTTTCATTCATTCTCAGCACATGACTGATGTATTTGAAATGCCTTCTTCTAATAAATCCCAACCTGTATTCCTGTTTAAGTTTGTCTTTTATCCTTTTGTTAGAAATGAAGCACACAATATTACTATATAATTGTTACCTGTGTGAAAGCATTTCTAATCACTCATTATTTTGATAAGTCACATTGATCGAGAAGGGGATACAAGCAAAGAAATTAAAATCAGAATAGCTAAAGCAGCAATGTCTTTAAGAAGCCTTGAAAAGTTGTGGAAATCAAAACTCATCAGCACAAACACCACTAATATCTTCAGTAATAAAGAAAAGACGATGGTCATATGTTGGACATGTGATGAGAAGAGATAACAACTGAATAGCAAAGCAAGCCCTCATATGGGAAACAACAGATAAGAGAAAAAGAGGAAGACCCAGGGAGACACTGAGAAGAACATTGATGAGAGAGGCAAGAGCAGCAGGATTCGGCTCCCTCAATGAGATAGAGCTGCTTGCACAGAACAGAGACAAATGGTGAGATTTGATAAAATAACTTTAAAAGAATTGAAAAACTGCTAGAACAAAAATTCAGATAGGAGAAGGTGTATCTCGGTCTACGCCTTATGGGCCGGCTACGGTTCGAAAGGTCATTAGATAGATAGATTATTTTGATAAGGTCACAATGTTTTTAAAAATACTAGAATAGCTTAATGTTACAATACATAATGACTGATTGTGGATTGATAAATTGTCAATTTCCTCATGCAATTCTTACTTTGTCTCTCTTGTTTATAATTAAAGTTCTCGCTCTGTGTAACATTTAAGTGAACTTGTCAGCTCTCTCATTTCTTGCAATTCCTGAATGTTCAGGACATATAAATTCTTGAAGCTTCAGAGGCCAATATATCCTAACCTCTCATGTATGGACTGAGAATATAATTTCAATTAGTGCAGTAACATAAAGACAATTTATATAGTTGTAGTTACTGCTTCAGTCTCATTCTCATGTTGAATATTTGTTATATAGGCACTATTTAAAACCCTTTCAGCCCTGACTTTTTTGTTATTACGATTTTTAAAATATTTAATGTAATTTGATCACAGTAATGACCCCTAACAAACACAACATGTATCTTCTTCCTCTTCTTCTTCTTCTTTCCTTCCTCATCTGCCTTTCAGCGTCGAGGGGAGATATAATTTGCGGTCCTTTGCTCTTCTGTTCGCCTCTGCTGCTGTTATGTTTCCTAGAACTTCTAATATTCCATCGACCCATCTTTTACGTGGTCGACCCTTGTGTCTGGTGTTCTCACAACGTTTGTTGAAGGCTCGTTGTGTTGTGTTTTGTTCTCTCTGCCTTGTCACGTGGCCAAACCATTTATCTGTTGTTTCCTTATATATTCTATGGCAGGGGCTATTCCTAGCTTTTTTCTCAGTTCTTCATTTCTGATCTTATCTCTCAGACTGTTTCCTGTCATTCATCTAACACATTTCATCTCTGTAGAGGTTATTTTTCTTATTGCTCTTGCATCTAGGGTCCAGGTCTGGCATTGGTAGCACAACGTTGGGATGACGATTGTATTGTATAGTGCTCGTTTTACCTCCAGGGTTATTTCCTTGTTGGACAATAGTGGTGATAACTGTCCGATGATTTGACAAGCTTTGTTGCATCTTGATTCTATCTCTGCTGTTTGGGAATTATCGTTTGTCATTAGACTTCCTAGGTATTTGAATTCCTCTACTTGTTTTAGTTGTCTGCCTTCTATAGTTATGTTGACGTTCTGTTTATTTTTGGCGACATTCATGACTTCTGTTTTGTTGATGTTGATTTTCATGTTGTATTTTGTGCCTGAGATGTTGAGTTTGTTTAAGTGTTCTTGTAGGTCTTCTATTGTTTCATGTATTAGTGCCTGATCGTCTGCAAATAGAAGCTCGTTGATCTCCTCTGTCTCTGATGGGTTGGCTAGCCTACATATATGGTCCATGTATGTAATAAACAGTAGTGGGGATAGTACGCACCCCTGTCTTACACCTGATCTAACTTCAAAGTGGTCTGTGTAGCCTGCTGCTGTTCTGACCCTGCAGCTGCTGTTGACGTAGAGACTTTTAATAAGGTTGATTAGATGTTGGCTTACTCCGTATGTTGTTAGTATCTCCCACAGTTGTTCTCTCTGTTTACTCTGTCGAATGCTTTTTCCTGGTCAATGAAGGCTATGTATAAGTTTTGATTGTATTCTGTCATTTTTTCTGCAAGCTGCTTTAGTGTGAATAGTGCATCGGTACATCCTCTGTTTTTTCGGAACCCCATTTGAGAATTGCTTAACTGTAGTTCTATTATTGGTCTCAGCCTTTTTTCCAAGATTTTGGCGTATAGCTTTCCTACATGGCTGAGAAGAGATATACCTCTATATTGATTGCAGTCTCTTTTGCTACCTTTCTTTTTCCATATTGGTATGATGATTGCCTGTTGCCAGTCTTCTGGGGTTTGTTGTTGGTGCCATGCTGCATTAAATATTCTGTGCAGCCATTGCATTCCTGTTTCTCCCGCTGCTGCTATTATTTATATTGGTATGTTATCTATCCCCGGTGCTTTGTGTCTTGGTGCATATTTGATTACTTCTTCGATTTCCTCTTGCATGATGATGGGTTCAGTATTTGTGAGTTCTAGCGTGGTTTTTGTTGTCTTTTTGGTAGTTGGTATGTTTAACAGGTCTTCAAAATATTCTTTCCATCTCTGTTGCATACATTGGTTATTTGATATTGGCTGTCCGTCTTTGTCATTTATCAGCTCAGTAGGATCATGGTTTTCTTTTCTCGCTCTTGTGACTTTTACTGCTTTATAGAAATCTCTTGTAGCTGTCTTGAAGTCCCTGCTCATGTTTTGACCGAATTCTGTCCAATTCTTTTGCTTAGCTTCTTTGATCAACATTTTAACTCTTTTTCGAACTAAGGCATATTTTTCATATTTTTCTTGGTTCTTGTTCTCCCTCCAATTTTTAAACAGTTTCTTCTTTTCTTTAATTGCTTCTCTGATTGTTTCGTTCCACCAAGTGGTGCTCTTTTTCCCTTCTCTTGTTCTTAGCTTCGTTCCACAAACTGTTTTAGAGATGTTGGTTACTGTTTCCTTAAATTGTTTCCACTCTTCTTCTACTATGCATACTTCGTTAGGGAGTTTCTTGAATTCCTCTATTAGTTTTTCTTCTAGGGTTTTCCTTGTTTCTTGATCTTTTAATTGTTTTATTTTTATTGTCTGTTCTTTTCGCTTCTTTTGTTTGTTTTCGTATATTCTCTATATTTTTGGCTGTCTTAGTGTGATCATAACCATCTTGTGATCCGTGTCGTCTGTAATATTTGGGATTGCTCTACTGTTGGTTACTCTTTTCTTGTTCTGTTTTCTTGTTAGTATAAAATCTATCTGGCTTCTGCATGTTGTGTCAGTCCATTTGTACCAGGTGTATACTTGCGACTCTCTGTTTGAAGAATGTGTTGGTGATAAATAAACCATTTTGATTGCATAGATCCAGCAGTCTGCTTCCATTTTCGTTTATTTCAGCTGTTTTATCGCCAAAGGGTCCTAAGATATCACTGTTCTCACTGTTGCGTTTCCCAAGCCTTCCATTAAAATCTCCCATCACTAACATGTCGTCGCTTTCGTCAATTTTGTTAATGATTTCACTCAGTGTGTCGTAGAATTCTTCGCTGTCTTTTTCATTGTTGTTGCATGGTGCATAGATTTAAATGTAATTTGTTTTTCGATCGTCTTCTAGTAGTTTAATTGTGATAATTCTTTCTGAATGGTATTTTATTTCTAGAATGTTCTTTGCATGTTCTGGGTCGATGATAAAACCTACTCCATGTGTTGCTCTTTCTGTGTTGTCGACTCCTGAGAATATTTTTGTGTAGTTCATGTGTGTTTTCTTTATCTGTTGTCCTTTTACTCTGGTGTCCGCTAATCCTAGTATTTTAATTTTACTTTTTGTCATTTCTTCTATAAGTTCGACTTCTTTATTTTTTTATCCCGCATATGTTTATCGTTGCTAATTTAATCTCCATCTTCTATATATTTCTCTGAGCAATTACCGACCTGCTAAGTCAGTCGTAAGTTAAGGGCTTAACTTAAGAAAAACACATGTTGGGGGTTTAGCCCGACTGATGTTTCCCCCCCCCCACGTGCTTGATCGCTAAGGTCTCACATGCAATCTTTTACGATCTAAATATAAAACTTTAGCTGGTTACATTTTAAAACAACTTGTATCATTTGTAAAAATTATAAACAATTTTTTTTAATATGAGGTGGAACTTTATAGTCTCTACAGGCTTTCATTATCTTATATATCTAATATAAATATGTAGGGATAAAAATGAGCAAGCTAGACAATTTGAAGATGACATTAAACGACCCCTTCTGGGAGGTCACACTGCCAGCACCACCTGTTGTCGATTCTCAGTGATATAATCAGCTAAACCTACAAGTCCCGACAGGAAACAATGCTTTTTAACTGAGATAATGTACCAAATATGATGATTATTTATCTATCTATTGTACTTTTGAGCCGAAAACAGCGCACAGAGCAAAAATTCTAGATGCAATAAGTCCAACGATCTTTACTATTAAGTGTCGGATGTTGCATATGATTTGCATTGGATCTCGCCACCTGTCCCTGCAAGTCTCTCAACCTCAGCAGGGAAGCTGACGCCTGTTGTTGTTGCCTCTCACCTCTGTGTTCTTTTTAGTGTTTCTTTAGATCTACCTCTTTTTCTTTTATCCTCTAGTTCTCTTTTGAGGGCTTGCTTTGAAATTCTGTAGTTGTTTCTTCTCATCATATCATCAACATATGTTCTCGTAATTATAGGTAATATTTTTGGATGCTTTGTCATTTTTTCTTATTTCAGTACTAATGTTGAATTCATTTCATGGTCAATAAAGTATTTTCTGAGACATTTGTTTTCAGATGTATCTCCCTCTCTCTCTCTCTCTCTCTCTGCGATCAGGACTCAATCAATGTAGGATCCCAGACTCTCACATGAAGTTTGCTGTCAGGTTAAGTGTATTGATCGCCCCCACAGGCAGAACATCACAATTAGAGTCTGCCAGATCCACTCTGAATTGAACACCCATTAAAACGTTGCACTGTGTTCTGCGCCAGTGGCCCAGTGCATCTGATTTCAGCCAGCATTTTATTCAGGTTTGCATTCCTTAGCCTTTGATTGTCCCTAATCTTCCTGCAAGGCAGCAGATGATCTTTTCTGTAGGGGGATTCTGCCATTAGATGGTCTGCCCTCCCAGGTTTACGAGCACCATCTGCCCGAGTCACTAGAGGTGACTAACACAGACATGCACACACAAAGATAGGAGATGTGCCCAACACAGACTTGCACACAGCGATACGAGGCATGACTAACACTGACACACATCAAGATATATGACGCATGACTAACATAAACATGCACATAAAGATATGTGATATGACTGACATAGACATGCACACAAAGATATGAGATATGATCAACATAGACATGCACACACAAGTATATGAGATGTGACATACACAGGTATGCACACACAAAGATATGAGATATGACTAGCATAAACATGCACACAAAGATATGAGATATCTATCCCAAACATGCACACACAAAGATATGACTAACACAGATACACACTAAGATATGAGATATGACTAAACACATACACACATAAAGATATGAGACATGATTAACAAGGACACACCAAGATATGAGATATGGCCAGCACACACACACACACACACACAAGCTAAGATATGAGCCATGGCTTGCACAGAAACACATCAAGATATGAGCCATGGCTAGCACAGAAACACATCAAGATATGAGCCATGGCTTCACAGAAAAATACCAAGAAATGAACCATGTCTAGCACAGAATCACATTAAGGTATCCATATGCTTGGGTTTGTTGTAGTACTCTTCTTAACGTGGGAATCATCGACACACAAGACGCAGGCCCCGATTAACTGTTCACAGGTTTCGTTCAAACAGTTGTCCGGACATCTGAGAGTGCAGTCTGACCCGTATTACGTTTCCTTGCACGTACAGTCTGTACTTTCCGGGTCACATATGATGTCACAGCCATCAGAACACGTCTGTTTGCACTGTAGCCCAAAATTACCATCGGGACAAGTGTCACTACAGGTATAGCCAGGACGCTTATATTGTAGGCATTTTCCAGATTTTTCCTCACATAAAGGACAGACACTAAGATACAACCCGGAGCAGTCGTGTCCATAGATCCCATGTGAACATTTGCCGTGACACGTACCGATGATGGCGCTGTATCCTTTGCAGCACCCACTACACACTGCACAAAACGACCAATGCCCGTCCAGACAATAGGTGCCTGTAAATGTTTGCACCTCACTCACCGTCAGTGCACTGTCGGCCTGCGAAATGGTCGATGAGAACTCAATCTTAATGTGTGCCATTGTCACTTGTGTGGTGACTGCTATAGTGTTCACAGAAATGTTTGGGTATGATATATCATTATACTGGAACACTACACCGCCACTGTCAGAGAAAGCCTCTAGAGTGGCATTCTTTACCCGAATCATAGTGCTAGCTCGATGATAAATTCGAATGGTGTGAATCTTCCGGGACGTGGCATAGTTCAGATACCAGTAAACAGAATTGGTTCCACTTCTCAATTGTGTGTGTGTGCAGTCATTGTCATAGAGATTGATCTTTGTTTTGCCATTAACTGCAGCCTCTGGTCCACATCTGTCTCCTGTATAGCAAGCAGTAAATGTGTCGGTCTGATCCAATTTATTTTATATTTCTTCAGTTGTTTTCCAGCTCTCACATGCATAAATAAAGGTTGCTAATACATTTAATTTTTAAAATAACAACCTTTCTGTGCTTAGTAATTTTAATTTCCATATTTTTTTTCTCTTCTTGATTTTTGAAAGTCATTACTGGTTTTGATATTTTATTTATAATTTTTTAGTCTCCTTGATATATGCAGAGTCCAAGATATGGGAAGCATATGAAAAGATGAAAGAAATTATGAAAAAAAGAAAAACAGTGGAAGAATCAGAAGTGATCTATTTCTTCCACTGTTTTACTTTTTTCATCACTTCTTTCATCTTACATGGTTGATCTCAAGTCTACCATCGTATAAAACAAATTTTCTGTGACTGTTTGGTCCTGCTGTTAACCTCTTACTGTCTAATTATATTCTTTGCTCTTGGATCTAGAAGTCACTTTCCTCTTCTAATTCTCATCTAACCTTCAAATTTCTGTTAACCTTGCTCATCATTTTCATGTGTTACCTAAATACAAAAATTTATACAGGAAACGACATTGCAGATATAGACAATACTTCAGGAGATTAGATTAGATGGACGGATGGACTGACAGACAGACATACAGATGTGCTACCTGTTTTGTCATTTATTCCCCAATCATCTCTCGTTTCTTATTGTTTATTTTATTTGTCTGTGAGATTCCTTCAGTGTGACTAATTTCGCTTACTTGTCCCTTAGCTCTCTTCCTGATATGTCTCTGTTATTTATCTCCCCTTTGTTTTTAACACATTTGCTACTAAGGATTTTTACATGCTATTGCCACATCGTTTTTCAGAATTTTGTTAACATTTGAAATAAAAGCAAGAAAATAAATTAAAACTGATCTAAAACACATGGTTTGTTTCAACAAATTTGCTCATAAAGTCGGAAGGGAGGGTTAAATTGAAAATTGCTAGGTTTTAATGAAAATAATTGCGGAAATGTCAATAT
Source organism: Megaustenia siamemsis (assembly GCA_032433765.1). NCBI lineage: Eukaryota > Metazoa > Mollusca > Gastropoda > Stylommatophora > Ariophantidae > Megaustenia > Megaustenia siamemsis. The sequence goes on along the minus strand of JAVIAB010000041.1, from coordinate 35,448,666 downwards.
ATTAAAAGCTACAAAATGCAGCTCCTGGATTACAACATTCATGGTATGGAATATGTTAAATAAACTTGCGTTACAACATATATACCTGTTAAAGCCAACAAAAGAACAGCCCTACTGAAATATAATAAGATTGAAACATAGTAGCATTCTCCACACTTAAAATAAAGAAGCACAACTGAAAGAACAGTCAGACAATATGCTAACATCATTCATTAAATACTGGGCCTGCTGGTGTAGGTGATCATGTCTCTCCATAACTTTCAATTATGACAGTTATTTATCTTTTCTGTTGTTGACCTTCTGCCAAACCATTCTCTTAAGCTGTCTGGTATCTTTTCTCTTTGCTTCCCTCTATCTTTTCGTCCCTCAATTTTCCCTGTTGTTACAAGATATTCCAGCTGTTCCTTTCTCATTATATGGCCAAAAAATGATGATTGTTTCTTTCTAATATTGGAAATTAGCTCTCTTTTTGCTTTGGCCTCTTTCAGAATCTTTTCATTACTCTTCTTAGCTGTCCATGGTATTCTCAACATTCTTCTGTAAAACCATATTTTTACAGACTCCAGTGATTTTCTTGTCTGTTGTCCTATTATCCATGATTCACATCCATATGTTAAGACTGGCTCTACATAACATTTAAGAACTCTTTTTGTTGTTTCTATTGTCAAAAATGGATTGCAATAGTATCTTCCTCATTTTTTTGGAAAATTGCTTATGCCTGAGCCATTCTGCATCTCACCTCTGTTGTACATCTTCCGTCTGAGGTTAACAAAGTTCCCAAATATTTAAATTCATTCACCTGTTTTAATATTGTTCCACTTGTCTTTATTTTGCACTAAGGTGTCTTCTTTCTTTCTGCTATTAAGGCTGAGTCTTTTATTTTTGCTTACTTTCACTATAATATCTAACATTTCTTATAACTCATTTTCACTCTTAGCGATTAAGACTGTATCATCAGCATACCTTAGATGATTTATATTATGACCTCCAATTGTTATTACAGGCATGCTCCTTATGGATCTTAAAATAATCTCACTATAAATATTAAACAAATCTGGTGACAGCACACAACCTTGCCTAACACCCTGTTTTATTTGTTGAAACATTCACAATTGGTTTCCAGTTCTTATGGCCACTGTTTGTTGCCAGTAAATGTTCTTTATTATTCTGAAATCTTTGCTGTCTACGTTTATGCTTTCTAAAATTTTGATTATTTCTTGGTGCTTTACTTTGTCAAATGCTTTGGTATAATCTATGAAACATAGGTATAGATCTGTTTTCACCTCTATGGCTCATGCATTCACCTCTATGCATTCAATTGCACCAGATTTCTTTGGTAGGGCTATGAATATACGCTAAAACTACAGACTAAAACTATGAAAAAATATTCAACTTTGCTTTGACACTGGACATATAAGAGAAATGTATGTAGGTATCAAGACAGCTTTTACAGTTGTGCAAAGAAAGTTGTCCCAATCAAATAAAAATTTGAGAAAAATATCACAGATAACTATCAAGGAAGACAGTGGTGCATATGTTATGACCACGAGTAGCATGACGATGGAAGTGATGGCAGTGACCTAGGCATTCATCTGGTTAGATTCTCAAGACTACACCCACACCTGTATACTGAGTGATTCGATGAGCATGATAAGAAAAGGAGAGGCGGGTTCTGAACATATGCAATGGGTAGAGTCATTGCAGAAGTTCAAAATACATAAGGTCACCTTTGTCTATGTCCCAGGACATGCAGGAGTACGGGGAAATGAAAGAGCAGACAGATTGGCTAGCTGCGCTCTTGTTGAGGATGGTCAACCAATGGATCAGGCAGAGATCATCAATGCCCTCCGTGAAGTGGGAAGGACACAGAACTTCGACAACCATGAGTCCACGTCACCCCTTCGGATGAAAGAGATGGGAGTTAAGATGGGCACAGACAGAAATGAGAAACTTAGTAGGCGTGTAAGAAGACTAACCAACCAACACAGAATTGGAGTTGTCAGTCACTGGACACTCTGAGACTTGCTGAGGAGATCTGAGCACATATGAACATGTTCAAAGTGCAATGATGATGACCTGCATATAACTCAATAACAATAACAAGTGCAGATAAAAGGAGACAAATGGACCACTGTATTAAACAGTAGTCAGAGGTTCATCGTAAATCCCTAGACTGGCTGTACGCTAATCTTACGGTCGATTGTTTGATGTGCGACGGGGATAATCTGATGACTAACTGTGTGTCTGTATGTTCGGAATTGGAGTCAACAACGATGGTCTAACATCATCAAGCACTCTACATTAAAAAAAAAAATGATGATTATCATTTTCAAGAGGACGTAAACTCCCGGTATATGGTGGATAGGCGGCGGGAACAATTGAAGGCTATGCATGAAAAGTGTTCCTTGTTGCAGCTTCCTCATATTCCAAGTCCGGCTTGTTGCAGGAGCTACTGAGTTAAGCGCTCTGTGCACACCATGAGCTGTGTGTCTCATCCGTTTTGATCATGTTTCGATATTCCAATTGCTTTCGATGAATAATGATATCGTATGACAGGGAACAGTTGGCTGTGTTCACTTTCTGCGCGGCTTCGCCTTATGTCTTTTGGCATGTGCTGAGACTACTATAATGGGGTTTACAGTTACCTTTATTTGTTTGGGAGATGAGATTCGGATGATTACGCTGGCATGGGCGGTTGAGCAAATATGGATTTTAATTCGTATGCAGTGATACCGGGGGCCTTCCATATCCAAATAACCAAAATAACAGTAGTCAGAGCTGTATTTCAAAGTGTATGTTGTCATCAACACAGTACTTAACAAGATAATATCTTTGCATTCTTATATATTAACTGAATGAATTATCAAGAGAAACTGAACTCAACAATGCCACACATTCACTTGCCAGTGGAAAAGACAATGGGAAAAATGTTATTTCCCCCAAAGGTGTTGAAATGTGTTATATCAACAGTACCTTACAGTATCCATGAATTATTATGTCACTGTTGAAATGAGGGCTCTGTGCAAGAGATTATCATCATCATTGAGTGCCGTCTCTGCATCAAAGGTTGGCTACCATAGAGTGCCTTTCCATTTTGTCTCTTGCTTCCATGGTGCAGGTTGTCATAGGTTGACTTGTCCAACTTTTGCTGTTGCTCCTCCGTGTTAGTCTTTGGTCTGCCTCTGCCTCTTTTACCTTGTATTTTCCCTTCCAGGATTACTTTTAGTAGGCTGTTGTGTCTTTTAACATGGCCCAAAAATCACATTTGTCTTGTTTGAATAGTGCTTAGTAGTTCTCTTTTCATTTTTAGTTGTTTTCTTTGTTTTCTTTTCCTTCCATCCAACTCTACCTATTCTTCTATAAATCCACATTTCAAAGGCTTCAATTTTCTATTCTGTTTTCTTGGCTAATATATAGTTTCTGTACCATACAGCAGTACTGATAAAATATAACATTTTGCTAATCTCAGCTTTAGCCTTGGTGTTATTTCTTTTGATGTTAGTATGTTTTTCATGGGATTAAAATTACTTTTTGCCATTCCTATTATTTTGTTTATTTCAACTTTACATTTTCCATCCCTGGTTATAGAATGTCCAAGGTAGTTGTAGCTCTGATCTGTCTCCAGGTCTATTCCTTCAACTTTGATTTCCACTTGTAGGTTTTGAGTATTATTTGTTTTTATGATCACAGTTTTAGTCTTTTTGATATTCATATTTAATCTAATCAAGAGGTTATACAGGATGCAAATATTATTACCTTCTTCTTCTTCTACCTTTCAGCTCCCTGTGGAGCATAGGTCTTCAACAAACACTTTCCAAGCCGTCTATTTCTTGCCATTCTTTTAAGATCATTCGATGTCTTCCGCAACATCTTCATCTCTGCTCCCATCTGTCGTCTCCAAGAATTCCTTGGTCTTCCTCTTTGTCTTTTTCACTGGGGGTTCCAAAAAAGGGCCTGTTGTGTAATATTCACAGTTGGCTTCCGTAGTGTGTGTCCTATCCAGCGCCATCGTCTTCGCTGTATCTCTTTATCCACTGGTATTTGACTGGTACATTTCCATAATTCTATGTTAGTGATTTTGTCCTGCCATTTCCATCCTTTTTGTCTGTGTAAACATCATTAATGAAAGTCTGTATCTTCATGATTGTCATTTTTGTTGTTTTCGATGTTTCACAGCCATATAATTAGACAGACTTAATATTGGAGTTGAAAATTTTTATTTTTGTATTTAACCTCATTTCTTTGGACTTCCATATGTTTCCCAGTACAATGAATGCTCCTCTTGTTTTTGATATCCTTATTTTGGTATAATGTTCTGTTCTTCCCTCTTTGTCTCTATTACTGCCTAGATATATGTAAGATTGTATGTTTAGTAAAGGTATTTCTTTTATTTTTATTTATTTATTGCCAACTGCATTAATTCTCATAATTTTGGTCATATCTCTATTATTTTCAGCCACAAGTGTTGTGATCTCTCACAAAGTATGCTCATTTTGTCTTGCATATGGTTGTGTGATAGGAGAGCTATGTCATCAGCAAAGTCTAAATCATCAATTTGCTTGGTCGGTGACCACTAGATTCCATTCATATTATTTTGAATTATTTTTATAATCTAATCTATGGCCAGTAGAAAGAGAAATGGAGATAGATGGCATCCCTGTCTTACTCCTGTTATTATTTAAAATGCTTCTGTAAGCTGCTCTTCATGCATAACACTACATTTCATTCCTTCATAAATTGTTCTTATCAGGTTAATAAACTTTGTGGGGATTCCGTAATGACTCAGCAACTTCCAAAGCATTCCTTTGCCTAAACTATCAAATGCCTTTTCATAATCTATGAATCCAATATAAAGTGGGGACTGTAGTTCTAAACTTTGTTCAGCTATTACACATAGGGTAGTTATTTGATCAGCACATGATTTATTCTTCCTAAAACCTGCTTGTTCATCTCTCAAATGTTTCTCTATGGCTTCTTTTAGTCTCTCCAGAATGATTCTGCTTAATATATTTTCTGGCACTGATAGTAGCATAATTCCCCTATAATTTGTGCACTCTTGCAAACTTCCTTTCTTTGGTAGTTTGATTATATAACCTTCTTTCCAGTCTTTAGGTATTTTTTCCCTCTCCCAAATTTTATCTAGTAGATTATGTAATATCTTGGTAGAGGTGTTAATATCTGATGGCTTCTGAAGGAATTTCATTTGTTCCTGTGGCTTTACCATTTTTTAATAGCTTTATGGCTTTCATTATTTCCTCTTTGCTTGATTTTCCACAGTTAACATGTAACTCTTCTTCTGCTGGTAGTATATCTGGAGGGTTATTTGAGTTGGGTCTGTTCGAAAGTTCTTCAAAGTGCTCTTTCCAATTCTCTATTTGTTCCCTTATATTACTAAGCAGATTTCCTTTCTTATCTTTAATAAAGGAAATTTAATAAAGGAACTAACACAATCTTAGAAAAAATGGAAGAAAGGAGACAAGCGAAGAACACTGCCCAATACAATAAAATAGATAATGAAATACGCAAAATGTGCAAAAAGGCAAAAGAAGACTGGCTCAGCCAAAAATGTATAGAAATAGAAACTATGGAAAGCAAACAAGACTTAAGAGGAATGCACACAAAAATAAAGAGAATGACTAATAAAAATAAAAAAGCCACAGAAGGTGGATGCATTGTAGACAAAAGAGGGAAAATGCTAACAGACAATAAAGATATCATAGATAGATGGCAGGAATATATAACAGAACTATTTCAGGATCAATGGGACAAGAAACCAGTTATAAAATGTACATCAGGCTATAAAATCTTAAAATCTGAGGTGGAAAAAGCTATAAAAACAATGAAAAAGGGAAAAGCAGCAGGACCTGACAGCATACAGATAGAGATGATACAGGCACTAGAAGATTTTGGCATTGAAGTGATTACAGACATATGCAATGACATATACCACACAGGATACATACCAAATGAACTAAAAACATCAACTTTCATTGCATTGCCTAAAAAGAATGGTGCAGTTGAAGGCAGTGACTTTAGAACAATAAGCCTAATGAGCCATGTTACAAAAATCTTGCTAAAAGTTATACAAGGAAGGATTCAGAATAAAAATCAATACTGAATTAGATGAGCAGCATTTTGGATTTAGGAAAAATAGCGGAACAAAAGAAGCCATATTCTGCATGAGAACATTAATTGAAAAGTACACAGAAGTAAACAAACCAATATATGCCTGCTTCATAGACTACACCAAAGCTTTTGATAGAGTACACCACAAACAACTTATAGAATGCCTAAAAGAGATACATCTAGATGACATGGACATACGACTAATATGTAATCTATACTGGGAGCAAACAGCAATAATAAAATAGATAATGATAAAATGATAAATAATAATAAAATAATAATCACCAAGCTTGTTCAATCTATACACTGAGCAAATCTTTAAAAACAACATAGAGATGCCAGGCCTACAAATTAATGGAAAGATAATTAATACCTAAGATATGCTGATGATACTGTACTACTAGCAGAAAATCCTAAAGATCTACAACAATTACTTAATGAAATAAACTTGATAAGCAAAAAATATGGACTAGATATGAATATCAAAAAGACTAAAACTATAGTCCATGTATGTAATAAACAGTATGGGGGATAGTACACACCCCTGTCTTACAATGGATCTAACTTTGAAGTGGTCCATGAAGCCTGCTCCTGTTCTGACTGTGCAGCTGCTCTTTATGTAGAGACTTTTAATTAGGTTGGTTAGAAGAGGAAGAGGTAGATGAATGGTACTTAATGAAATAAACATGACAAGCAAAAAATATGGACTAGATATGAATATCAATATTTTCTTTGTTTATGATCATAGTTTTAGTTATTGTTATATAATAATAATAATAACTAAAACTATGATCATAAACAAAAAAAATACTCAAAACCCACAAGTGGATACAAAAATTGAAGGAATAGACCTGGAAACAGTTCTGAACTACAACTATCTTGGACATATTATAACCAGTGATGGGAAATGTACAACTGAAATAAACAAAAGAATAGGAATGGCAAAAAATAATTTTAATGTCATGAAGAACATACTAACATCAAAACAAATAACACCAGGGCTAAAACTAAGAATAGCAAAATGTTACATCTTCTCAATATTCCTATATGGTGCAGAAACATGGACATAAGACAAGAAAACAGAACAGAGAACTGAAGCCTTTTAAATGTCGATATATAGAAAAATAGGTGGAGTTGGATAGAAGGAAAAGAAAACAAACGATGAAGTCTTAAAACAACTAAAAATGAAAAGAGAACTACTAAGCACAATTCAAACAAGACAAATGCGATTTTTGGGCCATGTTAAAAGACACAACAGCCTACTAAAAGTAATCCTGGAGGGGAAAATACAAGGTAAAAGAGGCAGAGGCAGACCAAGACTAACATGGACGAGTAACATCAAAAGATAGACAAATCAGCCTATGACAACCTGCACCATCAAAGCAAGAGACAGCAGAATGGCGCTCCATGGTAGCCAACCTTTGTTGTGGAGACGGCACTCGATGATGATGATGATGATGATGCTATTTCATTCATATCCCTAGTGTTATTTGGGTACTCTATATATGCACCTGCTCCCCCATTCTTTACTGCATTCTGTGCTGATCCATTTGTATACGTACACACGAAACCATAGGTCTTGTGGGTATTCTTCATCCAGGAAACTGAGAGTTATTGTTTTTTCACTGTAGACTATTCTGTTCTTCTTTGTCAACTATTCCTTTCACTTCTGTCCGTATTTGTATTGATAATCCTGATTCCTCTGTCCATGGAGTATCTTCTGGTATGGGCAGTAGGGGGTTAACAACTCTTGGCATGTCTGGTGTTTGTCTACTAATATGCTTGGCTTGGCGGATAAAACTGCTTCTCTTAAGTCATCCCAATGCAAGATTTTGGAATCGGTCCTTCATTGGATGTCTCGGCATGCACGTAAATTTTTCTGCCTGTATCAGCACCTCTGTGTCCCTCCGTTCTCTCAGTGCTGGTATCCTCCACAATTTCTCCATCTCCAATATTGGTGTTGATTTCATTGCTTCTGTGATGACCCTAAGTGCATGGTTTTGTACTTTATCCAGTTCTTGCAGTGTGGTGTTTGATGCTGAGCACCATGCGGATGATTCATATTCTAAATGTGGGTGTATACTCTGTTGGTAAACTTTACTGAATATTTTCCCACTCGCACACCATGTGGTTCCACACAGCTTTCTTAGAATAGCCAATTAACTCCTTGCTTTTTGGGGTGCCTTATTTATCGACTGTTTCCAAGATAGTACTATATACTCCATACTCATACTACAATGAATTGACGTTGCTAGTTCACACAAAAGACTGCAATAGGTTAGAGAGCACATTGTTCATACCTCAAGAAATCAACATGTTTCTTGCTCCATTTCCTTCATCCCTGGCCAAGTCAAACAGCCTTATGGGGACAGTGATAACTGTTTCACCATGGATTATTTCACGAGCCCACTGCTCACACACTAAAATTGACACTAAAACTAACCTGTTCTAGTGTGGGTAATTCGTTGGCACGCACTAATAACTGTAACTGGAACTAACTGTTCAAACTTGCTAGCCAAAGGCTCACACACTGACTAACAACTAACAACTCTAACTGTTCACAGGTTTGTGGCCAACTGGCTCACCCAAAAGACAAATAACAACTATAAAGTAAAACTAACTGTCTGAAACTTGGTAGCCAACTGGCTCACATAACTGAAATTTACAACCCTGCGGTTCAAGGATTTGCAGCCAACTGGCTCGCACAACTAACCAACTAACAACTAAACTATTTTAAAGGTTGGTAGCCAAAAAAGGCTACCACCTTTCGACAGGACATCCTTACAGGCCCACCGCTTGATCAACTCTGATTAACCCTATATTTTCCCTGCTCTCTTTCTTCCTCAGCCAATCATTACCCTTGAACTCTCCCACAATTCCCGAGAATCACGAGAAACCCACGTAGCCCTTTGAGCTGATTTCGTGTTCACTGTCCCCCAACTTTCACATCTTTCTCTAACCCCACTCTAATTCACTCTCTACCTGATTTGTTCTCTACCCCTCTCTCCTTATTTTCCCCACTCTTTCCCTCTATTCTTTTTGTCTTCCTCTTCCCTCATCTGTTTTCTTTCTTTCTTTCTCCCTACTACAGATGTCCAATAATAACTGTTATGTAACATCACATCATTTTATCTCAATATGAGTTGTATAATACAATATGATGATACCTCTAATGCCATTCCTGATCACACATTGGAGTGAAAACAATGATGTGTGCACTACTAGTGCCAATACTTTATAGGATTTTCTTTTCAAGGTTTCAATTCTTATGCATTCACTCCATCAGACAAAGGAATTATTTTTCTTCATACAAGATCAGATAGAGGATTATTCAAACTGGCTTGGCTCAGAGTAAAGATGAAACTAAGAAAAGCCCTTATTAAAAGAAGTCATTTTCTCTAATGATGATGCATTAATAGCTCATTCTAAATGAAACAGGGAAAGAGAAGGGGGAAGGGTGCGTTTTGAGAGTGGGGATAAGGGAGTGAAGGTCAAGAGGAGAGAAGGAGGAATGATGGAGAGTCATGAAAGTCACAGGAAGCGTGAGAGAGTGATCACGCCAGAGGGTCATGGGAATTGTCAGAACAAGGTAAAAAATGTAAGGGAAAGAATGATTGATGGAAAGAGAGGTGAGTTGGAGATCAGTAGTGGATAGTCATTTTCGAGAGGAATCAAAGGCTCTGTGCGGACGGTTGGACATAGGATGGTAATTCAACCAGTACCATGGGCAGTTGGAGAAGTGAATAGATTTGTGTATTACCAACAATGAACATTGTAGTTAATATTGTGATATTAGCTACCACGGAGGTCTCGCTAGAGACATGCAGTGAGTAGAGTTGTGCATTAGCAACAACAGAAAATTTCAGTTATTGTGACATTAGCCACCATGGAGGTCTCACTAGAGACATGCTGTGAGTAGTGTTGTGCCTTAGCAACAATGACCAATTCCAGTTATTATGACATTAATCTCACTAGAGACATGCAATAGGAGTAAGACACTCCAGAAATCATTCATTACGGGCGAAGACGTGTCCGACAGGTTCGTCGTGTTAGTGACCAACTGTGACACTGCAACTGGCATTAGCGGAAGAGATAATCAGTCAAACACTGCACTGTATTGGGGTTAGGTGCAGATTAGACGGTGGCAGCATTCCCGCCAGTGTCTGAATTAAACTGGGGAAGGCTTGATTGTGGCAACACGAGTGAGAAGATACAAACCTACCATTGTCAATGTAATTGTGATTGTGAAGGGTGAAGTCAGCTGTGTGCATTAAACTTCAAGTGTGACTTTTATTACTTGGTGTTTGTGAGTACTTTATCGATGTTGGCTGTCTTGTCCTAGACTAGCGACGAACAACACCTGGCAGAGACTCGCACTCGGATCTGCAGAATTACATTGCGGAGTACTATGGCGATCATTCCAGTGAAGGCGCCAAGCAGGAGCTGTGACGGGTGAGTCACAGGAGGAGGTTGCAGTACCAGCAGCCTAGGTTGTCTTAACATATAGGCAACGCATTTCAACACATCACGTGTCACGACTCGCACTTACAATAGTGGTTTCAAGGATAGAAGGATTTAAGAAAGAAACAAAAGGTTCAAGTGTGGAAAGTGTTATTACGGCTTGTTACATTTGGGCGACCTACGCTCGCCAGTTATGGACAGGCACAATATCAATGAGACACCAGTAAATTCGAAGGATCATTGAGGAAGTGAATTAATTAAGATTAATATAAGTAGAGTAATTTAGTGAAATGAAAGTTCTATAAAATGTGTATGTGAATCATTGAGATATGTGAATTAGTATGTGTTGGTTCTCTACACAGATTATCAAGGAGAAGAAGGGGGGAATCGAGTGAAAGAGAAATACCGATGTTCATGAATATCACATTCATGTGTGTCAGAAAGTTTTTTTTTTATATAGACATAGTTAGAATAAACAACCATTGAAAAGGGGAGTAGAATAGATGAAGAAGAGAGTAGAATTGAAAATAAATAGACACACATGATGGTGATGTACATGGAAGGTATAGAGCAAAAAAAAAAAAAAAAAAAAAATTTTTTTGTGAGGGCAACGTTGTGTAAATAAATGAATGTCAATAAATTGAGTGGGAGAGGGTATCACATAATGAGCAAACAAGAAATGTGTGGTAATACAGATCGATTTGTTTTTGTTAAAAAAAAAATTGTTACGAAATAACACAATAATTGTTGTGACAATAAGTATAATGTTGTAGTAAATTTATATTCAAATATTGTTGTAAACACAGAGTGTGGAGTGTCACAACAATGGCACAGTGTAGTACATTGATCGCCACGTAGTACAATAGAAAAAAATAGAGATTGATTGGGGACAAGCGGAAAAATAGAGGCATATTCGTGTGGTGAGGAAAAGATAGAATGACAGGGGCTAGAAAGCCACGGGGGAGTGACATAGAATATAAAAAGGTGGATAGTAAGAGAAATTAGCTCAAGAAAAAGTCAGCAAAGGATTAGGGATAGCAAAGTGGGAGATTAAGAGTTGGGAAGAATAGAGTAATAAAAAGAGGGAGTATAGAGAATAGAAATAGAAAGGAAAGATGGAGTGAATGTTCCAGGGAGGATACATGTGGCAAGCCATGCAGAAAATGGGGGAGGTAGTAGAAAGGTTGGGTACTAATTTGCAGATGCAAGAAATATCATGGAGAGTTCCAGTGTTCATGGGGGAGCCAGAAAAGTTCAAAGAGTGGGTACAGGCCATTGAATTTTGGGGTAAGAGTAAGCAATTAGGGCAAATAGAATGGAAAGAACTTGCAGTAGCTACTAGTCAAGGGGGTGTGGCAAATTGTGTAAGAAGGAGAATAGAAGATAGGAAGGAAGAATCGTGGCAGGAGTTTAAGACATATTTAGCCAAAAGGTATGGGAAGTTCCAAGATGAACAACATGCCATAATGAAATTAACAGGGGCACAACAAGATAAGAACGAAACAATACAAGAGTATGGGGAGAGAATAAGGGAGATGGCAGAGAGAGGATTTGGAGCAAGGGTAGAGACAGAACAAGTCAGTAAGTTGTTAATAGCAAAATTCATAGAGGGGATAAGAGACAGAAGTTTGAGGCTAATGTTAGCAAGGATGAAAGTATCAACCATTTCACAATTAATAGAGGTGGCAATAGAAGAGGAAGGCATAACAAAGAAGTTTGAGCAGAAACAAGAGATACAGACAGAAATGAATATGGGGGTACAACAAGAAAGCCCTATGGAAATAGATCACATGAGGCAGAGAAGGGTGAAACATAGAGACACACAAGCACTGAATGTCATTCAAGATAGAAGAAGGTGTTTCAAATGTGGGAGGATAGGACATTTAATGAGGCAGTGCAGTGAAGAAATAATTAGGCAAGGAAGAGGGGGAAGATATCAGAGAGCGGGAAACACAGACAGTACTCAAAGAGGCAGGTGATTTTGAGTACAGAAGAATTGCCTGAACAATTTGGAAGGTACGGAAGAAGGGAAGACCCATGCTCTTGCATAGTGCAAATAGATAAGCAGAAGTTTAGGGCTATTATAGACGTCAAGGCGAGTGTGAGTGTGATAAAGGAAGAGGCATATTGGTCAATAAAAGTAAAGGAAAGGAAAGGATATATAGGACTGACAACAAACTGGAGTCCATAAGTGAGCAGCTGTTACAAGTAGTAGGAGAAACATGGTTACAAATGAAGATAGGGAAAAGTACAATGCAACAAAGATTTATGGTAGTTAGAGGGATGAACAGAGTAATAGTGCTAGGTAGAGACTGGATGAAAAGAAATGAAGTGATAGTCAACTACAAAACACAAATGTTAAGGATAGGAGAAGTAGAAATACAAATGGAGGATGACATTCACATTACAACACTAGCTAGAGTGAAAGAAAATGTAATTTTAAAACCACACAGGGTGTATATTATGGTAGCAAGGGTAAAGCAAAATGATTATATTAAGCCAGGAATGACAATAAAAACAACAGAAGCAAAACCATAGATAATGGAAGAACCAAACATAAGGGTAATTGATGGGATTGTGACAGTGAATGGCGAGAACACCTTCCCAGTAATGTTGATTAACTATTGGGGCAGAACAGTGAAGATAAAAAAGGGTAAGGTCATAGCGAGGGTAAAACGAGAACAACTAAATAGGATGGACAGGGAGAGGAAAGAACAAACTGGAGGTCTGGAAAATGAAAGATAGAGAAGAATGAGGAGGGAGAAGGGAAGATGAGAGTACCTACGATGGGTAAAACAAAGATTTAGGGAGGAAAAAAGAGGAACATTAGGAAAAGTGGGGTTAAATAGCCAGAGGAGGGGAAACACGAAACAAACGCAGATTAAAGTAACAAAGGAGAGGAATGAGCAGTTAAAGAAACAAATACAAACGAATGAGGAGGACAGAGACCAGATACAGAGATTAGTGTTAAACAGCCATGAAATGTTTACCATAACAGACTGTACCAAAACAAAAACTGTGGAGTTAGAGAGATAGGCATGTGTACTGCACAGCCAACAAACATAAGAACATATAAAAAAAAAAAAGTAAAGTATCCCTGTCATGCCAAGTGGTGTATAGGGAATATGGTGTTAGTGACCATAAATTTTACAGACCTTCGGCACATATTTTTGGGGTAATGTGGTCGGTATTACGCCCGTGCCGCTTCACTTTCCCAGAAAAAAATCCGGTACCCATTAAAGGTTGGGTGAACCCGGAAGCCATAGGTTGGGATCGAACCCTATCCCTTGTCCTTTGTAGTCCAGTTCACTAACCACTAAGCTATCGCGGCTCCCTAAGAACATATAGGACGCCGTTAAAGGATAGGGAGGTGGTAGAAAAGACGACAGATAAGGTGTTAGAAGCAGGAATAATTTCCAGAACAACGTCATAATGGTCATCACCTGTGGTGATAGTACGAGAGAAAGATGGAACGAAAAGATTTTGCTGTGATTATAGGGCGCTAAACAAAGTCACGAAGGACATCAGTTACCAGATGCCATGAGTAGACGACATAGTGGCACTTTTCCAGGGCACAGATTTCTATACGACTTTAGATTGCAAGTCCAGTTATTGGGCCATCCAAGTAAATCGGAATACCAGAGATAAACTTGCGTTCAACACACATGTAGGGACGTTTACCTGGAATGTGATGCCATTTGGACTGAAAGGGTCACCAGCAACGTACATGAACTTGATGAACCAGGTATTACAAGGGCTGGGGAAGTTTGCACAGGCATATGTAGATGACATAATCATCTTTACTAAGGGCGCAAAGGAACAACTCTACGTCACATTAAGTTAGTTTTTGACAGATTAAAGCAACATGATATAAAGTTGAAATTGAATAAATGCCAGTTTTTGAGGATGGAGGTGAAATATCTAGGATTTGTTGTGAATAGAGAAGGAATACTGCCAGACAAGGACAAAGTACAAGTGATTAAAGAAATAAAACCACCAACGAAAGTGAGAGAAATCCTAAGTTTCTTAGGGATATGCGGTTATTACCGGAGGTTTATACCAGACTTTGCGGAAGTGGCGGAGCCATTAACAACGTTGACAAAGAAACTTGTGAGGTTCCAATGGTCCAAAGGGTGTCAGAAAGCAATCGATGCATTAAAGGATGGGTTGGCGAAGGTACCATTGCTAGCGCACCCGAGCAAAAAAGGAAGGATGATAGTGTATACGGATGTGTCAGATAGAGCAATAGGGGCATGTCTTGTGTGTGAGAAACTAGAAATAGATAAAGTAACAGGGATAAATAAGGTAGAAGAGTGGCCGATATATTTTCTGTCGCACAAATTAAGCAGAACACAAATGAAGTGGCCCACCATAGAAAAGGAAGCGTTTGCGATTCATTATGCGATCCAGAAACTTCAATTTTACACATACGGACAAAAAGTAGTAATAAGGACAGACCACAAACCACTCAAAGCTATACTTGAAGCACCGGTGAAGAGCAGGAACATAGATATGTGGTCGCTAACATTACAAAATAGTGGAGCCAAAGTAGAATATATAGAGGGGGCATAGAATATTTGCGCAGATTGGTTATCCAGAATGCCAAGAAGGGAGGATGAAAGGGTAGAACAGAGCGAATCAGGTACAGATGTAGATGATAGAACGTTCCAAATCAATATGATAGATACCAACAAAGTAAGACAAAGGGAAAGTAGTACAGAAGAGGAAGGAGAACAAGAGAACAATGAGGAGGAGAAAGAAATGGAGATGACAGGAGAAACACAAACTAAAGATTAGGAGTTGAGTGAAATAATAAGAGATATCAAGAATGGAAGAGCGAAGAAATGGAGAAAATTTATGATAGATGAAGATGATGGAATATTATTGTATGTAGGAGACGAAGATGAAATACAACCAAGAGTATGTATTCCACGGGGACAGAGGAAACAGCTATTAACAATGTACCACAAGAAAAATGGACATTTGGGTAGAGACAAGATGGTAGACGCATTAAGGTTGAAATATTATTGGGCAGGTTTATATAGATCAATAGACGAACATACTAGGAAATGCAAAATATGTAAAACGAGAAATTTGGTGGAAAAAGCAGGACCAGTGATGTCGATGGAGAAACAATATTTTGCAATACAGAAAATCAGCATGGACGTGGCGGGTCCATATCCTACGACAATATCGGGAAACAAGTATAAATTACACGTAACAGATTGTTATAGTAGATGGTCGGAAAGTGTACAAATAGCAAGTAAGAACACAGACACAATAATTGACATATTATTAAACAAAATTATTTCAAGGCATAGTTGCCCGCAGAGCATATTGACAGATAATGGAGGAGAGTTCACGAGTGGGAAGTTTGTGCAGACATTGAAAAAGTTTAACATTAGGCATATTAGAACATCTGTATATAATCCCCAGGCAAATGGCATTAATGAAAAACAACATAGGACACTAAAAATTTATGATAGATGAAGTTGATGGACTATTATTGTATCATTTTCTGCGTCATTTTCTGCGGAGACTTTAATGCTAGAGGAAACCAGTGGGGTAATGTCATAATAAACAAGCAGGGAGAAGACCTAGAGAACGCACTGGTGTCGGCCGATTTAGTGTGCTTGAATGATGGAAGGGCAGCAAGAATGGCCACTCGAAAAGGGGACTCTGATAGTGTCATAGACTTGGCACTGGTGTCTTCCACCTTCGCATCGGTTTGAAGGTGGAGTGCACTGGGGTTCCATGGAAATGATCACTATCCATGTGTCCTTCTAATTGAGAAAAGCAGAAATAGAAGCCAGAAAAGAAAGCTCCATACATTCAACTACGAGAAAACAGACCAGGACGTCATTAGCAAAATCAGACATAGGAAACAGAGCGCCCCTTGTAGGAGGCAGGACAGATGGACGCAGCCACCCTGGTGGAACGTAGTTGTCGAGGAAGCTTGGCGGAGCAAGAGACAAACGGCAAGACATGGCAGAAAGCCAGAAGGAATGGAAGAACACAACCTGAGCTCTTGAAGCATCTCAAAATAGAGGGCGACCAAAAAATGATGCACTTTAAACTATGCGCTAAGCAAGCTAAGGATGCCAAATGGGATGACTTCTGTAAAAAAGTGTGCTCAGAAAAATCGCTCGCCACATTCTGGTGCCTTCATTAGAGCATGAATGGCACAACACGACACAGAGGCATGCCAAACTTTCAGAGCACAGGCTGGATATGGCACAAATCTGATGAGAGCAAGGGTAAGGCCCTGCTTGCCCGCTACATTGAGCAGATGGACCAAAGAAATGAGGCTGTAAGAATGAGGATACGGGGATCGCTGTCAAAATTGTGTAAGGATGTAGGGCTGGATGAAGATCTCACAATCACAACCGATACCATTCGCATGACATTTAAAAGGTCACACAACACTGCTCCTGGTCCAGATGGTGTTCGGTATGATGACATAGGCGATTTAGCTGACGACGACTTGACAAAACTGGCCAATGAGTTTAATGCCAGTATTCGGAGTGGCCAGATTAAGGAGGAGTGGCAACACAGCTACTTACTACCGCTACTGAAGCTAAACAAGGACCATTCTCAGATCAGTAACTACAGAATCATCACAATGCAGAACACTGTGGGCAAGCTGCTGGAAAAAATAGTTGCCCGTGTCCTCACCTGTCACTTTGAACAGAAACACGTATTCCCACCCACACTCGGAGGTTATACAAAGAGACATGGCTCAATGCGGTAGTCTTTGTCTATGACGTCTTCTAAGGCTTCCACAGACGAGAGGAGACATGTGCTGCTGCTATAGATCTAGAGGTTGCATACAACAGGGTACCATTTGAATACCTCATGCATATGCTCCTCAAACTGGCGGTACACCCCTTCCTCATTAGATGGATTGCCGCGGCACTGTTTCAGAGGAAGGTGATACTCAGATGTGGAAGTTGGTCTTCCGAGTCAATATCCATTTGTCCAGGGCTGCCACAAGGCTCACCATTGTTACCAGTTCTATTTAACATGTACACAATAACGATCACGGAACAACAGCTGGTTGGGAGGGGAAGAACTATGACTTTTGCTGATGATATTCTGGTATATCGACAGGGAAGAGACAGACAGGGAATCGCCTCCACAATGCAAGACAAACGTGATCGCATTTCTTCCTGGTGTGGGGTTTCAGATGCCTTGGTTAATCCTAATAAAGCATCAGTTTCATGGTTCTCCATTAACAATCATATCGTTAATACGATCACACGGGTAGTACGAATGGGAGTGATGAGGTGACCAGGGACAAATTGATGACATACCTCGGAGTTAAGTTTGATTGCAGCCTGTGTTTTCGGGACCACGTCGACCATGTGATAACAAAATCCCGCAAAGGATTAGCCGCCTTGAAGGTCATGGCAGCTGCCAACATCGAGCAAAGGCTACTTACTCTTCTGTTCCAGGGATTAGTCCTCGCACCAATCGAGTATGCCCTGGCAATTATTACTGTCAGTATGACTCAAATTAATAAGCTGGAGAAAATACAAAATGAAGCCATGTGCATTATCCTGGGATGTACGAGGGACACTCCCTGTTTAGCAATCAGGTATCTTCTTGACTTTCCAACCATGGATGACAGAACCAAGATCTGGACAGCACGAGCATACCTGAAGATTAGTACAGATACAGAGCATCCATTGCACCACGTGCTCAACACAGTGAAAGGTGCCAGGCTAAAAAGAGGCAAATCATGGGTGGGCCGAGCAGAAGATGTCATCAAACAGGTCTGTGGTCTTACCAATATCAGTGTTGGTGAGGAGTGGATACCGGTGCCTACGTCATTCAAGGGGACTTTCTCGTGTATTGTCACACTCAACAGGAAAAGTAGGGAACAGAACCCGGTAATGGTTAATGCTGAGGTCAACGGTCTCATCTGCGATAACACCGATGAGAAAGATGCAGTCATCTATACAGACGGATCTGTAAGACGACACGAAAGAAGTGCATGGGCATTTACAGCACGCTCGGCAGGCAGAATAGTCAAGGAAGACAGTGGTGCATACGTCATGACCACGAGTAGCATGACAATGGAGGCGATGGCAGTGACCAAGGCATTCAAATGGTTAGAGTCACAAGACTACACCCATGCATGTATACTGAGTGATTCGATGAGCATGATTAAAAAAGTGGAGGCGGGCTTTGTACGCATGCAATGGGTAGAGTCGTTGCAGAAATCCAAAATACGTAAGGTCACCTTTGTCTATGTCCCTGGACATGCGTGAGTACGGGGAAATGAAAGAGCGGACAGGTTGGCTAGCTGCGCTGTCGTTGAGGACGGGCAATGGATTGGGCGGACATCATCAATGCCCTCCGAGATGTGGGAAGAACACAGGACTTTGACAAACACAGATCCACGTCACTTCTTTGGATGATGGAAATGGGAGTTAAAATGGGCACAGCCAGAAATGAGAAACATAGTGGCCGTGTAAGAAGTCTTATCAACCAACATAGAACTGGAGTCGTCAACCGCTGGACACTGTGGGAATTGTTGAGGAGGGGATCTGAGCACCTATGGACATGTTCAGAGTGCAATGATGATGACCCGCAAATAACTCAATAACTCAATAACATAGGACACATTAAACTACATCATATCAAAGTTAACAAGAGGACAAGAAATGAAATGGGACGTGAAATTGAATCAAGCATTGGCAGCAGTTAGGATGAACAAGAACGAGAGTACGCAATTCTGCCCATTTTTGTTGTTGTATGGTAGACACCCGATGCTCCCCATAGACAATGTGTTGCAGCCAAGAAGAAAATATATGGGGGAAGAGAGACATGAAATAATCCTTCAACAAATGCATGATACACAAAGAATGGTGTGGAGAAATTTAAGAGAGCGGAAAAGAAGAACCAGCAGAGAACTAAACATAATGAAATGGTAGAATATAAGGTAGGGGATAAAGTATATTATAAGAATCAGACAGCTACGTCGAAAATTAGTCCAAAGTGAAAGGAAGGATATATAATAATAAAGAAAACAGGAGAAGCGAATTATGTAATCAAGCACATATATGGCAAAAAAGAAATACGAAGACATAGGAGGAACATAAGGAAAGATGACGCACTGTGGTCGGACAATGAACAGGAACAGAGGGGTAGGCCAAGGAGGAAATGTACCATGTATGCAAGAAAAAAATCTACAAGCTACACAGAAAGTGAAGAACACCAAAAGTTGAATAAAAATGTAAGGAAACAACGTGTAGAAAGGAAAGAGATACAAAATAGAAACAGCGGTATTAGAGAAGAACAAGGAGAGTCTACGGATGACACTGCAAACAGCACAGAAGAAGATGCACCGTACAGGAACACAAGGGGACAGAGTAAAAGGAAACAAGAACAAAGGGTACAGAGAGAGAGAGAAAAGTCATCAGAAGAACATGACATGCCGATACCAGAAAGGCGAGTTAGATTAGAGAACAGAGAACAAGAGACAAGACAACAGAAGACAGTAAGAGAAGAGCAATTAAGAGATAAGACAGATATAGAAACACAGGGGGATAGAAGGGGTAGTATTAGAAAGAGGCAAGGGGAATGGTCATCAGGGGAATCACCGAAGCAGAAGAAAAATAAAAAACAAGAGAGTGAACAATGGGATAGTGAGGGAAGTTATCAAACCACAAAGTAAAAAAAAGTAAAGTGCCCCCGTCACGCCAAGTGGCGTATAGGGAAATATGGTGTTAGTGACCCTATATTTTACAGACCTTCAGCACATGATTTTTGGGGTAATGTGGTCAGTATTATGCCCGTGCCGCTTTACTTTCCCAGAAAAAAATCCGGTACCCATTTAAGGCTGGGTGAACCCGGAAGCCGTCGGTTGGGATCGAACCCTACCCCTTGTCCGTGGTAGTCCAGTTCACTAACCACTGAGCTATCGCGGCTCCCCTATCAAACCACAGAAGAGTGGAAAAGTCAAGAAATAGAGTAGAAGGGATAAGAAACAATAGGAACAACCTCCAGGAGTTCTGTAGGGGCCCTAGCAGAAATCATGGAGGAGGCTCCAGAGAGAAGTAGGAGAGATAGAAAGGGGTAGAAGGAAATGGGAGTAGAGAAAAAGGAGGGTAGTACGAATGAGTTATTAAGAGTGGATAAATAACTAGGAGGAGGTAGAAGGCAGTGAAACATGGAAAGAGAAGGGAGAAGGGTGTGTGTTGAGAGTGGGGATAAGGGAGTGAAGGTCAAGGGGAGAGGAGGAATGATAGAGAGTCATGAAAGTCACGGGAAGCATGAGAGAGTGATCACGTCGGAGGGTCACGGGAATTGTCAGAACAAGGTAAAAAATGTAAGGGAAAGAATGATTGGTGGAAAGAAAGAGAGGTCAGTTGGAGATCAGTAGTGGATAGTCATTTTCGAGAGGAATCAAAGGCTCTGTGCGGACGGTTGGACATAGGATGGTAATTCAACCGGCACCGTGGGCAGTTGGAGAAGTACACAACCAGTGGTAGGTTAGTCAGTCGTGATGTGTTCATTGAACAGGACGGTTAGAGTCATGGACAGTTAAACAATGAGTTATGATACTCAGAGCAACAATGAACACTCTAGTAATTTGTGGCATAGCTACCAATGAGGTCTCGATAGAGACATACAGTGAGTACATTTGTGTATTAGCTACAATGAACATTCTAGTTAATATTGTGATATTAGCTACCACAGAGGTCTCGCTAGAGACATGCAGTGAGTAGAGTTGTGCATTAGCAACAACAGACAATTTCAGTTATTGTGACATTAATCTCGGCAGAGATATACAGTGAGTAGATTTGTGTATTAGCAACAATGAACATTCTAGTTAATAATGTGATATTAGCTACCACGGAGGTCTCGCTAGAGACATGCAGTGAGTAGCATTGTGCATTAGCAATAACGACCAATTCCAGTTATTGTGACATTAATCTCACTATAGACATGCAATAAGAGTAAGACACTCCAGAAATCATTCATTACGGGCGAAGACGTGTCCGACAGGTTCACCGTGTTAGTGACCAACTGTGACATTGCAACTGGTATTAGCGGAAGAGATAATCAGTCAAACACTGCATTTTATTGGGGTTAGGTGCAGATTAGACGGTGGCAGCATTCCCACCAGTGTCTGAATTAAACTGGGGAAGGCGTGATTGTGGCAACACGAGTGAGAAGATACAAACCTACCATTGTCAATGTAATTGTTATTGTGAAGGGTGAAGTAGGCAACGCATTTCAACACATCACGTGTCACGACTTGCACTTACAAGAGCGGGTTCAATGATAGAAGGATTTAAGAAAGAAACAAAAGGTTCAAGTGTGGAAAGTGTTATTACAGCTTGTTACATAAAGATCACTTACTCAATAATAAGTTAGTAAATGCAAAAAAGGAATTCGGATTAACCATATATCTTTCCGAAATGGAAATCATATGCCAAGATGTCAGCTCCTCTATTATTATTAATGACCATATTGCCACACTTACATATTTGTCAACAATTTTTTGTATCTTGGTTCCAACATTAAATAAGTTTTCCTTTGAAAATCAACATTAATAGACACATTGGTAAAGCATCAGTCACAATATATATACTTGTAGAAACAGAGTATGAGAAAACAATGCACTTGCAAAGATTACCATACTTCAAGTTTTGGTGCCCACAAAAACACTCCTTGATTTCAAGTTGTTATAAAATCAAAACTTATTGGAATATTCCTATACCTAGATGGCTACAGTTGCATTAACCCATAAAGTTTCATGTGGCATCAATTTGCATCATAAACACAATCAATGTGCATCCCAGCCATTACTCAGCAAAATTTATGTGATAATATAGCTCAGACTGGAATCTTGGCAGCATATCCAGCAAGATTGAGTTTACAGCTATGTGTTCCTCTACAGGAGGTTTGTTAAAATGGTTTTTTTCCACTGATCAGCAAGTTCTCTGTGCACGTGTCTCACTATCAGAAGGCAGTTAAATTCAAGTCGGTACTCACATCACAGCAACACAGATGATGTGTGCTGAAAACAGTGTTTTTTGTATGCAGCATGGTTTCAAATACAAATTTAATGTGGATCTGCCTACTTGTTTAACAAGACCATTCTGAAGTGGTACAACAATTTTATTTAAATAGGATGCATCTGTGACCAGAAAAAGGAACAATCACTCTGACCATCAGTCTTGGAGTAAGTTGTTGATCACATTAATGAAGCCTTTTTGTGCAGTCCTCAGAAGTCAGCACGCAGAGCTAGAGAGTCACATGTCTTGAAAAAGCATGTACCTTCAGATGCTACATGAAACTTCATTAGTTAATGCAACTGTAGTCATCTCAGTATAAGTATGTTCCAACAAGTTTTGATTTTATAACTACTTGAAACCAAGAAGTGTTTTTGTGGACACCCTGTATATCAAGTCCGTGTTCTTGGTACTCTACTGTATGGCAGTGAGATATGGATAACATATGCTTATTAAAAACACCAACAAATCTATGTCAATAGAAATGAAAAAGAAAGTTCATTGGTGCTATATAGAACCAATTCTGACCTAAGGAAGTGAATCATGGACAGTAGACAAATAAATGAAATGATGATTAGAGGCCACAAACAGGGGATTTCTCAGAAGAATGTTGAAAGTTTCCTGGACTGTTAAAAAGACCAATGAAGAAATTCTCAAAGAGGCCAACACAAAAAGGGAACTCCTAAAAAACATCAGAAAGAAACAATCAACATTTTCCGGGCACATTATGAGAAGAGGAAAGTTGGAATACTTGGTTACAACTGGCAAAATAAAAGGAAAGAGAGATCGTGGGCGATAAAGAGAGAAAATACTGGATAGCTTGGTGTCATGGCATGGAAAACAGTCAACAACAGAACTGATATGATTTGCACCGTGTTTCGTTTGTTGTACGCTAACCGCAGGGTCTGTTGTTTGATATGTGACGGTGATAATTCAACGACTAACTGTGTGTTTATATGTTCGGTTGGTGTACTGTCAAGAACGATGTCCTAACATCATCAAGCGCTATACATTTTTTGTTCTCAATATGACGATCATCATTTTCGGGAGGGCGTGAACTCCCATGGTATATGGTGGATAGGCGGCAGGAACCATTGAAGGCTATGTCTGAAGGGTGTTCCTTGTTGCAGTTTCCTCACATTCCAAGTCCGGCTTGTTGCAGGAGCTACTGAGTTAAGTGTTCTGTGCACACTGTGAGCTGTGTATTTCATCCGTTTTGATCATGTTTCGATGTCCCAATTGTTTACAATGAAGGATGATATCGTATGACAGGGAACAGTTGACTGTGTTCACTTTCTGCGCGGTTTCGCCTTATGTCTTTTGGTGTGTGCTGAGACTGCTACGATGGGGACTACAGTTACCTTTCTTTGTTTGGGAGATGAGTTAGTAATTCGGATGATTCCACTGGCACGGGCGGTTGAGCAATTATGGATTTTTATTCATTTGCAGTGATACCGAGGCCTTCCATAACCAATAACTGATATGATGCACTGTAGATAGAAGATTGTGGAAGGACATAATCGCCTACGCCAACTGGTAGGGTACGTGGTGATGATAATTAAAAACATTAGCTCAGTGCATTCCATATGCACTGCCTAAGAATAATACTAGGCATCAGATGACTGAATGATATATCCAACATTTATAAGGTAGCAAACACAAACATCATATATGCTCAGCCAAATCAACATCACGAGAGAAAATTAAGACACATAACCCAAATAGAGGATGGCAGAATTCCAAAAGATATTCTGTACAGCCAGCTTGTGACAGGTATGAGACCTAGAGGCCCACCAGCACTCCATTTTAAGATACTTGATTGCATAACATGAAATAGTTAACATTAACGGTAAAAATCTGGAAACACAGGCCAAAGTTAGAAATAATGTGTACATACTGGTAAAAAATCACATGGAGATCTGAAACAAAACATATGACAAGAAAGAGAAAGAAAACAGGAAAAGCACTAATATCAGCCTTATCATCCAACTGTAATGGTGGATGTAATGATATAAGAAAATTAGTAATGTATTTGGGACCGTGTACGGAGATTTGAGAGAACCATAGTGTGTTAGGGGAGATTGAGATTCACAAGATAGTTATGAGCTAGCACGATTAAGATGAGTGAGTTGGGAGAACAAAGGAGAGTGGAGTTGACAGCATAGTTTGAGTGAGAAGGTGTGATAGAAAAATCTTGTGATTATGAGGGGATGTCTTAGAAACACAATGAAGAGAACGTACAAAGTTGGAGGCTATGGGGATGACGTGGCAGAATTTTATTGGTTGCAACGGGGAGTATTGAAGGGTCTGTGCAAGTTAAAAAAGACAGGAGACACACGGCTTAAGACACATTGCTTAAGCCACACTGTGTAAGCCACATTGATTAAGTCACATGTAGTCTAGAGGATAGTAGTAGGTCTTTTCTTCGCCAGTAGGATGTGAACCTGTGGTTAGTTATGAATAGTTTAGATAGGAGTTAGAAGTGTGTAATAAGGTACAATTCAGTTGGAGGACTCATTCGTGGATAGTTCAGCATAGCAATTAGAATGTGATTTATTTTTGGGGAAAGATAGACAATGGGCAAACTATAAAGGAAGTGCTGTGCTACGATATTATTAGGTTATGAATAGACATATGGTTGTAGTGTGCAAAGAGACAGATAGGAGTTTAAGTTTGAATAGTTTAGAGGAAGCCAAAATCTCCGTAGTACTACTTTGACATGCTGGAGCAGTCATCCACGCTGCCAATTCTCTTTACCGAGATTTGTTTAATAAGTCGAGTGTTGTAAATAAACAATATGAAGTTCCTATTTTATAACTAGACTTGTGTATTACCTGAATTGTCTGTGGCTTTGTTAATAAACTGTATCCAGTGGGCCGATCTGGTCCGAGCAAGTAAGAACATGCGAAGTACCACTAATTATGATAGTGACGGAAGCAAGCCTTCCACATGATCAGTGGCGGAGCTAAGTTATTGAATAGCTCTGAGATCAGTTCACCTTGAGCAAAGTTAAGACAAGGCCGGACAGCCTTACCGTCACTTAGACTGAGTCAAGTTGATCAGTACCAGATACAAGGTTGAGTAAAACAGTTACAGTAATCCCTCAGTTATCGCGGTTAATAGGGACCAGAACAGGCCGCCATAAGTGAAAAACCGCGAAGTAGTGTCACCTTCTCATTTTTAACATCATCATCATGTACCGTACCGGTTGGCGATCTTGTCCTTCCACAATCTTCTATCCACAGTGCATCGTATCAGTTCTGTTGTTGACTGTTTTCCATGCCATGACACCAAGCTATCCAGTATTTTCTCTCTTTGTCGTCCGCGATCTCTCTTTCCTTTTATTTTGCCAGTTGTAACCAAGTATTCCAACTTTCCTCTTCTCATGATGTGCCCAAAAATGTTGATTGCTTCTTTCTGAGCTCCCTTTTTGTGTTGGCCTCTTTGAGAACTTTCTCATTGGTCTTTTTAGTTGTCCAGGGAACTTTCAACATTCTTCTGAGAAATCCCATCTCTGTGGCCTCTAATCATCTTTTCATTTGTTTGTCTATTGTCCATGATTCGCTTCCATAGGTCAGAATTGGTTCTATATAGCATTAATGCCATTTATATCATAAGATCTTTAGTAGAAAGAGCCATAGAGGTGAAAACAGATCTATACCTATGTTTCATGATGACGTCATGGAACGCACCAAAATGGCAGCTTATTTATATTCGAGCTATGGACTAAGCAATGTTTACATTGAACAACACGATATATGTTATTGCAGCAAGTTGGCAGATTTTTTGAAAATGTTTTCAAGGGTTTGAACATAAATGTTTGTTCACAGTTCGTTAACCTTCGCTGTAGATAAAGTCGTTAATTCGATGGCTTCATTTCGGACGTTTGGTAGCTAAGGACCTGACTTGTGCAAACGGATGACATTGGCAAGGATCATTTTGAATCTATGAAGTGGGCTCATTTTGTGCTTTTTAACCAAAGACCTTTTTTTGGGGACTCAAGGAAGATATCCCCGATGGAAGAATAAATTGTACTATTAGTCCCATAAATGATTCGCTTCCAGAGGTTTATGATGTAAACAAAGCAGTTTTGTCATTGCAAGTGAATAATGTCCACACCTATAATTGGTCAGGATTGTGTAGCAGCAGCAGCTTTATAGCGAACACAGAAAACATCACAGGATTGTGATGTTCTGAAACAGCTATGCCATGCTACCCTAGAATTGCCTTTAATGGGATTACTGTGACCACAAACCACTCTCCATGTGTGTGCCACATATTTACACCCCAGAAAGAAATACTGAATATAACAACATCATGTGCCGTCTGTGATATTAATGACCACAGACCAGGAGCCTCCAGTATGATTGATACAACTGTTGCACCAAGCATTTCATCAGCAGAGCCATATCTATGGAATGTTAATCTGGCATTGTTCTTGAATGATGTCCAAGTTAATGAGACATCAGAATCGTGTGGCGGCAGCTACAAGAAGGGAGCGGAGAACATCAAGTTCTGCTGCTATAAAGCAGACTTGCCTTGCTATCCCAGAATTGCCATAATGGGATCACTGTAGTTGAAAACTTCTCCTCTTGTGTAAACTACACATTCACATCTAAGAGTGAATCAGTGAAGGTCACAAAATCATATTCTCTCTGTGGTTTTACTAACTACAGGTCATGTGGCTTCTGTTGGATTGGAAATGATAACTTACCACCACTGTGTGTCTATATGTTTGGAATTGGAGTCATCAATGATGGCCTAACATCATCAAGTGCTATGACGATCATCATTTTCGGGAGGACGTGAACTCCCATGGTATATGGTGGATAGGCGGCAGGAACCATTGAAGGCTATGTCTGAAAAGTGTTCCTTCTTGCAGTTTCCTCATATTCCAAGTCCGGCTTGTTGCAGGAGCTACTGAGTTAAGTGCTCTGTGCACACCGTGAGCTGTGTGTCTCATCCATTTTGATCCTGCTTTGATATCCCTCTTGTTTGCGATGAATGATGATATCGTATGACAGGGAACAGTTGGCTGTGTTCACTTTCTGCACGGTTTCACCTTATGTCTTTTGGCGTGTGCTGAGACTGCTACGATGGGGACTACAGTTACCTTTCTTTGTTTGGGAGATGAGTTAGTAATTCGGATGATTCCACTGGCACGGGCGGTTGAGCAATTATGGATTTTAATTCATTTGCCATCATTATCCTCTCTCATTCCGAGGCCTTCCATAACCAATAACCAATCATAGATTACACCAAGGCATTTGACAAAGTAAAGCACCAGAAAAAATCAACATTTTAGAAAGCATAAACATAGACAGCAAAGATCTAAAAATAATAAAGAACATGTACTGGCAACAAACAGCGGCCATAAGAACTGGAAACCAATTGGGAATGTTTCAACAAATAAAACAGGGTGTTAGACAAAGGTTGTGTGCTGTCACCAGATTTGTTTAATATTTATAGTGAGATTATTTTAAGATCCATAAGGGGCATGTCTGGAATAACAATTGGAGGTCATAATATAAATAATCTAAGGTATGCTGATGATACAGTATTAATCGCTCAGAGTGAAAATGAGTTACAAGAAATGTTGGACATTATAGTGAAGGAAAGCAAAAATAAAAGACTCAGCCTTAATAGCAAAAAGACAGAGGTAATGGTAATAACAAAGAAAAAGATATCACCTCAGTGCAAAATAAAGACATGTGGAACAATATTAAAACAGGTAAATGAATTTAAATATACTTTGTTAACCTCAGACGGAAGATGTACAAAAGAGGTGAGATGCAGAATGGCTCAGGCAAAAGCAGCTTTCCAAAAAATGAGGAAAATACTATGCAATCCATTTTTGACAATAGAAACAAGAAAAAGAGTTCTTAAATGTTACGTAGAGCCAGTCTTAACATATGGATGCGAGTCATGGACAATAGGACAACAGCCAAGAAAATCACTGGAGTCTGTAGAAATGTGGTTTTACAGAAGAATGTTGAGAATACCATGGACAGCTAAGAAGAGTAATGAAGAGGTTCTGAGAGAGGTCAAAGCAAAAAGAGAGCTAATTTCCAATGTTAGGAAGAGACAATCATCATTTTTTGGCCATGTAATGAGAAGAGAACAACTTGAATATATTGTAACAACTGGAAAAATTGAGGGACGAAGAGATAGAGGAAAGCAAAGAGAAAAAAATAACAGACAGCTTAAGAAAATGGCTTGGCAGAAGGTCAACAACAGAAATGATAAATAGCTGCCGAGATCGAAAGTTGTGGAGAGACATGATCACCAACTTACGCCACTAGGCCCGGTACTTGATGATGATGATGAAAGCATCGATGAACTCTCTTTCTCATTTCTATTGACACAGATTTGTTGCATAAGATATTTTTCATTTTCTGAAATGCTATTTTTAACATACGTACATTTTTTGTGTATGTATAATATCAATAAATGTATATGAAACCATATAAGTGCATATGTTATCGGAACATTAAAGAATAGTTTCAAACATGCAAATAAAATATTAATAGTATAGATAACATACATAAAACAATGGTTTTTTTTAAATAATTCCTCAATTTTGAATTTTTTAACAATCCGCGATGTACTGAGGCCGCGATAAATGAACCCCGAAGTAGCGAGGGATGACTGTAAATCAAGATTAACCAGATAAATCAAGGTGAACAACATCATCCTCAATATTAATAGAGAGAGCAAGAAATGACAAGGATGCCATTGGTCCTGTTTCATAATTGTTTCATCATTATCCTCTCTCAACGATCTATCAAGTAATGGGCACAAAGGAATCTTTTTACACAACAATATCTGTTCTATATGTACATGTAAATACCATTCTAGAATAAGACTACTTAGACTTAAACAAATGCCTGTGTTTGCTCTTGAGTGACCTGCTATGACTCACTGATTTATTTCTTGAGATTGAAAACACACTATTATTATTATTAATATTGCAAATAGTATACAACAATAATATATACAAAATTATCACCTGTAACATTTAGCAGCAACAGTATACAGCTTCTGATGCATGTATTTATCTCCAGCAAGTTTCCATTCTTTGGCAGTGGACTTATCTGCAAACATAATTGCTGAAAAAAAGGTGAGAAATAAACTTTTTTAGAAATACAATAGAAATAATACTTGCAAGCTATTACATACAAGCAAACTGCCCCAACAACTATTATTAATAATAATATGAACATTATTTTACATGACTTACCTTCATTAACATTGGCACATTCTTGTGTGCCCATACATTTCACTAGTCCAAGGGCACGAAAATACTCAAACATTGGGGCTCGTTTCTCCTCATCCTCATCAAATATCCACACATTAACACGAGCACGTGTTATTGCTGTATATAAATGCTTCAGTTCAGAATTTAGAACTTTATGTAGATTGGGATCAAATGGAAGAGGCCGAGTTCTCGATTGCTGAGCTAGAGCATCTGAGGATAAATAAAACTAACATAGCAATTTAAGATTATTACATCTAGGACCATTATTTTCATTATTACCGATAGCTAAGTAACACAACCAGTTACTAAGTAACACAACCAGCTGCTAAGTAACACAACCAGCTGCCATTAAAAAACCTTGCACCTTTTTTAAAAGTAATGAACATCACAAAAGAACACCAACATAAGGATAAATGGCAGACAATAAACCTGGTGAAACAATGAAAAAAATCTTATGAAATGAATATACAATTTCTTTTGTTATGTTATGTTAATACTATCATCACTGCATACAGAATGAATCAATAGGTTATTGAATTATTGAGTTATTTGCAGGTCATCATCAGTGCACTCCGAACATGTCCATAGGTGCTCAGATCCCCTTCCCAGCAAGTCCCGCAGTGTCCAGCAACTGACGACTCCAGTTCTATGTTGGTTGATAAGGCTTCTAATATGGCCACTAAGTTTCTTATTTTTGGCTGTGCCCATCTTAACTCCCATTTCCATCATCCGAAGAAGTGACGTGAATCAATAGGTGCTCAGATTTTCCCCTTGCACAGATTTTCCCCTCAAAATATCAAGGATCTCCTAGTAGAAATCCAACCTTCATGCACAAACTCCATGGCACAGCTTGAGATCCATTGAAGTGGGTAGAATTTTGCTGACAAATTTTCCAGGGCAGCGGCCATTTAAAAAATATTATTTTTAAATGTCAAGGTTTCTTTAAAGTATGCAAGTGTACACTGTACCCCCTGCTTTATGCCGTTATCTGAGAGGGCTAGACATCAGATCTCACCACCCAGAGACCAGGGGAGAGTAGAGCCACAATGAAACCACAGATTCAACGTTAAAAACCTTTGGTCGTCAAAAGTCGAAAATAGGAGGTCAAAAATGGCCTCTGACCATACAAAAAATTGTTAATAAAATCTAGTGGGTACAAATAATAATACATAAATATTATTATATGGGGAACTTCCGAGGTGATAATAGGGAATAATAGAACAAAGAAGTATGTGTTAGCACTCGGAAAAATTGACAGACAAACAACAATAGAAAAAAACGAAGAACAATATATGGTCCGAAGTGGGATCGAACTCGTACTCAGTGGCACCGCGCCTTGCCACGAGAAGCCGAACACTTAGCACACTGCCACGCAGCCAACTAAAAAATTGGCTATTGTAGCAGTGTCTTACACGATGACGTTCTCAATGACTATAGCATAGGGCAACGATCACAGACCGGAAATAAATTGTATATTTGTACTTTCCTATTAATGCAAGTATCTCCCAGTAGGGCTGAATACTTGTGTTGTAGACAAACATTTATTGGACGAAACAGCACGAATAGTAGTTTCCAGTGGTTATATACTGGGTACAAATAATAATACATAAATATTATTATATGGGGAACTTCCGAGGCGATAATAGGGAATAATAGAACAAAGAAATATGTGTTAGCACTCGGAAAAATTGACAGACAAACAACAATAGAAAAAAACGAAGAACAATATATGGTCCGAAGTGGGATTGAACCCGTACTCAGTGGCACCGCGCCTTGCCATGAGAAGCCGAACGCTTGGCACACTGCCACGCAGCCAACTAAAAAATTAGTTATTGTAGCAGTGTCTTACACGATGACGTTCTCAATGACTATAGCATAGGGCAACGATCACAGACCGGAAATAAATTGTATATTTGTACTTTCCTATTAATGCAAGTATCTCCCAGTAGGGCTGAATACTTGTGTTGTAGACAAACATTTATTGGACGAAACAGCACGAATAGTAGTTTCCAGTGGTTATATACTGGGTACAAATAATAATACATAAATATTATTATGTGGGGAACTTCCGAGGCGATAATAGGGAATAATAGAACAAAGAAGTGTGTGTTAGCACTCGGAAAAATTGACAGACAAACAACAATAGAAAAAAATGAAGAACAATATATGGTCCGAAGTGGGATCGAACCCGTACTCAGTGGCACCGCGCCTTGCCACGAGAAGCCGAACGGTTCTTCGTTTTTTTCTGGAAAAATACACAGAAGTAAACAAATGAATGCTGCTTCATACACTACACCAAAGCTTTTGATAGAGTACACCACAAACAACTTATACAATGCCTAAAAGAGATACATCTAGATGACATGGACAACTAATATGTAATCTATACTGGGAGCAAACAGCAATAATAAAATATAACAAAGAGAACTCTACACCCATTGATATAAAAAGAGGAGTAAGACAGGTATGCATCCTATCACCAAGCTTGTTCAATCTATACACTAAGCAAATTTTTAAAAACATCATAGAGATGCCAGGCCTACAAATTAATGGAAAGATAATCAATAACCTAAGATATGCTGACGATACTGTACTACCAGCAGAAAATCCTAAAGATCTACAACAATTACTTAATAAACATGACAAGCAAAAAATATGGACTAGATATGAATATTAAAAAGACTAAAACTATGATCATAAACAAAGAAGATACTCAAAACCCACAAGTGGATATCAAAATAGAAGGAATAGACCTGGAGATAGTTCAGAACTACAACTACCTTGGACATACTATAACCAGTGATGGAAAATGGACAATTGAAATAAAAAAAAATAGGAATGGCAAAAAGTAATTTTAATGTCATGAAGAACATACTAACATCAAAACAAATAACACCAGGGCTAAAACTAAGAATAGCAAAATGTTACATCTTCTCAATATTCCTATATGGTGCAGAAACATGGACATTAGACAAGAAAACAGAACAGAGAACTGAAGCCTTTGAAATGTGGATATATAGAAGAATAGGTAGAGTTGGATAGAAGGAAAAGAAAACAAACGATGAAGTCTTAAAACAACTAAAAATGAAAAGAGAACTACTAAGCACAATTCAAACAAGACAAATGCGATTTTTGGGCCATGTTAAAAGACACAACAGCCTACTAAAAGTAATCCTGGAGGGGAAAATACAAGGTAAAAGAGGCAGAGGCAGACCAAGAATAACATGGACGAATAACATCAAAAGATGGACAAATCAGCCTATGACAACCTGCACCATCAAAGCAAGAGACAGAGCAGAATGGCGCTCCATCCCATGGTAGCCAACCTTCCTTGTGGAGAAGGCACTCGATGATGATGATGCTGATTTCTTCACAATAGTCAAAAGATCATCATGCACTCTGCTTGTTGTATCCTTTCAGACAATTTTTTTATTTTTTGATGCAATCTAAGTGAAAGATGTCAAACAGAGATAGAATATTAAAAACACTAGAAAACATAACAATAAGAGAAAAGCATAACACAAAAAAACTGCATCTCCCCTCAAAGCTGATAGACAAATAAAACAGGAAAGTGGAAAGAGAAGAAGACCCAGTTTTGCTTATTTGACTTTCTAGTTCTCTGTAAGACAGTAATGTGTTTATTATTTCACATTGACAATTTAATAAAAAAATTATATCAACAATCATGATGTAAGATGTAATACTCAACATTGACAAAACAAGCACATATTCATACACATGAATAGAAAGAAATAGCATAACAAGAGCATGGAAGTAATAATAAAATTGTGACACAAAAGAAAGAATAAAAATAAACATTCTCCTAAAATGAACAATGATTGGATAAAACAGTTGCTGTAAAAATAATATAGGCATAGGTAAACAAGTGAGAATCATATTTACCAGCATCAAATTCTACCAAATTTTCGATATTATTATGTTTCACACTAGTTCTTTCAAAACCTTTCAGAAAGTTTGTGACCACTCTCCATTCCTTTTTTGCCTGTAACAAATGTAAAATATACATTTTATGGAATATGAAAAAAAAGCCTGTCATAAAGTAATGAGCAGTCTTTGTCTGAGCCACATGAATCAATAAAGAGGGGCAAATACTCATACAGCTTCCATTTATATATGTGCTTTTGACACTTTCTGCACTTAGTTGTAAATGGAACAGTATTCATTGTTGTTCATACATACAACAAGCCATACTGTATCAGTTAACACAACCATAAGTTATAACCATCTTGAGATATAGCTTACTTGAGATGTTTAATCTTGGTCCATTTAGTTAATCTGTTCACTTCAAATAATGCCTAAATTTAACAATATAATATATACATGGTTCTGTCTCAAACATGTCATATAATTTATATCACTCAGTTTGAGTAAATAGTCAAACGCAACTTTATCTAAAATGTCTAATGTTTAATCTCAAAATCTAACCTTAAAACTCTTTAGTACTTCTTCTTCTTTCCTTCTTCATTTGTCTTTCAGCATCGAGGGGAGATATAATTTGCTGTCTTTTTCTCTTCTGTTTACTTCTGCTGCTGTTATGTTTCCTAGTGCTTCTAATATTCCATTGATTCATCTTTATCGTGGTCGACCCTCGTGTTTTCTCACATTATGTATTCTCGCAACATTTATTGTGTTGTGTTTTGATACTGTTGTTTCAGGGAGCTGAAAGGTAGTAGAAGAAGAAGACTCTTTTGGACTACAAATGACAAGAGGTTGGGTTCGATCATGACCGACGGTTTTCAGGTTCACCCAGCCTTAAATGGGTACCGTATTTTTTTCTGGGAAAGTAAAGCGGCATGGGCATAATACTGACCACATTACCCCAAAAATCATGTGCTGAAGGTCTGTAAAATTGATTGTCACTAACATCATATTCCCTATACGCCACTTGGCGTGACGGGTGCTCTTTACTTTACTTTTACTCTTTCGCTTTCTTTTAAACCTTGAGAATCTCATGGGAAAAGTCCATATCTCTTGTCTTGTAGCACACTAACTAAGAGCGCCAAATCTTTCTTTGAAATTTCACACACTGTTCATCTACTCATAGTTTGAATATTAGGGAATATATTTAATGAATGTGTTGAAGTGACTACTTCTCTTCTTCTTTCTTTCTGATCCCTGTGGAGCATAGGTCTTCAACAAACACATTCCAAGCTGTTCTGTTTAGTGCCATTCTTTTAAAATCATTCCATGTCTTCTCCATCATCTTCATCTCTGCTTCCATCTGTCTTCTCCAAGAATACTTTGGTCTTCCTCTTTGTCTTTTTCTTTGGGGATTCCAAAAAAAGTCAGTTGTGTAATACTCTTAGATGGCTTCCACAGTGTGTGTCCTATCCAGTGCCATCATTATCTCTTAGTCCACTGGTATTTTGACTGGTACTTTCCCATTGTTCTAAGTTAGTGATTTTGTCCAAACATTTCCATCCTTTTACTCCGATCTTTTGAAGGTCTGCATGTTCATGAATGTCATTTTTGTTGTTTTCCATGTTTCACAGCCATATAATTGGACTGATTTAAGTTAAGATTGGAGTTCAAAATTTCTATTTTGTATTTAACCTAATTTGTTTGAATTTCCAAGTTTCCTAGTGCAACGATGGCTCCTCTTGCTTTTTGTATCCTTATTTTGGAATCATTTTCTGTTCCTCCCTCTGTCTATATTACTATCCAGATATATGTAAGATTTTACATCTGGTAAAGGTATTTCTCCTATTGTTATTTGGTTATTGCCAACTGCATTAATTCTCATAATTTTTGTCTTATCTCTATTTACTTTCAGTCCCAGCTGTTGTGATCTCTCATCAAGTATGGTCATTTTATCTTGCATCTGTTAAAGATTATTTTAAAAGAAAGTTATTTCATTAGCAAAGTCTAAGTCATCAAGTTGCTTGGTCTGTAACCACTGGAGTCCATTTCTGTTGCTCTGCATTATTCTCATAACCCAATATATGGCTAGTAGAAAGAGAAATATGGCCAGTAAAAAGAGAAACAACAGGTAAAAGAAAAAGAGGAAGACCCAGGGAGACACTGAGAAAAACATTGATGAGAGAGGCAAGAGCAGCAGGAATCGGCTCCCTCAATGAGATAGAACTGCTTGCACAGAACAGAGACAGATGGCGAGATTTGATAAAATATCTTTAAAAGAAAACTGCTAGAACAAAAAATTCATATAGGAGAAGGTGTACCTTGGTCTACGCCCTATGGGCCGGTTACGGCTCGAAAGGTCAATAGATAGATAGATAGAAAGAGAAATGAAGATAGAAGGCATCTCAGCCTTAATCCTGTTCCTATTTTAAATGCTTCTGTAGGCTTCATGGACAACACTACAATCCATTTCTTCATATATTGTTTTTACCAGGTTAATAAACTTTTATGGAGATTCCGTAATGACTCAGCAACTTCCAAAGCATTCCTCTGTCTAAAATACCAAATGTCTTTTCATATTCTATAAATCCGTTATAAAGCGGGGACTATAGTTCCAAAGTTTGTTCAACTACTATATGTAAGGTAGTTTTGTGCTCAGTGCATGATCTGTTTTCCTAAAATCTGCTTGTTCATCTCTCAAATGTTTCTCTATGATCTTTCTTAGTCTCTCAAGAATGATTCTGCTTAATATTTTTCCTGGCACTAATAGCAGTCTAATTCCACATTATCACATATCTTGATTGTCATGATACAGACTCAGAAAATCATCAGGGAGTATCAGGTCAGGTGGTGGGGGCCAAATAGGAGCAAGGGAGGGTAAAAAAGGGAGAGGAGATTTGTCCTATTTGTCTCAATTAGTTGAGTTTGTCAAAGTCAGTCATTGATTGTAAATTGAGTTTTGGACAGTTATGGTAACTGAACCTGAAGTCCAAACTAAACAAATATAATATAAGACTTAGTAAAACTCTCTATTTAACATTAGTTTTATTGTTTAAATATTTCAATTTTAAGTTAATTTGCTCTGTTCAACATACATCACAGAGAAAATGACTAATTATAGTATAATTTATAGATAACAGTCACAAACATTAGTGCAAATCAAATTATCGACTCTATATAACTACAATAGGTGTATGTTAAGACTATGAAAAATTAGGGGTAGAAAAACAGGAAAGGCTCCCTAACGTAAATGCTGGATTATAATTTTCAGAAGCAAAAGCATAATTCCTGCCAATAAATAGTAAATGCTAAAACCATTTAATTATGTGTCATTAGCTGCTCTTCTTAGACACCATTAACCTGCTTAAGGTAGAAAAAGTAAAGGTCAAGACTAGTAGTTTCAAACATTATAAACAGTCAGCAAAAGTCAAGGTCAACTAGTAGTAGCTTTAAAGAAGTATATCATACAATTAATAGTATGAAGTCACACATTATGGAAAAGGTCTGTATATATATATATATATAATATATATATATCCCTTCCTTCTACCCTTCCTACAGTCCTGCCTTACCTTCTTTACTTTCTGTTATCATATAAAATGAAGAGGAGCGAGGGGGAAAAAAGAAATGGAAGGGTGATGGAAATGACAGAAGGAAAAATATAGGGAGAGGGGGGTGGGAAGGAGAGAGGGGTTACCTGTAGGAAATGGATACATTGATCCTCCGTGGGAATCCAATTGGGCAATCACACGACTCTATAAAGTGAACCGGCTGTGGCTGTCAGAGGAACATGACAGCAGGCCAGTGACTAGGACATCCGCCTTACGCTAATGGCCCTGAGAGTTGAAGTCGGATGCTATTTGGGTGCCTGTATCTCGAGCTATGGCATACAGATGTTCCCAGCATCTGTCTTTGAGACAATGTCCTGATTCGCCTATGCAGGTCAACTTGCTTCGCTTACATATAATGGCATAGATAATGTTGCATGATGTGCAAATGAATCTCTCTCTGATCTCAAAAGGACCGTTAGGGAAGAGAACCATATCTGTCTGAAGGACGTGGTCACAAATTTTGCATACTTTGCAATTACAACGGATCATCCCCTGATAGCTGTGGAGTGAGGAAGGAAGGCGGCTCCTGACAAGCATGTCATGGAGGTTGTGATCACGCTTAAAGGCCACTAATGGGGGGTCGGAAAAGAGAAGACGGGTAGTGGAGTCAGAGTGGAGGATGGGGAGGTAGCGGTTGATGATTCTGATCACCTCATAGTGGTGAGGGTGATAGGTGAAAGCAAGTACTACACTGTCAGAGGGGGGATGGGTAGAGGGGGTGAATGCAGCCTAGTGTGAGGTATGGAGAACCCGTGGAGAGCTGGAAGGAGAGCTTATTTGGGATAGAGGCATCAGCGAAAGAATTCAAGCATAAGGTGGGCATTATGTAGGAAATCATCATCATCCTGACAAAAGAGATAAGGTCTGAGTAACTGTAAATAGGGAAGAGAGTTCTTGCAAGATGTTGGGTGAGAAGAGTCATAGACCAAGGTAAGCAGACCTGAGGCACCTAAGAGAAAAATGTAATATCCCGGAAGGAGTCAGAGAAGGTGGAAATGTGAGAAGCGATATGGATTGAGGGGTGAATTTGTCCAACATGCTCTACGAATAAGGAAATTTCCTCCTCGGAAAGGTCAGTAAGGCTGACGCATTCATCAATTTATCCATGATACATAAGGGGAAGAGCATCCTGTAGGTGTGGATGATCTATTACTGGAAAAATAGAAGATCTACAAGAACATTTAAATAGACTTAACAGCACAGACACTCAATATAACATGAAAATCAACATCAACTAAACAGAAGTCAGGTCATGAATATCGCAAAAGAAAAACGGAACGTCAACAAAAGGGTAGATAACAGACAATTAAAACAATTGGAGAAAAATATCTACAAAGTCTATTGTAAATGACAATTTACAAGCAGCAGAAATAGACCCAAGATGCAACAAAGCTTGTAAATCATTGGGCAACTATCACCATTGCTGTCTAACTAGGAAATAACACTAGAGACAAAATGGGCACTTTAAACACAATCTTTATCCCAACGTTGAGCTACCAATGCCAGACCTAGATATGAGACTGAAGAACAATAAAAAAAATATCCACTACCAGGATGAAATATGTTAGACGATTGACTGAGAGATAAGATTAAAAATTAAAAACTGAGAAAAAAGCTAGGAATAATTTCCGCCATAGAATACATAAAGAAGCAACAGATAAAATTGGTTAAGCCACGTGATAGGACAGAAAGACCAAAGCACAACAGAACAAGTCACTAATAAACTTTGCAAGAACACCAGACTCAAGCGCTGATCATGGAAAAATATGTATTGATGGAATATTAGAAACACTAGAAAATAGCAGTAGAGGCCAACAGAAGAACAAAAGACTGCAAATTATATATCCCCTTGATCCTGAAACGGTTGGCTTACCACGGCAACAGCCGGGGTTCGTAATCCTGGCGAGGACACCTGGGTTTTACTAATTCCCTAAAAATTAGTAGGAGCCGTGATAGCTCAGTGGTTAGTGAACTGGACTACTACGGACAAGGGGTAGGGTTCGATCCCAACCGACGGCTCCCGGGTTCACCCAGCCTTAAATGGGTACCGGATTTTTTCTGGGAAAGTAAAAGCAGCACGGGCGTAATACTGACCACATTACCCCAAAAAATCATGTGCTGAAGGTCTGTAAAATATAGGGTCACTAACACCATATTTCCCTATACGCCACTTGGCGTGACGGGGGGTACTTTACTTTTTTTTACTTGATCCTGAAAGGCAAATGAGAAAGGAAAAAAAAAATATCTCTGTGGTCAAACTTCTGGTAATTACCACAAAAAAACTGCTCTCCTCCTTTACTGTTCTTCCTTTGATCTGGACCATGTAAACCCATGAACTCCTATATGCCAAACAACAGATCCATCAATGTAAATGACTGCATTACCTTCAGGTGAATTTACATAGATGAAGGTCTAAACCTCCGCCCGTTTTCATGACCGCAGAGGTTTGTAGTCTGCATTCTCTACTTTAAGTGGTGTAACCAAAAAGGATGCAGAGCACTGCTGGCAACTGTATTCCCTCTTCCTCGGGTTCAATGTCCCCAAGTGGACAAATTTGTCATCCATGATTTTCCCCTTTTGAGCCCGGTGACCTTTCTCTTCCCATTCTCACTGTATAGTAGATGTTGTACATCAGCACTGACACAGAGATAGGCTCATGCTCGGGACATATTTATTATGTCTGCGATGGTTGGAAAAATGAGGAGATACCACATCGCCCTGCAAGGTATGGCTTTCAAGCATCCAAGTATAATGTGCATTGCCTTTTTTGTATTTGTTCCAGTCTTTCAATTTATGTGTAGCGGAGAGTTAGAATCACCAGTCTATATTCAATAACCAAAACTAACAGCCCTTGGTGGCAGAGGTCAAAAAGATGCCGTTCAGTCTACCACCACTATTACTTTCAATGTTGAGAGGCCCTTCTTAGCCTTCATTAACACTTGATCTAGGTACTGGGTGAAAGCAAGACTTCAATCAAACTGTATTTCCAGGTACTGTAATGTGTGGTCTTCACAACAAACCCCTGAACCTGTGCTCACTATAGTTATGTTTGTTGCCAATATGATTGTTTAGGGAGAGCCATGTCACTGCTGCCTTCGTCAGGTTTACCAGTGCTCCTGCCACATAGCCCCATCTACTCAAATGGGTAAGTTCAGTCTGGAGTTCTCCAGTAACATGCTCCCTAACTCTATTTTGGTGTCCTCGCTAAACTGACCTGTTGTTCTCACAGTGTGAACAGCACTGGAGACAGAGGTAAGCCCTGTTGTAGGCTATAATGTATGGTTGTAGGCTCAGAAGTCCATATACCACACTTGAAAATAACTTTCTGTTGAAAAAGGGCCACTGCTATCCAGTTAAAGAGGACTGGGCTGATAATCAGCACACACAGCTGAGCCATCAAGAAATAAAATGGTACCCAGTTACTCCTTATCAGACGATGGTAAGTATTCAGAAGCATCCCAAACGACAACATCAAAGAAGGAAAACACGACAAAGTAAAAGAGGTGGCGTTAAAATGTCAAAGTATGAGTGGCTAGGCCTAAAGTATGTCCGCGTTACATATTGGAATTGTGGGACCATAAATCAATGACGGCCCATTTTTTATAAGCTACTGTGCGGCGCAGATATAATGGTTTTGCAAGAAACTCTTCTTGGTGACAGGACAGTAAGTACTCCTGGATTTCATTGTTTCTACAATAGGTGACATCTTGGGCAGGTCATCCTTGTGCTCAACAATATGGTAGCAGCTGAGGTTGATATGTATGCGTGGGACAGTGCAGAATTTCAGGTACATGCGGTTAGGGTGCAGACCCCAGTTCATTTCGTAATTGTAAATGTGTATACCTTTAATGGGAAGGTGGACACACAACAATGGCAGAATCTCTTTGAGTTCGATGAAGAGAGCATCATTTTCTGCGGAGACTTCAATGCTAGAGGCAACGAGTGGGGTAACGTCATAACCAACAAGCAGGGAGAAGACCTAGAGAATGCACTAGTGTCAGTCGATTTAGTGTGCTTGAATGATGGAAGGGCAACAAGAATGGCCACTCGAACAGGGGACTCTGTCATAGACCTGGCACTGGTGTCTTCCACCTTCACACCCGTTTGCCACCCGTTTTCAGGTGGAGTGCACTGGGGCTCCACGGAAGTGATCACTTTCCATGTGTCCTCCTAATTGAGAAAAGCAGAAATAGAAGCCAGACAAGAAAGCTCCACACATTCCACTACGAGAAAACAGACCAGGACATCATTAGCAAAATCAGACATAGGAAACAGAGCACCCCTCGTAGGAGGCAGGAGAGATGGACGTAGCCACCCTGGTGGAATGTAGAAGTTGAGGAAGCTTGTCGGTACAAGAGACAAATGGCCAAGACATGGCAGAAAGCCAGAAAGAATGGAAGAACACAACCTGAGCTCTTGAAGCGTCTCAAAGAAGAGGTCGACCAAAAAATGAAGCACTTTAAACTATGTGCTAAGGATGCTAAATGGGATGACTTCTGTAGAAAAGTGTGCTCAGAAAAATCGCTAGCCACATTCTGGTGCCTTCATCAGAGCATAAATGGCACAACACGACACAGAGGCATACCAGACTTTCAGAGCACATGCTGGATATGGCACAAATCTGATGAGAGCAAAAGGGAAGGTCCTGCTTGCCCGCTACATTGAGCAGAAGGACCAAAGAAATGAGCCTGTAAGGATGAGGATACTGTGATCGCTGTCAAAATTGTGTAAGGATGTTGTGCTGGAAGAAATTGTCACAATCACAACTGATACCATTCGGACAACACTTAAAAAGGTAACACAACATTGCTCCTGGTCCAGATGGTGTTCAGTATGATGACATAGGCGATTTAGCTGACGACCACTTGACAAAACTAGCCAATGAGTTTAATGCCAGCATTTGGAGTGGCCAGATTTAGAAGGAGTGGCTACACAGCTACTTACTATCGCTACCGAAGCCAAACAAGACCATTCTCAGATCAGTGCCTGCAGAATCATCACAATGCAGAACACTGTGGGCAAGCTGCTGGAGAAAATAGTTGCCCGTGTCCTCACCTGTCACCTTGAACAGAAACGCGCATTCCCACCCACAGTCGGAGGTTAAAGATATAGCAAAGAGACATGGCTCAATGCGGCAGCCTTTGCCTATAACGTCTTCGAAGGCTTCTACAGATGAGAGGAGACATGTGCTGCTGCTATAGATCTGGAGGATGCATACAACAGGGTACCATTTGAATACCTCATGCATATGCTCCTCAAACTGGCGGTGCACCCCTTCCTCATTAGATGGATAGCTGCAGCACTGTTTTCAGAGGAAGGTGATACTCAGATGTGGAAGTTGGTCTTCCGAGCCAACATCCATTTGTTCAGGGCTGCCACAAGGCTCACCATTGTCACCAGTTCTATTTAACGTGTACACAATAACGATCACAGAACAACAACTGGATGGGAAGGGAAGAACTATGACCTTTGCTGATGATATTCTGGTATATCAACAGGGAAGACAGATGGGTAATCACCTCCACAATACAAGATGAACTCGATCGCATTTCTTCCTGTTGTGGGGTTTCAGGTGCCTTGGTTAATCCTAATAAAGCATCAGTTTCATGGTTCTCCATTAACAATCATACTGTTAATACATTCCGTTTCAAAATGGTGGAAAGTTTCATGTTTCACCCGTAACAATCATATCATTAATACGACCACACCGGTAGCATGAATGGGAGCTGATGAAATGACCAGGGACAAGTTGATGACATATCTCAGAGTTAAGTTTGATCACAGCCTGTGTTTTTGGGACCACGTCAACCATGTGATAACAAAATCCTGCAAAGGATTAGCTGCCTTGAAGGTCATGGCAGCTGCCAACATCGAGCAGAGGCTACTTACTCTTCTGTTCCAGGGATTAGTCCTCACACCAATCGAGTATGCCCTGGCAATTCTTACTGTCAGTATGACTCAAATTGATAAGCTTGAGAAAACACAAAATGAAGCCATGCGCATTATCTTTGGATGTACAAGGGGCACTCCCTGTGTAGTAATGAGATATCTTTTTTACTTTCCAACCATGGATGACAGAATCAAGATTTGGAGAGCACAAGCATACCTGAAGATTAGTACAGATAAAGAGCACCCATTGCACCACATGATCTATACAGAGAAAGGTGCCAGGCTACAAAGAGGCAAATCATGGGTAGGCCAAGAAGATGTCATCAAACATCTGTGGGCTTACCAATATCAGTGTTGGTGAGGAGTGGATACCGGTGCCTACGTCATTCAAGGGGACTTTCTCATGTATTGTCACACTCAACTGGAAAAGTAGGGAACAGAACCTGGTCGTGGTTAATGCTGAGATGAGGTCAACGGTCTCATGTGCGATAACACTGATAAGAAAGATGCAGTCATCTATACAGATGGATCTGTAAGACGACACCAAAGAAGTGCATTCAAATGGTTAGTGTCACAAGACTACACCCATGCATGTATACTGAGTGATTTGATGAGCATGATAAAAAAAAGTGGAGGCAGGCTCTGTACGCATGCAATGGGTAGAGTCATTGCAGAAGTCCAAAATACGTAGGGTCACCTATGTCTATGTCTCTGGACATGTGGGAGCATGGGGAAGTGAAAGAGCAGACAGGTTGGCTAGCTGCGATGTCGTTGAGGACGGGTAACCAATGGATCGAGCAGAC
The DNA here is from genome assembly GCA_032433765.1 of Megaustenia siamemsis. Taxonomy (NCBI): domain Eukaryota; kingdom Metazoa; phylum Mollusca; class Gastropoda; order Stylommatophora; family Ariophantidae; genus Megaustenia; species Megaustenia siamemsis. The sequence continues at coordinate 35,404,610 of JAVIAB010000041.1, read as the reverse complement.
ATCATCAATGCCCTCCGAGATGTGGGAAGAGCACAGGACTTCGACAAACACAGATCCACGTCACTTGTTCGGATGGAAATGGGAGTTAAGATAGGTACTGCCAGAAATGAGAAACTTAGTGGCCGTGTAAGAAGACTTATCAACCAACATAGAACTGGAGTCGTCAGTCGCTGGACACTGCGGGACTTGCTGAGGAGGGGATCTGAGCACCTGTGGACAAGTTCGGAGTGCAATGATAATGACCCGCAAATAACTCGATATCAGACAAATTTGTTATATCACCATATTGTAGCAGCTTTCACACTTTTTTGGTCAACGGAGTGCAAACTCTTAACCACAAATCACCATCACAGCTCCTTATATCAACTATGTATACACAAAAAAAAACTACCCTATTTTAACAGCATATTTAACATGTTATATAGATTGCAAAGGTAAGTAATTGCTGAAAGCCCAGTCTCACTTAAATAGGTAGTAGCAAAAGGAATTAAAACATGGTAGGGCATTCTTGCCTACTTCTGAGTATTCTTGTTTTACAAAGCTCCAAAATTCTGGTAATGATGAGGAAGCTAATCTTGCTTTCAAAGTTGAGTCTGACGATCAATGAATTACTCTTGTTCTCTAGAGGCAAGAGTTGTAGGTAGTGTTGCACTAAAAGTGATTTTAATCCAATCATACTGATTCACCTCTCCTAAAAAATACTTGTCAAAATAAGTAATGAGCTGTATTAAATGACCTGTATAAGTAATGAGCTGTATTAAAAGAACGCATCCATCAGTTCTTCACTCAAACTCAAATCATTACCAGAAAGGGAACAGTTGGCTGTGTTTACTTTCTGCACGGTTTCGCCTTATGTCTTTTGGCATGTGCTAAGACTGCTACGATGGGGACTACAGTTACCTTTCTTTGTTTGGAAGATGAGATATTAATTTGGATGATTACGCTGGCACAGGTGGTTGAGCAATTATGGATTTTAATTCGTTTGCAGTGATACCGGGGCCTTCCATAACCAAATAACCATTACTAACTATAAGCATGCAGAGTTGGAAGGTACTAACTAAAAAGAATCTTTTTCAATCAACTTTTCATTTCACAATAATAATTTTTTTCTGAAACTTTCTCTGACAGTTGCAGTATGTGTGTTTCAGTACCTTGCAGGGATATATTTATTGAAATTAGTTTTTCAAATACATCACAAGGATATGTCAGCTTTAAAGCAAAGTCATTATCCACAAACTTTCCAGAACTAGAATACTTTTCTTCAACAAGATAGTAATGAAACTCGTTTATCAATTCATATACCCTTTTCAGGACATTTCCACATGAAAGCTAGCAAGAAAAAGCACATTGGACATAAATGCTTAATACTATTTGATTTCAACTATGATTTTTATATAGGATCAGGTATATTAATACATTACTTTCTTGCTGCAGTTTTAAGTTACTGCTCCCTTGATTCCATAAGCTCAGGTGCAGGTTCCCATTATTCCATAAACTTAAAAGCTTATTCTTAGTTTTCCCTTTCCATCACAAATGTTAACAATTTAACCAGCATACTATTTCCAAATTCTGTATGACTCCCACCTGTAAATAAGAATACATCTTTAAAATATTATCTCATTTCTCTCTCACTTCTGAATCCTTGAAAAAATTGTAGATGAGAACATCATCAAACTCCAGCCCTTTTGATTCAAAAATAGTCAAAACAATTCCAGCTCCCAGTTCCTCTGGCAGTTGATCTTTGGCTCTTTCATTGACAACCAAGACAGCCTGATGAGCACCAAATTCAATGTGTGAGGTCCTCCTTCTACTTCCGGTCAAGAGCAAGGCTAGATCTCCTAATAGATACAGATAATGCAAACAGACAATTTTTTTGCTTTTAAAAAAATCCAATTTGAAAGAAATATAACTGAGCAATTTTTAAAAAATTTGAAATGTTTTTAACCCTAGATTACATTAACATAGTGAACTAGGTGAATTCAAAATAAAATTTTTTAGAATTGGACAATTTGCAGTGGACAAACATCACCCCCCTCCCTACACCATTCTAATTATCATTAACAGTGACCCCCTTAGTGTTTTTTTTTTTGTTTTTTTTTTTTTTTTTTTTTTTGGTCTTTTTTCCATACACTGTAGTAAAAATTCCTATAGTATCATAAAAACCGCAAAGTTTTTATTTTAAAATTCTGCCAATTTTCAAGGAATTCATTATTTCTCCTTTTTTTTTTCTCATGACGAGGAAAATTATCTTGGCTGTTGCCAGGACATCAAAAAAACCTTTGTAACACTGGAGAATCAGCAAAAAATGTCAAATTGATGTAGAACATAATGACTAATCTGATCATTATGGTTGCCATATGAAAAGCCAGCAGAAGCCGTGGGTAAAAAGTAAAGTAAAGTATCCCCGTCACGCCAAGTGGCGTATAGGGAATATGGTGTTAGTGACCATAAATTTTACAGACCTTCGGCACATTATTTTTGAGGTAATGTGGTCGGTATAATGCCTGTGCCGCTTTACTTTCCAAGAAAAAAATCCGGTACCCATTAAAGGCTGGGTGAACCGGAAGCCGTCGGTTGGGATCGAATTCTACTTCTTGTCCTTTGTAGTCCAGTTCACTAACCACTGAGCTATTGTGGCTCCCAGAAGTTGTGGGTGGGAGCTACAAATCTATTGTAAATGAGAAGTGATTACCGCACCATTGAGTGAACATGCTACTGTGTAGCAAAACGTCAAAGAATGTTGATTTTCTAAATTGAAAATGTTAAATTTAATTGGTAGTAATTTTTACTACAATATCATAAATACATCGGTCACAGATGGACATCGTAATTTAGGATTAATTAATAATAATTTCAACTTGATGAAATAATCATTTCAACTTAATGTCATTTCATTTATTCTAAGTAAAATCGTATTCTTGTTTAGTTTTGAAAGATTTTGTTCTATTCTATTCTTTTCAAGAAAGATGGGCGTCCCCATATCCGCACCACCACCTGTCCCAGTATATCTCAAAGCGTAAGCATGTTGACTGTTCCTGTAAGGTGTTAATTACAGATCATCTGCTTTTCCCTCTAAGCACTCCGGATCAACTAGATCCATTTTCCCCCTCTATACTTTTCAGTCTCTCAATACATACATCATTGTCCCATCAATTCTCCTCCTCTCCCCTGAAGGAATGAAGAACAAACTTGACTATGTCTCCTTTGTCGAGAGGAAGGCCACACTCAATGTCAGAGCTGCCAGCGAGCTTACTGAATAGGTTTTGAACTTCAGGAGAATATAGCGCCTTGTTTGCTGGTTTCTTCAGAGGTCTCACATATAAGTGTGTATATTTCAGTGATTTTCCCTATTTATTTGTTTGCTTTTATTGTTATTTGAAGGAATCATGTGATTGTATGTGCTTTCTATTCAATGGAAGTAACTCGGAATTGTCACCTATACTGTAAAGTTTTGCGTGCATGGTGTTTGATGCCATCCCAAGCATTAATTGCAACATCACCCATTTTTGCTAGTTTTGAAAGAAGGTTTCCTTAATACATAAGTACTTTCTTAGGTTATATTGTTAGATCTGTATATTATTATATAATATGTGTATTTTATATACTGTTTTATATGCATATAACGTCAGTTACTCATCGATGGAAAAAACATGAGTACCTCTGAAGTCAGAGTTATCTGCCTGTGCGGCGAGGGACCCCTGTGCACATGGCTGCCAGGGAAAAATGGATTAACACGCAAAATTCAGTTCCTAGTCTCTAGGGACTTCGTCAGAGATGAAAGCTGGTGAACGCAACAACAACAACAACAACAATATGCATATTTATTTGTACATTTAAAAAATACTTGATTAGAAAAATTGTGACTTGAAAAGACTGGCACACTGTTATGTGGGCCTATTAGTAAATGGAAAAATGCACAAGTGACAAACAGATATCAAAGATAAACAATACACTCAACACACTCAGATGCCCAAGATATAACAGATCTACTCCACCACTTTGAAGAATAAATAGGCCTGATATTGTATCATCATGGTTAGAAACAAAACATGAATTCTGAAAAAAAAAAAAACTACCAATGACATAAAGACCAATCTCTATGACAATGACTGCACACACATACAATTGAGAAGTGGAACCAATTCTGTTTACTGGTATCTGAACCATGCCACATCCCGGAAGATTCACACCATTCGAATTTATCATCGAGCTAGCACTATGATTCGGGTAAAGAATGCCACTCTATAGGCTTTCTCTGACAGTGGCGGTGTAGTGTTCCAGTATAATGATATATCATACCCAAACATTCCTGTGAACACTATTGTTGTCACCACCCAAGCGACAATGGCACACATCAAGATTGAGTTCTCATCGACCATTTCGCAGGCCGACAGTGCACTGACGGTGAGTGAGGTGCAAACATTTACAGACACCTATTGTATGGACGGGCATTATTGGTCGTTTTGTGCAGTGTGTAGTGGGTGCTGCAAAGGATACAACATCATCATCGGTGCGTGTCGCGGCAACTGTTCACATGGGATCTGTGGACACGACTGCTCCGGGTCGTGTCTTAGTGTCTGTCCTTTATGTGAGGAAAAATCCGGAAAATGCCTACAATGTAAACGTCCTGGCTACACCTGTAGTGACACTTGTCCCGATGGTAATTTTGGGCTACGGTGCGGACAGACGTGTTCTGATGGCTGTGACATCATGTGTGACCTGGAGGGTACAGACTGTGCGTGCAAGAAGACATGCTACGGATCAGACTGCACTCTCAAATGTCCGGACAATTGTTTCAACGACACCTGTGGACAGTCAACCGGGAACTGTACATGCAAGGGAACGTTCAACGGGTCAGACTGCACTCTCAAATCTCCGGACAACTGTTTGAACGAAACCTGTGAACAGTTAATCAGGGCCTGCGTCTCGTATGTCGATGATTTCCACGTTAAGAAGAGTACTACACGAAACCCAAGCATATGGATACCTTAATGTGTTTCTGTGCTGGACATGGTTCATTTCTTGGTGTTTTTCCGTGAAGACATGGCTCATATCTTGATGTGTTTCTGTGCTAGCCATGGCTCATATCTTGATGTGTTTCTGTGCTTGCCATGGCTCATATCTTAGCTTGTGTGTGTGTGCTGGCCATGGCTCATATCTTGGTGTGTGTCATGTTAGTTATATCTCATATCCTGGTGCGTCCTTGTTAATCATGTCTCATATCTTTATGTGTATATGTGTCTAGTCATATCTCATATCTTAGTGTGTATCTGTGTTAGTCATGTGTCATATCTTTGTGTGTGCATGTTTGGGTTAGATATCTCATATCTTTGTGTGCATGTTTATGTTAGTCATGTCTCATGTCTTTGTGTGTGCATATCTGTGTATGTCACATCTCATATCCTTGTGTGTGCATGTCTGTGTTGATCATATCTCATATCCTTGTGTGTGCATGGCTATGTTAGTCACATCTCATATCTTTGTGTGTGCATGTCTATGTTGATCATATCTCATATCTTTGTGTGCATGTCTATGTTAGGGACGTGTCATATCTTTGTGTGTGCATGTCTATGTCAGTCATATATCATATCTTTATGTGCATGTTTATGTTAGTCATGTGTCATATATCTTGATGTGTGTCAGTGTTAGTCATGCCTCGTATCGCTGTGTGCAAGTCTGTGTTGGTCACATCTCCTATCTTTTTGTGTGCATGTCTGTGTTAGTCACCTCTAGTGACTCGGGCAGATGGTGCTCATAAACCTGGGAGAGCCAATCATCTAAGAGAAGAATCCCCCTACAGAAAAGATCATCTGCTGCCTTGCAGGAAGATTGGGGACAATCAAAGGCTAAGGAATGCAAACCTGAATAAAATGCTGGCTGAAATCGGATGCACTGGGCCACTGGCGCAGAACAGAGTGCAACGTTTTAACAGGTGTTCAATCAGAGTGGATCTGGCAGACTCTAATTGCGATGTTCTGCCTGTGATCAACACACTTAACCTGAGAGCTGACTTCATGTGAGAGTCTGGGATCCTACTCTGATTGAGTCCTGATCGCAGAGAGAGAGAGAATCAAGAAATCTTTAAAAAAAAATTACCCATATTATCTAACCAGGGTGCAAATTGACATGAGATGGAAACACAACTGAAATTAGGACTAATATTGTGTTGACACCGGCTTTCTTTAACAAACTTGCAAGTATTTTTATTCAAAGACACATAGTAAGCACATAAATCTGGACAGTCCTAAAGGTAAAGTAAAGCTAAAGTACGAAACTTGAATTAGCGCCTGAGCACATGTTTTCACCCATATGTGTTTGGCTGCCTCTATAGAAGTGTTCAGAGACTTCTGGATAGTGTCACTTCAAGCATCAAAACTCACAATGCAAGGCAGTATTCCACACCTTCCCACAGTACTATTGTAAAAGGAAATGTATTGGTCTCATCTCATCTGGAGCTGGAAAAGGTTGCACAAGTCGACATAAGACACACATGGTTCAATGCAAAAGAAAGTGTCCAATATGGATGGGTCAAAGGCCTCACAAGGTAACATACACACGATTGCAAGATTAACTTGGATCTGTACTCAGTTGTTGGTATCAATTGTCTAATATCTGTACTTCACATTGTGTTTGACTCCTTGCATTAGGTTGATCTACAATACACATGATGTCTCAATGAATCAGTTACACATGTAACTCTCTCGTGTGAACATCATAAAACTTTAATTTCATAACTCCACAAACAGCAATGTGCAATGATAAAACTCAGCAGACTGACATCTCTGCTAGGGTATCTCCACAAACAGCAATGTACAATCATAAAACTCAGCGGACTGACATCTCCGCTCGGGCATCTCCACAAACAGGTATCAAAATAAACTAGGTACCTCTGACTCATGTACTCACTTTCGAGTCACTCTCCTACATGAGAGTTTTATCTATATGTCATCTCTTTCTCCCAAACTTCACCTAGTGGCGTGCACCAGTCCTTTTGAGTTTCTAGCCTACATGTGATTCTTCTCATTTTAAAAACTTCTTGAAAACCCACTGCATGGCCTTAAGTACTTTGTACCCTAGCCAATCAAATTCCACTTCCTTAATTTCCTAGCCAATGACTTCTCTTGACGTCATCACCTCTATTTCACCGTAACCTTCCCTTATTTCTAATTACTCCTGTGCTTCTCACTGGTCCCCAATATCATGGGACTCTCATCTCTACTCCCCCAAACAACGTTCATCTCAACATCCCATAAATGTCACCTTCCACGTACATACAGTGTTTGTCTCAATTTTCCTCACACCATCCCTACTCAACTTATTCCCTTACAGTCCTCTTCCCTGGCTGCACTACCCTGGTGCCCATTTCTGCCAGTGGCTGGGTCAACCGTGGGGGTATTTTCTTTTTCTAACCCTTAGTACAATTCATACAGCTTCCAGCGGGAATCAAACACAGTTTATCCAAACATCGGTAGCCTAGTCAGGTGGTTTTCCCAACTAGACTACTGAGGCCCCTTGGGATACAGTTAGCAGGTTGGGATATCCCTACCAAAGGAGGAGTAAGACATCTCCTTTCCTCTGCTAGTCTATTGGGCAGGGTGGAGTACTCATTTAGCCCCTCTGTCAGAATTACCTGAAGCCATGGGTGCAATTAGTGGATGGGTTGTGAGAGTAGCCAGCAAGTGGTGTTGGTTATGGTCCCCACTCTGGCAGGTAGAGAATCTCAATTGTAGAGACTGGCTGTGATCTACAACTAGTACAGTCACTGCCAAGAAGGAAAGGAATGACAAACTACCTACTTATATTGCTGATGGTACGAATGGGAGCTGATGAGGTGACCAGGGACAGGTTGATGATGTACCTCAGAGTTAAGTTTTATCACAGCCTGTGCTTTTGGGACCATGTCGACCATATGATAACAAAATCACACAAAGGATTAGCCACCTTGAAGGTCATGGCAACTGCCAACATCAAGCAGAGGCTAATTACCCTTCTGTTCCAGTGACTAATCCTCGCACCAATAGAGTATGCTCTAGCTCTTCTTACTGTCAATAAAACGCAAACTGACAGGCTACAGAAAATACAGAATGAAGCTATGCATATTATCTTGGGGTGTACGAGGGACACTCCCTATGTAGCAATGAGGTATACACTTGATTTCCAATCACAGATGAGAGGATCAAGATATGGAGGGCATGAACATGTCTGAAGTCAAGTGCACATAAAGAGCATCCATTGCACATTACGAGAAAAATTATGTCAAACAACAATTCAATATTTACAGCTGATGACATTAATGGGGACTCCAAGGATACCACCTCATCAGTTAGGGAGCATCATGTTCTACAGGTGACACCCAATCGTCACCAACTACTGAAAGCTGTGCTAAAAAATAGAGATACAGTATCAATAGAAACTTGGAACATTAGATCAACATTCCAGGTTGGCAAACTAAAAAAATTTGGGGGTCTCGGTAGCCTAGTTGGGAAAACCACCCAACTGGACTACCGACGTTCGGACAACCCGTGTTCGATTCCCGCTGGGAGCAGTGTGAATTGTACTCGTGGTTGGAAAAAAAAAATACCCCCACGGTCGACCCAGTCGTTAGCAGAAATGGGTACTAGGGTATTAGTAAGGGGTTAAGGCAAAAAATCCCTATCAGGGTATTACCCTGGGAAGGTGAGGAATGTTGCCTCGCATCTGAGTTTAGATGCTTGAGGCGGCACTATACAGAAATCTCCAAACATTTCTGGATAGGCGGCTGAGCATATATGAGTGGAAATTCGCATGCTTAGACGACGGTTCAAGTCTCATACTTTACTTTACCTTTAAACTAGAAAATATGAAAAGGTGAAAAAATTTTAGCCAGTATCAGATAGAATTGGGAGCCGCGATAGCTCAGTGGTTAGTGGACAGGACTACAAAGGACAAGGGGTAGGGTTCGATCCCAACCGACGGCTTCTGGGTTCACCTAGCCTTAAATGGGTACCAGATTTTTTTCTGGGAAAGTAAAGCAGCACGGGTGTAATAGCGACCACATTACCCCAAAAATCATGTGCTGAAGGTCTGTAAAATATAGGGTCACTAACACCATATTTCCTTATACGCCACTTGGCGTGACGGGGGTACTTAAATTTTTTATCAGATAGAATTCTGTTAGTAAAATTGAGAAGTAGAACAATGAATATCAGCATAATTCAAGCTTATGCATGAACAAGTAACAGTGAAGAAGACATTGACACATTTTACAATGAACTAGAGATGGCCATGGAACAGTGAAAATATCCCAAGAAATAAATATTATATTAGGGGATTTCAATGCAAAGATATGTATAGCTAAAATGCACAATGTGACTGGAGGATATAGTCTAGGAGAGATAAATGACATAAAAGATAGGTTGACAAATTGGGCAAAGACACAGGAAATTATTATAGGTAACACCAGGTACAGAGAAGATTCAGGAATAGCCTAACATCTGTTAAAACAAGACCAAGAGCAGATTGCGATAGTGACTATGCATGAGTAGTTGGGAAAATGATAATAAAACTGCAGAAGACAAAGAAATCCCCAAAAAATATGAAATAACAACTAGATATTCTTAGAGAAGATAGATAGATGAGTGATAAGTACAGCTTGATATTACAAAATAGGTTAAATGCTATTGAGAAAATACAGAACATCGAGGAGCAGTGGAAAATGCTCAAACAATCGATTCAACAAACAAGTCTATGCCAGTAGAAGTGAGAAAGAGAGTTCATCTGTGCTATATAGAACCAATTTTGATCTATGGAAGTGAATTATGGACAATAGACAAACTAATGAAAAGACAATTAGAGACCACAGAGACGAGATTTCCTAAAAATGTTGAAAGTTCCTTGGACAGCTAAAAAGATCAATGAGAAAATTCTCAAAAAAGTCAACACAAAAAGGAGCTCTTAAAAACATCAGTAAGAAACAATCAACATTTTTCCGGCACATCATGGGAAAATGAATATTTGAATACTTGGTTAAAACTGGCAAAATACAGTGAAAGAGAGATAACAAATGACAAAAGGAAAAGATACTAGATAGGTTGATGTTGGTTGGGAATGGAAAAAACAAGCAACAACAGAATTGTTACGATGCACTATGAATAGAAAATTGTGCAAGGACATGATCGCCTACTGTATGGCATATGATGATAATTATGATGAATGGATATGGGTGAGAGAACTGTAAATCAACTAATGCTCCATAAAAAAAAACTTTTTCTTCCTCTTCTTCTTCCCATAACCCAGATGGTCATGGGACCCTACTAACAGACTTTGTCAACCTTCTCTATCCTTCTCTATCCTTCTATCCTCAGTAATTCTTTGGGATTTCAAGGTTTATCCATTCTTTGATGTTATTTTTCCATCTAGAAAAAGGACAATTATCTTTAAATATATGCCGCCAAAGATTCTTAAATATAAAGCTGGAGACACAGATAATAAAGTTGAGAAATAAATATTAAACGGTATTTTGTGGTGCCTGATAATGTTGTCAAAATTCAATGGAACACAAATGACAAAATGAATACATAAAAAATAATCCAAAAAAAAATAAAATAAAATAAGAAATCATTTAGCTCAGATCAAAACAACAATCAATAAAGAAGTGAAATCTGACAGCACTAACAAATATAACATAGATGATATTGCAAGGCTTGTAGGAGGAGAAGCCTTTCTTAGCCTCAAATGTTAACTTTAGGAAATGTAGCGATTAATTTGTAAAAACACAAAAACTGATAATGCAGACTCAGTGTCAACTTGAACAATGCATTAATAATTTTTTTTTATGTATTATTAATTACCAGGGCTGCTTGATTCAATAATAATGGGTTTAGGTCCAACAAACATGCCCTGATCTTTCTCCAGAGGATCAAAGGAGTCCTGAAACAGTTCCAAGAGAATATCAAGAACTGATGAAGCAAGAGAGAGGATTCCAGTGTGCGAGCGGTAATTGTAAGTAAGCTGATGAACTTTCTGTGGAACCTGAACCAAGATTAAAGAAAAATTATTTATGTGCATATTAAAACAGCGCAAGAGTCAAAGAGCTATTTCTAAACATAAATTCATAAAAAGTCTAGCATTTTAAAGAATAATTACCATGCACATTTATAAAATTAATTGTTTCTAAAATCATACCCACTGCCTAGTAAATCAATAAATGATTTATTTCTAGCAATAAATGGTACAAATTTCACATTAGAGCTACTCTTTCCTAATCCTATTCTATCTATCTATTGTCCTTTCGAGCCGAAGACAGCACATAGGGCAGAACCACAATCTCAAAAACAGAAACTGTGCGTGCCAAAGTGGCACATATTGCAGAGATCACTGCTTCTATGACTCTGTTTCCATAACAATACGTTTTACAATGACAGCTTGTCAAGCCATCAATCAACCTCCTTAGTCGCCTCTTACAACATGCCTGAAAGGTCACAGTGTCACAATCCTATTCATCATCATCATCATCATCATGTGCCATACCGGTTGGCGTAGGTGATCATGTCCCTCCACAATCTTCTATCTACAGTGCATCGTATCAGTTCTGTTGTTGACTGTTTTCCATGCCATGACACCAAGCTATCCAGTATTTTCTCTCTTTATCATCCGCGATCTCTCTTTCCTTTTATTTTGCCAGTTGTAACCAAGTATTCCAACTTTCCTCTTCTCATGATGTGCCTGAAAAATGTTGATTGTTTCTTTCTGATGTTTTTTGGGAACTCCCTTTTTGTGTTGGCCTCTTTGAGAACTTCCTCATTGGTCTTTTTAGCTGTTCAGGGAACTTTCAACATTCTTCTGAGAAATCCCATTACCCACTATTAAAAATGTCCTTCTTCTTCCCACTTGTATCACTAATCATTTAAAAATATTTGTTTCCTTTTCTATTTACATTACACACTAATTTAAATTCTTTTTTTAACTCTCACTAAAGTTATTTATTTCAAATTTCCTGCCTTCTCCTACACATGTCACTCATTATTTCATATTCCCCATCTCAAAGACTGTACAATTTCAATAACTCTTCTAATTAGCATTGATTCTTAATCCTCCCTGCGGCGTTAGACGGTTGCATAGGACTTGTAATGTTTTTCGCCACCTATCTCTATTCTAGGCGAGATGTTTGATCTTATTTAATAAATCTATGCCTGCCAACTTTGCTTCTCTTATAAGTGTTTTTTCTACCGTCTCTTTAGGTCTTCCTCTTTTTCCTGATGTTTCTCATAGAAGAGCTACATGTTGTCTCCTCTCAGCACATGTCCGACATATGTCCATCTTCTTTCCTCAACTGCAGATGAGATTTTTGGTTGCATGGCCATTTCTCTTATTTCAATATAAGTCTTGAATTCATTCCATTGTACACAGAGTACTTTTCTTAGGCATTTTTCTTCAAAAGTGTTTAGTTTTTTCTCAATCTCTTTTGCTGGTTCCCAGCTTTCACATGCATAGGTAAGTATTGATAATACGAATGAGCTGAATATTCTAACTTTGGTTTTCTTGCTTAGTATTTTTTATTTCCATATTTTGTTCAAGGTTTTTAAAATTTGTTGTTGCTTTTTCTATCCTCCTTCTAATCTCTTTCTTTGTTTAACTTCTAGATCTATATTACTATCAAGATATACATCTATCTATCTATCTATTGACCTTTCGAGCCGTTGCCGGCCCATAGGGCGTAGACCAAGATAAACCTTTACATATCTGAATTTTTGTTCTAGCAGTTTTCTTTTAAAGATATTTTATCAAATCTTGCCATTTGTCTCTGTTCTGTGCAAGCAGCTCTATCTCATTGAGGGAGCCGATTCCTGCTGCTCTTGCCTCTCTCATCAATGTTCTTCTCAGTGTCTCTCTGGGTCTTCCTCTTTTCCTCTTACCTGTTGTTTCCCATATGAGGGCTTGCTTTGCTATTCGGTTATTATCTGTTCTCATCACATGTCCAACATATGACCATCGTCTTTTCTAGATTACTGAAGATATTAGTGGTTGATTGGTGATTTCTCTAATTTCCTCGTTTGTTTTGAATTCATTCCACACTATACCAAGTATTTTCCTTAGATATTTATTTTTGAATGCGTTCAACTTTGTTTCTATATCTCTTGTTGTTTTCCAGCTTTCACATGCATACGTAAGGGTTGATAGTACATTTGATTTGAATAGCCTAAGTTTTGTGTTTGTGCTGATTAGTTTTGATTTCCACAACTTTTCAAGGCTTCTGAAAGACATTGCTGCTTTAGCTATTCTGATTCTAATTTCTTTACTTGTATCCCCTTCTTGATCAATGTGACTTCCAAGATAGATAAAATGATCGATCTCTTCTACTGGTTTGTTTTCAATGTATATTTTGTCATCTGTTGGAATTAAACTTTTCATGACTTTAGTCTTTTCATGATTGATCTCAAGCCCAATTTTGCTGGCTATTGATGATAGTTCATTTGTGTTTTCCTGCATCGTTTTTATCTGACTGCTGATGAGGACTATGTCATCAGCAAAGTCGAGGTCCTCCAAATGGTCTCTTTGTATCCATTCGATGCCTTTATTACCAGTGCAGCATTTCTTCATTATGAAGTCAATAACAATTTCAAATAACAAGGGTGACATTACCCTTTGGGGTATTGTTATTTTTCATCATTAATTGTGTTTTATCCCTCTTTCAGTAGTCAGTACAAGCTGCGGCTGCCCTGTAGCAGGGAAAGTAAAAGGCTAAGAGAGGTACTCTGAAGTAAAACAACACTACTTCCTTGTGGGTGAGACTTTTTAATCAAAGGCTAGCAGAGCCAACTGTAATCAAACCAACAGAGGCAACAGAAAACCACAGTCCTAACTTCTGTATAACCATGGGTTATCACAATTACAGATTTCACAACAAAAACGTTAATGGGGATTCCAATGGAATACCCTCGTTCGGTAGTGGACATCATGTTCTACAAGTGATACCCGATCATCATCAAGTTACTCTAAGCAAGATAAAGATAAAACAGACTCTGAAAATAGGAACTTGGAACGTAAGAACACTCATGAAAAAAGAAAAAAACTGGAAAACATCAAACAGGAAAAGAAAAGGATGGGTTTATATTTATTAGAACAGTGTGACATGACATATACTGGATCAGGTGAGATATATTCTGATGAACATAAAATCATCTATTCTGAAGGTACTGAACACCAAAGGGGAAGAGGTAGATGCAGAAAGAGCAAAAATAGTGAAAGGCTTTTGGGCAATATCTGACAGAGTCCTATTAGTGAAATTGAATGGAAAGCCAATAGATATTAATCTCATACAAATTTATGCACCAACAGCAGACAGTCCAGAAGAAACAGTTGAAGAATTTTACCATGAGCTTAACACGACACTTCATCAATGACATGACATGAAAACACCATCGTTCTGAGGGATTTCAATGCAAAAATAGGAAAGGAAAGAGTTACAGAAGTGGTCTTAGGAGAAAGAAATGAAAGAGGTGACAAACTTATTGGTTGGACAAGAAGACACAACATAATGATAGGAAACACCAGGTTTAAACAACATCCAACACGTCTGTATATATGGAAACGCACAGGAGACAATGCACATAATAAAATTGACTACATAATCTCTCTCTCTCTCTCTGCGATCAAGACTCAATCAGAGTAGGATTCCAGACTCTCTCATGAAGTCAGCTATTTGTTTAAGCGAATCGACTGCCCCATATAGTTTCTCCTCCAGGGAGGTGGGCGTGGACCACATTGCTCTTCTCAGGTCTGCGTACTGGGGGCAATCCTGTAGAACATGTTTTGTAGTCATATTGTCCAGTGTACAGTGGCATAAGCTGGTTGTACCTATTTTGAATTTGGTGAACATGTGATTTCTCATTCTATTGTGGCCTGTGCGTAGGCGAAGTATGATGACTTGATCCCTCCTTGATAGTTGGTAGTATCCGTCACTCTCGTTATGCTGTGGGTGTTCTCATTTCCATTTTTTATGGTACTGACCCTTGAGGATGGATTAGGCTTCATCATAACTGAGCGGATGGTACTCTTGTAGTAATCTCCCTCCTTCTTTGGCTAATTTATCTGCACGTTCGTTCCCGTGTATGTTACAGTGTGAAGGTATCCACTGAATCACTACTCTCTGGAAGTTATTGCATAGCTGAACCAGGGTATTTCTCAAGTCATCTAGTTCATTGTTCTTGGGGCTTTTTAAAGCTGATAATACTGACAGTGCATCAGTCAGAATCACCAATTTTGTGTGCATGTTATTTATTGTGTTGAGTAGCCAGTGTTGCAGCATCTCTGATGGCCTCAGTTTCTGCTTTAAAGTTGTTTGAGAATTTTCTAGTAGCTATTGTCTTGGTGATCTCGTCCTGATTATTCAGCGTCAAGAACACCCCCCCCCCTCCATTTCTGGTGGCATTTGTAGCAGAGCCATCTGTGTATATGTGGGACCAAGAGTCCTGTGGGTAGGTATTATGTATGTGTTTTTCTGCCACGGTGTTTTCTTTCTGTGTCTGATTGGGTGCCTTTTTTCATGATTCCTGTTATATTTTCCTTAAGTTCTGGTATTTTATGTTTTCCATGAGGAGACATATCAGATGGGCCCAAGGGTTTCAATATTGTTTGGGAAAGTACTGGTTCTCCAGTAGTTAGTTCATTGGCAATTGCAGCGAAGTTGTTCCTCTTTAGTCATACAATTCCGGAACCAGATATTCTTTGGTGCATGGGGTGGCTAAGGAGCCTTCTATATTTCTCCGCTTGTTGCAATACTTTAGTGACCCGTCTGTCATTTAAGGGTTGTAAACCCATAACTGTTTCTAGAGTCTTGATAGATGTAGATTTTATAGCACCAGTGATGATACGGGCAGCTTGGTTCTGTGTTCTGTTAATTTTGCTAAGGTGTGATTTGGAAGCCATAGCCCAGGCTGTGACTCCATATTCTAGAACTGGTCTGACTCTTCCTACATATAGTCTTTTCAAAATATTGCTGTCTGCCCCCCAGTCCGTTCCTGCCAATTTCTTCATAATATTTGTTCGTTTTCTGGCTTTTATCCTTGCTCTGTGTATCTGATTTTTCCAAGTCATTCTGCGATTCACGGTGACACCAAGATATGTTGGGTTGTGGTCAATAGGGAGTGTATGGTCTTTTATCTTCAAGTTTGCAGAGTGTGATTTTCTTGAAAGGCTGAAAATTGTATATGTAGTTTTTCTTTCGTTGATTGGTAAGAACCAGGTGTTTGTCCACTTTTCAAGTTCACCTAGGGTATCTTGCATCCTGGGTCCAGCTACCGACATACTTTCCTCGCAAGCCCATAATGCCAGATCATCTGCATATATTGCTGAGTGTATCCTAGGTGGAATGTCCTTTACGATGTCATTTATGAAAATCAAAAATATTGTTGGGGACAAGATTCCGCCTTGAGGGACACACTTGTTCGATAGAGACCTTCTTACTTAGTTGACCTTGAACTTGTACTCTGGCCGTTCTATCCTGAAGGTATTGAGAGACCCAATTGAATAAACGACGCTGGATGCCAAGTCTCGAAAGCTTGTTCTTTAAACCCTCTTGCCAAACCCTGTCAAAAGCCTTCTCCATGTCGACCCTCACTGCCAGTGTGTGTTTCTTTTCTTGTAGAGCATCCTCTACTTCCTGTGCAATGCAGGTGACCAGGTGACTACATAATGATAAACAATATATTTAGAAACAGTCTGGTATGAGTGAAAACAGGGGCAGATTGCAATAGTGATCATGTACCAATTTTTGGAAAGCGCTGAGTAAAATTAAAGGCATCAAAAAAGCCTCAGTTAATATCAAGTTAAATTTAGATTTATTCAAATCAGACAAGAGGTTACAAGACAATTATAACATCACAGCTCAGAACTGGTACAATGCAATAGAGAAGATGCAAAACATTGATGAACAGTGGGAAATGCTAAAAGAATCAATACAGCAAACATCAAAAGAGTTCATACCACCAGTGCAGACAAATTCAAGAAAGAGATGGATGACAGATGACATTTTAAAGCTAATGGATACAAGAAGAAGAAATAAGGATAACAAAGATGAGTATAAGAGATTCAATAAAGAAATTGTAATAAAATGCAATGAAGCAAAAGAAGCATGGCTAAAACAGAGATGCAAAGAGATTGAAATGCAACAAAAAAGATATGCCAAAGCTATGTACAAACAAACTGAAGAATTAACAGGAAGAAAAATGCAATTAAAAATGAGATGTTTAAGATCAGGGAAGGAGTACTATTATTTGAACAAAAAAGCATAAGGGAATGATGGTCAGAATACATTAAAAGATCTTTATGATGATGAACGAATAGAAATAAATATTAAGAATAATGGGGAAGGACTAGAAATACTCAAAGAAGAAGTGGAAGATGCCTTATGCAATATGAAAGCAGCCAAGCAAATGCTCCTGGACCAGATAATATAACTAAAGAAGAGATTGAAGCCAAGGGTGATTTTGGAATAGAAATAATAAATAAAATACATAAAAATATAACTACAACAGCAGATATAACATAATTATTTAACCATTTTCAAGTAAATAAGGTCTATCCAATGTGCATATATTTTTTTCATGAAGTAGATACAGTTCTATCACCAGAGATAAAGCTAAGATAGTGTATATAAGATATAAGCAGCAGCAATATAAACTAAAAACACCAGGTAGTGACATTTTACCTTCATTGTTAGTAAATGCTGTTCGCTCTTTTTAGCTGAGTCTTTAACACAGAAAAACAATGAACGTAAGTCATCAAATCGAAATGATATGCCTTTCATTATACTCTGTGCTGTGTCTCCAGTTAGAAACATCTTATTTGGTTCTGAACAGAGTGAAACTAAAAGGGTCAGCTCCGCTTGAGTGAAATCCTGGGTCTCATCAACATAGATTTCATGCAAAACCCATGGTTGGAAAGCCATCTGAAAGGGTAATGAAAAAATATAGGTGAAATTTACTTCATAAATACAAAATCTTTTACATAAATACAAAATCTTTCTAATAATTATTGTAGCAGGCTGTGTTTGCCCTCTCTCATTTATATAGTTTAATTTAGAGAGATCTTCTTCTTCTTCTTTTCTTCCTCATCTGCCTTTCAGCGTCGAGGGGAGATATAATTTGCGGTCTTTTGCTCTTCTGTTCCCCTCTGCTGCTGTTATGTTTCCTAGTGCTTCTAATATTCCATCGACCCATCTTTTTCGTGGTCGACCCTTGGGTCTGATGTTCTCACAACGTTTGTTGAAAGCTCGTTGTGTTGTGTTTTGTTCTTTCTGCCTTTTAACGTGGCCAAACCATTTTATCTGTTGTTTCCTTATATATTCTAAGGCGGGGGCTATTCCTAGCTTTTTTCTCAATTTTTCATTTCTGTTCTTATCTCTCAGACTGTTTCCTGTCATTCGTCTAACACATTTCATCTCTGTAGAGG
Organism: Megaustenia siamemsis; assembly: GCA_032433765.1. NCBI lineage: Eukaryota > Metazoa > Mollusca > Gastropoda > Stylommatophora > Ariophantidae > Megaustenia > Megaustenia siamemsis. Next base: position 35,386,181 of record JAVIAB010000041.1, on the reverse strand, counting down.
TTATTTTTCTTATTGTTCTTGCATCTAGGGCCCAGGTCTGGCATTGGTAGCACAAGGTTGGGATGAAGATTGTATTGTATAGTGCTCGTTTTGCCTCCATAGTTATTTCCTTGTTGGACAATAGTGGTGATAACTGTCCAATTATTTGACAAGCTTTGTTGCATCTTGATTCTATCTCTGCCGTTTGAGAATTATCGTTTGTCATTAGACTTCCTAGGTATTTGAATTCCTCTACTTGTTTTAGTTGTCTGCCTTCTATAGTTATGTTGATGTTCTGTTTATTTTTGATGATGTTCATGACTTCTGTTTTGTTGATGTTGATTTTCATGTTGTATTTTGTGCCTGAGATGTTGAGTTTGTTTAAGTGTTCTTGTAGGTCTTCTATTGTTTCATGTATTAGTGCCTGATCGTCTGCAAATAGAAGCTCGTTGATCTCCTCTGTCTCTGATGGGTTGGCTAGCTTGCATATATGGTCCATGTATGCAATAAACAGTAGGGAGGATAGTACACACCCCTGTCTTACACCTGATCTAACTTCGAAGTGGTCTGTGTAGCCTGCTGCTGTTCTGACCCTGCAGCTACTGTTGACGTAGAGGCTTTTAATAATGTTGGTTAGATGTTGGCTTACTCCGTATGTTGTTAGTATCTCCCACAGTTGTTCTCTGTTTACTCTGTCGAATGCTTTCTCCTGGTCAATGAAGGCTATGTATAAGTTTTGATTGTGTTCTGTCATTTTTTCTGCAAGCTGTTTTAGTGTGAATAGTGTGTCGGTGCATCCTCTGTTTTTTCGGAACCCCATTTGAGAATCGCTTAACTGTAGTTCTATTATTGGTCTCAGCCTTTTTTTCCAAGCTTCTGGCGTATAGCTTTCCTACATGGCTGAGAAGAGATATACCTCTATATTGATTTAGAGAGATAGACACAAATATATGTCCTGTGAGGCCACTGTAGAACAGATTGAAATGTAGAAAAATAAGTCTAAAATTATATGTAGCAGCTTTACTGAAAAGAAGACAGTATAATATTGAAACTGTTTTAGCCACAGGCCTTCATTGGTATGACATGACAACAAGGACACTTCTTCTTTGGACCCTATGACAATCTCAGCACAAAGCTCTGACTGTAGCTAAGTAGAAATCTATCATTGTAATCATTCTGCATGTGTTTATTGTCTTGTCTAACTGACAAAGACTTGTGCCTGAAACATTTATAATTATGTACTGTTTTCATTTTAGTAAAGCATCTACAAACTATTTTACACTTATTTTTTCCTCAGTTCAGTTAGATTTAGTTTGGTTTTGGTTAGTTGGTTGACTTGGTTGACTGATTTGTTGGTTAGTAAGTCATCAGAGTATCTTCAGTATAAACAATTCTATAAAGACTCTGATCACTTCTTCAGTATACCCCTCATCATGCTGTAACACCTACACTATGTTGGTTTACTAATCTTCATTGACACCTGAAATGCACTCATGTCAGGATCTCCCTTTCTGATTCACTGTTCTTTCAGTCTGGTTATTGTCACAGATGCTTTAACGCTTGCCCACAGAACAGCATTTGAGAACACTAAAGATTAGCTCTCTCTCTGGCAGAAAAGCATCTAAGACCAGACGCCCAAGATTTGCTCTTATGGGCAAAACAACGTCTGAGGCCAGATGAATGCCCTGGTCAATGCCATCACCTCCATCGTCATGCTGCTTGTGGTCATAAAGTACACACCACTGTCTTCTATTACTATTCTACCTGCAGAGCATGCTGTATCATCTCATGCACTCCTTTGGTGTCATAACCGTCTGTATAGATGACCACATCTTCCTTATCAGTATTGTCAAAGATAAGGGCATTTACCTAAGCATCAACCAAGACTGGATTCTACTCCCTGTATTTCCTATGAGTTGTGACAATACACAAGAATGTCCCTGAATGATGTAGGCACTTGTATCTACTCCCCTCACCAGTGTTGATATAGGCAAATGCACACACCTGTTTGGTGATATCTTTAGTGTGGCCCACCCATGATTTGCCTCTTTATAGCTTGTCACTTTTACCTGTATTGAGCTCTTGGTGCAATGGATGCTCTTTATCTGCACTTATCTTAAAGTAAGCTCGTGCCCTTCAGATCGTAATCCTAATACCTCATTCCTACATAGAGGGTGACTTCCAGAGCCACAAAACTGATGAGAGTAAAGGGAAGGTCCTGTTTGACCGCTACATTGGGCAGACTAATCAATGACATGAGGCTGTAAGAATGAGGATATGTGGGTCGCTCTCAGAATTGTATAAGGATGTAGTGCTGGGATCTCACTATCACAACTGATACCATTCACACAACACTTAAAAGGTCACACAACACTGCTCCTGGTCCAGATGGTGTTCAGTACGATGACATAGGCGATTTAGTTGACGACGACTTGACAAAACTGGCCAATTAGTTTAATGCCAGCATTCGGAGTAGCCAGATTAAGGAGGAGTGGCTACACAGCTACTTACTACTGCTACTGAAGCCAAACAAGGAACATTCTCAGATCAGTGCCTACAGAATCATCATGATGCAGAACACTGTGGTAAGCTACTGAGGAAAATAATTGCTAATGTACTCACCTGTCACCTTGAACAGATATGCGCATTCCCACCAACACACTCGGGGGTTATAGATTTAACAAAGAGACACGGCTCAATGCAGCAGTCTTCGCCTATGAGGTCTTCGAAGGCTTCCACAGATAAGAAGAGACATGTGCTGCTGCTATAGATCTGGAGGATGCATACAACAGAGTACCTTATGAATACCTCATGCACATGCTCCTTAAACTAGTGATGCACCCCTTCCTCATTAGATGGATTGCTGCAGCACTGTTTCAGGGAAAGGTGATACTCAGATGTGGAAGTTGGTCATCCAAGCCAACATCCATTTGTTCAGGGCTGCTCACCATTGTCACCAGTTCCATTTAATGTATACACAATAATGATCACGAAACAACAGCTGGATGGGAGGGGAAGAACTATGACTTTTGCTGATAATATTCTGGTTCGTCAACAGGGAAGAGACAGAACGAAAATTGCCTCCACAATGCAAAATGAACTCGTTCGCATCTCTTCTTGATGTGGAGTATAAAGGTAACAGGAAAACACCGATTTGAAGGAATAGGGGCTGATAAGGTGACCAGGGACAGATTGATGACATACCTCAGAGTTAAGTTTTATCGTAGTATATGTTTTAGGGACCACGTCGATCATGTGATAACAAAACCCCACAAAGGATAACTGCCTTGAAGGTCATGGTAGCTACCAACATCGAGCTGAGACTACTTAACCTTCTGTTCCAGGGACTAATCCTCACACCAATCGAGTATGCCCTAGCAATTCTTACTAACAGTACAACGCAAATTGAAAGGCTGGAGAAAATACAGAATGAACCTATGTGCATTATCTTGGGGTGTATGAGGGACACTATTTGTGTAGAAATTAGATATCTTCTTGACTTTTTAACCATGGATGACAGAATCAAGATTTTGAGGGCATGAGCATACCTGAAAATAAATGCAGATAAAGAGCCTCCATTGCACCATGAGCTCAACACAGGGAAAGGTGTCAGACTAAAAAGAGGCAAATCATTGGTGGGCCAAGAAGAAGATGTCATCAAACAGGTCTGTGGGCCTATTAATATCAACGCTGGCGAGGAGTAGATACCAGTGCCTAAGTCATTCAGAGGGACATTCTTGTGCATTGTCACACTCAAAAGGAACAGAACTCAGTTATGGTCAATGCAAATGTCAAAGGTCTCATCTGGGATAACACCAATGAGAAAGATGCAGTCATCTTCACACAAGGATATGTAATACAACATCAAAGGAGTGCTTAGGCATTTACAGCACTCTTGGCAGACAGAATACTCAAGGAAGACAGTGGTGCATACCTTATGACCACGAGTAGCATGACGATGGAGGTGATGGCAGTGACCAGAGCATTCATTTGGTTAGAGTCACAAGACTACACCCACACCTGCATACTCAGTGATTCGATGAGTATGATAAAAAAAAGTGGAGGCAGGCTCTGTATGCATACAATGGTTAGAGTCATTGAAGAAGTAAAAAAATATGTAAGGTCACCTTTGTCTATGTCCCTGGGCATGCAGGAGTGCGGAGAAATGAAAGAGCAGACAGGTTGGCTAGCTGTTCTGTCATTGAGGACGGTCAACCAATGGATCGGGTGGGCATCATCAATGCCTTCCGAGATGTGGGAAGAGCATGGAACTTCGACAACTATGAGTCCACGTCACTCCTTCGGATGAAAGGAGACTGGAGTTAGAATGGGCACAGCCAGAAACGAGAAACTTGGTGGGCGTGTAAGAAGACTTATCATCCAATTGAGAACTGGAGTCATCAGTTGCTGGACACTGTGGGATTTTGCTGAGGAATGTATCTGAGCACCTATGGACATGTTCAGAGTGCAATAATGATGGCCCAAAAATAACTCAATTTATGAAGATTTTACTTCAGCTTGGTTAGAAGTTATGGTTTCATTTATAGTTCCTGTCTTCTTTATACATGTTTTTAGGTTTTTTTTGTCAAAATCCTACCCTTATTTTGAATACTTAATATATGATAATCAGTGACCTATGTAACTTTGCTGCTAAAAATGAAGCATAACAATGGACCAATATTAAAATGTTTAAACATACGAACTGTCCTACTTTTCAAATCTTTCTAATTGGTGTGATATAGAAAAACAATAAATAAGGGACATTTTTTTCAAAAATAAACAAGAAAATGAATGTTATGAACAAACAAACAAAACACATTACTATTTAAATATTACTACTTAATCATTTTATTTTTTTATTTAGTATTTAACCTAATTTCTTGGACTTCCATATATTTCCCAGTGTAACAAATGCTCCTCTTGCTTTTCTTCTTTTTTTCTTTTCTCTTTCTCACTGGTACCGAGAAGGTGTCGTGGTTATATCATTTGTTGTTCTTGAGCTGCTCGAACTGTCTGAATTAGTGATTTTTCTTTGTTGTTACATGTCTCTGTCACTGCATTTATCCATCTTCTTCTGGGTCTTCCTCTTGGTCTTTCTCCAAGCATTCTCAAGAAGAACACCCTTGATGGTAATTGGTAAGGGTTCATTCTGACCAGGTGGTCAAACCATTTCAGTTGTTGTTGTTCTATATATTCTTGGCAGAGTTTTGTTCCTACCATTTTTCTTATGGCTTCATTTGGTATTCTATCTCTTCTTGTGTTGTTTGTTACTTTTCTCAAGCATCGCATCTCACATCTTTCTTAAATGTGATTTAGATAGGGTCCATGTTTGACTTTCATAGCACAAAGTTGGTATGAAAATGCTATTTATCATTTGTTGTTTAGCTGCCATAGAAATGTTTGGATGTCATAACAATGACTTTTGACATCCTTATTTTGGTATAATTTCGAAAAGCTGGAAAACAACAAGAGATATCGAAACAAAGTTGAACGCATTTGAAAATAAATGTCCAAGGAAAATACTTGGTATAGTGAGGAACAAATTCAAAACAAATGAGGAAATTAGAGAAATCGCCAATCAACCGCCAATATCTTCAGTAATCAAGAAAAGACGATTGTCATATTTTGGACATGTGATGAGGAGAGATAATAACTTAATAACAAAGCAAGCCCTCATGTGGGAAATAACAGGTAAGAGGAAAAGAGGAAGACCCAAAGAGACACTGAGAAGAACATTGATCAGAGAGGTGAGAGCAACAGGAATCGGCTCCCTCAATGAGATAGAGTTGCTTGCACAGAACAGAGACAAATGGCAAGATTTGATAAAAGATCTTTACAAGGATTGAAAACTGCTAGAATAAAAATGTAGATAAGAGAAGGAGTATCAGGGTCTATGCCCTATGGGCCGGCTATGGCTCGAAAGGTCAATAGATAGATAGATTGTGGTATAATATATGTAAGATTGTATGTATAGTAGAGGTATTTCTCCTATTATTTAGTTATTGCCAACTGCATTAATTCTCATAATTTTGGTCTTATCTCTATTTATTTTCAGTCCCATCTGTTCTGATGATCTCTCATCAAGTATGCTCATTTTATCTTGCATCTGTTGATGGTTGTGTGATTGGTGAGCTATGTCATCAGCAAAGTCTAAATCATCAAGTTGCTTGGTCAGTGATCACTGGATTCCATTTCTGTTGTTTTGAGTTATTTTCATAATCCAATCTATGGCCAGTAGAAAGAGAAATGGAGGATAGAAGGCATCCCTGCCTTAATCCTGTTCTTATTTCAAATGCTTCTGTATGCTGCCCTTCATGCACCACACTACATTTAATTCCTTATTACATTGTTTTTATCACGTTAATAAACTTTGTGGGGATTCCGTAATGACTCAACAACTTCCAAAGCATTCATCTGTCTAAAATATAAAATGCTTTTTTGTAATCTATGAATCCAATATAAAGTGGGGACTGTAGTTCTAAATTTTGTTCAACTATTATATGTAGGGTAGTTATTTGATATATGTATGAAAATAAAAATTTTCAACTCAAATGTTAAGTCAGTCTTATTATATGGCTGTGAAACATGGAGAACAACTAATATGACAATCATGAAGATAAAGACCTTCATTAATTGGATGCTTACGCAGAATAAATGGATGGAAATGGCAGGACAAATATGGAATTATGGAAATGTACCAGTCAAATACCAGTGGATAAAGAGATGCAGCGAAGACGATGGCGCTAGATAAGACACACACTATGGAAGCCAACTGAGAGTATTACACAACAGACCCTTTTTTGGAATCCCCAGGGAAAAAGACAAAGAGGAAGACCAAGGAATTATTGGAGAAGACAGATAGAAGCAGAGATGAAGATGATGGGGAAGACATGGAACGATCCTAAAAGAATGGCAAGAAACAGAACAGCTTGGAAAGTGTTTGTTGAAGACCTATGCTCCACAGGGAACTGAAAGATAGAAGAAGAAGAATTAATCATTTTGAATTGACAAACTACTGTTAAAAACTTACTGTCCGAAGTCTACAGTAGAGTTTATAGACAAGGTCTGCCTCATCAAACAAGGAATGTTGTTGTTTGTACTGATGATATCTCAAAAAAATATCATATACTTTGCTACGGTTGGCATTGAAATTTGGTGCTCTCTTACGACCAATGTTTATGTATTGTGCCTTGTCCAGAAAACCTTTCTCAGTATGAAGAGATTCATAAGATCCTTTGATGAATGACATTATCTCTGTCCACACAAGGGACGGATGAAAATCAATCTGAAAGATGAATAGAAATTCTGAAAATATTTTTAAAATGTGAATAAATTATTAATTGAAAATCTGTAATCTTTAAATTGCTGCATAAAAATAAACAGGACAAATCTGAAACAATTGCAAAGCATCAAATACTTGGGCACAATAATAACATCAGAAGGAATATGCACCACAGAAATAAAAAGCAGATTAGCTTAGGCCAAAATAGATAGCATTTTAGAAAATGACATGAAGAGATAATAACAGAATAACAAAGCAAGCCCTCATGTGGGGAACAACAGGTAAGAGGAAAAGAGGAAGACTCAGAGAGACACTGAGAAGAACATTGATCAGAGAGGCAAGAGCAGCAGGCATTGGCTCCCTCAATGAGATAGAGTTGCTTGCACAGAACAGAGACAAATGGTGAGATTTAATAAAAGATCTTCACAAGGATTGAAAACTGCTAAAATAAAAATGTAGATAAGAGAAGGAGTATCAGGGTCTACTCCCTATGGGCCGGCTACAGCACGAAAGGTCAATAGATTGATAGATTCTACCCATATCCCTAGCATCACATGGGCACTCCATGTATGCACCTGCCCCCCCCCCCCCCATTCCCCACTGCACTTTGTGCTGATCCATCCGTGCACACACGAAACCACACACCCTATGTGTACTCCCCGTCCAAGAAACCGAGAGCTATTGTTTTACTCTGTATACTATTCTGTTCCTCTTTGTCAAGTATTCCCTTCGCCTCTGTCCACACTTTTTTTGAGAATCTTGATTCCCATGTCCAGGGAGTCCGTTCCATCATGGTTAGTAGGAGGTTAATGATTCCTGGCATGTCTGGTCTTTGTCTACAAACTCGCCTGGCCAGGTGAATAAAACTGCCTCTCTCAAGCCATCCCAATGCAAGACCCTGGATCTCCTCTCCGGATGTCTTGGGATGCAAGAACATTTTTTATGCCTGTATTAGCACCCCCATGTTCCCCCACCCTCCAGTGCCAGCATCCTCCACAGTCTCCCTATCTCCAATACTGGTGTTCCAACTCTCTGCTCCCGTGATGACTCCAAGCGACTGGTCTTACACTCCATCCAACCCCTGCAGCATGGCACCATACTCTGAGCACCATGTGGATGATCCATATTTGAAATGTGGGCATATACTCTGCCGGTAAACTTCACTGAGCACTTTCCCACTTGCACCCCACGTGACCCCATACAGCTCCACCAGAATAGCCAACTTCCTCCTTACTCCTTGGGCCACCCTATTTATCTGCCCTTTCCAAGATAGTCTGTTGTCAAACGCAACTCCGAGATACATAGCCTGCATGTCCTATCTCACAGGTTCACAGTCTATGTAGATGGCCCCGCTTTTGGCCCTGGTAAGAGAGTGAAAAGTGCAGCACTGCACCCGTCTGTACCGATGCCGACACACCAACCATCTGTCCCGATGCCGATACACCAACCATCTGTCCATGACTCCAGTTCCCCCATAGCTCCCTGCAAAAAACTGGAGGCCACTACTGCACAATCCTCTGTACACAACATTACCAAGTCATCTGCATACATACATTGCCACTTTGATACCATGTGGCAGTTCAGCAACCAGGCCTGAGATTGATTACACGTTCCATTGTCTTACTCAAACAGCTTGCAAGGCCAATTGGTCCATAGCTGGATGCTGCCAAACTATCCCCTCCTGGCTTTAGTAATGGTAGCATAATTGCTTCTCTCCATGCCTGTGGCACTTCACTTGTGATCCAGCAAATATTGTAGATTTGCAGTAGCCTTGCCTTAGCCGCAGTTCCCAAGATCTTAATCACCTCATTGGACACTCCACTACCGCCAGGTGACCCTTTAATATTTAATTTGGACATCGCCAGCTCTAGCTCTCTTTGTGCAATGGGCACCCCAATGACTTCATGTGTGGTCTCTTCCCGTCCCACATTCTGTTGTCCTAAATGGGTCTCCCGTCTTCTCTCCAAGCCAATCTCAATACCATTGTCACTTGCAAAGGAGTCTGCAGAGTGATCCACTGCCTGCCTACCCGTCAGGATGCCTCCATCCCTCCCTAGCGTAATTGTGGTGTTCCTTTCTGCCCCCTTATCATTCAGCTGTTCCACAAGTTTCCACACTTTTCTTGTGTGCCGTTCAAGACCCAAGGACTCCCTTCTCTCCCTCCAGCCTCTCTGCTTGGCCTGTTGTTTAGCCCATTGAAATTTGGTCTTAGCATGCTGACAGCTATTGTGGTGTTCCCGGTAAGGGTTATTTTCTGCTTGCTTTCAAGACATTTCCATGCCACCGTGCAGTTGCTCTAGTTCACTATTCCAGTATGATTCTTAGTGTCTCGACGCTCCTCCAGGCACCATCTTTCCGGCAGCCTGCATCACTGAGCCACTGAATTCATCAACTACCCTGTTGATGTATCTGTCCATACTTAGAACTTTAGTCAGCACACAGGTGTTTAGTTGACACATTTTCCAGTCTGCCTTTCTGCAATTCCATCCAGTGAGAGCGCCACTCTCCCTGACGGCCTCGTTTTGCACCACTAAAAAGACTGGTCGGTGGCCACTGTCCCCAACCTGCCTCCCAACAATATGTGTAATATTCCAATCCAGGTCTGGTGAATGGAAAGCAAGGTTTGGGGTAGATGTGGCACGCCATGATCTGGAGCAGAATGCCGTCAGATCCGTTGTCTGGCCCAGCAGCACAAGCCCACTGTCACCCTGCCAACCCTCAAGCTCTACACCTCTCTTCCGAATTACTAACTCTTGATGAGTTAGTAATTCGGATGATTCCACTGGCACGGACGGTTGAGCAATTATGGATTTTAATTCATTTGCAGTGATACCGGGGCCTTCCATAACCATAAACCATAACCATAAACCATAAACCTCTCTTGCCCATATGATTACAGCCCCAGCTCTGTGATTGGCTGTTAAGGTCTCCTCAGCCAACTCGGTCACTCGGACAGCAACAGCCAAGGAAATGAAAGTCTGCATCTTCTGTACCGAGGTGCAGCATTTGACTTTCAGCCCTGTCCACAAACACCCCAAGCTGACATGCACTAATGTCGCTCCCCACAAGTGTCAACACTACACTCCTCTGTCCATCTCCTCTGTCAGATCGGCAACACTGGTATCCCCCAATCCCCAGGGCCATGTCATTGTTTAGACGGGTTTCCTGCAAACAGCATATGCCTACCCGCTCTTCGTGCAGGACACCTTCCAACTCTATCTCTCTACTGTACCCATCTCCTTTGCTGTCAACGCCCCCAGCACTCCAGTGCATCATTCCAAGTGGTCCAATTTTGGATTGGCCAGCAGCTCTATTCTCTTGCTCGCTGACTCCACGGGGCGGCTGAGGACATCCAGTAACAGCCCCTTCGAGGCTGAGGGCACAGCACTGCACCAGCCTAAGTGTCCATCATAGGGCACGTGCCGTATTGATTCGTAGTTATAGACATTCTTCCCATTGGCGTGAGTGTGTGGCATCCTGATTGTTGCAGTGCATCTTTTGGCTGGTTGCCTCTGTCTTCAGCACTTAAACTTGCTAGAGCAGACTGTGGTCTTGCTCGGGTGTAGGAAAGCCTGGTTAGTCTTGGTTTTCAGTCACTGGTGACTGTTAAGCCCCATCCCCACAACAAGGAGCTGGCAATGATGGGGAGAAAGTTGGATGACAAAGAGAGAAAATACTAGATAGCTTGGTGTCATGGCATGGAAAACAATCATTAATAGAATTGATATGATGCACTGTGGATAGAAGATTGTGGAAGGACATGATCACCTACGCCAACTGGTATGGCATGTGATGATGATGGTGAATCTCTAAGTACAAAACACACAGATTTCACTTACAACATACCAGGTTGAAGAAAAAATGAAACTTTACACATTAACTCTTTTGGAACATAAGGTTTTTATTAATGCAATGTAAGAGAAACAAAATTGTTCATGGATCTCAAGGTTTTAAATATCAATCTACATTCTTTATCTTTATATAACACATAATATATTGTACATGAATTTTTTAGATAATTAAATAAAGAATCAGATTTCACCTACAAAAAGATGCTACAAGGCATGTAGAAAGAAAAAATGGGGATAAATGACCAAACCAAAAAAACTGAAAATGTAAAATTGAGACCATAATTGTCAACTGACCATCATGAATATTGGGTTAAAGTAATCAATATGAATTATGTTGCGAGAAAACAATTAGCAATATGTCTTCAAGCAGCCTTGAAAGTTTTAATGATGAAGCATAAAAATAACTTATCTTTGTCATCAACAATCACTATGTATTGGTTTCCTCTTCACTGTGATCTTAATGATTTATTGATTACAAGTACCTAACATGAGACTTTAGATTTTTGTTATTGATTCTTTAGATTTTTTTTATAAAACCAGACCAAAATCACTGTAAAAAAAAAAAACTGTGCCCATTGTTGCTTTGATATTATAAGTATTAAAATCATTGAAAAAATATAATTTACTGGTGTTTTGAGCCGTCATCAATTGAATTCTTCTTCTTTTCTTTATTCTTCTACCTTACAACTCCAATTGGACTTTTGCATAAGAATTCTTCACTTGAAATCTCTTCTTCTTCAAAAGAAATCTTCATTCAGTGATCCAGGGAACTATCTCCAAGCCAGTTTCTTAGTGGAGTCATTATTCTGTTCATAGTATTAAAGGACCTTTTAACAGTACCTGTTGATATTGGTACACTCAATATTTTTGCACTAGTATTTTTTAGTTCATCATAACCAATTGAAGGTTGAAGAATATATTTTAATGATGATATATTTTCATCTGTCAGGTCAGGAAATTTTACCTGCTAATGTATGCAGTAATCAGTACAACCTTTAGCTGCCCTGCTGCCTTGCAAGTAAGCTCAGGAGAGTAAAAGGCTAAGGGAGGGTACCCCGAAATAAAACAACCCCACTGCCTTGTGGGTGAGACTTTTTAGTCAAAGGCTAGCGAAGCCAACCGTAAACAAACCGACAGTTGGCAACAGAAAACCACCATCGTAACTTCTTTATACAATCATGGTTACAAGAAATGTTGGACAATATAGTGAAAGAAAGTAAAAATAAGGAGCTCAGCCTTAATAGCAAAAAGACAGAAGTAATGGTAACAATAAAGAAAAAGACATCACCTCAGTGCAAAATAAAGACAAGTGGAACAATATCAAAACAGGTAAATGAATTTAAACATTTGGGAACTTTGTTAACCTCAGACGGAAGATGTACAAAAGAGGTGAGATGCAGAATGGCTCTGGCAAAAGCAGCTTTCCAGAAAATGAGGAAGATACCATGCAATCCATTTTTGACAATAGAAACAAGAAAAAGAGTTATTAAATGGTATGTAGAGCCAGTCTTAACATATGGATGTGAATCATGGACAATAGGACAACAGACAAGAAAATCACTGGAGTCTGTAGAAATGCGGTTTTACAGAAGAATGTTGAGAATACCATGGACAGCTGACAAGAGTAATGAAAATGTTCTGAAAAGGTCAAAGCAAAAAGAGAGCTAATTTCCAACATTAGAAAGAAACAATCATCATTTTTGGCCATGTAATGAGAAGAGAACAACTGGAATATATTGTCACAACTGGAAAAATTGAGGGACAAAGAGATAGCAAAGAGAGAAAATACCAGACAGCTTAAGAGAATGGCTTGGCAGAAGGTCAACAACAGAAATGATAAAGAACTGTCGAGATCAAAAGTTGTGGAGAGACACGATCACCTACATCAGTAGGCCCAGTACTAGATGATGATGATTTTAATCCACATTTGAGGCAATGTAAAGGTTCAAAATCAAATTACAACTTACAAGGCTTCAAGTGTAGCATAAGAATCAAGCATAAAGTAAAAACCTCTTTAAACATGGGTATGTAATTAACTAAAAAACTTTACAAACAGACATATTTTATTAGTAAAAAATGAGAGCCTCGAAGAATTTACTCATTGTGCTTCTAAACTACTTTAGAGCTGAACTTGAAAATTATGAATATTCAAAACTAAACTGTAGAAAAAAATTCTTCAGCTTAACTCAGAACTACATACTTAATGGCCGCCTGAGAACTTCCTTGACATTTGCTTTTACAGGTTTTATTTTTTAAAGGTACCACCTATACCTAAAACTCATGGTGATCAGTTGTCATCTTTTGGTCAGTCAAATTCAGATAGCATCTCCCAGCAATTGTGTAGCTTTGTTCCAGTTTCCGACAATCCCTCAAAACAGTCAATCAACCGTTTTGAAGTCATCTATGAAGTCCAGATTTTTCTGATCAAAGCTACACTGCATCAGGGCCTACAGCACTAGAATCTCAGTTTGCCAAGACATTTTTTGGAACTTACTCCACATAATCTCTGGTCACAGGCTGTAAATAAAATTTACATCCCCATCTTATGAATGCTGATACTGCAAAGATCAAACAAACTATTTTCCTGATGAGGTATTTGTAAAAGTCTTTCAAATCTCTAGTCAAAAGTATTATAACTTGTACCATTTCCTGAATAAAACAGAACATGGATATCTCCTGATGATAGAACCTCAAATCAAATTGAACTTATTTGATTTGTGTTTAGTAGTTCTCTAAGACACAGCAGCCTACTGAAAGTAATCTTGAAATGGAAAATATAAGGTAAAAGTGGGAGAGGCAGAATAAGACTAACATGGACGAGTAACATAAATAGATGGACACATTGTCAAAGCAAGAGACAGAGAGGAATGGCGCTCCATGATAGCCAACCATCGATGCGGAGACGGCACTCAATGATGAATAGACACTTGTGAAATTTGAACCACACCTTTTGTGTCACATAACTGGAAAATGTAGCCACCTGGATACGCTGCAGACAAAATATTCTTCCCTAAAGCAATGGTTCACTGAGTTGTCTTCCAAGAAGTTTAATTTCTTCTACTCATTTACATATACTTCATTAGTAATAAGTAACTGTTTATAATAATTGTTAGCCTAAGACTTGATATATCCATACTCCATGCTCTGAGATGGTAATGGTGACATTAATATTTTTTGCACTGTAAGTCTTAAAGCTCTAGCTTAAATGTAAATTTATCATAGAATGAAATTGAAATTTAAGAGGGAATGACCAGTTATGCCTTGTAATAGCCCATGTTTATTGCTCATGGCTGTCAACAAATTTATGGGTAGTGTGATCAATGCCGTGCCAAGCTTTTTCCCAGTGAAATTATCAGGGGGAGGGGAATAAACCTTGGCCTTAAAGCCATGTGATAAAAAATATATTGGTCACTTTTGGAATTTGAATCACGTGATCAGTAAAGAGCTCTCTAACAACCACTTATGAATTCATTAGCATGGTTATAGCTATATAACCTTTCTTTGTTGTGCATATCTTGGATATGGTGATATAAATGTTTGTGCTATCATTTTGATCTGTTTCTGGACGTCATGGGACGCACCAAAATGGCAGCTTATTTATATTCGAGCTATGGACTAAGTAATGTTTACATTGAAAAACACGATATATGTTATTGCTGCGAGTTGGCAGATTTTTGAAAATGTTTTCAAGGGTTTGAACATAAATGTTTGTTCACAGTTCGTTAACCTTCGCTGTAGATAAAGTCGTTAATTCGATGGCTTCGTTTCAGACATTTTTGACGTTGGTAGCTAAGGACCTAACTTGTGCAAACGGACGGCATTGGCAAGGATCATTTTGAATCTATGAAGTGGGCTCATTGTGTGTTTAACTCAAAAGCATATGTGCTTTTTAACCAAAGACTTTTTTTGGAGGGAATCGATGAAGATATCCCCGATGGAAGAATAAATTGTACTATTAGTCCCATAAATGATTCGCTTCCAGAGGTTTGTGATGTAAACAAAGCAGTTTTGTCATTGCAAGTGAATAATGTCCACACCTATAATTGGTCAGGATTGTGTAGCAGCAGCAGCTTTATAGCGAACACAGAAAACATCATAGGATTGTGCTGTTCTGAAACAGCTATGCCATGCTACCCTAGAATTGCCTTTAATGGGATTACTGTGACCACAAACCACTCTCCATGTGTGTGCCACATATTTACACCCCAGAAAGAAATACTGAATATAACAACATCATGTGCCGTCTGTGATATTAATGATCACAGACCAGGAGCCTCCAGTATGATTGATACAACTGTTGCACCAAGCATTTCATCAGCAAAGCCATATCTATGGAATGTTAATCTGACATTGTTCTTGAATGATGTCCAAGTTAATGAGACATCAGAATCGTGTGGCGGCAGCTACAAGAAGGGAGCGGAGAACATCAAGTTCTGCTGCTATAAAGGAGACTTGCCTTGCTATCCCAGAATTGCCTTAAATGGGATCACTGTAGTTGAAAACTTCTCCTCTTGTGTAAACTACACATTCACATTTAAGAGTGAATCAGTGAAGGTCACAAAATCATATTCTCTCTGTGGTTTTACCAACTACAGATCATGTGGCTTCTGTTGGATTGGAAATGATAACTTACCACCACTGTGTGTCTATATGTTTGGAATTGGAGTCATCAATGACGGCCTAACATCATCAAGTGCTATGATGATCATCATTTTCGGGAGGACGTGAACTCCCATGGTATATGGTGGATAGGCGGCTGGAACCATTGAAGGCTATGTCTGAAAAGTGTTCCTTCTTGCCTTTTCCTCATATTCCAAGTCCGGTTTGTTGCAGGAGCTACTGAGTTAAGTGCTCTGTGCACACCGTGAGCTGTGTATCTCATCCGTTTTGATCCTGCTTCGATATCCCGCTTGTTTACGATGAATGATGATATCGTATGACAGGGAACAGTTGGCTGTGTTCACTTTCTGCGCGGTTTTGCCTTATGTCTTTTGGCGTGTGCTGAGACTGCTACGATGGGGACTACAGTTACCTTTCTTTGTTTGGGAGATGAGTTGGTAATTCGGATGATTCCACTGGCACGGGCGGTTGAGCAATTATGGATTTTAATTCGTTTGCTGTGATACCGAGGCCATCCATAACCAATAACCAATAACCTTTAAGAACTCGTTTTCTTGTTAATGTCATCATCGGTACTTGTCAAGGCAACTGTTCACATGGGATCTATGGACACGACTGTTCCGGGTCTTGTCTCAGTGTCTGTCCTTTATTTGAGGAAAAATCTGGAAAATGCCTACAATGTAAACATCTTGGCTATACCTGTAATGACACTTGTCCCGATGGTAATTTTGGGCTACAGTGCGAACAGATGTGTTCTGATGGCTGTGACATCATAAGTACTCTCAAATGTACGGACAACTGTTTCAACGACACCTGTCAACAGTCGATCGGGAATCTATACATGCAAGAGAACATTCTATGGGTCAGACTGCACTCTCAAATCTCTGGACAACTGTTTAACGTAACCTGTGATTCCCACGTTCAGAAGAGTCTTCCGACTACAACAAGCCCAAGCATTTGGGCACTTTAATGTGTTTCTGTGCTAGACATGGTTCAGTTTTTGTGTTTTTTTAGTGAAGCCATGGCTCATATCTTGCTGTGTTTCTGTCCTAGCCATGGCTCATATCTTAGCTTGTGTGTGCTGGCCATGGCTCATATCTTGGTGTGTGTCATATTAGTCATATCTCATATCTCGGTGTGTCCGTGTTAATCATGTCTCATATCTTTATGTGTGTCTGTCTTTAGTCATATCTCATATCTTAGTGTGTACCAGTATTAGTCATATGTCATATCTTTGTGTGTGCATGTCTGTGTTTGTCACATCTCATATCCTTGTGTGTGCATGGCTATGTTAGTCCCATCTCATATCATTGTGTGTGCATATCTATGCTAGTCATATCTCTTATCTTTGTGTGCATGTCTATCTAAGGCATGTGTCATATCTTTGTGTGTGCATGTCAATGTCAGTTATATCTCATATCTTTATGTGCATGTTTATGTTAGTCATGTGTCATATATCTTGATATGTGTCAGTGTTAGTCATGCCTCGTATCGCTGTGTGCATGTCTGTGTTAGTCACATCTCACACCTTTGTGCGTGCATGTCTGTGTTAGTCACATCTCACATCTTTGTGTGTGCATGTCTGTGTTAGTCACCTTTAGTGACTCGGGCAGATGGTGCTCGTAAACCTGGGAGGGCCGACCATCTAAGGGCAGAATCCCCCTACAGAAAAGACAATCTGCTGCCTTGCAGGAAGATTGGGGACAATCAAAGGCTAGGGAAAGCAAACCCAAATAAAATGCTGGCTGAAATCGGATGCACTGGGCCACTGGCGCAGAACACAGTGCAACGTATTAACGGGTGTTCAGTCAGAGTGGATCTGACAGACTCTAATTGTGATATTCTGTCTGTGGGGGCGATCAACACACTTAGCCTGACAGCTGACTTCATGTGAGAGTCTGGAATCCTTACTTTGATTGAGTCCTGAACGCAGAGAGAGAGAGAGAGAGAGATCTGTTTCTCATGTCTCAATTCCTCATCAGCAGTTTAGAATGTTGAACAAGTGCAAATGTTCTGGCTTTTACCAATGTGTGTAATAAACATAAAATGGTATTAAGCAGCTAAACCTATAGTGAGAGTAGACAAACTGATGTTTAGGCAAAAATCTTCATCAGATACAAACCAACAAGCATTAATTCGGAGGACGTGAACTTCCGGTCAATATGGTGGATAGACGGCAGGAACCATTGAAGGCTATGTATGAAAAGTGTTCCTTGTTGCAGTTTCCTCATATTCCAAGTCCGGCTTGTTGCAGGAGCTACTGAGTTAAGTGCTCTGTGCACACCGTGAGCTGTGTGTTTCATCCGTTTTGATAATGTATTGATATTGCAATTGTTTACGATGAATGATGATATCGTATGACAAGGAACAGTTGGCTGTGTTCACTTTCTGTGCAGTTTCGCCTTATGTTTTTTGGCGTGTGCTGAGACTGCTATGATGGGGACTACAGCTACCTTTCTTTGTTTGGGAGATGAGTTAGTAATTCGAATGATTCTCTTTCTCATTTCTATTGACACAGATTTGCCTCATAAGATATTTTTAATTTTCTGAAATGCTATTTTGGTCTGAGCTATTCTGCTTTTTATTTCCGTGGTGCATCTCCATCCGATGTAATTATTGTGCCCAAGTATTCGACACGTTGCACTTGTTTCAAATTTGTCCTGTTTATTTTATGCAATTGAAAACTGCTAGAACAAAAATTCAGATAAGAGAAGGAGTATCTTCATCTACGCCCTATGGGCCGGCTACGGTAGGTAATAGATAGATTTTTATGCTGCATGCTGGTGATGATTGTTTCTTTGATATGACCATTACTTCTGTTTTCTTACTATTCAGACTGAGACCTTCCTTGTTGCTTTCTTTTACTATTATATCTATCATTTCTTGTAGTTCATTCAATGTCTCTGCTATTAAGACTGTGTCATCAGCTTATCGTAAATTATTTATGTTGTGACCGTTGACTTCAATTCCTTTTTTGTCTACTATTGATCTCATAATATGTTCACTGTAAAGTGAAAACAAATCCGGCGACAGAACACAGCCTTGTCTGACTCTTTGTTTTATAAGTTGAAATTGTCCTATTTGGTTGTTAATTTGTATGGCAGCTGTTTGTTGCCAGTACATGTTTATATGATTCGCAGAAACTTGCCATCAATGTTTAATTTCTCCAGCATATTGATTATTTCCACATGCTTTACTTTGTCAAATGCTTTTTTTGTAGTCTATAAAGTACATATATAGATCTTTCTTTACCTCTATAGATCTTTCTATCAATGTTCTTAAGATGTATATTGCATTATTGGTGCCCTTTCCTTCCACAGATCCACATTGTTCCACACTTATTTCTGGTTTTATTTTGTTTCTTACACATCTCATGATGATTCTTAGTAATATTTTCATCATATGGCTCATGAGACTAATAGTGCGATGGTCTTCACAATCAGTGGCGCCTGCCTTCTTTGGTATGACTACAAAGACAGATTTTAGTAGATCTTCGATTGTTATATTGTCAGGACCTGGAGCTTTGCCTCTTTTCATGTGTTGAATTGTGTCCCCCACTTCACTCTGCATAATTGGTGGTCCTGTGTCTTTGTTTGAATTGTTTAACTCGGGTCTTTCATCATCATAGAGTTGACTGATATATTCTGTCCATCTTTCTTTGGTCTTCTCCTGTCCAATTATTATATTTCCTTCCTTTGATTTAACGCATCCTGAAACTTTGACTTCTTTTCTTCCTGTTAATTCATTTAACTGATTGTGCATAAATTTTGAGTCTTTTTTTAATCTTTTTCCATTTCTTTACATTTCTGTTTTAACCATACTTCCTTTTCTTTTCTGCATTTGTTCTGGATCTCTTTGTGCAATATTTTTTATGTCCGTTCTTCTTTCTTACGTTTTCTTCCATCATCCATTAGTTGTAATATTTCTTCTATCAGCCATTTCTTTTTGTTGATTCTTTTGGTCACTGGTATTACTTCTTTTGATGTTTGATGAATCAATTGTTTGAGCATTTCCTATTGCTCCTCGATGTCCTGTATTTTCTCAATTGCATTATATCTATTTTGTACTATCATGCTGTACTTATCACTCATCTGTGTATCTACTCTTAAGTATATCTATTTCTAATTTTATATTTCTTGGGGATTTCTGTACCTTCCGCAGTTTTATTCTTATCTTTCCAACTACTGGTACATGGTCACTATTGCAATCTGCTCCTGGCCTTGTTTTAACAGATGTTAGCCTATTCCTGAATCTTCTCTGTATCAGTATAAAATCAATTTGATTGTGTACTTTTTTGTCTGGGCTTTGCCATGTCCATGGTTGCCTAGGGTGTTGTTTGAACCAGGTGTTACCTATCATCATTTCATGTGTCTTTGCCCAATCTATCAATCTATCCCCTCTGTCATTCGTCTCTCCAAGGCCATCCCCCCAGTCACATTTTGCACTTTAGCTGTTCCTACTTTTGCATTTAAATCACCTAATATAATAGTTATTTCTTGAGATTTACACTGTTCCATGGTCATCTCTAGCTCATTGTAAAAAGTGTCAATGTCTTCTTCTTCGCTATTACATGTTGGTGCATAAGCTTGAATTATGTTGATATCCATTGATCCACCTCTCAATTTTTCTAGCAAAATTCTATCTGATATTGGCCAAAATTCTTTCACTGTTTTGCTTCTTTCTTTTATCTAACATGATGCCTACACCTCTTTCGTGTGTGGTTCCCCAGAGTAAATTACATTTCCGCTGTCGCATTGTAATAATCCTGCTCCTTTCCATCTCATTTCACATAATATAAATGACAGAATATACATGAAAAATAAACCAGTGGAAGCGATCGACCACTTTATCTATCTTTGAAGTCACATTGATCGAGAAGGATTTACAAGTAAAGAAATTATAATCAGAATAGCTAAAGCAGCAATGTCTTTCAGAAGCCTTGAAAAGTTGTAGAAATCAAAACTCATCACCCCAAACACAAAACTTAGACTATTCAAATCAAACGTACTATCTACCCTTACATATGCATGTGAGAGCTGGAAAACAACAAGAGACATAGAAACAAAGTTGAATGCATTTGAAAATAAATGTCTAAGGAAAATACTTGGTATAGCATGGAACGAATTCAAAACAAACGAAGAAATTAGAGAAATCGCCAATCAACCACTAATATCTTCAGTAATCTAGAAAAGACGATGGTCATATTTTGGACATGTGATGAGGAGAGATAATAACCAAATAGCAAAGCAAGCCCTCATGTGGGAAACAACAGGTAAGAGGAAAAGAGGATGACCCAGAGAGACACTGAGAAGAACATTGATGAGAGAGGCAAGAGCAGCAGGAATTGGCTCCCTCAATGAGGTAGAGCTGCCTGCACAGAACAGACAAATGGCGAGATTTGACAAAATATCTTTAAAAGAATTGAAAACTGCTAGAACAAAAATTTAGATAAGAGAAGGAGTATCTTGGTCTATACCCTATGGGCTGGCTACGGTTCGAAAGGTCAATAGATAGATAGATAGATAGATATTTACTCAGTGACTAAGTAAGAATGCTCAGAAAGATTGCAAATAGCTGGGTTTGATGACAGTGGTTAGAGTCACATGGGAGATCAAATCTGACAAAATTATTTTTAATTTTCATGCCAGGGCACATGGGTGTGAGAAGTAATGAGTGTGATGTCAAGCTTTCCAGTTTGGCTGTTGTGCAAAAGAATAATGGACCATGCGAATATTCTGAATGCATTCAGGGACACAGACTGAAAAACTTATTTAAAAATTACACCTGAATTTGCAACTACGAACAGACTGCAAGAATATCATATCAAGATGAAAGATGCCAGATGGAAGTACTACACAGGAAGCCAAAGAAGACTTAAACCAGTGCAAAAAAAAAAAAAATACAATACAATACAGGTGTCATAATTTACTGCACATTAAGGGACCTTCTTAAGAGTAGATCTGAGCACTCATAGACTTGTCAAACTAAAGTACAGACAACTGGTATCCAAAGAGCCAGTGTGTTACCTATGGCAGGATTTTGCATAAAATAATTTATTACACAATTTCCACACAGACCAGTATACAGGTGGGAATATGATAAAAAAGGTCAAGTACTACTGATCAAAGGCCTCTACTATCTAATCACAGCATGATCGAGTCATTATCAGTTTGTTTTATAATGTAAATATACATAAAAAACTTATCACTCGTTTATATTTCCTCACATTCTAAATGAAAAATAATACTATATAAATATTAAAAGGAGACAAACATCATACCTCTGCTTGTTTTGTTACTTTGGGCCACACTTCATAAGCAAATATATCATAAGTGCATTCCCGTCTATTAAACATTTTCCGTTCTGGTTTAGTTCCCAGAGTGTGTACATGTTTCATTCTTTTTGCTTGGCTTGCATCTGAATAAAATATTAAATACTTCATAGTGATACAATTATTTTAATCAATCATGTTAAAAATTACACAATGATACAAAATATTTTCACTATTCTGAGCTGATGTATAAAGAAATGTATTTGAAAAAGTTTTGTAAATTAATATTTTAGGAAATAAAAGAGTTTTGTCAATCAGAAATTCATCATCATCATCAAGTACCATGCCCGCTAGCGTAGGTGATCGTGTCTCTCCACAACATTCGATCACGACAGTTATTTGTCATTTCTGTTGTTGACTTTTTACTAAGCCATTCTCTTAAGCTGTCTGGTATCTTTTCTCTTGGCTTCCCTCTATCTCTTTGTCCCTCAATTTTCCCAGTTGTTACAATATATTCCAACTGTTCCCTTCTCATTACATTGTCAACAAATGATGATTGTTTTTTCTTAATATTGAATATTAGCTCTCTTTTTGCTTTGGCCTCTTTCAAAACATTTTCATTACTCTTCTTAGCTGTCCATGGTATTCTCAACATTCTTTTGTAAAACCACATTTCTACAGCCTCCAGTGATTTTCTAGTCTGTTGTTCAATTGTCCATGATTCACATCCATATTTTAAGACTGGCTCTATATAACATTTAAGAACTTTTTTTCTTGTTTCTATTGTCAAAAATGGATTGCACAGTATCTTCCTCATTTTTTAAAAAGCTGCTTTTGCCTGAGCCATTCTGCATTTCACCTTTGTTGTGGACGGGGGACTGGTTGGTTTCAAGGCAAGATGCTGGCCACGAGACAGAGAGGATGTGGGTTCAAATCCCAGCTGCACAAGTTGGGATTTTATTTATGATTTCTCTCTGCGGCAACCACCCTTTATTTTTGCTTTCCCTCACAATAATGTTTACAATTTCTTGTAACTCATTTTCACTCTTAGTGATTAAAAAATTAGAAACCACAAGTTACAAGGGCTTTTAAAAATCCTAGGGCTAATTTTTTTTATCCAAGTTCCGCAGTATACAGCGACTGACAACTCCAGTTCTGTGTTGGTTGATAAGTCTTCTTATACACCCACTAAGTTTCTCATTTCTGGCTGTGTCTATCTTAACTCCCATCTATTTCATCTGAAGGAGTGACATGGACTCATGGTTATCAAAATCCTGTGCCCTTCCCACTTCTCGGAGGGCATTGATGATGTCCGTCCGATCCATTGGTTGATCGTTTTTAATGACAGCTCAGCTAGCCAATCTGTCCACTCTTTCATTTCCCTGTACTTCCGCATGCCCAGAGACATAGACAAAGGTGACCTTACATATTTTTGAATTTTATTATGATTCCACCCATTGCATGCCAACAGAGCCTGTCTCCACTCTTTTTTTATTGTGCTCATCAAATCACTCAGTAGGCAGGCATGGGTGTAGTCATGTGACTCTAACCAGAAGAATGTCCTGGTAACTGCCATTGCCTCAATCGTCGTGCTTCTCATGGTCATAATGTATGCACCACTGTCTTCTTTGACTATTATGCCTGCTGAGCATACTGTAACTGCCCATGCACTACTCTTGTGTCTATTACAGCTGGAAGAGTAAACAACAATACAAAGATATGTAAGGATAAACACAGAAATCTAACTGCATGGTGATAATATGCTAGACTCTCAGAAAAAGAAAATAAGTCACTTTCCTGCGGTTCGGAGTTTGGTCAGGCACCGATTGGACTAGCATATTATCGCCATGTAGATTTCTGTGTCTTCTTCTTTTCTCTTTTCACTGATACCTAAAAGGTGTCGTGGTTTATATCATTTGTCGTTCTTAAGTTGCTTGGATTGTCTGAATTAGTGATTTTCCTTTGTTGTTACATGTCTCTGTCACTGCATCTATCCATCTTCTTCATCTGAGAATTCATTCTGACCAAGTGATCAAACCATTTAAGTTGTTGTTCTATATATTCTTGGCAGGGTTTTGTTCCTACCATTTTTCTTATGGTTTCATTTGGTATTCTATCTCTTCTTGTGTTGTTTGTTACTTTTCTCAAGCATCAGATCTCACATGTGTTGATCTTTCTTAATTGTGATTTAGAAAGGGTCCATGTTTGACTTTCATAGCACAAAGTTGGTATGAAACCATATATGCATCTTGGTGCCTAAACCCTACATGTTACAATATACTGATTAGTCTCTGCAATGCTGTGTGCTAAGAACACTCTGAGAAGTGGTACATCTGCAACTGGATTCTGCACAAAGAC
Source organism: Megaustenia siamemsis (assembly GCA_032433765.1). Taxonomy (NCBI): domain Eukaryota; kingdom Metazoa; phylum Mollusca; class Gastropoda; order Stylommatophora; family Ariophantidae; genus Megaustenia; species Megaustenia siamemsis. The sequence continues at coordinate 35,361,820 of JAVIAB010000041.1, read as the reverse complement.
AATGCCCCAGATCATAGGTCTGTAACCACAGAAACATTTATTTGTTATTAAACATTCCATTATATTTGATACTTCCCTGACCTAGCTAAGTTTATGAAGAGCCCTCCTGCATAAAGAAATTAATGTTTAATACTTATGTAAGATAAGAGTAAATGTTTTTGCATTAATTTATAACTAGATTTCTTGACAGTGCAAGAAGAATGAAATTATAGGTTATGGAAAGATGCAGTCAAAAAGTTGCATCACTCATCATCATCATCAAGTATCATGCCTGCTTACTTATGTCACTCCACAACTTTTGATCGAGAAAATTATTTATCATTTCTGTTGTTGACCATCTGCCAAGCCATTCTCTTAAGCTGTCTGGTATTTTTTCTCTTTGCTTCCCTCTATCTCTTTGTCCTTCAATTTTTCCAGTTGTTACAATATATTCCAGTTGTTCTCTTCTCATTACATGGCCAACAAATTATGATTGTTTCTTCCTAATATTGGAAATTAGCTCTCATTTTGCTTTTGCCTCTTTCAGAACGTTTTCATTATTCTTATTATCTGTCCATGGTATCCTCAACATTCTTAGGTAAAACAACATTTTTACAGCCTCAAGTGATTTTCTTGTCTTCCTATTGTCCATGATTCACATCAATATGTTACATAACATTTAGGAACTCTTTTTCTTGTTTCTATTGTCAAAAATGGATTGCACAATATCTTCTCATTTTTTTTTAAAGCTGCTTTTGCCTGAGCCATTCTGCATCTCACCTCTGTTGTACATCTACCATCTGAGGTTAATATTGTTCCAAGATATTTAAATTCATTTACCTGTTTTAATATTATTCCACTTTTCTTTACTGTGCATTACGGTGATGTCTTTTTCTTCGTTGTTACCATTACTTCTGTATTTTTTTAAATTGAGGCTGGGTCCTTTATTTTTGCTTTTCTTCACCATAATGCCTAACATTTCTTGTAACTCATTTTCACTCTTAGCGAATAAGACTGCATCATCAGCATCTATTTATCTATCTATTGACCTTTCAAGCCGTAGCTGGTCCAAAGGGCACAGATCCAGATACTCTTTCTCTTATCCAAATTTATCATCAGCATACCTGACATTATTTATATTATGACTTCCAATTGTTATTCCAGCGTCCCTTATGGACCCTAAAGTAATCTCACTATACATTTTAAATAAATCTGGTGACAGCACACAACCTTGTCTAACATCTTGTTTTATTTGTTAAAACATTGCCAATTGATTTTCAGTTCTTACAGCATGTTTGTTGCCAGTACATGTTCTTTATTATTCTTAATTCTTTGCTGTCTACGTTTATGCCTTGAAAAATTTTGATTATTTCTTGTTATTTTAATTTATCAAATGCTTTGGTATAATCTATGAAACATAGGTATAGATCTGTGTTCACCTCAATGGCTCTTTCTACTAAAGATCTTATGATGTATATGGCTTTGTTCATACCTTTACCTCCAACAAAACCACACTGTTCATCACTAATTTCTGGACTGACTTTGTTTCACAATCTTTGCATGTTGATTCTTAGCAATATTTTAGTCATGTGACTCATAAGGCTTATTGTGGGATGATCATCGCATTCAGTTCACCATATTTCTTTGGTAGGGTTATGAATATTGATTTTAATCTGTCGTCCGGGATATATTCGCTGTTGTAGATATCATTTAATATTTTTATTATTATTTATGTTCCAAAATCACCCAATCTCTTCTTTGGTTATATTATCTGGTTCAGAGGCTTTTCCTGTTTTCATATTGCGCAAGGCATCTTCCACTTCTTCTTTGAGTATTTCTGGTCTTTCCCCATTATCCTGAATATTTACTTCCTCATCATAAAGATTTTTAAAGGATTCACCAGTCTAATGTTCCTTTATGCTTACTTGTTCATTCAACAAATTCTCTTTCCTTTGATCTTAAACATCCAGTTTTTTTTTATTGCATTTCTCTTCCTATTAATTCTTCAACATCAAAGAGGGGTAGGCATACTAATAAAATGAGAGCTACAAAAATATATAAATACCCACTGGACATACAATGATAGGATTATACTATTAAAAATTAAGGCAAAACCATATGACACAGCAATAATACAGACATATGCACCTACTCAAGACTATACAGTTGAACAAATAGTATGAAGATCTAAATACAGTTATGAAGCAAGTTAATTCTTCAGACATCTTGATTGTAATGGGTGACATGAATGTTAAAGTAGGAAAAGGTAGATTAAGACCATTATAGGAAATCATGGTTTAAGTAAAAGAAATGACAGATGAGAAAGATTAATACAATTTTGTGAAGAAAACATGCTGATAATATGTAACACCTTCTTTGAGCAAGAGAAAAGGAAATTATACACATGGAAAAGCCCTGGAGATAGGAAGAGGAATCAAATAGATTACATAATGATAAAAGACAGATTCCGGAACAGCATCAAGAAAGCCAAAACTTATCCAGGAGCAGATATTGTTTCAGATCACAATCCTTTAATGATAAAAATGAAAATCAAATTAAAGAGAAACAAACAAAAGAATAATTCAGCAATCCCAATAGATATAACAGCTTTAAATCAGGAAGATGTTAAAGAAACTTATACAGTACAAGTAATGAACACATATCAGAAGCTGCTAGAAGAAGGAATTCTCTCTCTCTCTCTCTGTCTGCGATCAAGTCACATTCAGAGTAGGATTCCAGAGTTTCTTATGAAGTCAGCTGTCAGTTTAAGTGATTCGATCGCCCCATATATATTGAAGAAGGGATTGAGCAGTACAGAAGAGAAAATCCTGAAGAAAAGGTCACAACCAAATGGCAATGCATAAAAAACAGCATACAAGAATCTTGTGACACCTTACCCAAAAAGGAAAATAACAAAAACAAAAATGAATAACTGACAACATCTTAGAACAAATAGAAGAAAGAAGACAAGCGAATAACACTGCCAGATACAAGGAAATTGATAATGAAATATGCAAAATGTGCAAAAAGGCAAAAGAAGACTGGCTCAACCAAAGATGTCTAGAAGTCAAAACTATGAAAAGTAAACAAAATTTAAGAGGGATGCACACAGAAATAAAGAGAATGACTAATAAAGACAAAAAAGCTGCAGGATATGGTTGTATTGGAAACAAAGAGTGAAGAATGCTAACAAACAAAGATATAATCGATAGATGGCAGGAATATTTCATGACGAAAGGGACAAAAAACCATTTATGAAATGTATGTCCAGCTATAAAATCCTGAAATCTAAAGTAAAAAAAGCTATAAAAACAATGAAAAGGGAAAAGCAGCAGGACCTAACAATATACAGATAGAGATGATACAGGCACTAGAAGATTTTGGCATTAAAGTGATCACAGACATATGCAGTGACATAAACCATATAGGATACATACCAAATAAACTAAAAGCATCAACTTTCATTGCATTACCTAAAAAGAATGGTGCAGTTGAATGCAGTGATTTTAGAACAATAAGCCTAATGAACCAGGTAATAAAAATTTTACTAAAAGTTATACAAGGAAGGATTCTGAATAAAATCAATACTGAATTAGATGAGCAGCAATTTGGATTCAGGAAAAACAGTGGGACAAAAGAAGCCATATTCAACATGAGGACATTGATTGAAAAATACATAGAAATAAACAAACCAATATATGCATACTTATTTGGTTATTTGGTTATGGAAGGCCCTGGTATCACTGCAAACGAATTAAAATCCATAATTGCTCAACCGCCCGTGCCAGCGTAATTATCAGAATTAATATCTCATCTCCCAGGCAAAGAAAGGTGACTGTAGTCCCCATCGTAGCAGTCTCAGCACACGCCAAAAGACATAAGGCAAAACCGTGCAGAAAGTGAACACAGCCAACGGTTCCCTGTCATACGATGTCATCACTTATCATAAACAATTGGAATATCGAAACATGATCAAAACGGATGAGACACACAGCTCACGGTGTGCACAGAGCACTTAACTCAGTAGCTCCTGCAACAAGCCAGACTTGGAATATAAGGAAACTGCAACAAGGAACACTTTTCATGCATAGCCTTCAATTGTTCCCGCCGCCTATCCACCATATACCATGGAAGTTCACGTCCTCTTGAAAATGATGATCGTCATATTTTTTTTTATGTATAGCGCTTGATGATGTTAGGCCATCGTTGTTGACTCCAATTCCGAAAATATAGACACACAGTTCATCGTCAGATTATCACCATCGCACATCAAACAACAGACCTTAAGATTAACGTACGGCTGGTTATCAGACATGATCTTGTCAACTGTAAGTATCTTCAAACTGTGTTGTTGGTTTTGTTCCTCAATGAGATCATAGCAACATAGACAAATAAAAATTTACTTAAGAAAATTTGCACAATATGGACCTTTTGACTTTGCTTTTAGAATGGAATGCAACTATTCAAATACCTGCTTCATAGACTACACCAAAGCTTTTGATAGAATACACCATAATCAACTTATAGAATGCCTAAAAGCTATAAATCTGGATGACACAGACATATACGACTAATATGTAATTTGTACTGGGAGCAAACAGCAATAATAAAATATAACAAGGAGAACTCTACACCCATTGATATAAAAAGAGGAGGAAGACAAGGATGCATCCTATCACCAAGCTTGTTCAATTTATACACCAAGCAAATCTTTAAAAACATTACAGAGATGCCAGGCCTAAACATTAATGGAAAGATAATCAATAACCTAAGATATGCTGATGATACTGTACTGCAAGCAGAAAATCCTAAAGATCTACACCAATTACTTTATGTAATAAACATGACAAGCAAAGAATATGGGCTATATATGAATAACAAAAAGACTAAAACTATGATCATAAACAAAGAAAATTCTCAAGACCTACAAATAAATATAAAAGTTGAAGGAAAACATCTGGAGACAGTTCAGAGCTACAACTACCTGGGACATACTATAACCAATGATGGAAAATGTATAACTGAAATAAACAAAAGAATAGGTATGGCAAAAAGTAATTTTAATGCCATGAAAAATATACTAACATTAAAACAAATTACACCAGGGCTAAAACTAAGAATAGCAAAATGTTACAATCCTCCAATGTTCTCAATATTCCTGTATGGTGCAGAAACACTGACATTAGACAAGAAAACAGAACAGAAAATTGAAGCCTTTGAAATGTTGATATATAGAAAAATATGTAGAATTGGATGGAAAGAAAAGAAAACAAATGATAAAGTTTTAAAACAACTAAAAATCAAAAGAGAACTCTTAAACACAATTTGAACAAGACAAATGAAATTTTTGGGGCATGTTAAAAGACACAACAGCCTAATAAAAGTAATATGGGAATGAAAATACAAGGTAAAAGAGGCAGAGGCAGACCAAGACTAACATGGATGAGTAACATCAAAAGATGGACAAGTCAACCTATGACAATTTGCACCATCAAAGCAAAAGACAGAGTGGAATGGCGCTCCATGGTAGCCAACCTTCGATGCGGAGACGGCACTCAATGATGATGATGATGATGATGATGATGATGATTAATTCTTCAATTTGTTTGTAGATAGATCTGGCATCTCTATTTCTCTTTTGTTGCATTTCAGTCTCTTTGTATCTCTGTCATGACTCAACACTTCATAATGTAATAAAGAGACCAATGAAAAAAGGAATTAGACAACTTGGATTTCAAACTTGCAATAACCTGATACTTATAAATACTATTGACCCCAATAAACTGTTTAGAAAGTGGACTTTGCAAAGTCCAAATAATAATTACCACAACCTGACAGATTACATAATGGTCTAGAGACATTTCCATTCCAGAACTAACATCACTTAAATTAGAAGCTTTTTAAGGGTAGCAACCATGACCAAATATTGATGCGGGACTTGCTGAGGAGGGGATCTGAGCACCTATGGACATGTTCGGAGTGCAATGATGATGACCCGCAAATAACTCAATAACCATGACCAAAGGTGCACGTGGCCAAGCTGCTAAAACCACTGTTCCGGTGGCTGAAAAGTCGGCATACAGTGTTCGAACCCATGGTAGACAGAAAGGATTTTTTTCTATTGGGGGTGAAATAAAAATACTGAGTCCCACACATCATGGCAACTGCTTGACCAAGCGGCCTTTATCCCTCTCATTCTATCATTGCATCCCCGACATACACCAGCAATGGTACTATGTGTTGTAAAGATAGTTTTTTTTTTAGTAACCATGACCAAATATTGATGACTCTTCAACTATATCTGAAATTGGTCATTAAATAGGTCAACAGAAGATTACAATTTGATAATGAGAAATTTTTACAAATATATAAGTGAAAGTAAGGCCACAAAAATATTTATTTTTGCTTAATTGACAGTCCCGAAAGAGGAGTATAATACAGATTATGACATTAGTATATTTAATTATTGAAGCAGTATCATAAGTCCTGAGCAAATATACCATTGCCAAGAAACCATTAGGTAACATCATATATTCCTATTATACGTGAAGAGAGATGGACTTTGAAGACAGTTAAAGAATTGAAAATGGGGCAGGAAAATATCAGGGATTAAAAACCAATTTAAAAAAGGATGAAGGAAGTAAAATATGACTAATGGAGGAGATTCAACTCTTAATGAACAACATAGCTTAGAATCTACATTAAAACCCAAACCAACTGGTCAAGGAACTAACTTCAAAAAGCATTGATCTACATAATCATGTGCCATACTGGTTGGCATAGGTGATCATGTCCTTCCACAATCTTTTATCCACAGTACATCATATCAATTCAGTTGTTGACTTTTCTATGCCATGACACCAAAGCTATCTAGTATTTTCTCTCTTCGTCATTCACGACCTCACTTTCCTTATATTTTGCCTGTTGTAACCAAGTATTCCAACTCTCCTCTTCTTATGATGTGCCCAGAAAATGTTGATTTTTTTTTTCTGTTTTTAGGAGCTCGCTTTTTGTGTTGGCCTCTTTGAGAATTTTTTCGTTGGTCTTTTCAGCTGGCCAGGAACTTTCAACATTCTTCTGAGAAATTCCATCTCTGTGGCCCCTAATCGTCTCTTCATTTGTTATTGATCCACAGCCATATGATGAAAAACAGGCTAAGCTTAATCAAGAATGAAAATATTACCAAAAACCAGAAGTAGTATTTCTTATGGAAGGCCCCAGTATCACTGCAAACAAATTAAAATCCATAATTACTCAACCACCCGTGCCAGTGGAATCATCTGAATTAATATTTCACCTCCTAAACAAAGAAAGGTAGCTGTCGTCCCCATCATAGTCTCAGTACATGCCAAAAGACATGAGACGAAATCGCACAGAAAGTGAACACAGCCATCTGCTCCCCGTCATATGATTATAATCATTCATCGTAAGCAATCGGAATATCAAAACAGATAAACACACAGCTCACAGTGTGCAGAGAGCACTTAACACAGTTGTTTTGGCAGCAAACTGGACTTGGAATATGAGGAAACTGCATCAAGGAACACTTTTCAAGGGACATCAGACACACCTTTTATGGTTCCTGCTGCCTATCTGCCATATTACTGGAAGTTCACGTCCTCCTGAAAATGTTGATTGTCATATTTTTTTTTATGTATAGTGCTTGATGATGTTAGGACATCATTTTTGTCTACAAATCCTAACATATGAAACACAGTTATTCATTGGATTATCCTCATTGTCCATCGAACAATAGTCGTCAGTCGTATGTCCCCTGGTACATTCTCATTACATAAGTAGTTGTGTCCTACAATTTCCATCCTTTTCTTTTGCACAAGCATCCATTGATGAAAACTTGTATCTTCATGACTTTTCGTTCTTTTATGTTATATCATCATAAGTGAATGGGAACCTAGTAGTACTGAATTGTTCTCCAGCTACTAACAATACTACTAGACAAGAAAAAGTAATAGCAGCAATTAAAATCCTAAAATTTGGTAAGAAGTATCTCTTCAGCAACATTGGGACAACTACCCTCTAACATAAGAAAATCTCTCTCAACCTTGAAAACCCTTGTAGAAAATTATGTAAAGATGCACTTTCGTGTCTTCTTCTTCTTCTACCTTGCAGCTCTCTGTGGAGCATATGTCTTCAAAGAAACAATTTCCAAACTGTTCTGATTCCTGCCATTCTTTTAAGATAATTCCATGTCTTCCCAGCATCTTCAACTCTGCTTCCATCTGTTTTCTCTAAGAATATTTTGGTCTTCCTCTTTGTTTTTTTTCTTTGGGGATTCCATAAAAGGGCCTGTTGTGTAATACTTTGCAGTGTGTGTCCTATTCAGCGCCATTGTCTTCATTATTGAGTTACTTGTGAGTCATTATCATTGCACTCCAAACATGTCCATAGGTGCTCATATCCCCTTCTCAGCAAGTCTCATAGTGTACAGCGACTGGCGATTCAAGTTCTGTATTGGTTGAAATAAGTCTTCTTATATGTTCACTAAGTTTCTCATTTCTGCCTGTGCCAATTATAACTCCCATCTTTTTCATCCAAAGGAGCAATGTGGACTCATGGTTGTTGAAGTCCTGTGCCCTTCCCACATCTCGGAGGGCATTGATGATGTCCGTCCGATCAATAGGTTGACCATCCTCAATAATAGTGCAGCTAGCCAACCTATCCGCTCTATCGTTTCCCCGTACTCCTGCGGGTCTAGGGACATAGACAAAGACAAAGGTGACCGTACATATTTTTTACTTCTGCAATGACTCTACCCATTGCATGCATAAGAGCCTGCCTCCACTCTTTTTATCATGCTCATCGAATCCCTCAGTATGCAGGTGTGGGTGTAGTCTTGTGATTCTAACCAGAAGAATGCCCTGGTCACTGCCATCACTTTCATCGTCATGCTACTCGTGGTCATAACATATGCACCACAGTCTTCTTTGACTACTCTACCTGCTGAGTATGCTATAAATGCCCATGCACTCCTTTGGCATCATATTACAGATCCATCTATATAGATGACTGCATGAGAGGTAAAGGCATCAAGATGCACCAAGATGCGTAGAGATGCGAAGCATATTATCGCCATGTAGTTAGATTTGTTAATATACCCTTATATATATGTTGTGTATTTGTTGTTCGTCCAGCTGAAGGCTTCTTGGCCGAAACGTTGACTTTTGTTTCGTCCATTTCCACGTAAAGCTGTCACGATACCACTTTTTTCCTCTATTTTTAGTATTGCTTAGATGACTGCATCTTTCTCATCGGTGTTATCCCAGATGAGACTGTTTACCACCCCATTGACCGCGACTGAGTTCTGTTCCCTACATTTCCTGTCTAGTGTGGCAATACAAGAGAATGTCCCTCTGAATGATGTAGGCACAGGTCTTCATTCTTCTTCTTCTTTTTCTTCTATCCTTCCTCTGCTGCCGTTGGCGTCGAGGGGAGAAACAATCTGCGATTCTTTGCTCTTCTGTTGGCCTCTTCTGATGTTATTCCTCCTAGTGACTCTAGTATTCCCTTTATCCATCTCTTTCTCAGTCTTCCTCTTAATCTGGCGTTTTCGTAGCGTTTATTTAAGGCTCTTTGAGTCATTGTTAGTTCTTTTTGTCTTGTTATGTGGCCAAACCAATTTATCTGTTGTTTCTTTATGTATTCAATGGCTGGTTCAATTTTGAGTTTCTTCCTCAGGTCAGTGTTTCTTACTCTGTCCCTTAAGCTGTTTCCTGTCATTTTTCTGACACATTTCATTTCGGTGGTCGTTATCTTTCTTATTGTTCTAGAGTCCAGCGTCCAATTCTGGTACTGATAACTCAGAGTTGGTAGAAAAATTGATTTGTATATTGCCCTTTTTGCTTCTATAGTTATTGCTTTGTTTTTCAATAGTGTTGATACTTGGCCTATAACTTGGCATGCTTTGTTACATCTTCATTGTATCTCTTTATCCACAGGTACTTGAGTGGACATTTCTATGTTAAAGATTTTATCCTGCCATTACCATCCTTTTATTCTGTGTAAGCATCCATTAATGGAGGTCTGTATATTTATGCTTATCATTTTTGTTGTTCTTCATGTTTCACAGCCATATAATAAGACTGACTTAACATTGAAGTTTTACATTTTAATTTTTAGTATTTAACCTAATTTCTTTGGACTTCCATATGTTTCCCAGTGCAACAAATACTCCTCTTGCTTTTGATATCCTTATTGTTGTATCATTCTCAGTTCTTCCTCCTTTGTCTATATTACTGACCAGATATATGTAAGATTGTAGGTCTAGTAGAGGTATTTCTTCTATTATTATGTGTTTATTCCACATCATTAATCATTATGAGACGTGTAAGGAACAAAAATAAAACCAGAAATAAGTGAGGAACAATGTGGATTTGTGGAAGGAAAGGGCACCAATAATGCAATATACATCTTAAGAACATTGATAGAAAGAACTATAGAGGTAAAGAAAGATCTATATATGTGCTTCATAGGTTACACGAAAGCATTTGACAAAGTAAAGCCCGTGGAAATGATAAATATACTGGAGAAATTAAACATTGATGGCAAGGATCTGCGAATCATAAAAAAACATGTACTGGCAACAAACAGCAGCTATACAAATTAACAACCAAACAGGACAATTTCAATTTATAAAACAAGGAGTCAGACAAGGCTGTGTTCTGTAACCGGATTTGTTTTCACTTTACAGCGAACATATTATGAGATCACTAGTAGACAAAAAAAGAATTGAAGTCAACGGTCACAACATAAATAATTTATGATATGCTGATGACACAGTCTTAATAGCAGAGACAGAGAATGAGCTACAAGAAATGATAGACATAATAGTAAAAGATAGCAACAAGAAAGGTCTCAGTCTGAATAGTAAGAAAACAGAAGTAATGGTCATATCAAAGAAACAATCATCACCATCATGCAGCATAAAAATAAACAGGACAAATCTGAAATAAGTGCAATGTGTAAAATACTTGAGAACAATAATAACATCAGATGGGAGATGCACCACAGAAATAAAAAGCAGAATAGCTCAGGTCAAAATAGCATTTCAGAAAAAGAAAAATATCTTATGCAACAAATCTATGTCAATAAAAATGAGAAAGAGAATGCATCGATGCTATATAGAACCAATTCTGACCTATGGAAGCGAATCATGGACAACAGACAAACAAATGAAAAGATGATTAGAGGCCACAGAGATGGGATTTCTCAGAAGAATGTTGAAAGTTCCCTGGACAGCTAAAAAGACCAATGAGGAAATTCTCAGAGGCCAACACAAAAAGGGAGCTCTTAAAAAACATCAGAAAGAAGCAATCAACATTTTTGGGGCACATCATGAGAAGAGGAAAGTTGGAATACTTGGTTACAACTGGCAAAATAAAAGGAAAGAGAGATCGTGGACAACAAAGAGAGAAAATACTGGATAGCTTGGTGTCATGGCATGGAAAACAGTCAACAACAGAACTCATACGATGCACTGTGGATAGAAGATTGTTGCGGAAGGACATGATCGCCAACGCCAACCGGTATGGCACATGATGATGATTCCAAGTTGCATTAGTTCTCAGAATTTTAGTATTATCTTTATTTACTTTCAGTCCCAGCTGTTATGAACTCTCATCAAGTATGCTCATTTTATCTTGCATCTGTTGAAGGTTGTGTGATAGGAGAGCTATGTCATCAACAAAGTGTAAATCATCAAGTTGCTTGGTCAGTGACCAGTGGATTCCTTTTCTGTTGATCAGAGGTACTTTTACAATCCAATCTATGGCCAGTGGGAGCCGCGATAGCTCAGTGGTTAGTGAACTGGAATACAAAGGACAAGAGGTAGGGTTTGATCCCAACCGACGGCTTCCGGGATCACCCAGCCTTTAATGGGTGCCGGATTTTTTTTTGGGAAAGTGAAGCGGCACGGGCTTAATACCGACCACATTACCCTAAATATCATGTGCCGAAGGTCTGTTAAATTTATGGTCACTAACACCATATTTCCTATATGCCACTTGGCGTGACGGGGGTACTTTACATTTTTTACTATGGCCAGTAGAAAGAAAAATGGAGATAGAAGGCACCCCTGCCTTAATACTGCTTTTGTTTCATATGCTTATGTAAACTGTCCTTCATGCACAACACTACATTTCATTCCTTCATTTTTTGTTCTTCGAAGGCTTCCACAGATGAGAGGAGACATGTGCTGCTGCTATAGATCTGGAGGATGCATACAACAGCGTACCATTTGAATACCTCATGCATATGCTCCTCAAACTGGCGGTGCACCCCTTCCTCATTAGATGGATCGCTGTGGCACTGTTTCAGAGGAAGGTGATACTCAGATGTGGAAGTTGGTCTTCCGAGCCAACATCCATTTGTCCAAGGCTGCCACAAGGCTTACCATTGTCACCAGTTCTTTTTAACGTGTACACAATAACGATCACGGAACAACAACTGGATGGGAGGGGGAGAACTATGACTTTTGCTGATGATATTCTGGTATATCGACAGGGAAGAGACAGATGGGAAATTGCCTCAACAATGCAAGATGAACTTGATAGTATTTCTTCCTGGTGTGGGGTTTCAGGTGCCTTGGTTAATCCTAATAAAGCATCAGTTTCATGGTTCTCCATTAACAATCATACTGTTAATACATTCCATTTCAAAATGGTGGAAAGTTTCATGTTCTCTCGATCGCTGTAGAAAATGCATCTGGGGTTTGATTAATTTTGGCTCTGTGATGCAATTTTCTGTGTTGAAATCAAAATGATGTTCTACTTAGCAAATCTGTGCCGACGAAGTGGACAAATCTGTGCTGCTGAGTACACACAGAAATGTTCCTTTTTGACAAGTCAAGAATTGTAAAAGCGACCTTCACCGTCTAGTGTTGACATGCGGTTTACGTCACATTGAGTGCTCTTCAATGGCCGACGTTGGAATTGTTTGACGCAAGTTATTTACATGCTGAAACGCATTAATGTGGACTGCTCCGTCAAGTCGACTAAAGATTTTCCTCTTTGGGGAATTTGCACCGTGTTTCGTTCATTGTACGCTAACCATAGGGTCTGTTGTTTGATGTGTGATGGGGATAATTCGACGACTGTGTGTTTATTTGTTTGGTTGGAGTCAAGAAAGATGTCCTAACATCATCAAGTGCTATACATTTTTTGTTCTCAATATGACGATCATCATTTTCGGGAGGACGTGAACTTCCGGTATATAGTGGATAGGTGGCAGGAACCATTGAAGGTTATGTCTGAAAAGTGTTCCTTGTTGCAGTTTCCTCATATTCCAAGTCCGGCTTGTTGCAGGAGCTACTGAGTTAAGTGCTCTGTGCACACCGTAAGCTGTGTGTCTCATCCGTTATGAACATGTTTCGATATTCCAATTGTTTACGATGAATGATGATTTGTATGACAGGGAACAGTTGGCTGTGTTCACTTTCTGCGCAGTTTGGCCTTATGTCTTTTGGCATGTGCTGAGACTGCTACGATGGGGACTACAGCTACCTTTCTTTGTTTGGTAGATGAGTTAGTAATTCGGATGATTCCACTGGCATGGGTGGTTGAGCGATTATGGATTTTAATTCGTTTGCAGTGATACTGAGGCCTTCCATAACCAATAGAACCAACTGTTAATACGACCACACCGGTAGTACGAATGGGAGCTGATGAGGTGACCAGGGACAAGTTGATGACATACCTCGGAGTTAAGTTTGATCGCACCAGTGTTTTCAGGCCCACGTCAACCATGTGATAACAAAATCCCACAAAGGATTAGCCACCTTGAAGGTCATGGCAGCTGCCAACATCGAGCAGAGGCTACATACTCTTAGGTTCCAGGGATTAGTCTTCACACCAATCGAGTATGCCATGGCAATTCTTACTGTCAGTATGACTCAAATTGATAGGCTGGAGAAAATACAAAATGAAGCCATGCGAATTACCTTGGGATGTACAAGGACATTCCCTATGTAGCAATGAGGTATCTTCTTGACTTTCCAACCATGGATGACAGAATCAAGACCCGGAGAGCACGAGCATACCTGAAGATTAGTACATATAAAGAAAAGAGCATCCATTGCACCACGTGCTCAACACAGGGAAAGGTGCCAGGCTAAAAAGAGGCAAATCATGGGTGGGCCGAGAAGAAGATGTCATCAAACAGGTCTGTGGGCTTACTAATATCAGTGTTGGTGAGGAGTGGATACCGGTGCCTACGTCATTCAAGGGGACTTTCGCACTCGACAGGAAAAGTAGGGAACAGAACCCGGTCGTGGTTAATGCCGAGGTCAATGGTCTCATCTGTGATAACACCGATGAGAAAGATGCAGTCATCTATACAGATGGATCTGTAAGACGACACCATAGAAGTGCATGGCCATTTACAGCACGCTCGGCAGGCAGAATAGTCAAAGAAGACAGCGGTGCATAGGTTATGACCACGAGTAGCATGACAATGGAGGTGATGGCAGTGACCAAGGCATTCAAATGGTTATAGAGTCACAAGGCTACACCCACGCATGTATACTGAGTGATTTGATGAGCATGATAAAAAAAGTGGTGGCGGACTTGGAATGCATGCAATTGGTAGAGTCATTGCAGAAGTCCAAAATACGTAAGGTCACCTTTGTCTATGTCCCTGGACATGCGGGAGTACGAGGAAATGAAAGAGCGGATAGGTTGGCTAGCTGCACTGTCCTTGAGGACGGGCAACCAATGGATCGGGTGAACATCATCAATGCCCTCCAAGATGTGGGAAGAGCACAGGACTTCGACAAACACAGATCCATGTCACTTTTTTGGATGTTGGAAATGGGATTTACGATGGGCACAGCCAGAAATTATAAACTTAGTGGCCGTGTAAGAAGACTTATCAACCAACATGGAACTGGAGTCGTCAATCGCTGGACACTGCAGGACTTGCTGAGGAGGGGATCTGAGCACCTATGGACATGTTCAGAGAGCAATGATGATGACCCGCAAATAACTCAATACTTTGTTCTTATCAGGTAAACAAACTTTATTGAAATTCCGTAATGACTCAGCAACTTCCAAAGCATTCCTCTGTTTAAGTTATCAAATACATTTTCGTAATCTATGAATCCAATATAAAGTGGGGACTGTAGTTCTAAACTTTGCTCAATTATTATACGTAGAGTAGTTATTTGATCAGCACATGATCTGTTTTTACTAAAACCTGCTTGTTCATCTCTCAAATGTTTCTCTATGGCCACTTTTAGTCTCTCTAGAATGATTCTTCTTAACATTTTTCCTGGCACTGATAGTAGCATCTCTATCTATCTATAGTCCTTTCGAGCTGAAGACAGCACATAGGGCAGAACTACAATCTCAAAAACAGAAACCTTGCACGCCAAAGTAGCACATATTGCACAGATCACTGATTCTAAAATCTATGGTTCTGTTTCCATAACAATGCTTTTTACAATGACAGCTTGTCGAGCCATCGATCAACCTCCTTAGTCGCCTCTTACGACATGCCTGGAAGGTCACAGTGTCACTATTCTTTACTTCCCACATAATGAGGCCCAGGTAACACACGGGAGTACAATAGTAGCATAATTCCCCTATAATTTGTGCACTCCTGTAAACTTCCTTTCTTTGTTAGTTTGATCATATAACCTTCTTTCCAGTCTTTAGGTATTTCTTCCCTCTATCAAATTGTATCTAGTAGATTATGAAACATATTGGTAGAGGTGTTAATATCTGCTTTGATGGTTTCGGAATTTTATCTGATACTTTGGCTTTACCATTTTTTAATAGCTTGATGGCTTTCATTATTTCTTCCTTGCTTGGTTTTCCACAGTTAACGTGTAACGCTTCTTCTGCTGGTAGTATATCTGGAGAGTTATTTTGGCCAGGTCTGGTTATCTGGTTATGGTTATCTGGTTATGGTAGGCCTCGGTATCACTGCAAACGAATTGAAATCCATAATTGCTCAACCGCCCGTGCCAGTGGAATCATCCGAATTGCTAACACATCTCCCAAGCAAAGAAAGGTAGCTGTAGTCCCCACCATAGCAGTCTCAGCACACGCCAAAAGACATAAGGCGAAACCGCACAGAGAGTGAACACGGCCAACTGTTCCTGTCATACGATATCAGCATTCATCGTAAGCAATTGGAATATCGGAGCATGATCAAAACGGATGAAACACACAGCTCACGGTGTGCACAGAGCACTTAACTCAGTAGCTCCTGCAACAAGCCGGACTTGGAATATGAGGAAACTGCAACAAGGAACACTTTTCAGACATAGCCTTCAATGGTTCCTGCCGCCTATCCATCACATTGCCCGGAAGATCACGTCCTCCTGAAAATGATGATCGTCATAGTAAATGTATGGCGCTTGATGATGTTAGAACATCGTGTTTGACTCCAACTCCGAACATAGAAAACACAGTTCGTCTTCAGATTATCCCCGTTGCACACCAAACGCAAGATCGCAAGATTAGCGCATGGTCGGTCTTGGGCACATGATGATCCATTATGATGACGTAGCACGCACAAAATGTCTGCGCCCATGTATTCATTATTACTCTACTGAATGCAGTCTACAACGAACGAAACATAGTACAAACTTCTCAAAGACGCTGACTTGACTGACTTGACGGATGCCACCACATTAATGCGTTGTAACTTGTAAATAACTTGCGGCAACTATCTCCATCAAGCGGTCGCTGAACAGCACTTTGTGTGACGTAAAACGCAGATCAACATTAGACGTTGGGGAAGGTCTGTTCAAGTGTTCTTCAAAGTGCTCCTTCCATCCCTTCATTTGTTCTTTTATATTACTAAACAGATTTTCTTCCTTATCTTTAATAAAGGTATTGATCTGTTTGTATTTTCCACTTAATTTCTTTGTGCTGTTGTACAGTTCTTTCATATTTCCTTTATTTGCTGCTTCATCTGCCTCTTTAGCTAGTTCATCTATATATTTCCTCTTATCCCTTTTAATGCATCTTCTCACTACTTTGTTCACCTCTGTGTAAGTTTCCAGTGTCTTGGCTTTAGTACTTCTCATTTTGCTTTTATTTATGTCTGTGTTCTTATTCTTTCTTTCTTTAATTTTATCCAGGGTCTCTGCTTTCATCCATGTCTTATTTTAGCCTTCTATTTTCCCCAGGGTTTCTGCGCATATATCTTCCCATATATTCTTTACCTGTTTTCAATGATCTTCTATTTTTATTGTATTTTCTAGTTGTTGGAGGACTTGGTATTTGTTTGATATTGTGACTGCAAATTCCTTGTTCTTTCAGAAACCCTACATTGAAATACTTTCTACCCTTATGTGTTGTATTGTGTCTTTTCCGTTTAAGTTTGACTAGCAGAGGATGATAATCTGAAGCCACATCTGCTCCTCTATATACTTTTACATCTTGTAAGGATGACTTAAACTTATTATTAGTACATATGTGGTCAATTTGTTTCTCCATTCTATAATCTAGTGACACTCATGTAGCTTTATGTGTTCTTTTATTCTTTTATATTGGAATATTGTTCCTCCTGGGCTCATTTGATTAAGAGCACAGAAGTTCGCGAATATCTCTCCATTCTCATTCATTTCTTCTATTTCATGTTTTCCCATGATCTCTTCAAAGTCTCTAGTATCTGATCTGCTTTTGCATTTAGATCTCCCATCAAGGTTATAATATCCTTGGCTCATCTTTCATCAATCTGACATTGCAGCTATTTACAGAATTCATCTTTATCTAAATCATCCTTATCATTGGTTGGTGTGTAGTATTGGATAATTTGTATTTTTATTTTGTTTTTTGTTGTTTTAAATGTTGCTCTTATTAGCCTTGGCCTTTCTGCTTCCCATTCTATCAGTATCTTATCTTTTCTTGATAACATTATAGTTACTCCTTCACTATGTTGTGCTCCAGGTTTCTGGTGTCCTGATGATAAAATCATCTCTCCTGTGTTTAGTTTTATCCTTTCCGTTCCTAACCATTTTGTTTCACACATTCCCAGAATATTCATTTTTAGTTTGTCATTTCTGCTGCTACTTGTGCAGCTTTTCCCTGTTCATTTAAGGTACGTACATTCCAGGTGCCAATTCTGGAGGATTTCCTGGTAGGCAAAAGGTGAAATGGTGACCTGGACTCCTTGTGGCTTTTTCCAGATTGCATCATACATCTCTTAGACAGAAAGCCTTTATCTTTCCTGGATGGCGGATTTACTTTTTATTTTCTTAGACTTGTCCATGTTTCAAAACTTTTGTGTACTCTTTGATTAATTATTTTTTAAACCTTCAATAAGTATTTTTTGTGACTACTGAGCATTTTAATACTAAGACTAATAAGCAAATTAATAATATTATACTATTAAACTACAATAATGTATTACAATTTTAACACTTTAAATATATGAAAAAATTTTTATGCTGTTTTGAAATGCATTTTTTTTTCTTTAATAAAAAAAAAGTATTAAAGGTATGCCTTGTTATTAAACTTACTTTTCTTTACATCACCATCATCATCATCAGCATTTTCAAAAAAGTCATCATGTTCCAAAGGAATGATGTTAAAAATATCCTCTTGATTTCCCCACCCTGGAATTGTCACTTTCAGTGCCAAATCTTCATCACGGGGGAAGAATGGAATTCCATCTATTGAGGCATCCAACATCAACAACAGTTGTCTTGAAGTGAGAAAAAGAGGAAAAGATAATTCTCCCACGTCCTGAAAAATAAATATTAAAATTTGAGGTGGCACAAATGCAGAAATAATTTTAATAAATAAAATTGTTAAAAATACTGTATCATATATACTAGCAATGTTTGAGATGTATAAACAAAAATCATTATAGTGACACAACATTGCTATAAGTGCACAATTTTTTAAGAGTATTGGTTAATTATAAAAATTAATTATATATATATATCAATGAAATATTGAATGGATTACCAGCTTATTTACACTCAACCCTTTATGCCAATGATCCAGCCATTCGGACATCAACACTTAACATAGCCGCAGTAAAATAAATATATAAATAATAATAAATTAATAGATGAAAAGGCCTGGACAACATAAAACTAACAAGAAAGACCAAACTCTTAATATATAAAACTTGTGTGCTTTGCACACTTTTATATGGATCTGAAACCTGGACAACATACTCAGATCACGAAAAAAGACTAAATGTCTTCCACATGCGATGTCTCCACAGAATAATGCACATCAAATGGCAGGATAAAATAACCAACTGTCCTGCAACATGCTAAGACCCCAACAAACATGCCGATGTTCAGATGTCGAAGACTAAGATGACTGGGGCACGTCCAGTGAATGGAAGAAAAACACATCCCCAAGCAAATACTATTTGGTGTAATAAATATGTTTAATAAATAAATTTGTCTAATACATGGAAAAAGACAAATCGGCAGACCTAAACTACAATATAGAGATATCTGTAAATCATCTCTGAATGACTTCTCCATCTGTGAAAATGACTGGAAACATCTGATCTGGCAAGTGATCACACACCATGGAGAGCATGTATAAGGAATGGTATAACATCATTTGAGACTGTACTAAGGTAAAGCTTAGGAGAGAAAGGACTCACGAAGAACGATGGAAAACCCTGTGGATCAGTGGGCTTGACTTGTTCATTCTGTGGTCGTGTGTGTTCGTCAAACATTGGTAGAATTAACCGCCAGAAAAGCTGTTCGACAAAATCAAAACCTCAAAAATAAAAAAATACACAATAGTCTCCACTAGACCGTCTGACAAGACGAAAAGGGCCATATAATATATGGAAATATCAAAAGACAATTTAATCTAGAACTCAACAACTGTTTTGAAGTTTTGGGTGCAATAGATGAATTGAATGTAGATAAACTATGGCATATTCATAACACAGCAATATCAGCTGAATTAAGCAATGGATTTAAGGAAACTGAAAGGAAAGATCTGGATCTCAGACACAATATGGAAGCATATCCAAAATGGGCGTGAAGCAAATCTAGCCTTGCTTAATGTCAAGACTGAGTTGGGTAAAATACTAGCCACAGTAGCATATATATATATATATATATATATATATATATATATATATATATATCACCATGTGACGGTGGATGAGGCGGAAGAATCAGAAATGATCAATGGCCCAGAAAGCGAAAACAGCGAAGTGTGTGGTACACATGAGGCATATTCAGGACATGGAAGACGAATATGTCAGACCACCATGAAAGAGATTGAAGCCTCATCAAGTAACATTCCAAAGAATGCCATGGAAAGAAATTCTAACTATTGTCATAAGAAAGGGCTATAAATAACTACATGGAATGTTAAGGCACTATAATGAAAGGCAATATACAGATAGAGATGATACAGGCACTAGAAGATTTTGTCATTGAATCGATCACAGACATATGCAATGACATATACCATACAGGATACATACCAAATGAACTAAAAACATAAACTTTCATTTGCATTGCCTAAAAAGAATGGTGCAGTTGAATGCAGTGATTTTAGAACAATAAGCCTAATGAGCCAGGTAACCAAAATTTTACTAAAAATTATACAGGGAAGGATTCAGAATAAAATTAATACTGAATTTAAGAAGCAGCAATTTAGATTTAGGAAAAGAAGGCTGCTTCATAGACTACACCAAAGCTTTCGATAGAATACACCATAATCAACTTATAGACTGCCTAAAAGATATAAATCTAGATGATACAGACATACGACTATTAAGTAATTTATACTAGGAGCAAACGGCAATAATAAAATATAACAAAGAGAACTCTACACCCATTGATATAAAAAGAGGAGTGAGACAAGAATGCATCCTATCACCAAGCTTGTTCAATCCATACACTGGGAAAATCTTTAAAAGCATCACAGGGATGCCAGGCTTAAACATTAATGGAAAGATAATCAATAACCTAAGTATATGCTGAAGATACAGTATTACTAGTATAAAATCCTAAAGATCTACAGCAATTACTTAATGAAATAAACATGGCAAGCAAAAATATGGTTAGATATGAATATCAAAAAGACTTTAAAAAACTATGATCATAAACAAAGATAATACAAGACACCTACAAGTGGATATTAAAGTTGAAGGAACAGACCTGGAGACACTTCAGTGCTACAACTACCTTGTACATAATATAACCGGTGATGGAAAATGTAAAACTGAAATAAACAAAAGAATTGTTTTCGATGTCTTTCATACATTTGCACACATGACTATAGCATATGATTACGAACACAACTCAGGAATAAATTGTATATCTCTTTTTCCTGTTAAGACAAGTATCTCCCAGACAGGGTAGGGCTGAATACTTGTGTTGCAGGCAAACAGTTATCGCATGAAACAGCACAAATAGTAGTTTCAAGTGGTTTAGACTGGAGACAAATAATAATAAATTAATATTATTATGGAGGGAAGTTTCAAATGCAATAGATCAGCAAATCTTTTCCGGAGAAGAGGTATGTTTACAACACTGAAAAAAATTCACAAATAATCCACATTTGTTTCACTGTGATCTTTAGATATGATATAGATATAACTGTCTAGGTTGGAAAAATCTCAGTACTTAGAGGACATGTTGCTGATTAGTTTTGTGGGATTTTGTTAACATTTACTGTTTGTCTTGTCCAGCTCATAATTTCACTAAAATAACAATTGCATCTGGCAAGCCCTGGTGTTGAACATTCTAAATATATAGAGTTCAAGTGCAATAAAACTCATGATTGGATGTTGCACTTCTGGTACGTCCTTAGATGGTGGTGTGGTTTTGCCGGTTCGTTGTCAAAGAAGTGCAATTTTATTTATATGTGCTTTCTAAATGATGAAAATCAAAAGCTCACAGTGTATCCACATGTCAAATAGCTGATTGACTGGAGTTGACCAGTCTATAACATGGAAATGGGTTCTGGACGGTGTGACTGAGGGAGTGCATGTAAGTCTAAACCATCCACAGAATCGACTTTCAGCAAACAAAATCAACTATGACGAAAGTAAGTATTCAGATGAAGCCCAAAAGACAACATCGAAGAAGGAAAACAAGAAAAGGTAAACATGCTGGTATGAAACTATCGAAGTGTAAGAGGCTAGGCATAAGGTATGTGCGCATTACACATTGGAACTGTGCTTCCATATTTCAACGACGTCCCATTCTTGATAAGCTATTGTGCAGCTCCAATGTAATGATTTTGCAGGAAAACACTTCTTGTTGATATGGCAGTTAGTGCCCCTGGATTTCATTATTTCTACAATAGATGACACCTTGGAAAGGCCATCCTTGTATGAAACAACATGGTGGCAGATGAGGTTGATATATCTGTGTCGGGCAATTCAGAATTCCGGTTACATAGTAATAGGGTGCAACATACAGTTGTGAACTATGTGTAACTTGAATGTAAGATGCATGCCTTGTAGTAAATAATTCAGCATCATGTGCCATACCAGTTGGCGTAGGTGATCATGTCCCTCCGCAATCTTCTATCTACAGTGCATCGTATCAGTTCTGTTGTTGACTGTTTTCCATGCCATGACACCAAGCTATCCAGTATTTTCTCTCTTTGTCGCCCGCGATCTCTCTTTCCTTTTATTTTGCCAGTTGTAACCAAGTATTCCAACTTTCCTCTTCTCATGATGTGCTAGAAAAATGTTGATTGCTTCTTTCTGATGTTTTTTAAGAGCTTCCTTTTTGTGTTGGCCTCTTTGAGAACTTCCTCATTGGTCTTTTTAGCTATCCAGGGAACTTTCAACATTCTTCTGAGAAATCCCATATTTGTGGCCTCTAATCGTCTTTTCATGTGTTTGTCTACTGTCCATGATTCGCTTCCATAGGTCAGAATTGGTTTTATATAGCACCGATGAACTCTCTTTCTCATTTGTAGTAAATAATTAGACTTTGTAAAATGAGGGCTTTCTTGTATACTTAGGTACACTTAGAGCTTTATGGAATTAGTGCTTTTGTTTAACTGATCAGCCCAATTGCAAAACTGTATCCATTATGTAAAAACTTTTATTGTAAACACTGACACTTGTAAACTGTATCTGATCTTGTAAAACACTTCTAACTTCTCATTTGATATATACATTTCATATTATTCTCACAATATTAATAAAAGATTAAAAACTGCCACAATCCTCTCAAGTATCTTACCTCACAACTCTTGTGCTGGTAAATAGTTTCATAGTTCATATAAGCATATAATGCGACAATTTACAAGAATTTCTAATGTCACAATTCACCAGAATCTCTAATGTCATAATTAACATGCATTTATAATGTCACAATTCTAAGATGAATGTACTATCTTGCCTGCCAGCAAGTATATAATGTCACACTGATTATTTCCTTCCGGATAATTGTCTGAACCACCTTCTGAGTGTTCCCTATGTACTTACTACCCTTCTCTTTGTGACTCCACTGATTAACTTGACTGACTGCTGAGTATCTGAGCATTCCACTCACTCTAATGTCTGGGCTCAACGCCCTTCTCTCTATGATTCTTCTGATTGACTTAATTGACTGCTTAATGCCTGAGCATTCCACTCATCCTAATGTCTGGTTCTCTCTTAGTTCTCGTAGCTGTCTAAATAGTGGTAGTAGTAGGATTAGTCGTGGTAGCCCTCAACTAGTGGCTGTCTCTCTCTTCTAGTAGTTCTCTACAGTGGCACTCCTCTAATAGTGGCAGTCATCTCATATGGGCAGTAGTTGTCTCTTTTATCTGTGCGCAAGTTTAAATACCCCTTTGTGCAACCAATCCAATTTCACCATGTTGATTTAATCTTTAACACTTATCTCACACTCCCGAAAACAACACATCATGACTCAACTCTCTCCCGCCCTAAAGGTTTCTAAATCACCCTATTTTTTTCGTGACATTTATCTGTCGATATTGTTAAACAAATCAATTATTCATCCATCACTTAAATATGTGTTACTATGTTCACTCCCGGCCTTACCAATGTCACTATCCTTTGTTCTCTTTTTCTACATTTGTCTGCACACTTTAACCCCATTCTTTAGACTGTTCTTCCCTCCATGCATGACATTCACCCTTTTGTCAATCTAGCAACATTTTTAACTGTATTGGTCACTAATCAACCTTACAAATACACTTCTATCTTTTTGCTCCCTTTTAGACATGGACAATCTCAAAAACAGCAAAGAAAAAAATTGATTCATTCAAAATAAAATGCTACAGAAAAATCCTTAAGATACGTTGAATAATGAAAAAAGAGCAGTAGAGACATATTAAAAGATTTAAACATTTAAAAAAACTGGCTTGTAAACATCGTGCTACAGAAGAAATTAAAATACAAGTGACCATGTCAAAAGACACAGTGGGCTGGAAAGAACGATAATAGAAGGCATGGTTCCTGGAAACCCATCAGTGGCAGACCAAGAAGAAGGCGGTTTCAAGACATCAAGGAGACCTTGAACATGACAACAGAAGAAGTGGGCGATCAGGCTAGAGATATAGATTCTTTCAGATGGGCTGTGGTAAATGCATCGTTCTGCAAAGGACATGCAACCTGATGATGATTACTCTTAAACAAGTACTTTAATCTAAAATTATTGTAAGGATCAATCTATGTCAAAAATGGAAATTCTCACAAATTTATACATAAATAAAATGCACATGATTAATTAAAAAAATGACAAAGTAGATATTTAAAACAGATCATAATGTTTTACCTGAAGTGTGTTCGGCAAGTCTCCATTTTGGTAAACATTATTCTTTTGCATTAGTTCTGTTCCATTGCATAATTTCATAAAATTTTTATGTACCTCTAAGCATAGAATTGGATTTTTTGTCACGAACAGCTAGAAAAACAGAAAGAAGTCAACAGATTAATGAACAAAAAGCCTTTAAATTAATAGCATTAACTCTTTCCGTACGCTTTGACGCAACCTACATCAAATCCAATTCAGGCAAATCCATTTTGATATACTGTGTCTATTTAAACTCAGTGTATATGTATTACAGGCGACTAAGGAGGTTGATCGATGGCTTGACAAGCTGTCATTGTAAAAAGTATTGTTATAGAAACAGCGCCATATATTTTAGAGCAGTGATCTCTGCAATATGTGCCACTTTGGCACGCAGGGTTTCTGTTTTGAGATTGTGCTTCTGCCCTATGTGCCGTCTTCAGCTCGAAAGGACGACAGATATGTATTACAAGTTTGTAATTAGCTATTATATATAATTTCTTGTTACATTCCTCAATGGGGAGTTCCTTTACTCCATATCTATGCTGTGATTACAAAGAGATCATTTTATTTTTAGTGTGATTTTCTATTTGGATTAGCTATGTTTATCGCCGACAAAAATCAGCTGATCAAAATGGCACTAATTAGAAGTGATTCTATTGAGTTATTTGCGGTCATCATTATTGCACCCCGAACATGTCCATAGGTGCTCATATCCCCTCCTCAGCAATTCCCTCAGTGTCCAGCGACTGATGTCTCCATTTCTATGTTGGCTGATAAGTCTTCTTACACGGCCACTAAGTTTCTCATTTCTGGCTGTGCCCATCTTAACTCCCATTTCCATCATCCGAAGAAGTGACGTGGATCTGTGTTTGTCGAAGTCCTGTGCTCTTCCCACATCTCGGAGGGCATTGATGATGTCCGCCCGATCCATTGGTTGCTCGTCCTCAACGAAAGCGCAGCTAGCCAACTTGTTCGCTCTTTCATTTCCCCGTACTCCCGCATATCCAGGGACAAAGACAAAGGTGACCTTATGTATTTGGATTTCTGCAACGACTCTACTCATTGCATGCGTACAGAGCCCGCCTCCACTTTTTTAATCATGCTCATCGAATCACTCAGTATACATGCATGGGTGTAGTCTTGTGACTCTAACCATTTGAATGCCTTGGTCACTACCATCGCCTCCATTGTCATGCTACTCGTGGTCATGACGTATGCCCCACTGTCTTCCTTGACTATTCTGCCTGCCGAGCGTGCTGTAAATGCCCATGCACTTCATTGGTGTCATATTACAGATCCGTCTGTATAGATAACTGCATCTTTCTCATCGGTGTTATCGCAGATGAGACCGTTGACCTCGGCATTAACTACGACCGGGTTCTGTTCCCTACTTTTCCTGTCCCCTTGAATGACGTAGGCACCGGTATCCACTCCTCACCAACACTGATATTGGTAAGCCCACAGACCTGTTTGATGACATCTTCTGCTCGGTCCACCCATGATTTGCCTCTTTTTAGCCTGCCACCTTTCACTGTGTTGAGCAAATGTGTAGTCCCCATCATAGCAGTCTCAGCACACGCCTAAAGACATAAGGCAAAACCGCACAGAAAGTGAACACAGCCAACTGTTCCCTGTCATACCATATCATCACTCATCGTAAACAATCGGAATATTGAAACACGATCAAAACGGATGAAACAGCTCATGGTGTGCACAGAGCACCTAACTCAGTAGCTCCTGCAACAAGCCGGACCTGGAATATGAGGAAACTGCAACAAGGAACACCTTCATACATAGCCTCCAATGGTTCCTGCTGCCTATCCACCATATTGACCGGAGGTTCACGTCCTCCTGAAAATGATCATCATCATCATATTTTTTTAATGCATAGCGCTTGATGATGTTAAGACATCGTTTCTGACTCCAAATCCAAACATATAAAACACAGTTAGTAGTCAGATTATCACCATCGCACATCAAACAACAGACCGTAAGATTAGCGTATGGCTGGTCTTGGGATATACGATGAGCCATTATGATGACGCAGCACACACAACAATGGCAGCGCCCTTAGGCTCCTGATTACTCTAGTGAATGCAGCCTACAACAAACGAAACACGGTGCAAATTCCCTAAAGAGATAAAACTGTGGCTGACTTGACAAATCAGTTCGCATTAATGAGTTGTAACATGTAAATAACTTACGTCAAGCAATTCTAACAACGGTCATGAACAGCACTCAATGTGACGTAAAGCGCAGATCAACTCTAGAGACGGTGGAAGGTCGCATTCACAACACTTGATTTGTCAAAAAGAAATATTGCCGTGTGTCCTACTCCGCTTCATCGGTGCAGATGTGTTAAGTAGATCATCATTTTGACTTAACGCAGAAAAGTACAATGGAGAGCCGAAAATAATCAGACCCCAAATGCACTTTCTGCAGTGATCGAGACAATGTGAACTAGTTCCACCATCTTGGGAACGGAAGTCGACAACAAAGATATAATTGATAGATGGCAGAAATATATAACAGAATTATTATTTCATGATGAAAGAGAGAAAAAAACCAATTATATAATGTATATTAAGCTGTAAAATCTTAAAATCTGAGGTGGAAAAGGCTATAAAAACAATGAAAACAGGAAAAGCAGCAATACCTGCTGATGATACTGTATTACTATCAGAAAATCCTGAAGATCTACAACAATTACTTAATGAAATAAACATGATGAGGAAAAAATATGAATTAGATAAGAATATCAAAAAGACTAAAAAAAACTATGATCATAAACAAAGATAATACTAAAAACCTACAAGTGGATACCAAAGTTGAAGGAATAGACCTGGAGACAGTTCAGAGCTACAACTACCTTGGACATACTATAACCAGTGATGAAAAATGTAAAAATGAAATAAACAAAAGATTACGAATGGCAAAAAGTAATGTTAATGCCATGAAAAGTATCATCATCATCATCATCGAGTGCCTTCTCCACAATGAAGGTTGGCTACCATGGAGCGCCTTCTGCTCTGTCTCTTTCTTTGATGGTGCAGGTTGTCATAGGCTGATTTGTCCATCTTTTGATGTTACTCGTCCATGTTAATCTTGGTCTGCCTCTGCCTCTTTTACCTTGTATTTTCCCCTCCAGGATTACTTTTAGTAGGCTGTTGTGTCTTTTAACATGGCCCAAACATCGCATTTTGTCTTGTTTGAATTGTGCTTAGTAGTTCTCTTTTCATTTTTAGTTGTTTTAAGACTTTGTCATTTGTTTTATTTTCCTTCCATCCAATTCTACCTATTCTTCTATATATCCACATTTCAAAGGCTTCAATTCTCTGTTCTGTTTTCTTGTCTAATGTCCATGTTTCTGCACCATATAGGAATATTGAGGAGATGTAACATTTTGCTATTCTTAGTTTTAGCCCTGGTGTTATTTGTTTTAATGTTAGTATGTTCTTCATGGCATTAAAATTACTTTTTGCCATTCCTATTCTTTTGTTTATTTCAGTTGTACATTTTCCATCACTGGTTATAGTATGTCCAAGGTAGTTGTAGTTTAGAACTGTCTCCAGGTCTATTTCTTCTATTTTGATATCCACTTGTGGGTTTTAAGTATCTTCTTTGTTTATGATCATAGTTTTAGTCTTTTTGATATTCACATCTAGTCCATATTTTTTGCTTGTCATGTTTATTTGATTAAGTAATTGTTGTAGATCTTTAGGATTTTCTGCTAGTAGTACAGTATTGTCAGCATATCTTAGGTTATTGATTATCTTTCCATTAATTTGTAGGCCTGGCATCTCTATGATGTTTTTAAAGATTTGCTCAGTGTATAGATTGAACAAGCTTGGTGATAGGATGCATCCCTGTCTTACTTCTCTTTTTATATCAATGGGTGTAGAGTTCTCTTTGTTATATTTTATTATTGATGTTTGCTCCCAGTATAGATTACATATTAGTCGTATGTCCATGTCATCTAGATGTATCTCTTTTAGGAATTCTATAAGTTGTTTGTGGTGTACTCTATCAAAAGCTTTGGTGTAGTCTATGAAGCAGGCATATATTGGTTTGTTTACTTCTGTGTATTTTTTCGATTAATGTTCTCATGCAGAATATGGCTTCTTTTGTCCCGCTATTTTTCCCTAAATCCAAACTGCTGCTCATCTAATTCAGTATTGATTTTATTCTGAATCCTTCCTTGTATAACTTTTAGCAAGATTTTTATAACATGGCTCATTAGGCTTATTGTTCTAAAGTCACTGCATTCAACTGCACCATTCTTTTTAGGCAATGCAATGAAAGTTGATGTTTTTAGTTCATTTGGTATGTATCCTGTGTGGTATATGTTGTTGCATATGTCTGTAATCTCTTCAATGCCAAAATCTTATAGTGCCTGTATCACCTCTATCTGTATGCTATCAGGTCCTGCTGCTTTTCCCTTTTTCATTGTTTTTATAGCTTTTTCCACCTCAGATTTTAAGATTGTATGGCCTGATGTACATTTTATAACTGGTTTCTTGTCCCATTGATCCTGAAATAGTTCTGTTATATATTCCTGCCATCTATCTATAATATCCTTATTGTCTGTTAGCATCTTTCCTTTTTTGTCCGCAATGCATCCACCTTCTGTGGCTTTTTTATTTTTATTAGTAATTTTCTTTATTTCTGTGTGCATTCCTCTTAAGTCGTGTTTGCTTTCCATACTTTCTACTTCTATACATTTTTGGCTGAGCCAGTCTTCTTTTGCCTTTTTGCACATTTTGCATATCTCATTATCTATTTTATTGTATTCGGCAGTGTTCTTCGCTTGTCTCCTTTCTTCCATTTCTTCTAAGAAGGTGTTAGTTATCCATTTTTGTTTTTTGTTCTTTTCTCTTTTGGGTAAGGTGTCGCAGGTTTCTTGTATGCTTTTCTTTATGCATTGCCATTTGGTTGTTACTTTTTCATCAGGATTTTCTCTTCTGTATCGTTCAATTCCTTCTTCTAGTAGTTCTGGTATGTGTTCTTTACTTGTATTGTATAGATATCTTTAATATCTTTTTGATTTAAAGCTGTTATATCTAGTGGATTTGTTGATGAATTAGACTTTTGCTTGTTTCTCATTAGTTTGATTTTCATTTTAATCATTACAGGATTGTGATCTAAATTAATATCTGCTCCTGGGTAGGTTTTGACTTTCTTTACGCTGTTACGGAACCATTCTTTTATCATTATGTAATCTATTTGATTCCTCTTCTTATCTCCAGGGCTTTTGAATGTGTATAGTTTCCTTTCCTCTTGCTCAAAGTAGGTGTTACATATTATCAGCCTGTTTTCTTCACAGAATTGTATTAATCTTTCTCCTCTGTAATTTATTTTTCCTAAACCATGATTTCCTATAATGGTCTTATATTTACCTTTTCCTACTTTAGTGTTCATGTCACCCATTACAATTAAGATGTCTGAAGATTTCACTTGCTTCATAATTTTATTTAGGTCTTCATAGTATGCCTCTATTTGTTCATCTGTGTAGTCTTAAGTAGGTGCATATGTCTGTATTATTGCTATGTCGAATGGTTTTTTGCTTTCAACTTGAATCCTATCACTGTATGTTCAGTGGTTACTTATATATTTTTGTAGCTCTTTTTTTATCAGTATTCCTACCCCCCTTTGATGTTCTGTTGTATTTCCTGAGTATATAAATGTATATTTTTCGTCTTCTTTGTACCCACATTCTTTCCATCTTGTCTCTGATATGCCTAAAATATATATATTTATTCGTTCTGCTTCTTGAATCAGATTTTCCAAATTCCCTTCTTGATATAGAGTCCTAACATTCCAATTACTTATTTCAAGACCTTTCCTCCGACATAAGTACAAATTCCTCTCCATGGCTTAGTGCATTAGTACGTGATTAGTGCATTAGTATGTGATTAGGCTTCAATCTCTTTCACGGTGGTCTGCCATATTAGCCTTTCATGTTCTGAATATGCCTCATGTGTACCACACACTTTGCTGTTTTCGCTTTCTGGGCCGTTGATCATTTCTGATTCCTCCGCCCCATCCACCGTCACAGACTTTTCACATATGGGTTGAACATACCCAGTTTGCCAGCAACATTTTTGTCAAACCATGTGCTTGCCTATCGAACCGCGAACACACAACACAACGAAGAATAAATCATATTCCACTTAAATATCGGTAATCACAGTTCATCCACACGTCAGAAGTAAAACATACATCAAACGGGGAATAGCAACACATAATTTCACAACTAGATTGTCGCGTAAATCATTTAAATATATCAGCAATTGCCGAATTATAAAAAACGACTGCACGCAGCCGCCATGACACCGGAAACATACAATTGTCCCATGAAAAGAATCATCATCATCAAGTACCGGGCCTACTGGCGCAGGTGATCATGTCTCTCAGCAACTTTTGATCTCGGCAGCTATTTATCATTTCTGTTGTTGACCTTCTGCCAAGCTATTCTCTTAAGCTGTCTGTTATTTTTTCTCTTTGCTTCCCTCTATCTCTGTTGTCCTATTGTCCATGATTCGCATCCATATGTTAAGACTGGCTCTACATAACATTTAAGAACTCTTTTTCTTGTTTCTATTGTCAAAAATGAATGCTTTTGCCTGAGTCATTCTGCATCTCACCTCTTTTGTACATCTTCCGTCTGAGGTTAACAAAGTTCCAAAATATTTAAATTCCTTTACCTGTTTTAATATTGTTCCACTTGTCTTTATTTTGCACTGAGGTGATGTCTTTTTCTTTGTTGTTACCATTACCTCTGTCTTTTTGCTATTAAGGCTGAGTCCTTTATTTTTGCTTTCTTTCACTATAATGTCCAACATTTCTTGTAACTCATTTTCCCTCTTAGCGATTAAGACTGTATCATCAGCATACCTTAGATTATTGATATTATGACCTCCAATTGTTATTCCAGGCATGTCCCTTATGGATCTTAAAATAATCTCACTATAAATATTAAACAAATCTGGTGACAGCACACAACCTTGTCTAACACCCTGTTTTATTTGTTGAAACATTCCCAATTAATGATGATGTCATGGAACGCACCAAAATGGCAGCTTATTTATATTCGAGCTATGGACTAAGCAATGTTTACATTGAACAACACGATATATGTTATTGCAGCGAGTTGGCAGATTTTTTAAAATGTTTTCAAGGGTTTGAACATAAATGTTTGTTCACAGTTCGTTAACCTTCGCTGTAGATAAAGTCGTTAATTCGATGGCTTCGTTTCAGACGTTTGGTAGCTAAGGACCTAACTTGTGCAAACGGATGGCATTGGCAAGGATCATTTTGAATCTATGAAGTGGGATCATTTTGTGTTTAACTCAAAAGCATATGTGCTTTTTAACCAAAGACCTTTTTTTGGGGACTCAATGAAGATATCCCCGATGGAAGAATAAATTGTACTATTAGTCCCATAAATGATTCGCTTCCAGAGGTTTATGATGTAAACAAAGCAGTTTTGTCATTGCAAGTGAATAATGTCCACACCTATAATTGGTCAGGATTGTGTAGCAGCAGCAGCTTTATAGCGAACACAGAAAACATCACAGGATTGTGCTGTTCTGAAACAGCTATGCCATGCTAACCTAGAATTGTCTTTAATGGGATTACTGTGACCACAAACCACTCTCCATGTATATGATGATGTATGTACCATAGCATCAATTTCTGCTGCTATAAAGGAGACTTGCCTTGCTATCCCAGAATTGCCTTAAATGGATTCACTGTAGTTGAAAACTTCTCCTCTTGTGTAAACTACACATTCACATCTAAGAGTGAATCAGTGAAGGTCACAAAATCATATTCTCTCTGTGGTTTTACTAACTACAGGTCATGTGGCTTCTGTTGGATTGGAAATGATAACTTACCACCACTGTGTGTCTGTATGTTTGGAATTGGAGTCATCAATGACGGCCTAACATCATCAAGTGCTATGACGATCATCATTTTCGGGAGGACGTGAACTCCCATGGTATATGGTGGATAGGCAGTAGGAACCATTGAAGGCTATGTCTGAAAAGTGTTCCTTCTTGCAGTTTCCTCATATTCCAAGTCCGGCTTGTTGCAGGAGCTACTGAGTTAAGTGCTCTGTGCACACCGTGAGCTGTGTGTCTCATCCGTTTTGATCCTGCTTCGATATCCCGCTTGTTTACGATGAATGATGATATCGTATGACAGGGAACAGTTGGCTGTGTTCACTTTCTGCGCGGTTTCGCCTTATGTCTTTTGGCGTGTGCTGAGACTGCTACGATGGGGACTACAGTTACATTTCTTTGTTTGGGAGATGAGTTAGTAATTCGGATGATTCCACTGGCACGGGCGATTGAGCAATTATGGATTTTAATTCGTTTGCTGTGATACCGAGGCCTTCCGTAACCAATAACAATAACAATAACATTCCCAATTGGTTTCCAGTTCTTATGGCCGCTGTTTGTTGCCAGTACATGTTCTTTATTATTCTTAGAGCTTTGCTGCCTATGTTTATGCTTTCTAAAATTTTGATTATTTCTTGGTGCTTTGCTTTGTCAAATGCCTTGGTGTAATCTATGAAACATAGGTATAGATCTGTTTTCACCTCTATGGTTCTTTCTACTAAAGATCTTATGATATAAATGGCATTGCTTGTTCCTTTATCTCTAACAAAACCACACTGTTCATCGCTAATTTCTGGACTGATTTTGTTTCGCACTCTTCGCATGATGATTCTTGCTAATATCTTAGTCATATGACTCATAAGGCTTATTGTGCAATGATCATCGCATTCAATCATACCCGATTTTTTTGATAGGGCTATGAATATTGATTTGAGCATGTCGTCTGGTATATATCCGCTGTTGTAGATATCATTCAATATTTTTGTTATTATTTCTATTCCAAAATCACCCATGGCTTCAATCTCTTCTTTAGTTATATTATTTGGTCCAGGAGCTTTGCCTGCTTTCATATTGTGCAAGGCATCTTCCACTTCTTCTCTGAGTATTTCTGGTCCTTCTCCATTATCCTTTATATTTACTTCGTTCATCATTATAAAGATCTTTAATGTATTCTGTCCATCGTTCCCTTATGTTTTCTTGATCAATCAACAGTTCTCCTTCCTTTGATCATAGACATCCATTTTTAATTGCGTTTTTCTTCCTGTTAATTCCTCAATTTGTTTGTATATAGGTTTGGCATCTAGATGTGGCTCAGGAGTCTTCAAAGGCCTGTTCAGAGACAGAAAATTATGGTCTGAACATGTTTTGGCAGCAGGTGTATGATATCTTTGAATAATTTCAAGGGGAAGAGGTATATTTACAACACTTGGAAAAAATAAATAATCAACAACAGAAAAAAATAAAGAATAACAGACAGGGAAATGAGTATAGAAAAGTACTCCTTCATACAGTGCTTTGCCACGAGAGTCGTAAGTATGGGATCCTGCATGTCATTCAAGCCTTTGCTTTCAGTTTGTTCTGCATTTGTTTCAAATAATGATCTTAACTTCTCTGAAGTTCAATGGATTGGATTTTCTTGCAGCCAATTTTGGAGAGGGTATCAGCTACCTCATTTCTAGCAATTCTGAAGAGTGAGTGTAATCATTGTACTGCCACCTTTGTGGGCAGTGGCAGCTCATTTAGTTCTAAGATGATGCCTTGAGTGGTGGACTGGGGACATTTTTTAAGTTTTCATGGACTCCAGAAGAGACTTGCACTTTGTGAAAAAACTGTTTCTGGTGGGTGTTCCTTGTTTTATTTCTTGAGTGTTCTGATGGCTTCAAGTAGTCGTATTGACTTGTCATAATGAGTGACAGAAAAGAAGAGACAGAAATAAGCAAAAGTATAGGAATGGCAAAAAGTAATTTTAACTACATGAAAGATATTCTGAAGTCAGAGCAAACAAAACAAGTAGTAAAATTGAGAATAATAAAGTGCTATAACTACTCAACACTCTTGTATGGTACAGAAATATGGATACTAAATATAAAAACAGAAATAAAAGAAAATGGAAGTCCTTGAAATGGGGAATATTAGCCTCATTTTCACTTCAAACTTGAGTGCCATGACAATGTCAAGATGAAATTAATAAAACCATCTTTTTTAACTTACTTGATGTAGATGGTCATACTGAATTCTGCTGTCCTCAATACTCTCCACATTGATTTCTCCACTGTCATTTTCAGATGCAACATTTTTGTCCTGACAATTTGCATCATACCCTTCATTGAAATCACCATCTCGGTGTGCAGCAGTTGTTTCTATAGTGAATTTTGTTGTTACTTTATTCCCTTCAATTTTCTGTTTGTCTTGGAACCTCTCATTATCTGTGAATACGTGATAACATAAAATTTTGGTCACTGGCTGTCATAGTGGGCAACTAATGATGCTTAACCCTAGCTTACATTACCTATCTGTGAGTCAGATTTATACAAGACAATAGTAAAAATTACTACCACTTAATTGTTATATCTGGAGTTTTGAAAATCATATTTTCTTTGAATTTTTGCTACACGGCAGAGAATGGGAATCAGAAGTTGTAATCATTTCTTGGCTTAGGTTGATTAATGGCCAGAAATTCAACCCCATTGCACTGTGCCTACAGGAGATGTTACATTGTCTATAGAAGAAGCGGCTGTCAGTCCGTCAATACAGCCATATATTTGACTCCCTCTCAGCATCATTCATAGGCTATCCCATGATACAAAGTTTTCTTCAATGTCTTGCTGATAGCTGAGAAGTATTTCTCATCACAAAGGAAAAAAATTTATTGAACATTAGTGAAATTAAAAAAAACAACAGCCCCTTTTGTACAAGACTGTTATGCTTTTTACGGTGCACACATATGTGCCTGATCCAACATCATCGGAAAGAAATCAAGCACTCAGGGGTCACCAGAAGTAGTAATTGGGAAGGTATAGGGAATATTTGTGACAATTGGGAGAATTGAGGGATGAAGAGATAGAGGAAAGTAAAGTGAAAAGATATCAGACAGCTTAAGAGAATGGCTTGGCAGAAGGTCAACAACAGAAATGATAAATAACTGCCGAGATCAAAACTTGTAGAGAGACATGATCACCTACGCCAGCTTGCTTGGTGATGATGATGATGATGATGATTGAATAACACAAAATTAACTTTAATGACAAGGTCCTAAAACAATATATATCAAACAGCTTATCTCACTTCTATATGGATCTGATGCTTGGACAGTCTATTCAGGCATGAGAAAGATTAAATAGTTTTCACAAGCACTGCATTTAAAGTACAATATTTTCATGTACCATTCAAATACCAGTGGATAAAGAGATACAGCGAAGATGATGGCACTGGATAGGATACACACTGCGGAAGCCAACTGAGAGTATTACACAACAGGCCCTTTTTTGGAATCCCCAGGGGAAAATACAAAGAGGAAGACCAAAGAATTCTTGAAGAAGACAGATAGAAGCAGAGATGAAGATGATGGGGAAGACATGGAATGATCTTAAAAGAATGGCAAGAAACAGAACGACTTGGAAGTGTTTGTTGAAGACCTATGCTCCACAGGGAGCTTAAAGGTAGAAGGAGATGACATTTTGCTATTCTTAGTTTTATCCCCTGGTTATTTGTTTTGATGGCAGTAGATTTTTCATGGCATTAAAATTACTTTTTGCCATTTCTGTTCTTTTGTTTATTTCAATTTTATATTTTCCATCTCTGGTTATAGTGTGTCCAATGCAGTTGTAGCTCTGAACTGTCTCCAGATCTATTCCTTCAACTTTCATAATCCACTTGTAGGTTTTTAGTATTACCTCTGTTTATGATCATAATTTTAGTTTTCTTGACATTCATATCTAATCCATATTTCTTGCTTGTCATGTTTATTTCATTAAGCAATTGTTGTAGATCTTTAGGATTTTCTGCTAGTAAAAGAGTATCACTATTATATCTTAGATTATTGATTATCTTTCCATTAATGTTTAGGCCTGGCATACCACCTTCACCCATCTTTCTAGGCGTGTTTGGCAAAACAGCAAACTGACAATTAAAACAAAGGCCACAGTTTACACTGCCTGCATAATTAGTATTCTCTTGTATGGCAGTGAATTTTGGACAACTTATGCAAAGCAGGAGAGAAGGTTAAATGGATTCCACATGCGATGTCAGCGCCGTATTCTTAGTATCACCTGGAAGGCTAAAGTGACAAATGTGGAGGTTATGACTTGCCCAAGTTTCCTGAACATCACACGTTAATCAAACAATGTATGTTATGCTGGCTTGGTCACATAAACCATATGAAAGATGGCCACATACCAAAAGATATAATCTATGGACAACTAGAAGATGGCAAAAAGACTAGGGGGCGCACAAAACTTCTATTTGTAGACATGTGTAAATGCGACATGAAGACTCTGAACATACACCCTGCAGTCTGGGAAGAAATAGTCACTGACCGCAATCTTTGGAAACACACTCTACAGCTCCAACTCAAGCAAGAAACAGATAGATTCATAGAAAAAGAGAATACACAGCGAAAGAACAGAAAAAATAACATTTCTGGAGGTGCTGAAAAATCCAGTCAACTATGACTGATGGAAGCTACAACTAGGCCTGGCAACTCTGGGATGTTTTTTTAAAAAGATTTGCTCGTTTATAGATTGAACAAGCTTGGTGACAGGATACATCCCTGCCCTCTTTTTATGTATATAAATACACACATACATGCACACAGATGAGGGAACGTCAATAAATAAGTCATAAAGTGATCCAGTTAAGCAGGAATATTAAGCTGGTGGTTTCTTAAGATGTCACTAGGTGATACCAACATACAACTTTGTGATTTCATTAGTTAGGATTGCTGGGCAACACATGCACATGTGCAGTGCAATAACAAAATTGCTACTGAACTGAACAGCTTGCTGTTGTGTTTTTTTGTTTTTTTGCAAAAGGACTTTCTACAAAGGAGCAAAGGGACTTTCTACAAAGGACATTTATAAGGAAGTGCTTCCTATTTATGCTGACAATTGTTTGTCCCATGATGCTGTGTATTGCTGAGTAGAAACATTTTCTCAAGGACACACCAAAATTGTTGATGAAGTTTGACCTGGATGTCCTGTTCAGATTGCAACAAAAATGTCTGTGCGTCAGGTGCAGGAGATGATTAGATGTTATAGGCAAGTATCAATAGACAGTGGAGCAACTGCAACAGACTGTTTACATAGTTTAACCTACAGTATAATGCATGATTGATTGAATTTCTAGAAAGTGTTTTCATGGTCGGTACAAAGAGAACTCAATGATAAACACAAAATTAATAGATTGGGTCTTCTTGCAGCATCTCTGTCATTATGCAAACGAAGAAGGCATCTATCACTGTCCTTTCGAGCTGAAGACAGCACATATGACAGAAATTGTACACTATGTCCAAAGATATTTGAAATCAAGTGTCAGATCTTGCATTCACAATGTATCTTGCCACATGGTCCCTTTTCTGGGTAATCTTGCTCAATTCTTGTGAGGGAGGTGAAGCCAACTGTTGTTGCCTCTCACCTTAGTGTTCCTTTTCAGTGTTTCTCTAGGTAGTCCGCTTTTCCTTTTATCCTCTGGTTCCTATTTGAGGGCTTGCTTTGAGATTTTCTTGTATCTTCTCATCACATGGCCAACATACAACAACCTTCTTCTCTTGATTATAGATGATATTTTTGGATGTTTTGTCACTTCTCTTTTTACGAACTAGTCCCAAATTTATTCCGTAATATAAGAAGTATTTTCTTGAGGCATGTTTCCAAATGTATCCAATTTCTTTACTACTAAATGTATACTATTTCTTTAGTTGCTTTCCAGCTCTCACATGCATAAGTAAGGGTGCATAATACATTTGATTTTAAAATGTGAGCTTTGCTTTGATGCTTATAGCTCGTTTCAAATCATGTGCCCAACTTCAAAACGCTATTACTCTCTAACCATTTGTTAAAAACTTTTGAAATTTTCCAAATGTTATTAGAATGCAAAAGACCCTTTAAATGTATATTTAACAAATATCTTGCAGCTGCAGTTTTCTTAAAGCGGCGAATTTCTTTGATGTTTGTCAAAATTGTAAATTGTGAAGCCCTAAAGAATAGAAATTACAGTTGTTGCTGGTCTATGATTAATTTTCACTAGGTAAAGGCGTGGCCGTAATGGGGAAATAACTTAATAAGACAAAACACCAGGAGAATTATTGTCTGCTCAGTTCGAGGACGGATGATAATATCAAGGTATACCTGTATGTCCAATTTTCATAGTTGTGTGGTCCTGATAAGGACCGTTTGTTGAACTAATTTAAGGTAATATAGGGGCCAACATTGTGGGGGCTATATACTTTCTATTCTGAATCAGACGAGTCTAAAAGATTAATAACTGTTTGGGGTTGAACATTCCACAAACCATCATTTTTCCAATATTCCTCTTCCTGTTTTAAGACGTGGTCTTCACATTTAGCCCAATAATCTTTGTCTATATTTAATAAAGCGAGATTAGCAAGAGTCTTTACATCGCATATTTTGAATGTTGTATTTTCATCTGCCACTTGTCCTTTTAATTTTGCCCAGATTAGTTCTATTGGATTTAAATGAGCATGGTAAGGTGGCAGCCTCAAACTTATATGACCGTGCTCTTGGATAATCTTATCTATTTGAAAAATCTTTGTCCTCTGTTTTTGCTTTACTAGAGATAATAATTAAGGTTTTAAGTACATGTTATTAAATTGTATGTGCTCCTTTGTGAGCCATATCTTAATAGCATCTTTTGTACTGGATGACGTCGGGACTTTATCTTCAAGTGCAACAATGTTGTGGTACGCTGCATTGTCCATTATTAGGCAAGATGGTCGATCTAGTGATGGGAGAACAGAATTTTCAATCCAATGTCTAAATATGTGACCATTCATCTCAGAGTGATAATCCCGATTGTCTATGGATTTTGAAAGAAAAATGAGCTCTGCATTCTGTATTAGTCCATGTTGTCGACTACCTGCATGAGCAATTATCAAACGCTATCCTTTGCTGCTAGGTATTAATCTCTTAATCTTTCCATCTGATGACTGCCATTCCCTTTGGTTAGTGTGGTGAGCAGTGATCCATGTTTCATCCAAGTACAGAATATCATAACCTTGCTTGCGCACCTCTTTTACTTCACGTAAGTATTTGCTTCTCATGACTACTATATGTGGCTTCTCACAGATGATGTTTCGTCCATTGGAATACTTTCTGAATGTAAAGCCTGCTCACATTCCTCCATAATGTAGACTTTGATATTTCAATACTGTTGTTCTTTTTCAGCGATACTTTTAATTTTCTTATTGTAACAGTTTCATTCATACCCAACATTTTGCGAATTTCACTTCTAATAAGTTCACTGTCGAAATTATCCAACATTTTTGCTCTTCTTTGTGATTTTGTATATTTTGAACATTGACGGTCACGTGCTTGAATCCAGCGATTAAATGACCGTTTAGATAAATCCAAAATGTGTCTTGTCCTATTCTCAGGGTTTTCTAAAGAATGAAATAATCTTCCTCGTTTAGCCTCTTTGCAAAAATAGTCATACATTTTTATTGCGATGTTTTGTAAACTGCAGAATTTCATTTTAAGACTCATGATAAATGTTATTGTTTCACGTCTCCACCTATGAATGAACGGAAATGGAACACACAATGCCTCGTGTTTTCTACAAGTGTCTAATTGTGTCAGACAACCACGGTGGAAAGCGTGCAAAAACATCAATTGAACCGTGTATGGATTTTTAATCGCTATATTTAAATTAAAATACTGTAAACACTAAGTTTTGACTACATCAAAGGGTCGTTATAAATTTATATAAATCAAATAAGCAATAATAATAACCAAATGTTTTTTTTTTAATGAAATTAATTCCCTGTTGGGTTCTAATCATTATAACTTTACATGCAAATTTTGAAAAAATTACAAAAAGGGGTTAAAAAGATATCGATTTTAAAAGTTGGGCACCAGTTATGAAACGGACTATAGTAATTTTGATTTCAGCATTGTCTGTATAGTGTACTTGGATTCCATTGCAGAAATCACTTGTATGTGTCATCCTAAATGAGAAGGACAGAAATAAAAGCCAGAAAAACAAGCTCAACATCTTTCATTATGAGAGCACAGAACAGGACGCCATTGGCAAAATCAAACATAGTAAACAGAGCATCCCTTGCAGGAGGCCGGAAAAATGGATGCAGTCACCCTGGTGGAATGAAGAGATCAATGAAGTATGGCAGAACAATAGACAAACAACCAAGACATGGCAGAAAGTCAGGAAGAATGAAAGAACACAACCTGAGATCTTGAAGAGTTTGAAAGAAGAGGTTGAACTATGTGACAAGCAGGCTAAGTGTGCTAAGTAGGCTAAGGATGCAAGTGGGAAGACACAATGCCTCTTTCTGCCAGAAAGAGAACTCAAAAAAATCTCTCACCACACTCTGGCACCTTCACCAGAGCATGAATGGCACATCACAGTATATAGATATTCCAGACTTCCAGAGCACAGGCAAGAAATGGCAAAAATTCTGATAAGAGCAAACGAAAGGCCATGCTTTGCAGACCACACTGACCAAAGAAATTAGGCTGTAAGAGTAAGAATTATGCACATTTCCACCCACACTCGGATGTTATATATATACAACAAAAAGACATGGCTCAATGCTGCAGTTTTTCCCTTTGACGTCTTCAAGGATTCCACAGATGAGAGGCGACATGCAGCTGTGACAAATCTGGAAGATGCATACAACAGAGTACTATTTCAAGACCTAATGTACATAACTCCTCAAACTAACGGTATACCCCTTACTCATAAGATTGACTACTGCTGTTTCAGAGGAAGGTGATACTGAGATGTGGATGTTGGTCATCCAGCCCTACATCAATTTGTCCAGGGTTGCTGTAAGGTTTGCCATTGTCACTTTTTTTAAAATGTAAAAGTAAAAAGGTTCCCTCCACGACTTGCTAGGTGTATGGGAAATATGGTGTTATGACCATATTTTTCTATGACCACGGCACATTTTTGGGTGATATGTCGGTATCACGCCAGGGCGCCTTTACTTCCCAGAAAAATCTCTGGTACCCATTTTTAGAAGCTGGGTGAACCCCAGAGCCTTGTTAGTCTGAAAAAAAGGCATTTTTAAATGTACACAATGTTTTTAAGTGTACACAATGACAATCACAGAATAACAACTGGATGGGAGAGGAAGAACTTTGACATTCTGGTATATCAACAGGGAAGAGACAACTTTTGCTGATGGCATTCTGGTATATCAACAGGGAAGAGACAGACAGGTGATAGCCTCTGCCTCTGCACTGCAAAACAAACTCAATCACATCTCTTCCGGTTTAGAGTATCAGGTGCCTTGGTTAATCCTATAAGAGCATCAGTGCTCTCCTTGAAATGGGAGGGACACAGGACTCTGACAACCACGAGTCCACGTCACTCCTTCGGATGAAAGAGATGGAAGTTAAGAAGGGCACAGTCAGAAACGAGCAACTTAGTGAGCATATAAGAAGACTAATCAACCAACACAGAACTGGAATCGTCATTTGCTGGACACTGTGAGACTTGCTGAGGAGGAGATCTGAGCACCTATTTACATGTTTGGAGTGCAAGGATGATGACCAGCAAATAACTCAATAACTAAATGAGCATCAGTGGCGTGGTTCTCCCTTAACAATCATGTTATTAACATGGAAGCACCTGTGGTATGAATGGGAGCTGACGATGTGACCAGGGACAGATTGATAACATCTATCTATCTATTGTCCTTTCGAGCCAAAGACGGCACATAGGGCAGAACCACAATCCCAAAAACAGAAACCTTGCGTGCCAAAATGACACATATTCCAGAGATCACTGTTGATTGATGACATACATATATGTTAAGTTTGATCACAGTCTGTAATTTAGGGACCATGTGATAACAAAAGCCCACATAGCCTGGCCGTTATGAAAGTCATTGCAGCTGCCAACATTGAGCAGAGAATACTTACCCTTCTCTTTCAGGGACTGGTCCTAGCAACAACTGAGTAAGCCCTGGCAATTCTCACTGTCACGACAATGCAGATTGACAGGTTAGAGAAAATGTGAAATAAAGTGATGCACATTATCTTGGGTTGTATGAGAGAACTCTCTGTGTAGCAATGAGGTATCTTCTTGATTTTCCAGCCATGAATGACAGGATCAAGATCCCGAGGACATGACCATACCTGAAGATAAGTATGCACATAAAGAGCAGCCATTGCACCAAGAGCTCAACACAGGGAAAGGTGACAGGCTAAAAAAGAGACAAATCATGGGTGGGTGGGTGGGCGGAACAGAAGATGCCATCAAACAGGTCTGTGGGCTTACAAATATCAATATTGGCAAGGAGTGGATATACTGGTCATTCAAGGGCACATTCTTATGTATTGTCACACTCAAAAGAAAATGCGGGAGCAGAATCCTGTCCTAGTTGATGCGGAAGTCAATGCCCTCATCTGGGACAACACTGATGAGGAAGATGCTGTCATCAATACAGACAGAGCCATAATCTGGACACTAAAAGAGCATACGGGCATTTACAGTAAGCTCTGCAGGCAGAACAGTAAAAGAAGACAGCAGTGTGTATATTATGACTACAAGTAGCATGATAATGGAGGTGATGGAAGTGACCAGGGCATTCATCTGGTTGAATTCACACACCGACTACACCCACACTAGTGTACTAAGTGATTCAATGAGCATGATAAGAAAATGAAGGTGGGATCTGGATGCAAGCAATGGGTCAAATCATTACAAAAGTCAAAGGTACTCAAAATCACCTTTCTGAACTTCCAGTCAATATGGCCGATAGGTGGCAAGAACTGTTAAAGGCTGTGTCTGAAAAGCGTTCCTTGTAGTTTCCTCATATTCCAAGTCCGGCTTGCTGCTGGAGCTACTGAGTTAAGTGCTCTATGCACACCGTGAGCTGTGCATTTCATCTGTTTTGATGATGTTTCAATATTCCGATTGCTTATGATGAATGATGGTATCGTATGATGGGGAACAGATGGCTGTGGTCACTTTATGTGCGATTTCGCTTTATGTCTTTTGGTGTGTGCTGAG
The DNA here is from genome assembly GCA_032433765.1 of Megaustenia siamemsis. Classification (NCBI taxonomy): domain Eukaryota; kingdom Metazoa; phylum Mollusca; class Gastropoda; order Stylommatophora; family Ariophantidae; genus Megaustenia; species Megaustenia siamemsis. Next base: position 35,318,002 of record JAVIAB010000041.1, on the reverse strand, counting down.
ACTACTATGATGTGGACTACAGCTGCCTTTCTTTGTTTGGGAGATGAGATATTAATTTGGATGATTCCACTGGCACGGGTGGTTGAGCAATTATGGATTTTAATTTGTTTGCAGTGGTACTGGGGTCTTCCATAACCATAACCTTTCTTTACATCTCTGGACACAAAAATAGACAGGGAAATGAAAAAGCAGACAGGCTGGCTAGCTGTGCTGTCATCGAAGATGGTCAACTAATGGATCATTAATGCTTTGAGATGCAGGAAGAGCACAGGACTTCAACAACTATGATTCCATGTCAATCCTTTGGGTGAAAGAGATAGGAATAAAGATGGGTACATCCAAAAACAAGAGACTTTATGGGCACATAAAAGAACTTATCAACCAATGCAGAGTTGGAGTTGATGGTTGCAGCAGGACATGCTGCAAAGAGAATCTCAGTACCTATGGACATGTTCGGAGTGCAATAATGATCACATACAAAAAAATCAATTTTGATTTCCATATTTTTATCAAAATTTCAGAGAGTCATTGCATTTGCTATTCAGATTCTAGTTACTTTCTTTGTTGTATCTCCTTCTTGATCTATGCAGCTTCCTAGGTATCCAAAGTGATCAACTTCTTCCACAGCTTTTGTTTCCAAATATACTTTTTCTTCGGGGCAAATTTGATTTTTTTATTATTGTTGTTTTTTCTTGGTTGGTCTCAAGTCCTACTTTTCTAGCCATCTATGACAGGACATTTGTTTTTTCTTGCATTGTTCACATTGCTGTTGATAAGAATTATGTCGTCTGAGAAATCATGGTCCTCCAATTGATATTCAAGTATCCATCCAATGCCATTGTTACCTATACAGCATTTCTCCATTATGAAATTGATGACAATTCCAAATAGCAATGAAGATACAATACATCCTTGTTTCACTCTGGAACCATTAATTTTAACCTGCTTCAGTGTGAACTGTATATGAGAAGCCATTATACTTTCATGATGTTAATAATTATTTGTGGGATTCTATATTGTTTCATATATGTTCCAAAAAAGAGTCTCTGTGTATGCTGTTGAATGCCTTTTTAAATTTAATGAAACTTAGAAGAAGAGGATTTTGCTTAAAAAGATTATTAGTGGGGACAAATCATGGGTGCATCACTACCAACCTGAATCAAACTATTCTTCAATGCAATGGAAACATCATTCTATCAATGACAACAAATACCATAAAAAATTATCTATTGTAAAAGGAAAACAACTGGATATTAATAGAGTCATGGTCAGGAGTAGGCATAACAAGGTATTTTTAAAAGTGATGAGTTACCAGTGTGGTTAAAAATATCTCCATAAAGACAAAAGGGCAATGTCAAGAATGGAACAATTAGCTGACATTATATCTTTGCTGGACAGTGCCATGTCATGACAAGTGGCATATATGGAATATGGTGTTAGTGACCATAAATTTTACAGACCTTCAGCACATGATTTTTTGGGGTAATGTGGTTGGTATTACACCCGTGCCGCTTTACTTTCCCAGATAAAATCTGGTACCCATTTAAGGCTGGGTGAACCCGGAAGCTGTCAGTTGGGATCGAACCCTACCTCTTGTCCTTTAGAGTCCAGTTCACTAACCACTGAGCTATCGCGGCTCCCAGTGATATGCTATACTGTAGAGAAATTGTGGCATTTGATACTTCTGGGAACTGTGAAAATTAATACTTCTGTGAATTGTGAAAATTAATACTTCTGTGAATTGTGACATTTGATACTTATGTGAATTGTGACATTATGTACTTATGTGAATTATGACATTATATACTGCTGAAATGATGACAGGAAACAGCCTGAGAGACGAGATCAGAAATGAAGAACTGAGAAAAAAGCTAGGAATATCCCCTGCTATAGAATATATAAAGAAACAACAGATAAAATGGTTTGGCCATGTGACAAGGCATAGTGATCAAAACACAACACAATCAGCCTTCAATAAACATTGCGAGAACACCAGACCCAAGGGTCGACCACAAAAAAGATGGATCGATCAAATATTAGAAGCACAAGGAAACATAACAGCAGCAGAGGCCAACAGAGGACCACAAATTATATCTCCCCTCGACGGTGAAAGGCAAATGAGGACTAAGACTTTAAAAAATGAAACTTATACATAATAAGAAACAAGTATTGTATATTTTACTCATGGTTTACATACATACTTTCTGCTATTTCAGGAAGATAATTCCTTCTTTGGAATATGGGAGCGTCTAAATGTATTGCCTGCTCCCAGTAGTGTAAAAAGGCATTCCACATTCGATAAAGACAGCATGTAGTCTTGCCAGTACCACTACGTCCTAACAGCAATAATGGGGACACAGATTTCAAATTGATGAGAGTATGCTCTATGTCAGTCACTCGGAATGGAAAGTCAATCTGTTTATGAAATTACGAGGAGATAGGCACAAATATATAAAAGCATGCGGAACTGCTGTAAAGGTGAAATTACAATAAGAAATATAACATGTCTACATTTATTTAACACATTCCATTTTGTGAGCCACAAAAATTGGCTATAGTTACTGACGCATTGAACCCTTGAGCTAGTTTTTGTGACTTTTAACCCTAGATTTTGACACCTATCTGTAACTCTCCCAGTTATGATACCACAGTAAAAATGACTACTACTTAAATGTAACATTAGGTGCTCTAAAAATGGTAATTTTTCTTAACTCTTGACACAGTCCAGTGTGTTCACACTAGGCAAAACATGAGGACTCAAAATTCCTGGCTCATGTTGATTTATAACTAGAGTTTCACCTCATGGACCAGACATGTTACCATGTCTATCGGTATGGTTTCCGTAAGTCTGTCAATATGTTCGGCGACTGCATAGTGTTATTCGCTGTGTTTCCTGAGTCACAAAGAATTGTTTGATGTCTGACCAGCTGACCTGGTCACAAGGAAAAGGAAAAACAGCCAATTTCTTGAAAATTGACAATTTTATTTCGCATTAAACAATGCATCTCATGATCTCAAACAAATTTCAACAGCAATGGAAACAAATTAAACACTCAGAGGTCAGCAGAGGTGGTATTAGGAAGGAATGGAGGGGGTTAATGTTTGAACATGGAAAAATATCAAATTTTGAGGACTTTATATTTTGATGCAGTAAATTTTACTAGCATTAATTTATTAACTCTCCATTGTTATTTCCATGAAAACTTTGTAATTCTCTTAATTATTCTCTTTTCCAAATCTGGAGCAAATTGTTTGAACAAGCCACATGCTTAATATCAATTTTAATTTATTTTTTCGCTGTTATTTCAAATTTTTTTTCATTTTGCAGAAAAGGGCCATTCTGTGTGAGTTAAACCCCATGGTAAGGAATGTGCTAAATAATTACACAAAAATACACTTTATAAACTTGCAAAAACAAAACATTTTTTAAAAATAGGAAGAAACATTTTTTTTAATATGATGTAGGCACACATTCCTACCCCCACCAAAAATGTAATTAATTTGAGGACTGCAATAAAACTGATTGCCAAATGGTTACCTTTTTCTATTCTTTTTGTTACAACATCTTTTTAAGGTTTGTTTTTTCACGTTCATCACCATCATTATCATGGTTGGCGTAGGCGATCATGTCCTTCCATCTGACTGACTGTTTACCATGACATGACACCAAGTTATCTAGTATTTTTTTTCTTTTTTGTCTGCAATCTCTCTTTCCCTGTATTTTGCCAGTTGTAACCAAATATTTAAACTTTCCTCTTCTCAAGATGTGCCTGAAAAATGTTGATTATTTCTTTCTGATGTTTTTTAAGAGTTCCCTTTTTGTGTTGGTTTCTGAGAATTTCCTCATTGGTCCAGGGAACTTTCAACATTCTTCTGAGAAAAACACCATCTCTGTGGCCTCTAATCGTCTTTACATTTATTTGTTTACTGTCAATGATTCACTTCCATAGGTCAGAATTAGCTCTATATAGCACAGATGAACTCTCTTTCTTACTTCTATTAACATAGATTTGTTGCATAACATATTTTTCATTTTCTGAAATGCTATTTTGGCCTGAGATATTCTGCTTTTTATTTTTGTGGTACATCTTCCATCTGATGTTATTATTGGTCCAAGTATTTCATGCGTTGCACTTGTTTCAGATTTGTCCTGTTTATTTTCATGCTGTATGCTGGTGATGATTGTTTCTTTTACATGACCATTACTTCTGTTTTCTTACTATTCAGACTGAGGCCTTTCTTGTTGCATATTTTTACTATTATGTCTATCATTTCTTGTAGTTCATTCTCTGTCTCTACTATTATGACTGTGTCATCCGCATATCACAAATTGTTTATGTTGTGACCATTTACTTCTATTCCTTTTATATCTTCTATCTATCTATCGTCCTTTTGAGCCGAAGATGGCACATAGGGCAGAACCACAATCTCAAAAACAGTAACCTTGCATGCTAAAGTGGCACATATTGCAGAGATCATTGCTCTAAAATATATGGCGCTGTTTCCATAACAATACTTTTTACAATGACAGCTTGACAAGTCATCGATCTACCTCATTAGTCGCCTCTTACGACATGCCTGGAAAGTCACAGTATCACAATTCTTTTTATATCTACTATTCATCACATAATATTTTCACTGTAAAGTGAAAACAAATCCGGCGACAGAACACAGCCTTGTCTGACTCCTAGTTTTATATATTGGAACTGTCCTGTTTGGTTGCTAATTCTTACGGCTGCTGTTTGTTGACAGTACATGTTTTTTATTATTTGCATAATAATACCATCATTGTTTAATTTCTCCAGCATATTGATTATTTCTACATGCTTTACTTTGTCAAAAGCTTTTGTGTAGTCTATAAAGCACATATATAGATCTTTCTTTACCTCTATAGCTCTTTCTATCAATGTTCTCTGGATGTATAATGCATTATTGGTGCCCTTTTCTTCCACAAATCCACATTGTTCCTCACTTATTTCTGGTTTTATTTTGTTCCTTACACTTTTCATATTCATAATTCAGTATTGTTACTATTTAGTTAAATGCTTTACTTCACATCGTAAGCTCAGTCTTTTTATAAAATCATTTTACCTAATCTTATTTATTCAATGAAAGTAACAAACTATTGCCAAAATGTAAAAAAAAAAAAAAAAAAGTTATTACTAACATTCGCGTCAGTATTATTCAGAGCAGCTGAAACCATCGAAGATGAAAATGAATAAAACTTCAGGACATGAAACTCATTCTTGTGAGCACTTGCAGGTGGGAATAGACGTCTTTGAATACCCTGCTTCATCTGTGAATTGTCTGTTTCATCAGGAGTTATTTCAACATACAGCATTGGGATGCGTTTCAAGGAAGAAGTGTTGCAAGGCAATTGACTGTTGAGGACTTTTAAGTTTTTCTGTCAACAAAAAATACAGCCCAGTAACTAATTTTACATACAATAAGTATTATATAAAATGTTTTGTATGTTGTGACAATAAACTGGTTGGTAATGATTTCTATAAATTTTATGTTTAAGGTCAGTTTAAGGACATCAGCTGATGTCAATTTTGTCAAATCAAATTTCAACAGTATAGTACTACATACAGAAACAACTGCCCATGTGGCTACTGGGAACTTGGTTAAGGTGAGGAGAGAAAAGAATAGAGCCACTGTCACCTGTCCCACACATCACAAAAGTCAACTAAGGAGGTTGGGGAGAAGGTCTTTGCTGGTGCTACTGAGTTTGTGCCATCATCAGTGTTTTCTCTAGTGTGTGGCGGGCTTGCCTCATACTGGGGAACGGGTAAAAATGGGGTTTCTGAGCACTGTAGAGTTGTCCCTTGTGCAGAGAAGATGACTTGTCGATTAAACTAAACTATACTGAAACAAATTTGAGATCTTTCAACAAATAAAACTGGGTGTTAAGCAAGGTTGTGTGCTGTCACCAGATTTATTTTGTATGTATAGTGAGGTAACAACTGGTTCAAACAACACCCTAGGTGACTATGGACATGGCAAAGCCCAGACAAAAAAGTACACAATCAAATTGATTTTATACTGGTACAGAGAAGATTCAGGAATGGATTAACATCTGTTAAAACAAGGCCAGGAGCAGATTGCAATAGTGACCATGTACCAGAAGTTGGAAAAATAAGAATAAAACTGCAGAAAACACAGAAATCCCCAAGAAATATAACATTAGAACTAGATAAGCTTAGAGTAGATAGACAGATGAGTGATAAGAACAGTATGATAGTACAAAATATATATAATGCTAATGAGAAAATACAGGACATCAAGGAACAGTGGGAAATGCACAAATAATCGATTAAACAAACAACAAAAGAAGTAATACCAGTGACTAAAAGAATCAACAAAAAGAAATAGATTACAGTAGAAATACTAGAACTAATGGACAAAAGATGAAAACATAAGAAAGAAGAACAGACACACAAAATATTGCACAAAAAGATCCAGAACAAATGCAGAGAAGCAAAGGAAGAATGGTTATGCAGAAATGTGAAGAAATGAAAAAAGAGTAAAAGAAAGATTCAAAATTTATGCTGAATCAGTTAAATGAATTAACAGGAAGAAAAGAAGTCAAAGTTTCAGGATGTGTGAAATCAAAGGAAGGAAATATAATAATGAGACAGGAGAAGACAATGGAAAGCTAGACAGAATATATCAGTCAATTCTATGATGATGAAAGACCAGAGTTAAACAATTCCAACAAAGACACAGGACCATCAATAATGCAGAGTGAAGTGGAGGAGGCAATTCAACACATAAAAAGAGGTAAGCTCCAGGTTCTGACAATATAACAATCGAAGAGATAAATGCATTAGGATAGCTGGGAGTACAGGTCATAGCAAAACTACTCAATGAAATATATAACACTGGACACATACCCAAAGATCTACTAAAATCTATCTTTGTAGCCATACCGAAGAAGTCAGGTGCCACTGATTGTGAGGACCATGGTACTATTAGTCTCAAAAACCATATAGCGAAAATATTACTAAGAATCATCATGATATGTGTGAGGAAAAAAATAAAACCAGAAAGAAGTGAGAAACAATGTGGATTTGTGGAAGGAAAGGGCACCAATAAAGCAGTATACATCCTAAAAACATTGATAGTAAGAGCTATAGAGGTAAAAAAAGATCTTTATTTGTGTTTTATAGACTACGCAAAAGCATTTGACAAAGTAAAGCATGTAGAAATAATAAATATGCTGGAGAAATTAAACATTGATGGCAAGGATCTGCAATTCATAAAAAACATGTACTGGCAACAAACAGCAGCTATACGAATTAGTAACCAAATAGGACAGTTCCAATATATAAAACAAGAAGTCAGATAAGGCTGTGTTCTGTCGCCGGATTTGTTTTCACTTTACATTGAACATATTATGAGATCACTAGTAGGCAAAAAAGGAATTGAAGTAAATGGTCACAACATAAATAATTTGTGTTATGCTGATGACACAGTCTTAATAGCAGAGACAGAGAATAGACTACAAGAAATGATAGACATAATAGTAAAAGAAAGCAACAAAAAAGGTCTCAGTCTGAATAGTAATAAAACAGAAGTAATGGTCATATCAAAGAATCAATCATCACCATCATGCAGCATAAAAATAAACAGGACAAATCTGAAACAAGTGCAACACGTCAAATATTTGACCACAATAATAACATCGGATGGAAGATGCACCACAGAAATAAAGAGCACAATAGCTCAGGCCAAAATAGCATTTCAAAAAATGAAAAATATCTTATGCAACAAATCTATGTCAATAGACGTGAGAAAGAGAGTTCATCGATGCTATATAGAACCAATTCTGACCTATAGAAGTGAATCATGGACAGCAGATAAACAAATGAAAAGACGATTAGAGGCCACAGAGACGGGATTTCTCAGAAGAATGTTGAAAGTTCCCTGGACAGCTAAAAAGACCAATGAAGAAATTCTCAAAACGGCTAACACAAAAAGGGAGCTCTTAAAAAACATCAGAAAGAAACAATCAACATTTTTCAGGCACATCATGAGAAAAGGAAAGTTGGAATACTTGGTTACAACTGGCAAAATAAAAGGAAAGAGAGATCCTGGACAACAAAGAGAGAAAATACTGAAGAGCTTGATGTCATGGCATGGAAAACAGTCAACAACAGATCTGATATGATGCACTGTAGAATAGAAGATTGTTGAAGGACATGATTGCCAACACCAACCTGTACGGCACATGATGATGATGATGATGATAGTGATATTATTTTAAACAATTGCAGGTCATAATATAAATAATCTAAGGTATGCTGATGATACAGTCTTAATGACTGAGAGAAAATGAGATACAAGAAATGTTAGACATTATCGTGATGGATAGCAAAAATAAAGAACTCAGCCTTAATAGCAGAAAGACAGAAGTAATAGTAACAACAAAGAAAAAGATATCACCTCAGTGGAAAATAAAGACAAGTGGAACAATATTAAAACAGGTAAATGAATTTAAATATCTGGGAACTTTGTTAACCTCAGACGGAAGATGTACAACAGAGGTGTGATGCAGAATGGCTCAGGTAAAAGCAGCTTTCTAATAAAATGAGGAAGATACTATGCAATCCATTTTTGACAATAGAAACAACAAAAATAGTTCTTAAATGTTATAGAGAGCCAGTCTTAACATATGAATGTGAATCATGGACAATAGGACAACAGACAAGAAAATCACTGGAGTCTGTAGAAATGTGGTTTTACCGAAGAATATTGAGAATACCATGAACAGCTAAGAAGAGTAATGAAAACATTATGAAAGAGGCCAAAGCAAAAAGAGAGCTAATTTCCAACATTAGAAAGAAACAATCATCATTTTTTGGCCACGTAAAGAGAAGAGAACAGCTGGAATATATTGTAATAACTAGGAAAATTTAGGGACGAAGAGATAGAGGGAAGAAAAAAGAAAAGATACCAGATGGCAAAACTATGACCATAAACAAAGGAAATACTCAAAACCCACAAATGGATATCAAAATTGAAGGAATAGACCTGGAGACAGTTCAGAACTACAACTACCTTGGACATACTATAACCAGTGATGGAAAATGTACAACTGAAATAAACAAAAGAATAGGAATGGCAAAAAGTAATTTTAATGCCATGAAGAACATACTAACATTAAAACAAATAACACCAGGGCTAAAACTAAGAATAGCAAAATGTTACATCTCCTCAATATTCCTATATGGTGCAGAAACATGGACATTAGACAAGAAAACAGAACAGAGAATTGAAGCCTTTGAAATGTGGATATATAGAAGAATAGGTAGAATTGGATGGAAGGAAAATAAAACAAATGACAAAGTCTTAAAACAACTAAAAATGAAAAGAGAACTACTAAACACAATTCAAACAAGATATGCGATTTTTGGACCATGTTAAAAGACACAACAGCCTACTAAAAGTAATCCTGGAGGGGAAAATACAAGGTAAAAGAGGCAGAGGCAGACCAAGACTAACATGGATGAGTAACATCAAAAGATGGACAAATCAGCCTATGACAACCTGCACCATCAAAGCAAGAGACAGAGCAGAATGGTGCTCCATGGTAGCCAACCTTCGTTACGGAGACAGTACTCGATGATGATGATGACCAGACGGCATAAGAGAATGGCTTGACAGAAGATCAACAACAGAAATAATAAATAACTGTCGAGATCAAAAAGTTGTGGAGAGACATGATCACCTACGCTAGCAGGCCCGGTACTTGATGATGATGATGATAGCAAAAATAAAGGACCCAGCATTAATAGCAAAAAGACAGAAGTAATGATAGCATGAAATAAAATGACATCACCACAATGCACATTAAAGACAAGTGGAACAATATTAAAACAGGTTTAAATATCTGGGAACAATGTTAACCTGATTTGGTAGATGTACAACATAGGTGAGATGCAGAATCTTCTTCTACCTTTTTAGCTTCCAGTGGAGAATAGGTCTTCAACAAACACTTTCCATGTCTTTCTGTTTTTTGCCATTCTTTTAAGATCATTCCATGTCTTCCCCATCATCTTCATCTCTGCTTCTATCTGTCTTCTCCAAGAATTCATTGGTCTTCCTCTTTGTCTTTTCCCCTGGGAATTCCAAAAAAGGGACTATGTGTAAAACTCTCAGTTGGCTTTCGTAGTGTGTGTCTTATCCAGCGCCATCGTCTTCGCTGTATCTCTTTATTCACTGGTATTTGACTGGTACATTTCCATACTTCTATGTTAGCGATTTTGTCCTGCCATTTCCATCCTTTTAATCTGCGTAAGCATCCATTAATGAAAGTCTGTATCTTCGTGATTGTCACTTTTCTTGTTCTCCATGTTTCACAGCCATATAATAGGACCGACTTAACATTTGAGTTGAAAATTTTTATTTTTGTATTTAACCTAATTTCTTTGGATTTCCATATATTTTGAGATGCAGAATAGCTCAGGCAAAAACAAACAGCTTTCTAAAAAATGAGGAAGATACTATGCAATCCATTTTTGACAACGGAAACAAGAAAAAGAGTTCTTAAATGTTATGTAGAGGTGGTTTTAACATATGGATGTGAATCATGAACAATAGGACAACAGACAAGAAAATCACTGGAGGCTGTAGAAATGTGGTTTTACAGAAGAATGTTAAGAATACCATGGACCGCTAAGAAAAGTAATAAAAACATTTTTAAAGAAGGAAGCAAAGAGAAAAAATACCAGACAGCTTAAGAGAATGACTTGGCAGAAGGTCAACAACAGAAGTGATAAATAACTGTCCAGATCGAACGTTTTTGTGAGACATGATCACCTACGCCAGCAGGTATGGTACTTAATGATGATGATGATACTGAAACAATAAATAAAATAATTTCCCCATCTGGATAAAATGCCTTATGGTTTCAAAAATACAAGGTATAATAAGCAGAGGAGAAAAAAACTGAGGAGAATCAGAGTTATAGGCAGACCAAGTGTAAGATGGCAGGAGCAATACTATACAACAGTTTCAAATGATAATCGGTTGAAGCAGTTATAATAGCGAGAACTACAAATTTGTTATCTCCCTCAATACACAAAGGAGCTTTTAGGAGGAAGTGAAGAAAAATAATTGTGAATTATATCTGTTATCATTATATGACAATATAAATGTTGCACAAAGTTTCACAAGATAATCAATAATTTCAGTCTTTGTAGGTAAAACAGAGGAATGGGAGCTTTGCATAATACACAAAGACCCATGATAAAGGGTAACATAATTAAGGTATAGATGTTAAAAACAATAAAGTTTGACAAAAATGTCTTGAATAATAATAAAAGATATATTATTCAGGCAATAAAATGCAGTTATTTGAATTGGAAAACAAATGAAGCAAAATAAAAAAGTTACACAACAATGCAAAGTTAATCTGTTCTGATCTTTTCTGTACAGTGAAACAATGTTAAAATTCATTTAAATATACAAAGACTGCAAACTGACTAAATGTAATAAACAAAAATGATAATTAAGAACTAACAGACTCAGAAAATAAAGCTTCTAGTCTAAACAACTAGAAGTAACAAAGATTCTAAATTACAACAATTGGCTAGTGAATTTAATTAAGAAAATAAAACACATATTTTGGCCCTATCAAATGGCACAAAAGCCTCAAAAGAACAATAATGAAGGATATGTCAACTGGAAAGTGAAGAAGGGAGTTGACCTAGAGATGATTGGACTAAGGTATCAATGACTAAGAAAACTCACTGAGGCAAGTAACACAGCTAAATAACAAGAAACATTCAAACTGGCAGTCAATAGGGCAATGTCCCTCCTCTGGATAGGCTAAATGATAGTGATGATGACCATGGTAATTATATTTTAATTAACTACCATTTATCTTGCAATGAGTCACTTTATTGTTTTCCGACAATGCTATAATGTGATAATCATGACAAAAGTGAGAGAAAGCCAATAATGCCCAATTCATGCCATGTATTCAGATATTTAATTTTTTTTTTACACAGATATAATGTATAGTTCTTATTTTTTCCCCCTAATTTTTAAATAAATTCACATTTCAAAATCAAATTTTAGTTACTATACTCAACATGATAAATTAGTATTGTTGATAGAAACACGGGTACTACATTTAATTTTCTTGCATTTTGATAATTCGCCCAAGTGGCTATTGGGGTGCTTGCTAACTATGGTCAAGGAAGACCCAAGAATAACAGAGAAGAGAAATCATGGAACACTAAGTAACACTGGCAGTGACTGAAGGAAATGTCCAAGAATAGGGATAGATAGCGAGATATTGTTCATAGTTTGTGCTCCCAAAGAGGATTAAAGGTCTTTAATTAACTTATAAAAATTGCACAGAACTCCCAGATTAATCTTTTTTTAACCTGTTTTTGAGGAATATTCTATGGTTAAACAACTATATTGTATAATATTCACTACATAATATGCTATAAAGTATGATAAATCAGAGTACTATTCCGTTAATAAGTTTAACTAGTATATGCCAATTATAGTGTAAGCCATTTTTTAAGTTGTGTCAAGTGTTCTATTCAAGAAGGACAAGATCAAATAAGTATTTTTTAAATGTAATCATCTAAAAAGTTGCAATTAGACAGTAAAAAGATCGCATGTGACACCTAGCTATCACGCACAATGGGAAACATCTGCTGGGCTCCTACTCATGTACGTTTTTAAATTAAGCCCTTAACTTATGATTTAGTTAGTAAGGGATAAACATGCTATGCTCAGATATACTACAAAACAATGAGATAGACAACAAATATAAAGTAGCAACCATAAACATAGACGGAATAAAAAAACAACAAAATAGAACTTATAGAAGAAATAACAAAGAGGAAAATCAAAATTAACACACTGGAGTAAAAGGGCAATAAGTAAAGAAAACACACATCAACTACACAATAATATTCTCTGGAGTTGACATCACAGAAAGAGCAAAACATGGAGTGGGCTTTATCAATGACCCAGAATATGATATGTCCTTTGGCATCTTGATAATGATAAGTCAGATAATTTAGTAATTTGGTAAAATATTAGTGTCTTATGCTGAATGCTATTTTGCTGAACAGCTTCTCTCAAGGCTGGATCTAACCAATATTGGATAGACAGATTCAACCACATAATAAACAAGATGTATTCGTGGTGATTGGTCTCATCTCCTTTCACCTGAACCTTTTGTCTTCTGAATTTGATATCAAAGCTGACTCGAATGTTGCTGAGTTTTTTATATTTTTGTTCACCATATGCTATGATCTGCAGCCAGTCTCTTTCTGTCTCTAAGTTTGCCATACAATATTTGTTTGGAAATATGATTGTTTGCCACCTTAGTCTCTGACTCCTAAGTGTTGCCATGATGGATGGAAGTTTGGCTCATATTTTAACGAGGGTGGAACTGACATTATTGTTTGCTTGCTGTGCCTAGGCAAATAATATGGAGATAGTGCTTTAAATGCACTACCCACCTCTTGCACTCCTCTTTGGAGCATCCCAAAGGAAAGATTTTAGAAATAATAATAAAGCCTTCAATCTATATATGAAATTAACAAGGCTGGAGGTCCATTGCAACATTAACTTCTGTTTATTTCATTCATTGAGTGTAGTCTTCGCATCGGAGGTTGGCTACCAAGGAGCGACATTCTGCTCTATATCTTGCTTTGATGGAACAGGTTGTCATAGGCTGACCTGTCCATCTTTTGATGTTACTCATCCCTGTTAGTTTTGATCGGCATCTGCTTCTATTACCTTGTATTTTCCCTTCCAAGATAAAAGAATAGTCTAAGTTTTGTATTTGTGCTGATGAGTTTTAATTTCCACAACTTTTCAAGTCTTCTGAAAGACATTGCTGCTTTAGCCATTCTGATTCTAAGTTCTTTGCTTGTATCCCCTTCTCGATCAATGTGACTTCCAAGATAGATAAAGTGATTGATCTCTTCTACTGGTTTGTTTTCCATGTATATTTTGTCATCTGTTGAAATTAAGCTTTTCATGACTTTAGTCTTTTCATAACTGATCTCAAGCTTAATTTTGCTGGCTATTGATGATAGTTCATTTGTGTTTTCCTGCATCGTTTAGATTTCATTGACTTCAAAAAAGCAATTGACAGTATTCATAGAGATTTTTTGTACAAAATTCTAAAGCAATATGGCTTACCATCAAAAATCATAAATATTATTAAAGACATGTATAATGGCTACACATGTGTAGTTCGTACAAAGAAAGGACTGAGTGAATGTTTTCCAAATAGAAACTGGGGTTAAACAAGGATATATTTTATCGCCATCTATTAAAATCAAATGTATTATCAACCCTTACATATGCACGTGAGAGCTGGAAAACAACAAGAGACATAAAAACAAAGATGAATGCATTCGAAAATAAATGTCTAAGGAAAATACTTATTATAGCGTGGAACGAATTCAAAACAGATGAGGAAATTAGAGAAACCACCAATCAACCACTAATATCTTCAGTAATCAAGAAAAGACAATGGTTATATGTTGGACATGTGATGAGGAGAGATAATAACTGAATAACAAAGCAAGCCCTCATGTGGGAAAAAACATGTAAGAGGAGAAGAAGCAGACCCAGAGAGACACTGAGACACTGATGAGAGAGGCAAGAGCAACAGGAATCGGCACCCTCAATGAAATAGAGTTGCTTGCACAGAACAGAGAAAAATGGCGAGATTTGATCAAAGATCTTTACAAGGATTGAAAACTGCTAGAATAAAAATTTAGATAAGAGACAGAGTATATGGGTCTATGCCCCAATGGGCTGGCTAAGGCTCAAAAGGTCAATAGATAGATAGATAGAATGAAAGTTGATGTTTTTAGTTCCTATGTATGTATCCTGTTTGGTATATGTCGTTGCATGTGTCTGTGATCACTTCAGTGCCAAAATCTTCTAGGACCTGTATTATCTCTGTTTGTATATTGTCAGGTCCTGCTGCTTTTCCTTTTTCATTGTTTTTCTTTTTCCACTTCAGATTTTAAGATTTTATAGTCTGACCTACATTTTATCCCTTTCATCATGAAATAATTCTGTCATATATTCCTGCCATCTATTGATTATATCTTTGTTGTCTGTTAGCATTCTTCAATCTTTGTTTGTAATATATTCGCTTCCTGTAGCTTTTTTTTTTTTAGCGTTTTATTAGTCATTCTCTTTATTTCTGTGTGCATCCCTCTTAAGTTTTATTTACTTTCCATAGTTTCAATTTCTAGACATCTTTGGCTGAGCCAGTCTTCTTTTGCCTTTTTGCACATTTTTCGTATTTCATTTTCTATTTTTTGTATTGGGCAGTGTTCTTCGCTTGTCCTTTCTTCCATTTTTTCTATGATGGTGTAAGTTATCCATTTTTGTTTTTTGTTCTTTTCCTTTTTGGGTAAGATGTCACAGGCTTCTTGTATGCTTTTCTTTATGCACTGCCATTTGGTTGTAACTATTTGTTCAGGATTTTCTCTTCTGTATTGTTCAGTCCCTTCTTCTAGCAGCTTCTGATGTGTGTTCTTTACTTGTATTGTATAAGTATCTTTAATATCTTTTTGACTTAAAGCTGTCATATCTAGTGGTATTGTTGATGGAATAGGTTTTTGTTTGTTTCTCTTTAGTTTGATTTTCATTTTAATCATTACAGGATTGTGATCTGAATTAATATCTGCTCCTGGATAGGTTTTGGCATTCTTGACGCTGTTATGGAGCCTATCTTTTATCATTATGTAGCCTATTTGATTCATCTTCTTATCTCAAGGGCTTTTCCATGTTTCCGTTTCTGTTTATTTACACAAGTCTAAATTGAGTACATAAGTCTTAGTGGAGGGTTAAATGTTATCACATTAGGACACAGCATTTAGAAATGGGGTTTTTGGAGGGAGGGACAATTCTCTTTCACACATTCTACAAAAATGTTCTCTTTGAAACAAAAACAACTAAAACTAATTTTTTATGATTTTACCTGAATAATGCAGCTTTTTCCTCGCTGATGAGAATCAACAATTTTATCAACTACACATTGTAGTTCTGAATTCCTTAACACTATGCTCCACAACCTGATAAGCTCTGAGTAAATTTTGCTTCCTCTTAGGCCTACTACAAGATTTTTTGCTGTCTTTTCTGGTTCATTTAATAACAAACTTTCTGCACTCTCACTCATTCTAGGCGAAAATGCAATGGCAAGCTCCCAAAGAATGCAAATGCCATGGGGCAATTCAATTTTGAATAGCTGGAGTGAATCTGGTGTGTCTGGTACACGTTGCTGAAAATAGAATAATATCAGTTAAACAATCTGCAAATTAACACATGCAAACATAGAAAGTATAAATGTAGTAAAGAATGTCAGACTTCAAATAGATTCAACCATTACTTATCAATAAAGAAATAATAATTTGCATACAAAACAAGGAAAAAACAAATAAGCATGACCTATACAGCTTTCGGGAGCTGAGGTAGCTCAGTGGTTAGTGAACTGAACTACAAAGGACAAGAGGTAAGGTTCGATCCCAACCGACGGCTCCGGTTCACCCAGCCATTAATGGGTACCGGATTTTTTTCTGGGAAAGTAAAGTGGCAGTGGCGTAATACCAACCACATTACCCCAAAAATCATGTGCCGAAGGTCTGTAAAATTTATGGTCACTAACACCATATTCCCTATACGCCACTTGGCATGACAGGGGTACTTTACTTTACTTTTATATGGCTATCAATTTCCAGTACCAGTCCAAGATGGAGAATTTGTTTTTCTTCATCTTGCTATGGATGATAGATCGGTGGCTTAACAAGCCACCATAGTAAAACATCATTTGTTATTTAAAAAGATATCTCAACTTCTAAAAAGAAATGACGAATTCCAATCAGTATCTAGTAGTGTTTTCAAATTTTGATCCTAAAATCTTAACCAAAATCAGCATCTCGAATGTCAGAACAATAGCTGAACCATCAAGGAGCCAGTAGTGGGGTGTATACTCCTATAAGGTATGGTGAATCTTTACAAATCAGGAAGACAACAAAATACTGACGTTTCGGCCTACATGCAGCCTTCTTCAGAAGTTATAGTTATAGTATATAGTTGCAGGCCTCAGTGTCACTACAAACGAACGGAAATAAATAATTATTTAAACGCCCGTGCCAGGGGAATCATCTGAATTAATATCTCTTTGAATATACAAACAAAGAAAGGCAGATGCAGTTCCCGTCGTAGCAAACATAGCACACGTCAAAAGATATAAGAGTTATTAGCACCGACAGTGAATGCAACTGAACTGTCTTTCGTCATATGATATCATCTTTCATCGTAAGCAAGATGAAACACACAGCTCACGGTGTGCACAGAGTATTAATCTCAGTAGCTCCTGCAGCAAGCCAAACTTGGAATATGAGGAAATTGCAACAAGGAACCCTTTCAGACAGTGCCTCAACGGTTCTATGCCGCCTATCCGCATATTGATCGGAAGTACTTTCTTCTTTAGAAAACGAGAACATCAACAAACAATGAAAATCACATAAATTCTACTACATCTAGGGCGATTGAGCAGGTGAATCGAGGAGGAGTAAACAGGGGAACAAGAGATTAAATGATGAAACATGAGAAAGAGATGTGTTACATTATATATCAAAGTGTAAAAATATGTATGTGAAAATATGTAAAATATATATAAAATTGAAGCAAGACTTAGCTGATGGCAAATTCGACAGCACAGATCACAGCAAAAATGAATTTCAAATGTAAGTAAAATGTGGCCAAAGAAACAGAGGTGTGGGAAACCAGTAACATGATTGGACAGGAGGTCAGACTAGATGAGATAATAAGAGTGTGGAGTAGGAGTGAAGAAGTTCGGCATGACACAGGTAATCACTAAAGGTATATATGGAGTGTGAAAACTTAGCAAACAAACTACGACATTCTCCAGACAGCCTAGTGATAAATGAGAAATAGACTTCCGTTCCAAGATGGTGGAACTAGTTGATGTTCTCCCGATCGTTACAGAAAGTACATTTGGGGTCTGATTAATTTCAGCTCTCCATTGCACTTTTCATTTTTGACTCCAAATTAGGAACATATAAAACACACTTAGTAATATCGAAACATGATCAAAATATCCTGGTAATAAAGGCATCGAATGGATACAAGGAGACCATTTGGAGGACCTCGACTTTGTTGATGACATAGTTCTCACCAACAGTCAGATAAAAATGATGCAGAAAAACACAAATGAACTATCATCAACAGCCAGCAAAATTGGGCTTGAGATCAATCATGAAAACACTAAAGTCATGAAAAGCGTAATTCCAACAGATGACAAAATATACATGGAAAACAAACCTGTGGAAGAGATCAATCATTTTATCTATCTTGGAAGTCACACTGATCGAGAAGGGGATACAAGCAAAGAAATTAGAATCAGAATAGCTAAAGTAGCAATGTCTTTAAGAAGCCTTGAAAAGTTGTGGAAATCAAAACTCATCAGCACAAACACAAAACTTAAGACTTTTCAAATCAAATGTACTATCAACCCTTACGTATGCGTGTAAAAGCTGGAAAATAAAAAGAGATATAGAAACAAAGTTGAACGCATTCGAAAATAGATGTCTAAGGAAAATACTTGGTACAGCGTGGAACGAATTTAAAACAAACGAGGAAATTGGAGAAATCACCAATCAACCACTAATATCTTCAGTAATCAAGAAAAGACGATGGTCATATGTTGGACATGTGATGAGAAGAGATAATAACCGAATAGCAAAGCAAGCCCTCATGTAGGAAACAACAGGTAAGAGGAAAAGAGGAAGACCCAGAGAGACACTGAGAAGAACATTGATGAGGGAGGCAGGAATCGGCACCCTCAATGAAATAGAGTTGCTTGCACTGAATAGAGACAAATGGCAAGATTTTATAAAATATCTTTAAAAGAATTGAAAAATGCTAGAACAAAAAATTCAGATAAGAGAGGGAGTATCTTGGTCTACACCCTATAAGCTGGCTATGGCGCGAAAAGTCAGTAGATAGATAGATTGCACTTGTTTGCGTTAAATTCAAAATGATGTTCTACTTAACACATCTGCGTCGATGAAGCGTAGTAGTACGCATGGCAATATTCCTTTTTAACAAATCAAGTGTTGTGAATGTGACCTTCCACCGTCTAGAGCTGATCTGCGCTTTACGTCACATTGCGTGCTGTTCATGACCGTTGTCGGAATTGCTTGACGCAGGTTATTTACATGTTACAACTCATTAATGTGAACTGCTTCGTCAAGTCAGCCGCAGTTTTATCTCTTTAGGGAATTTGCACCATGTTTCGTTCGTTGTAGGCTGCATTCACTAGAGTAATCAGGAATCAAGGGCGCTGCCATTGTTGTGTGTGCTACGTCATCATAATGGCTCATCTTACTGTCAGTATGACTCAAATTGATAGGCTGGAGAAAATACAAAATGAAGCCATGCGAATTATCCTGGGATGTACGAGGGACACTCCCTGTGTAGCAATGAGGTATCTTCTTGACTTTTCAACCATGGATGACAGAATCAAGATCTGGAGAGCACGAGCATACCTGAAGATTAGTACAGATACAGAGCATCCATTGCACCACATGCTCAACACAGTGAAAGGTGCCAGGCTAAAAAGAGGCAAATCATGGTTGTGTCGAGCAGAAGATGTCATCAAACAGGTCTGTGGTCTTACCAATATCAGCATTGGTGAGGAGTGGATACTGGTGCCTACGTCATTCAAGGAGACTTTCTCGTGTATTGTCACACTCAACAGGAAAAGTAGGGAACAGAACCCGGTCGTGGTTAATGCCGAGGTCAATGGTCTCATCTGCGATAACTCCGATAAGAAAGATGCAGTCATCTATACAGACGGATCTGTAATACGACACCAAAGAAGTGCATGGGCATTTACAGCATGCTCGGCAGGCAGAATAGTCAAGGAAGACAGTGGTGCATAGGTTATGACCACGAGTAGCATGACAATGGAGACGATGGCAGAGACCAAGGCATTCAAATGGTTAGAGTCACAAGACCACACCCACGCATGTATACTGAGTGAATCGATGAGCATGATTAAAAAAGTGGAGGCGGGCTCTGTACGCATGCAATGGGTAGAGTCGTTGCAGAAATCCAAAATATGTAAGGTCACCTTTGTCTATGTCCCTGGACATGTGGGTGTACGAGGAAATGAAAGAGCGGTCAGGTTGGCTAGCTGCGCTGTCGTTGAGGACAGGCAACCAATGGATCGGGGGGACATCATCAATGCCCTCCGAGATGTGGGAAGAGCACAGGACTTCGACAAACACATATCCACGTCACTTCTTCGGATGATGGAAATGGGAGTTAAGATGGGCACAGCCAGAAATTGGAAACTTTCGGAGTGCAATGATGATGACCCGCAAATAACTCAATAACGTAATAAATAACGAATACCCGCAAATAACGTAATAAAGGATAATAAATGCCAATAAATAATAAATGCTAAAACCATTAAACTATGTGTCATTAGCTGCTCTGCTTAGACACCACTAACCTGCTAAAGGTAGCAAAAGTAAGGTCAAGATCAGCAGTTTCAAACACTACAAACAGTCAGCAAAAGTCAAGGTCAACTAGTAGTAGCTTCAAAGAAGTATATCATACAATTAATAGTATGAAGTCACACATTATGGAAGAGATCTGCATATATCCCTTCTTTCTACCCTCCCTACAGTCCAGCCTTTACTTCCTTTACTTGCTTTTATTGTATAAAAGCAAGAAGAGAGGGGGAAAAAAAAGTAGAGAGAAGATGGGAGTGACAGAAGGGAAAAAAAAATGGGGGGGGGGGAGAGCAAGGGGTTACTTGTAGGAAAGGGATACATTGATTCCCCATGAGGTGAGGCAACCCATGTGACCGATCAGACGATTCTCTAAATTGAACCGGCTGAGGCTGTCAGAGGAACATGACAGGAGGCCAGTGAATAAGACATTCGTCTTACCCTGATGGCCCTGCGAGTTGAAGTCAGATGCTATTATGGTGCCTGTATCACGAGTGATGTCATACAGATGTTCCTTGTTTCTAGCATCTGTCTCAAAGACAGCATCCTGATTCACCTATGTAGGTCAACTTGCATCACTTGAAAATGATGGCATAGACAATGTTGCACTGTAGATGGTCTCCATTATCTTAGGGTATACAAGGGATACTCCTGGTGTAGCAATGAGGTATCTTCTTGACTTTTTAACCATGGATGACAGGATCAAGATCTCTAGGGCACAAACATACCTGACGATAAGTGCAGATAAAAAGTATCCATTGCACCACGAGCTCAACACAGGGAAAGGTGTCAGGATAAAAAGAGGTATACTATGGGTGGGCCGAGCAGAAGATGTCATCAAACTGGTCTGTGGGCTTACCAATATCAACGATGGCGGGGAGTAGATGTTGGTGCCTACATCATTCAGAGGGACATTCTCGTGTTTTGTCACACTCACCAGGAAATGATGGGAACAGGACTCAGTCATGGTCAATGCGGAGGTCAACAGTCTCATCTAGGATAACACCAATGAGAAAGATGCAGTCATCTATACAGATGGATCTGTAATATGACACAAAAGGAGTGTATGAGCATTTACAGCACGCTCTGGAGGCAGAATAGTCAAGGAAGACAATGGTGCATACGTTATGATCATGAGTAGCAGGACAATGGAGGTGATGGCAGCGACCAGGGCACACTTCTGGTTAGAGTCACAAGACTACACCCACACCTGCATACTGAATGATTCAATGAACATGATAAAAAAAGTGGAGACAGGCTCTGTACACATGCAATGGGTAGAGTCACTGCAGAAGTAAAAAATATGTAAGGTCATCTCTGTTTACGTTCCAGGACATGAACAACACAGAACTGGAATCATCAGTCACTGGAGACTGCGAAACTTACTGAGGAGGGGATCTGAGCACTTATGGACATGTTTGGAGTGCAATGATGATGACCCGCAAATAACTCAATGTTGTGCAATGTACAAGTGAATCCCTCTCTGATCAATAGGGAAGGAGAACAGTATCTGTCTGAAGGATGTTACAAGTTTTGCATATTTTGCAATTGCAACGGATCGTCCCCCGATGGCTGTAGAGTAAATCAGGAAGGCGGCTCCTGACAAGCATGTCATGGAGGTTGCGATTACAATTAAAGGCCACTAATGGGGCGTCAGGGAAGAGAGTAAGTAGGAGTGAAGGATGGGGAGGTAGCGGTGATTGATTCTGATCACCTCATAGTGGTGAGGGTGATGGGTGAGAGCATTTACTACCCTGTCAGGTGAGGGTCGGGTAGAGGGGTTGAGTGCAGCCTGGCGTGAAGTGTGAAGAACCCGTTAAAGAGCAGGAAGGAGAGCTGATTCAGGATAGAGGTGTCGGTGGAAGAAGTCAAGCATAAGGTGACCATTATGTAGGAAATCTTCATCATCCTGCAAAGGCAACAAAGACTGAGTAACTGTGAATAGGGAAGAGAGTTCTTACAAGATGTCAGGTGAGAAGAGTCATAGTGCAGGAAACAATAGGAGTCAGTAGGTTTGTATAAGACCAAGGTAAGTAGACCAGAAGCACCTAAGGAAACTGTAATACCTATCTAGGACAGAGACAGAGGAGGTGGAAATGAGGGAAGTGATATGGATAGAGGGGTGAATTGGTGGTGACTTGCTTCAATTTTATATATATTTTACTCACATATATTCACATACTACATATTTTTACCCTCTGATATGTAGCACTTTCACTCATTTCATCATTTCATCTTTTGTCCCCCTGTTTACTTCTCCTTGAATCACCTGCTTGATCAAACTAGATGTAGTAGAATTTAATTGCATTTCATTGTTTGTTTATGTCGTTCTCATTTTCTGAAGAAGGCCACATGTAGCCGAAACATGAGTATTTTGTAGTGTTCCTTTTTTTGTAAATCTGTCACCATACCTTATAGGAATATATGCTACACCCCATTACTGGCTCCTCCCTCCATACTATCTTTTTCTTTCAAATGCAAATGAGGAAAAAAAAATAAGAAAAGAATAGTGTATACTTAAAAAAAAGAAACTGAGGTAACTATAAAAAAACATTTAAACAATTTTAGAAAACCAGTTTTATGTTAGAAAAATGTTACTTGCTAATGGCATATATAAGTCAGACCAATTCTGGTAAAATATCTTAAACATTTCATGATTTTCAATAATGATTTTTATGTCATGTAATATTTTCTTAATGCAGTGATAATTAAAAACACAACATTTTCCAAGTCCACCAGGTTTATACTTAAATATGAATGATGACCTAAGCACTTCAGCTCATTTGTACCCAAATTTCTCCATGAAAGCAAAATTATCAATTTTCACGAGCTATTGGCAATATAGAGGGTAAAAGAAAAAGAGGCCAACCTAGAGAAACACTAAAAATAATATATTGAGGTGAGAGGCAACAATAGCAGGCATCTGCTCCATTGCCAGGAGTGAACAACTTACCAAGAACATAGTCGTGTGCAAGATACAATGCAGGTCTTGTGTAAGGTTTGATGCTTCATAACAAAGATCGTTGAAAAGAGTATTAAATTTCTTCCCTATGCGCCGTTTTCAGCTCAAAAGAACAATAGAAAGATAAATAGATATTGGTAATATGCTCTACAATTTTTTCAGCAATAAATTTGCTTATACTGAGTAATTATGGTGCATTCAGTGAACTAGATGCTAGTAAAAGCTTTTCCCTATGTTTCAGTGCCATTCTAAAATAGCTTTGAAAGTACAAAATTCTTAAGTCCATTATTTTTAATACATCAATCACAGAAACTGACTGTCACTTTTGTCATGGAACAGCCCTTGACATTCTTTCAATTATATAGAAGGGATGTACAATCTTTATAATATAAATAATCTAAGGTATGCTGATGATACAGTCTTAATCACTAAAGTGAAAAAGACATCACCACAATACACAATAAAGACAAGTGGAACTATATTATTATTATTATTTTATTTTACCCCCCATCACGCCAAGTGGCGTATAGGGAAATATGGTGTTAGTGACCCTATATTTTACAGACCTTCAGCACATGATTTTTGGGTAATGTGGTCGGTATTACGCCCGTGCTGCTTTACTTTCCCAGAAAAATCCGGTACCCATTTAAGGCTGGGTGAACCCGGAGCCATCGGTTGGGATCGAACCCTACCCCTTGTCCGTAGTAGTCCAGTTCACTAACCACTGAGCTATCACGGCTCCCACTAATTTTTAGGGAATTAGTAAAACCCAGGTGTCCTCGCCAGGGTACGAACCCCGGCTGTTGCCGTGGTAAGCCAACCGGGAACTATATTAAATTATCAATATTACATCGGAGTATACAGGGAAGACTTTTTGTTTTAGTTTCCTTTTATTTGTTCGAAATTGGCAACAACAAACAGCATAAGAACTGGATATCAATTGGGGATGCTTCAATAAATAGAACAGGGTGTTAGGCAAGGTTGTGTGCTGTCACCAGATTTGTTTAATAATTATTTTTAAATTATTTTAAGATCCATAAGGGGCATGCCTGGAATAACAATTGGAGGTCATAATATAAATAATCTAATGTATGCTGATGATACATGAGAGCCACGATAGCTCAGTGGTTAGTGAACTGGACTACAAAGGACAAGAGGTAGGGTTTGCTCCCAACCGACAGCTTCTGGGTTCACCCAGCCTTTAATGGGTACCATATTTTTTTTAAAAGTAAAGCGGCATGGGCGTAACACCAACCACATTACCCCAAAAATCATGTCCCGAGGGTCTGCAAAATTTATCGTCACAAACACCATATTCCCTTTATGCCACTTGGCATGACGGGGGAACTTTACTTTTACTTTTTATGCTGATGATACAGTCTTAATCGCTAAGAGTGAAAATGAATTTCAAGAAATGTTAGACATTATAGTGAAAGAAAGCAAAAATAAAGGATTAAGCCTTAATAGCAAAAAGACAGTAGTAATGGTAACAACAAAGCAAAAGACAAAACCTCATTGCAAAATAAAAACAAGTGGAACAATATTAAAACAGGTAAATGAATTTAAATATCTGGGAACAATGTTAATCTCAGATGGTAGGTGTACAACAGAGGTGAGATGCAGAATGGCTCTGGCAAAAGCAGCTTTCTAAAAAAAAGAGGAAGATACTATGCAATCCATTTTTTACAATAGAAACAAGAAAAAGAGTTCTTAAATGTTATGTAGAACCAGTTTTAACATATGGATGTGAATCATGGACAATAGGACAACAGACAAACAAATCAATGGAGGCTGTACAAATGTGGTTTTACAGAAGAATGTTGAGAATAGTGTTCTGAAAGAGGCCAAAGCAAAAAGAGAGCTAATTTCCAATATTAGGAAGAAACTTGACCATGTAATGAGAAGAGAACAACTGGAATATATTGTAACAACTGGGAAAATTGAGGGATGAAGAGATAGAGGGAAGCAAAAAGAAAAAATACCAGACAGCTTCAGAGAATGGCTTGGCAGTAGGTCAACAACAGAAATGATAAATAACTGTCATGATCAAAAGTTGTGGATAGACATGATCACCTAATAGGTACTTGATGATGATGATGAGTTCGAAATTATTTTTTATTATTTTTATTTTAAATACATATTTGTATTTGTGTTGTATGTTCTTGCTGAAGGCCTATTAAGCCAAAACGTCATTCTGCCTTGTTTTGTCCACATGTTATGTGGAAAAATAAAAAAGTAAAGTACCCCCATCACGCCAAGTGGCGTATAATGAATATGGTGTTAGTGACCATAAATTTTACAGACCTTTGGGGTAATGTGGTTGGTATTACGCCTGTGCCGCTTTATTTTCCCAGAAAAAATCTGGTACTCATTAAATATGTGAAGCTTTAACTATACCGTTTTTTCTGTTCTTTTACTATATCTATTTTTTTTATTTTTCCTCACAATTTAGCTTCACTGCAGCTTCACAAATTGATGCATTTATGTGCATTTCTTTACCTTGACCCTACTCAAACAATATTAAAACAGGTCAATGAATTTAAATATCTTGAAATAATGTTAACCTCAGCTGGTAGATGTACAAGAGAAGTGAGAGAGATGCAGAGTGGCTCAGGTAAAAGCAGCTTTTCAAAAAATGATGAAGATACTGTGCAATTCATTTTTGACAATGGTAGCAAGAAAAAGAGTTCATAAATATCATGTATAGCCAGTCATAACATATGGATGTGAATTATGGACAATACGTCAATAGACAAGAAAATCACTGGAGGCTGTAGAAATGTGATTCTACAGAAGAATATTGAGAATACCATGGACAGCTAAGAAGAGTAATGAGAAATTTATGAAAGAGGCCAAAACAAAAAGAAAGCTAATATCCAAAATTAGGAAGAAACAATCATCATTTTTTGGCCATGTAATGAGGAGGGAACAACTGGAATATATTGTTACAACTGGTACAATTGAGGGATGAAGAGATAGAAGTAAGAGAAAAGATACTAGACAGCTTAAGAGAATGGCTTGGCAGAAGGTCAACAACAGAAATGATAAATAACTGTCGAGATCGAAAGTTGTGGAGAGACATAATCACCTACACCAGCAGGATTGGTACTTGATGATGATGATGACGCAGTACTATATGTGATAAGATCTCAACATGTCTAAGCATGAAAAAATTCACAAATTAATAACATGCAGCATATGTAGTTGAACAAGCTATGTGACCAAAGGTCACTGTATATAAAGAACACATACAATAAGCCAGAGAAACCTGACCCTTATACACCTTGCAAGAGCATTTTTAATTTGTTCTTTCTGTGATGCATACTTGGAATATTCTGGAGAGATAAAGTAAAAAACAATGACACCAAAATGGACGCTTCTTGCGTCCAAGCCATGTAAACAATGTTGACTTTCCTTGTCTCCAACGGTTTATCTCATTCTATTAGAGAATTTCATGCTATCTGTTACCACAGTGAGTTGGCGGATTTTTTAAAAATGTAATCACGGGTTTGATAATAAATGTGTGTACACAGTTCGTTAACTATCTCTGTAGATCAAGTCTTTATTTGCTGGTTTCGTTAGCAACCATGGAAGATAATGACCTTACTTGTGGCGACGGTTGGTTTGGGGCAAATTGTTCGTTACAATGTCACTGCTATAATGACTTAGTTTGTGACAAAACTACAGGGACATGCCCAAACAATGACAGTTGTCAGCACGAAATTTTCGGACCCCAGTGTCAGTACTTGGATTTTATTTACAAATATGCCCAAAAATTTGAACCTACTTTCCTGTTTGATAACAACGACACCTCATGTAATTTACATTGAACAACATTGATATATGTTATTGCAGCGAGTTGGCAGATTTTAAAAATGTTTTCAAGGGTTTGAACATAAATGTTTGTTCACAGTTCGTTAACCTTCGCTGTAGATAAAGTCGTTAATTCGATGGCTTCGTTTCGGACGTTTGGTAGCTAAGGACCTAACTTGTGCAAACGGATGGCATTGGCAAGGATCATTTTTAATCTATGAAGTGGGCTCATTTTGTGTTTAACTCAAAAGCATATGTGCTTTTTAACCAAAGACCTTTTTTTGGGGACTCAATGAAGATATCCCCGATGGAAGAATAAATTGTACTATTAGTCCCTCCCATAAATGATTCGCTTCCAGAGATTTATGATGTAAACAAAGCAGTTTTGTCATTGCAAGTGAATAATGTCCACACCTATAATTGGTCAGGATTGTGTAGCAGCAGCAGCTTTATAGCGAACACAGAAAACATCATAGGATTGTGCTGCTATGCCATGCTACCCTAGAATTGCCTTTAATGGGATTACTGTGACCACAAACCACTCTCCATGTGTGTGCCACATATTTACACCCCAGAAAGAAACACTGAATATAACAACATCATGTGCCGTCTGTGATATTAATGACCACAGACCAGGAGCCTCCAGTATGATTGATACAACTGTTGCACCAAGCATTTCATCAGCAAGGCCATATCTATGGAATGTTAATCTGACATTGTTCTTGAATGATGTCCAAGTTAATGAGACATCAGAATCGTGTGGCGGCAGCTACAAGAAGGGAGTGGAGAACATCAAGTTCTGCTGCTATAAAGGAGACTTGCCTTACTATCCCAGAATTGCCTTAATTGGGATCACTGTAGTTGAAAACTTCTCCTCTTGTGTAAACTACACATTCACATCTAAGAGTGAATCAGTGAAGGTCACAAAATCATATTCTCTCTGTGGTTTTACTAACTACAGGTCATGTGGCTTCTGTTGGATTGGAAATGATAACTTACCACCACTGTGTGTCTATATGTTTGGAATTGGAGTCATCAATGATGGCCTAACATCATCAAGTGCTAAGACGATCATCATTTTCGGGAGGACGTGAACTCCCATGGTATATGGTGGATAGGCGGCAGGAACCATTGAAGGCTATGTCTGAAAAGTGTTCCTCCATGCAGTTTCCTCATATTCCAAGTCCGGCTTGTTGTAGGAGCTACTGAGTTAAGTGCTCTGTGCACACCATGAGCTGTGTGTCTCATCCGTTTTTGATCCTGCTTCGATATCCCGCTTGTTTACGATGAATGATGATATCGTATGACAGGGAACAGTTGGATGTGTTCACTTTCTGCGCGGTTTCGCCTTATGTCTTTTGGCGTGTGCTGAGACTGCTATGATGGGGACTACAGTTACCTTTCTTTGTTTGGGAGATGAGTTAGTAATTCGGATGATTCCACTGGCACGGGCGGTTGAGCAATTATGGATTTTAATTCGTTTGCTGTGATACCGAGGCCTTCCATAACCAATAACCAATAACCTCATGTAATCCGGACACAGATTCTACATTAGTTGAGGCAACTCTCAATCAATCTTTGCCATGCTCCTGGTTTAGGATTTATGTGAATGACTTAAAATATCCGGACAGTTTCACGGTAAAACTGAATGGTTCTGCCTCATGTAACAATGTATCAAGGTTTGTAGTTAGTCCACACGAGATTGATTTCTTCTGCTCTGGGGCTGGTCTGATCAACAAGTTATGGATTGAAAGGGCGATAGTTGCAAATATTTGCTCCATCTACATTGGCAGGGGTTGGAAAGTGGCTCTCAAACAGATCACAAACCAGACCGACACATTTGATGCTTGTTATACAGGAGACGGATGTGGACCAGAGGCCGCAGTTAATAGCAAAACAAAGACCAATCTCTATGACAATGACTGCACACACACACACAATGGAGAAGTGGAACCAATTCTGCTTACTGGTATCTAAACTTTGCAATGCCCCAGAAGACTCACACCATTCGAATCTATCATCGAGCTAGCACTATGATTCGGGTAAAGAATGCCACTCTAAATGCTTTCTCTGACAGTGGCGGAGTGGTGTTCCAGTATAATGATATATTATACCCTAATTTATCTGTGAACACTATTGTAGTCAAAACACAAACGCCAATGGCACACATTAAGATTGAGTTCTCACCGACCATTTCGCAGGCCGACAGTGCACTGACGGTATGGGAGGTGCAAACATTTACAGACACCTATTGTCTGGACGAGCATTCTTGGTCGTTTTGTGCAATGTGTAGTGGGTGTAGTAAAGGCTGCAATGTCATCATCGGTACTTGTCACGGCAACTGTTCACATGGGATCTATGGACACGTCTGTTCCGGGTCTTGTCTCAGTGTTTGTCCTTTATTTGAGGAAAAATCTGGAAAATGCCTACAATGTAAACATCTTTGCTATAACTGTAATGACACTTGTCCCAATGGTAATTTTGGGCTACAGTGCGAACAGATGTGTTCTGATGGCTGTGACATCATATGTACTCTCAAATGTCCGGACAACTGTTTCAACGACACCTGTGTACAGTCGATCGGGAATCTGTACATGCAAGAGAACGTTCTATGAGTCAGACTGCACTCTCAAATCTCAGGACAACTGTTTAACGAATCCTGTGATTCCCACGTTCAGAAGAGTCTTCTGACTACAACAAGCCCAAGCATATGGGCACTTTAATGTGTTTCTGTGATAGACATGGTTCATTTCTTGGTGTTTTTTAGTGAAGCCATGGCTCATCTCTTGTTGTGTTTCTGTCCTAGCCATGGCTCATATCTTAGCTTGTGTGTGCTGGCCATGGCTCATATCTTGGTGTGTGTCATGTTAGTCATATCTCATATCTTGGATAGTCCGTGTTAATCATGTCTCATATCTTTATGTGTGTCTGTGTTTAGTCATATCTCATATCTTAGTGTGTACCAGTGTTAGTCATATGTCATATCTTTGTATGTGCATGTCTGGGTTAGTGATATCTCATATCTTTGTGTGCATGTTTATGTTAGTCATATCTAATATCTTTGTGTGTGCATGTCTGTGTTTGTCACATCTCATATCCTTGTGTGTG
This sequence comes from Megaustenia siamemsis, assembly GCA_032433765.1. NCBI lineage: Eukaryota > Metazoa > Mollusca > Gastropoda > Stylommatophora > Ariophantidae > Megaustenia > Megaustenia siamemsis. The sequence goes on along the minus strand of JAVIAB010000041.1, from coordinate 35,287,567 downwards.
CATATCTATGTTAGTCATATCTCTTATCTTTGTGTGCATGTCTATGTTAGGCATATGTGATATCTTTGTGTGTGCATGTCAATGTCAGTTATATCTCATATCTTTATGTGCATGTTTATGTTAGTCATGTGTCATATATCTTGATGTGTGTCAGTGTCAGTCATGCCTCATATCGCTGTGTGCGTGTCTGTGTTAGTCACATCTCACATCTTTGTGTGTGCATGTCTGTGTTAGTCACATCTCATATCTTTGTGTGTGCATGTCTGTGTTAGTCACATCTCACATCTTTGTGTGTGCATGTCTGTGTTAGTCACATCTCACATCTTTGTGTGTGCATGTCTGTGTTAGTCACATCTCACATCTTTGTGTGTGCATGTCTGTGTTAGTCACATCTCATATCTTTGTGTGTGCATGTCTGTGTTAGTCACCTCTAGTGACTCGGGCAGATGGTGCTCATAAACCTGGGAGGGCCGACCATCTAAGGGCAGAATCCCCCTACAGAAAAGACGATCTGCTGCCTTGCAGGAAGATTGGGGACAATCAAAGGCTAGGGAAAGCAAACCCGAATAAAATGCTGGCAGAAATCAGATGCACTGGGCCACTGGCGCAGAACAAAGTGCAACGTTTTAACAGGTGCTCAATCAGAGTGGATCTGGAGAACTCCACTTGTGATGTTCTGTCTGTGGGGGCGATCAGCACACTTAGCCTGACAGCTGACCTCATGTGAGAGTCTGGAACCCTTACTCTGATTGAGTCCTGATCATAGAGAGAGAGAGAGAAAAAAACAATGAAGAGTTGGATCATGCTGAGAAGACAAACAAGCTCATTATCCTCCAGCAATGTTTTCTAGGATGGCAACAATATCTGTATAAAATGCAAGATTCTCAATAGACCCTGGGCAGAGAGATATTCTTAGGCAAAAGTAACAAAAGAAAACCCCTTCTATGTTACAAAGATGTCTGTAAACATGACTTGAGAGCTCTAGATAAGATTATAGCTGGCTGTAAAGAGCTTGTTAAAAACAAACCAGGTTGGAGGCAAACAGTAAACATTAGCCTGAATGCAGACAACCTCAAATTTGTAAAAGTTGCTGATTCTTGATGTATACAAAAAAAGAAAACGCAACCCCTGACAAGATCATTACATCATTGGGTTGCAAGTCTTTGCAGAACATTGCTCTCATTACAGTCCATTTGAAAGAATTTTGTATTTAAAAGTTCAAAATGTGTAAAAGTTCAAAATCTCTTTGATGACTTGAAACCACCTACTACTTGGCTCTGTCTCATCTTCTTGAAACCATGTCTTCCACTATTATTCTTTCCAATCCACTGTGCCTTTTGATGTTGCTGTAGTATTTTAATTTCTTCTTTAAGATGAAATTTATTAGCCAATTCTCTTCAATGTTTAGGTCTTTAAATATTTCCTCATTTCTCATATTTTTAAAAAATCCAATATATATAAAAAGGATTTTTTAAAGCGTTTTATTTCAAATTAACCAATTTTCTTCATTGTTATTTTTATTTGTGAGAAATGTCCATAATTTCTCTCTCTCTCTCTGCGCTCAGGATTCAATCAGAGTAGGATTCCAGACTCTCACATGAAGTCAGCTGTCAGGTTAAGTGTATTGATCACCCCCACATGCAGAACATCACAATTAGAGTCTGCCAGATCCACTCTGATTGAACACCCGTTAAAACGTTGCACTGTGTTCTGCACCAGTGGCCCAGTGCATCCGATTTCAGCCAGCATTTTATTCAGGTTTGCATTCCTTAGCCTTTGATTGTCCCCAATCTTCCTGCAAGGCAGCAGATGATCTTTTCTGTAGAGGGATTCTGCCCTTAGATGGTTGGCCCTCCCAGGTTTACGAGCACCATCTGCCCGAGTCACTAGAGGTGACTAACACAGACATACACACACAAAGATAGGAGATGTGACCAACACAGACATGCACACAGTGATACGAGGCATGACTAACACTGACACACATCAAGATATATGACACATGACTAACATAAACATGCACATAAAGATATGAGATATGACTGACATAGACATGCACACACAAAGATATGACACATGCCTAACATAGACATGCACACAAAGATATGAGATATGATCAACATAGACATGTAGACACAAAGATATGAGATGTGACTAACATAGATATGCACACACAAGGATATGAGATGTGACATACACAGATATGCACACACAAAGATATGAGAAATGACTAACATAAACATGCACACAAAGATATGAGATATCTAACCCAAATATGCACACACAAAGATACATGATTAACACGGACACACCAAGATATGAGATATGACTAACATGACACACACCAAGATATGAGCCATGGCCAGCACACACACACACACAAGGTAAGATATTACACTAGAGTAATCACACAGAAATCTAAATGGAACGAGATTAAGTGTTGGGCAATATTTTTGTGTGCTACGTCATCGTAATGGTTCCCTAAACCGGCCGTGCGCAAATCTGCTGTTTGATGTGCAACAGGGATAATTTGACGACTGACTGTGTGTCTATATGATCGGAATTGGAGTCATCAACGATGGCCTAACATCATCTAGTGCTATGACGATCATCATTTTCAAGAGGACGTGACTTACCGGTATATGGGGATAGGCGGCAGGAACAATTGAAAGCTATGCATGAAAAGCGTTCCTTGTTGCAGTTTCCTCACATTACAAGTCGCATGGCTGTGTTAGTCACCTCTAGTGACTTGGGCAGATGGTGCTCGTAAACCTGGGAAGGCCGACCGTCTAAGGGCTGAATCCCCCTACATAAAAGATCATCTGCTGCCTTGCAGGAAGATTGGGGGCAATCGAAGGCTAAGGAAAGCAAACCTGAATAAAATGCTGGCTGAAATCGGATGCACTGGGCCACTGGGGCAGAACACAGTGCAACGTTTTAACGGGTGTTCAGTCGGAGTGGATATGGTTGATGTTCTGTCTGTGGGGGCGATCAACACACTTAGCCTGACCGCTGACTTCATGTGAGAGTCTGGGATCCTACTCTGACTGAGTCCTGATCGCAGACAGACAGACAGACAGATATGAGCCATGGCTATCACAGAAACATATCAAGATATGAGCCATAGCTAGCACAGAAACATATCAAGATATGAGCCATAGCTTCACGGAAAAACACCAAGAAATGAACCATGTCCAGCACAGAAACACATTAAGGTATCCATATGCTTGGGTTTGTTGTAGTATCCCCGATTAACTGTTCACAGGTTTCATTCAAACAGTTGTCCGGAGATTTGAGAGTGCAGTCTGACCCGTAGAATGTTCCCTTGCATGTACAGTTCCCGGTTGACTGTTCACAGGTGTCGTTGAAACAGTTGTCCGGACATTTGAGAGTGCAGTCTGATCCATAGTACATTTCCTTGCATGTACAATCTGTACTTTCCGGGTCACATATGATGTCACAGCCATCAGAACACGTCTGTTTGTACTGTAGCCCAAAATTACCATCGGGACAAGTGTCACTACAGATGTAGCCAGGACGTTACATTGTAGGCATTTTCCGGATTTTTCTTCACATAAAGGACAGACACTAAGACAAGACCCGGATCAGTCATGTCCATAGATCCCATGTGAACAGTTGCCGTGACACGTACCGATGATGACGTTGTAGCCTTTGCAGCACACACTGCACAAAACGACCAAGAATGCCCGTCCAGACAATAGGTGTCTGTTAATGTTTGCACATCACTCACCATCAGTGCACTGTCGGCCTGCGAAATGGTCGATGAGAACTCAATCTTAATGTGTGCCATTGTCGCTTGTGTGGTGACTACAATAGTGTTCACAGAAATGTTTGGGTATGATATATCATTATACTGGAACACTACACCGCCACTGTCAGAGAAAGCCTTTAGAGTGGCATTCTTTACCCGAATCATAGTGCTAGCTCGATGATAAATTCGAATGGTGTGAATCTTCCGGGACGTAGCATAGTTCAGATACCAGTAAACAGAATTGGTTCCACTTCTCAATTGTTTATGTGTGCAGTCATTGTCATAGAGATTGGTCTTTGTTTTGCCATTAACTGCAGCCTCTGGTCCACATCCGTCTCCTGTATAGCAAGCATTAAATGTGTCGGTCTGGTTTGTGTTCTGTTTGAGAGCCACATTCCTACCCCCGCCAATGTAGATGGAGCAGATATTTGCAACTATCGCCCCTTCAATCCATAACTTGTTGATCAGATCAGCCCCAGAGCAAAAGACATCAATCTCGTGCGAACTAACTACAAATCTTGATTCATTATTACATGAGGCAGTACCATTTAGTTTTACCGTGAAACTGTCTGGATCTGTTAAGTCATTCACATAAATCCTAAACCAGGAGAAAGGCAAAGATTGATTGAGAGTTGCCTCAACTGATGTAGAATCTGTGTCCGGATTACATGTGGTGTCATTGTTATCAAACAGGAAAGTAGGTTAAGATTTTTTGGGCGTATTTGTAAACGAGATCCAAGTACTGACACTGGGGTCCGAAATATTCATGCTGATGACTGTCATTGTTTGGTCATGTCCCTGTAGTTTTGTCACAAACTGAGTCATTATAGCAGTGACATTGTAACGTACAATTCGTCCCAAACCAACCGGCTGCACAAATTAGGTCATAACTTCCAAGGTCTCGAACGAAGCCAGCAGAATAAAGACTTGATCTACAGTGGTGGCTAACGAACTGTTTACAAACATTTATTATTAAACCCGTGGTTACATTTTCAAAAATCCACCAACTCGCTGTAATAACAGATAGCGTGATGTTCAAAGTCAACATTGTTTAAACCATTGTTCGGACGCGGACGAGCTTCCATCTTGGTGCGTCCCATGACGTCATATAATCCATAATTTACAATCATATGCTGATATCTAGAAGAGACATGTCCCCAGTAGTTTTAATTTTACTGTCATGTTAGTGTTGCATCAAATATTCTTCATGACGTTTAGTTTTTGTATTGCTATTGCTAAAGGCTAGTCTTCAATTGAACTCCTTCTTCTCCATTGTTAGTTATGACAGATCCCATATATTCATAATTTGTTGCAATTTCAAGCTCTTTGTTTTCAATGGTGATTTTAGATTGGTGTTTTGCTTTGTCAGTGAACATTATTTTAGTATTCAAGATCTTTACAGAGCACTAAATCCATCATCACCTAGACTGAAAGGACACTACCACTAAAACAGAGGAAAAATATGGTAGAGAATGTCAAAAAAGTGATATCTTACTTAAAAAAGCTAGATTAACTATAATTATATAACAGGACAGTTTTTTAAAGACTTGAAATTCAAAACTATAGGTTGATGGGCAGTGGATACCTGAAAATTCGATCCCCAGTCACCTGATGCAAGTTTCTGTACTTTCTTGACTATCAAATGTTTGAGATACTGTGGCATGACTTCTTTTCTTAGTTTGTTTGGCCCAGTTGGTTCTGTTTTGTTGCCCTTCATCATTTCCTTTTTGATCTCAGGGTGTACCAAATTTCCTCTGTGAAGTTACCCAAAGATTTTTAAGTTTCAAATCCCTAACATTTATGCACAAAGTACACCTTAGCATAAAAAAACTATTTTCATACTTATTATTTCTGTACATTTTATATTTATTTTCGTTTTTAAACAAATTAAACAATTAATTCTACACTTCTTCTTCTTCTTTTCTCTTTTCACTGATACCTAAAAGGTGTCCTGGTTTATATCATTTGTTGTTCTTGAGCTGCTCAAATTGTCTGAATTAATGATTAATTTTCTTTGTTGTTACATGTCTCTGTCACTGCATCTATACATCTTCTTCTGGGTCTTCCTTTTGGTCTTTTTCCATGCATTCTCAAGAAGAACGCCCTTGATGATGATTGGTGAGGATTCATTCTGACCAGGTGGCCAAACCATTTAAGTTGTTGTTGTTCTATATATTCGTGGCAGGGTACAAATAAATCCATTCGAAATAGCACAAGAACGCGTGAATTTCTTTTACTACGGGCATCGAAATTCACTTATAATTTAAACTTGACTCCCGTCGAAAATTGCATCGTGTTGCCAGCACAGTCACACACCGGATGTCTATTCCCACTTTCAAGAATTCTACCCTATCAGCATTAAATACTATTTTTTTTAATCAACAAAAGAGAAGAATATATAAGTCCAAAACTTCTCAATTAGTGAAAGTGATTGAATGCATACCTTGCACATGAATTGAAATCCCTGTTAATTTTATAGAATTTTCTATTTTTAAAAAAAAAGAAAAGAAAATTGTATATATTACCTTCCAATTTTAAGAGAAACAGACCATGTTTATGCCTTTCCACACTTTTTATCCTTAAAATTAATTCTCAATACATAACATTTTTACTAAAAGAATGTATATTATATATGAAAGAGACTCTGCTAATATGTGATCTAGCTAATCAAATTGAACAAACCTGCATTTGAAACCACTGAAAATATTACCATGGTCCAAGAAGAGGAAGTCATGTATATTATGCATTTTTGTTGAGAGTTATTGAGTTATTTATGGGTCATCATTAGTGTATAGATTGAGCAAGGATGGGTAGAAAATGCAGCCTTCACTGACTCCACTCTTTATATCATTAGGTGCGAAAGTTCACACTGTTATACTTTATCACTGCTGTCTGTTCTGTCTGACCGTTTATGCTACAAATCAGTCTTATGTCTGTATCATCATAATGTATATCTTTCAGACATTGTATCAGTTAAAACAAGTGCAGAGCCTCAAATACTTGAGTACAATAACAATAACATAAAACAGAAGATGCACAACAGTAATATAAGGCAGTGTAGCACAGGCCAAAGTAGCTTTTCAGAAAGAGAAGAACATCTTGTGCAACAAGTCTTTATCAGTAGAAGTAAGAAAAAGAATTCATCGGTACTATATTGAGCCAACTCTACCCCATGGAAGTGAATTAAGGACAGCAGAGAAGCATATAAAAAGATTATTAGAGGCTACAGAGATGGGATTTCTCTGGAGAGTGTTGAGAGTTCTCTGGACAGCTAAAAAGACCTACGAGGAAACTCTCAGAGGTCAACACAAAAAAGGAAGCTCTGAAAAAAACATCAGAAGGAAACAATCAACATTTTTCAGGCACATCATGAGAAGATGAAAGTTTGAATACTTGGTTACAACTGGTAAAATACAGGAAAAGGATGATCGTGGAGGACAAAGAGAGAAGATACTAGATAGCTTAGTGTCATGGCATGATGAGCAGTCGACAATAGAATTGATATGATGCACCATGGACAGAGAACTGTGAAAGGGCATGATCATCTAAACTAACCGGTCTTAAACATGATGATGATGATCAGTTTTTTATGCTCCACTCTGTCAAAAGCTGTGGTATAATCTATGAAGTATGTGTAAACTAGTGTGCATACTTTTGTTTATTTTTTAACATCATGTTAACTAATTTTTGTCCCTCTGTTTTTCCTAAATCTAAGTTGTTGTTCTAACTCCACATTCATTTTATTCTGAACTCTTTTCTGTATAACTTTAAGCAAGATTTTAATTATTGACTTATTTGTGGCTCATCATCATTGTACTTCAAACATGTCCATAGATGCTCAGATCACCTCCTCAGCAAGTCCCACAGTGTCCAGCGACTGTCAACTCCAGTTCTGTGTTGGTTGATTAGTCTTCTTATACACCCACTAAGTTTCTTGTTTCTGGCTGTACCAATCTTAACTCCCTTTTCTTTCAACCGAAGGAGTGAGGTGGACTCATAGTTGTTGAAGTCTTGTGCCCTTCCCACATCTTGGAGGGCATTGATGATGCCCGCCCGATCCATTGGTTGACTGTCTTCAACGACAGCACAGCTAGTCAACTTGTCCTCTTTTTAATTTCCCCGTACTCCCGCATGTCCTGGGATGTAAACAAAGGTGACTCTACACATTGTATGTGTACAGAATCTGCCTTCACTTTTCTTATCACCCTCATCGAATCACTCAGTATGCAGGTTCTTGTGACTCTAACCAGATGAATGCCTTGGTCATTGCCATCACCTCCATCATCATGCTACTCATGGTCATAACATATGCACCACTGTCTTCTTTGGCTGTTCTGCCTGCCGAGTGTGCTGTAAACGTCTAGGCACTCCTTTGCTGTCATATTACAGATCCATCTGTATAGATGACTGTATCTTTCTCATTGGTGTTATCCCAGATGAGACCGTTGATCTCCGCATTGACCATGACTGAGTTCTGTTCCCAAAATTTCCTGTCGAGTGTGACAATACGTGAGAATGTGCCCATGTATGATATAGGTTTTTATCCTTAATTGGCATCCTTAGCCTGCATAGCTCATAGTTTAAAATTGATACACAGACATTGTGTGTGTGTTTTTTTGTTTGTTCCTGATGAAGGCATATTGAGCCGAAACGTTGTTTAGTCTGTGTCGTCCACTTGTCACGTCAAGCTTCTTACATACCATTTTTTTATTTTTTTATTTTTCCCTATGATATAGGAACCAGTATCCACTCTTTGCAAGCGTTGATATTTGTACGTTCACAGATCTGTTTGATGACATCTGCTCTGCCCACCCATGATTTACCTCTTCTTAGCCTTGCTCCTTTCCCTATGTTGAGCTTGTGGTGCAATGGATGCTCTTTATCAGCACTTATCTTCAGGTTATTGGTTATTGGTTATGGAAGGCCTCGGTATCATTGCAAACGAATTAAAATCCATAATTGCTCAACCGCCCGTGCCAGTGGAATCATCCGAATTACTAACACGTGGAATCATCCGAATTACTAACACATCTCCCAAATAAAGAAAGGTAACAGTAGTCCCCATCGTAGCAGTCTCAGCACATGCCAAAAGACATAAGGCATTATCTTCAGGTATGCTTGTGCACTCTAGATCTTGATCCTATCATCCATGGTTGGAAAGTCAAGAAGATACCTCATTGCTACACAAGGAGTGACCCTCGTACACCCTAAGATAATGCACATAGCTTCGTTCTGTATTTTCTCCAGCCTGTCAACTTGCGTTATACTGACAGTAAGAATTGCTAGGGCAAACTCAACTTGTGCGAGGACTAGTCCCTGGATCAGAAGGGTAAGTAGCCTATGCTTGATGTTGGCAGCTGCCATGAATTTTTCATTGAGAATATCGTAAGACCTGTAGTCAACAACTTATAACCATGCTACATTTTGTCCATCAAAAGATGGACAAGTCAACCTATGACAACCTTGCACTATCAAAGCAAGACACAGAACAGATTGGCGCTCCATGGTAGCCAACCTTCGATGCAGAGAAGGTCTCTCCATGATAATGAAAAGAAAAAACTAGACCATATTTTTAAAAAAACATGTAGTTTCTTCTTTCCTCCCTCATTCGCATTATTGCATCGAGGAGAGATTTAGTTTGTGGTCTTTTGCTCTTCTGTTGGCTTCTCCTGCTGTTATGTTTCCTAGCTTTTCCATCAATCCATCTTTTTCATGATCTGCCCTTTGGTCTGATGTTCTTGCAACATTTTTTAAGGATAGCTGTTTTGTGTTTGATCTTTCCATCTATCACAAGGCCAAACTATTTTATCTGTTGTTTATTTAAGTATATAATGGTGGAAATTACTCCAAGTTTTTTTCATCATATCTCTTAGGCTAACTCATGTCATTCGTTTAATTCTGGTATTGGTTATATGTTTTATTATTCTTGAGTCTACAGAGTCCAGGTTTGGCATTGTTGGCATAAATAAGTAGTGAAAATTGTGTTGTAGAGTGCCCATTTTGCCTCTAATCTTATTTCCTTGTTAGACAGCAGTGGTGATAGTTTGTGTGATGATTTGATAATGCATCCTGAGTCTACTTTTGCTGCTTGTGAATTGTCATTTGTCACTAGACTTCCTAGGTACTTACATTTTTACACACAATAGCATAGCAAGCTCTCAAGTGGGAAACAACAGGTAGGAGGAAAAGAGGCCGACCCAGAGAGACACTGAGAAAAACATTGATTAGAGAGGCAATGGCAGCAGGAATCGGCTCCCTCTATAAGATTGAGATGCTTGCACAGAGCAGAGACAAATGGTAAGATTTAATAAAAGATCTCTGCAATGATTGAGACTGCTAAAAGGAATAATTTTCAAAACATAGAAAGAGTATCTGTATCTATGCTCTATGGGTCAGTTACAGCTCATAAGGTTGATAGACAGATAGATTGTATGCCTGTGCAGTTAAGTCTATTTATATATTCTTGCCCATTTAAGTATTTTTGTAAGTTTTTTTGTTTTCCTATATATTAGTGATAGAAATGTGATTTATCTGAATAAAAAGACGTTTACAGCACACTCGGCAGGCAGAACAGCCAAAGAAGACAGTGGTGCATATGTTATGACCATGAGTAGCATGATGATGGACACACAACAATGGCAGAATCTCTTCGCATTCAAGGAGGAGAACGCCATTTTCTGTGGAGACTTTAATGCTAGAGGAAACCAGTGAGGTAACGTCATAACCAACAAGCAGGGGAGACCTAAAGAACGCACTGGTGTCGGTCGATTTAGTGTGCTTGAATGATGGAAGGGCAACCAGAATAGCCACTCGAACAGGGGACTCTGATAGTGTCATAGACCTGTCACTGGTGTCTTCTGCCTTCGCACCGGTTTGCAGGTGGAGTGTGTTGGGATTCCACGGAAGTGATCACTATCCATGTGTCTTCCTAATTGAGAAAAGTCAGAAAAGGAAACTTCACACATTCCACTATGAGAACACAGACCAGGACGTCATTAGCAAAATCAGACATAGGAAACAGGGCGCCCCTTGCATGACACAACCTGAGCTCTTGAAGCGTCTGAAAGCAGAGGTCGACCAAAAAATGATGCACTTTAAACTATGAGCTATGCAGGCTAAGGATGCCAAGTGGGATGACTTCTGTAAAAAAGTGTGCTCAGAAAAATCGCTCGCCACATTCTGGCGCCTTCATCAGTGCATGAATGGCACACCACGACACAGAGGCATACCAGACTTCCAGAGCTCAGGTCAAATATGGCACAAATTTGATGAGAGCAAAGGGAAGCTGCTTGCCCGCTACATTGCGCAAACTGACCAAAGAAATGGGGCTGTCAGAATGAGGATACGGAGGTCCCTTTCAGAATTGTGTGAGGATGTAGTCCTGGGAGATGATCTCACAATCACAACTGATACCATTCGTACAACACTTAAAAGACCACACAACACTGCTCCGGGGCCAGATAGTGTTCGGTATGGTGACATAGGTGATTTAGCTGATGACGACTTGCAAAAACTGGCCAAAGAGTTTAATGCCAGCATTCAGAGTGGCCAGATTAAGGAGAAGTGGCTTTACAGCTAATTACTACCGCTACCGAAGCCAAACAAGGACCATTCTCAGATCAGTACCTACAGAATCATCACGATGCAGAACACTGCGGGCAAGATACTGGAGAAAATAGTTGCCCGTGTCCTCACCTGTCATCTTGAACAGAAACGCGCGTTCACACCCACATTTGGAGGTTATAGATATAACAAAGAGACATGGCTCAATGCAGCAGTCTTCACCACCTATGACATGTTCGAAGGCTTCCACAGATGAGAGGAGACATATACTGCTACTATAGATCTGGAGGATGCATACAACAGGGTACCATTTGAATACCTCATGCATATGCTCCCTAAACTAGCGGTGCACTCCTTCCTCATTAGATGGATAGCTGCAGCACTATTTCAAAGGAAAGTGATACTCAAATGTGGAAGTTGGTCATCCGAGCCAATATCCATTTTTCCAGGGCTGCCACAAGGCTCACCATTGTCACCAGTTCTATTTAACGTGTACACAATAATGATCATGGAACAACAGCTGGATGGTAGGGGAAGAACAATGACTTTTGCTGATGATATACTGGTATATCGACAGGGAAGAGACAGAAGTCAAATCGCCCCCACAATGCAAGACTAACTCGATCGCATCTCTTTGTGGTGTGGAAAATCAGGTGCATTGGTTAATCCTAAAAAAGCGTCAGTTGCATGGTTCTCACTTAACAATCATGTCGTTAACACGGAAACATTGGTGGTACGAATGGGAGCTGATGAGGTGACCAGGGACAGGGTGATGACGTACCTCGGAGTTATGTTTGATCATAGCCTGTGTTTTTGAGACCACGCCGACCATGTGATAACAAAATCCCGCAAAGGATTAGCAGCCTTGAAGGTCTTTGGCAGCTGCCAACATTGAGCAGAGGCTACTTACCCTTCTGTTCCAGGGACTAGTCCTTGCACCAATCGAGTATGCCCTGGCAGTTCTTACAGTTAGTAAGACGCAAATTGACAAGCTGGAGAAAATACAAAATGAAACTATGCACAATATCATTGAGTGTACGAAGTACACTTTCTGTGTAGCAATGATGTGTCTTCTAAACTTTCCAACCATGAATGACACGATCAAGATCTGGAGGACACAAGCATACCTGAAGATTAGTGCAGATAAAGAGCATCAATTGCACCATGAGCTCGAAACAGGGAAGGGTGTAAGGCTAAAAAGAGGCAAATCATGGGTGGGCCAAGCAGAAGATGTCATCAAACAGGTCTGTGGGCTTACCAACATCAATGCCGGCAAGGAGTGGACACTGGTGCCTACTATGTTCCAGGGGACATTCTCATATATTGTCACACTCGACAGGAAATGTAGGGAACAAAACTCAGTCATGGTCAATGCGGAGGTAAGCGGTCTCATCTGGGATAACACCGATGAGAAAGATGCAGTCATCTATACAGACGGATCTGCAATATGACACCAATGAAATGCATGGGCATTTACAGCACGCTCCGCAGGCAGAACAGTCAAGGAAGACAGTGGTGCATACGTTATGACCACTAGTAGCATGACAATGGAGGTGATGGCAGTGACCAAGGCATTCAAATGATTAGAGTTACAAGACTACACCCACACATGTATACTGAGTGATTCGATGAGCATGATATGAAAAGTGGAGGCGGGATCTGTATGTAGGCATTGGGTAGAGTCATTGCATAAGTCCAAAATACGTAAGGTCACCTTTGTATACGTCCCAAGACATGCTGGAGTACGGGAAATGAAAGGGTTGACAGGTTGGCTAGCTATTGTTGAGGACGGTCAACCAATGGATCAGGTGGACATCATCAATGCCCTCCGGGAAGTTGGAAGGACACAGGACTTCGATAAACATGAGTCCACATCACTCCTTCGGATGAAAGAGATGGGACTTAAGATGGGCACATCCAGAAACAAGAAATTAATGGGCATGTAAGAAGACTAATCAACCAACACAGAACTGGAGTCACCAGTCGCTGGACACTTCGAGACTTGCTGAGGAGGAGATCTGAGCACCTATGGACATGTTCAGAGTGCAATGATGATGACCCGCTAATAACTCAATAACTCAATGTGGTTTATGGTTTCTCTCTCTCTCTCTCTCTCTGCAATCAAGACTCAATCAGAGTAGGATTCCAGACTCTCAAATGAAAACAGTTGTCTGTTTAAGTGAGTTGATCGACCCCACAGACAGAACATCATAATTGGAGTCTATTAGATCCACTCTGATTGAACACCCGTTAAAACGTTTCACTGTGTTCTGCGCCAGTGGCCCAGTGCATCCGATTTCAGCCAGCATTTTATTTAGGTTTGCTTTCCTTAGCCTTTGATTGTCCCCAATCTTCCTGCAAGGCAGCAGATTGTCTTTTCTGTAGGGGGATTCTGCCCTTAGATGGTCGGCCCTCCCAGGTTTACAAGCACCATCTGCCCGAGTCACTAGAGGTGACTAACACAGACATGTACACACAAAGATAAGAGATGTGACTAACATTAACATGCACACAACGATATGAGGCCTGACTAACACTGACATACACCAAGATATGAGATATGACTAACACAGATGCACACCCATACACACTAAGATATGAGATGTGATTAACATAGACACACTCTAAAATAAGAGATATGACTAACACAGAAACACACACTAATATATGAGATATGACTAAACACAGTCATGCACACACAAAGATATGAGACATGACTAACATAAACATGCACTCACAAAGATAGGAGGTGTGACTAACATAGACATGCACACACACACAAATATGAGATATGACTATTCACAAACACACAAACATATGAGACATGACTAATATAGACAGACACACACTACGATATGAGATGTGACTAGCATGGACATACACACAAATATATGAGACATGACTAACATAGACATGCACATGCAAAGGTATGAGATGTGACTAACATAGACATGCACACAAGGATATGAAATGTGACTAACATAGACATGCACACAAAGATATGAGATATGACTAACATAAATATGCACACAAAGATATGAGATATGACTAACACAGACATGCACACACAAAATATGACATATGACTAACACAGATACACACAAAGATATGAGATATGACTAAACACAGATACACACAAAAATACATGAGACATGATTAACACGGACACACACCAAGATATGAGATATCACTAACATGACACACACCAAGATATGAGCCATGGCTAGCACACACACACACACACCAGCTAAGATATAAGCCATGGCCAGCACAGAAACACACTATGATATGAGCCATGGCTAGCACAGAAACACATTAAGATATAAGCCATAGCTTCATGGAAACTCACCAAGATATGAACCATGACTATCACTATCACTGAAACACATTAAGATATGAGCCTTGGCATGCACGGAAATACACCAGGATTTGAACTATGGCCAGCACAGACACACACCCAGATATGAGTCTTGGCCAGCACAGACGCCCATTAAGATATGATTGGTTATTGGTTATGGAAGGCCTCGGTATCACTGCAAATGAATCAAAATCCATAATTGCTCAACCGCCCGTGCCAGTGGAATCATCCGAATTACTAACTCATCTCCCAAACAAAGAAAGGTAACTGTAGTCCCCATCGTAGCAGTCTCAGCACATGCCAAAAGACATAAAGCGAAACCGCGCTGAAAGTGAACACAGTCAACTGTTCCCTGTCATACGATATCATCCTTCATTGCAAACAATTGGGACATCGAAACATGATCAAAACGGATGAAACACACAACTCACAGTGTGCACAGAGCACTTAACTCAGTAGCTCCCGCAACAAGCCGGACTTGGAATATGAGGAAACTGCAACAAGGAACACCCTTCAGACATAGCCTCAATGGTTCCTGCCACCTATCCACCATATACCATATACCCACTAAGATATGAATCATGGCCAGCCCAGACACACACCATGATATGAGCCATGGCCAGCACATACACCAACCAAGATATCAGCCATGGCTATCACAGACTCCCACCAAGATATGAGCTACGACTAGCATGGATATATACCGAGAATAGAGACATTGCTGTCACAAACACCCACCATGATAGGAACCATGACTATCACATACACACACAAAGATATGAGCCATGGTTAGTACAGACAACTACCAAAATATAAGCCATGACTAACATATACACTTGGTTTATGGTTTGAGAAATTTCATCTAGTCTGCTTGGTCATTTATCTTATTCTATTCATGGAATCAGTTTCACTAGCCAAGGTATCCCATTTTACACTACACTGTCCAAGCATTTTTTGAAGCATGTGCAGATTGATTGTGCCTGTAAGGTATTGGTTTAAGATACATCTGCTTTTACCACTAAGCATTCCAGATTAGATTAACCAACTCCCCTTTCCACTCATCAGTCATTTAATACATACATATATATATATATATATATATACAGTAAAGTCTCGATTATCCGGAATGCTCGGGGAAGAACCCATTCTGGATAATTGAATTTTTCTGGATAATCGAGAGTAAGAAAACCAAACTCAAAATTTATGAAAAAAACGTGATTGAAAAATTGCAATGCTCAGAAATATTTAAATTCGTGTGACATTCACTAGCTTTCTCTATCAACATGGGTCCTGATATTGGCATTCCTTTTCTTCTTCTTTCTAAAAACCACACATAAAGGACGTCGTCGAGTTTTTCAAATTTTGGCCGTTTCATACTTCGTCTCTGGTGTATATTGTTGCTGCTTTCAGACTCCGACGCAAACTTAAACAACTCATCTTTTTGATTTCGTATGTCATATAATGTTGAAGAGGCTATGCCAAATTCAGTCATCAAAACGTTGCGATTAACGCCTTTTTCAAGTCTACTAGCGATTTCAATCTTCTGGTTCAGTGTCAATACAGTTCGCTTGCGTTTACCTTTGCGGAAATTGAGGTGTGGTTTGCACTCGCAGAGGCCATTATTTAACACAAAAATGTATTCCGTTAAAAAGTTTGCACACATGCGTTTATAGCATATCATGTATAATTTATACTGATGGAACGAATTTCAGCTTGCACAAATGTCTGAGACAAACTAACGTCAAACTCTGTATCTTACTCTTTTTGAATTTCCAGTCGGTAATTTTTGAACCCCTCCCCCTTTCTTCTCACCATCTCTATGTCACTGCACGCCGGCTGCTCAACCTTTGATTTATAATCATCAAAGTTATGGGCTCTTCAATTTTCACAAACAATACGTCTGCTTCTAATGTTCGGTCAGACTGTCAAACGCCATATTTTTGACAAATTCATGACCAACTTTAGATCTAAAGCAGGCTATGAGAAAATTAAGCAAATTTGTAAAATCATGTAGATAAGTGTTTTTGGCACGACTAAGATTTCCCGACAAAAACATTTAGTCGGGGGAAAAAGTGAAGATATAGACTGTCTGTCGCTTTTACTTGGAATATTTGAAGACACAATGTCTGGATTGAATAAAATATGTTCGCTCCTATTTGAAGTATATTACTGTAAATACACTATTGTAAACGCAATATTGTGTAATGATAGAGCCTGTAGAAGTAAGCGCAGCGCACAAACCGTGTTGTAGCGTTTTCGATTTCCGGATAAAGGCATTTAATTTAACTGAACAAAACATGATTCAAGCTTTCTCCCTATAATAATTAAAAAAAAAAAAAGTCCGTTAAATTGAGAATTCCGGATTATTGAGTACCGCATAATCGAGACTTTACTGTATATATCCCCTTTGGTGACTTGATAGACGGTTGGTAGCAAGCAATCATGATAAGTCAGTAATTTGGTAAAGCATTAGTATCTCATACTGGTGCTGCTTTACAGGACATCTTTTCTCATAGCTGAATTTGCCAATCCTGGACAGACAGATCCATCCACAGAATAAGCAAAGTATACCGGTTCCCGGCCTTGTCTCCTTTCTCTTGCACCTTTTGTCTTCTGAATTTGAAATCAGCACTGTCTCGAAAGTTGCTGTGCCATTTTTTATATTTGCTCTCCATGTGCAACGATCCGCAGCCACATTTTCCCAGTTCCTTTTACTTATAGAGAATTCCCTCAAGGAAGCCCTGCAAACATCCATATATTTCAGCACTGGTCTGCCCTTTGGTCTTTTTCCGTCCTTAAGTTTGCCATACAATATTTGTTTGGGAATACAATTGTTTCCCATTCTTCTTACATGGCCCAGCCACCTTAGTCTACGAATCCTAAGTGTTGCCATAATCGATGGGAGTTTGGCTCGTTCTAAGACATTAGAGTTAGTTATTTTGTCCTGCCATTTGATGTTCATAATCTTGTGAAGGCAACGTACATGAAAGCTGTTTAACCTTTTCTCCTGCCCTGCATAGGTAGTCCAAGTTTCTGATCTGTATAGAAGTGTACTAAGCACACAACTTTTGTAAATTTGAATCTTAGTCCTGAGTGTTAAATTGGTGATCTCTCTCTCTCTCTCTCTCACTCTCTCTCTCCTTCTCTCTCTCCTCTCTCTCTCTCCTCTCTCTCTCCTTCCTTCTCTCTCTCTCTCCTCTCTCTCCTCTCTCTCTCTCACCTCTCTCTCTCTCCTCTCTCTCTCTCCTTCTCTCTATCTCTCCTCTCCTCTCTATCTCTCTCTCCTCTCTCTCTCCACTCTCTCTCCTCTCTCTCTCCTCTCTCTCTCTCTCCTCTCTCTCTCTCTCCTCCTCTCTCTCCTCTCTCTCTCTCCTCTCTCCTCTCTCCTCTCTCTCTCTCTCTCTCTCTATATATATATATATATATATATATAAATGTAATAGTAAATAGCCAAGTGTTGAAATCATAATAGTAAATAGCCAAGTGTTGAAATCATAATAGTAAATAGCCAAGTGTTGAAATATAGTAAACGGCCAGGTAGGCAAGTGTTGAGTGTATTTTGGGGGAGAGACTAGGTATGATAGAAATAGACTATAGATAGGTGTAAGGGTATACCTCCAAGAGGGCGTGCAGTCAGTGGGAAGTCATGGAAGTGTGAAGGACACTGGGTGTGGGCAGTTATGCTAGAAACAGACCTAGATAGGGTCAAGGTCAAAGGTTTAAGACAGAAGGATCTGGAAGGTTCTAAGAGTATTGGGCACGCATAGTAAACAAGGGAGAAGATTAAAAATGATTGGTTACGGAGGATTCTGGGATAGTGAATAGGAGGGTGGTATAAATAGTTGGGAGGAGAGAAAACTCGCTCTCTCTCGCTGGTCATCAACTGCATTAGTCAAGTTACCAACTGATGGTTTTTCATGTGGAAGAAATGCGAATGATATCAATATTGTGTACAGCCATGTCGACAGTTTCATGTGGAAGAAATGTGAAGGATATCAATATATTGTACAGCCATGTCGACAGTTTCATGTAAATAAAGTTGCTACTCTGTTTGACGACAACTGGATGTTGATTCCACCTCGTTAAAAGCCATCGCTGCGTTATGCCTATAACATATATATATATATATATATATATATATATATATATATATATATATATATATATATATATATATATATATATATATATATATATATGTATGTATATCATTGTCCCATCCCACCAATAATTCTCTTCTTCTTTTAAAGAATGAAGAGTAAACTTGTCCTCTTTGTCCTGAGTCAGACAATTTTCAGATGCCAAGATGCCAGCAAGCTTATTGGCTATTCATTGCCATGCACACCAGCCTGTCCTTCAACAGCACACCCAGATTAATGCACTAACTTTAGAGTTACCTAAGTGCTGCATCAACTCTTGCTGTAGAAGCTGTCTGTCAATCTCCTGAAGCATACTTTGCGAATCCATCAATAGGACTGCATGATCCAAGTTATGTGTAACTAGCCATGTTATCATGGCCATTGAGTTATTGAGTTATTTGCGGGTCATCATCATTGCACTCCGAACATGTCCATAGGTGCTCAGATCCCCTCCTCAGCAATTGCCTCAGTGTCCAGCGACTGACAACTCCAGTTCTATGTTGGTTGATAAGTCTTCTTACACGGCCACTAAGTTTCTAATTTCTGGCTGTGCCCATCTTAACTCCCATTTCCATCATCCGAAGAAGTGACGTGGATCTGTGTTTGTCGAAGTCCTGTGCTCTTCCCACATCTTGGAGGGCATTGATGATGTTCGCCCGATCCATTGGTTGCCCATCCTCAATGACAGCGCAGCTAGCCAACCTGTCCGTCCTTTCATTTCCCCGTACTCCCGCATGTCCAGGGACATAGACAAAGGTGATCTTACGTATTTTGGATTTCTGCAATGACTCTACCCATTGCATACGTACAGAGCCCGCTTCCACTTTTTTTATCATGCTCATCGAGTCACTCAGTATACATGTGTGGGCATAGTTTTGTGACTCTAACCATTTGAATGCCTTGGTCACTGCCATCGCCTCCATTGTCATGCTACTCGTGGTCACGACGTATGCACCAATGTCTTCGTAGACTATTATGCCTGCCGAGCGTGCTGTAAATGCCCATGCACTTCTTTGGTGTCGTCTTACAGATCCGTCTGTATAGATGACTGCATCTTTCTCATCGGTGTTATCGCAGATGAGACCGTTGACCTCAGCATTAACCACGACCGGGTTCTGTTCCCTACTTTTCCTGTCGAGTGTGACAATACACGAGAGAAAGTCCCCTTGAATGACGTAGGCACCGGTATCCACTCCTCACCAATGCTGATATTGGTAAGCCCACAGACTTGTTTGATGACATCTTCTGCTCGGCCCACCCATGATTTTCCTCTTTTTAACCTGTCACCTTTCTCTGTGTTGAGCACGTGGTGCAATGGATACTCTGTATCTGTACTAATCTTCAGGTATGCTCGTGCTCTCCAGATCTTGATTCTGTCATCCATGTTTGGAAAGTCAAGAAGATACCTCATTGCTACACAGAAAGTGTCCCTCGTACATCCCAGGATAATGCGCATGGCTTCATTTTGTATTTTCTCCAGCCTATCAATTTGAGTCGTACTGACAGTAAGAATTGCCAGGGCATATTCGAGAGGTGCGAGGACTAATCCCTGGAACAGAAGAGTAAGTAGCCTCTGCTCGATGTTGGCAGCTGCCATGACCTTCAAGGCGGCTAATTCTTTGCGGGATTTTGTTATCACATGGTCGACGTGGTCCCGAAAACACAGGCTGCGATCAAACTTAACTCCAAGGTATGTCATCAACTTGTCCCTGGTCACCTCATCAGCTCCCATTCGTACTACCGGTGTGGTTATATGAACGATATGATTGTTAAGGGAGAACCATGAAACTGATGCTTTATTAGGATTAACCACAGCACCTGACACCCCACACCAGGAAGAAATGCGATCGAGTTCGTCTTGCATTGTGGAAGCGATTCCCCATCTGTCTCTTCCCTGTCGATATGCCAGAATATCATCAGCAAGACGTCATAGGCAAATACTGCCGCATTGAGCCATGTCTCTTTGTTATATCTATAACCTCCGAGTGTGCGTGGGAATACACGTTTCTGTTCAAGGTGACAGATGAGGACACGGGCAACTATTTTCTCCAGCAGCTTGCCCGCAGTGTTCTGCATTTTGATGATTCTGTAGGCACTGATCTGAGAATGGTCCTTGTTTGGCTTCGGTAGCGATAGTAAGTAGCTGCGTAGCCACTCCTCCTTAATCTGGCCACTCCGAATACTGGCATTAAACTCATTGGCCAGTTTTGTCAAGTCGTCGTCAGCTAAATTGCCTATGTCATCGTACCGAACACCATCTGGACCAGGAGCATTGTTGTGTGACCTTTTAAGTGTCGTGCGAATGGTATCGGTTGTGATTGTGAGATCTTCTTCCAGCCCTACATCCTTACACAATTTTTACAGCGATCCCCGTATCCTCATTCTTACGGCCTCATTTCTTTGGTCCGTCTGCTCAATGTAGCGGGCAAGCAGGGCCTTCCCTTTGCTCTCATCAGATTTGTGCCATATCCGGCCTGTGCTCTGAAAGTCTGGTATGCCTCTGTGTCGTGGTGTGCCATTCATGCACTGATGAAGGCGCCAGAATGTGGCGAGCGATTTTTCTGAGCACACTTTTTTACAGAAGTCATCCCATTTGGCATCCTTAGCCTGCTTAGCGCATAGTTTAAAGTGCATCATTTTTTGGTCGACCTCTACTTTCAGATGCTTCGAGAGCTCAGGTTGTGTTCTTCCATTCCTTCTAGCTTTCTGCCATGTCTTGACCGTTTGTCTCCGCCAAGCTTCCTCGACATCTACGTTCCACCAAGGTGGCTGCGTCCATCGCTCCTGCCTCCTACGAGGGGCGCTCTGTTTCCTATGTCTGATTTTGCCAATGACGTCCTGGTCTGCTTTCTCGTAGTTGAATGTGTGGAGCTTTCTTTTCTGGCTTTTATTTCTGCTTTTCTCAATTAGGAGGACACATGGATAGTGATCACTTCTGTGGAACCCCAGTGCATTCCACCTGCAAACTGGTGCGAAGGTGGAAGACACCAGTGCCAGGTCTATGACACTTTCAGAGTCCCCTGTTCGAGTGGCCATTCTTGTTGCCCTTCCATCATTCAAGCACACTAAATCGGCCGATATCAGTGCGTTCTCTAGGTCTTCTCCTTGCTTGTTGGTATGACGTTACCCCACTGGTTTCCTCTAGCATTAAAGTCTCCGCAGAAAATGACATTCTCTTCATTGAACTTGAAGAGATTCTGCCATTGTTGTGTGTTCACCATCCCATTACAGGCATACACATTAACAATCGCGAAATGAACTGGGGTTTGCACCCTAACCGCATGTACCTGCAATTCTGCATTGTTCCACACAGACATATCAACATCAGCTGCCATCATATTGTTGCGCACAAGAATGGCCTGCCCAAGGTGTCGTCTATTGTAAAAACAATGAAAGCCAGGAGTACTTACTGTGCTGTCACCAAGAAGAGATCATGGCCATTGCTGTTTCTATCTCCATTCTCATGGTTTGGCACAGTAATATTATAATTACCAGATCCTCTAGCCACTTCTTTGCCATAATAGAATGCCATAAAATCCCAACTGCTGTGTAGATGATGGGGTCCTGAGGTGACAACACTTTTTTTTTTATGGATTCTCTTATTATGACCTTGGTAGCCCCATAGACCAAATTGCAGCACTCCCTGCCAATGTGATTGATCACATTGGTTAGCTTCTTTTTATTCTGCTATTACTTCTATTTAACCCTACCAGCCTTAATGTTATTCATATCACATGCTCTCCTTATGGATTTTCAGATGCGGTTATCCAGGATTTTTTTACACTTGAAACACTTTACCCTTAATTACACCTAATTCTATAAGTGATAAATGTGATTAATGTTTCCTACCACAGTCAAATAAGTCTGGACCTGAGCAGACCTGTGTCCTAATCCCTTGCTTGATAAGTCATGTAGATAACTTATTGAAGGGATAGGTGTTGTATCTCTGGTGTATCTGAGCATTGCCTGTAGGCTTTTATTCTGAACCCTTTTCAATCCTGCAATTTGCATTGACAATAAAGAGGGCATGCTCAAACCATAATCTAGCACTGATAGCACCACAGCCTGCATAAGCGAGAATAGTAACAATAGCTGGAGGTTCACCCTGGCCATGATCTTGATTATGCTGACAGCTCTTTTTGCCATTTGTATGACATTGCTAATATGGTAATTGAAATAAAGGGCCCTATCAAAAGCTATTCTCAAATATTTAATATTTACACTCCTCGCTATGTTTACACCATTGCAGTTATTGACTGACAGGATGCCCTTGACTATTATGTTATTCAACAAACATCACATAACAGAAGCCGTAATTGGGTTAATGAGTACTTTATTGTTATTACACCAAGTGGTTATCTGATTCATAGTTTATTGCAGTTGCTTAGCTATTTTTGTTCTATCACGACCATGTACATAAGTCATAAAGTTATCGGTAAAGGCAAGAGTGCAACCCAGCCTGACAATATTCATTTGCGATACCCTGGCATTGAATAAAGTAGGTGATAACGGCGATGCTTGAGGTAACCCAATGGAGATATATCGTAACTCGGATGTCCAAGTACCGAAATGTAGCACAACTTTTCTTTGCATCGGCACCAATGATATCCAGAATATGACACATGGGTCAAATTCTATCTCACTAAGTAAATATACCAAATTGTTTGCATCCTTAAGATTGAAGACTGCCAGTGCTGACTCCTCTTTCTTGTGAAAAAATTCCTATACGTCATATATTTCATAAGCAAGGAAGGAGACATTAGGTTTTCTTCTTTTTTTATTTTTCTGCGTTCGCCAGCTTTCACCTCTGACGAAGTCCCTAGAGACTAGGAACTAAATTTTGCGTGTTAACACTTTTTTTCTGGGCAGTCGTGTGCACAGGGGTTCCTCACCATACAGTCAGATAACTCCATCTTCGGAGGTACTCATATTTTTTACGTCGATGAGTAACTGACGTTTCAAGCAGGACCTCACTGCTGAGACCAGAATGAGTTGAAATTCAAAAAAAAGTTGAATAAGTTGAGACTATAACTGAGAATGGTTGCCACAGAGAGAAATCACAAATAAAATCCCAACTGCTGCAGCTGGTATTTGAACTCACAATCTCTCTGTCTCAAGACCGGCATCTTGCCTAGAGACCAACCAGTCCCCCAGACAATAGTTAATATATTCCTGCCTGGCCTTGATGTTAGTGTTAGCTCCAGCATATGTTTTTCATCATGCATGCAGAGGGACCAAAACTTATCATCTGCCACCTTCTGCGTGAACCAAATACTTTTTACACTAAAATGAATTTATTTTTACTTTATATTATAATGAAATATAATCTTATTTTTCCTCATTTGCTCTGAAAGGCAATATTTTGTACATTGTGCCACACTTTACGAAAAAATAAAATATATACACCTTTTGCCAAATATACTTTCGTCAAATAACAACCCCCCTAATCATTAATTAAAATAAGCTAAGGAATACTGTTGGGGAATACTTACCCTGGATCTATATGTGGAGAATTATTTTTTTTATGTGACATGAAAAATAAAAATATAGATTAAGACTGCATACCTGTGCACTCTATTTCCCATTCTAGATTGTCAAGTGCTTTCACATCAATATCTAAATCAGCACCAGGAAGTTCATTCTCATAATCATCCAATTTTTCTATCATTGGACCTCTTCCATCTTAAAGAAAATATTTCACATGTTAAAAATAATCAACTAAGTTCAAAGTAAAATTCTAATAAATATTTATTACATTAATTTTTAAATATGAAATTTGTAAAATATTTTTATTTTGGTTAAATCATAAATATGAACCTTTTAAATAACATTATTGCTATTTGTTGCTTATATGTTCAAATTTAAACAACTGTTTTACCTTTAATTAAAACCTACTACATTACTCTTATCGATAAGTGTTCATAAAACTAAATATAGCACAAGGAGATATCAATCCCATCATGGAAAGGATGGAGGATCGACTCAGTCAACAATGGTCTCAAAGACAGGAGTTGAAACACCTGGTATCTGGCTCAGGGCACAACTGGGACCTAAGGTGTTAAGTGGACAGAAAAAATCAGAAAATAATGACATCAAACTGCCGAGAAATCATGACAGCCAAAACAAAAATACTCAATGATCAGATGGTGATACCCTCAGGCCAGGTAGATCAAACATGCCAACTGTGGAAGTGGCGCAAAAGTATTAAAAGAGATAATTGTGTTAAAAGATTTAAACATTAAATATGACTGGCTTATAAAAATCATTCTACAGAGGAAATTAAAAGAGTATGGTGACGTCAAAAGACACAGCAGGTTGGAAAGAACAGAAGGTATGGTTCCTTGGCGATGCATCAGGGGCAGACCAAGAAGAAGGTGGTTTCAAGACAGTTTCCAGTAATAGTAAAGGCTTGGATCGTGTATCAACCTTCACACTTTTTTTAGAACCCTTCCTTCTTATTATTTTTCACAACTTGGTCCCACAAGCCCCGTTGGCTGGACATATCAATTTCAATCCAGTCCTTGTCTGACCAAGCTTTGTGACTGACCAAGCTCTGGACCTTAGGGAAGTGACTTATTTTCCTTTTTTGAGTCTAGCATATTATCGCCAAGTAGTTAGATTTCTGTGTATATTCTTATATATTTTTATGTTGTTGTTTGTTGTTCCTGCTGAATGCCTTTTAGTCAAAGTGTCGTTCTACGTTAGTTTTGTTTCTCACCTACGTAAAGCTGTTACCATACCACTTTTTCCTTTTTTTCCATTCTTTATTATCATCATCAGCTTTACAGCAGCTTCACAGTTCTATGCATCTTGATGCATTGTTATGCCTCTACCCATTTACTAGTACCAGACCGTAGCTACTCAATGTTTGTATACCGTCCTGCCTGCCTGCCTGCCTGTCTGTCTGTCTGTCTGTCTGTCTGTCTGTCTGTCTGTCTGTCTGTCTGTCTGTCTGTCTGTCTGTCTGTCTGTCTGTCTGTCTATCTATCTATCTAATGACCTTTTGAGCCGTAGCCGGCCCATAGGACGTAAACGAAGATACTCCCTCTCTTATCTGAATTTTTGTTCTAGCAGTTTTCAATTCTTTTAAAGACATTTTATCAAATCTCACCATTTGTCTCTGCTCTGTGCAAGCAGCTCTATCTCATTGAGAGAGCCGAATCCTGCTGCTCTTGCCTCTCTCATCAATGTTCTTCTCAGTGTCTCTCTGGGTCTTCCTCTTTTCCTCTTGTCTGTTGTTTCCCACATGAGGGATTGCTTTGTTATTTGGTTATTATCTCTTCTTATCACGTGTCCAACATATATATGACCATCGTCTTTTCTTTATTACTGAAGATATTAGTGGTTGATTAGCGATTTCTCTAATTTCCTCGTTTGTTTTGAATTCGTTCCACGCTATACCAAGTATTTTCCTTAGACATTTATTTTCGAATGCGTTCAACTTTGTTTCTATATCTCTTGTTGTTTTCCAGCTTTCACACGCATACGTAAGGGTTGATAGTACATTTGATTTGAATAGCCTAAGTTTTGTGTTTGTGCTGATGAGTTTTGATTTCCACAACTTTTCAAGTCTTCTGAAAGACATTGCTACTTTAGCTATTCTGATTCTAATTTCTTTACTTGTATCCCCTTCTCAATCAATGTGACTTCCAAGATAGATAAAGTGATCGATCTCTTCCACTGGTTTGTTTTCCATGTATATTTTGTCGTCTGTTGGAATTAAGCTTTTCATGACTTTAGTCTTTTCATGATTGATCTCAAACCCAATTTTGCTGGCTATCGATGATAGTTCATTTGTGTTTTCCAGCATCATTTTTATCTGACTGCTGATGAAAACTATGTCATCAGCAAAGTCGAGGTCCTCCAAATGGTCTCCTTGTATCCATTCGATGCCTTTATTACCAGTGCAGCATTTTTTCATTATGAAGTCCATAACATGTTTACACTAGCACTTCATTCTGTAGACTATTAGTGTTTATAACTAGTACTATTATTATCATTTTTGTTTTTACTACTAACACTTGTCGAATTTCGTTTCCAGTTGGATCCAAGAAGTAGGATTTGTTTTTCTCCTGTTTGGTATAGAACCATTGATCAGAGGTTTAACAACCCGCTATCGTAAAAATGCTTTTGTTAATGAAACGTTGACCTGATACAGAATGTGTAAATTATCAGTAGATAATAGTGATAGTATTTGCAGCCCTAAAACAACAACAAAAATAGGATTCTGGAATGTACGAACAATGGTCACGCAGACGAAACAAGCACAAGTCACGAGTTAGATGGATAGATACGACCAAGATATATTAAGATTAAGCGAAATGCGCTGGCTAGGAACATGTAGGAAATCTGTTGATAATAAAATAGTAGTTTCTTCAGGGATGGAAGATGGGAAAACACTGCGAAGGAGTAGGCATAATGATGACAGACATTAGTTGCAAGAAGTTTATTAGAATGGGAACCTGTAAATAACAGTCTAATACGAACACGCTACAAAACAAATTATGGAAGACTTTCAATTATTCAATGCTATGCACCTACAAGCAAAGCTGATGATGAAGTTCATTATCATCATTGAATGCCGTCTCCGCATTGAAGGTTGGCTACCATGGAGCACCATTCCACTCTGTCTCTTGTTTTGATGGTGCAGATTGTTATAGGCTGACTTGTCCATCTTTTGATGTTACTCGTCCATGTCTTGGTCTGCCTTTGCCTCTTTTACCTTGTATTTTCCCTTCCAAGATTACTTTTATTAGGCTGTTGTGTCTTTTAACATGCCCCAAAAATCTCATTTGTCTTGTTCTAATTGTATTTAGTAGTTCTCTTTTCATTTTTAGTTGTTTTAAAACTTCATCGTTTGTTTTCTTTTCTTTCCATCCAATTCTACTTATTCTTCTATAAATCCACATTTCAAAGGCTTCAATTTTCTGTTCTGTTTTCTTGTCTAATGTCCATGTTTCTGCACCACAATGGAATATTGAGAAGATGTAACATTTTGCTATTCTTAGTTTTAGTCCTGGTGTTATTTGTTTTGATGTTAGTATATTTTTCATGGCATTAAAATTACTTTTTGCCATTTCTGTTCTTTTTTTTTTTTCAGTTATACATTTTCCATCACTGGTTATAGTATGTCCAAGGTAGTTGTAGCTCTGAACTGTCTCCAGATGTATTCCTTCAACTTTGATATTTATTTGTAGGTCTTGAGACGTTTTCATGTTTTCATATCAAATCTTTTGACACTTCGTTATCCTGGTCGCGTGGACCAAATCGATCTTGTTGCCGTGTCACCACATGCAAAGGTCAGACTTCAATTAATGAATGACTAACAAGATTTCTTTACAATATTACAAAGTTTATTATACCTTCTTGTACTTGTTCAGACTGCTGGACTGACCCAGGAGAGCCTAACGGCTACCTACTGATTGACTCTACTCTACTAAATGTTGTGTGTTCTTCTGCTCAGTTTATGATATTCTCTGTTGACCGTTGAAGCTCTCCCAGGCTTATATATCACCTTATTATCTATCCCATGGTTCCTCCTTCAACCAATCCAATTCTGCCACTTAGTTACTACATGTTACGTCATCTCATTCACTCTTCTAGAAATGCAGACTGCACCATCTTAAACTTACGCAGCTTTGTTATATTTCCCCGTTTGCACACCTTCTACTGTCTTCTGGTTCACTACTAATTTACTATTACATATATTGGTTTGTTTACTTCTATGTATTTTTCAATCAATGTCCTCATAGATATGGCCTCTTTTGTCCCACTGTTTTTCCTGAAAAAAAATTGCTGCCCTTCTAAATCAGTATTGATTTTATTCTGAATCCTTCCCTGTATAATTTTTATGATGAATTTAAGGACGATTTTTATAACCAACTACAAGAACTTAATGAGGAGCCGCGATAGCTCAGTGGTTAGTGAACTGGACTACTAAAGACAAGAGGTAGGGTTCGATCTCAACTGACGGCTTCTAGTTCACCCAGCCTTTTATGGGTAGCAGATTTTTTTCTGGGATTCAGAATAAAATCAATACTGAATTAAAAGAGCAGAAATTTGGATTTAGGGGAAAACAGTGGGACAAAAGAAGCCATATTCTGCATGAGGACATTAATAAAATAAAAAGTACACAGACATAAACAAACAAATATATGCCTGCTTCATAGACTAAACCAAAGCTTTTGATAGAATACACCATAAACAACTTATAGACTGCCTAAAAGATATACATTTCAATGACATGGACATATGACTATAGTTCGTTCACAAATTCGTGCCCACAGAGTTGAACAATTATCTCGAAAACTGTTTGATGAATTTCTGTAATTCTTTTTCATGAAATCTTATTTTTTCACTGACCTTGAGATTTTATAACATTTAAGTACAAAGGTAGTCTGACTTTTGTACAAATCGTTTTTTGGTATATAATTTTAGGAAAATATAAAATCGCGTGCTCTAAACATTAGATTTTACATTAAATTATGTTAATTTTCTAACAATGCAAGTCAAAGGCGTATCAGTATTACATTGAATAGGCACAATTTTTCATTTTAATTTATATCTTTGTCATAGAGATAGGTAAACTTTGACCAAAGTATCAAACACACATATTCGCCAAATAGCAGGCATGTCATCAACAAAATATATGGAACAACCAGAACATCAAACACACATAGCCAGCAAATAGTAAGAGCGTCATCAACAAAATTGCACACATGTCATACATATGTCATTCCGAATGAGAAGTCTCTAAGAAGTTAACAATTGTTATTGGTTGGACAAACTGCAATCCATTTCATTGCCAGTGTTGTTCCTCATCTCTGAGCACATGGTCGTCATATTTTCTCCAGTATTCAATGTCTATCATTGAGAGAGCACCACATGTCAATTCTTTAACAAATTTGAAATGTCCTGTTCTGCGCAGCAACTTGCCCTGTGACTTTAGCCCACACAAGTTCTATTGGGTTGAAGTGCAAATGATAAGGTGGAAGTGTGAAGAGATGTGTGGCCATACTTTGCAATTATTTTATCAGTTTGATATAACTTTGTCTTCTTAGTTTCTCTAACAAGTTGCAACAACTCTGGTTTTAACTGGGTGTTTTGAAAGGAAACATTTTCTTTTCTAATTCATGTGATGATTTGGTCTTTTGTGCTCGGCGAATTAGGAACTTTGTCCTCCAGTGCTACCGCATTATGATAGGATGCATTGTCCATTACAAGACATGAAGGTCTATCCAGAATGAGGAATAAAGTGTTCTCTATCCAGTCTCTGAAAATTTGTCCATTTATTTCAGTGTGGTAGTCACCTATTGTCTGTAGACCTTGATTGAAAAGTAAGTTGTGTGTCATTAACAAAACCATTCTCTCTAGTGCCAGCATGTACCAATATAATGTGTTGTCCTTTGCTGCTGGGAATGCTTCTTTTATTTTCTCTGTCAACTGATTGCCATTCTTTCTCATATGTATGATAAGCATTGACCCATGTTTCATCCAAATATGCTACATCGTAACCTTCCATTCGTCACTCACGGATCGCCTCAGTTATCTGCTTCATGCACCTATCAGGTGTGGTTTTTCACAAACAATATTTCTACCACTAGCAGATATTTGAAAGGTGAAACCAACGCCTCTTACGATCTTTCAAAGAGTCGTTTTTGATATTTCAGTATTACATTCTAATTGCAGTTGAATATTAAGTTTGCGCAGTGTAACAAGTTAATTTGATTCAAACATTTTCAAAATTTCACATCTAATAATATGTTTAAAAAACTCTAGAGGCAAAATGGGCACTCAACAATACAATCTTCGTCCCAACGTTGTGCTACCAATGCCAGTCTTGGACCCTAGATACAAGAACAGTAAGAAAAATAACCTCTACTGAGATAAAATGTGTCAGACAAATGACAGGAAACAGTCTGAGAGATAAGATCAGAAATGAAGAACTGAGAAAAAAGTTAGGAATAGCCCCCACCATAGAATATATAAAGAAACAACAGATAAAATGGTTTGGCCACATGACACGGCAGAAAGATTAAAACACAACACGAGCCCTCAAAAAATGTTGCGAGAATACCAAACCCAAGGTCAACCACGAAAATGATGAATAGACAGAATACTAGAAGCACTAGGAAACATAACAGCAGCAGAGGCAAAGAGAAGAGCAAAAGACCGCAAATTATATCGCCCCTCAACGCTGAAAGGCTAATGAGGAAGGAAAGAAGAAGAAGAATAACATCTTTGTCAAAATCATCAACTTACATTTTTCTTCCTTGCTGGACCGTAGCCTCTGCAGTGTCAAAGTTCTGTTCTATCCGTCGATCGAAAGACTTTCTATCTAAATTTATAGCTGTCCATGCTCTGTTTTCTAGTTTTTTTATATCATAATATAACCGACTCCTTTTAGATTCCTTGCAAAAGTGTCTGTACAATAACACAGTTACCTTTTGCATAGTGATGAATTTACACTTTAAACTCTTCATGGTTTTAAAAATCAAGTAATCACTTCACAACAGCTTACAAATTATCACACATACAGGAATATTCATTAATAGTAAATATTTTGTCAAAATACGCCTCTGGACCAATTTAACTAGAAACCGGAAATGAAATGAACAAAGAAAAACCATGGAATGGTGCACATCTTACTAGTTAAGAGTGCAAAACAGTGCTAAGATTCTGTGGTGTGCAGGTGAAATTTACCTTTTTAATTGGTGAGTTGATTACAACAAATGTGGGTATTGTAAAATCCTAAAATTTAGGACAAGCAAGAAAATCATATTTTATATACCTCAAATAACCAAAAATCTTTCCTAAATGCATGACAGTAGGTCAAAAAATCAGACTGAAGGTCGGTGAAAAAATGAGATTTCACGAAAAATAATTACAGAAATTCATCGAACAGTTTCCGAGGTAATTAATAAACTCTGTGGGCACAAATTGGTGAACGAACTATAGTATGCCATTTATACTGGAAACAAACAGCAATAATAAAATATAGCAAAGAGAACTCTACACCCCATTGATATAAAAAAAGGAGTAAGACAGGGATGCATCCTATCACTAAGCTTGTTCAATCTATACACTGAGCAAATCTTTAAAAAAATCAGAGATGTCAGGCCTAAAAATGAATGGAAAGATAATCAATAATCTAAGATATGCTGATGATACTGTATTCTCATCATCATCATGTACCATACTGGTTGGCGTAGGCGATCATGTCCTTCCACAATCTTCTATCTACAGTGCATCATATCAGTTCTGTTGTTGATTGCTTTCCATGCCATGACACCAAGCTATTCAGTATTTTCTCTCTTTGTCGTCCGCGATCTCTCTTTCCTTTTATTTTGCCAGTTGTAACCAAGTATTCCACTTTCCTCTTCTCATGATGTGCCCGAAAAATGTTGATTGTTTCTTTCTGATGTTTTTTAGGAGCTGCCTTTTTGTGTTGGCCTCTTTGAGAACTTCCTCATTGGTCTTTTTAGCTGTCCAAGGAACTTTCAACATTCTTCTGAGAAATCCCATCTCTGTGGCCTCTAATCATCTTTTCATGTGTTTGTCTACTGTCCATGATACTGTATTATTAGCAGAAAATCCTAAAGGTCAACAACAAATACTTAATGAAATAAATGTGACAAGCAAAAAACATTGATTAGTATAGTAATGAATATCAAAAACACCAAAACTATGATCATAAACAAAGAAAATTCTCAAGACCTACAAATAAATATCAAAGTTGAAGGAATACATCTGGAGACAGTTCAGAGCTAAAACTACCTTGGACAGTGATATATGACCAGTGATAGAAAATGTAAAACTGAAATAAACAAAAGAATAGGAATGGCAAAAAGTCATTTTAATGCCTTGAAAAATAAACTAACATAAAAACAAATAACACCAAGGCTAAAACTAAGAATAGCAAAATGTTATATCCTCTCAACATTCCTATATGGTGCAGAAACATGTACATTAGACAAGAAAACAGAACAGAAAATTGAAGCCTTTGAAATGTGGATTTATAGAAGAATAGGTAGAATTGGATGGAAAGAAAAGAAAACAAATGATGAAGTTTTAAAACAACTAAAAATGAAAAGAGAACTACTAAATCTAATTTAAACAAGACAAATGAGATTTTTGGGGCATGGTTAAAGACACAACAGCCTAATAAAAGTAATCTTGGAAGGGAAAATACAAGGTAAAAGAGGCAGAGGCAGACCATGACTAACATGGATGAGTAACATCAAAAGATGGACAAGTCAGTCTATGACAACCTGCACCATCAAAGCAAGAGATAGAGCAGAATGGTGCTCCATGTTAGCCAACCTTCGATGTGGAGACAGCACTCTATGATGATGATGATTTCTATTCACGGTTGAATTTAGTATATCCATTGATATTTACATTATTTCTATCTATCTACTGTCCTTTCGAGCCGAAGACGGCACATAGGGCAGAACCACAATCTCAAAAACAGAAACCTTGCATGCCAAAATGGCACATATTGCGATCACTGCTTCTAAAATCTATGGCTCTGTTTCCATAACAACACTTTTTACAATGACAGTTTGTCAAGCATCGATCAACCTCCTTAGTTGCCTCTTACGACATGCCTGGAAGGTCACAGTGTCACTATTCTTTACTTCCCTCATAAAGAAGCCCCGGAAACACACGGGAAATTATTATTTATAAGCATTTAATTCCATTTGAAATACATATATTTAAAACTACTCACTAAATATGCTTTATGAGCAATACAAAACCAATCAGAAAGTTATCATTAGATGATTTTTAATTAAAATAAGTCATTAAATGCATTCAAAATAGGAAAAAAAAACATTTTTCCTAGCCTAACTGCTCAGCTGACCACAGTATGTATTTGAAAGGTACACCACAACTGTATTGTCACTTACATTAATTTTTTTGGTTGTCCCATAGTTCATTTGACCTGTAAGGGTTGAAGATTCTAAACATCCTTTGGGATCAATACATCACAAACAAGGAAAATCAGGCATTAACAATACAATCAAGAAGTGAAAATAAGACGTCGGAAATGGCTATGCCACGTTTTACAAATAGAACAAACCAGGCATCAACACTAATTCATAATAATCTTTAATATGGACACCATCTGATAAACAAAGAAGAGGTAGACATTGGGGACATGGTGAAGAACTATACATGATGAAGTGATAGAGACTGGCGAGTTCTTTGGAGAATTGTCTATGCTTGCTCCAGACCAGATTGGGTGAAGATCTCTTGTGAGTACCCTATGTTCCAACTGGATTTCAGAGAATGAAGAAGAAGAGAAAGAAAGATGATATCCAACTGAAGAAAGGGCACTCACCAGTGCTATAGAGTTCATGCACAATTATGTGCAGTCAGACACGAAATTGCAGTGGAGATGATTCAAGTACAATGACAATGGAATACAAGAGATATTACTACAGCAAATGTGCTCAAATGTAGAAAGAATAAACAAAGCATTTGAATAAATACTAGAGTGAGATAGAGTCATGAATAATCATCTTTATCAAACATGCATAGAGATGGACTAAAAATATATTAATAATATAATAATACAAAAGTGTACCTTTAATTTCCTTCTCTTCATCAGAATCATTCATTTCAACATTTTCCATGGATTCATTCTTCTTCTTGACTTTGAAGTCATCTATGAGAAAGTTAAAGTTTGCATCTTGCAAAGCTAACAGTTTGGTTTCCATCACAGCTCTCTGAATCTGACCAGTTAAATATTATAATGTTATGTATTAGCTTCAGCATCATTGCTATTTGGAATTAACATTAATGAATAATGAGTAAATGTTACAAAGGCAATAATGGCATTAAATAGTACGACAAAAAATCTAGATCTGTTTTTACCTCTAAGTACTCTGGATCGACCAGATCCCTTTTCCACCTTTTGACTCTTCAGTCTCTCAATGTATGCATCACTGTCCCACCCATTCTTCTCCTCTGCTCTTAAGGAATGAAAAATAAACTTGGCAATGTTCTCTTTGTCCAGAGTAGCCACACTCAGTGCCAGAGCTGCCAGCAAGCTTATCAGCTATTTCGTTGCCTTGTACATCAATATTAACCCAAACAAGACTTCTGTAATGTGGTGTTTGCTAAACAACATAGTTAAAGACAACCTCTTGGTTATAAGACGCCTACTGTTATCTTCTCTACACCTCGTCTCATCCATTTCACTGCAGAGATTCGATTCCATATTCTCAATTATTACGACTTCATCATATCTTCCAGAATGACCAAGATCTTCTCCAACAGGCCCATCTGATGTTAAGTTTCTTTAGGCGTCGTCTCTATCCTGACTTGGTTCTTCAATCTGCCTTCCAACAAACTCTTGATATTTCCCATCATGTGGCACTCACCTCATCCACCCACCATTCCTCTGGTAGGACTTTATTTACCCTCACCTACCACCCTCACAACTTGGCTGCGGTGAGGATCCTTAACCGGTACTGCTCCATTCTCCACTCTGATCCCACTACCCACCTACTTTTCAGTGATCCTCCTTTGGTGGCCTTCAAACGCGACAGAAGTCTGACAGACATTCTTGTCACAAGCTATCTTCCCCGCTCAAACACCTTGGTACTGTTCGCTGATTCAGTCTTGTTCCCTAAATAGGCAATTTGACATCAAAGGGGTTTACTTGTGTGTCACGGAATATCATCTTCGCCATAATATGTAAGCATTGCCAGCCAGATGACATGTGGGCGAGTCTGGATGATGCGGGAGTGACAGATTTTGTGAGCATCTTCATAATGTTGAGCAAAAGACTGGCAGCCTGGTGTCTGCCCATTTCAACTCCCCTGGCCATAGTGGTAAACCTGAAAAGCAAGTTACTGGCATTGTCTCATGTCACTCCAGCAATCGCATCCAGTTCGCCCTTGAGAATCACCTCATTGTCCAGTTGGGTTCGCTGTCCCCCCATGGCATCAAGATATCGCTCTCATACACATAGGACACCTACTACACATTTCTTACCCCATGCGCAACCATCATAAGGAGTCCAACTATTAAGTATTTGGGAATAGCATTTGATAGGTCCCTTTTTTAAAATAATATGTGAACAATGTCATTCAAAAGGCAAGGGACGGTGTCAGCCCTATCAAGATAATGGCCAGGACAAACATCCAGCAATCGTTACTGTTCTTGCTCATGCAGACTGTGATGCTCTATTTGATTATGGTTTGGGTATGCTCACTTTTTGCAATTCAACTCAGAACATAAAAATAGATGGCAATATCCTAAAACAAGTGAAGGAATTCAAATACTTAAGGCAGCACCCTGACATATAACATGCAAGCAACAGAAATAGACTCAAGATGTAACAAAGCCTGTCAATTTATTGGACAGATTTCACCACTACTATTCAAAAAAGAAGTAACATTGGAAGCAAAGCATGCTATTTATAAGACTATCTTTATCCCAACGTTGTGCTACCAGTGCCAGACATGGACCTTTGACTCAAGAATTATTTAAAAAATAACCACCACAGAAATGAAGTTAATCAGACACATGACAGGAAACTGCCAGAGAGGTAAGAATCATAAATGAAGAGTTCCGGAAAAGAAAGGCTTTGGAACAGAACCAGCTATTGATTACATGAAGCGACAACAGATCAAGTGGTTCGGGCATGTGATAAGACATAAAGTACTAAATCTAACACAATGAGTTACCAACAAACAATATGGGAACACCAGACTAAGAGGCCACCATGAAAAATGTGGATAAAAGAAATACAAGAAACACTCGAAGGTATAATATCTGTAGAGGCCAATAAAAGAATAAGAAAATGTGAACCATATCTTTCCTCAATGCTGAAAGGCAAATGAGGATGGAAAGAAAAATAGAAAAAGAAAATGTGTGACATAAACTATAAAATGAAATAAAAACACAATACCTGAAGAGATGTCCATGGCTCAATATATGTTGTTGACTGTTGATATGTTTTTGGTCTCACTGAAAAGAAACACGGCATAATAATTTTCAAATAACCCAACAGCAGCCAAATAAAAACAATGCAAGAAAACATAAATACAATATCATCAACAGCCAGTAAAATAGGGCTTAAAATCAATCATGAAAAGACTAAAGTCATGAAAAGCTTGGTTCCAATAGATGAAAGAATATACATGAAAAACAAAACAGTGGAAGAGATTGATCACTTTATCTATCTTGGAAGTCACATTGATCAGGAAGGGGATACAAGTAAAAAATTAGAATCAGAATGGCTAAAGTAGCAATGTCTTTCAGAAACCTTGAAAAGTTGTGAAAATCAAAACTCATTAGCACAAAACCAAAACTTAGATTATTCAATTCAAACTTATTATCAACCCTTACGTATGTATGTGACAGCTGAAAAACAAGAGACATAGAAACAAAGTTGAACGCATTTAAAAATAAATGTCTAAGGAAAATAATTCATATAGCATGGAACAAATTCAAAACAAATAAGGAAATTAGAGAAATTGCCAATCAACCACGAATATCATCAGTAATCAAGAAAAATTGTAGGGCATATGTTAGACATATGATGAGAAGAGATAATAAAAGAATAGCAAAGCAAGCCCTCAGGTAGGAAAAACAGGTAGAAGAAAAAGAAGCCGACCAGAGAAACACTAAGAAGAACATTGATCAGAGAGGCAAAAACAGCAGGAATCAGCTCCCTCAATGAGATCGAGATGCTTGCAGAGGAAAATGGTGAGATTTAATAAAAGATCTCTGCAAGGATTGAGAGTGCTCAAAAGAAAATTTCAAAACAGGGAAAGAGTATCTGAGTCTACGCCCTATGGGTCGACTACAGCTCGAAAGGTGTTTGGACCACAGGGAGAAAGAAAGGCAGGCGGACAGGACAGGACAGGACAGGACTGGACAGGACAGGACCAGACCAGACAGACAGACCAAGACAGAACAGGACAGGACCGGACAGGACAGACAGACACACAGACAGACAGAACAGCAACCAATATAATAATTTTTAAATAAATAAGATTTTTAAAATATTCTACTCTATTCATGGAATCAGTTGTATTGAAGACGAGACATCCCGATGGCTCCACCACCAGTCTCAGCATTTCTCTCTAATCCTATGCAGACTGATTGTTCCTATAAGGTGTTGATTAATAGACACATTTTCTTTTCCCACTAAGCACTCTGGATCTACCAGAACCCTTTTCCACCTTCAGACTCTTCCTTCAGTCTCCCAATAAATACATCATTGTCCTACCCATCCTTCTTATCTTCTCTTAAGGAATGAAGAACAAACCTGGTGATGTCCTCTTTGTCCAAAGTAAGGCCACATTCAGTGCCAGAGCTGCCAGCGAACTTGTCGGCTATTTCTTTACAGTGTACACAGTGTGCCTTGGATAGTACACCCAGGTTAAAGTGCTCACTTTAGAGTCATCCAAGAGCTATATTCTCTCCTGCCGCAGGCACTGTCTGTCAAAGCTTCTGTAGTATACTTTGTGAGTCAGTCACTCAATCTGCATGATCTATGTTCTGTGTAACCACCCATGTTATCACCACCATTGCTGCTTCTATTTCCATTCTCATGCTGGAAATCGTAATGTCACAATACCAGATTCACCTAGCCACTTCTCTGATATGTGGTGTGCCACAAAACCCCAATCACTGCACTGTCTGTGGGATACAGAACCATCCACGTAGATGATCAGATCCTGAGGTAAGGACAGTTTTTCTATGGATTACTTTATTATGACCTCGGTAGCTCTATAGGCCCAGTGTGACATTTCCTGCCAAGCTGAATAATTACCTAGGTTAGCCTCTTTTTCTCCGCTGTTACCTCTATCTAATCTTTGCCAGCCCTAATATCATTCAGATCACATACTCTCCTTAAGGACTCCTCCGCTTCAGCCATCCATAATTTTCCATGTCTGAGATGCCAGCTCGTGGTTGCGCTAAATTCTGAATGCAAGGGATGATTTATGTTATTTACCACATTCAAATAACCCTAGACCTGAGCAGATCTATATTACACTCCAATGACTGGTAAGCCAATTAAGCTCCTCACTGAACAGATAGGTGTATATGAGGGCCCATAGGCCCTTATTCTGAACCCTTTCCAAGCTTGCGATCTGAGTTGACACAAGAAATGTCCTAAATCAAGCATCAACCACCTGCAAATTACAAATCAACTAAAAAATTCTGAGTACCCAAAGAAAAACTGAAACCTCCAAACCTATGGGGAGCACTACATTATAGAAAAATCATTTCCATCCATCAAAAGTACTGAACATAAAAAAAGAAAAATATTATCAGTCACTCAGAAATAAAAAAAAAAAACTGTTCCCAAAAATAATCAGCAACTACAACTCAATCCAACAGACAAAGTCTACAAAGATGGGTGGGCAAAACAAACTTTTAAAAATAGAGGAGGGGGCATCTACAATGTAGTAATGGAAGTAGACAAACTCTTTACAACAGGCAAAGAACGCCCTACCTAAA
The DNA here is from genome assembly GCA_032433765.1 of Megaustenia siamemsis. NCBI lineage: Eukaryota > Metazoa > Mollusca > Gastropoda > Stylommatophora > Ariophantidae > Megaustenia > Megaustenia siamemsis. The sequence goes on along the minus strand of JAVIAB010000041.1, from coordinate 35,248,248 downwards.
GTGGTGAATCAATAGTATTAATAAAATACATCAGAACATTCAAACAAGAAAAAAGGGAATCAAACTTTAAAATAGTTTTCTTCAAAGACTAAGTCACTAGTGAAATCCTTATCATCTTAAAATATCCTCAAGCCACCATACAATATATATTTTCAGATCAGCTGTCACAGCCAACAAAAGTGATCCTACAATAGATACCTTCATACTGTGGAAAGGGGGGACTGGTTGGTCTCGAGGCAAAACGCTGGTTTCTGCACAGAGAGGTTGTGAGTTCAAACCACCAGTTGGGATTTTTATTTATGAATTCTCTCTGTGGCAACCACCTTTGGTCTCAGCAGCGAGGCCGGGCTTGAAATGTCATACTCATGAATTACTCACTGAATTACTCATCGACGGAAAAAATTTGAGTACATCCGAAGACGGAATTATCTGCTTGTGTGATGAGGGACCTTGTGCAAATGGCTACCAGGGAAAAATGGATTAACATGCAGAATTCAGTTCCTAGCTGCAGGGACTTCGCCAGAGGTGAAAGCTGGAAAATGCACACACAAAAAAACCAAAAAAACTGTGGAATTGATGGAACAGAGGTAATTGATACCATCTTTAAAATAAGCAGCAAAAAAGCCCAAAACACCCATCCAGTGAACTATAGAGAGAGAAAGACCATCACATGAAACAAACAGAACAAGTTGGAAGCAAAGACGAGAGGACACCATCCACAAGCTGCCAAGAAATGTCCAGACATATCACTTTCTCTCTCAGAACAGGCCACTGCAGCCTTCTGAGAGGGACACATACTACAAAACATCCTCTTCAGAACTCCCATGCCAAAACTTCAACATCAAACATGGACCAATTAAAAAAAATATACAGCAAAAACTGTTGGGATACCATCATGATGTGGAGAGAACTGCTAGTTTCTTTTTGGTGATAGGGGATAAGAAATAGCTTGATCAAGAAATATTGAGTGCGAAGAGAGTGAGAGAAAGAAAGAAACAAGGACAATTTAGAGAGCAAAAAACTTGAGGTTACCTTCTAACATGTTTCCTGAAGATTTATTAGCTATTTTCACAGAATATTTATTTACTGGTTGTATTGAGCTGCTACCAACAGGCCTTTTCAGATACTGTGCTCTTCTATCTTTGTCATCTGGAAGGTACTGAATTGCAAGTTTTTCTTCTTTGTTGTGTATGTCAGCTAAAACATTCCACTGACATAGAAGTTCAACAGCATATAGTGAATGCTGACTGAACTTTGCCTGAAAATAAATCAACAAGATCATAATTAATATATATAATAAAATATAAAAGAATCAAATTTCTGGGTTTTTTTTCATAATGATATAGCAACAAATAGCCCAACTTGGAGATGTCTTTTTCGGACCTGCAAGACATCTTTGGCTCAAAAAGAACTAGCTAAACTGTAATTTAATATACTGCAAAATCAATATATGTCTGAGTCAAAGTGATCTTGATAGGACATTTTTAAAATTTGGTTCGGAAACATGAAAAAATTTGGTTTGAAAACATGACCCACATCAAGCAAAAGATATTCTAGAAATAAAAAATCACCCAGAAAAAATCATCACTATCAGACTACCAGAAAAAGAAAAAAAAACAATCTACAAATAATCTATGCACCATGTAACAAAGAAAGAGCAGTAACGAATTCTATGAGACACTAAATAAAATTGTCATCAAGACTGATAAAAGCAGTAATATATCAGTGATGAGAGGCTAGAGAAATGCAATAATGATAGAAAAGAAATTATGACATCACCTGGTGATAAAGTTCGTGAAACAAGTACAAGGTCAACTAAGTAAGAAGGTCACAATCGAACAAGGTGTCCCACAAGGCGGAGTCTTGTCCCCAACACTCTTTTTAATTTTCATAAATGACATTGTAATGGACATTCCACCCCAAATACACTCAGCAATATACGCAGATGATCTGGCGTTAATGGGCTCTCGAGGAAAGTATGTCAGTGGCTGGTTCCAGGATGCAAGATGCCCTAGGTGAACTTGAAAAATGGACGAACACCTGGTTCTTGCGGATTGAAAAAAAAAAACTACATATACAATTTTCAGCCTATCAAGAAACACACTCTCTGCAAACTTGAAGATAAAAGACCATATTGACCAAAACCCAACATATCTTGGCGTCACGATGAATTGCAGAATGACTTATTCATTGAAATGAAAATTCAAGATAGACAGAGCAAGGAAAAAAGCCAGAAAACAAACTAATATTATGGAGAAATTGGCAGGAACGGACTGGGGAGCAAATAGCAATATCTTGAAACGATTATACGTAGGAAGAGTCAGACCAGTTATAGAGTATGGAGTCACAGCCTGGGCTATGGCTTCCAAATCACACCTTAGTAAAATTAACAGAACACAGACCCAAGCTGCCCGTATCGTCACTGGTGCTATGAAATCTACACCTATCAAGGCTCTAGAAACAGTAACAGGTTTACAACTCTTAGATGACAGACGGGTCACTAAAGTATTGCAACTTGCGGAGAAATATAGAAGGCTCCTTAGTCACCCCATGCACAAAAGAATAACTGGTTCCAGAATTGTACGACTAAAGAGGAGCAACTTCGCTGCAATCGCCAATGAACTAACTACTGGAGACCAGTACTTTCCCAAACAATACCGAAACCATTGAGCCCATCTGATATGTCTCCTCATGGGAAACATAAAATACCAGAACTTAAGGAAAATATAACAGGAATCATGAAAAAAGGCACCCAATCAGACACAGAAAGAAAACACGTAGCAGAAAAACACATAGACGATACCTACCCACAGATGGCTCTGCTACAAATGCCACCAGAAATTGAGGGGTGGTGTGTTCTTGACGCTGAATAACCAGTACGAGATCACCAAGTCAATAGCTACTGGGAAATTCTCAAACAACTTTAAAGCAGAAACTGAGGCCCTCAGAGATGCTGCAACACTGGCTACTCAACACAAAAATAACATGCACAATAAATTGGAGATTCTGACTGATGCTCTGTCAGTTCTATTAGCTCTAAAAATCTCCAAGAACAATGAACTAGATGACTTGAGAACAACCCTGGACCAACTATGCAATAACTTCCAGAGAGTAGTCATTCAGTGGATACCATCACACTATAATATACACAGGAACGATGCACAGACAAATTAGCTAAAGAAGGAGGGAGATTACCACAAGAGAACCATCCGCTCAGTTATGATAATGCCATATCCATCCTCAAAGGTCAGTACCATGAAAAATGGAAATGAGAACACCCAAAGCATAACGAGAGGGACGGATACCACCAACTATCAAGGAGGGATCAAGTCATCATACTTCACCTACGCACTGGCCACAATAGAATGAGGAATCACATTTTCACCAAATTCAAAATAGGTACAACCAGCCTATGCCACTGTACACTGGACAATATGACTACAAAACATGTTCTACAGGATTTCCCCCAGTACACAGACCTGAGAAGAGCAATGTGGTCCACACCCACCTCCCTGGAAGAGAAACTATATGGGGCAATCGAATCGCTTAAACAGACAGCTGACTTCATGAGATAGTCTGGAATCCTACTCTGATTGAGTCTTGATCACAGAGAGAGAGAGACTTCTCAGAACAATCTCTGGCACTAATTTTTAGAGGCTGGGTGAATCCTGAAACCTTGTCGGTAAAAAAACAAAAAATTTGCCACTTCTGGGGATCTAACCCAGACCCTTCTGATTAGGAAGCAAGCACACTTTATAGATCTACAGACCATAAAATGGTGAAGATCACACTTAGAAAACTAGATGAACATGCACTAACAAGTGGATAAATAGAAAACCTACAAGAATACTTAAACTTAACAACTCAGACACATAATACAAAATGAAATCAACACCAACATGGCAGAAACACCAACATAACAGAAGTAATGAACATCATAAAAGAAAAACTGAACATTAGCATAACTACAGACACCATAATATATGGGGCAATCGAATCGCTTAAACAGACAGCTAACTTCAGAAACGGGTATTCCCACCCACACTCGGAGGTTAGATATAACAAAGAGACATGGCTCAATGCGGCAGTCTTTGCCTATGACGTCTTCGAAGGCTTCCACAGATGAGAGGAGACATGTGCTGCTGCTATAGATCTGGAGGATGCATACGACAGGGTACCATTTGAATATCTCATGCATATGCTCCTCAAACTGGCAGTACACCTTTTCCTCATTAGATGGATCGCAGTGGCACCGTTTCAGAGGAAGGTGATACTCAGATGTGGAAGTTGGTCTTCCAAGCCAACATCCATTTGTCCAGGGCTGCCATAAGGCTCACCATTGTCACCGGTTCTATTTAAAGTGTACACAATAACGATCACGGAACAACAGCTGGATGGGAGGGGGAAGAACAATGACTTTTGCTGATGATATTCTGGTACATCGACAGGGAAGAGACAGACAGGGAATCGCCTCCACAATGCAATATGAACTCGATCGCATTTCTTCCTGGTGTGGGGTGTCAGGTGCCTTGTTAATCATAATAAAGCATCAGTTTCATGGTTCTCCCTTAACAATCATATCGTTAACACAACCACACCGGTAGTACGAATGGGAGCTGATAAGGTGACCAGGAACAAGTTGATGACATACCTTGGAGTTAAGTTTGATCGCAGCCTGTGTTTTCGGGACCACGTCGACTATGTGATAACAACAATCCCGCAAAGGATTAGCCGCCTTGAAGGCCATGGCAGCTGCCAACATCGAGCAGAGACTACTTACTCTTCTGTTCCAGGGATTAGTCCTCGCACCAATCGAGTATGCCCTGGCAATTCTTATTGTCAGTACGACTCAAATTGATAGGCTGGAGAAAATACAAAATGAAGCCATGCGCATTATCCTGGGATGTACGAGGGACACTCTCTGTGTAGCAATGAGGTATCTTCATGACTTTCCAACCATGGATGACAGAATGAAGATCTGGAGAGCACGAGCATACCTGAAGATTAGTACAGATACAGAGCATCCATTGCACCACATGCTCAACACAGTGAAAGGTGCCAGGCTAAAAAGAGGCAAATCATGGGTGGGCCAAGCAGAAGATGTCATCAAACAGGTCTGTGGTCTTACCAATATCAGCGTTGGTGAGGAGTGGATACCGGTGCCTACGTCATTCAAGGGGGCTTTCTCGTGTATTGTCACACTTGACAGGAAAAGTAGGGAACAGAACCCGGTCGTGGTTAATGCTGAGGTCAATGGTCTCATCTGCGTTAACACCGATGAGAAAGATGCAGTCATCTATACAGACGGATCTGTAATACGACACCAAAGAAGTGCATGGGCATTTACAGCATGCTCGGCAGGCAGAATAGTCAAGGAAGACAGTGGTGCATACATCATGACCACGAGTAGCATGACAATGCAATGGAGGTGATGGCAGTGACCAAGGCATTCAAATGATTAGAGTTACAAGACTACACCCACACATGTATACTGAGTGATTCGATGAGCATGATTAAAAAAGTGGAGGCATGTACGCATGCAATGGGTAGAGTCGTTGCAGAAATCCAAAATATGTAAGGTCACCTTTGTCTATGTCCCTGGACATGCGGGAGTACGGGGAAATGAAAGAGCAGACAGGTTAGCTAGCTGCGCTGTCGTTGGGGATGGGCAATCAATGGATCGGGCAGACACCATCAATGCCGTCCGAGATATGTGGGAAGAGCACAGGACTTCGACAAACACAGATCCACGTCACTTCTTCAGATGATGGAAATGGGAGTTAAGATGGGCTCAGCCAGAAATGAGAAAATTAGTGGCCGTGTAAGAAGACTTATCAACCAACATAGAACTGGAGTCGTCAGTCGCTGGACACTGAGGGAATTGCAGAGGAGGGGATCTGAGCACTTATGGACATGTTCGGAGTGCAATGATGATGACACGCATATAACTCAATAACTCAATAACAGACACCAGACAATTAAGTGGAGGAAGTTACATACCTAGGTGGAATGGTAACAAACAATAATTCACAGGCAGTAAAAATATATTTAGGATGTAACAAAGTTTATCAAATTATCAGACAGATGAAACAGAGACAGTCACCACTTCTGTCCAACAAAGACATAACCTCAGAGCTGAAATGGGCACTCAACACATACCTTCCATACAGCACAGAAAAGACATAAATTCTAGTGAATTTTATAGTTTTTTTTTATGTACAGTAAGAGCAATTAATACTGGAAAAAGATAATTTTTTTTAATTCCACAATTTTTAAATCTTAAATTTAATTTACACATGACATTTAAAAAAAATAAAATGTACACAAAATTGCAAAAAATCGTTATAGTTATGTGTGTGCTAGTCACTGAAACTATGTAGCCATTCCTGTGGTATTATGTCTAGCTTTATGCTGAGGTTTCATCATCATCAAGTACCGAGCCTGCTGACATAGGTGATCATGTCTCTCCATAACTTTCAATCTCAACAGTTATTTATCATTTCTGTTGTTGACTTTCTGCCAAGCCATTTTCTTAAGCTGTCTGTTATTTTTTCTCTTTGCTTCCCTCTATCTCTTTGTCCCTCAATTTTTCCAGTTGTTACAATATATTCCAGTCATTCTGGAACAACTGGAAAAATTGAGGGACGAAGTTTCGAGTGTGCACTCACTCGGTAGCATGGTCTTGGAACTGTTTCCCCATTATAGACTGGCCAACCCCAGCCATACAATTTCCTCGGCATGTGGATACACCATGAGCTTTCCATTTTCTTCATTAAGAATCACACAGCAATAAAATCACAGGTATTTCTTGCCGACGAACTGGCGAAAAGACACAACCATCTTGAGTCGCACCAGAAGCGCAATTCATCATTGGTTTTGTCAGTCATCAACTATGGGCTGGGCATTCTTAACCGTATTTCACTCAACTATGTTGGAATAGGGCTAGAATGAGGTTATGTGAGCCATGTTGGAATGCACCAAGAATATGCCAACCCAGCTACATGGTTATGTTGGACCTTCCAAGCATTCAAGCCTGACACAAGTACATGCAAGTGAAAGCATACCGGAGATGGCATGTCACAAAATACAATGACTGCTACCAAAATTGCAGTCTATGAAAGGCAACTGCATTAAGTGTGTGAGATTGTAGCTGGCAGAGGCTAAGATGCTTATACATAGCCTTCATTGACCAGGAAAAAGCATTCAACAGAGTAAACAGAGAACAAAAGTGGGAGATACTAACAACATACGGAGTAAGCCAACATCTAACCAACCTAATTAAAAGTCTCTACGTCAACAGCAACTGCAGGGTCAGAACAGCAGCAGGCTACACAGACCACTTCGAAGTTAGATCAGGTGTAAGACAGGGGCGCGTACTATCCCCCCTACTGTTAATTACATACATGGACTATATATGCAAGCTAGCCAACCCATCAGAGACAGAGGAGATCAACGAGCTTTTATTTGCAGACGATCAGGCACTAATACATGAAACAATAGAAGACCTACAAGAACACTTAAACAAACTCAACAGCTCAGGTACAAAATACAACATGAAAATCAACATCAACAAAACAGAAGTCATGAATGTCACCAAAAATAAACAGAACATCAACATAACTATAGAAGGAAGGCAACTAAAACAAGTAGAGGAATTCAAATACCTAGGAAGTCTAATGATAATTTTCAAACAGCAGAAAATAGAATCAAGATGCAACAAAGCTTATCAAATCATTGAACAATTATCACCACTATTGTCCAACAAGGAAATAACTCTGGAGGCAAAATGAGCACTATACAATACAATCTTCATCCCAACATTGTGCTACCAATGCCAGACCTGGACCCTAGATGCAAGAACAATAAGAAAATTACCTCTACTGAGATGAAATGTGTTAGACGAATGACAGGAAACAGTCTGAGAGATAAGATTAGAAATGAAGAACTGAGAAAAAAGCTAGGAGTAGCCCCGCCATAGAATATATAAGGAAACAACAGATAAAATGGTTTGGCCACGTGACAAGACAGATAGATCAAAACACAACACAATGAGCCTTCAACAAATGTTGTGAGAACACCAGACCCAAGGGTCGACCACGAAAAAGATGGATGGATGGAATATTAGAAGCACTAGAAAACATAACAGAAGCAGAGGCGAACAGGAGAGTAAAAGACCGCAAATTATATCTCCCCTCGACGCTGAAAGGCAGATGAGGAAGGAAAGAAGAAGAAGAGGCTGAGACAACACTGCAGCGAATATGTAACAAGGTGGACATCCTAATTGGCAGGGATTGGGTAAATATGCATTATAGACATGGACTAACCTAGGTAGTCATACACTTGGACAGGAAATGCTGTGACTGGGCACAGGACATGACTGAGTCTGAGATCTAGGAGTTACTGCAACTTCACTCACAAGCTTCAAGACCTGATCAAATACACTGATAGCTCGATCATAAGGGGTCTGCAGAGCAGCTGGGGCTTTATTGTGTATTCTAATGAAAAGGGATGGAGAAAGATACAGGAGCCTAATATCTGCTACCTCTAGAAGACACATGGAGATTGAGGTTGTAACAGAAGCTATCACATGGCTGGTTAAGAGTTTAACCATACCATTTTTGAATATTTTCTTCATTTCTCCTGGTTATAAGACCAACAAGACATGTGGTCTTCTTGACTGACTCACAAAGCTATTCTATTATTTTTGTAAAGGCAGTGCAGATTATATATTTTTCCATCAAATCTATATGAAACTTGTACAAATATTTAACTTACTTGGGCAGCAATATGCAAAAGTGTATTACCACTGCTGTCCTGGCAAGACACATCCAAATGTGTGTGAGCAGCATTTCTGTTGTCTTCTAACTGCTTCAATTTCTCAAGGAGCAAAAAGTAACCTGAAGTTTAATTGTAAGATAATTATATTAATTTTATATAAACAACCTACAATTCGATCATCAAAAAAATTTTGCCACTCTAAATAGCAATACAACTGGGACAACAACTAGGAAAATTGAGGGATGAAGAGATAGAGGGAAGCAAAGAGAAAAGATACTAGACAGCTTAAGAAAATGGCTTTTCAGAAGGTCAACAACAGAAATGATAAATAACTGTCCAGATAGAAAGTTGTGGGGAGACATAATCACCAATGCCAGCAGGTTTTTGACAGGCAAGAGGTGAACACTTGATGTAATGGATGCACTTTATCTGCACTTATCTTCAGGTATGCTTGTGCCCTCCAGATCTTGCTCCTGTCATCCATGGTTAGAAAGTCAAGAAGATGCCTCATTTCTACACAAGTAGTGTCCCTCGTACACTCCTGCGTTGTCTTTTTCCACCTTGGCGTTTAAATCTCCCATTACAATTAAAAGATCGTGTTTTGTATTTTGTTTATAAGTTGTTGTAGTTGGTTATAAAAATCATCCTTAACTTCATCATCAGCTTCGTTAGTAGGCGCAAAACATTGAACAATTGAAAGTCTTCCATATTTTGTTTTGTAGCGTGTTCTTATCAGACGGCTATTTACCGGTTCCCATTCTAATATACTGTATAGTAAAAATATTATACCCCACATTATATCCCATACTATACTGTATAGTAAAAGTACTAATGTTATTTTAAAAAATTAGGAAAAAACAACCATCATTTTTTTTGGAATAGTCAGAATATATTGTGACAACTGGGAAAATTGAGGGACGAAGAGATAGAGGGAAGCAAAGAGAAAAGATACCAGACAGCTTAAGAGAATGGCTTGACAGAAGGTCAACAGAAATGATAAATAACTGTCCAGATAGAAAGTTGTGGAGAGACATGATCACCTATGGCAGCAGGCATGGTACTTGATGATGATGATGATGATGATGATACTGTATAGTCCATGTAGCCAATCTATACCCCATGTCTCTAATAGATTTTAATACTTCAGTTAGTATGCCAACAGGACCAGTCATTTTGTTTGTGAATGTTGTTAAGGATTCTTTTAGACAAGTATTAGAATAATTGGATCAATTTCTGTTTTGTCATTGGGGTTTTGTTCATATGTTCTAGCTGGTATAATAAGTAGTTTGATTGAAGTACTGTTTCCATCTTTCTAACACTAATTCAGGCTTATTTTTCACTTTTCCATTTTTATTAATCACAATTTCTGTGGGGTCATACTCTTCTGTTCTTTTCCTATAGGTTCTGATCTTCTTATAGAAATTACTAGTTGCTGTTTGTTGCCATAGTTTAGTGATTCACCATGTTCCATGAATTATTCTATTTTAATATATTAGAAATAATTTTTGAGTGTTGTTTAGCTAACTCAACAGAGTCACTATTCTGTTTGGTCTCACACAGTGTTTTATTTTTGCATTTTTCTTGACTGCTGATTTCACTACTTCATTCCACTCTTTGTTCATTCTTTCTTAATGTCCCACATACCCTATAGGCTGCAATCAAAAAGTTGGTCGTAATAAATAGATTTCACTCTTCCTCAACTGTTGTTGCTTCCTTTGGCTTTGTTTAAGCGATAGGACAAAAGAAGAAGAACAAGAGATTGCTTACTTTGTCTAAAAGTAAAAAAAGAAGCTATAAGCTTGAAAATGAAACCAATTATGTAATTTTAGTACTCATGTTTTGCATGAATAACATTAAACTCAATGTTGTGAAATTTCTATTAGTTAATTATTTTTTTAAATACAAATATGTTATATATCTATTAAAATTATCTATCTATCTAACTAAAAGTAATCCTGGGGGGAAAATACAAGGTAAAAGAGGCAGAGGCAGACCAAGACTAACATGGACGAGTAACATCAAAAGATGGACAAATCAGCCTATGACAATCTGCACCATCAAAGCAAGAGAAGAGCAGAATGGCGCTCCATGGTAGCCAATCTTTGTTGCAAAGACGGCACTCGATGATGATGATGATCTATCTAAATATAATCCTTTTGAGCCAAAGACAGTACATATTTACATCACGCTCATCAGGCAGAATAGTCAAGGAAGACAATGGTGCATACGCTATGACCACAGGTAGCATGGTGATGGCAGTGACCAAGGCATTCATATGGTAAGAGTCACAAGACTACACCCACGCCTGCACACCAAGTGATTTGATGAGTATGATAAAAAAAGAGTGGAAGCCGAGTTTGTACGCAGGCAATGGGTAGAGTCATTGCAGAAGTAAAAAATATGTAAGGTCACCTTTGTCTACGTCCCTGGAGTGTGGGGAAATAAAAGAGCGGACAGGGCTTTGCTGTTGTTGAGGACAGTCAACCAATGGATCGGGCGGACATCATCAATGCTCTCTGAGATGTGGGAAGAGCATGTGACTTCAATAACCATGAGTCCATGTCACTCTTTCCGATGAAGTAGATGGGAGTTAGGATGGGCACAGCCAGAAACGATAAACTTGGTGGGCATGTAAGAAAACTTATCAACCAACAAAGAACTGGAGTCCTCAGTGACTGGACACTGCGGGACTTGCTGAGGAGGGGATCTGAGCATGTATGGACATGTTCGGAGTGCAATGATGTTCACCCACAATTAACTCAATAACGACACATAGAGCAGAAATTCTATACTCTTGTGTCTGATGATCTTTCAAATGTCAGACCTTAGACATGATTTGCATTATGTCTTGCCACATGGCTCAGTTCTGGGTGAGCTGCTCAATATCAGCAAAGGAGCTGATGCCTGCTGTTGTCACCACTCGCTTTAATGTTCTTTTTAGTGTTTCTCTAAATTTAATCTAATTAACACTATAATATAAATAAAAAATTGTATTAAGGAATGAACTGTAGTGTTGTGCACGAAGAGCAGCTTACAGAAGCATTTGAAATAAGAACAGGAGCACGGCACAGATGCCTTCTACCTCCCTTTCTCTTTCTGCTGGCTATAGATTGGATTATGAGAATTAATACAGAACAACATAAATGGAATCCAGTGGTCATTAACCAAGCAACTTGATGACTTAGACTTTGCTGATGACATAATCATCAACAGATGAAAGATAAAATGAGCATACTTGATGAGAGATCACAACAGCTGTGACTGAAAATAAATAGAGATAAGACCAAAATCATGAGAATTTATGCAGTTAGCATATAACCAAATAATAATAGGAGAATTACCTATCTTCTTCTTCTTCTTTTCTTTTTCACTGGTACCTACAAGGCATCATGGTTATATCATTTGTCATTCTTGCGCTGCTCGAACTGTCTGAATTAGTGATTTTCCTTTGTTGTTACATGTCGCTATCACTGAATCTATCCATCTTCTTCTGGGTCTTCCTCTTGGTCTTTTTTCCATGCATTTTTGAGAAGAACGCCCTTGATGGTGATTGGTGAGGATTCATTCTGACCAGGTGGCCAAACCATTTAATTTGTTCTTGTTGCTCTAAATATTCTTGGCAGAGTTTTGTTCCTACCATTTTTCTTATGGTTTCATTTGGTATTCTATCTCTTCTTGTATTGTTTGTTACTTTTCTCAAGCATCACATCTCACATGTATTGATCTTTCTTAAATGTGATTTAGAAAGGGTCCATGTTTGACTTTCATAGCACAAAGTTGGTATGAAAATGCTATTTATCATTTGTTGTTGACCTGACATAGAAATGTTTGGATGTCTTAGCAATGCTGAAAGCTGGTATGTGACATCATTTGCTTTTTGTATTCTCATGTCAATTTCTCTGTCTAGTTTTCCATCTTCTGTGAATATTGTGCCCAAATACTTGAATTCCTCTAATTGTTTTATTTCTTTATATTTGATCTTAATGTTTAATTGGTGTCTTAATTTGCTTATTCTCATGGCCTCAGTTTTTGCTGTGCTAATTTTCATAATGTTGTTTGTGCAGCTTTTATCTAGAGATGTTATATGCTGTTGTAGCAGGTTTTCATCCTCACTGGTCGTCTGCGAAGAGTAGCTCGTTGATGTTGGAATTTTCTATCTCTATGTTATTATTTGTTAGAATTACCTATACTAGATGTAAAATCTTACATATATCTGGGCAGTATATAGACAAATAAGGAGGAACATTTTATAGGAAATTATGGATACAAAAAATAAGAGGAGCCTTCATCGTACTGGGAGCCACAATAGCTCAGTGGTTAGTGAACTGGACTACAAAGGACAAGAGGTAGGGTTCAATCCCAACCGATGGCTTCAGGTCCACCCAGCCTTTCATGGGTACCGGATTATTTTCTGAGAAAGTAAAGCGGCACGGGCATAATACCGATCACATTACCCCAAAAATCATGTGCCGAAGGTCTGTAAAATTTATGGTCACTAACACCATATTCCCTATACGCCACATGGCGCGACGGGGGGGGGGGGGGACTTTTACTTTTTTTTTTTACTTCATCGTACTAGGAAACATACGGAAATCCAAAGAAAGTAGGTTAAATACACACACACACACACAAAATGTCAACTCCAATGCTAAACATGACAATAATTTATTCAGGTACAGATGATATTAAACGGACTTTGGGATTTTGGACGCAAGTTATTTGCATGCTGAAACGCATTAATGGATATCTCCGTCAAGTCGACCTAAGATTTTCATCTTTGGGAATTTGCACCGTGTTTCGTTCGTTGTACGCTAACCGCAGGGTCTGTTGTTTGATGTGTGACGGTGATAATTCGACGACTAACTGTGTGTTTATATGTTCGGTTGGTGTACTGTCAAGAACGATGTTCTAACATCATCAAGCGCTATACATTTTTTGTTCTCAATATGACGATCTTCATTTTTGGGAGGACGTGAACTTCCAGTCAATATGGTGGATAGGCGGCAGGAACCATTGAAGGCTATGTCTGAAGGGTGTTCCTTGTTGCAGTTTCCTCATATTCCAAGTCCGGCTTGTTGCAGGAGCTACTGAGTTAAGTGCTCTGTGCACACTGTGAGATGTGTGTTTCATCCGTTTTTATCATGTTTCGATGTCCCAATTGTTTACGATGAAGGGTGATATCGTATGACAGGGAACAGTTGACTGTGTTCACTTTCTGCGCAGTATCGCCTTTGTCTTTTGGCGTGTGCTGAGACTGCTACGATGGGGACTACAGTTACCTTTCTTTGTTTGGGAGATGAGTTAGTAATTCGCATGATTCCACTGGCACGGGCGGTTGAGAAATTATGGATTTTGATTCGTTTGCAGTGATACCGAGGCCTTCCATAACCAATAACCAATGATGTTAAACATTATGGAGGAGTGGGAATTATAATGAATGTTTCGTCTATTGACAATCTTACCAAATAGGAATCAGTAAATCATAGATTAATTAGAGCACATTATAAAACCAAACCAAAGATCTCATTTACAATTAAGGAAAGAGAATGGCCATATGTTAGACATATGATGAGAAGAGACAACAAGAGAATTCCAAAACAGGCTCTTATATGGAAAACATCAGGATACAAAAAAAAGAGGAAGACCTAAAGAGACACTAAAATGAACACTTATAACAGAACCAAAGTTGGCAGGCATAGACTCAATAGATAAGATCAAACATCTCACCCAGAATAGAGATGGATGGTGAAAAACACTACAAGCCCTATGCAACATCTAATGTGCAAAGAAAGGATAAAAAATCTAGAATATTAAATCAGTCCTATTATATGGCTGTGAAATATGGAAAACAATAAAAGACAATGATGAAGATACAGGTCTTCATTAATGAATGTATGTGCAGAATAAAAGGACAGAAAAGGCAGGACAAAATCACTGAAGTAGAATTAAGGAAAAGTGCTAGTCAAATACCAGTGGACAAAGAGATACAATGAAAACAATGGTGCTGAAAAGGACACACACTGCAGAAGCCAACTGAGAATATTACACAACAGGCCCTTTTTTGGAATCCCCAGGGGAAAAGACAAAGAGGAAAATCAAAATATTCTTGGAGAAGACAGGTGGAAGTAGAGATGAAGATGATGGGGAAGACATGGAATGATCTTAAAAGAATGGCAAGAAACAGAATGACTAGGAAAGTGTTTGTTGAAAACCTATGCTCCACAGGGAGTTGAAAGGTAGAAGAAGAAAATGTTTGTTCAGTATAAATAAAAATTGTTTTAAAAAAACATGACATTAGACCATATACAATTATTACCAGGTTGTTTGTTCAAGGCTACCTGTAGTGCAGCATGATAAGGTGTATCACCCACATTGAGTGTTATAAGACTTGGATCAGCCCCAAGTTCAAGAAGTTTTATAGTTACCTGAAACATGTAAGTATATTTTAATACACACTGCACATGGAAATATGTAATTATTCACTATACATGAATTAAGTGTTAGAACAGATTATTTGCAAGCTGACCTCATGACCAAAGAAAGCCAAAGAGGAGTAGGGGTTAGTGAACTGGTCTAATGAAGACAAGAGGCAAATAATAATGAATGAATATTATTATGGAGGGAACCTTCCAAAACAATAGATCAGCGAATTATATCAGGGGAAGAGGTATGTTTACAGCACTCTGAAAAAAAATAACAAATAATCAACAACAGAAAGAAAAAACAAAGAACAATAGATGATTTGAATCAGGATTGAACCCGTACTGCTCGGCACAGTGCCTTGTCACGAAAAACTAAATGCTAGAGCACACGGCCAACTCAGCTATCTAAAATAATAGCTATCGTTGGCAATGTCTTTCATGCAGGTGTACTCATTACTATAGCATAGGATTATGAACACAACTCAGGAATAAATTGTGAATCTATATTTTCCTATTAAGGCAAGTATCTCTGGGATAGGGCAGGGCTGAATACTTGTGTTGTCGTGTGCTCTAGCATTCGATTTCTCATGGCAAGGTGCTGTGCCGAGGAGCACGGGTTCGATTCTGCTTTGGACCATCTATTATTCTTTATTTTTTTATGTTGATTATTTGTGATTTTTTTTCCAAGTGCTGTAAACCTACCTCTTTCCCAGAAATAATTCTCTAATGAAGACAGCAGGTTGGGATTGATTTCCTGAGGACCTATGCAACCAATTTCTAGGTTTACCCAGCCTTAGATGGGTAGCAGATATTTTTGGGGGGAAAGAAAGATGATTTGGCATAATGTTGACCACATTACCAAAGAAATGTGTCAATATCAGTTATGGTGGAGCAAATCCAAATGCACCCAATTTTTTACAATAGCTGATTATAGTATTTACACTGATCCTTTACAAATACTCTTACTACCGTTTTATTTAAGCATTGCTCAATATAAATTTTCTGAAGATATTAAGAATACAGTTTTTATGAATATTAAAACAGTGATCTTCTGTTGTCTTGTTAATATAATAATGGCATAGAATGATTTTCATATCTTTCATGACATTGTATACAGTTTTTCACCATGACTCGACAATTAAACATTGCCACAAAACATTTTACAGTACTTTTCTTGTTAATTACTGCCACACTGTCCTCATGTATCCTTATCAGTAAATTACACAAAGACTGGCCCTAGTTACCAAAGCATTCAACCATGGAGTCAGTTTTTTACTTTGGTAATAAACATTTTTCTCAAGCTCCATTCAGAGACAGGATATTCTTAAGAAATTTGTAACAATTTATTTAAAACAATCATGAATACTTGGTTCTCAATTAAAGGAACCTGATTTTTCAGATGATACAGTTCTCGTCAGTAATAAAGTGAACACAATACAAGAAAAAGCAAGTGCCCTGTCATCAAAGACTAACAGAAAAGGACATGAGATCAACTAAGAAAAGATCATCATCATCATGTGCCATACTTGTTGGGGTAGACAATAATGTTCTTCCACAATCTTCTATCTACAGTGCATCATATCAGTTCTGTTGTTGACTGTTTTCCTTGTCATGACACCAAGCTATCCAGTATTTTCTCTCTTTGTCGTCCGCGATCTCTCTTTCCTTTTACTTTGCCAGTTGTAACCAAGTATTCCAATCTTCTCTTCTCATGATGTGCCCGAAACATGTTGATTTGTCTTGTAGTTCTGCCCTACTAAAGGTGGAGTAAGGCATTTCCTTTCCTCTGCTAGTCTTCGAGACATCCTTGGGCAAGATGAAGCACCCATTTAGAAAATACTTTTTTACAATGAAATGAATTCCAGTCCAGTAAACATATTTAAGAGAAATGGCCATGCAATCAACAATATCATCCATAATCAAGAAAAGAAGGTGGGCATATGCCGGTCATGTAGTGAAAAGATTACAAGAGAATTACAAAGCAAATCCACAAATGAGAAACAGTGGGCAAAAGAAAATGAGACCATCTGGAGAAACATTAAGAAGAACACTGACATTAAAGGTAACAAAACCTTTCAACATCAGCTCTCTCGCTGTGATTGAAAAGCTCACAGAGAAAAAGATATCCGGAGAAACTCATTGCAGGTTCTCCATAAAGTCGTAGGCTTACTACCAAAGATAACCAAACATGGAGAGTCCAGATTTTTTATACATGTGCTGTCTTCAGTTACTGAGATATTTGCTAGTCATCATCATTGCACTCCAAATATGACCCTAAGTGCTCAGATCCCCTCCTCAACATGACCCGCAATGTTCAGCGACTGACAACTCCAGTTCTGTGTTGGTTAACAAGTCTTCTTACACGCCCATTAAGTTTCTCGTTTCCGGCAGTATCCATCTTAACTCCCATGTCTTTCATCCGAAGGAGTGACATGGACTCATCGTTGTCGAAGTCCTGTGCCCTTCCCACATCTCGAAGGGCATTGATGATGTCCTCCAGATCCATTGGTTGACTGTCTTTAATGACAGCGCAGCTTGCCCACATGTCCACTTTTTCACTTTCCCATATTTCCGCATGTCTTAGGACGTAGACAAAAGTGACCTTACATATTTTTGACTGCTGCAATGACTCTACCTATTGCATGCGTACAAAGCTGGCCTCCACTTTTTTTATCATGCTCATTGAATCACTCCGTATACAGGCAAGAGTGTAGTCTTGTGACTCTAACCAGATGAATGCCCTGGTCACTGCCATCACCTCCATCATCATGCTACTGGTGGTCATAACGTATGCACCGCAATCTTCCTTGGTTATTCTGCCTGCCTGGTGTGCTGTAAATGCCCATGCACTCTTTTGGTGTCATATTACAGATCTGTCTGTATAGATGACTGCATCTTTCTCACCGGCGTTATACCAGATGAGACCATTGACCTCTGCATTGACGACGACTGAGCCCTGTTCCCTACATTTCCTGTCGAGTGTGACAATACACAAAAATGTCCCCATGAATGATGTAGGCACCGGCATCCACTCCTCACCAGAGTTGATATCAGTAAGCCCACAGACCTGTTTGATGACATCTTCTGCTCTGTCCACCCATGATTTGCCACTTTTTAGTCTGGCACCTTCCCTGTGTCGAGCTCATGATGCAATGGATGCTCTTTATCTGCACTTATCTTCAGGTATGCTTGTGCCCTCCAGATCTTGATCCTGTCATCCATGGTTGGAAAGTCGAGAAGATACCTTATTGCTATACTGGGAGTGTCCTTCGTACACCCCAAGATAATGCGCATAGCTTCATTCTGTATTTTCTCCAGCCTGTCAATTTGTGTGGTACTGACAGTAAGAATTGCCAGAGTGTACTTGATTGGTGCAAGGACTAGCCCTTGGAACAGAAGGGTAAGTAGCCTTTGCATGATGTTGGCAGCTGCCATGATCTTCAAGGCGACTAATCCCTTGCGAGATTTTGTTATCACATGGTCTACATGGTCCCGAAAACACAGGCTGTGATCAACCTGTCCCCGGTCACCTCATCAGCCCCCATTCATACCACTGGTGTTTCCATGTTAACGATATGATTGTTAAGGGAAAACCATGTAACTGATGCTTTATTTGGATTAACTAATGCACCTGATACTCTACACCAGGAAGAGATGCATTCGAGTTTGTTTTGCAGTGTGGAGGTGGTTTCCTGTCTGTCTCTTCCCTATTGATGCACCAGAATGTCATCAGAAAAGGCCATAGTTCTTCCCCCCTCCAATACAGCTGCTGTTCAGTGATCTTTATTGTGTACACGTTAAAAATAACTGGTGACAAGGTGAGCCTTGTGGCAGCCCTTGACAAATGGATGTTGGTTTGGATAACCAACATCCACATCTGAGTATTACCTTCCTCTGAAACAGTGCCACAGCGATCCATCTAATGAGGAAGGGCTGCACCTTCAAGGTGACAGGTGAGTACATGTGCAACTATTTTCTCCAGTAACTTGCCTACAGTGTTCTGCATCGTGATGATTCTGTAGCCACTGATCTGAGGATGGTCCTTGTTTGGTTTCGGTAGTGGTAGCAAACGATACACTGTAGATTGAAGATTGTGGAGGGACATGATCGCCTACGCCAACCGGCAGGGTACATGATGATGATGATGAGTGGTAGCAAGTAGTTGTGTAGCCACTCCTCCTTAATCTGGCCACTCCAAATGCTGGCATTCAACTCGTTAGCCAGTTTTTTCAAGTCATCATTGGCTAAATCACCTGTGTTGCACCAAACACCATGTGGACCAGGAGCAGTGTTGTGTGACCTTTTAAGTGTTGTGTGAGTGTCATCGAATGTAAATGTGAGATTTCATCCCAGCACTTATTCCAACACTGCCTTTTTGTTGGGCATATTTGCTACTTCTATAAATGAGCATGATCCCACTGATGGGAATTTAAATTTTACAAGTCTATGAATTTCCTAATATAATACTCCACTGGCTGAAAATTATATTTTTTCTGGATGAATGAGTTCTACATAGTGAATTGAGCATAAAAAAAGTTAGCCTGGTTAGGTTAAAAAGAAAAAATGTTAAACAACCAGCAGTTAGGCAGAATAAAAAACCTCACTATCAATTTGTAAAAGGAGAATTTTAAAAAATATTTCTAAAAACACAAACACATCAGACCTGCCACTCTGAATAGTTAATAGCTGCTTCAAGTGCAGAATCTAATGATTTTTTATCCACTGTGGCACCACCTTGAACAAAAAGATTGATTAAATTTATTCTTGTGAATTTCTGAGTGACACGTGATCGTTCTTTGATAAGGTCTACCAATGACAAGTTTTTGGCAAAGTCTAGCAATGCATGTTGACCCTTGTTTTCCCTGAACTTTGTAACAAGCATCTCCAGTTGTGTCCAGCACCCTTTTCTGCCAAGTGTAGTCAACACTACTTTGATATTTTTTGCACTGAGTTTGAAGACAGGGGTTGGGATATCTGCATATGAAAACAAACCAAGTACTGAATTAAAAAATTAATTGTTACCTCCAAGAAAATTGTATATTTTTAAATGCATACACAAATAGGTAAGGTACACCTCAGTTCTGTATTACTGAGACATATCTATTGACCTTTCGAGCCGTAACCGGCCCATAGGGCGTAGACCAAGATACACCTTCTCCTATATGAATTTTTGTTCTAGCAGTTTTCTTTTAAAGATATTTTATTAAATCTCGCCATCTGTCTCTGTTCTGTGCAAGCAGTTCTATCTCATTGAGGGAGCCGATTCCTGCTGCTCTTGCCTCTCTCATCAATGTTCTTCTCAGCGTCTCCCTGGGTCTTCCTCTTTTTCTTTTACCTGTTGTTTCCCATATGAGGGCTTGCTTTGCTATTCGATTATTATCTGTTCTCATCACATGTCCAACGTATGACCATCGTCTTTTCTTTATTACTGAAGATATTAGTGGTTGATTGGCGATTTCTCTAATTTCCTCGTTTGTTTTGAATTCGTTCCATTCTATACCAAGTATTTTCCTTAGACATTTATTTTCGAATGCGTTCAACTTTGTTTCTATATCTCTTGTTGTTTTCCAGCTTTCACACGCATACGTAAGGGTTGATAGTACATTTGACTGAGACATATGACAAGTAATAATCTTCACTTTTCAAATAATTATACAATTGAAACACTTATTTTCTTATTGCATGAATTACGGTGAGCATTTATTCTTTTGGGAGCCATGATAGCTCAGTGGTTAGCGAAATGGACTACAAAAGACAAGAGGTAGGGTTCGATTCCAACAGACTGCTTCTGGTTCACCCAGCCTTTAATAGGTACTGAATTTTTTTCTGGGAAAGTAAAGCAGCATGGGCATAATACTGACCACATAACCCCAAAAATCATGTGCCGAAGGTCTGAAAATTTATGATCCCTAACACCATATTCCCTATACGTCACTTCGTGTGACGGGGGTACTTTACTTTTTTTTTGCTTTATTTATTCTTTTGGTTTTCACTAATAATGTGAATAAATGATAATTAAAGGTAGACAGCCCACTTTTGAGTTATGATCATCAAAGAATTTGAACAATAAGCAGAAATTAAAACATGACAAGACATGTGGAATACCAGTAAATCAAAAATAATAAGAAAGCCCTTTTTATTATAATTCTGTATTGACACAATCTATCTATCCATTGACCTTACAAGACCTTGTTGGTCAACAGTGCATAGACTCAGATACTCTTTCCCTGTTTCAAAACTTTCCTTCTAGCATTTTCAATCCTTGCAAAGATCTTTTATGAAATCTCGCTATTTGTCTCTGTTATGTGCAAGCAAGCATCTCGATCTCATTGAGGGAGGCGATACCTGCTGCTTTTGCCTTCCTGATCAATGTTTTTCTCAATGTTTCTCTGAGTTGGCCAGTTGGAGAAATCAATAATCAATCAATCCTCCTACCTGTTGTTTCCCACTTGAAGACTTGCTTTGCTATTCGATTATTATCTCTTCCCATCACATGTCCATCATAATTGATACAATACCGCATCAAAAATTGCCACTACTCACCATCATTATCATCATCATGTGTTTATACTGGTTGGCATTGATGATCATGTTCTTAAACAATTATTTGTCCACAATAAAAATAAAGTAAAGTACCCCGTCACGCCACATGGCGTATAGAGAATATGGTGTTAGTGACCATAAATTTTACAGACCTTCGGCACATGATTTTTGGGGTAATGTGGTCGGTATTACACCCATGCTGCTTTACTTTCCTAGAAAAAAATCTGGTACCCATTAAAGGCTGGGTGAACCGGAAGCCGTCAATTAGGATCGAACCCTACCTCTTATCCTTTGTAGTCCAGTTCACTAACCACTGAGCTACCGCGGCTCTCTTTTGTCCTCAATACATTGTATAAATTCTGTTACTGACTGTTTACCATGCCACGACACTAAGCTATCTAATCTTCTTCTTCCTTTCAGCTCTCTGTGGGGTACAGGTCTTCAATAAACACTTTACAAGCCGTTCTGTTTTTTGTCATTCTGTTAAGATCATTCCATATCTACCCCATCATCTTCATCTCTGCTTACATCTGCCTTCTCCAAGAATATTTTGGTCTTCCTCTTTGTTTCTTCCCCTGGGGATAAAAAAAAAGCCTGTTGTTTAATACTCTAAATTGGCTTCTGCTGTGCGTGTCCTATTCAGCGCCATTGTCTTCATTGTTATCTCTTTGTCCACTGGTATTTGACTGGTACTTTTCCATAATTCCACATTAGTAATTTTGTCCTGCCATTTTTATCCTTTTATTCTGTGCATTAGAATAAAGGATTCAATAGATACAGTAATGTGTGAAGAACAGGCTGGGTTTAGAAAAGGGAGAAACTGCCTTGACCACATTTTTACTCTACGACTTATATTGGAGGAACACATTGAAAAGCAAAAACCTTTTGTACTTAACTTCATTGACTTCAAAAAAGCATTTGATAGTATTCATCGAGATTCTCTTGGAAAATTCTGAAGCAATATGGCTTGCCATAAAAAATCATAAATATTATTAAAGACATGTATGATGGTTACACATGTGCAGTTAGAATAGAGGAAGGACTGAGCAAATGTTTCCCAATAGAAACTGGGGTTAAACAAGGATGTATTTTATCAACCTTGTTAATTGGAGTTGTTATGGACTTCATAATGAAGAAATGCTGCACTGGTAATAAAGGCATCGAATGGATACAAGGAGACCATTTGGAGGACCTCGACTTTGTTGATGACATAGTTCTCATCAGCAGTCAGATAAAAATGATGCAGGAAAACACAAATGAATTATCATCAATAGCCAGCAAAATTGGGTTTGAGATCAATCATGAAAAGACTAAAGTCATGAAAAGCTTAATTCCAACAGATGACAAAATATACATGGAAAACAAACCAGTGGAAGAGATCGATCACTTTATCTATCTTGGAAGTCACATTGATCGAGAAGGGAATACAAGCAAAGAAATTAGAATGAGAATAGCTAAAGTAGCAATGTCTTTCAGTTGCCTTGAAAAGTTGTGGAAATCAAAACTCATCAGCACAAACACAAAACTTAGACTATCCAAATCAAATGTACTATCAACCCTTAAATATGTGTGTGAAAGCTGAAAAACAACAAGAGATATAGAAACAAAGTTGAACGCATTCTAAAATAAATGTCTAAGGAAAATACTTGGTATAGCGCGGAACGAATTCAAAACAAACAAGGAAATTAGAGATATCGCCAATCAACCCCTAATATCTTCAGTAATAAAGAAAAGACGATGGTCATATGTTGGACATGTGATGAGAAGAGATAATAACCGAATAGCAAAGCAAGCCCTCATGTGGGAAACAACAGGTAAGAGAGAAAAAGAGGAAGACCCAAAGAGACACTGAGAAGAACATTGATGAGAGAGGCAAGAGCAGCAGGAATTGGCTCCCTCAATGAGATAGAGCTGCTTGCACAGAACAGAGACAAATGGCGAGATTTGATAAAATATCTATAAAAGAATTGAAAACTGCTAGAACAAAAATTCAGATAAGAGAAGGAGTATCTTGGTCTACGCCCTATGGGCCGCCTATGGCTCGAAAGGCCAATAGATAGATTCTGTGCATGCATCCATTAATGAAGGTCTGTGTGTCTTCGTGATTGTCATTTTTGTTTTTCCCCATGTTTCACCGCCATATAATAGAACTTAACATTGGAGATAAAAATTTGTATTTTTGTATTAGGTTAAATTTCCTGTGTGTTACCGGGGCCTCATTATGAGGGAAATAAAGAATAGTGACATTGTGACCTTCCAGGCATGTCGTAAGAGGCAAATAAGGAGGCTGATCGATGGCTTGACAAGCTGTCATTGTAAAAAGTATTGTTATGGAAACAGCGCCATATATTTTAGAGTAGTGATCTCTGCAATATGTGCCAATTTGGCACGCAAGGTTTCTGTTTTTGAGATGTAATTCTGCCCTATGTGCCGTCTTCAGATCGAAAGGACAATAGATAGAAAGATAGATTAGGTTAGATACAATTAGGTTAAATTTCTTTGGATTTCCATTTGTTTCCTAGTGCAATGAAGGCTCTTATTGCTTTTTGTAGCCTTATTTTTGTATCATTCTCTGTTCCTCCTTCTTTGTGTATATTAGTGTCCAGATATATGTAAGAATGTACATCTAGTACAGGTTTTCTCCTATTGTTATTTGGTTATTGCAAACTGCATTAATTCTCATAATATTGGTCTTATCTCTATTAATTTTTAGTCCTAGCTGTTGTGATCTCTCATCAAGTATGCTCATTTTAACCTGCATCTGTTGATGGCTGTATGATAGGAGAGCTATGTCATCAGCAAAGTCTAAATCATCAAGTTGCTTGGTCAGTGACCATTGGATCCCATTTCTGTTGTTCTGAGTTATTTTCATAATTTAATCTAAGGCAAGCAGACACAGAAATGGAGAAAGAAGGCATCAGTGCTTTATTCCTGTTCTTATTTCAAATGCTTCTGTAAGCTGCCCTTCATGCACAATGCTACATTTCATTCCTTCATACATTGTCTGTGGATACAGGCGACTACTTCATTCAGGGGCAGATTCTCCTATATTATAACAATGTAGAGGAAATATAGGGAACAGAACTCAGTCGTGGTCAATGTAGAGGTCAACGGTCTCATCTGGGATAATACCAATGAGGAAGATACAGATGGATCCATAATACAACACCAAAGGAGTGCATGGGTATTTACAGCATGCTCGGCGGGTGGAATAGTCAAAGAAGACAGTGGTGCATTCGTTACGACCACAAGTAGCATGACATTGGAAGTGATGGCAATGACCAGGGCATTCATCTGGTTAGAGTCACAAAAGACTACACCCATGTTGGCATATTGAGTGATTTGATGAGCATAAGAAAAGTGGGGGCAGGCTGTGTACGCAGGCAATGAGTAGAGTCATTGCAGAAGTCAGACATATATAGGGTCACCTTTGTCTACGTCCCTGGACATGTGGGAGTATGGGGAAATGAAAGAGCAGAAAGAGCAGACAAGTTGGCTAGCTGTGCTTTCGTTCAAGATGGTCAACCAATGGATTGTGCGGACATCATTAATGCCCTCCGAGATATTGGAAGTGCACAGGACCTCAACAACCAAGAGTCCAAGTCACTCCTTCAGATGAATGAGATGGGAGTTAAGGTGTGCACAGTCAGAAACAAGAAACTTAGTATGTGTATAAGACTTATTATGATTGTTATTGGTTATAGAAGGCCTCGGTATGACTGCAAACGAATTAAAATCCATAATTGCTCAACCGCCCGTGCCAGTGGAATCATCCGAATTACTAACTCATCTCCCAAACAAAGAAAGGTAACCGTAGTCCCCATCGTAGCAGTCTCAGCACACGCCAAAAGACATAAGGCGAAACCGCGCAGAAAGTGAACACAGCCAACTGTTCCCTGTCATATGATATCATCATTCATCGTAAACAAGCGGGATATCGAAACAGGATCAAAACGGATGAGACACACAGCTCACGGTGTGCACAGAGCACTTAACTCAGTAGCTCCTGCAACAAGCCGGACTTGGAATATGAGGAAACTGCAAGAAGGAACACTTTTCAGACATAGCCTTCAATGGTTCCTGATGCCTATCCACCATATACCATGGGAGTTCACAACCTCCTGAAAATGATGATCGTCGTAGCACTTGATGATGTTAGGCCAATGTTGATGACTCCAATTCCAAAAATATAGACACACAGTGGTGGTAAGTTATCATTTCCAATCCAACAGAAGCCACATGACCTGTAGTTAGTAAAACCACAGAGAGAATATGATTTTGTGACCTTCACTGATTCACTCTTAGATGTGAATGTGTAGTTTACACAAGAGGAGAAGTTTTCAACTACAGTGAATCCATTTAAGGCAATTCTGGGATAGCAAGGCAAGTCTCCTTTATAGCAGCAGAAATTGATGATGTTCTCTGCTCCCTTCTTGTAGCTGCTGCCACACGATTCTGCTTAACTTGGACATCATTCAAAAACAATGTCAGATTAACATTCCATAGATCTGGCTCTGCTGATGAAGTGCTTGGTGCAACAGTTGTATCAATTATATTGGAGGCTCCTGGTCTGTGGTCATTAATATCATAGACGGCATATGATGTTGTTATATTCAGTATTTCTTTCTGGGATGTAAATATGTGGCACACACATGGAGAGTGGTTTGTGGTCACAGTAATCCCATTAAAGGCAATTCTAGGGTAGCATGGCATAGCTGTTTCAGAACAGCACAATCCTATGATGTTTTCTGTGTTCGCTATAAAGCTGCTGCTGCTACACAATCCTGACCAATTATAGGTGTGGACATTATTCACTTGCGATGACAAAACTGCTTTGTTTACATCATAAACCTCTGGAAGCGAATCATTTATGGGACTAATAGTACAATTTATTCTTCCATAGGGGATATCTTCCTTGAGTCCCCAAAAAAAACTTCTTTGGTTAAAAAGCACATATGCTTTTGAGTTAAACACAAAATGAGCCCACTTCATAGATTCAAAATGATCCTTGCCAATGCCGTCCGTTTGCACAAGTTAGGTCCTTAGCTACCAAGGTCACACACGAAGCCATCAAATTAAAGACTTTATCTACAGCAAAGGTTAACGAACTGTGAACAAACATTTATGTTCAAACCCTTGAATACATTTTTAAAAATCTGCCAACTCGCTGCAATAACAGATATCGTGGTGTTCAAAGTAAACATTGCTTAGTCCATGGCTCGAATATAAATAAGCTTATTATAAGACGTATAAGACTTATTACCCAAAACACAGAACTGGAGTCGTTAGTCGCTGGACACTGCGGGACTTGCTGCGGAGGGATCTGAGCACCTATGTACATGTTCGGAGTGTAATGATGATGATCCGCAAATAACTCAGCACATTGTCTTTATCAGATTAATAAACTTTATGGGGAATCCATACCAATTCAGCAACTTCCAAAGCATTTCTCTACCTAAACTAACAAATGCCCTTTCCTAATCTATGAATATGATATGAAGTGGGGACTGTAGTTCTAATCTTTGTTCAACTATTATACGTAAGGTAGTTATTTGATCAGTACATGATCTGTTTTTCCTAAAACACGCTTGTCATCTCTCAAATGTTTCTCTATGATCTCTTTTAGTCTCTCCAGAATGATTTTGCTTTCTATTTTTCCTGGCACTAATAACAGCATAATTCCCATATAATTTGTGCACTCCTGTAAACTTCCTTTCTTTGGTAGTTTGATCACATAACCTTCTTTCTAGTCTTTAGGTATTTCTTCCCTCTCCCAAATGTTATCTAATAGATTATGTAACATCTTGGTAGAGGTGTTAATATCTGCTTTGATGGTTTCTAAAGGAATTTCATCTGATTCTGTGGCTTTAGCATCTTTTAATAGCTTGATGGCTCTCATTATTTCTTCCTTGTTTAGCTTTCCACCGTTAACATGCAACTCTTCCTCAGCTGGTGATATATCTGGAGGGTTATTTGGGCCCAGCCTGTTCTGAAGTTCTTCAAAGTGAAGCTATCTAGTATCTTATTTTTTTGTCATCCACAATCCGTTTATCCTTGTATTTTGTCATTGTTACCATTACTCAGACACATCAATATAAAAGTTTTTGTATTTGATGGGTTTGTTTATCTATTCTTCCCAAAATGATTTACATTATTTATTTTAAAACTTATCCTTCATACTCATGTTTAGCTACAGTATTTATTTACTTTAATTCTAATCTGACCACAATAAAATTTTCTGTAAATGCACCAAGGAATTTTAATGTACACTATCTCATGTTAGGCTACACTGCAATAATTAACTTTCCTAGTGTGCCATGCAACTCCCATCCCAAGCAATGAGTTTACAGTCCTGTAGCACTTGGGGCATATTGCTTTGTTCTGATATGTAGCACACAGCGTATATTTCTATATGGATGAGGTTTAGGAGCAGCTGAAGGCAGCATGAGCCATCTTGTAACAATATCGCAGCCATGTCAGATTACCTGACAGCAAGGTAATGGCACAATATCTTCCAACTTTGGCCAGAAGAATGTTAATGAGGTCTCCTAGTATCTCCAAAAGAACCCGACTCAATGTTGCTTATGATCTGCTTATTGACACCTTACTGATCATATGTCAGTGAGGCCTCATTATTCGTCATGACTATGCCAAGATGTTCATGTTGCAGCTTGTCTCCCTTAAATAGTGCCTGTTGCACAAGACTCCTCCAGTTATTTTTAGTTGAGACCATAGTGCATCAAGCTCTGTCCTCCCAAAACTAACTACATCCTAAATTAGAACAAGACATTTGTTGAACACCTCATCCATAACTAAATGCACAATCTTCTTCTTTTTTTCTTTTCACTGATACCTAAAAGGTGTCGTGGTTTATATCATTTGTCGTTCTTGAGCTGCTCGAACTGTCTGAATTAGTGATTTTCCTTTGTTGTTACATGTCTCTGTCACTGCATCTATCCATCTTCTTCTGGGTCTTCCTCTTGGTCTTTTTCCATGTATTCTCGAGAAGAATGCCCTTGATGGTGATTGGTAAGGGTTTATTCTGACCAGGTGGCCAAACCATTTAAGTTGTTGTTCTATATATTCTTGGCAGGGATGTAATGCACAATGTAGGGGTTCTTCTTCTTCTTCTATCCTTCCTCTGCTGCCGTTGGCGTCGAGGGGAGAAACAATCTGCGATTCTTTGCTCTTCTGTTGGCCTCTTCTGATGTTATTCCTCCTAGTGACTCTAGTATTCCCTTTATCCATCTCTTTCTCGGTCTTCCTCTTAATCTGGCGTTTTCGTAGCGTTTATTTAAGGCTCTTTGATTCATTGTTAGTTCTTTTTGTCTTGTTATGTGGCCGAACCAATTTATCTGTTGTTTCTTTATGTATTCGATGGCTGGTTCAATTTCGAGTTTCTTCCTCAGGTCAGTGTTTCTTACTCTGTCCCTTAAGCTGTTTCCTGTCATTCTTCTGACACATTTCATTTCGGTGGTCGTTATCTTATTGTTCTAGAGTCCAGCGTCCAATTCTGGCACTGATAGCACAGAGTTGGTAGAAAAATTGAATGTAGGGGTTAATTATGGAAAATCCAAAACTATGCATGTAACCATGTGTAGGTGCAGGGATTTTAGCTGTACACTGAAAATTGTGTATATATTGATAAGATATAGTAAACACATAGCATCATTCTCTTTCCTTAGTGATTGAATACTGAAAACTTCCCACTACTGTGTAGCAACATCATGGAAGGAATACATCCAAAATTTCATACTTTTAGTGCATGAGTTTGGACTGTAGATTGATGAATAGGAGTAAAGGCACCAAGATGCATAGAAATGCAAAGCTGCCATAAAGCTGATAATAATGGAAAATTTTTTTTTTTAAAAGTGGTATAGTAACAGCCATACATAGATGAGTAACAAAACAAAAGTCAACGTATCGACCAATTAGGCCTTCAGCTGGAACTACAAACAACAACACAAAAATATATATAAGGATATATATATACAAATCCAACCACATGGCAATAATATACTAGATACTCAAGAAAGGAACTCAAGAAAGGAAATAAAAAAAAGATCACTTCCCTATGGTCCAGAGCGTGGTCATCTTCTGACTGAACTAAAATAAGTGGGTGGGCTGAACAACTATATATCTTACTGACCAGGCAGTCAGATGAGAAATTAAAAGGAAGGGTTCTAAAAATATGGGGAGGTGGGTACACCAATATGCCCTCCTTGGAATAAGGTTTGAAGATGATGGAGGAGGCTAGGAATACATGCACTTGTTGCGCACTGGCGTAAAGCTTTACAAGTGGATGGAGATTATGTTGAATGATACGAATGTTTACATGACATATCCAAAGATACTGTATAAAAATTTCATACTTTTTGAATTAGCAATTCCTGAGAAAACTTATTGGTGCATTACTTTCTGAATGCACTAAGTAGATAACACTAAACACCACAAAAACTAATAAGATTAGTGACCAAGACAACTTGTGCATTTTATGGTAAAGCAACAATATCTCTTTATTTTGTTCAGTTCATGGCAATCATTTGCACAATGCACCAAGTCTGACCCATGTTGTGCATAGCAGTACCTAAGATGGTCTTTGGTTTCAAATATAAATATCTATCTAAAAAAAGGCTGGATGTTTTACAAGGACTAAAAATCAGAAACTAACCTTGCTCAGTATCAGCCAAATGTGAGGCAATGCGTTCAATAGCTTGATCTGTCATGCTTTTGTGATAAAGGGCAGTACTGTTCTTGCAGTTAACCACCTGAACTAAGTTCAAAAACACTGGAAGAAAATAGATAGAATTTTATAATAAACACTACACTAAATCTCACTCTAACATTCATAAACCTACTTCAGGGAGGTCTACATTTTTATAAAAACTATGGTAACTCATCATCATCGAGTGCCTTCTCCGCATAGAAGGTTGGCTACCATGGATCGCCATTCTACTCTGTTTCTTGCTTTGATGGTGCAGGCTGTCATAGATTGACTTGTCCATCTTTTGATGTTACTCGTCCATGTTAGTATTGGTCTGCCTCTGCCTCTTTTACCTTGTATTTTCCCTTCCAATATTACTCTTAGTAGGCTGTTGTGTCTTTTAACATGACCCAAAAATTTCATTTGTCTCGTCTTAATTGTATTTAGTAGTTCTCTTTTCATTTTCAGTTGTTTTAAAACTTCATCATTTGTTATCTTTTCTTTCAATCCAATTCTACCTATTCTTCTATAAATCCGCATTTCAAAGGCTTCAATTTTCTGTTCTGTTTTCTTGTCTAATGTCCATGTTTCTGCACCATACAGGAATATTGAGAAGATGTAACATTTTGCCATTCTTAGTTTCAGCCCTGTTGATATTTGTTTTGTTGTTAATATATTTTTCATGGCATTAAAATTACTTTTTGCCGTACATATTCTTTTGTTTATTTCAATTTCATATTTTCCATCATTGGTTATACTATGTCCCAGGTAGTTGTAGCTCTGGACTGTCTCCTCAACTGTGATATTTAATTGTAGGTCTTGAGAATTTTCTTTGTTTATGATCATAGTTTTAGTCTTTTTGATATTCATTTAGGGTTGCCATCCGTCCTGCTTTTTCCGGATTGTCCCACTTTTTCATCAAAAATTAATTGTCCCGCCTAAGGGTCTGGGGGACAGCAATTTGTCCCGCTTTTTAATCCAGCCAAATTTTTCACCTACAAATTTTAATATTTTCTTAAATTATTTATTATTGGTTTGAGTTTTGTTACAAAATGAAGCTTCTTAGTCCGAAACGTCTATTTGTAGAGTCCTGCGCTATCGCTGTTTAATAATAAAGTTTGTAGATACAACTCATCTCATAAATACTCATTTGAGAATATCCAGCACAAAATTGTTAGTGCGGAAGGCGGTATTATTTAAAAATTTACAAAAGATGACGTCTTCGGCTTCGTCTTACTCTTAGGCGACTCTTAGCCGAGGCGCCGAGCCTTACTCTACCCATCTCACCGCTCACGTGATCTGTGCCTACGTGACAATCTGCCTGCATGCTTTTGTCCTTGTCGTATTTCTGTAGGCGCTAATAATTCATTCAACACACGATGTGTCCCGCTTTCGCGTCTAAAAAAGTACCATTTGTCCCGCTTTCTGCTTCGAAGGTTCTGGCAACCCTATATTCATTTCTAGTCCATATTTTTTGCCTGTTATGTTATCACATTAAGCAATTGTTGTAGGTTTTTAGGATTTTCTGCTAGTAGAACAGTATCATCAGCTGATGCTGATAATACTGATGATAGTAGCATAATTCCCATATAATTTGTGCACTCCTGTAAACTTCCTATCTTTGGTAGTTTGATCACATAACCTTCTTTCCAGTCTTTAGATATTTCTTCCCCCTCCCAAATGTTATCTAATAGATTATGTAACATCTTGGTAGAGGTGTTAATATCCGATTTAATGGCTTTCGAAAGAATTTCATCTGGTCCTGTGGCTTTACCATTTTTTAATAGCTTAATGGCTTCCAATATTTCTTCTTTGCTTGCTTTTCCACAGTTAACGTGTAACTCTTCTTCTGCTGGTAGTATATCTGGTGGATTATTTGAGCTGGGTCAGTTCAAAAGTTCTTCACAGTGCTCTTTCCATCTCTCCATTTGTTCCCTTATATTACTAAGCAGATTTCCTTTTCTTATCTTTAATAAAGGCATTGATCTGCTTGTATTTTCCACTAAATTTCTTTGTGCTTTTGTACAGTTCTTTCGTATTCCTTTTAATGTTGGGATTTTTATTTATGATTTCTCTCTGCAACCACCCCTGGTCTCAGCAGCAAATCCCGGCTTCAAACGTCAATTACTCATCGACTGAAAAAATATGAGTACCCCGAAATGTCTGAGTTATTTGCCTGTGCGGCGAGGGACCCCTGTGCACACCGCTGCCAGGGAAAAATGGATTAACATGCAAAATTCAATTCCTAGTCTCTGGGGACTTCGTCAGAGGTAAAAGCTGGCGAACGAAAAAAAGAAAAAATATTCCCTTTATTTGCTGCTTCCTCTGCCTCTTTAGCTAGTTCATCTATATATTTCCTCTCATCCCTTTTAATGCATCTTCTCACTTCTTTTGTCACCTCTGTGTAAGCTTCCTGTGTCTTGGCTTTATTACTTCTCATTTTGCTTTTATTTAAGTCTGCTTTCTTGTTCTATCTTTCTTTAATTTTATCCAGGTTCTCTGCTGTCATCCATGCCTTATTCTGACGTTCTCTTTTCCCCAGTGTTTCTTCGCATGTCTCTTTCCATATATCCTTTGCCTGTTTCCTATGATCTTCTATATTTATTGCATTTTCTAGTTGTTGGAGGACTTGGTATTTTTTTTATATTGTGACTGCGAATTTATCTTTAATTCCTTGTTCTTTAAGAAACCCTACATTGACATACTGTCTATCCTTATGTAAGTAAAAGTAAAGTACCCCCGTCACGCCAAGTGGCGTATAGGGAAATATGGTGTTAGTGACCCTATATTTTACAGACCTTCAGCACATGATTTTTGGGGTAATGTGGTCAGTATTACGCCTGTACTGCTTTACTTTCCCAGAAAAAAAATCCGGTACCCATTTAAGGCTGGGTGAACCTGGAATTCCGTCGGTTGGGATCGAACCCTACCCCTTGTCCTTTGTAGTCCAGTTCACTAACCACTGAGCTATCACGGCTCCCTTCTATCCTTATGTGTTGTAGTATATCTTTTTAGTTTAAGTTTGGCTATCAGAAGATGATGATATGAATCTACATCTGCTCCTCTATATACTTTTACATCCTGTAAGGATGACTTAAACTTATTATTAATACATATGTGATCAATTTGATTTTCCATACTATGATCTGGTGACACCCATGTAGCTTTATGTATTCTTTTATGTTGGAATATTGTTCCTTCTAGGCTCACTTGATTAAGGGCACAGAAATTCACAAATATTCTTGTTTATATCTTCAATCCATATTTTCCCATAATCTCTTCGAAGCCTGTGTTGTTTGATCCTACTTTAACATTTAGATTTCCCATCAAGATTATAATATCCTTGACTCGTCTTTCATCCACCTGACATTGTAACTGTTTATAGAATTCATCTTTAACTAAATCATCCTTATCATTGGTTGGTGCATAGCATTGGATAATGTGTAATTTTATTTTGTTTTTTGTTGTTTTAAATGTTGCTCTCATTAGTCTTGGCCCTACTGCTTCCCATTTTATTAGTGTCTTCTGTGCATTCCTTGATAACATTATAGCTACCCCTTCACTATGTTGTGCTCCAGGTTCCTGGTGTCCTGATGATAAAATAATCTCTCCTGTAGTTAGTTTTATTCTTTCCGTTCCTAGCCATCTTGTTTCGCACATTTCCAAAATATCTATTTTGTAATTTCTCTATTACCATCATTCAACTTAAAATTAAGCGAGACAAATTTTTAATAAGTGCAGTGTCAAATACTTTGGCCCAATAATATCAGATGGAAGGTGTACCACTGAGATAAAAAGCAGAACACAAGCCAAATTAGAACTTCAGAAAATGAAAAGATGCTTAGCGACAAGCCTATGTCAATGGAAGTGAGAAAGAGATTTCATCAGTGTTATATAATTCTGACCAATAGAAGCAAACAGCCTACAATCAAATGAAAAGACAATTAGAATCTTCAGAGATGGGATTTCTTTGAAGAATATTGAAAGTTTCAAGGACAGCTAAAAAGACCAATGAAGAAATTCTCAAAGAAACCAGCACACAAAGATACATGCTAAAAAACATCAGCAAGAAATAATTGGCACTTTTCAGGTACATGATGAGAAGATAAAAGTTTAAACACTTGGTTACAACTGGCAAAATATGGAGAAAGAGAGATTGTGAATGACAAAGAGGGAAGATACTAGATAGCTTGGTGTTCATCATCATCATCATCAAGTACCGGGCCTATTGGTGTAGGTGATCATGTCTCTCCACAACTTTCGATCTTGGCAGCTATTTATCATTTCTGTTGTTGACCTTCTGCCAAGCCATTCTCTTAAGCTGTCTGTTATTTTTTCTCTTTGCTTCCCTCTATCTCTTCATCCCTCAATTTTTCCAGTTGTTACAATATATTCTAGTTGTTCTCTTCTCATTACATGGCCAAAAAATGATGATTGTCTCTTCCTAATATTGGAAATTAGCTCTCTTTTTGCTTTGACCTCTCTCAGAACATTTTCATTACTCTTCTTAGCTGTCCATGGTACTCTCAACATTTTTCTGTAAAACCACATTTCTACAGACTCCAGTGATTTTTTTGTCTGTTGTCCTATTGTCCATGATTCGCATCCATATGTTAAGACTGGCTCTACATAACATTTAAGAACTCTTTTTCTTGTTTCTATTGTCAAAAATGGATTGCATAGTATCTTCCTCATTTTTTGGAAAGCTGCTTTTGCCTGAGCCATTCTGCATCTCACCTCTTTTGTACATCTTCCGTCTGAGGTTAACAAAGTTCCAAAATATTTAAATTCATTTACTTGTTTTAATATTGTTCCACTTGTCTTTATTTTGCACTGAGGTGATGTCTTTTTCTTTGTTGTTACCATTACCTCTTGTCTTTTTGCTATTAAGACTGAGTACTTTATTTTTGCTTTCTTTCACTATAATGTCTAACATTTCTTGTAACTCATTTTCACTCTTAGCGATTAAGACTGTATCCTCAGCATACCTTAGATTATTTATATTATGACCTCCAATTGTTATTCCAGGCATGTCCCTTATGGATCTTAAAATAATCTCACTATAAATATTAAACAAATCTGGTGACAGCACACAACCTTGTCTAACACCCTGTTTTATTTGTTGAAACATTCCCAATTGGTTTCCAGTTCTTATGGCCGCTGTTTGTTGCCAGTACATGTTCTTTATTATTCTTAGATCTTTGCTGCCTATGTTTATGCTTTCTAAAATTTTGATTATTTCTTGGTGCTTTGCTTTGTTAAATGCCTTGGTGTAATCTATGAAACATAGGTATATATCTGTTTTCACCTCTATGGTTCTTTCTACTAAAGATCTTATGATATAAATGGCATTGCTTGTTCCTTTAGCTCTAACAAAACCACACTGTTCATCAGCTTGGTGTTATGGCAAGGTAAACAGTCAACAACAGAAATGATACAATGCACTGTGGACAAATATTTGTGGAAGGACATGACGGCCTATGCCATCAGTATGGCACATGATGATAATGATCTTGGAATATAAATAGATGCCTCACAGTAGGTCACTCAAGAGTGAACACCGCATCTGTTATGACTGGATAGTCCTATTCTAGAATGAAAGTCTTATGAGCAAATAGGACAATTGTAGTTGGATGGTGAGGCAACTGTTGGTGCTTTTATTGTGTCTTCATTTTTGCCTCTTTACTTTTCTTGCCATGTTTGCTGTCTCTTTATGTCTCTAACTTTCATGTCACACTTTTCTAGTGCAAACCCTTTCTTTTTATCTGTGACAAATGTTTCCACATTTTCATGCTATGTTGGATTGCATCATGCTGTGCAAGAAGGTATCTTTAAAATTAGTCTTAAAAATAGTCAGTATTCTAATCTTAAAATTAGTCAGTAAAAGCTGGTCAGCCAATAGGTTGTGTGCCTGTCACCAGCTCACTATACAGAATGTCTTTTGTAATTCTGCCATCTTCCATGTGTCCCAGCCAACTCAAATAATGTTGACTAAACATGGTTTATATGCTGCTTGTGTTTGTTACCTTAAATATGGAAGATTTTTATCAATGCAACAGAAGAAATTTCAGAGACAAAATTCTTGATGGAAATCATGGTTTTAAATATTGATCTCACAGTTGTTCGGAGCATGCTCCTTAGCTGAAATTACTTAGGTCATGATGATGAAAATTAAGCCTTATATGTTTATATAATGCCACTGACATTGTCAAGTCTTGTTTCAGTGCATCTCACAAATTTGCTAACATAACAATTGCTGCCTTATAGCCCAGTGTTTATGACTTTGACTATTACTGTCGTCATAAACACAAAAATATAGATCTATAGATCTACTTGTCATACAATTATTTAAAAAATAAGCGCTCAAAAAAATTATATAACTTTCACTTTTGCTCACAAAAATTAGTAAATTGTACTGCTGTATAAAAAAATATAGAGTCTCAATGAAATTATGAGAAATTAAATGTCGTGAATTAAGCGGATCGTAATATACATTATATAGTCCAGGTGTAATTTTTCCAAAAGTGGCGGGCTAGACAAACATTCAGGTCAGACTTTGCAGGAGGGAATTCTGTAGTTGATGTCACAACTGCATAAAACTAAGGTAGAGGTTTTAAAGAGCAAGAATTCAGATGTGATATACTTATCTAAAGTATATCTAACTTATTTTAAAGATAAAATATCTTTAAAAGAAAACTGCTAGAACAAAAATTCATATAGGAGAAGGTGTATCTTGGTCTACGCCCTATGGGCCGGTTACGGCTCGAAAGGTCAATAGATAGATACTTATCTAACACATAACATTGTACATGGATTTTTTAGATAATTGAATGAGAAATTAGATTTTACCAATATCAAGATGATACAAGAAAAACATCTTTATGAGAATCATTAAAAAATATTAATTGACTAGCTTTTTCTAAACTGGCTTCTTCTGCTATCATCAAGTGAATTTTAGCATTAGAATCACTGCTACTTGCAGCCATTTCGATCAGCTGATTTTTGTTTTTCACAGTACGCGATTAACACTGTAAATCTAAATGAACAAAACACAATTTAGCATATGGTTTTCAATTTGCACCTTGTGTGGAAGGAAGAAGGAACTCTCCAGTGAAGAATGTTTACAGGAAACTATAAAATAGTCAATTTAAAATTTCAGAATATGGTTGAATACGGTTTACACAAATCAAATTGTGAATGACACAAATCTCTCAATTTTACCAGTTGTCACAATATATTCCAGCTGTTCCTTTCTCATAACATGGTCAAAAAATGGTGATTATTTATTACTAATATTGAAAATTAGCTTCCTTTCTTGCTTTGGCCTCTTTTAGAATGTTTTCCTTACTCTTTTTAGCTGTCCATGGTATTCTCAACATTCTTCTGTAAAACATTTCTACAAACTCCAGTGATTTCCTTGTCTGTTGTCCTATTGTCCATGATTCACATCCATATGTTATGACTAGCTCTACATAATATTTAAGAACTCTTTCTTTTTGTTTCCATTCTCATAAATGGATTGAACAGTATCTTCCTCATTTTTTGGAAAGCTGCTTTTGCCTGAGTCATTCTGCATCTCATCTCTGTTGTACATGTACCATCTGAAGTTAACATTGATCCCTGATATTGAAATTTAATTACTTGTTTTAATATTGTTCCACTTGTCTTTATTGTGCATTGTGGTGATGTCTTTTTTCTTTTTTGGTACCATTACTTCAGTCTTTTTGCTATTGAGACTAAGTTCTTTATTTTTGCATTCCTTCACTATAATGTCTAACATTTCTTGTAACTCGTTTTCACTCTTAGCAATTAAGACTGCATCATCAGCATACTTGATGTTATTTATATTATGACCTCCAGTTTTTATTTCAGACATGCCCCTTACGGATCTTAAAATAATCTCACTATACGTATTAAATCAATCTGGTAACTGTAAGCAACCTTACCTGATACCTTGTTTTATTTGTTGAAACATTCCCAATTGATTTCCAGTTCTTATGGCCACTGTTTGTTGACAGTACATATTCTTTATTATTCTTAGATCTTTGCTGTCTACGTTTATATGCCTTATAAAATTCTGATTACTTCTTGGTAAGCTTTACTTTGTCTGATGCTTTAGTAAAAACAGTTAAACATACATGACTGAAATTGGTCTGATGCACTGTGTGTCGAAACACACAGAAAGAGTTAAGAAAAGTGTGTTGAATATATGATCATGTCATCAGATGCCCATGATTCTTTACAGGCAGCACAGGTGGAAAGAGTTGAGCTTATGTTCTTTATGTGTATATATTGTTCATGTGTCACTGTTACATAGCAGGATACTGAGAACACAGGCCTGGTAAACTTTGTGTTTGATATTTGAAGTTTGTTTTTTTGGGAAGGCATTGTTTTCCTAAACCCATTTTGCTAGTTGGGAGATTATACTGATGCTTTACCAATGCATCTGTAGATTTTGACATCAAGGGAAAGCTTATTAATAATGGTGGAAACAGGATATATTTAAAAAACTGTTTACCACTGTGAGAGTGTAATCATTAACAATAATAATAATGGGGGGGCCCTGCTAACATTTTTGCACATGATTTCCGTTTGGAAAAGCTGATTGATATATAAACTGAATTCTTTGCATACACTGATGAACTTTTGACCTAATCTTGATCTTGATCATTCAGCATCATTAGATGTCACATTGGACCTGTAGTGTTTTTCACCATCATGAGTCTATGCCTGCCAACTTTGGCTCTGTTATCGATGTTCTTTTCAGTGTCTCTCTTGGTCCTCCACTTTTCTTGTATCTTGCCATCTTCCATACAAGAGCCTATTTTGAAATTGTTTTGTTGTCTCATCTCAACACAAATTGAGAAGAAAGGGATGATGGATATGTGTTAAGAAAGGAGGGGAACTTATTATTCAAGAGAGAGATATATATTGATCCCTCATTGCTCCAGTGGCACTTATGCAACGACAACAAGTAGCATGACAATAGATATTTCAACTGTGACAAGATTTTTTATGTAATTGGAGTCCCAAGATATTCATGCCTGAGTGCTCTGTGACTTAATGAGCTTGATCTGCAAAGACCAAACAGACTCTTTCCATAAGCAATAATTGGAGTCAATGCAGAGGTCAAAGATCTTCATTATTATCTTCTTGTTCCTCTCAAGTCAGACTGGTATTGAAGGCAACAAAAAAGCAGATAAATTAGCTGGTTCAGTGATCATAACAGATGGACAGTAAATGAACAGGGAGGATAAAATTAGGAGACGAATAATAATAAATGAATAATATCATGAAGGGAAACTTCCAAGGTTCATAGATTAGCGAATCATTTCAGGGGAAGAGGTATGCCTTCAACACTCAGAAAAAAACAAATAATCAACAACAGAAAAAAAACAAAGAACAATAGACAGCCTGAAGTAGGATTGAGCCCATACTCATAAACACAGCGCCTTGCCACAAGAAGCAAACACTAGAGCACATGGCCAACAAAGCCACCTGAAAAAGTAGCTATCATTGGCAAAGTCTTTCATGCATGTGCACCCATGGCTTTATCATAGGGTTACAAATACAATTTGGGAATAAATTGTATATCTGTATTTTCCTATTAAGAAGCAAGGTACTGAGTACAGGTGCTTCGGGCTGTCTATTGTTCTTTGTTTTTCTGTTAATTATTTGTGATTTTTTTCTGAGTGTTGTAGATATACCTCTTCCCCTGAAATTATTTGCATATATCATTAACAACCTTAGAGATATGATCAAAATGAAGGACTTTGATTACAGTGAAACAATATCACTATCTTGACAGAAAGAACTATGTATGGGTGAAGATTGACATTGCCAAAATATAACAATATTCTGGAAGTATAAAAGGAACTGTCAACCAACACCAGCTGGCACTGCTGCATGCTGATGAATATTTTGAGAAGATTGGAACACTTATGGCTGTGTCTGGAGAGAAGTGATGATGATCCTAACATCAACATAACAGTACTTGATATGTGAATGAATATGAAAACTAACAAGAGTAAGGAAGTAAAGCATACAAAGTGTGAATTGATAGCACAAACATTTAGCACAAACATTTGTCAAAAAAATGAGAATAATATGACAGAATTAGCCATTCTGATTGAAAGAAAACATACACTAAAATCTGTTGACCACAAACACAAGTGGAATTAATGTCTACAGAATGAAAATAGATCATCCAACCAAAGAATGCTTGAAAATCCAGGTAGGTATAAAACCAAATGGAAAAATAATAGAAGACATGGACTGAAATTAGACCTAAAAAAGGACATCTAACAGAGCAGTTTGACATTCAGGCAATTTTCTACACTCTATGGACAAAAATAATTAAACATGAAAATGATTTAACCTTCTCTACAGTTTTCTTTCTCCTGCAACTCCGAATCTCTTTCCAATCTTCTTTTACATGCATCACAGATCTGGGTTTTCCTTTGCATTGTATTTGGGAGTGATTCTGGTATTTTCTGATGCTTACTATTCTGTCCTTCACCACTGACTTCTTTTTTCTGGTCTTTCAGTTTGTCTATGAATTTGTCTGAAAACAAAATAAAAATTCTTTCAAACTGCATTTATGTTTTCAGATACAAAATATTTATTGCTAACTGATGAAATATTAACTTAAATATATTGCTTAATAATAATAATGTAATAAGTTACAGTATTTGTAACAAATAAATAAGGACAATAAATTATGCATTAAGATATGTAAATTCTTATTTCCTATAATGATATAATCTGAAATTCAAGACAATGCTAATGTCAAATTCAGAAGACAGAAGGGGCAAGAGAAAGGAGACAAGGCCGGGTACCGCGGGTACACCTTGCTCATTCTGTGGATGGATCTGTCTGTCCAGGATTGGCAAATTCAGCTACGAGAAAAGATTTTCAGTAAAGCAGCACCCAGTATGAGACACTAATGCTTTACCAAACTACTGACTTATCATGATTGCTTGCTACTAACCATCTGTCAAGATGCCAAAGGCCATATATAATCTGAAATAGCTAGAATTTTAATAATATAGTTTTTTTCCATTATTTTTTTAAGCACAAGCAAGAGGATGCATAATTATTATTTGTTAT
The DNA here is from genome assembly GCA_032433765.1 of Megaustenia siamemsis. Lineage (NCBI taxonomy): Eukaryota > Metazoa > Mollusca > Gastropoda > Stylommatophora > Ariophantidae > Megaustenia > Megaustenia siamemsis. The sequence continues at coordinate 35,206,692 of JAVIAB010000041.1, read as the reverse complement.
TGTGACAGTGTGATACAATGGCAACTAATTTGTCTTGACCCTTTAAAAGTCTTCACTCTTAGGGATGACCACTATCTTGGCTTATTAGAACTATGTAGGTAGGTTTTTGACAGATAGAGAAAAAGTAGCAGGGTTGAGGTAGGACAGTTCCATTGGGATGAATGAATATAGACATGAAAGTAGTGTAGAACGTAACTTGTGATAATGCTCTCGTCCTGCAGTGCAGAACAGGAACGCTATTCCTCAAATTCGGTCAACAAAGGCAATGTAACTACAATAGGTCCTGAAGAGATAAAAAAATGAGTCCAGCTAGATGAACTGATTGATCTCAGCGGAATATCTGCCACACTCACTAGAAACATAGTACATTTGTACTCACCAAAAACATAGTTCTAAAGAACTACAGACAAAAATAAGAAGACAGAAATAAGGTTGATAGGTCACATGTTATCCTGAGTGGAGCTAAGCTGTTAAATCGAGGGGAGTTACTACATCAAATTTTAGGTAAATTCGGACAAATATCAATGGACCATAACAGAGTAGTTCCCATGATTCTAAAAGAATGGAAAGGAACAGTGCTTAACAAAACAAAGATGCAAGTAAGTTGGGTACTACTTCTCTGCTAGCCTTTGCCTTGTTCCAGACAGTTCTTTCAATTTTAACCAGAGAGTGGGGATATGAGCTAGACTGCCCCATTTGGGATAGTGAGGGTTGTAGTTTTAGTCTTGAAAAGACTTCAGTTACAACTGAAGTTACAGTCAGAGGTTAAAATTATCATGAGAACTTCAACCAGTTAGTTTAGTATTAATCAGCTTTTTAATTAAGCAGTTTCAGTTTAGTTTGGACTCAGGTGAACTGTTTTCCTGTTACTAGTTATAGTTTAAATCATCACCATTATGCAGCATAAAAATAAACAAGACAAATCTGAAACAAGTGCAACGCATCAAATACTTAGGCACAGTAATAACATCAGATGGAAGATGCACCACAGAAATAACAAGCAGAATAGCTCAGGCCAAAATAGCATTTCAGAAAATGAAAAATATCTTATACAACAAATCTATTGACAACAAATCTATGTCAATAGAAATGAGAAAGAGAGTACATCGGTGCTGTATAGAACCAATTCTGACCTATGGAAGTGAATGATGGACAGTAGACAAACAAATGAATAGACGATTAGAGGCCACAGAGATGGGATTTCTCAGAAGAATGTTGAAAGTTCCCAGGACAGCTAAAAAGATCAATGAGGAAGTTCTCAAAGAGGCCAACACAAAAAGGCAGCTTCTAAAAAACATCAGAAAGAAACAATCAACATTTTTCGGGCACATCATGAGAAGAGGAAAGTTGGAATACCTGGTTACAACTGGCAAAATAAAAGGAAAGAGAGACTGTGAACGACAAAGAGAGAAAATATTGGATAGCTTGGTGTCATGGCATGGAAAACAGTCAACAACAGATACGATGCACTATGGATAGAACATTGTGGAAGGACATGATCACCTACGCCAACCGGTATGGCACATGATGATGAGTTATAATTTCAGATGATTGTGGATTACAAGATTCCAGTTATCAATGAGAAAGTATAGACCAAATAGAACCTTAGGAATATAGACATTCACTAAGATCAGGGTGGTAACCCAAGAACGTTCACTTACTATAAACGACACGGACCAGATTAATTATAAACATTATAAGGCTGCAGGAGCGGTGAACAGTGTCTTCAGTTCATACATTGTTTGTGTATTTATTGTCCTTGTATGAATGCCTATACCTGATGTCCACTTTGCCTTGTATTATTATCCTTGATGATATTATTAATGTTTGAGATAACCATCCTTAATGCCACTGTATTCTTCTCTGCCATAATCACTGAGTAAAACTTTCAAGGCGATAGATCAGCGAATCATTTCAGAGTAGGAGGTATGTTTACAACGCTCAGAAAAAATCACAAATAATCAACAACAGAAAAAATAAAAGAACAATATATGGTCCGAAGCAGGATCGAACCCATACTCCTTGGCACAGCACCTTGCCATAAGAAACCATATGCTAGAGCATAAGGCCAACTCAGCTATCTAAAAAAATATCTACCAGTGACAATGTCTTTTATGCAGGTGTACTCATGATTATAGCTTAGGGTTACAATCACATCTCAGGAATGACATGTGTATCTGTATTTTTCCTATTAGGACAAGTATCTATCTCCTAGACAGGGTAGGGATAAATGCTAGCGTTGCAGACAAATGGATATTGGATGAAAAAGCACAAATACTAGTGGCAAGGTGCTGTTCCCAGGAGTACGGGTTCAATCCTGCTTCAGACCATATATTGTTCTTTTTTTTTTTCTGTTGTTGAGTATTTGTGATTTTTTCGAGTGCTATAAACACACCTCCTCCTCTGAAATGATACACTGATCTATTGCGTCAGACCCTATATAATAATATTCATTTATTATTATTTGTCTCCAGCCCAAACCACATAGGAAACAGGGCGCCCCTTGCAGGAGGCAGAGAGATGACGCAGTAGTTAAGGAAGCCAGGCGAAACAACAGACAAACTACCAAGACATGGCAGAAAGTCAGAAAAAATGGAAGAATAAAAACCTGAGCTCTTGAAGTATCTGAAAGAAGAGGTCGACCAAAATATGATGTACTTTAAACTATGTGCTAAGCAGGCTAAGGATGCCAAGTGGGATGATTTCTGCAAAAAAAGTGCACTCAAAAAATTCGCTAACCACATTCTGGCACCTACATCATAGCATGAATGGCACAACACAGAGGCATACCAGACTTCCAGAACACAGGCCAGATGTGGCACAAATCTGATGAGAGCAAAGTGAAGGCACTGCTTGCTCGTTATATTGAGCAGACTGACCATAGAAATAAGGCTGTAAGAATGAGGATACAGGTGTCCTTTTCAGAATTGTGTGAGGATGTAGTGCTAAGAGAAGATCTCACAATTAAAACTGAAGCCATTCGCACAACACTTAAAATGTCACACAACACTCCTCCGGGACCAGATAGTGTTCGATTATTGAGTTATTTGCGGGTCATCATCATTGCACTCCGAACATGTCCATAAGTGCTCAGATCCCCTCCTCAGCAAGTCCCGCAGTGTCCAGCGACTGACGACTCCAGTTCAATGTTGGTTGATAAGCCTTCTAACACGGCCACTAAGTTTCTCATTTCTGGCTGTGCCCATCTTAACTCCCATTTCCATCATCTGAAGAAGTGATGTGGATCTGTGTTTGTCAAAGTCCTGTGCTCTTCCCAATCTCGGAGGGCATTGATGATTGTATGCATTGTATGCAGTGTTCGGTATGATGACATAAGCAATTTAGCTGACGACGACTTGAAAAAAACCTGGCCAAAGTGTTAACGCCAGCATTCAGAGTGGCCAGATTAAGGAGGAATGACAATACAGCTACTTACAACCGCTGCCGAAACCAAACAAGAATCATTCTCAGATCAGTGCCTACAGATTGATCACAATGCAGAACACTGTGGGCAAGCTACTGGAAAAAATAGTTGCCCAAGTACTCACCTGTCACCTTGAAAAGAAATGTGCATTCACATCCACATTCAGAGGTTATAGATATAAAAAAGAGACATGGCTCAATGTTGCAGTCTTCACCTATGACATCTTCGAAGGCTTCCACAGGCGAAAAGATACATGTGCTACTGCTATAGATCTGGAAGATGCTTACAACAGAGTACCATTTGAATACCTCATGTACATGCTCTTCAAACTGGCGGTGCACTCCTTCATCATTAGATGGATTGCTGCAGCACTGTTTTAGAGGAAGTTGAAATTCTGATGTGGAAGTTGGTCATCCGAGCCAACATCCATTTGTCCAGAGCTGCCTCAAGGCTCACCATTGTCACCAGTTCTATCTAACGTGTACACAATAACAATCACGGAACAAAAGGTGGATGGTAGAGGAAGAACTATGTCTTTTGATGATGACATTCTGGTATATCGGCATTGAAGAGACAGACGGGAAATCACCTCAACATTGCAAAACGAACTCGATCACACCTTTTCCTGGTGTGGAGTATAACAAAATCCCACAAAGAATTAGCCGCCTTGAAGGACTGGCAGCTGCAAACATCAAGCAGTGGCTACTTACCCTTCTGTTCCAGGGTCTAGTCCTCGCACCAATCAAGTATGCGTAGCAAATCTTACTGTCTGTACAACCCAAATTGAGAAACTGGACAACTAATGTGTGAAAGAACATTTGTGGAATTATACACAAGTGGCGCTTTGCTTAATCTGGTGTCAAAGTCATACTTTCAGGAAAAAGTGAAAGTACTTGCACACCTAATAAAAAAGCACTGCATGATTCACAAATTTGCTCTGGTCATTAAGAATCAGCAAAGGTGATCAAAACTGTTAATCACATAAACTCTGGAGTATTCAATACATGTGTTTTAAAAACTTTGTAAAAACAAAGAAATTTCCACATTAATTATGTTCCTTTTCCCTCTGCCATATGTCAAATGTTATATTGTCAATCACACCTTTGAACTAAAAGATTATATAAGGTTGTTCATGGAAGTGCAAGGCAAACATGATCCTGTGGCTTACATTAATTATCTATCTATCTATCTATCGACCTTTCGAGCCATATCCGGCCCATAGGGCATAGACCCAGATACTCTTTCTCTTATCTAAATTTTTATTCTAGCAGTTTCCAATTCTTGTAGAGATCTTTTATCAAATCTCACCATTTGTCTCTGTTCTGTGCAAGCAACTCTATCTCATTGAGGGAGCTGATTTCTGCTGCTCTTGCCTCTCTCATCAATGTTCTTCTCAGTGTCTCTCTGGGTCATCCTCTTTTCCTCTTACCTGTTGTTTCTCACATGTGGGCTTACTTTGTTATTCAGTTATTATCTCTCCTCATCACATGTCCAACATATGACCATCATCTTTTCTTGATTACTGAAGATATTAGTGGTTGATTGGTGATTTCTCCAATTTCCTCGTCTGTTTTGAATTCATTCCACGCTATACCAAGTATTTACCTTAGACAATTATTTTCGAATGCGTTCAACTTTGTTTCTATGTCTCTTGTTGTTTTCCAGCTCTCACATGCATATGTGATAGTTGATAATATGTTTGATTTGAATAGTCTTGTGTTTGTGTTGCTGAGTTTTGATTTCAACAACTATTATCCTACTTACATTAATTATGCAGCTAGATTAATAGAGTTCCTTATTATCAGACATTATACAGCTAAATAACCTGAATCATCATAATAGGAACTGCAGAGTTTCAAAGGTGAAAACAATTTTCAAGAATTTATATCCAAGCAGAATAAAAATTAACATCAGAAAGTGCATCATGGGTTCATGTTTGAAAATCTCTGTGTGTTAAAAGAAGCTAAATATGTATTGAATGAGAATCTGAAGAGGGAAACCAAAGATACCTTGAAATTCATGAAATGAAATTCACTGGTGCTTTCATGAGCTTATTTTAGATGAAGATGCACTGATACAAAATCCATTCTCTGTATCCAGAATGCAGCCACCATTCCAAATTAAGTACATGATGAGTTCTCTTCACTTATGCCTATGCCATTTATTGCAAAAAATTTACCTCAAAATGCAAATGGACTGATTATTGAGCACACTTATCATCATCATCATCAAGTACTTTTTCTTTGTTGTTATCATTACTTCTGTCTTTTTGCTATTAAGGCTGAGTCCTTTATTTTTGCTTTCTTTCACTATAATGTCTAACATTTCTAGTAACTCATTTTCACTCTTAGTGATTAAGACTGTATCATCAGCATACCCTAGATTAATTATATTATGACCTCTGATTGTTATTCCAGGCATGCCCCTTATAGATCTTAAAATAATCTCACTATACATATTAAACAAATCTGATGGCAGCACACAACTTTGCCTAACACCCTGTTTTATTTGTAGAAACATTCCCAATTGATTTCCAGTTCTTATGGCCGCTGTTTGTTGCCAGTACATGTTCTTTATTATTCTTAGATCCTTGCTATCTACGTTTATGCCTTCTAAAATTTTGCACAATTATAGCAAAATGACAATTTTTAAAATATTTTTTTTTAAAATAATAAGTACTTCTGATTTCATCAAATTTCTTACTTTTATTCAGAAAATCTTGCAATGAATGTCTGATTATATCTGAATTGCTAACCAGCTCAATTGCTTGTTTTCCATCATGATTCTCTGCTGTGACATCAACACCATGATCCAAAAGGTAATTTGACAAAAACTCACGCATTCTGTCTGGTCCCTAAGAAAAAATATTACAAAAATAATGAACCTCCTAAGGTAAAAATACTTTACATGAAAATATATGAAGGTGAGGCAATATGGAGCTCCTGAAATATTTTAATTGTGCAAATATTTTACAATTACAATTCAAATGCACAGTCCCATAATTTTTAAAACAGTAGGGAATTTGTGTTGCAGCTTTAGAGTATAAACTTTTAGTAAATGCTACACCACTTCACAAGGAGTTTGAACTGTCACAGGTTTATAGAGTGCCATAAAGTGTGGTGTAAGATTCAATTTATTTTAAAATAGTTGTAACTTTAATTTTAGACTTATTCATCATCATCATCATGTACCGGGTCCACTGGCATAGGTGATCATGTTTCTCCACAACTTTCGATCATGACAGTTATTTATCATTTCTGTTATTGACTTTTTGTCCAAGCCATTCTCTTAAGTTGTCTGTTATCTTTTCTCTTTGCTTCCCTCTATCTCTTCATCCCTCAATTTTCCCAGTTGTTACAATATATTCCAGCTGTTCCCTCCTCATTACATGGCCAAAAAATTATGATTGTTTCTTACTAATATTGGAAATTAGCTCTCTTTTTGCTTTGGCCTCTTTCAGAATGTTTTTATTACTCTTCTTAGCTGTCCATGGTATTCTCAACATTCTTTTTTTAAAACCACATATCTACAGACTCCAGTGATTTTCTTGTCTGTTGTCCTATTGTCCTTGAGTCACATCCATATGTTAAGACTGGCTCTACATAATATTTAAGAACTCTTTTTCTTGTTTCTATTGTCAAAAATGGATTGAATAGTAGCTTCCTCATTTTTTGGAAAACTACTTTTGCCTGAGCCATTCTGCATCTCACTTCTTTTGTACATCTTCCGTCTGAGGTTAACAAAGTTCCAAAATATTTAAATTTATTTACCTGTTTTAATATTGTTCCACTTGTCTTTATTTTGCACTGAGGTGATGTCTTTTTCTTTGTTGTTACCATTACTTCTGTCTTTTTACTATTAAGGCTGAGTTCTTTATTTTTCCTTTCTTTCACTATAATGTCCAACATTTCTTGTAACTCATTTTCACTCTTAGCGATTAAGACTGTGTCATCAGCATACATTAGATTATTTATATTATGACCTCCGATTGTTATTCCAGGTATGCCCCTTATGGATCTTAAAATAATCTCACTATATGTAATAAACAAATCTGGTGACAGCACACAACCTTGCCTAACACCCTGTTTTATATGTTGAAACATTCCCAATTGATTTTCAGTTCTTATGGCCGCTGCTTGTTGCCAGTACATGTTCTTTATTATTCTTAGATCCTTGCTATCTACGTTTATGCCTTCTAAAATTTTTATTATTTCTTGGTGCTTTACTTTGCTTTGGTAAAATCTATGAAACATAGGTTTAGATCTGTTTTCACTTCTATGGCTCTTTCTACCAAAGATCATATGATGTATATGGCATTGTTCGTTCCTTTACCTCTAACAAAACCACACTGTTTATCACTAATTTCTGGACATTTTGTTTTCAGCTCCTCGCATGATGATTCTTAGTACTATCTTAGTCATGTGACTCATAAGGCTTATTGTGCAATGATCATTGCATTCAATCACACCAGATTTCTTTGGTAGGGCTATGAAGAATATTGATTTGAGCAGGTCGTCTGGTATATATCCGCAGTATAACTCCCATGGTGTATGGTGGATAGGCGGCGGGAACCATTGAGGGCTATGTCTGAAAAGTGTTCCTTCTTGCAGTTTCCTCATATTCCAAGTCCGGCTTGTTGCAGGAGCTACTGAGTTAAGTGTTCTGTGCACACCGTGAGCTGTGTGTCTCATCCGTTTTGATCCTGCTTCGATATCCCGCTTGTTTGCGATGAATGATGATATCGTATGACAAGGAACAGTTGGCTGTGTTCACTTTCTGCGCGGTTTCGCCTTATGTCTTTTGGCGTGTGCTGAGACTGCTGCGATGGGGACTACAGTTGCCTTTCTTTGTTTGGGAGATGAGTTGGTAATTCGGATGATTCCACTGGCACGGGCGGTTGAGCAATTATGGATTTTAATTCGTTTGCTGTGAGACCGAGGCCTTCCATAACCAATAACAATAACAATAACAATATCCGCTGTTGTAGATATCATTCAATATTTTTGTTATTATTTCTATTCTAAAATCACCCATGGCTTCAATCTCTTCTTTAGTTATATTATCTGGTTCAGGAGCTTTTCCTGCTTTCATATTGCGCAAGGCATCTTCCACTTCTTCTTTGAGTATTTCTGGTCCTTCTCCATTATCCTTAATATTTACTTTTGTACGTACATCATTATAAAGATCTTTAATGTATTCCGTCCATCGTTCTCTTATGATTTCTTGTTCAATCAACAGTTCTTCTTTCTTTGATCTTAAGCATCCAGTTTTTAATTGTGTTTTTCTTCATGTTAATTCTTCCCTTTGTTTGTATATAGCTTTGGCCTCTCCTTTTTGGTGCATTTGAATCTCTTTGCATCTCTCTTTTAGCCATGCTTCTTTTGCTTCATTGCATTTTATTACAATTTCTTTATTTAATCTATAATACTCATCTTTATTTTCTTTATTTCTTCTTCTTGTATCCATTAGCTGTAAATTGTCATCTGTCATCCATTTCTTTCTTGAAGTTGTCCTCACTGGTGGTATGAGCTCTTTTGAAGTTTGTTGCATTGATTCTTTTAGCATTACCCATTGTTCATCAATGTTTTGTATCTTCTCTATTGCACTGCACTGGTTCTGAATTGTGATGTTATATTTCTCTTGCAACTTCTTGTCTGATTTGAGTAAATCTAAATTTAAGTTGATGTTAACTGAGGCTTGTTTTGCTGCTTTTAATTTTACTCTAACCTTTTTCGCAACTGGTCACTGTTGCAATCTGCCCCTTGGTCTAGTTTTCACACACACCAGACTGTTACTAAATCTATTGTTTTTGAGTTATTGAGTTGATCTATTGTTTATCATTATGTAATCAATTTGATTACATGCATTGTCTCCTTGGCTTTTCCATGTCCACAGATGTCTTGGATGTTGCTTAAACCAGGTGTTTCCTATCATCATGTTGTGTGTTCTTGCCCCGTCAATAAGTTTGTCACCTTTTTCATTCCTCTCCCCTAAACCATAATTACCAACAACTTCCTCAACTCTTTCCTTTCCTACTTTTGTGTTGAGATTCCCTAGAACTATGGTGTTTTCATGTGGTTTGCATTCACAAAGTACCTTATTTAACTCGTCGTAAATTTTATCAACTGTTTCCTCTAGACTGTCTGCTATTGGTGCATGAACTTGTATGAGATTTATATCTATTGGCTTTCCATTCAATTTCACTAAAAGGACTCATAATGGGTAAAAGCCTTTCACTTTTCTTGCTCTTTCTGCATCCAAGATGATACCTAATCCTCTTTGGTGTTCAGTACCTCCATAATAAACTTATTATAAACTAGTAAAAGGTCATTTCCAAAATCTTTCCAGACCATATGAGCTGGAACATTTCCATTTTTATTGATTCGCCACAACTAAACTCAAATCAACAGTTAACATTTTTGCTACTTTTTTAACTGAATAATTATTTTATCTTCCATGATAAACGACCATAAACATTTAAGTTTTTCTTCAAGCATGTTGAAATTCATCTAAATTTTGTAATTAAGGAATAAATTTAAAAAAGGCAATATGTTTTATATGCTACAATCATGTAGGTTTCATTTCAGGGAAGTGTAAGTGAAAATTGTATTATAATTTTTTAGTTTGTTTTTATTTCTGTTTAAACAATGCATCACACATTTAATGTTTCTTTTCTTATAAATATATTTTACCACTGTAAGTAAACTTGATCAGTCATTGCTAAACATTTTGGTACACATGATAAGATCAAGCAATAAAAAATAACAGATATGCCACTATATTTGCCAGAGCTATCACATTTGAGAACTTGCATTAAAATTAACGTTTCAGTATTCATCCATTGAGAAACAAGTATATAGGTGTGCAGGTGCAAGTATTATATCTTTTCTAACACTGTAACTTAAATAATCACATTTATAGCAGGATTTGAATTGGACATATTCATTAGAATGTAAAGCCATTAGTTTTGGATGTTAAAGATCTCAATAAGCTTAGGATTTACAAATCAAATGTATTATTTACCCTTACATATGCATGCAAGAACTGGAAAACAACTAAAGCAACAGAAAATAAATTGGATGCATTTGTAAACAAATGCCTGAGGAAAATACTTTAAATACCATGAAATGAATTCAAAACTAATGCAGAAGAGAAATAGCTATGCATCCAATAATATCACGTACAATAGAGAAAAAAAGGTGGGCATGTGTCAACTATGGTATTAACTCTTTGAGAACTATTATCTACACGTCAGTTCGATAAAAACTGCTGATTTCCAACTATTCACCAAAAATTCAGCTATGATGAGTGTAACTGAATATTTGTTTTGTTTTCACTGATTTTTTGTTTTTATTTCAACCAATACTTAATTTCTGGATTTAGGAGAGTTCTCACAGAACTTCCTGCTGATAGCATGTGATTTCGTAGTTTGAACATTAGAAAATTGTTAATTTATATTCATTGTTTTTTTCTCAAATTTCTGTCACATAATGGCCACACCCACTGCTAGTACTTCTTGCAGTCGATCAAAACGATATAGTGCAGAACAAGCTAGATCTATGTTTGAGACCTTATTATTGAGTGATTCAGAAATAGAGTATTCATAGTATTAAGACTTGGACAATAATTTTGTTGTGATAATGGGATATTAGTAATAGTCATGCTAAAAACCCAAGACAATCTGGCTTAGGTTTAGCTAGTGGATGCCAGCTCTATCAGTCCCTGAGAGGAATCGAGTGGTAGTGATTCTGATAACGAAACTGGTGCTTTAAGGCATATCACACAAAATAAGTCCTGTTGTGTAAATAAAAATAATAAATTTGACTTTTAAATAATTTGTGGGGTAACATAAATTTGTCATATTTTTCATTCTGGGATCATTTACAAAAATGTGCATAATTTTGTTATTTGTGGACATAAATTAATCAAATGAACTGTATTTTGGAGGAATTTGGATTATGTTGTGTAATATTTCAAGACAAATGGATAGTAACACTTCTAACCGTGGAAAAAGGTAAGTGAAGTACAATATTTTGAATTTAAAATGACCTACCTTGAATATTTTATATTTTAAAACATATATTTATTGTTTTAAATAATCACATATCATAAATATATTGCTATTTTTGTTTTCTGTTTCCATTTCCCTTTCCAGTGATGTATATATAATACATACCACATTTATCTAAATTATTGTGTGAAGTAGTCAAAGAAAAAAGGTATATGGTGACATTTTTTTAAACAGAGAAATTAATCTTCTCCAAACCTAAAAATAACGCATTTTTTGTTCTGGTCATGAAAGAGTTAAGAGACTTCTTTTCCTTTTTCAGCAATCAACTATTCCAATGCATTTAGAAATTTAGACCGGTTTGGATCATGAACAAGTTAGTGCATTTGAGGCCATCACCTGTTTCCCATAACTTGTTATGCAGGGTTGTTTCTGTGAGCTATATTAATGTTCTTAGGATGTTGAGAGTGTTGCAGTCACACATGTTCTGGAGTTTGTCTGGATATTCTGCAGTCACATGTTGCAAAGACATCGAGTCCTATCTGGTGCTCTAAGGCCACAATGACCTGTTCTGAAACAAAATATCTTGATCTGCTCATGTCTGTTGAGTTTGTTTAAGCTGTCATGTTCTAGCTCATATTTTCCATGTAACTCCTTCGATTCTGTTTTCATTGCTTGTTTCAGGATTGTTTTTACTTCTTTGAGGCTTTGGGCTGGTTGCACTGTTGAAGGCACCTGCTTTTTCAAGTTTATCTGCTTTCTTATTTTCAGGGATGCCACAGTGTGCTGGTCTCCACTCCCGAACTAGTTTTGTCTTTTCTGACAGCAAACATATGTTGTTCTTCATTCCTTGAATGAATATGTCCTGTTTTGGGCTTGACATTGCGCGTATGATTGACTTTGTATCTGTGAGGATGACAATTTTTGGACTTGGGACTTCTTGTGTTTTGAGAGTTTATATGGCTGTGTCAACATCTTTGCTTCTGCTCTAAAATGTTTGCACCCTTCGATAGCTGGAAGAGAGTATGTTTCTGTTTTTCCACTTCAGTATATTATATAGATGCCACTGTCTCCCTTTAAGGCTTCAGTTGCAGATCCATCTGTGAAAACCTGTGTCCATGTATCTCTAGCAAATTTTTTCTGCAGTATAAATTATAGGTCAATAAGATCTAGATGCTTGCATAGAACAGAGACAAAGAGCGAGATTTGATAAAAGATCTGTGCAAGGAGACTGCTAGATAGAAAATTTTGAAACAGTGAAATAGTATCTGAGTCTATGTCTTATGGGCCAGTTAGACAGATAAAGGTTGATAGATACATAAGTAGCATAGTATACATAAGCGCTCTTATTTCAGTCTCAGGTTGCTCTTTTTTGAAGACTATTCTTAGAACTTCTAGGATTATTCGTTTTGTTTTTACAGTTGGACCATGGGTGGTAATGTTATAAAAGAGGTGAGATGCAGAATGGCTCAGGCAAAAGTAGCTTTCCAAAATATGAGGAAGATACTATGCAATCCATTTTCGACAATAGAAACAAGAAAAAGAGTTCTTAAATGTTATGTAGAGTCAGTCTTAACATATGGATGTGAATCATGGACAATAGGACAACAGACAAGGAAATCACTGGAGTCTGTAGAAATGTGGTTTTACAGAAAAATGTTGAGAATACCATAGACAGCTAAGAAGTTTAATTAAAATGTTCTGAAAGAGGCCAAAGCAAAAAGAGAGCAAATTTCCAAAATTAGTAAGAAACAATCATCATTTTTTGGCCATGTAATGAGAAGAGAACAACTAGAATATATTGTAACAACTGGGAAAATTGAGGGACGAAGAGATAGCGGAAAGAAAAAAGAAAAAATACCAGACAGCTTAATTAAGAGAATGGCTTGGCAGAAGATCAACAACAGAAATGATAAATAACTGTTGAGATCGAAAATTGTGAAGAGACATGATCACCTACGCCAGCGTACTTGATGATGATGATGATGATGGGTCGGTTGTGATGGCTTTGCACAGATCTTTTTTTGGTTCAAATCTATGTGAGTGTTGTCTGAAGGTTTCTCTTGCAAGATGATTTCGGCTTTTCCTAAGAAGTCTGTTTTTTGTTCTGTCTTGGAATTTTTGGTGCAGTGGGTGATCTAGTAGCCTTTTAAACTTTCCAAACTGGAAGAGAGATTTATATTTTCTGCGGTGTGCTAGAGCCTCAAGATCTGCTGTTATCTCCATTGTTATGATAGGGGTGTTTTTCATTGCTCCCAGGGTTGTTCTGAGAGCAATGTTTTGGACTTTTCTAATTCTCCCAGGTTCGTCTTGGCCGCTGTTACCCAGGAGCTGGAGGTATATTCTGTGACAGGTCTAACTGCTCCAGCATAGACTAGCTTTAGGATCTTTTAATTTGCTCTCCAGTATGTACCTGATAGTTTTTTCATTATTGGCAGTCTTTGGAGGGCCTATGCTTGAACTCTTTCAATATTGCGTTTGCCGGTGAGCCTAGAGTCAATGGATGGCTCCCAGAATGTTGGTATGTCAATTTGGGGTATTGTAGATTTCTCAGTTTTATTGGTGTATTTTCTTTGTGTGGGGAGAGTGAGAAGATTGTGGCTCCAGTTTTTGTATTTTTGAATTTTTGACCCTATATCATTATCCAGCTCTCTATCACCTCAACTGTTTTTTTTTTGGAGCAGATAAGGCTGAAGTGATGTGTCCCATGGCTGTACAGATAGCAAAGTCATCTGTATGTAGGCTGTTAGAAACATGGTGGTGACAGCATTTTTTTATGTCAGTTCTGTATATTAGGAACAGTGTGGGTATCATAACACTTCCTTAAGGACCACTTCTTTCAATGTGACTGACTTGCTAAGAAAGTTGTTTGTTTTCACTCTGGTGGTTCTTTGAAATAGGTAGTCTCTGATCCTGAAGAACATGTTATGTGTGACTCCTGCTTGTAGGATTTTCAGCATCAGCCGTTCCTTCCATACAGTGTCAAAGACACTGGAGATGTCAAAGAAAATAGCCATTAATTTCTTTTTCTCCTAGAAATCAATTTTTATATCTTGTGTGAGCTATGACAGTTGGTCCTCTGAACTTTTGTTTTGTCCATATCATGTTTGTGTTGGGTGAGGATTGAGTTGGTTACCAAGTACCAGATAAGCCTTCTGTAGATCATCCTCTCCATTAGTTTTCCTACACAAGTGAGGAGTGTCTGTAATTTTTGGGATCTTTTTTGTCTTCCTGGTTTCAAAATAGGCTGCAAATGGGCCTCCTTCCAGGTTGATGGAAGTTTGTCCTGAGTACCAACTTTGGTTAAAGATCCTGAGGAGAAACTTTTTGGCCATGTGAGCTAGGTGTTTGAGGAATTTATTGGTAATACTGTCCGCTCGTGGAGCCCTTCTCTCCTTTAAGTTCAGTATTGCCCCATCTAACTACTATAGACCAAACCTTGCTGTTATGGACTCTGCTGGTAATTTTTGTATTTGATTATTTCTGAAGGAATTTGGTTTAGGTAAAGGTAAAGTACGAGACTTGAATCGTCGTCTTAGCACACGAGTTTTCACCCATATGTGCTCGGCCACTTATCCAGAAGTGTTCTGAGACTTCTGGATAATGTCGCTTTAAGCATCGAAACTCACGATGCAAGGCAACATTCCTCACCTTCACAGAGATATACCCTGGTACTCATTTTTGCCCATGGCTGGATCCACCGTGGGGGTATTTATTCCAAACCACGGGTACAATTCGCACTGCTTCTGGCGGGAATCAAACACAGGTTGTTTGAATGTCGGTAACTCAGTTGGGTAAGACTGGTTTGGGTGTTTAGTTCTTTTACTTTTTCTGGTGAAAAACATTTTACTTTCTGTTTGATGGGTTTTGGCCAGTAGGTCCATTGTTGGCTTGTCGGTAACAAAGATGAAGTCTGAAACTAGCACTGACTTTGAAAGAACAAAGACAGTGCTGGTTTCAGACTCCAACTTTGTTACTGACAAGGCAATAATGGATCTACTGGCCAAAACCCATCAAACAGCTTGAATGTGGACAACATAGAATGAACTATGTTGTCCACATTCAAGCTTTTCATTAGGTTTCATAGTTTTTTTTGTGTGCGTCCTTGGGGTTGAATTTGACTGTTTTTTCATGCCAACTTTCTCTTCATTGAGAGACAACATGAGAATCACTAATCAAGCCCTCAATTGGAAAACACAAGGAAAAAGAAAAAGAGGCTGACCTTAAAAACACAAAAATGAATACAGAGGCAAGAAGCAACAACAGTGGGGAATCAGCTCGAAGTTGAGAGGCTCGCACAGAACAGGGATGAGTTATGACATACAATGTCATGTGAAAAGTCTGAATAGCAAAGATCGTTGAATATGTAGAGTCCAAAATTTCTGCCATATGTGTCATCATTAGCTTAAAACAATGGATGGATGGACAAACAATAGACAGATAAACAGATAAAGCGATAGATATCAGTGCTACTTTCAAGACTTATATTACTCATGAACCAAATTGTTTAAAACAATTTTAAAACAGGCTACACTGCTATACATGGAATAAGAACTTACTTTTAATGTCGCCAACAAATGCAAAACTGTATTCCTCTTGTTATCTCGAATGTTGATTTCATTATTGGGAATAACTTTATTTGTCATAACAAAAGTTAACAGTTGGATAGCTTCTGAGTCCCCTAGCTTATTTCTGATGACTGGATTACATCCTGACATCACAATAATTGAAATGACTGCATGAAAGTAAGTGTCTCCTTCATGAAACTTGAGTGTTTTGTGGTCAGCTCCAAACTTCAGAAACCAGAGGACAAGTTCACACACCCACCTAGTCAAAGCATTAATAATTAAAAAGTTTTTTTATCTGAATTTAAAAAAAAAAAATTAGTTTTATATAAAACATTTACTTAATAAATCCTTTGGATCTATAGTTATAGTTTTCATATATCCTATATTTGACATCCTAAGGGAAACAGAATGAAATTTCATATCATTTTACCACTCTATTTCACGTCAGAAATAGTAACAAATAACATATAAAATATTTTATATAGTTATATAATTATAGGGGAATTATGCTACTATCAGTGCCAGGAAAAATATTAGGCAGAATCATTCTGGAGAGACTAAAAGAGGCTATAGAGAAACACTTGAGAGATGAACAAGCAGGTTTTAGGAAGAACAGATCATGTGCTGATCAAATAACTACTCTACGTATAATAGTTGAACAAAGTTTAGAACTAAAATCCCCACTTTATATTGGATTCATAGATTACGAAAAGGCATTTGATAGTTTAGACAGAAGAATGCTTTGGAAGTTGCTGAGTCATTATGGAATCCCCATAAAGTTTATTAACCTGATAAAAACAATGTATGAAGGAACAAAATGTAGTGTGGTGCATGAAGGACAGCTTACAGAAGCATTTGAAATAAGAACAGGAGTAAGGCAAGGATGCCTTCTGTCTCCATTTCTCTTTCTACTGGCCATAGATTGGATTATGAAAATAACTCAAAACAACAGAAATGGGATCCAGTGGTCACTGACCAAACAACTTGATGATTTAGACTTTGCTGATGACATAGCTCTCCTATCACACAGCCACCAACAGATGCAAGATAAAATGAGTATATTAGATGAGAGATCACAACAGCTAGGACTAAAGATTAATAGAGATAAGACCAACATTATGAGAATTAATGCAGTTGGCAATAACCAAATAAAACTAGGAGAAATACCTCTACTAGACGTACAATCTTATATATATCTGGGCAGTAATATAGATAAAGAGGGAGGAACAGAAAACGATACCAAAATAAGGATATCAAAAGCAAGAGGAGCTTTCATTGCACTGGGAAACATATGGAAATCCAAAGAAATTAGGCTAAATACAAAAATACAAATTTTCAACTCCAATGTTAAGTCGGTTCTATTATATGGCTGTGAAACATGGAGAATAACAAAATTGACAATCACGAAGGTACAGACTTTCATTAATGGATGCTTGCGCAGAATAAAGGGATGGAAATGGCAGGACAAAGTCACTAACGTGGAATTATGGAAATGTACTGGTCAAATACCAGTGGATAAAGAAATACAGCGAAGACGATGGCGATGGATAGGACACACACTACGGAAACCAACTGAGAGTATTACACAACAGGCCCTTTTTTGGAATCCCCAGGGGAAAAGACAAAGAGGAAGACCAAGGAATTCTTGGAGAAGACAGATTGAAGCAGAGATGAAGATGATGGGGAAGACATGGAATGATCTTAAAAGAATTGCAAAAAACAGAACGACTTGGAAAGTGTTTGTTGAAGACCTATGCTCCACTGGGAGCTAAAAAGGTAGAAGAAGAAGAACATATAAAATACACAGGATTTATTTCTACTTTGGGAGATTGGGGTTTCTAAAGGTAAGATGTCAGCCTATAGACAAAAAGGTCCCTTGTTCGATCCCCATCAGAGGCTGTAGGAGTTTTTTACAAAAGTCAAACATGTGGCGTTTTCATGGCGTTACCAGATATGCCTTTGGAAAGAAGGGGATAAATGTGGTATAATAGAGGATCATGGAGTACTGGTGTAAACAAGGGGCTCAATCTATGAGGAAGAATAGGAAGGTAGTATGTCTGAAAGAAATAATACAATACCAGCAATGTGGGAAAAAAAGAGAGAGTAAGTTAGTACTAAATTATATAGTAAAAGAGAAGAATATGGCAGAATACGTATTGATAAGTCAGGTAGAATGCAACTTTTTTTTTCACTTTTCTCTCAGGCCAAAGATGGCACATATGGAGGAAGTCATAGTTCTCCACAATTGACAATTTGCTGCTAATTTCCTGGTAATTGTTCTGTATAACGATTCTCTTGGTCTGACTTGTTTTCTTTTAACAGATGGCTTCCACATGAGTGCTTGATGGGGAAGTCATTCTTCATTCGTTCACAGAACGTGGCCAATGTATTTCCAAAATCTTCTTAGAAAGTTCAACATGTATTCTTGTTTTCATTCATCTCTTATCAGTTCATTTGAAATGTATCCTTTCCAGCTTATGTTTGAGATCCCACACAGGCATTTATTTTCAAAAGCACTTAATTTCCAATCTAAAGTCTTGGTGGATTTCAAACTTTCATATACATATGTTAGCACTGGTATCACACAGGAGCTGAACAATCTAAGTTTTGTTTATTTACTGAGTACTATAGATCTGCAGATGTTCATAATTTTGTTGAAAGCATTTGATGCTAGTATGATGTGTCAAGATTTCTTGAGACGTAAAAAAACCTCAAACAGTGCCATTGAGTGAGCTCATTTTCACATTATATTGGTAGACATTGACTAACACAAAAGATGGCTCAAACACCAGGGTGCTTTGAACAGTACACCCAGGTTAATGGGCTCACCTTAGAGTCATCCATTCCTGTCACAAAGAGTGCATGTCAATCTTCTGTAGCATACTTAGTGAGTCCAAACACCAAGACTGTGTGAATCAGTGTTCTGTCTAACCAACCATCCTATCAGTGCTGTTGCTGCTTCTATCTTTGTTTTCCAATGCTACAAAAGACAGATTCCCTAGCTACTCCTCTGTCATGTTGGTATGTCACAAAACCCAAACTGCTGTGTTGTTTGTGAGGACACAAAACCATTTGTGTAGATGATGGGGTCCTGAAATGATGACAATATTTCAATGGATTCCTTTATTATGATATCAGTAGCTTCATAAGCCCTGTTGCAGTACTTCCTGTGAAGCTGAATGATTACATTAGTTAGCCTTCTTTTTTCCGCTGTTATTTCTACCAAATCCTTGCCAGCCCTAATGTCATGCAAATCACAAATCTCCGTATGAACTCTTCTGCTCTGGCTTGCTTTCCAAGATTTTCCACACATGAGGCGACTACCCTCTGACACACCAAATTTCAAGTGCAGGTGATGGTTCATGTTTCTTACTGCACTCAAATAGGCCTTGGTCTGAGCATGTTTGTGCTTTTTTTTTTTTATTGTGATTGGTTGCTATACAGCCTTTTATTATTAGTTTCAAAAGAGATATCTCCAAATCTGAAAAAAAATGGAATTACAATTTATAGAAAAAGAATGCACACCCTGATGACCATGATTACGGGTGACATATGACACTACTCACCTCTTATCCACACACTTGCACATACATTAGCACACAAAAGTACTAAAAATTTCATTTCTGAAATTAAATCAGACAAAAAAGTATTACTAACCGCTGATCACAAAGCAGATCTTTTTTACAAAATGATCCCATGTCTAAATTGCAGAAGTTAGTTGGTAGAAAGGGACAATTTCTGAAAACATACTCTGCTAAATGCCATTTTAAATTATCAATGAAATTATAGATAAGTTGTGGCCAAAGCTGACTGGAAACCTCTTTTAAAGCTGCCAGGGATGTCTCTTGGTCGTCTTCTGGAAAAAAAAAATTCTACTTAACATGATAGCATTTGTTAATAGTGTTAGAAAAAAAGAACACTTCATAGTCTCTAAAAAGATTAAATTGAATGCAATGCAATTTTTCTTAGATCAATACTGAGGTTAAATCACAAAGTTTCAATCAGATTATTTTGTGTTCATCATTGTACAATAGGTCTTTTGATGCCTATTAGCAAAAATAATACTAAGAAGTATCATACATAGTGATAGATTGAACATTCAGAAATCGGTAGTGAACAGTGAGAATTTATTGTAGGTAAAGGCACAAACAACACCAAAAATGTCATAAGAATGTTAATAGCAAGAGTTATAGAAATAACAAAAAATAATTGTAATGCTAAATGACTTTAATGGTGCAGAAATATGGACATTAGACAAGAAAACAGAACAGAAAATTGAAGCCTTTGAAATGTGGATTTATAGAAAATAGGAAGAATGGATAGAAAGAAGAGAAAACAAACAATAAAGTCTTAAAACAATTAAAAATTAAAAGTGAACTACTAAACACAATTCAAACAAGACAAATGAGATTTTTGGGGCATGTTAAAAGACACAGAAGCCGACTAAAAGTAATCTTGGAAAGGAAATTATAATGTTAAAGAAGCAGAGGCAGACCAAGACTAACATGAACGAGTAACATCAAAAGATGGACAAGTCAGCCATCAAAGCAAGAGATAGAACAGAATGGCGCTCCATAGTAGCCAACCATCGCTGTGGAGACGGCACTCAATGGTGATAGAAATGAAAACTGATGTACTTTTACATTTTATACACTAAATTAAGGTGTGTGAAAAAACAGACAAATTATCTAACAGATTATCAACAAATAAAATGAAGCATTAGACACATTGTATATTATCATCACATTTATTTCATCCTTAGACTGTGATTATACTTAAAGTGCAAATAGAGATATACAGAAAGCCAGCGTGTGTCAATTACCAAGAGTGGATTCTGTAAGAAAAGTTCATTTTTAAAGTGCTAAAACTGTACAAATGTAAGGAAAGAAAGTTCATAATCACAAAGTTATCACAAACATCTCTCGATTATCTATCTATCTATTGGCCTTTCGAGCCATAGCTGGCCCATAGGGCATAGACCCAGATACTCTTTCTCTTATCTAAATATTTATT
This sequence comes from Megaustenia siamemsis, assembly GCA_032433765.1. NCBI lineage: Eukaryota > Metazoa > Mollusca > Gastropoda > Stylommatophora > Ariophantidae > Megaustenia > Megaustenia siamemsis. Next base: position 35,185,679 of record JAVIAB010000041.1, on the reverse strand, counting down.
CCAGCAGTTTTCAATCCTTCTAAAGATATTTTATCAAATCTCACCATTTGTCACTGTTCTGTGCAAGCAACTCTATCTCATTGAGGAAGCTGATTTCTGCTGCTCTTGCCTCTCTGATCAATGTTCTTCTCAGTGTCTCTCTGGGTCATCCTCTTTTCCTCTTACCTGTTATTTCCCACATGAGGGCTGGCTTTGTTATTCAGTTATTATCTCTCCTCATCACATGTCCAACATATGACCATCGTCTTTTCTTGATTACTGAAGATATTAGTGGTTGAATTGCGATTTCTCTAATTTTTTCATTGTTTTGAATTCGTTCCATGCTATACCAAGTATTTTCCTTAGACAATTATTTTCGAAAGCGTTCAACTTTGTTTCTATGTCTCTTGTTGTTTTTCTCGATTATGCTCAAGGGAAAATGTCAATTAAGCTGCCATCAAATTCAACTAAGTTTTAATCTTTGAAAGAATTAGGATAAATTTATTGCTCAGAGAAACTAAAGACTATGGAGATAGAAAAAATATACAAAAAAATAGCCACCATCAAGATATGTGGAATAAAAAACAAAGTAGAATTTATTGAAAAAAATGGTTAAAGGACAACAAGCAAAGAAAACATATACAAAAAAATAGCCACCATCAAGATATGTGGAATAAAAAACAAAGTAGAATTTATTGAAAAAAATGGTTAAAGGACAACAAGCAAAGAAAACATATACAAAAAAATTGCCACCATCAAGATATGTGGAATAAAAAACAAAGTAGAATTTATTGAAAAAAATGGTTAAAGGACAACAAGCAAAGAAAACGTACAACTACATGACAAAATTCCTGGTAGTCAGTGTTAAAGAATTAACAAAAACCTGAGAGGGCTTTATCACAGATCCAGACCATGCAAAAAATATTCTATGTTTAAAAAATCACTCAGACGAAAGTCGACTTCAGTTTTTGTGTCACAGCATGTAGGTTTAAGAGCTAATAAGTGTGCTGATAAGCTTGCCAGTTTGGTTAATGTTGAGTGTGGAAGGACAATTGACTGCACTGATATTCTGAATGCAGGGAAGGGATGATGGATGACATAATTTTAAAAAAAAGTACCCCTGTCACGCCAAGTGGCGTATAGGGAATATGGTGTTAGTGACCATAAATTTTACAGAACTTCGGTACATGATTTTTGGGGTAATGTGGTCGGTATTACACCCGTGCCGCTTTACTTTCTCAGAAAAAAATCCGGTACCCATTAAAGGCTGGGTGAACCCGAAAGCCGTCGGTTGGGATCGAACCCTACCTCCTGTCCTTAGTAGTCCAGTTCACTAACCACTGAGCTATCAGGATGACATAATTACTCAAAAGAAAAAAATTACCCTGAATCTGCCAACCATGAACAGACTGCATAAATATCATGTAATGGTGGGAGATTCCAGATAGGCAGTACTTATGTACTTGTTCAATCTGGATTGAGGATGACCTGTCAACTAAACTAAACTTTAAGATAAAACTAAGAGAGTTTTAAAAACTCCCTTATGAAGTAAACACAATAAAAGAAAGTGGAAAAAGTTTTTAAAAACCATAAACAACATCATAACAACAGTATATGGAGCAACACTAAGTAAGAAAGAAGGCAAGAAGAACAGGTGGTGGCGAAATAATACAATCAGAGAACCACTTAAAGAAAACTATATATATATTTATTGAAAAGAGAAGAGGAACCAAGAAGTAAGTGAAAAATATGCCTTAGCATAGAAAATAGTTTAAATTTTTATCAAAGAAGCAAACACAATGTTTGGACAGAGTTCATTCAAAAAGATGAGCAGGTATTATAAGATACTCACTAGAGACTTCTACAAAGCAGAAAAAGCATCAAGAGCAAGAAATAACAACTAATACCCTACTGAACTCATAAATGACAAAGAAAGACAACCGAAAAATACAAAAGAAATGAAAAAAGTTTTTAAAAGATCTATTACCAGTATATTAAGTTCTATTGACCAGTTATCAGTATTAAAATAAAAAATCAAAGGAAAGAAATATAATAATGGGACAGGAGAAGATAATGGAAAGATGTATAGAATACATCAGTCAACTCTATGATGATGAAAGACCAGAACTAAACGATTCAAACAAAGACACAGGACCACCAATAATGCAGAGTGAAGTGGAGGAGGCAATTCAACACATGAAAATAGGCAAAGCTCCAGGTCCTGACAATATAACAATCGAAGAGATAGATGCATTAGGAGACCTGGGAGTACAAGTCATAACAAAGCTACTCAATGACATATATAACAGTGGACACATACCCGAAGATTTAATAAAATTTATCTTTGTAGCCATACTGAAGAAGTCAGGCACCACTGATTGTGAAGACCATCACACTATCAGTCTCATGAGCCATATGACAAAAGTTTTACTAAGAATCATCATAAGATGTGTAGGAACAAAATAAAACCAGAAATAAGTGAGGAACAGTGTGAATTTGTGGAAGGAAAGGGCACCAATAATGCAATATACATCCTGAGAACATTAAAGAAAGCTATAGGGGTAAAAATATAAATATAGACACATATACTTTATAGTGCTTTATAGACTACACAAAAGCATTTGAGAAAGTAAAGCATGTGGAAATAATCAATATGCTGGAGAAATTAAACATTGATGGTAAAAATCTGAGAATCATAAAAAATATTAAAATATGTACTGGCAACAAACAGCAACCAAACAGGACAGTTCCAATATATAAAACAAGAGTCAAACAAGGCTGTGTTCTGTCGCAGAATTTATTTTCACTTTAAAGAGCAAAAATATTATGAGAGCAATAGTAGACATAAAAGGAATTTAAGTCAATAGTCAAAACGTAAACAATCTGCGATATGCGGATGACACAGTCTTAATTACTAAAAGCAATGACTGGGAATGAGTTACATCATCATTGCACTTCAAACATGTCCATAGGTGCTCAGATCCCCTTATCAGCAAGTCCAAAAGTGTAGTGTCCAGTGACTGACGATTCTAGTTCTGTATTGGTTGATAAGTCTTCTTATCTATCTATTGACCTTTCGAGCCGTAGCCGGACCATAGGGTGTAGACCAAGATACTCCTTCTCTTATCTGAATTTTTGTTCTAGCAGTTTTCAATTCTTTTAAAGATATTTTATCAAATCTCGCGATTTGTCTCTGTCCTGTGCAAGCAGCTCTATCTCATTGAGGGAGCCGATTCCTGCTGCTCTTGCCTCTCTCATCAATGTTCTTCTCAATGTCTCTCTGGGTCTTCCTCTTTTCCTCTTACCTGTTGTTTCCCACATGAGGGCTTGCTTTGCTATTTGGTTATTATCTCTTCTCATCACATGTCCAAAATATGACCATCGTCTTTTCTTTATTACTGAAGATATTAGTGGTTGATTGGCGATTTCTATAATTTCCTTGTTTGTTTTGAACTCGTTCCACGCTATACCAAGTATTTTCCTTGGACATTTATTTTCGAATACGTTCAACTTTGTTTAGTCTTCTTATACATCCACTAAAAAATCTCTCGTTTCTGGTTGTGCCCATCTTTAATTCCCATCTCTTTCATGCGAAGGAGTGACATGGACTCATGGATGTTGAAGTCATGTCTTTCCTACATCTCAGAGGGCACTGATGACGCCCGCCTGATCAATTATTTGACCGTCTTCGACAACAGTGCAGCTAGCCAACCTTTCTGCTCTTTCATTTCCCAATGCTCCAGCATGTCCTGGGACATAGACAAAGGTGACCTTAAATATTTTTTACTTCTGCAATGACTCTACCCATTGCCTGTGTATATAGACCACCTCCACCTTTCTTCTCATGCTCATTGAATCATTCAGTATGTAGGCGTGGTTATGGGTATAGTCTTGTGACTCTAACCAGATGAATGCCCTGGTCACTGCTATCAACTCAATCGTCATGCTACTTGTGGGTATAACATATGCCCCACCTGACTATTCTGCCTGCTGAGCATGCTGTAAATGCCCATGCACTCCTATGGTGTCGTATTATGGGTGCATCTGTATAGACGACTGCATCTTTCTCGTTGGTGTTATTCCAGATGAGACTGTTGACCTCTGCATTGACCACAACTAAATTCTGCTCATTACATTTCCTGTTGAGTGTGACAATACCTCCTCGCCAGCATTGATACTGGTAAACTCACAGACATATTTGATGAAATCTTCTGCTTGACCACCATTGACTTGCCTCTTTTTAGCCTGACACCTTTCTATGTGTTGAGCTCATGATGCAATAGATGCTCTTAATCTGCATTTATCTTCAGGAATGCTCGTGCCCTCCAGATCTTGATCCTGTCATCCCTGGTTGGAAGATCAAGAAGATACATCATTGCTACACAGGGAGTTTTCCTAGTACACCCCAAGATAATGTGCATAGCTTCATTCTGTATTTTCTCTACCCTGTCAATTTATGTGGTACTGATAGTAACAAATGCTAGGGCATACTCGACTGGTGCAAGGACTAGTCCTCGCAACAGAAAGGTAAGTATCCTCTGCTCGATGTTGGCAGCTGCTATGACCTTCAAGGCGGCTAATCCTTTGCGGGATTTTGTTTTCACATGATCAACGTGGTCCTGAAAACACAGGCTGTGATTAAACTTAACTCTGAGGTACGTCATCAACCTGTTCCTGGTCACCTCATCAGCTCCGATTCATACCACCAGTGTTTCCGTGTTAACGATATGATTGTTAAGGAAGAACCATGCAACTGATGCTTTATTGGGATTAACCAAGGCACCTGATACTCCATATTAGGAAGAAATGTGATCGAGTTCATTTTGCAGTGTGGGGACAATTTCCCATCTGTCTCTTCCCTGTTGATACACCAGAATATCATCAGCAAGAGTCAAAGTACTTACCCTCCTATCCAGCAGCTGTTTCCATGATCATTATTGTGTACTCATGAAATAGAACTGGTGATAATGGTGAGCCTTGTGACAGCCCAGGACAAATGGATGTTGGTTCGAATGACCAACTTCCACATCTGAGTATTACCTTCCTCTGAAACAGTGCTGCAGCGATCCATCTAATGAGAAAGGGATGCACTGCCAGTTGCATCCTCAAGATCTATAGCAGCAGCACGTTTCCTCTTGTCTGTGGAAGCCTTCAAAGATGTCATAGGCAAAGACTGCCACATTGAGCCATGTCTCTTTGTTTTATCTATAACCTCCAAGGGTGGGTGGAAATGTGCATATCAGTTCAAGGTGTCAGGTAAGTACATTGGCAACTATTTTCTTCAGTAGCTTGCCCACAGCGTTCTGCATCGTGATGATCCTGTGGGCACTGATCTGAGATTGCTCCTTGTTTGGCTTCGGTTGAGGTAGTAAGTAGCTGTGTAACCACTCCTACCACATCTGGCCACTCTGAATGCTGGCATTAACTCTGTGGCAAGTTTTTTCAAGTCGTCGTCATCAGCTAAATTGACTATGTCGTCATACTGAACCAGGAGTAGTGTTGTGTGACCTTTTAAATGTTGTGAGTCTAGACTATCCACAGACAGAGAATGAGCTACCAGAAATGAAATAATTAATAATATTGAAAGAAACCAATAAGAAAGGTCTCAGTCTGAATAGTAGGAAAACAGAAGTAATGGTCATATCAAATAAACAATGATCACCATCATGCAGCATAAAAATAAACAGGACAAATCTGAAATAAGTGCAACACGTCAAATACTTGGGCACAATAATAACATCAGATGGAAGATGCACCAAAGAAATAAAAAGCAGAATAGCTCAGGCCAAAATAGCATTTCAGAAAATGAAAAATATCTTATGCAACAAATCTATATCAATAGACGTGAGAAAGAGAGTTCATCTGTGATATATAGAACCAATTCTGACCTATGGAATCGAATCGTGGACAGTAGACAAACAAATGAAAAGACTATTAGAGGCCACAGAGAAAAGATTTCTCAGAAGCATGTTGAAAGTTCTATGGGCAACTAAAAAGACCAATGAGGGAGGACATTCTCAAAGAGGCCAACACAAAAATGGTGCTCCTAAAAAACATCAGAAAGAGAAGATCAACATTTTTCGGGCACATCATGAGAAGAGGAAAGGTGGAATACTTGTATACAACTGGCAAAGTTACAATTGACAACTGGAAAAGAGAGACAACAAAGAGAGAAGATACTAGATAGCTTGGTGTTTGGCATGGAAAACAGTTAACAACAGAATAGTACAGTGGATAAAAGATACAATGCACAGTGGATAGAAGAATGTGGAAGGATATGATCGCCTATGCCAACCGCTATGGCACATGATGATGATCACATGATGATGATGATGGACAAAGTATCAAAGAAAACAGTAATCATAATTTAACACTGGATTTGGGACAGAATATAGTTCAGTCTTTATTTACTTCCTATGTTATTTTAATAAGAACAAAGTTTGTCCCATCTATAGACAAATAATAATAAATTAATATTATTGCGTTTATTGCCTTTATTATTTGCAATTATTATTATTATTGCATTGCAGACAAACATTTAGGACGAAACAGCATGAATAGCAGTTTCCAGTGGTTTAGACTGGAGACAAATAATATCTATTGACCTTTCGAGCCGTAACCGGCCCATAGGGCGTAGACCAAGATACACCTTCTCCTATATGAATTTTTGTTCTAGCAGTTTTCTTTTAAAGATATTTTATTAAATCTCGCCATCTGTCTCTGTTCTGTGCAAGCAGTTCTATCTCATTGAGGGAGCCGATTCCTGCTGCTCTTGCCTCTCTCATCAATGTTCTTCTCAGTGTCTCCCTGGGTCTTCCTCTTTTTCTTTTACCTGTTGTTTCCCATATGAGGGCTTGCTTTGCTATTCGATTATTCGATTACAAATAATAACAAAACGAATATTATTATAGAGGGAAACTTACAAGATGATAATCAGCAAATCAATTCAGAGGAAGAGGTCTGTTTACAGCACTTGGAAAAAATGACAAATAATCAACAACAGAAAAAAAAACTAAGAATAATATATGGTCTGAAGCAGGATTGAACCTGTACTCCTTGGCACAACGTCTTACCATGAAAAGCCAAACGCTAGGGACCACTGCCAACTTGACTACTAAAAATTAGCCATCATTAGTGATGTTTTTCAACGCAGGTATTCTCATGACTATAGCATAGGGCTGTGATCACAACTCGAGAATAAATTGTGTAGTATCTGTATTTTTCCTACTAAAACAAGTATCTCCCAGATAGGGTAGGGCTGAATACTTGCAGATAAACATTTAGGATGAAATTAGTGCTATTTGTGTTGTTCCTAAATGTTTGTCTGCAACGCAAGTATTCAGAAGATACTTGTCTTAATAGGAAGAATACAGATACACAAGTATTGTGTATTCCTAGTGCTGTAAACATACCTTTTACTCTGAATTTGTTCCATCTGGTAGCAGCAAAATTCATAAAAAACGCTTGTGTCTAACAAACAATCCACAGCATTAAAACTGATGACCATAATATCACTGACGAACAGTCACACATGATATTGCATTTTTAAAACATACACTTCCATATATATAAAATACTTATATGTGATAATGAATGCATACTCTATACCATAGAATATTTAACTTTATAATTGTTTCCATAATATTTTTTATGCAAAATATACTTTCAAGCCAACATTATATACAAAATTATTTGTTACACTTACTCTGCTCATAAACTGTTTCCACAAGATCTGACAATATATAGTAAGCTAGACTTTCTCCATCATTGACTGTCAGTGCCTTTAGAGCATTCACAAATGCTTTAATTGCTGTTTTCCCTTTTCCTAGCTCTTTATATGCTTTCCCAACTCTCCAGTGACCCTTTAAACATTCATTTGTATTTGAAATATAGAAATGTTGTTAACAAAGTTTAATGTGAACTTGAACTAATGGCAAAAAAAAAACTTTTTTCCAACACTAATTTTATTTCTGAAATATTCAATTGTTAAAAAAAATAATAGATTATATATATGCATAAGCTTTATATACATATATATAAAGATAAACATTAAAAGATGGACAAGTCAGCTTATGACAACCTGCACTATCAAAGCAAGAGACAGAGTGGAATGGCGCTTCATGGTAGCCAACCTTCGCATTTTTAGTTCTGTCATCAGCAGATAACCAAGTTGTTTTATGCATCCCTTTGTGTGAGAATAATGCTCTACTTATAGCCAAACTTTCTATTAAGTGTTAAGCATACTTCATTTAATTGTTCTCCATTTTGGTTTGTTGTATCAATTCCTTCTTTCCACATTACCTTTTCCTGTGTTGTCTTTTCCTACTATGGCATTAAAGTAAACTATTGCATTTAGAAGATGTGTGGTGAGATACAATGCAGGTCCTGTGCGAGGCCTGATGCTTAATAAAAAAGATCGTCGATCATAAAGAGTCTAGAATTTCTGCCCTATGTGCTGTCTTCAGCTGGAAAGGACAATAGATTGCACTTAGGATATCATATTTAGGCATTTTATGTGTGAGTTGCTGTAGTTGATGGTAAATTCATCTTTAATTTAATCTTCCACCTGTTTAATCTGTAGGTACATAACATTTAACAACTGTGACTCTTCCGTGGGACTGTGCATTCTAGAAGTAAAACGACAAACTTTGGACACATGGTCACAAGGTCCTAATCCCACTACAGGAGAGGTTAGAACTTTTAACTTTGAATCTGTGGTTTCTTTGTGGTTTTACTCTTCCTAATCTCAGGGTAGTGAGATTTAATGTCTATGCGTCTCAGATAACAGTGAAAAGCAGGAGGTTCTGTATGCACGTTAAAGAAACCTTGGCAGTTTAAAGTCAGAAATTGTAGGCTAAAATGGACACTGATCTGGCAAAATTGTTAAGGTAATCTACCCATAATGAAGATGGGTGTGCTGGGCCAAAAGATGCAGATATTGCAGCTTTGTCATAAACCAGTGAAACAATGCACTCGCAGCCCACTTAATAAGTGGATGCTAAGAAGAATAAGTGAGTCTTCCATGCTTTGATTTGTAGTGGAGTTCTTAACAGACAGTTATTTACTAGCTACCATCTTATAGGGCTTCTTGCAACTGTATATGTCACTATTATTCATATCCATTCTTGGTGTTACGTTTGCCATTTAGACGATTGTGTTGCACAATGTCTTTTAGTCTTTAGTTTGGACATGACTTCCGGTGTGTGACTAGACATAGAAACTGACATGAGAATACAAAAAGCAAATGCTGTTACATACCAGCTTTCACCATTGCTAAGACATCCAAACATTTCTATGCCAGCTAAACAACAAATGATAAATAGCATTTTCATACCAACTTTGTGCTATGAAAGTCAAACATGGACCCTTTCTAAATCACAATTAAGAAAGATCAATACATGTGAGATGCGATGATTGAGAAAAGTAACAAACAACACAAGAAGAGATAGAATACCAAATGAAACCATAAGAAAAATGGTAGGAACAAAACCCTGCCAAGAATATATAGAACAACAACTTAAATGGTTTGGCCACCTGGTCAGAATGAATCTTCACCAATCACCATCAAGGGCGTTCTTTTAGAGAATGCATGGAAAAAGACCAAGAGGAAGACCTAGAAGAAGATGGATAGAATCAGTGACAGAGACATGTTACAACAAAGGAAAATCACTAATACAGACAATTTGAGCAGCTCAAGAACAACAAATGATATAAACCACGACACCTTTTAGGTATCAGTGAAAAGAGAAAAGAAGAAGTTTGGACATGTGTCACTTGTCAATCACATAGCCAATATTGGCATATGCCTGGTGCATCCCAATGCAGCTCACATAGACACATTCTGTACCCTTTCCAATTTAGTTGACTGAGTGTGACACAGGGTAATATGACCTAGCCCAAAGACAGTGACCAACAAAACCAGTCCCTGCATTAAGATGAAATTTGTTCATTGCTTGAAATCAAATCTTGTCATGACCATTACAGCACTCACTCCTTTCCTGACTTTTTATGGGCAATACCATTTTTATGATGGCTGAAGAATGACTGTTAAAAAAGATCCAAAGTACAAAAAGCTGTGAAATCAGTCAATGACCCAGAGGTGTTCATTTAAACTTGCACCTAGAAGATGGAGAAGGTGTGCTGGAAGATGGTGAATCTTTTTAAGACTGATAGGTTAAGACATACTAATTTTAATATAGGATTTTGGAACTGCAGAGGTGCCTGCAGAGGGGTCCTGCATTTGATTGATTAGTATATGATTTCAACATCCTATTGCTTCAAGAGACAAGAGCTGATAAACTTAGTTATTTCTGATAATACTACTACATCAGTTCATACAAAGCTCAAGCAGATGCCAACAAGGGTAACAAACTCATTGATCTAGCAACCATTATTAGAAATTATCTACATTATATGTACACAACACAATGAGCCTTCAGCAAACGTTGTGAGAATAACAGACCCAATGGTCGACCACGAAAATGATGGATGGATGGAATATTAGAAGCACTAGGAAACATAACAGCAGCAGAGGCGAACAGAAGAGCAAAAGACCGCAGATTATATCTCCCCTCGACGCTGAAAGGCAAATGAGGAAGGAAAGAATAAGATATGTACTGGATCTTAGATGCATATTAGTGGTGTTTTAGAATTGCATGGTATAGATCAAAGGTGGTGGAACACAGTGCAACATTATAAACATTTATGCACATGATTCACTTACCAATTAAGAAAATTGGAATAGTATTTTAGATTTTAGATGTTGTCTTACTCTGTGTGTTGTTATCGATGAAGTTGTTGATAATGAAGCGGCATACAACAAAGATCTTTCAGTTCTTCATCAGAAAGGGAAAGTTGCAAACCTGAAAAACTCTGATTTGTCCAAACTAGGCGTGGATGATCTTCGGTTAATTATCCACTTGTACACAGACAACACAGACGTTGTCTGTCGCAGGAAGTTACATATAGGGAAAATTGGAGATGGCGGCTGGGAGATATGTGACGATCCTGATGTGCACCCAAGACAACCATGTATCATTTATTCTTTCCTTCTCGTTTGACGATGATGTTGCATATGTGTATGGCTGTCACGTGTACTCCTTTGACCCCAGCATGTTAGAGTTCGAGAACAAAGTTGAAAGATCAAGGCTGGTTCACTTCTACAAAATTGGACTTTCAGATACAGCAGGAAGTAAAAACGGTTGGAAGCTAAACACTCTGGGTGGTATACGAGCAATGTTGGGACACCAGAACAAAACAATGGATGTACTTAAAATGGATATTGAAAGTGCAGAATGGTCATCAATCTTAGAGATGTGCAAATCTGGCCAACTGAATGACGTTAAGCAGCTGATGGTTGAGTATCATGTTACTGATGTTTCGCTAGAGTATCTATTACCAAAACTTGAAGCATTGCAGTCCACTGAGAAAGCTGGATTTAAACAATATTACGTACATAAAAATCCTGCGTGTGCTAACAGGATTGAAGGGTTTCCAATCATAAGAAGTAAATGTTACGAAGTCCATTATATACTCAGAAAACTTCGTTAACGATTATGTTTATTTGCTAATATTAACATGTGTTACTATTATTTATTTTTTTTTAAATAATTAATTCTTTAACTCTTTCAGCATGGAAGGTTATGATCAGTTTAGCAGTAGAGATTTCGGAAATAAAAAATTTTTCATGTCTTGAAATATTAACTCTTTCCGTGTGTTTCGCCGCACTGTGCGCCATGCTGATTTCGGCTGCGTACGTTTCGCCGCACAGTGCGTCACACCCAATTTGATTGGTGTGAATCGTCATCAAACCATGTTCTTTTTGCATGTCTTGTATCATCTTGGTATTGGTGAAATCTAATTCCTTGTTCAATTATCTAAGAATTCATATATGATATGTTATGTGTTAGATAAATATAAATATATCGATTTGTTTGTCTCTGAAATCTCTTCGGTTGCATTGATAAAAAGCTTCCATACTGAAAAAGTTAGTCTACATATTTATCTACCACATACCATATTATATATACATGTTTGGATGATTGAACAAGGAATTAAATTTCACCAATGGACTTCCGTTGTAAAGATGGTGGATCTAGTCATGTTCTCTCGATCGCTGCAGAAAGTGCATTTCGGATCTGATTAATTTCTGTTCTCCGTTGTACTTTTCTACGCTAAAGTATAAATGATGATCTACTTATTACATCTGTGCCGCTAAAGCAAAGTTGTACGCTGGCAACAGTCCATTTTTTGACAAATCAAGTGTTGTGAATGAGACCTTCCAATGTTTCGATATTCCAATTGTTTACGATGAATGATGATATCGTATGACAGGGAACAGTTGGCTGTGTTCACTTTCTGCACGGTTTCTCCTTATGTCTTTTGGCGTGTGCTGAGACTGCTACGATGGGGACTACAGTTACCTTTCTTTGTTTGGGAGATGAGATATTAATTTGGATGATTACGCTGGCATGGGCGGTTGAGCAATTATGGATTTTAATTCGTTTGCAGTGATACCGGAGCCTTCCATAACCAAATAACCAAATAAATGTTGTTATTACCCATTTGTCAAAGAAAACAAAAATATATTAAATTTTATATGGAATTTATTCTAAAATGTGCATTAGACTAGAGGACAATTAATAAAATTAATAGAAAGATAATAAAAAGATTTAAACAACATAAATGTACTTTTAAGAAATATTGCTGAGAATTAAATCACATTTTTTGTGGTCTTCTATCAGTTTTGGTGTTCTCATAGCATTTGTTGATGACTCGTTGTTTTATATTTATGCATTGTGTCATTATTCCTAGAAGTCAAATATTATTAAAGTGGACATGGAAAAAGAATTAAATAAACAATAAATAAATACTTGAATACTTGTCAACAACAATTAAATAATCTTTACTGTAAAGTAGTGCACATAAGTATTTCATAATACAGAGTGTAAATTTCATGGAAAGACAGAGAGTATGTGAAGAAGAAAGATTGGTTTTAAGGCAAAGAAAAATATCAGCAGAAAAACATTGAAGTGATGAGCTGTAAAAGACTAAGATTAATGCTGCTGATGCATTCAAATAGTACACTAATTAATCATTCTGTTACACTACCTTATACCAATGGCCATCAGCATCAACACTTTTTTTTGCATCTTTAAGAAACATCTGATAATCTTCAAGTTTGTATGAGCATTCTGCGCGGTTTCCATACAGAATTGCCAAGTTGTGTCCATCTTCTTTATTCAGGTTTTCTAAAGATAGGAAAAACATTTCAATTAACTTAAGGAGAGCCTATTTAACAATCTGATCAAATGTTTAACAAAAAAACTATATTAACAAGCATATAACGTTTTAAAAGAATTGAATGTCTCCACTCTATTCAGCATACTATTTTTTTTTTCAAATCTAAAACAAATCATGCTACTTGCTACTCATTTAAAAATGTAAGATTAGGTTTTACTGGCAATGCATTGTCTAATGCATTAAGAAAAATTCATTAAACAGGCATCTGTTTGTTTACTAAGTGAAACACTTTGAAGATATAAAAGGAAGTGTATTTCCTGTAAGATTAAAAGAGGTTCATAATAACAAATTTATGAATAGTGCCAAAGAGCTGATTGACTGGAGTTGGCCAGTCTATAAAGTGGAAACAGGTTCTGGACCATGCGACTGATTGAGTGCACGTGAAACTAGACTATCCACAGCATCAACTTTCAGCGACAAAATCAACAACGACCTTCTTCTTCTCTCCTTCCTCATTTGCCTTTCAGCGTCGAGGGAGATATAATTTGCGGTCTTTTGATCTTCTGTTCGCCTCTGCTGCTATTATGTTTCCTAGTGCTTCTAGTATTCCATCGATCCATCTTTTTCATGGGGTCAATCCTTGGGTCCGGTTTTCTCGCTACGTTTATTGAGGGCTCATTGTGTTGTGTTTTGATCTTTCTGCCATGTCACGTGGCCAAACCATTGTATCTGTTGTTTCTTTATATATTCTATGGCGAGGGCTATTCTTAGCTTTTTTCTCAGTTCTTCATTTCTGATCTTATCTCTCAGACTGTTTCCTGTCATACTTCTGACACATTTCATCTCAGGAGAGGTTATTTCTCTTATTGTTCTTGTAGGTCCAGGATTGGCATTGGTAGCACAATGTTGGGATGAAGATTGTATTATAGAGTGCCCGTTTTGCCTCTAGAGTTATTTCCTTGTTGGACAATAGTGGTGGTTACTGTCCAATTATTTGACAATTTCAATTTGAAAATTTCAAATTATTTGATAAATCTTGAGTCTATCTCTGCTGTTTGTGAATTATCGTTTGTTACTAAACTTCCTAGGTATTTGAATTCCTCGACTTGTTTTAGCTGCCTGCCTTCTATAGTTATGTTGATGTTCTGTTTATTTTGGCGACATTCATGACTTGATTTGTTGATGTTGATTTTCATGTTGTATTTTGTGCCTGTAGTAAAGTAAAGAGCCCCCCCCCCCCCCCCCCCCCCGTCACGCCAAGTGGCATATAGAGAATATGGTGTTAGTGACCATACATTTTACAGACCTTCAGCACATGATTTTTGGGGTAATGTGGTCGGTTTTACGCCCATGCCGTTTTACTTTTCCAGAAAAAATCCGGTACCCATTTAAGGCTGGGTGAACCTGGAAGCCATCGGTTGGGATTGAACCCTACCCCTTGTCCTTTGTAGTCCAGTTCACTAACCACTGAGCTATCGCGGCTCCATTTTGTGCCTGTGCTGTTGAGTTTATTTAATGTTCTTGTTGGACTTCCATCTTTTCATGTATTAGTCCCTGATCGTCTGCAAATAAAAGCTCATTGATCGCCTTTATCTCTCCGATGGGTTGGCTATCTTGCATATATAGTCCATGTATATAATAAACAGTAGGGGGGATAGTACGTACCCCTGTCTTACACCTGATTTAACTTCGAAATTGTCTGTGTAGCCTGCTGCTGTTCTGATTGTGCAGCTGCTGTTGATGTAGAGACTTTTAACTAGGTTGGTTAGATGTTGGCTTACTCCGTATGTTGTTAGTATCTCCCACAGTTGTTCTCTGTTTACTCTGTCGAATGCTTTTTCCTGGTCAATGAAAGCTACGTATAAATGTTGATTGTGTTCTGTCATTTTTTCTGCAAGCTGTTTTAATGTGGATAGAACATCAGTACATCCTCTGTTTTTTTGGAACCCCATTTGAGAATCGCTTAACTGTAGTTCTATTATTGGTCTCAGCCTTTTTATCAACAATGATGACAGTAAGTATTCAGATGAAGCCTAAATGACAACATCAAAGAAGGAAAACAAGAAAAGATAAATGTGCTGGTATGAAACTGTCAGGGTGTGAGAGGCTAAGCCTACAGTATGTGAGCCTTACATATTGGAACTGTGTTTCCATAAATCATCAACGACCCATTCTTTATAAGCTACTGTGCCGATATAATGATTTTGCAAGAAATACTTCTTCATGATAGGACAGTTAGTGCCCCTGGATTTCACTGTTTCTACAATAGACTCCTTGGGCAGGTCATCCTTCTGCGAAACAAGATGGTGAGGTTGATATGTCTGTGTGGGACAATGCAGAATTGCAGGTACATGCAGTTAGGGTGCAGACCCCAGTTCTTTACGTGGTTGTAAATGTGCAGAAACATTCTGAATGTTTCCGGTTGTTTCCAAAATGGAGGAATTATTTTTCTCCGGCTTGGTATATAGCCGTTGATCAGAGGTTTAACAAGCCGCTATCGTAAAAACGATGTTGTTAATGAAACGTAGACCTGATACAAGATATAGAAACAAAGTTGAACGCATTCGAAAATAAATGTCTAAGGAAAATACTTGGTATAGCGTGGAACGAATTCAAAACAAATTAGGAAATTAGAGAAATCGCCAATCAACCACTAATATCTTCAGTAATAAAGAAAAGACGATGGTCATATGTTGGACATGTGATGAGAAGAGATAATAACCGAATAGCAAAGCAGGCCCTCATATGGGAAACAACAGGTAAGAGAAAAAGAGGAAGACCCAGGGAGACACTGAGAAGAACATTGATGAGAGAGGCAAGAGCAACAGGATTCGGCTCCCTCAATGAGATAGAGCTGCTTGCACAGAACAGAGACAAATGGCGAGATTTGATAAAATATCTTTAAAAGAAAACTGCTAGAACAAAAATTCAGATATGAGAAGGTGTATCTTGGTCTACGCCCTATGGGCCGGCAATGGCTTGAAAGGTCAATAGATAGAAATGTGCAGGCCTGTAATGGGAAGGTGGACACACAACAATGGCAGAATCTCATCACGTTCGAGGAGAAAAACATCATTTTCTGCAGAGATTTTAATGCTAGAGGCAACCAGTGGGGTAACGTCATAACCAACAAGCAGGGAGAAGACCTAGACAACACACTGGTGTTGGTCAATTTAGTGTACTTGAATGATGGAAGGGCAACGAGAATGGCCACTCAGAGGACTCTGATAGTGTCATAGACCTTGCACTGGTGTCTTCCACCTTCACACCAGTTTGCAGGTGGAGTGTACTGGGATTCCACAGATGTGTTCACTATCCATGTGTCCTCCTAAATGAGAAAAGCAGAAACAGAAAAACAAGCTAAAGCACATTCCACTAAGAGAACACAGACCAAGATGACATTAGCAAAATCAGACATAGGAAACAGGGCGCACCTCGCTGGAAGCAAGTGATATGGACGCTACCACTGTGGTGGAACGTAGAAGTCAAGGAAACTTGGCTGAACAAGAGACAAATTGTCAAGGCATCGCAGAAAGTCAAAAAAGAATGGAAAAACACAACTGAGCTCTTGAAGCATCTGAAAGAAGAGGTCAATCAAAAAATGAAGCACTTTAAACTGTGTGCTAAGCAGGCTAAGGATGCCATGTGGAATGATTTCTGTAAAAAAAAGTGTGCTCAGAAATATCGTTAGCCACATTCTGGCGCCTTCATCAGAGCATGAATGGCACAACATGACACAGAGGCATACCAGACTTCCAAAGCACAGGCCAGATAAGGCACAAATCTGATGAGTGCAAAGGGAAGGCCCCGCTTGCCTGCTACATTGAGCAGACTGACCAAAGAAATGAGGCTGTAAGAATGAGGATACGGGGGTCACTCTTAGAAATGTGTGAGGATGTAGTGCTTGAAGAAGATCTCACAATCATAATCTATGCCACATATGTCATTCTGGTATATTGACATGAAAAAGAAAAATGGGAAACCACATCCATACTGCAAAACGAACTCGATCACATCTCTTCCTGGTGTGGAGTGTCAGGTGCATTGGTTATTCAGGTATTAAGTTATTTGTGGGTCATCATCATTGCACTCCGAACATGTCCATAGGTGTTCAGATCCCCTTCTCAGCAAGTCTCGCAGTGTCCAGTGACTGATGAATCCAGTTCTGTGTTGGATGACAGTCTTCTTACACACCCACTAAGTTTCTTGTTTCTAGCTGTGCCCATTTTAATTCCCATCTCTTTCATCCTAAGGAGTGATGTGGACTCATGGTTGTCAAAGTCCTGTACAATTCCCACATCTCAGAGGGCATTGATGATGTCCGTCTGATCCATTGGTTGACCATCCTCAATGATAGCGCAGCTAGCCAACCTATCCACTCTTTCATTTCCAGCATGTCCAAGGACACAGACAAAGGTGACCTTACGTATTTTTGACTTCTGCAATGACTATCTATTACATGCGTACAGAGCCCGTCTCCACTTTTTTTTATCATACTCATCAAATCACTCAGTATGCAAATGTTTATGTGGTCTTGTGTCTAACCAGATGAATCCCATTGTCACTGCCATCACCTCCATCGTCATGCTACTCAAGGTCATAATGTATGTACACTGTCTTCCTTGACTATTCTGCCTGCTGAGTGTCCAGTAAATGCCCATGCACTTCTTTGGTGTCGTATTACAGATCCGTCTGTATAGATGACTGCATCTTTTCATCGGTGTTATCCCAGATGAGACCATTGACAACCGCATTAACATTCTGTTCCTTTCATTTCCTGTAGAGTGTGACGATACACGATAATGTCCCCCTGAATGACGTAGTCATTCCACTCCTCACCAGTGTTGATATTGAGACCTGTTTAATGACATCTGCTCAGCCCACCCATGATTTGCCTCTTTTTAGCCTGACACCCTTCCCTGTGTTGAGCTCGTGCTGCAATCATCATCATTCATCATGTGCCATACCAGTTGGCATAGGCGATCATGTCCTTCCACAATCTTCTATCCATAGTGCAACCTATTAGTTCTGTTGTTGACTGTTTTCCATGCCATGACACCAAGCTATCCAGTATTTTCTCTCTTTGTCGCCCGCAATCTCTCTTTCCTTTTATTTTGCCAGTTGTAACCAAGTATTCCAACTTTCCTCTTCTCATGATGTGCCCGAAAAATGTTGATTGCTTCTTTCTGATGTTTTTAAGAGCTCCCTTTTTGTGTTTGGCCTCTTTGAGAATTTTCTCATTGGTCTTTATGGCTGTCCAGGGAACTTTCAACATTCTTCTGAGAAATCCCATCTCTGTGGCCTCTAATCGTCTTTTCATTTGTTTGTCTATTGTCCATGATTCGCTTCCATAGGTCAGAATTGGTTCTATATAGCATCGATGAACTCTCTTTCTCATTTCTATTGACATAGATTTGTTGCATAAGATATTTTTCATTTTCTGAAATGCTATTTTGACCTGAGCTATTCTGCTTTTTATTTCTGTGTTGCATCTTCCATCTGATGTTATCACTGTACCCAAGTATTTGACACGTTGCACTTGTTTCAGATTTGTCTTGTTTATTTTTATGCTGCATGATGGTGATGATTGTTTCTTCGATATAACCATTACTTCTGATTTCTTACCATTCAGACTGAGACCTTTCTTGTTGCTTTCTTTTACTATTATATCTATCATTTCTTGTAGCTCATTCTCTGTCTCTGCTATTAAGACTGTGTCATCCGCATATCATAAATTATTTATGTTGTGACCGTTGACTTCAAATCCTTTTTTGTCTACTATTGATTTCATAATATGTTCGCTGTAAAGTGAGAACAAATGAAAACTTATATATAAGGGCATAATTGAAGAAACTATTACACAGCACAAATTGAAACAATATTTATGTCGTAAATTATCAGGTTAAAGGTCAACCTAAAAGTTCGTTCTCATGTCTGGCCTCCTCAAGCTTCAAACTCACCGCTGATGGTTTCCACTTTCGTAAGTAAAAGTAGACAGCAGCTAATTGTTGGGAATACACTTGATTTATAAAGTGTGCATTGGATTTTGCTTCTTTTGTGTTATTTATTATGTAATTCATAGCTTCTGATAGAAACTGGGTGAAACCCTAGTTCCCTATGAATTATTTAAAAGACTACAGCAGCCTTGATAAGTAAGTATACTAAATGTGTGTAAAAAATAGTTTGTTTGCGTTATTATATTTCATTGTAATGTGATTGAGGTGTCTATCGAATGATAAAGCCTGGATATTGCCAGGATAATACATTGTATTCATAGGAGATGATATTTTGCAATGTCTATTATGTCTATGTTTTTTCTATTGTTTATACTGCATCTACATCAATTGTGAAATCCTCAATTATATTGAACACTCTGAATGGGATATTCAATTGTTGGCAAATGCAGTTGGCAATAACCAGACAACAATTGGAGAAATACCTTTACAACTCGTAAAATCTTATATATATTTAGGCAGTAATATAGATAAAGATAGAGGAACAGCGAATGATACGAAAATAGGGATACAAAAAGTAAGAGGAGCCTTCATTGCACTAGGAAACAAATGGAAATCCAAAGAAATTTGGTTCTTCTTCTTCTTCTTCTATCCTTCCTCTGTTGCCGTTGGCGTCGAGGGGAGAAACAATCTGCGATTCTTTGCTCTTCTGTTGGCCTCTTCTGATGTTATTCCTCCTAGTGACTCTAGTATTCCCTTTATCCATCTCTTTCTCGGTCTTCCTCTTAATCTGGCGTTTTCGTAGCGTTTATTTAAGGCTCTTTGATTCATTGTTAGTTCTTTCTGTCTTGTTATGTGGCCGAACCAATTTATCTGTTGTTTCTTTATGTATTCGATGGCTGGTTCAATTTCGAGTTTCTTCCTCAGGTCAGTGTTTCTTACTCTGTCCCTTAAGCTGTATCCTGTCATTCTTCTGACACATTTTATTTCTGTGGTCGTTATCTTTCTTATTGTTCTAGAGTCCAGCGTCCAATTCTGGCACTGATAGCACAGAGTTGGTAGAAAAATTTATTTGTATATTGCCCTTTTTGCTTCCGTAGTTATTGCTGTGTTTTTCAATTGTGTTGATACTTGGCCTATAACTTGGCTTGCTTTGTTACACCTTATATCTATCTCTGTCTCTTGGTTATTGTCTTGTGTTAGCGTGCTACCCAGATATTTAAAATTGTCAAATTGCTTCAAAGATGTATTATCTATTATGATGTTTAGTTTTTCTTTCTTTCTCGCTATTGCCATTACTTCGGTTTTGCTTATGTTGATCTTCATGTTGTATTGTTTACAAGTGTTGTTTAGCCTGTTGATATGTTCTTGTAGGTCCTCAGTTGTTTCATGTATCAGAACTTGGTCGTGTGCAAATAGTATTTCATTTATTTCTTCCTCTCTTCTGTAGTTTTCTGGTATGTATATTTCGTTTTCTTCTGTGTTATCGTTTGTTGTCATCCGTGTTGGTATATTTCCTTTGATTGGGCATGCTAATTTGCATATATGTCCATATATGTGATGAAAAGTAAGGGGGAAAGCACGCAGCCTTGTCTTACTCCGGAGTTAATGGTGAAATGTTTAGAGTGACCTGCTGAAGATCTTACTGTAGTGTGACTACTTTCATAGAGGCTCTTACATATCTCTACTAGGTGGTGACTCACTCCGTACAAGGGCAATACGGACCATAGTTGTTCCCTGTCCACCCTATCGAACGCCTTTTCTTGGTCAATAAAAGCTGTATACAGTGTTTTATTATGCTCTATTGTTTTCTCCGCTAGTTGTTTTATGATAAATAGGGCATCTGTGCAACCTCTGTTCCTCCTGAAGCCCATCTGAGCATCGCTTAGTTGTGGGTCTATAATTGGTCTCAATCTTTTTTCAACTATCTTGGCATATAACTTCCCTGTGTGGCTTAATAGTGATATTCCTCTATATTGGTTGCAGTCTCTTCTGCTGCCCTTCTTTTTCCATATTGGTAATATGACGGACTGTTTCCAATCGTCTGGGACTTGCTGTTGTATCCATGCAGCATTGAATATTCTGTGTAGCCATTTACATCCTGTCTCTCCCGCTGCTGTTAGCATCTCTACTGGGATGTTATCGATTCCGGGGGCTTTGTTTCTTGGTGCTAGTCGTAATGTTTCTTCTATTTCTTCCATTAGTATATTTGGTTCTTTATCGCCAACTGTTAGTTGCTTTTTGTGTGTTTTTGGACTTGTTTCTACATTCAAAAGCTCTTCGAAATATTCTTTCCATCTCGTTAAGATTTGCGCTTTGTTTGTTATTGCTTGGCCTCGTTTATCATTGATGATTTCAGTTGGGTCATAATTGTCTTTCTTTTGTTAAATATTTGGTTAAATATAAAATTAAAAAGTTTCAACTCCAATATTAAATCAATCCTATTATATGTCTATGAAACACGGAGAGCAACAAAAGTGACAATCACGAAGATACAGATCTTTATTAATATATGCTTGCACAGAATAAAAGGATAAAAATGGCAGGACAAAATCACTAACGTAGAATTATGGAAAAGTACCACATCTCTTTGTATCTTGGTGCCTTTACTCCTTTACCAGTCAAATACCAGTGGGCAAAGAGGTACAATGAAGACGATGGCACTGGATAGACGAAACACTGCAGAAGCCAACTGAAAGTATTACACAGCAAGACATTTTTGGAATTCTCAGGGGAGATGACAAAGAAGAAGACCAAAATATATTTTGAAGACATGTGGAAGGAGAGATGAAGAAGTTAGGGAAGACATTTAACGATCTTAAAAGAATGGCAAGAAATAGAATGGCTTGGAAAATGTTTGTTGAACACCTATGCTCCACAGGGAGCTGAAAGGAAGAAGAATAATATACATGAATTTTAAATAAATCTCTATTAATATGATAGGTAAAGTTACACCTTTATGTTTTTATTATTTTTACAAGCTGTGTACTGTACCATATTGTGGTTTTTCCATCTGAACTTGCAGTTGTACAATGGCTTGAGAATAAAATTTATGGGCTTGCTTGTAATCTGCACTTTTAAAAGCTGAATTTCCTTTCACCTTGAGCTCATCATATGTATCTAAGCATTTTTTGTCACTTGAGTTTGGATCTGCACAGTTAAAGAACATCATTATTGAATGGCTTGATGATTGCACAAATATAACTAACACTGCAATAGATATCATTTCTGAAAATGAAAAGTCAGACAAACTTTCAGAAGCAAAAATAAATCTTCAAGAGCCCAACCCAGTTCTGAGCATCAAAGAAGTAATGACACTGGTAAGCATGCCATGAAAATGAAATGGTGAAGGTGAACAGAAATATGAGCCAGAACAAAATAGTACAGAGAAGCTCAAAAGACATGAGCAAATCAGGATCTTCACACTCTAAACAAGACACAGTTTTGTCTAAAGAAGTGTTCATACATGATAAACTAAGTAGAACCTTTAAAGACTCCAGGTGTATGGTCATCTTCTTGACCCTAGAAATAGAGCTAAAATTAATACACATGATGTAGATGAGAAGAAAACTTATCACTCCAATTAGCTCATTTCAGTCTCAAATTCACCCCATTGCAAATGTGGTTCCACCATATCCTCACTATTCCATTGGTTCTACACTGTTTATTCTCACCAACGCTGTTCAAAAAATGTAGTTATACTAGCTTGGCCACTTACACTGTATGAAAGATGGCCACATAACTTGGCTTTGGTTTTTCTTGACCTTCATGCAAGGCAACATTTTGTAATCAAGTGATTAGTGCTATAGTTCGTTAGAAATTCGTGCCCACAGAGTTTATTAATTATCTTGGAAACTGTTTGATGAATTTCTGTAATTCTTTTTCGTGAAATGTTATTTTTTCACCGACCTTCAGTATGATTTTTTGCCCTACTGTCATGCAAATTAGGAAAGATTTTTGCTTATTTGAGGTATATAAAAATATGATTTTCTTGCTTGTCTTAAATTTTAGGATTTTACAATAACCACATTTGTTGTAATCAACTCACCATTTTAAAAGGTTAATTTCACATGCTCTTCACACAATCATAGCACCGTTTTGTACTCATAACTTGTAAAACGCGCGCCACACCAGTTTTTTGTTTGGTAATTTCATTTACCAGTTTCTTGTTAATTAAGTCCAGAGGTGTATTTTGACAAAATATTTACTATTAATGTATATTCCTTTAAATGTGATAATTTGTAAGCTGTTGTGAAGTGCCTACTTGTTTTTAAAACCATGAAGAGTTTAAAGTGTAAATTCAGCACTATGCAAAAGGTAACTGTGTTTATTGTGCATGCACTTTTGCAAAGAATCTAAAAGGGGTCGGTTATATTATGATATTAAAAAAAAAAAGAACATGGGCAGCTCTAAATATAGATAGAAAGTCTTTCAATCGATGGATAGGACAGAACTTTGACTCTGCAGAGGAGACAGTCAAGCAAGGAAGAAAATTTAAAGTTGATGATTTTGACAAAGATGTTATTAGACGTGAAATTTTCTTGTTACGCTGCGCAAACTTAAAGTTCGACTGCAATTAGAATGTGATATTGAAATCTCAAAAACTACTCTTTGGAAGATCGTAAGAGGCATTAGTTTAATTTTTTGAAAATCTGCTAGTGGTAGAAATATTGTTTGTGAAAAACCACACCTGATAGCTGCCCAAAGCAAATACCTGAGGTAGATCCATGAGTGATGAATGGAAGGCTACGATATAGTATATTTGGATGAAATGTGGGTCAATGCTCATCATACATATGATAATGAATGGCAATCAGTTGACAGAGAAAATAAAATAAGCATTCCCAGCAGCAAAGGACAACACATTATATTGGTACATGCTGGCAGTAGAGAGAATGGTCTTGTATATGACACAACTTATTTTTCAATCAAAGTCTACAGACAATAGGGACTACCACACTGAAATGAATGGACGAATTTTCAGAGACTGGATAGAGAACACTCTACTCCCCATTCTGGATAGACCTTGATGTCTTCTAATGGACAAGGCATCCTATCATAATGCGGTAGCACTGAAAGACAAAGTTCCTAATTCATCAAGCACAAAAGAAATCATCACTTGGCTTACAAAAGAAACTGTTTCCTTTCAAAATACCCAGTTAAAACCATAGTTGTTGCAACTTGTTAGACAAACTAAGAAGATGAAGTTACATAAAATTGATAAAATAATTGCAAAGTACAGCCACACATCTCTTCACATCCCACATTATCATTCGCACCTCAAACCAAAAGAACTTGTGTGAGCTAAAGTCAAAGGGCAAGTTGCTGCGCAGAACACAATGTTTAAAATTTGTGATGTTAAAGAATTGAAGGGTGATGCCCTCTCAATGATAGACATTGAATACTGGAGAAAATGTGACGACCATGTGCTCAGAGAAGAGGAACATACTGGCAACGAGATGGATTGCAGTTTGTCCAACCAATAACAGTTGTTAACCTCTTAGAGACTTCTGATTCAGAATGACATATGTACGACATGTGCACAATTTTGTTGATGAAACTCTTACTATTTGCTGATTATGTGTGTTTGTTGTTCTGGTTGTTTCATATATCTTGTTTATGACATGCCTGCTATTTGGCGAATATGTGTGTTTGATACTTTGTTCAAAGTTTACTTATTTCAATGACAAAGATCTAAAATCAAATGGAAAATTTTGTCCTCTTCAATGTGATACAGATACGCCTTTAGCTTGCATTGTGAGAAAAATTAACATAATTTACAGTAATATCTAGGGAGCCGCAATAGCTCAATGGTTAGTGAACTGGACTACAAAGGACAAGAGGTAGGGTTCGACCCCAACCGACGGCTTCCGGGTTCACCCAGCCTTTAATGGGTACCGGATTTTGTCTGGGAAAGTAATGCGGCACAGGCATAATACCAACCACATTACCCCAAAAATCATGTGCCGTAGGTCTATAAAAATTATGGTCACTAACACCATATTCTCTATACGCAGCTTGGCGTGACTTTACTTTTCTTTTTTTTTTTTTACAGTAAAAGCTCATGTTTAGAGCATGCGGTTTGATATTTTCCTAAAATTATATAACAAAAAAAGATTTGTGCAAAATACAGACTACTTTTGTACTTAAATGTTATAAAATCTGAAGGGTTAAGGCATAAAAATGCGAAGCTGCAGTAAAGCTGAATATGAGGAAAAATTAAAAAATAAAAAAAAAGGTATGTAAGAAGCTTTACGTGACAAGTGGACGACACAGACTAAACAACGTTTCGGCTCAATAGGCCTTCATCAGGAACAAACAATAAAAACACACACACACAAATTAATAACGAAACAACCAAAACAAAAACAATCGAAATGTGTTAAAGAAAACAACAACAATTAGTAAAACTATCCTGTCAAATCCAAAATAAAATCGTAACCAAGTGCGGCTGTCGTGAACGTCGAAAATCGTGCCAAAAAGTGCGTAAATGTAAACAGAACCAGAGGAGTAAACACAGGGGTCAGTGTGCAAACACAAAGGAAAGAGAATCGAATAGTAGTCTGACAGGTGTAAAAAGACGCTAAGAGTGAGATGTCTGAGAGTGGGGTACAGTAAAAATAAATGAGGGGTAAGAAGGACAGAAAAAAATTATAGAGGAGAAAACCGAAGTGTCTCATAAGGGACTAGAGGAGAAGAACTATAAAAAGTATGGCATAGTAAGTAGACCAAAGAACCCAAATATGTGTAGTAGAGAAGGCTATGCAAAAGGGAAGGAGCAAGCAAAAAGAAATTATGCGTATGAGTGACAAAGGACTCTGGCGACCGCAGCCGCTATACTTTGGAAAATCGCCTTATAGTCCAGTATGGTTCGCTGACCCCGAGAGGTATGAATGTATCACACTCATACGCATAATTTCTTTTTGCTTGCTCCTTCCCTTTTGCATAGCCTTCTCTACTACACATATTTGGGTTCTTTGGTCTACTTACTATGCCATACTTTTTATAGTTCTTCTCCTCTAGTCCCTTATGAGACACTTCGGTTTTCTCCTCTATAATTTTTTTCTGTGCTTCTTACCCCTCATTTATTTTTACTGTACCCCACTCTCAGACATCTCACTCTTAGCGTCTTTTTACACCTGTCAGACTACTATTCGATTCTCTTTCCTTTGTGTTTGCACACTGACCCCTGTGTTTACTCCTCTGGTTCTGTTTACATTTACGCACTTTTTGGCACGATTTTCGACGTTCACGACAGCCGCACTTGGTTACGATTTTATTTTGGATTTGACAGGATAGTTTTACTAATTGTTGTTGTTTTCTTTAACACATTTCGATTGTTTTTGTTTTGGTTGTTTCGTTATTAATTTGTGTGTGTGTGTTTTTATTGTTTGTTCCTGATGAAGGCCTATTGAGCCGAAACGTTGTTTAGTCTGTGTCGTCCACTTGTCACGTAAAGCTTCTTACATACCTTTTTTTTATTTTTTAATTTTTCCTTATAAAATCTGAAGGTCGGTGAAAAAAATAAGATTTCATGAAAAAGAATTACAGACATTCAAGAAACAGTTTCCAAGATAATTGATCAATTCTGTGGGCACGAATTTGTGAACGAACTATAGTAATGCTTAATAATACTATCTTGGAAATTCAATGTTTTCTTGAATCAATGTTTCTTCAGTGATAAGTTATTGCTATGTATAAAAGTAAAGTATAAGACTTGAATCGGTATCTTAGCACACAAGTTTTCAACCATAAAAGTGCTTGGCCGCCTATCCAGAAATATTTGAAGACTTCTGGACAGTGTCGCTTCAAGCATCAAAACTCATGATGTGAGGCAGCATTGCCCACCTTCCCAGAGTACTACCCTGGTACCCATCTCTGCCAGTGGCTAGGTCCATCGCGGGAGTATATTTTTTTTTCCAACTGCGAATACAATTCACACTGCTTAAAGTGGGAATTGAACACTGGTTGAACGTCAGTAGCCCAGTCAAGTGATATTCCAACTAGGCTACACAGGCCCCCCAAATGTTATGCATTTAGACCAGCTTGGGGCACAAAAAAGACAGTCCATTTGAGGTCATTACTGGTTCCCCATGTAGGGTTGTTTCTGTGGGCCATATTTGTGCTATTGTGATGTTCAGAGTGCTGCAGTCCTGTAGAGTATGCTCTGGAATTTGTTTGCCTGCTCCACAGTCACATGTTGCAACATCACTGAGTCCTATCTTGTGTAGATGTGCTCTAAGTCTGAATATCTTAGTCTGCTCATGTCAGCTAAGTTTATTTAGGCTGTCATTTTCTGGCTCATATTTTCAATGCAACTTCCTCCATTCTGTTTTCCTAGCTTGCTTCAGGATTGCATTTATTTCTTTGAGGTTCTGGGGTTGGTCTCGTTTCTGGCTGTACCCATCTTAACTGCCATCACTTTCATCTGAAGGAGTAATATGGAATCATTGTTGTCGAAGTCCTGTGCTCTTTTCAGTATCTCAGATGGCACTGATGATGTCTGCCCGATCCATTACTTGACCATCTTCAACGACAGTGCAGCTAGCCAACCTGTCCGCTCTTTCATTTCCCCGCACTCCCACGTGTCCAAAGACGTAGACAAAGGTGACCTTACATATTTTTTATTTCTGCAATGACTCTACAAATTGCATGCGTACAAAGCCCGCCTCTACTTTTTTATCATGCTCATCGAATCACTCAGAATGCAGATGTGGGTGCAATCTTGTAACTTTAACCAGATGAATGCCCTGGTCACTGCCATCTCCTCCATCGTCATACTACTCATGGTCATAACAATGTATGCACCACTTTCTTCCTTGACTATTCTGCCCGCCAAGTGTGCTGTAAATGCCCATGCACTCATTTTGTGTCATATTACAGATCCATCTTTATAGATGACTGGATCATTCTCATTGGTGTTAGACTGCTGACCTCCACATTGACCACAGTTGGGTTCTGTTCCCTACATTTCCTGTCGAGTGTGACAATACACGAGAATGTCCCCCCGAATGACGTAGGCACCGGTATCCACTCCTTGCCAGCATTGATACTGGTAAACCCACAGACCTGTTTGATAACATCTTCTGCTCGTCTGAACCATGATTTTTAGCCTGACACCTTTCTCTGTGTTAAGCTCATGGTGCAATGGATGCTTCTTTTCTGCACGTATCTTCATGTATGCTCGTGCCCTCCAGATCTTGATCCTGTCATCATTGTTTGTAAATTCAAGAAGATACCTCATTGCTACACAGGGAGTGTCCCTCGTACACCCTAAGATAATGTACATAGCTTCATTCTGTATATTCTTCAGCCTGTCAATTTGTGTCGTACTGACAGTTAGAATTGCCACAGTGTACTCGACTGGTACGAGGACTAGTCCCTGGAACAGAAGGGTATGTACTCTCCAATCAATGTTGCCAGCTGCCATGACCTTCAAGGTGGCTAATCTTTTGCAATATACAAGAATATCATCAGCAAAAGTCATAGTTCTTCCTCTCCCATCCAGCTGCAGTTCCATGATTGTTACTGTGTACACGTTAAATAGAACTGGTGACAATGGTGAGCCATGTGCCAGCCCAGGACAAATGGATGTTGGTTCGAATGATCAACTTCCACATCTGAGTATCACCCTTTTCTGAAACAGTGCTACAGCAATCCATCTAATGAGGAAGGGGTGCATCGCCACTACCCACATTAAAAAGCAAGCAAAGAATATCTTGAATGATGCAGAAAGAATGTATAATTTGTGTTGTGATAAACAAAATTTCTCTTACAAACAGTCAGCCTAAAGTTTATCTTTCAAGAGATATTGCAAAAGGCGAAATCATCATATTACACATTTTATAAAACAGACTATTTATTTTACAGTGTTTTACAGAAAGTTTTACTTTCTCCAAATGGGCACATGTCTGTTCATAATTATTTTAAGTAACTGAACATGTGGTATACATTTGAGGAGAATGGCGGCCAAATTTATTAAATACCATGAGGTTATCCTAATTACTGTTATTTGTTAGGTAATTACAGTGAGGTAAAAAATATTTTCAATTACGGGTAAAATAAAGATTGATAAGAACACCTCCTGGTGAATGCACTGGACATGCAAACTTTGCTCTCCAGACCTACATTGGTAGACCCCAGAAGTGAAATAAATGCCATTAAAAGATTAATGATGGTATATGTGAAAGATCAGTTCTTGATGATCTCTATCTGATCTCCCCTCAATAAGGAATTATATAGAAGGAAAAACAAGCAAATAAACTTTGGACTACAGGTTTAACTTCCATTACTAGGAAGAAATTCACGTCCAACAAATGGAAAAAAAAACGCATTCCCAGGCAAATACTATATGGTGAACTAACACACGGAAAAAGACAAATCGGCAGACCTAAACTACAATATAGAGATATCTGTAAATCATCTCTGAATGACTTCTCCATCTGTGAAAATGACTGGGAACATCTGGCAAGTGATCGCACATCATGGAGAGCATGTATAAGGAATGGTATAACATCATTTGAGACTATGCTAAGGCAAAACTTAGAAGAAAAAAGACTCATGAAAAAGGATGGAAAACCCTGTGGATCAGTGGGCCTGACTTGTTCATTCTGTGGCTGTGTGTGTTTGTCAAACATTGGTAGAATTAGTCACGAGAGAAGCTGTTCGACAAAAAAAAAACCTAAAAAAAATACACAATTGCTTCCACTAGACCATCTGACAAGACGAAAAGGGACATATATGATTAGGGAGAAAACTTGTAGATAATTAATTAATTGTAATTATTTACAAATTGATAAAGTTTTAATCTATTCCTAAAACCAAATCAGATTACAGCAAATTAAAGATTACCTCTTGAACATTTTGACAGATTTGATACTATAGATTCCAAATGCTTTTTAAATTGTGACCTAATTATGACATAGTCCATTGCACTTCTCTGATACTTGTCTTTAGCATGAACATCTACTTTCATTTCAACAAGCATTTTGGCAATCTTGACACAAAACTCTGTATCTACTGTCCTTCTCTCATTTTCTATACACAATGTATGAAGCGGTGTACGATTTTCAAAATCTATGCAGAACTGGAGGTTCTTTTCTATGTCACTTTCCAATATAAATTTCAGAACCTGTATGTTATCTGAGGAAAGACAAACATGTAAATGTAAACAGTGTAAGCATATGAAGTAAAGAAAATAATTATAGTAAATCATGGAAAGGTTTTCATTAAGCTATTATTGTATTTAAACTCTACCTCACTGATGATATCATCTCACATGTAGAACAAAGAGTTGACTTCATATATAGCCCACTTTTGAAAATTAAAAGAAAAAAATTACCAAAAGGAATGAAAAAAAAAATGAACAATAAAAGAGTTTTATTTCATCATCATCATGTACCGTACTGGTCGGCGTTGGCGATCATGTCCTTCCACAATCTGTTATCCACAGTGCATCGTATGAGTTCTGTTGTTGACTGTTTTCCATGCCATGACACCAAGCTATCCAGTATTTTCTCTCTTTGTCGTCCGCGATCTCTCTTTCCTTTTATTTTGCCAGTTGTAACCAAGTATTCCAACTTTCCTCTTCTCATGATGTGCCCAAAAAATGTTGATTGCTTCTTTCTGATGTTTTTTAAGAGCTCCCTTTTTGTGTTCGATTCTTTAAGAACTTTCTCATTGGTCTTTTTAGCTGTCCAGGGAACTTTCAACATTCTTCTGAGAAATCCCATCTCTGTGGCCTCTAATCGTCTTTTTACATGTTTGTCTATTGTCCATGATTCGCTTCCATAGGTCAGAATTGGTTCTATATAGCACCGATGAACTCTCTTTCTCATTTCTATTGACATAGATTTGTTGCAAAAGATATTTTTCATTTTCTGAAATGCTATTTTGGCCTGAGCTATTCTGGTTTTTATTTCTGTGTTGCATCTTCCATCTGATGTTATCACTGTGCCCAAGTATTTCAAACGTTGCACTTGTTTCAGATTTGTCTTGTTTATTTTTTAATTGAGTTATTGAGTTATTTTCAGGTCATCATCATCGCACTCTGAACATGTCCATAGGTGCTCAGATCCCCTTCGCAGCAATTCCCTCAGTGTCCAGCGACTGACGACTCCAGTTCTATGTTGGTTGATAAGTCTTCTTACACGGCCACTAAGTTTCTCATTTCTGACTGTGCCCAATTTAACTCCCATTTCCATCATCCGAAGAAGTGACATGGATCTGTGTTTGTTGAAGTCATGTGCTCTTCCCACATCTCATAGGGCATTGATGATGTCCGCCCGATCCATTGGTTGCCCGTCCTCAACGACAGCACAGCTAGCCAACCTGTCCGCCCTTTCATTTCCCCGTACTCCCGCATGTCCAGGGACATAGACAAAGGTGACCTTACGTATTTTGGATTTCTGCAACGACTCTACCCATTGCATGCGTACAGAGCCCGCCTCCACTTTTTTTATCATGCTCATCGAATCGCTCAGTATACATGCGTGGGTGTAGTCTTGTGACTTTAACCATTTGAATGCCTTGGTCATTGCCATCGCCTCCATTGTCATGCTACTCGTGGTCACGACGTATACACCACTGTCTTCGTAGATTATTCTGCCTGCCGAGAGTGCTGTAAATGCCCATGCACTTCTTTGGTGTCGTCTTACAGATCCGTCTGTGTAGATGACTGTATCTTTCTCATCGGTGTTATCGCAGATGAGACCATTGACCTCAGCATTAACCACGACCGGGTTCTGTTCCCTACTTTTCCTATCGAGTGTGACAATACACAAGAAAGTCCCCTTGAATGACGTAGGCACCGGTATCCACTCCTCACCATCGCTGATATTGGTAAGCCCACAGACCTGTTTGATGACATCTTCTGCTCAGCCCACCCATGATTTGCCTCTTTTTAATCTGTCACCTTTCTCTGTGTTGAGCACGTGGTGATTATGATTCGCAGATCCTTGCCATCAATGTTTAATTTCTCCAGCATATTGATTATTTCCACATGCTTTACTTTGTCAAATGCTTTCGTGTAGTCTATAAAGCACATATATAGATCTTTCTTTACCTCTATAGATCTTTCTATCAATGTTCTTAAGATGTATATTGCATTATTGCAATATTTATTTCATGAACAGATATTTTCCACCTGAAGGAACTGTATTAAGCAGGCTATTTTAAGTAAGTCCTCCTTTACTTTAATACCGAAACAAGTGTCTGTCATAATAATTACATACAGTAAAAATTAAAGTTGGAGAGGTTACACTACATGGTTAAACTGCTGGACAAATATATCACATTAAGACTTCACATAACACTAACATAATTAAATGTTACAAATTTTGGGGATAGGAGTTCTCATCTATGCATCTGTGGCAACGATAACATGACTGTTAAAAATATGTTACAAAAATATCCAACAACATGAATCGTCTGCATACTCTTTGTTAGCAAACTGCATTGCACTTTATTTTGCAAAGTATTTTTAAATAATGAAACAAAAAAAATTATTGGCTGTCATCAGAAACAGGAGAATCATTAGAGATCACAGACATATGGTTTTATTGAAGAATGTTGAGAAGAAGACAGGCAACTAATAAAGAGTAATGAGAATGTTCTAAAATACAAGTGAAAGTAAAACAGAAAGTTAATTTCAAATGTCAAAGCAAAAGGACTGTGCTGGCAACACAATGTAATTTGCGATGGGAGTCAAATTTAAATTATAAATAAATTTCAATGCCCGTAGTAAAAAAGAAATTCAAGTGTTCTTGTGTGTGATTTCGAACGGATTTATTTGTTAATAATTCAAACAGAAACAGTGACAGTTTATGCTAGAATTCCATCCATTGTGCTATACGAAACCATAAGAAAAATGGTAGGAACAAAACCCTGCCAAGAATATATAGAACAACAACTTAAATGGTTTGGCCACCTGGTCAGAATGAACCCTTACCAATCACCATCAAGGGCGTTCTTCTCGAGAATGCATGGAAAAAGATCAAGAGGAAGACCCAGAAGATGATGGATAGATGCAGTGACAGAGACATATAACAACAAAGGAAAATCATTAATTCAGACAGTTCGAGCAACTCAAGAATGATAAATGATATAACCACGACACCTTTTCGGTACCAGTGAGAAAGAGAAAAAAAAAGCAAAAGGAAACTTAATTTCAAACATCGCAACATCAGAGGGAAACTGGGAAACAATCATCATTTTTTACCACATAATGACAGCAGGCATGAAACAATGATGCCCCGCACTCCCATGAAGTACACTCTGTTTGGTCACGTGGGTAAGAAAAAGTTGGATGGACCACACTGTCATATTATATGAGAATGTGATGCAAAAAAAAAACACATACTCCCTTCAATGGCTAGCAGAAAAGGACTTTAAATTATCAAGGTATCTCTTTACTAATAAAGGAGTAAAGGCATCAAGATGCATAGAGATGCGAAGCAGCTGTAAAGCTGATGATAATAATGACAATTTTTTTTTAAAAGGAGAAAAAAGTGGTATGGTAACAGTTTATGTAGGAGAGAAACAAAAGAAAAGTCAATGTTTCAGCCAAGTAGGCCTTCAGCTGGAACAATAAACAACAACAACAACAACAACACGCGCAAGCATGCACGCGCGCACGCACGCACGCACACGCACACACACACACACACACATATATAAGGTTATATACAAAAATCTAACTACATAGCAATAATATGCTAAATACTCAAGAAAGTATTAAAAGAAAACAGTCACTTCCCTGTGGGTCCAGACCTTGGTCAGGACTGACTGAACTAAAATTGGTGGGTGGGCTGACCACCTATATATGTCACTGATCAGGCAGTCAGGTAAGAAATACATGGGAAGGGTTCTAAAAATATGGGGAGGTGGGACAAGATATATATAAAACTGTGT
Organism: Megaustenia siamemsis; assembly: GCA_032433765.1. NCBI lineage: Eukaryota > Metazoa > Mollusca > Gastropoda > Stylommatophora > Ariophantidae > Megaustenia > Megaustenia siamemsis. The sequence continues at coordinate 35,151,594 of JAVIAB010000041.1, read as the reverse complement.
ATATCTAACTAAGGGTGTCCACACCGAACAGATGTACAAAAAAGCACACAAAAGAAAACCTGAAGGTGTCCAAATATGCCAATACATATGCAGACAAATATACATACATGTATAGGTGTGGTAGTACATGGGGGTAAGAAATGTTTGGTGGGTGTGCAATGTACGATTCTCAAGAGTGAACCGGCTGCGATTGATGGAGTGACATGAGACAATGCCAGTGACTTGCATGTCAGGTTTACAACTTCCTCCTTGGGAGTTGAAATGGGCCCCAAATATAATCTATGCCATAATATGTAAGCACTGCCAGAGGACTTATGTGGGCGAGTCTGGACGACGCCTGAGTGACAGATTTTGTGAGCATCATTGTGATGTTGAGCAGAAGACTGGCAGCCATGTGTCAGCCCATTTCAACTCCCCATGACATAGTGGTAAACCCATGCTCTGGACCCACAGGGATGCAAGTCACTGGCATTGTCTTGTGTCACTCCAACAATCGCAACCGTTTCACCCTTGAGAATCGTCTCATTGCCTAGTTGAATTTGCTATCCCCCCAAGGCATGAACATATTGCTCTCACACACATAGGACACCCACCACACATTTCTTACCCTCATGCGCTACCACGCCTATAAATGTATGTATATTTGTCTGCATATGTTGTGCTATATTTGGATACCTTTGTGTTTTCTTTTGTATGCTCTGTGACAATATATACAGACTTATGCTTGTACACATGTATGGTTATATACACATTCTTTTTTGCACATCTGTTCGGTGTGCACAACCATAGTTAGAATATACAGTTTTACAGGTATCTTGTACCCACCTCCCCATATTTTTAGAACCCTTCCCATTTATTTCTTACCTGACTGCCTGGTCAGTATGATATATAGGTGGTCAGCCTGCCTACCAATTTTAGTTCGGTCAGTGGCTGACCATGCTCTGGACCCACAGGGAAGTGATTTTTTTTTTTTTTTCTTTCTTGAATATCTAGCATATTATCGCCATGTAGTTAGATTTTTGTATATATCCTGATATATCTTCTACTTCTCTTGTACCTTTTTAGCTCCCAGTAGGTCTTCAACAAACACTTTCCAAGTCGTTCTGTTTTATGCCATTCTTTTAAGATCATTCCATGTCTTCCCCATCATCTTCATCTCTGCTTCTATCTGTCTTCTCCAAGAATTCCTTGGTCTTCCTCTTTGTCTTTTCCCCTGCGGATTCCAAAAAAGGGCCTGTTGTGTAATACTCTCAGTTGGCTTCCATAGTGTGTGTCCTATCCAGCGCCATCGTCTTCGCTGTATCTCTTTATCCACTGGTGTTTGACTGGTACCTTTCCATAATTCTATGTTAGTGATTTTGTTCTGCCATTCCCATCCCTTTATTCTGCGTAAGCATCCATTAATGAAAGTCTGTATCTTCGTGATTGTCAATTTTGTTGTTCTCCATGTTTCACAGCCATATAAAAGGACCGCCTTAACATTTGAGTTGAAAATTTTTATTATATACTTTTATTTATGAACTAAAAAGGTATACTACAACGAATAAGGGTAGAAAGTATTTCAATGTAGGGTTTCTTAAAGAACAAGGAATTAAAGATAAATTTGCAGTCACAATATCAAACAAATACCAAGTCCTCCAACAACTAGAAAATACAATAAATATAGAAGATCATTGGAAACAGGTAAAAGATATATGGAAAGAGACATGCGAAGAAACACTAGGGAAAAGAGAACGCCAGAATAAGGCATGGATGACAGCAGAGACCCTGGACAAAATTAAAGAAAGAAAGAACAAGAAAGCAGACATAAATAAAAGCAAAACGAGAAGTAATAAAGCCAAGACACAGGAAGCTTACACAGAGGTGAACAAAGACGTGAGAAGATGCATTAAAAGGGATAAGAGGAAATATATAAATGAACTAGCTAAAGAGGCAGAAGAAGCAGCAAATAAAGGGAATATGAAGGAAGATCCTGATATATATATATATATATATATATTTTTTTTTTGTGTTGTTTATTTTTCCAGCTGAAGGCCTACTTGGCAAAAACATTGACTTTTCTTTTGTTTCTCACCTACATAAAGCTGTTACCATACCACTTTTTTCTCCATTTTTAAAAAATTGTCATTATCTCTTTACTAAACTATGTGGGAAAGTTACACACAAAAATTATAGAGAAAAGACCAACACCAATAATAAGGCTACAGATCATGATTCCCAAATGTGTTTTAAAAAAAATAAAGGTTTTACTGACAGACACTATTCACTCAAATACTACAAGCAGAAAAAGAAAACAACATAATCAAAATCTGTGCATAGTTTTCACAGACCAAAAAAAAAAAAAGCATTTAACTGCGTAAACAGAGAATAATTATGGGATATATTAGCAGCGTATTGAGTAAGCTTTAAGTATTGATTTAAGACTAAATGTCTATCACATGTGATGTCTCCGCAGAATAATGAACATCAAATGGCAGGACAAAGTAACCAACTTAACTGTCCTGCAACGTGCTAAGACCTCAATAATCAGGCCGATGCTCAGATGTTGAAGACTAAAATGGCTGGGGCACTTCCAGCGAATTGAAGAAAAATGCATCCCCAAGCAAATACTATATGGTGAACTAATACACAGAAAAAGACAAATCGGCAGACCTAAACTATAATATAGAGATAACTGTAAATCATGTCTGAATGACTTCTCCATCTGTGAAAATGACTGGGAACATCTGGCAAGTGATCAAACACCATGGAGAGCATGTATAAGGAATAGTATAACATCATTTGAGACTGTGCTAAGGCAAAACTTAGAAGATAAAAGACTCATGAAAAAGGTTGGAAAACCCTGCGGATCAGTGGGCCTGACTTATTCATTCTGTGGCCGTGTGTGTTTGTCAAGCATTGGTAGAATTAGCCGTGAGAGAAGCTGCTCAACAAAAACCAAAACCTCAAAAAAAAATTCACACAATAGCCTCCACTAGACCATCTGAGATGATGAAAAGGGCCATTTATCATGAGTAAGCCAACACCTAACAAGTCTCTACATCAAGAGCAGCTGCACAGTCAGAACAGCAGCAGGCTACACAGATCACTTTGAAGTTAGAACAGGAGTAAGACAGTGATGTGTACTATTGTCCTTATTTTTTACTACTTTTGGACTAAATATGTAAGTTAACCAACCCAACTGAAACAAAGGGGATTAATAAGCTTCTATTCACAGAAATAGTTTGGCCACATAAGTGAAAAAATAAAAATAAAAAAGTGCCAGTGAATAAACACAATGTGAGTAATTTAAAGAACACAGAGAAATTGCAACTCCCATGTCCCAAACAACACTTGTGCTCAACATTTTATGTGATAACTAGAAGACGTAATATTCATTACATTCAAAGGGGTATTAACAGTTCTCTAGTTACACTTCATAAACCCATCTGAATAAATGTCTTCTTTGCATATAAAGGACTCTCATTACAAAAAATGCTGGTTATGACCATCAATGAATCAATTGTTATTTGTTTCTTAAGGCAACTGTCGGCGGTATGACACTCTCCAGGTTTGGTAAAAAAGTCAGCACAACTTCTTTCTATCTATCTACTGAAGCTATGTCTGGCCCATAGGACATAGACCCAGATACCCTTTCTCTTTCCTAAATTTTGTTTTCTAGCAGTTTTAAACCTTGCAAAGATACAACTTCTTTGGCTAAACCAAAATCATATACACAATAATAAACATACATAACCTGCAACCAACAACTCTTTGTCATATCAAATCTGTATATTTTTGGCCTTGATCACTCTAAAGAAAACTGATCTCTAGAATCTCTTCCCTTCAAATAATTATGCTTCTGAAAAATCAGTCTCAATGACCCCCTTCTCTGAAAATCTCTGAAAGAAAGGCTCACTGAAACCTCCTCAAAACTGTATACAGCTGCTTAAATATTGAGTCCAGGCCAGCTTATCAACATTGGCTTTTATTAATTGATTATTCCCAGTAAACATTGTCATTGTTTTCCCTGGCAAGAAGACATGCAAACATTTTATACGCTCTTTCCTTATCAACATCAAAGGTGTGTTTTGACAATACCACATGGGTTGTGTCTGTGCAAGCATTTTCATTTGAATATATCCTATTCAATATCTAAAGTGTGTTATCACAATATCACATGGGTACATGTTAGGGAGCCGTGATAGCTCAGTGGTTAGTGAACTGGACTACCACGGACAAGGGGTAGGGTTCGATCCCAACCGACGGCTTCCGGGTTCACCCAGCCTTAAATGGGTACCGGATTTTTTTCTGGGAAAGTAAAGCAGCACGGGCGTAATACCGACCACATTACCCCAAAAATCATGTGCTGAAGGTCTGTAAAATATAGGGTCACTAACACCATATTTCCCTATACGCCACTTGGCGTGACGGGGGTACTTTTTTTTTTTACATGATTTCAATCGTGTTAAGCAACTCTTCCAGCTTCTGAATGGTACAAAAATACAACACATTATGCCTTGAAGAAATGATACTACAACTCTAAACCCAAAGGCCAACAAAGAAAAATCTGGATTGATAGAATATTAGAAACACCAGGAAACACAATATCAGGTGAGGTCAACAAAAAAGCAAAAAATTGCAAACTATTAAAAATCTGTGAATGCTAAAAGACAAATGAGGAAAGAAAGAAGTGATATGAAGAAAAAGATAAACCCAGAAAAATCAAAAGCACGAAAAATTGAATTGTTCGGGAAGAAAAAGTATACATGGAGAAAAAATCAGTTAAAGAATTAGTACACTTCATTTATATCTCAGATGTTCCTTAGATCATTATGTGCCATACTTATTGGCGTAGATGATCGTGTCCTTCAACAATTTTCTATCCAGTGCATAATATCAATTCTGTTGTTGATTATTTCCCATACTACAATATATGACGTCATGGGACGCACCAAAATGGAAGCTTGTTCGAATCCGAGCCGTGGTGTAAACAATGTTGACTTTGAACATCATGCTATCTGTTATCACAGCGAGTTGGTGGATTTTTAGAAATGTAACCACGGGTTTGATAATAAATGTTTGTACACAGTTCGTTAACCACTGCTGTAGATCAAGTCTTTATTCTGCTGGCTTCGTTCACGACCTTGGGAATTAATGACCTAATTTGTGCAGCCGGTTGGTTTGGGGCGAATTGTACGTTACAATGTCACTGCTAGAATGACTCAGTTTGTGACAAAACTACAGGGACATGCCCAAACAATGACAATTGTCAGCACGAATATTTCGGACCCCAGTGTCAGTACTTGGATTTTATTTACAAATATGCCCAAAAATCGGAACCTACTTTCCTGTTTGATAACAACGACACCACATGTAATCCGGACACAGATTCTACATCAGTTGAGGCAACTCTCAATCAATCTTTGCCGTGCTCCTGGTTCAGGATTTATGTGAAAGACTTCACATATCCGGACAGTTTCATGGTAAAACTAAATGGTTCTGCCTCATGTAACAATGAATCACGGTTCGTAGTTAGTTCGCACGAGATTGATATCTTTTGCTCTGGGGCTGGGCTGATCAACAAGTTACAGAATGAAGGGGCGATAGTTGCAAATATCTGCTCCATCTACATTGGCGGGGTTCGGAATGTGGCTCTCAAACAAAACACAAACCAGACCGACACATTTAATGCTTGTTATACAGGAGATGGATGTGGACCAAAGGCCGCAGTTAATGGCAAAACAAAGACCAATCTCTATGACAATGACTGCACACACACACAATTGAGAAATGGAACCAATTCTGTTTACTGGTATCTGAACTTTGCCACGCCCCAGAAGACTCACACCATTCGAATTTATCATCGAGCTAACACTATGATTCGGGTAAAGAATGCCACTCTAAAGGCTTTCTCTGACAGTGGCGGTGTAATGTTCCAGTATAATGATATATCATACCCAAACATTCCTGTGAACACTATTGTAGTCACCACACAAGCGACAATGGCACACATTAAGATTGAGTTCTTACCGACCATTTCGCAGGCCGACAGTGCTCTGACGGTGAGTGAGGTGCAAACATTTACAGACACCTATTGTCTGGACGGGCAATCTGGGTCGTTTTGTGCAGTGTGTAGTGGGTGCTGCAAAGGCTACAACGTCATCATCGGTACGTGTTACGGCAACTGTTCACATGGGATCTATGGACACGACTGCTCCGGGTTTTGTCTTAGTGTCTGTCCTTTATGTGAGGAAAAATCAGGAAAATGCCTACAATGTAAACATCCTGGCTTCACCTGTAGTGACACTTGTGCCGATGGTAATTCTGGGCTACAGTGCAAACAGACATGTTCTGATGACTGTGACATCATATGTGACCCGGAAAGTACAGACGTACGTGCAAGGAAACGTACTACGGATCAGACTGCACTCTCAAATGTCCGGACAACTCTTTCAACGACACCTGTGAACAGTCAACCGGGAACTTAACATGCAAGGGAACGTTCTACGGGTCAGACTGCACTCTGAAATCTTCGGACAACTGTTTGAACGAAACCTGTGAACAGTTAATCGGGGCCTGCGTCTCGTATGTCGATGATTCCCATGTTAAGAAGAGTCTTCCGACTACAACAAACCCAAGCATATGGATACCTTAATGTGTTTCTGTGCTGGACATGGTTCATTTCTTGGTGTTTTTCCGTGAAGCCATGGCTCATATCTTGATGTGTTTCTGTGCTAGCCATGGCTCATATCTTGATATGTTTCTGTGCTAGCCATGGCTCATATCTTAGCTTGTGTGTGTGTGTGTGTGCTGGCCATGGCTCATATCTTGGTGTGTGTCATGTTAGTCATATCTTATATCTTGGTGTGTATCTGTGTTAGTCATGTGTCATATATCTTGATGTGTGTCAGTGTTAGTCATGCTTCGTATCGCTGTGTGCATGTCTGTGTTGGTCACATCTCATATCTTTGTGTGTGCATGTCTGTGTTAGTCACCTCTAGTGACTCGGGCAGATGGTGCTTGTAAACCTGGGAGGGCCGACCATCTAAGGGCAGAATCCCCCTACAGAAAAGACAATCTGCTGCCTTGCAGGAAGATTGGGGACAATCAAAGGCTAAGGAATGCAAACCTGAATAAAATGCTGGCTGAAATCGGATGCACTGAGCCACTGGCACAGAACACAGTGCAACGTTTTAGTGTTCAATCAGAGTGGATCTGGTAGACTCTAATTGTGATGTTCTGTCTGTGGGGGCGATCAACACACTTAACCTGACAGCTGACTTCATGTGAGAGTCTGGAATCCTACTCTGATTGAGTCCTGATCACAGAGAGTGAGAGATACTACAACATCAAACTATCTAGTATTTTCTCTCTTTGTCACCCGCAATCTCACTTTTTCTGTACTTTGCGAGTTGCAACCAAAATGTAATTTACTCCTGAGGAACCACAAACAAAAGAGGAGTAAGCATCAAGTTAGATAGAGAGATTGCATTTTATACTGGCCCATGTTCTTTAAGTTTTTCCAAATGTTGAAGCTACCTTTAAAATTCTAGTATTTATCTTTTCATCAAGTGAGGTATTAATTGTGACTGTAGAGAAAATGAAAATTCTGCAAAGTTTCAGAGAAGTTTATTATTTAGTATTATAACTGCATGTCTGGTTTCATCCTGTTGGTGAACTACACTAAAATAATAAGTCGCATGATTACCAATCTAGTTAGATTACCAATCATTGAATACAAGACAGTTTCAACAATGAGCAACTATCAGCAAATAGAAGTTTCTTGATTAAAACCTCAGCTGCTTTAAAATTTGTTCTATGATGTGCTAAATAAAATAACCAGTAGTCAGATTCTATTCAAATGTAAATATCTCAAGAGACTGCTTCAAAAGCATGCATATTGTAAAGGGTCTGAAAAAAAAACAGATTCCAAAAAGGGAGGGTAGAAGCAAGGAAACATTCCTGCTTGAAATCACATTAGACCTCAAAGGGCTGGGATTGTCTGCTATCGAACTGAACAGTGGCAGATATACTTTAGAAAAATGATTTAATAAGCTTGAGTATGCAGGTGGTAACAGAAGGATCGCAAAAATCTTGGAAAAAAGGCTGTGACCAATAATAGAACTACACAGTTAAGTGATTCTCAAATGGGGTTCAGAAAAAACAGAGGATGTACTGACGCATTAAATTTGACGCATTATTATTCACATTAAAATAGCTAGCAGAAAAAACGACAGAACACAATCAAAACTTATACATAACCTTCATTGACCAGGAAAAAGCATTTGACAGAGTAAACAGAGAACAACTGTGGGAGATACTAACAACATACAGAGTAAGCCAACATCTAACCAACATAATTAAAAGTCTCTACATCAACAGCAGCTGCACAGTCAGAACAGTAGCAGGCTAGACAGACAAACTTTGAAGTTAGATCAGGTGTAAGACAGGGGTGCGTACTATCCCCCATACTGTTTATTACATACATGGACTATACATGCAAGCTAGCCAACCCATCAGAGACAGAGGAGATCAATGAGCTTTTATTTACAGATGATCAGGCACTAATACATGAAACAATAGAAGACCTACAAGAACACTTAAACAAACTCAACAGCTCAGGCACAAAATACAACATGAAAATCAACATCAACAAAACAGAAGTCATGAATTTTCCCCAAAAATAAACACAACATCACCATAACTATAGAAAGTAGACAACTAAAACAAGTAGAGGAATTCAAATACCTAGGAAGTCTAATGACAAACGATAATTCTCAAACAGCGGAGACAGAATCAAGATGCAACAAACCTTGTCAAATCATTGGACAGTTATCACCACTATTGTCCAACAAGGAAATAACTCTGGAGGCAAAACGAGCACTATACAATACAATCTTCATCCCAAGGTTCTGCTACCAATGCTAGACCTGGACCCTAGATGCAAGAACAATAAGAAAAATAACCTCTATCTATCTATTGGCCTTTCGAGCCGTAGCCGGCCCATAGGGCGTAGACCAAGATACTCCTTCATCTGAATTTTTGTTCTAGCAGTTTTCAATTCTTTTAAAGATATTTTACAAAAATCTCACTATTTATCTCTGTTCTGTGCAAGCAGCTCTATCTCATTGAGGGAGCCAATTCCTGCTGCTCTTGCCTCTCTCATCAAAGTTCTTCTCATCGTCTCTCTGGGTCTTCCTCTTTTCCTCTTACCTGTTGTTTCCCACGTGAGGGCTTGCTTTGCTATTCGGTTATTATCTCTTCTCATCACATGCCCAACATATGACCATCGTCTTTTCTTTATTACTGAAGATATTAGTGGTTGATTGGCGATTTCTCTAATTTCCTCGTTTGTTTTGAATTCGTTCCACGCTATACCAAGTATTTTTAAAATAACCTCTACAGAGATGAAATGTGTTAGACGAATGACAGGAAACAATCTGAGAGATAAGATCAGAAATGAAGAACTGAGAAAAAAGCTCGGAATAGCCCCCGCAATAGAATATATAAGAAAACAACAGATAAAATGGTTTGGCCACGTGACAAGGCAGAAAGAACAAAACACAACACAATGAGCCTTCAACAAACATTGTGAGAACACCAGACCATAGGGTCGACCATGAAAAAGATGGATGGATGGAATATTAGAAGCACTAAGAAACATAACAGCAGCAGAGGCGAACAGAAGAGCAAAAGACCGCAAATTATATCGCCCCTCAACGCTGAAAGGCAGATGAGGATGGAAAGAAGAAGAAGAAGAAGAACAGAAGGATTGATTATAGGTGGAACATTATTCCCACACAAGGAAATACACAAATCAATATGGTTATTTCCTGATGATAGAACCAAAAACCAGATTGACCACATGTGTATTCGAAGAAAATTTAGAATATCTTTGATAGACATAAGAGCATATAGAGGGGTGGATGTTAACAGTGATCATGATTTATGACTTGGAAAGATAAAATTAAAACTGAAAAGTCAACACAAAAAAGTGAAGCCTCAGAAGCTAGACAGCCACATACTTGAAAGACAAGAACATTAAAGGAAACTTCAAACTGGAGCTCAGTAAAGCTAAGCAGTGCTTGGCACAGTGGATGAGAAGACCATTGATGAAATGTGGGAATTCTACGGCACAGCTCTGATGTCATCAGCAGAAGCAAGTGCTGAGTTTAAGAATATAGAAAGAAGTGCATGCATTTCTGATATTACATGGAAATACATAAAAGAAAAGAGAGAATTAAAGACAACTATGATGACTGTAAAGACAGATCTTAGAAAATACCTGAAAAAAAGCAACATACAAAGAACTAGACAACAAAGTAAAGAGATCAACTAGAAGAAACAAGAGAACCTATATAGATAACATTGCAATAAAGGTAGAGAGAGCAGCAATGAGAGGTGATAGTAAAACTCTTTATAGTGTACCAGAAGATGCTAACAAACACTTTTACATTTAGTGGTGCACTTGTTATGAACAAATATTGAACCATATTAAGTGCCCCACTAGATGTAAAAGTGTTTGTTAGCATCTTCTGTACACTATAAAGAGTTTACTATCTTTTTAAGAGTTTTACTACTAACATCAAGTGAAGAAATTAAGTCACGATGGACTGAACACTTTAAATAAATCCTTAATCGCCCAATACCAAGGCATTTAATAGATTTTGCACCCAACACAACAACCTCACAGTTAGATATAAATTAAGATGATGTAACTTTGAGTGAAGTAGAGATGGCTATATGACTCATGGCTAACATGTGAGATGCTAAAAACAATGGATAGCCATAATTTAAAACACCTACACAAAATTGTAATGCAATATGGCTAGAAGAAAAGCAACCTACACATTGGAAAAGAGGTATAATTGTCAAAATTCCTAAAAAAAAAAATGGGCAATCTCAAGGATTGCAACAACTGGAGAGGCATGACTTTTCCATCAGTTGCCTCTAAAGCATTCTGTAAAATCCTCATGAACAGAAGCAAAGATGGTATAGACACTGTTAGGTGTGAAGAACAAATAGAATTTAGAAAAGGAAGAAGCTGCCTTGATCATATTTTCACCCAAAGAATTATACTAGAACATATTGAAAAACAGAGACCATTTCTAAATTTCATTGATTTCAAAAAGGTTTTTGACAGCATACGTAGAGTCTTTGTTGAACATTCTCAGGCTAAATGTAATACCACCAAAAATTGTTAACATCATCAAAGATCTGTACGACAGCTTCTCATGTGCAGTTCAAACAGAGGCAGGACTCAGTGAATGGTTCCAAATTTATACTGGAGTGAAACAACGATGTATTGTATCTCCCTTGTTATTTTAATTCCTATCAACTTCATAATGCAGAAGTGCTGCACAGGTGACAAAGACATTGATTAGACACTTGGATCTCAGTTGGAGGACCTTGTTTTTGCAGATGACATAGTTCTTATAAACAGCAATGTGAACATCTTCTTCTACCTTTTTAGCTCCCAGTGGAGCATAGGTTTTCAACAAACATTTTCCAAGTCATTCTGTTTTTTGCCATTCTTTTAAGAACATTCCATGTCTTCCCCATCATCATCATCTCTACTTCTATATGTCGTCTCCAGGAATTCCTTGGTCTTCCTCTTTGTCTTTTCCCCTGCGGATTCCAAAAAAGGGCCTGTTGTGTAATACTCTCAGTTGGCTTCTGTAGTGTGTGTCCTATCCAGCGCCATCGTCTTCGCTGTATCTCTTTATCCACTGGTATTTGACTGGTACATTTCCATAATTCTATGTTAGTGATTTTGTCCTGCCATTTCCATCCTTTTATTCTGCGTAAGCATCCATTAATGAAAGTCTGTATCTTCATGATTGTCAATTTTGTTGTTCTCCATGTTTCACAGTCATATAATAGGACCGACTTAACATTTGAGTTGAAAATTTTTAAGAGAAAGTAGACATAAATAAAAGCAAAACGAGAAGTAATAAAGCCAAGACACAGGAAGCTTACACAGAGGGAACAAAGAAGTGAGAAGATGCATTAAAAGGGATAAGAGGAAATATATAGATGAACTAGCTAAAGAGGCAGAAGAAGCAGCAAATAAAGGGAATATGAAAGAACTGTACAACAGCACAAAGAAATTAAGTGGAAAATACAAACAGATCAATGCCTTTATTAAAGATAAGAAAGGAAATCTGCTTAGTAATATAAGGGAACAAATGGAGAGATGGAAAGAGCATTTTGAAGAACTTTTGAACAGACCCGGCTCAAATAATCCTCCAGATATGCTACCAGCAGAAGAAGAGTTACACGTTAACTGTGGAAAACCAAGTAAAGAAGAAATAATGAAAGCCATCAAACTATTAAAAATGGTAAAGCCACAGGACCAGATCAAATTCCTTCAGAAGTCATCAAAGCAGATATTAACACCTCTACCAAGATGTTACATAATCTACTAGATAAAATTTGGGAGAGGGAAGAAATACCTAAAGACTGGAAAGAAGGTTATATGATCAAACTACCAAAGAAAGGAAGTTTACAGGAGTGCACAAATTATAGGGGAATTATGCTATCAGTGCCAGGAAAAATATTAAGCAGAATCATTCTTGAGAGACTAAAAGAGGCTATAGAGAAACATTTGAGAGATGAAAAAGCAAGTTTTAGGAAGAACAGATCATGTGCTGATCAAATAACTACTCAACGTATAATAGTTGAACAAAGTTTAGAACTAAAATCCCCACTTTATATTGGATTCATAGATTATGAAAAAGCATTTGATAGTCTAGACAGAAGAATGCTTTGGAAGTTGCTGAGTCATTACAGAATCCCCATAAAATTTTTTAACCTGATAAAAACAATATATAAAGGAACGAAATGTAGTGTGGTGCATGAAGGACAGCTTACAGAAGCATTTGAAATAAGAACAGGAGTAAGGCAGGGATGTCTTCTGTCTCCATTTCTTTTTCTACTGGCCATAGATTGGATTATGAAAATAACTCAAAACAACAGAAATGGGATCCAGTGGTCACTGACCAAACAACTTGATGATTTAGACTTTGCTGATGACATAGCTCTTCTATCACACAGCCATCAACAGATGCAGGATAAAATGAGCATACTTGATGAGAGATCACAACAGCTAGGACTGAAGATTAATAGAGATAAGACCAACATTATGAGAATTAATACAGTTGGCAATAACCAAATAAAACTAGGAGAAATACCTCTACTAGACGTACAATCTTACATATATCTGGGCAGCAATATAGATAACTCCCGTGTGTTACCGGGGCCTCATTATGTGGGATGTAAAGAATAGTGACACTGTGACCTTCCAGGCATGTCGTAAGAGGCGACTAAGGAGGTTGATCGATGGCTTGACTAGCTGTCATTGTAAAAAGCATTGTTATGGAAACAGACCATAGATTTTAGAAGCAGTGACCTCTGCAATATGTGCCATTTTGGCACGCAGGGTTTCTGTTTTTGAGATTGTGGTTCTGCCCTATGTGCCGTCTTCGGCTCGAAAGGATAATAGAATAGAATATAGATAAGTGTATCTTGATCAAGAAAGGTGTATCTTGGTCTACTCCTCTATGGGCCGGCTATGGCTCGAAAGGTCAATAGATAGATAGATAGAATATAGATAAAGAGGGAGGAACAGAAAATGATACAAAAATAAGGATATCAAAAGCAAGAAGAGCTTTCACTGCACTGGGAAACATATGGAAATCCAAAGAAATTAGGTTAAATACAAAAATTTCCAATGTGAACATGATACAAGAAAAATAAACAAATGTTATGTCATCAATGACTAGGAAAATTGGACTTGAGATCAATCAAGAAAAGACAAAGGTAATGAAAAATCAAATTCGCCCAGAAGAAAAAATATACCTGGAAGGAAAAGCAGTGGAAGAAGTAGAACACTTTGTATATCTTGGATAGATCAAGGAGACACAAAGACAGGAATTAGAATCAGAAAAGCAAAAAAAATTATTAAGAACAAAACCAAAGGTCAGGATTTTCACATCAAATGTATTATCCACCTTTACTTATGCATGCGAGAGCTGGAAAACAACTAAAGAAATGGAAAATAAAATGGATGCATTTGAAAATAAATGCCTGATGAAAATACTTTGTATACCATGGAATGAGTTCAAGACTAGTGCAGAAATAAGAGATATGACAAAGCATCCAAAAATATCAAATATAATTATGAGAAGGTGGTCATATGTTGGTCATGTGATGAGAAGAAACAACAAAAGAATCTCAAAGCAGGCCCTCAAATGTGAACCAGATGGTAACAGAAAAATAGGCCAATCTAGAGAAACACTAGAAATAAAAATGAGAGGCAACAACAGCAGGCATCAGCTCCCTCACCAAGATTGAACAACTTGTCAAGGACAGAGCTGTGTGGCGAGACACAATGCAGGTCATGTGGGACAGTTGAAAGATCATCAGACACACGTGCCTAGAATATCTGCCCTATGTGCCATCTTCAAAAAGAAAATAGATAAATAGAATGCAGTTGGGTAGCCAACATACAACATCCTCTACTGCTCCACTTTGCACAGATTATCAAGAGTTTTCATGAGACCAATTAACGCAATAAGTAAAGGTCTTCCATTCCATTCGCTTCTCCTGCTGTTGAAGGTTAGTGGTTGATCATCCAGTTCTAAAACTAAACTTGGTCTCAGAAAGGGTAAGTTATGCTATGCGCCAGTTTGTGTCAGCATTTTGGAATATATCTTGCAAATATATTTCCAGTTACACTCACAAGGGAATATCCCTATAACTTTTGCAGTCACCCTTGTTCCTGTATTCTTGGTTTCTCGCATGTTCAAGGGTATATTTTCATTTCGCCAACATTGGACATAGAGCTTGTAATTGTGGGACAGGATTTTTTCGTTATTTTCCTTCAGTATTTTTGCAGGATGGTTGTCATTTCTGGAAACTTAACCACTAAAGATGCAATTTATGACATCAATAGGTTTCTTCATAGTGAATTCATCATCATGAGCAGGTTGTCTAGCTGCGCTACCATTGAGGTCAGTCAAATAATGGATCGGACGTACATCATCAATAACCTCTGAGATGAGTGAAGGGCGCAAGACCTCGACAACTAAGAGTCCACGTCACTCCTTTGGATGAAAGAGTTATATGCGGTCATCATCATTGCACTCATTGCACTCTGAACATGTCTATGGGTGCTCAGATCCCCTCCTCAGCAAGTCTTGCAGTGTCCAGTGACTAATGACTCAAATTTTGTGTTGGTTGATAAGTCTTCTTACACACCCACTAAGTTTCTCGTTTCTGGCTGTGCCCATTTTAACTCCCATCTCTTTCACCCTAAGGAGTGAGGAAGACTCATGGTTGTTGAAGACCTGTGCCCTTCCTACATCTCAGAGGGCATTGATGATGTCCACCCAATCCATTGGTTGACCATCCTCAACAATAGCGCAGCTAGCCAACCTCTCTACTCTTTCATTTCCCCGTACTCTCACATGTCCTGGGACATAGACAAAGGCGACCATATGTATTTTTGACTTCTGAAAAAACTATCTATTGCATGCGGACAGAGCCCGCCTCCACTTTTTTATCATATTCATTGAATCCCTCAGTATGAAGGCATTGGTGTAGTCTTGTGGCTAACCAGATGAATGCCATGGTCACTGCCATCACCTCTATCGTCATACTACTTGTGGTCATAACAACGTATACACCACTGTCTTGTCTTCTTTGACTATTCTGCCTGCCAAGCATGCTGAATTAGTGCCCATGCACTCCTTTGGTGTCGTATTACAGATCTGTCTGCATAAATGACTGCATCATTCTCATTGGTATTATCCCTAACAGGAATGTTGACCTCCACATTGATCATAACTGAGTTTTGTTCCTTACATTTCCTGTCGAATGTGACAATACACAAGAATGTCCTCCCGAATGACGTAATCACCAGTATCTACTCCTTGCCAGCATTGAGATTGGTAAGCCCACAGACCTGTTTAATGACACTTTCTGCTTGGCCCACCCATGATTTGTCTCTTTTTAGCCTGACACATTTCCCTGTATTGAGCTCATGGTGCAATGGATACTTTTTATCTGCACTTATCTTCAGGTATGCTTGTGCCCTCCAGATTTTGATCCTGTCATCCACGGTTGGAAAGTCAAGAATATACCTCATTGCTACACAGGGAGTGCCCCACTACACCCCAAGATAATGCGCATAGCTTTACTCTGTATTTTCTCCAGCCTGTCAATTTGTGTTGTACTGACAGTAAGAATTGCCAGGGCATACTCGATTGGTGCGAGGACTAGTCCCTGGAACAGAAGGGTAATTAGCCCCTGTTCAATGTTGGCAGCTGCCATGACCCTCAAGGCAGCTAATCCTTTGCAATATACAAGAATATCATAAGCAAAAGTCATAGCTCTTTACCTCCTATCCAGCTGTTGTTCCGTGATCGTTATTGTATACACATTAAATAGAACTGGTGACAATGGAGAGCCTTGTGGCAGTCCTGGACAAACAGATGTTGGCTCAAATGACCAATTTCAACACAAGAGTATCACGTTCCTCTGAAACAGTGCTGCAGCGATCCATCTAATGAGGAAGGGGTGCACCGCCAGTTTGAGGAGTATATGCATGAGGTATTCTAATGGTACTCTGTTGTATACATCCTCCAGATCTATAGCAGCAGCACATGTCTCCTCTCGTCTGTGGAAGCCTTCGAAGATGTCATAGGCAAAGATTGCCACATTGAGCCATGTCTCTTTGTTATATCTACAACCTCCAAGGGTGGGTGGGATTGCCTGTATCTATTCATGGTGACATGCTAAAGCAGCAATGTCTTTCAGAAGCCTTGAAAAGTTGTGGAAATCAAAACTCATCAGCACAAACACAAAACTTAGACTATTCAAATCAAATGTACTATCAACCCTTTCGTATGTGTATGAAACATGATATAATCTTCAGTAATAAAGAAAAGACAATGGTCATATGTTGGACATGTGATGAGAAGAGATAATAACCAAATAGCAAAGCAAGCCCTCACGTGGGAAACAACAGGTAAGAGGAAAAGAGGAAGACCCAGAGAGACGATGAGAAGAACTTTGATGAGAGAGGCAAGAGCAGCAGGAATTGGCTCCCTCAATGAGATAGAGCTGCTTGCACAGAACAGAGACAAATGGCGAGATTTGATAAAATATCTTTAAAAGAATTGAAAACTGCTAGAACTAAAATTCAGATAAGAGAAGGAGTATCTTGGTCTATGCCCTATGGGCCGGCTACGGCTCAAAAGGTCAATAGATAGATAGATAGATTCATGGTGACGGGTGAGTACACAGGCAACTATTTTTTCCAGTAGCTTGCCCGCAGTGTTCTGCATCATGATGATTCTGTAGACACTGATCTGAGAATGGTCCTTGTTTGGCTTTGGTAGCGGTAGTAAGTGTGAAACCACTCCTCCTTAATCTGGCCACTCTGAATGCTGGCATTGAACTCTTTGGCCAGTTTTTTCAAGTAGTTGTCAGCTAAATCACCTATGTCATCATACCGAACACCATCTGGACCAGGAGCAGTGTTGTGTGGCCTTTTAAGTGTTGTGCACATGGTATCGGTTGTGATTGTGAGATCTTCTCCCAGCACTACATCCTCACACAATTCTGAGAGCGACCCCCATATCCTCATTCTTATAGCCTCATTTCTGTGGTTAGTCTGCTCAATGTAGCGCGCAAGCAGGGCCTTACCTTTGCTCTCATCAGATTTGTACCACATCTGGCATGTGCTCTGGAAATCTGGTATGCCTCTGTGTCATGTTGTGCCATTCATGCTCTGATGAAGGCATCGGAATGTGGCCTTTCTGGTTTTTTTTATAACACACGTTTTTACAGAAATCATCCCACTTGGCATCCTTAGACTGCTTAGCACATAGTTCACTTCAAGAGCTCAGGTTATGTTCTTCCATTCTTTCTGGCTTTCTGCCATGTCTTGGCCATTTGTCTCTTGTTCTGCCAAATTTCTTCAACTTCTACATTCCACCAGGGCGGCTGCATCCATCTGTCCTGCCTCCTTCGAGGAGCGCTCTGTTTTCTATGTCTGATTTTGCTAATGATGTACTGGTCTGTTTTCTCATAGTGGAATGTGTGGAGATTTCTTTTCTGACTTCTATTTCTGCCTTTCTCAATTATGAGGACACATGGATAGTGGTCACTTGTCTAGTACACTCCACCTGTGTAAAGGTGGAAGACACCAGTGCCAAGTCTATGACGCTATCAGAGTCCCCTGTTCCAGTGGCCATTCTGGTTGCCCTTTCATCATTCAAGCACACTAAATCTACGGACACCAGTGTGTTCTCTAGGCCTTCTCCCTGCTTGTTGGTTATGACATTCTCTCACTGGTTGCCTCTAGCATTAAAGTCTCAGCAGAAAATGACGTTCTCCTCCTTGAATGCGAAGAGATTCTGCCATTGTTGTGTGTCCACCTTCCCATTACAGGCATACACATTTACAACCATGAAAGGAACTGGGGTCTGCACCCTAACCGCATGTACCAGCAATTCTGCATTGTCCCACGCAGACATATCAACCTCAGCTGCCACCATATTGTTTTGCCCAAGGTGTCATCTACTGTAGTAACTGGGGCACCAATTGTCCTATTACCAAGAAGTGTTTCTTGAAAAATCATTATATCGGTGCCGCACAGTAGCTTATCAAGAATCATCATTGATTTATGGAAGCACAGTTCCTATATATAATGCTCATATATTATAGGCCTAGTCTCTCACACTTCGACAGTTTCATGGCAGTACATTTAACTTTTCTTGCTTTCCTTCTTCAATGTTGTCATTTGGACTTCATCTGAATACTTACTGTCATCATAGTTGATTTTTTATTATAGATGTATGGTTCCAGGTATCATCTACATTTACTAGGTTTTCTGCCTTCTCTATGCATTTCTGAAAGGCGTTCTTGAATAGGTCTTTGTTATCATGTATTCTCATTGTAGTGATATTAATCTTCAGCTTAAATGGTTCTCTAGATGTGTGTATCTATTTAGTGCTTGCTTTTACTTGTGACAAATGCATGGTCCGTGTCACAGTCTGCACTATGATTGCTCAAGTTATCCTGACATTATTTAAATTACAACTGCGAGCTGGAACAAAGTATAGCAGGTGCCAATGTCCAGATCTAGCATGCTGCCATGTTGCTTTTTGTCATTTTTTTTTTACACTGAAGAAAGTATTGGTCACACAATCACACAATGTTATTATGGAAACAAAATTCCAGAAGCCTGACCATTTGCATTCATTTTGTCAGTGACCATGGTAACATAGAGATAATAGCCATGAATGATAGCCAGATCCTATCTGTGTTTTTAGATCACTTAGCAAATAGAGTTGTTGTCTTTTGGTTCTGAGTCAAAAGTAATCTAAGAATCTCATAATTTGTGATTCTTCTCTGTGGTTGCTGCTTTTGTTGGTGCATAAATATTTTGCACATATTATTTTCTACCCCAATTATGTAATCAACAAGCCTAATGAGCCTATTGTGTACGGCAAAACCCACATAGGAGAGAATGTTCAGGGCTTAAACACTGCCAAAAAAATATGTAATTTTTCTCACTGGCTGAACCAAGTCCACAAGCCTGGTTTCTTGTAGGTTTTGATACTAACATGCAGTCCCTGCAGCATGTCAAGGAGGGCTGCTTTCCTAATATTTTCTACTTTTGTAAGGTCAGTATTGATTAATCCAGGACACATGTTCCTAGCATTCCATGTGCCAAGAGTTAGAGATGACTTTGTGCATTTTGGTGAGCCCAAACAAGGATACAACTGACATTTTCATTTGTCTAAATATTAAATTGTCTGGCTTTGACAAATAATATGGAGTTAGTGCTCTGTTTAAAACCCTCCTGGCTCTTCTTTGAGCTGTTTTAACCCTACCAGACCTGAGGCCCCGAACCTAACTGTCCCCTATACCTGGGCTCCTGAGCATTAAAGAGAAAAAACCAACATGATATAGAAAAATGTTAGTTACATGCAAACAAGTGGTTAGAATAAGATAGAACTTGGAAACATTGTAGAAAATAGGTCTACCTTTTATCAAGCACCAATATTCCACCTTTGTGTGTCAATCCTCCCAGCAGAATGAGCCTTGTTTTACAGTGAGGTACTGCCATCATCTATTTGAGGGACACGCCCAACATCTCTTACTATCGATCTAGCTCTAGATCTATAAAGTTCAAGATTCTCCTATCACTTGAACTCTCACTGTGTTACTTGAACTGGAAACATATTTTTTATGAATATCTGACTCCTCAACTCAAAGTCTGAATCAACCAAAGTATCAATCTCCTGAATGTGAAAAGCCTAGACCTACTTCGCTTTCCTGTTGAAGTGCTTGGTTCATCAGCTGCTCGTTTCATTGTCAATTTTCATAATTTTTTCATGTCAAACCACACAAAGTAAATTAATACACATGGGGGCAGACATTTGCAATGGCTAACCATGAAGTCTGACCATGATTGGTTGATTATTTTTAGTTTGTGACACATTTTTTCACATACTAAGCAAAGTACTGAAAATTAGGGACAGTAGCATAGCGGCAGATTAGGAAATTACCAGAAACTAGGGACAGCGGTCTGGTAGGGTTAAAAGTTCTTACATTTGGAATGAAAGCTGAATTGCAGAGCATGCCAGAAGATGGATAATACACCACCAACTGTCTTAAGGTTTTTCCCTCCAGGTTTCCAACTGGGTTTACTCCCACAGACCCTCCCTTTGACCCTCCCAGGTCCCACACAAGACAGTGAATGAGCAGGACAAAGTTGTCACTGTCAGAAATAGACATTTGCAGTAGTGAAATCAATGACTTATCACCAATAGTTCTATCATAATTTAAAATAAAAATGAATAATGTCCCACTTAATAAGAATTTCATAGTCCACCTGCCTATCAGAAGTTAAACTATCGCACAAGGTATCAACCAAACACTATACCAAGCTGTGTACTACTTGCAGCAAGTGTATTTCAAAATAATACTCGAAAAAAAGAAAACATTGTCCACACATGGACTCCATTTTTAAAAGAATAACATATATATTTTGTCTTGAGTGTTTATTTTGTGTTGGTCCATGCTCTTATGTTGCAGTCTAAAATACTTTACTCTCCCTTTTGTCAACTTTACTGTAGCTCTGAATATTTATGTCTACCACCCCCAAGTCAAGAAAACTGAACTGGACACATTTGCAAAACTTGGCATCGAAGTGATTAACTTAAAAAAATAAAAATACTCACTTGTGATGATGCAAAATCTGACAGCTGCATGAAAATGTGACTCCTTTGAAGAAGCAAGACTTGCAGGTGAAGCTCCTTGTTGCAATAGCAAAGTTATTAGAGCTGGGGCATTAATTTCACTATTCTCCAGAAATGGAAATATTGTTGACAAGACTGCTTGACTTGCATCAGATTTAGCCATAATACCAGCCTTAAACTGCACTGCAGTTTTATTTGAATAGAAATATACAAATTATGGTTGCTGTTATGAAATAGCAATATATCAAACATATAAAGTTTTATTTAGATCTTTCAACCTCTTCTTCACTTACACTTTGTTACTTTGTTCCTCTTAGCAACAGCTAAGTTGTGCCAATAATAATTGTCCTCTAAGCTGCGTGGGTGTATGGCCATTCAGTTGTTGTGCTAGTGCAACAGACATCAGTATGTTACTGCTCAATTTAACCCTTATTAGGTGTGGATCCAAGCCAGCTGGATTGGATATACCGAAACTGGGCAAGCACCCAAGTAGTTGGATGACAAAATTGTTTCCATTTTACAAGTTAAATTTTATTACATACATTTTAGAACAAATCCTTTCCATAGAACTTTCTTTAGTCACACAGCTAGCTTTCCACCATTTGTCATTTCATTTCACCTGCAAAAACTGACATAGAATTGTCAATTTTTTTATGTCACTTCTTTAAGAAGTAAAAAAAATTATCGCCTCTTCCATAAATAGTCATAAAAGTTTCATTTATGTGTCAATTATCATGGACAAGTGAAAGAAAAGAATAAAAGTAAATTCGTCATCCAGAAAAGATAAAGGCTCTCTGTTTAAGAGATGTATGACACAATCCGGAGAAAGCAGTAAGGAGTCTGGGTTGCCGACTCACCTTTTGTCTACCTGGAAATCCTCCAGAATTGGTACCTGGAATATACGTACCCTAAATGAACAAGGAAAAGCTAGCTGCACAGGTAGCAACAGAAATGAGAAATTACAAAACTGATATTCTGGGAATGTGTGAAACAAGATAGCTAGGAATGGATGGGATAAATCTAAATACAGGAGAGATGATTTTATCATCAGGAAACCAGGAACCTGGAATGCAACATAGTGAAGGAGTAGTTATAATGTTATCAAGGAATGCACAGAAAACACTGATAGAAGCAGTTGGGCCAAGACTCACTACAGCAACATTTAAAAAAACAAAAAACAAAATAAAAATACACATTATCCAATGCTACACACCAATCAATGATAAGGATGATTTAGTTAAAGATGAATTCTATAAACAGTTGCAATGTCAGATGGATGAAAGACGAGCCAAGGGTACTATAATCTTGATGGGAGATCTAAATGCAAAAGTAGGATCGGACAACAGAGGCTTCGAGGAGATTATGGGAAAACATGAACTTGGAGAAATGAATGACAATGGAGAGATAGTCATGAACTTCTGTACTCTTAATCAAATGGGCCTAGGACAAACGATATTCCAACATAAAAGAATACATAAAGCTACATGGGTGTCACCACATCATAGAACAGAGAATCAAATTAATCACATATGTATTCATTTTAATTTTTAGTCATCCTTATAGGCTGTAAAAGTATATAGAGGAGCAGATATGGCTTCAGATCATCATCTTCTACTAGCAAAACTTAAACTTAAACTAAAAAGACATACTACAACACGGGGTTAAGGCAAAGAAATGCAAATGAATGCATAAAAATGCGAAGCTGCAGTAAAGCTGAATGCGAGGAAAAATTGAAAAAAAATAAAAAATGGTATGTTAGAAGCTTTACGTGATAAATAGACGACACAGATTCGAACGACTTTTCGGCTCAATAGGCCTTCAGCAGGAACAAACAAACAACATACACACACAGATATGTGAATAAATAAAACTAATCCTACATAGCTAACTAGTAATGAAACATCAAAAACAAAAATAATCGAAATATGTTGACTTCCCTGTGTGTCGTGGACAGTGGTCAGGCTATGAAAGGAATTACTCACGGGTGTAGCTGTAATTTATACCCTGTGGTCAGAGGTGAAGGGTTCAAGGGTTCTAAAAATACACGAGTGGGGGGAACGCTATCTAGGTACGTCGACTACAAAGGCACAGGCAATATCTGAAAGTATCTAAGGGCCCATAAATACATGTATACACACACACAGATGCGTGTATACATATGTACACGTGCAAGAAGAAGTGCACATACTAATACATATCAACATACACATACATATACACACACATACATGTGTATGCATACAAGCAAGAGCACATATACATGCATGTATATGCGTATACACATATATACCAATACCCGTGCCTATGGACACATACATGCATGTGCACGTCCATGCGGGGACAATCGTATGTGTGGAAGGGTTCAAACCGGGATCAGTGTGCAAACTCGAAAGAGAAAGAATAGAACAGTGGAATGACAGGTATGGCGGAAAGAGTGAGATGTATGAGGGTGGGGTGCAGTAAAAACATATGGGGGCTAAGTAGCGCAGAGAAAAGGTATATAGGAGAACACCGAAGTGCCTCAACGGGGACCAGTGGAGAAGAACTAAGAATAGCGTGGCATAGTAGATAGACTAAAGAGCCACCACATGGGTGGTAGAGAGGGCTATGCAAGAGGGAAGGAGCAGCCGAAAGGAAACTATGTGTATGAGTGTGATACATTCATGCCTCGTGGGGTCAGCGAACCATAGTATGGTTCGCTGACCCCACGAGGCATGAATGTATCACACTCATACACATAGTTTCCTTTCGGCTGCTCCTTCCCTCTTGCATAGCCCTCTCTACCACCCATGTGGTGGCTCTTTAGTCTATCTACTATGCCACGCTATTCTTAGTTCTTCTCCACTGGTCCCCGTTGAGGCACTTCGGTGTTCTCCTATATACCTTTTCTCTGCGCTACTTAGCCCCCATATGTTTTTACTGCACCCCACCCTCATACATCTCACTCTTTCCGCCATACCTGTCATTCCACTGTTCTATTCTTTCTCTTTCGAGTTTGCACACTGATCCCGGTTTGAACCCTTCCACACATACGATTGTCCCCGCATGGACGTGCACATGCATGTATGTGTCCATAGGCACGGGTATTGGTATATATGTGTATACGCATATACATGCATGTATATGTGCTCTTGCTTGTATGCATACACATGTATGTGTGTGTATATGTATGTGTATGTTGATATGTATTAGTATGTGCACTTCTTCTTGCACGTGTACATATGTATACACGCATCTGTGTGTGTGTATACATGTATTTATGGGCCCTTAGATACTTTCAGATATTGCCTGTGCCTTTGTAGTCGACGTACCTAGATAGCGTTCCCCCCACTCGTGTATTTTTAGAACCCTTGAACCCTTCACCTCTGACCACAGGGTATAAATTACAGCTACACCCGTGAGTAATTCCTTTCATAGCCTGACCACTGTCCACGACACACAGGGAAGTCAACATATTTCGATTATTTTTGTTTTTGATGTTTCATTACTAGTTAGCTATGTAGGATTAGTTTTATTTATTCACATATCTGTGTGTGTATGTTGTTTGTTTGTTCCTGCTGAAGGCCTATTGAGCCGAAACGTCGTTCGAATCTGTGTCGTCTATTTATCACGTAAAGCTTCTAACATACCATTTTTTATTTTTTTTTTCAATTTTTCCATACTACAACACATAAGAGTAGAAAGTATTTCAATGTAGGGTTTTTTAAAGAGCAAGGAATTAAAGATAAATTTGCAGTCACAATATCAAACAAATACCAAGTCCTCCAACAACTATAAAATACAATAAATATAGAAGATCACTGGAAACGGGTAATGGATATATGGAAAGAGACATGCGAAGAAACCCTGGGATAAAGAGAACACCAGATTAAGGCATGGATGACAGCAGAGACCCTGGATACAATTAAAGAAAGAATAAGAAAGCAGACATAAATAACAGCAAAACGAGAAGTAATAAAGCCAAGACTCAGGAGCTTACACAGAGGTGAACAAAGAAGTGAGAAGATGCATTAAAAGGGATAAGAGGAAATATAGATGAACTAGCTAAAGAGGCAGAAGAAGCAGCAAATAAAGGGAATATGAAGGAACTGTCCAACAGCACAAACAAATTAAGCAGAGAATACAAACAAATCAATGCCTTTATTAAAGATAAGAAAGGAAATCTGCTTAGTAATATAAGGGAACAAATGGAAAGATGGAAAGAGCACTTTGAAGAACTTTTGAACAGACCTGGCTCATATAACCCTCCTGATATACTACCTGCAGAAGAAGAGTTACATGTTAAATGTGGAAAACCAAGCAAGGAAGAAATAATGGAAGCCATCAAACTAATAAAAAATGGTAACGCCACAGGACCAGATGAAATTCCTTCAGAAGTCATTAAAGCAGATAACACATCTACCATGATATTACATAATCTATTAGATAAAATTTGGAAGAGGGAAGAAATACCTAAAGACTGGAAAGAAGGTTATATGATTTAACTACCAAAGAAATGAAGTTTACAGGAGTGCACAAATAATAGGAGAATTATGCTACTATCAGTGCCAGGAAAAATATTAAGCAGAATTATTCTGGAGAGACTAACAGAGGCCATAGAGAGACATTTGAGAGATGAACAAGCAGGTTTTAGGAAGAACAGATCATGTGCTGACCAAATAACTACTCAACGTATAATATTTTAACAAAGTTTAGAACTAAAATCCCCACTTTATATTGGATTCATAGATTACGAAAAGGCATTTGATAGTTTAGACAGAGCAATGCTTTGGAAGTTGCTGAGTCATTATGGAATCCCCACAAAGTTTATTAACCTGATAAGAACAATGTATGAAGGAATGAAATGTAGTGTGGTGTATGAAAGGCAACTTACAGAAGCATTTGAAATAAGAACAGGAGTAAGGCAGGTATGCCTTCTATCTCCATTTCTCTTTCTACTGGCCATAGATTGAATTATGAAAATAACTCAAAACAGCAGAAATGGAATTCAGTGGTCACTGACCAAGCAGCTTGATGATTTAGACTTTGCTGATGACATAGCTCTCCTATCACACAGCCATCAACAGATGCAGGATAAAATGAGCATATTTGATGAGAGATCATAAAAGATGGGACTGAAAATAAATATAGATAAGCCCAAAATTATGAGAATTAATGCAGTTGCCAATAACAAAATAAAAATAGGAGAAATACCTCTACTAGATGTACAATCTTACATATATATGGGCAGTAATATAGACAAAGAGGGAGGAACAGAAAATGATACAAAAATAAGGATATCAAAAGCAAGAGGAGCATTTCTTGCACTGGGAAGCATATGGTGGAAGTCCAAAGAAATTAGGCTAACTCTTTTAGGACCAGAACAGGAAACAGGAATTTTCAGATTTGGACCAGGTTAATTTTCCTGTTTCCAGAAATTTTACCATATACCTTTTTCATTTGACTACTTCACACAATAATTTAGATAAATGTGGTATATGTTATATATCATCGGAAAGGGAAATGGATACAGAAAATGAAAATAGCAATATATTTATGATATGTGATTATTTAAAGGAATAAAATATTTTTTAAAATATAAAATATTCAAGGTAGATCATTTTAAATTTAAAATAATGTAATTCATTTACAATGAGGAAGTTCTCAAGGAGGCCAACACAAAAAGGGAGCTCTTAAAAAACATCAGAAAGAAGCAATCAACATTTTTCGGGCACATCATGAGAAGAGGAAAGTTGGAATACTTGGTTACAACTGGCAAAATAAAAGGAAAAAGATATCGCGGACGACAAAGAGAGAAAATACTGGATAGCTTGGTGTCATGGCATGGAAAACAGTCAACAACAGAACTGATACGATGCACTGTGGATAGAAGATTGTGGAGGGACATGATCACCTACGCCAACCGGTAAAGCACATGATGATGATGAATTCATTTACACTTTTCCATGTTTATATGTGTTGCTATCCATTTGTCTTGAAATATTACTCAACATAATCCAAATTCTTCCAAAATACAGTTTATTTGATTAATTTATGTCCACAAATAACAAAATTATGTACATTTTTGTAAATGATCCCAGAATGAAAAATATTATAAATTTATGTGACCTCATAACAATATTATTTACAAATCAAGTTTATTATTTTTATTTACACTATTTTGTGTGATATGTCCCTAAAGTACCAGTTTCGTTATCAGAATAACTATCACTCAATTCCTCTGAGGCACTGATAGTGCTGTAATAGAAGGCATCCACTAGCTAAACCTAAGCCAGATCATCTTAACTTTTTATCATAACTTTTACCAATATTCCGTCCCATTATCACAACAACAAAATTATTGTTCGAGTCTAGATACTATGAATACTCTATTTCTGAGTCACTCAATAACAAGGTTTCAAACATAGATCTAGCTTGTTCTGCTCTATATTGTTTTGGTCGACTGCAAGAAGTATCAACAGTGGGCGTGGCCATTATGTGACAAAAATTTGATAAATAAACAATGAATATAAATTAAAAATTTTCCAACGTTCAAAACTTCGACCATGCCGGTATGAACAGAAAGATCAAGCGAGAGAACTCTCCTACTTGAGGACATCAAGTATTGGTTGAAATAAAAACGAAAATCAATGAAAATGAATCAAATATTCAGCTACACCCGAAATAACCGACGTGTCGGTGAGTGGTTAGAACTGATCAATTTCATAGAACCGAGGTGTCGGCGGAGTTAAATACTAAAAATAAAAATGTTCAACTCCAATGTTAAGTCAGTCTTATTATATGGCTGTGAAACATGGAGAACAACAAAAATGACAATCATGAAGATACAGACTTTCATTAATGGATGCTTACGCAGAATAAAAGGATGGAAATGGGAGGACATAATCACTAACATAGAATTATGGAAATGTACCAGTCAAATACCAGTGGATAAGAGATACAGCAAAGATGATGGCGCTGGATAGGACGCACACTGCAGAAACCAACTGAGAGTATTACACGACAGGCCCTTTTTTGGAATCCCCTGGGAAAAAGACAAAGAAGACCAAGGACTTTTTAGCGAAGATGGAAGGAGAGATGAAGATGATGGGGAAGACATGGAATGATCTTAAAAGAATGGCAAGAAACAGAACGACTTGGAAAGTGTTTGTTGAAGATCTATGCTCCACAGTGAGCTGAAGGGTAGAAGATACTGGTTCACTACTAATACCTTTCATTTATATTTCATATCCAATATCTAACATCATATCATTCCTCTGCCATCAAATATCAAAATGGCTCACATTGCACCTCACTACACATATGCATATATATTCATATAGTATCATTTTATTTCAGTTATACTTAATTCTTATTAATTATAGATTCTGAGTTGTTTAATTCTACATTCATTACTACTTTTTTTATTTTAGTGTTTTTTCATCTGTCCTGTTCTTGGTAAAGGTTTACTGGTATAAAAATTGATTTTGTCCATTGCTGTAAAGAAAAGTGCCCCTGTCACGCCAAGTGGCGTATAGGGAATATGGTGTTAGTCACCATAAATTTTACAGACCTTTGGCACACGATTTTTGGGGTAATGTGGTCAGTATTACGCCCAGGCCACTTTACTTTCCCAGAAAAAAATCCGGTACCCATTAAAGACTGGGTAAACCCGGAAACCGTCATCCATTTGGGATCGAACACTACCTCTTATCCTTTGTAGTCCAGTTTACTAACCACTGAGCTATCATGGCTCCCTTGTCCATTGCTGTACTCAAGTAAATTGCTGGATACTCTTTGTGATGGGGTTTTACTTACTTTCACCTTTTATTTTATTACTATATTTAATACTGCTGTTTTAAATACATTTTTAGTGCATATTTTCATTCATTCATTGAGTGCCATCTTTGCATTGAAGGTTGGCTGCCATATCATGCCATTCTTCTCAGTCTCTTATTTTGATGGTACAAATTGTCATAGACTGACTTGTCCATCTTTTGATGTTACTCGTCCATGTTAGTCTTGGTCTTCCTCTGCATATATTACCTTGTATTTTCCCTATATTTTATTTTATTTATATTATATATACAGCAAAGAACATAAAATTCACTGACAATAAGTCATCACTCTGTCAATTTTTAAAAATACTACTGTGAGAGCTAATGCTGGTGTTAAACTTACCATAATTTTCAAATGGAGGTCCCAGAAATAAACTTTTTACCTGAAGCCACATGCTATTTTGAGTAAAGTTCTTAATCTTTTCTGACCATTTGTAGCTAAATGCTTGCTTCAAATCTTTCAAAAAACTTTTATCAGCATCTGAGGACATAATCAATTAATTAATTAGCAAAGTTGTAGCTATATTTTATTTAATCAAATGTGCATGGAAAAAGAAGTCAGAAATCTGTTTGTCACACCTTACATTTTCTGATCATTTTATATATATATATATATATATCTGTCCATGTAGTCAAGTGCATACATATTAACCCTTCATTGGATAGTACAAACCCTGACTTACACCTGATGTAACTTTAAAGTGGTCTGTATAAATGATGCTGTTCTGACTGTCTGTTGCCAGTTTTCTGGTGGTTTTTGTTAGTGCCATGCTGCACTGAATATTCAGTGCAGTCATTTAACTCCCATTTCTCCTGCAGCTGCTATTATTTCTACTGGTATGTTATCTATCCCATGTGCTTTATTTCTTTGTGCATATTTGATTTCTTCTTTCATGATTCAGAGTTCAGTGCTTGTGCATTAACATGGTTTTTGATGTGTTATTGGTAGTTGATGCCATGTTTAATAGGTTTTCAAAATGTTCTTTCCATCTCTGTTGCACATGTTGGCTATTTTATATTAGCTGTCCATTTTTGTCATTTATGAGCTCTGTAGGATCGTGGTTTTTTTTATTCTTGCTCTTGTTGCTTTAACTGGTTTGTAGAAATTTCTTGCAGTTGTCTTGAAGTCACTGCTCATATTTTGTCAGAAATCTGTCCAGGTGTTTTGCTTAGCTTCTTGGATCAAAATTTTAACTTTTTTCTGAAAACAAAGACATATTTTTCATACTCTTCTTGGTTCTTATTCTCTGTATAATTTTTAAACAGTTTCTTCTATTCTTTAATTGCTTCTCTGACAAGATGCAAAATATCACAGATACCTTATAATCTACTGAGGAAAAAATACGACTTAAAAATTAACAGAGATAAAACAAAAGGAATGAAAAATAACAATACTCCAGAAGGCAATTTATATCTCAATTGCCACGCATTGGAAAGAGTAGATATATATATATATATATATCCTGTGTGTTACCGGGGCCTCATTATGAGGGAGGTAAAGAATAGTGACACTGTGACCTTCTAGGCATGTCGTAAGAGGTGACTAAGGAGGTTGATCAATGGCTTGACAAGCTGTCATTGTAAAAAGTATTGTTATGGAAACAGCGCCATAGAGCAGTGATCTCTGCAATATGTGCCATTTTGGCACACAAGGTTTCTGTTTTTGAGATTGTGGTTCTGCCCTATGTGCCGTCTTCAGCTCAAAAGGATAATAGATAGATAGATATATATATATCTCTTGGTAGTAATGTTGATCAAGAAGGTAAAACAAAGAAAAAAGATCAGAAGCAAGATAGCAAAAGCAGCAACGAATTTTAAAAACCTGGAGGGAATATGGAAATCAAAAATACTAAGCAAGAAAACCAAATTAAGAATATTCAACTCAAACATATTATCAACACTTACCTATGCATGTGAAAGTTGGAAAACATCAAAAGAGATTGAGAAAAAACTAAACGTTTTTGAAGACAAATGACTAATATAAATACTCTGTGTACAATGTAATGGATACAAGGCTAATATTCAAATAAAAGAAATGGTCATGCAACCAAAGATCTCATCTACAATTAGGGAAAGAAGATGGACATAAATTCACATCTGATGAGAAGAGACAACAAGCTAATTCCAAAACAGGCTCTTCTATGGAAAACATCTATCTATCTATCTTTTGACCTTTCGAGCCGAAGCCGGCCCATAGGGCATAGACCCAGATACTCTTTCTCTTATCTAAATTTTTATTCTAGCAGTTTTCAATCCTTGTAAAGACATTTTATCAAATCTCGCCATTTGTCTCTGTTCTGTGCAAGCAACTCTATCTCATTGAGGGCGCCAATTCCTGCTGCTCTTGCCCCTCTGATCAATGTTCGCCTCAGTGTCTCTCTGGGTCGGCTTCATTCATTGCATGGCCAAAAAATGATGAATGTTTCTTCCTAATTTTAGAAATTAGCTCTCTTTTTGCTTTGGCCTCTTTCAGAATGTTTTCATTACTCTTCTTAGCTGTCCATGGTATTTTCAATCATGTATAATCCTCATCATCATCATCATGTACCCTGCCGGTTGGCATAGGCGATCATGTCCCTCCACAATCTTCTATCTACAGTGCATCGTATCAGTTCTGTTGTTGACTGTTTTCCATGCCATGACACCAAGCTATCCAGTATTTTCTCTCTTTGTCGTCCGCGATCTCTCTTTCCTTTTATTTTGCCAGTTGTAACCAAGTATTCCAACTTTCCTCTTCTCATGATGTGCCCGAAGAATGTTGATTGCTTCTTTCTGATGTTTTTTAAGAGCTCCCTTTTTGTGTTGGCCTCTTTGAGAACTTCCTCATTGGTCTTTTTATCTGTCCAGGGAACTTTCAACATTCTTCTGAGAAATCCCATCTCTGTGGCCTCTAATCGTCTTTTCATTTGTTTGTCTACTGTCCATGATTCGCTTCCATAGGTCAGAATTGGTTCTATAGAGCATCGATGAACTCTCTTTCTCATTTTTATTGACATAGATTTGTTGCATAAGATATTTTTCTTTTTCTGAAATGCTATTCTGGCCTGAGTTATTCTGCTTTTTTATTTCTGTGGTGCATCTCCCATCTGATGTAATTATTGTGTCCAAGTATTTGAAACGTTGTACTTGTTTCAGATTTGTCTTGTTTATTTTTATGCTGCATGATGGTGATGATTGTTTCTTCGATATAACCATTACTTCTGTTTTTTTACTATTCAGACTGAGACCTTTCTTGTTGCTTTCTTCTACTATTATATTTATCATTTCTTGTATCATTTCGTTCTCTGTCTCTGCTATTAAGACTGTGTCATCCACATATCGCAAATTATTTATGTTGTGACCGTTGACTTCAATTCCTTTTTTGTCTACTATTGATCTCATAATATATTCGCTGTAAAGTGAAAACAAATCCGGTGACAAAACACAGCCTTGTCTGACTCCTTGTTTTATATATTGGAATTGTCCTGTTTGGTTGTTAATTCGTATAGCTGCTGTTTGTTGCCAGTACATGTTTTTTTATGATTCGCAGATCCTTGCCATCAATGTTTAATTTCTCCAGCATATTTATTATTTCCACATGCTTTACTTTGTCAAATTTTCTTTACCCAGAGTAAAAATCCGGAGGGAGGGACCCTAAGGCAGTGGATGGCGTTAATCGTCTTTCTGGCATCCCCTGCACCTTCTTTCAATTCCGAACGTATGGACTTTGTCCCTCCTTCAGAAATCCTTGAAACGAAGTCGAGAGGAGGATAGTGCGACTGGGTAAAGCACTATCTCCATATCCTGTGCCCAGGCAGAGTAGGCAAAGTGAAATGAGGAAGAAATTACCAATGTTTAAACTTGGCACATGGAACGTAAGGACCATGTGCCCTGGACTTATTAAAACGCATTCCTAGGCAAATACTATATGGTGAGCTAAAACACGGAAAAAGACAAATCAGCAGACCTAAACTACGATATAGAGATATCTGCAAATCATCTCTGAAAGACTTCTCCATCTGTGAAAACGACTGGCAACATCTGGCAAGTGATCGCACATCATGGAGAGCATGTATAAGGAACGGTATAGCAACATTTGAGACTGTGCTAAGACAGGACTTAGAAGAGAAGAGACTCATGAAAAAGGATGATAAACCCTGTGGATCAGCGAGCCTGACCTGTTCATTATGTGACCGCGTGTGTTTGTCAAACATTAGTAGAATTAGCCACGAGAGAAGCTGTTCGGCAAAAACAATACCTCAAAAAAATACGCAATAGCCTCCACTAGACCGTCTGACAAGACGAAAAGGGCCATATATACTTTGTCAAATGCTTTCGTGTAGTCTATAAAGCACATATATAGATCTTTCTTTACCTCTATAGATCTTTCTATCAATGTCCTTAAGATGTATATTGCATTATTGGTGCCCTTTCCTTCCACAAATCCACATTGTTCCTCACTTATTTCTGGTTTTATTTTGTTCCTTACACGTCTCATGATTATTCTTAGTAATATTTTAGTCATATGGCTCATGAGACTAATAGTGCGATGGTCTTCACAATCAGTGGCACCTGACTTCTTCGGTATGGCTACAAAGATAGATTTTAGTAGATCTTCGGGTATGTGTCCAGTGTTATATATGTCATTGAGTAATTTTGTTATGACTTGTACTCCCAACTCTCCTAATGCATTTATCTCTTCGATTGTTATATTGTCAGGACCTAGAGCTTTGCCTCTTTTCATATGTTGAATTGCATCCTCCACTTCACTCTGCATTATTGGTGGTCCTGTGTCTTCATTTGAATTGTTTAATTCTGGTCTTTCATCATCATAGAGTTGACTGATATATTCTGTCCATCTTTCCATTGTCTTCTCTGTATAATCCTAGAAAAGAATAAAAACAGATAAAAAAGCAGGCATCATTTTATAACAACAGCATTTGATCCACGGTGTTAGATATATCCATACATAGAAAATCACCAGTATGTCCATGATTGGGATAAGTTATCCTCCATTTTTTTTCACCTTGTTGTGATAGATGGTCTCTAAAAGCCTTCGCAACGTCATGCAAGTCCATTTTTAAGGCCGCCTGAATAATGGCAGATCCTATCAACTCCCACATGTCCGAGCCAGTATATCCATGTCAGGCTGTTAACATGAGAAACACCAGGCTGTTAATGTGAGAAACATTAAGTAGCTGCACCCGCTCTCTGCAAAGCATATTCTTGTTAATCTAGCAAAGCATGGTTTGTGAGTCACTCAATGCATGTTTATGACAGTTTCTTAACAAGTTCTGAGATAGCTTCCATCACAACCTCAATCTCCATATTAGTGCTGAAAGTAGTAGTCATGTCAGCTTCTGCATCTCTTTCTATCAACCTTCCACACATAGCATAACCCCAGCTGCTTCGCTCACCCTTGTCCATCTGTGTTTGTGATTGGATACTGGGATTGAGAATGAAGTAGAAGTACCTCCTGGATCTTCGATTCAGTCAAACCCTGAACCCTGTCACAACACTTACTGTTCAATTATATGACAATCATGGTTAGCCTGTACTTGTTGTGCATATCAATTCAATCACTGCCAGAAGGAATATCTTTATTGCATATGCTCTGCAGTGTTGTTTCGGCCTCTGGTAACCTTGTTCTCCTACATTTGAAGTGGTTCCATTTCTTGGACTACAATTCTGGTAGCAATGGATGTATTTTGTTGCATGTTACCACCAGAAATGTTTTTGCTTGCATTATTTATGTCATGCTAGAATGAGAGTGAGGTCCAGCAGGAATGGCATAGGAGTTTATAATATGCAATGAACTTTAAAAGAAGATTTTAAAACTAGTAATCTAGGTAGTATGGGAAACAACAGGTAAAAGAAAAAGAGGAAGACCCAGGGAGACACTGAGAAGAACATTGATGAGAGAGGCAAGAGCAGCAGGAATCGGCTCCCTCAATGAGATAGAACTGCTTGCACAGAACAGAGACAGATGGCGAGATTTGATAAAATATCTTTAAAAGAAAACTGCTAGAACAAAAAAATTCATATAGGAGAAGGTGTATCTTGGTCTACGCCCTTTGGGCTGGTTACGGCTCGAAAGGTCAATAGATAGATAGAATCTAGGTAGTTCCTAGGTGGTTTTTCAGTCATACAATTTAATGAAATAATTATTGTGACTGATGCTCAATTAGTGTTTTTAAAGACTGATAACTGGTGTCTCTTGTATGAGTAGATGGCATAAACAGAAGTCTCAAACCTTGAAAAAATTAGTGTGGATATATACAGTACTAATCTTGTATGGATTTGTAGTAATGTACGAGCTGAAGAGCTGGCCTCAGACGCATATATATTGTAGGAATGGTGGGCAAGTGCCTGTATAATGGAAGACCTTCAATCTTCTTCTTCTTCTTCTTCTTTCCTTCCTCATCTGCCTTTCAGCGTCGAGGGGAGATATAATTTGCGGTCTTTTGCTCTTCTGTTCACCTCTGCTGCTGTTATGTTTTCTAGTGCTTCTAATATTCCATCGACCCGTATTTTTCGTGGTCGACCCTAGGGTCTGGTGTTCTCACAACGTTTGTTGAAGGCTCATTGTGTTGTGTTTTGTTCTTTCTGCCTTGTCACGTGGCCAAACCATTTTATCTCTTGTTTCTCTATATATTCTAAGGCGGGGGCTATTCCTAGCTTTTTTCTCAGTTCTTCATTTCTGATCTTATCTCTCAGACTGTTTCCTGTCATTCGTCTAACACATTTCATCTCTGTAGAGGTTATTTTTCTTATTGTTCTTGCATCTAGGGTCCAGGTCTGGCATTGGTAGCAAAAAGTTGGGATGAAGATTGTATTGTATAGTGCTCGTTTTGCCTCCAGAGTTATTTCCTTGTTGGACAATAGTGACCTTCAATGACTGATATTAATAAGGCTATCAGATAATGTTGCAGTCTTAACCAACTCTTCGTTACATTCTATAATTTTATACCATTCTTTTGGTATTGTGGCAAAATATTCTGACTCCATTTAGCTCTAAGTTAAAAAAAAAAATAGTAAGTAAAAAAACAATGGGTATTCTTAAATAGTGTAATTGTTATTTCCCTTTGAAATTAAGATAACTGAAAAAAAATTACCCAACCTGGAATATAAGGCAATATTTTTGCAGCCTCATTTGAGCAGGCAACCTTTGAAGACTCTTCATTAGTTTGATGAAATCCTGATATGAATGTCTTACATGCAGTGATGTGATCACCCATTTTTGAAAGTGCCTGACCTTTTCGGAAATATCCCTAAAGAAGAAGGAAACAAAAATTTGTATTAAACAAAAGTGATCAAATCAAAGAAAACTATGCTTTTAACCCTAGATTATGATACCGTAATAAAGATTACTGCATCAAAACACAAATTCTTCCAAATTTAATAGTTTGCAGTGTTCAAACATTACCACCTTCCTAAATACTACTTCTGATGATCCCTAAGTGTTTCATTTATTCCCATTGATGTAGATTGAGGGCACGAAAGACGAATATGGCTGATCACCATGAAAGAGATTGGAGCCTTATCATGTACTATTTCAAAGAAAGTCTATGAAATACAATTCAAACAAGACAAATGAGATTTTTGGGGCATGTTAAAAGACAAATCAGCCTACTAAAAGTAATCTTAAAAGGGAAAGTACAAGTAAAAGAAGCAGAGGCAGACTAAGACTAACACGGATGAGTAACATCAAAAGATGAACAAGTCAGCCTATGACAACCTGCACCATCAAAGCAAGAGACAGAGTGGAATGGCGCGCCATGGTAGCCAACCTTCAATCAATGTGGAGATGGCACTCAATGATGTTGATTGATGTAAGATTTTTTTTTTATTATTATTTTGTGAAATTTGCCAAATTTCAACAAATTGGTTATTTTTCTTTTTTTTTTAACCCTTTGACCAGGGTAACTTTCTCGGTCAACGGCAATATCAAACAACTTTTTGTGGCTCAGGAAACTCAGCGAATAATGCTTTGAGGTACCGAACATACTGACGAATTTACAGTATCTGTCTGAATAGACAATATAACGCGTCCTGTCCAAGTAGTCAATTTTGGCTAGTCAGTCAACCTGGAACAGGAAATCTGAGTTCCCTCTTTTTGTAGTTGGTAAACTCAAAGTTGTGTATTGAAAGTTCAAAGAAAATACTATTGTTAGTGCTCCTAATGTTACAATTAAGAGGTTGTATTTTGTACTACGGAATGCAACAAATGGTGCCACAGGTAGGTATCATAATTAAGGGTTAAATGTTATGTGGCAATCATAGCATAGCTGTGCTTGAGTTTACTTTCACACATTGCTGTCATTTTATTACAATTGCAATAAACAACAGCCTCATAATTTTGCAAGCTCTGTAAGGCTTTAGATCTCAGAATGGATTAGCATCACTGCGGGTTGGACATTACTGTATCTGCTACACCCCCATTCCATCAACCTACAAAGTGTTCATTCTGATTGCTCATCCTGTTCTAGAGAATGTTTAGCATTCTGAAAAAAGGTGCGCAGCTCATGATGCACAATTCTGGGTCACTGTAATGGTCATTGCAGATAGCATGATGTTCATACGCCAAATCCATGTAAACTTTGTGGCCAGTGTGTGTGCCTCAAGAAATACTGTCCCAACAAATTAAGTCAGAACTCCACTTCAGTGAAACAATTGATTTGACCGCAGTCCAGCTGGTGGCAAATTTGCAGTTGAACACAGCTGACACATCCTGTCCCAGAGCAAAGGCAGGGCCTAGTATCGTTCCTCTCCAATCAACGGTCAGTCACCTACAGCACAAATCTCCACATGCTGACACCAAAACCTTGTTGACTTCATGGTCAAGTGAATGCAACCAGACCACAATTGTCTTCACAAGCAAAAATCCAGACTAGAAAAAATCATTTGAAAACACACTGTAGCAAAAATGCAGCTAGTTCCAAACCTAATTTGACTAGGTGGCCATCTTACTTGCCACACCAACCAGAAATTTTGTAAATGTGATTAATAAGTTTATGGAATTTCAGTTAGAAGTTTTTAGTTAAAATTTGTTTTGATGGCACATTTAGTTGTGAAAATATGGACAAAGAGGAACCACAGACCAACAATAAAATCTATATATTGTTTTGTTGCTAATTTTAATAGCCATCAACATCACCATTATAAATTATTATTTATGGTGCGAGCATGTTTCTGATCATCGAATGGCCGTTATTTGAATCTGGCACCCACTTGACCTGCCGCGTGATCTGGTGGACTGAAACAAAATGGACAAACGTTGGCATGCTGGCTGTGAAAGCCATGATTTGTGGCTCATGGTATAGAATGTGTTAACATATTAACTTATCTACATCATCATCATCATCATCATAGAGAGCTATCTCCGCATCGAAGGTTGGCTACCATGAAGCGCCAATCCGGTAGAGTCTCTTGCTTTGATAGCGCAGGTTGTCATAGGCTGTCTTGTCCATTTTTTTTATGTTACTCATCTATGTTAGTCTTGGTCTGCCTCTGTCTCTATTACCCTGCATTTTTCCTTCCAATATTACTTTTAGTAGGCTGTTGTGTCTTTTAACATGCCCCAAAAATTTTATTTGTCTTGTTCTAATTGTGTTTAGTAGTTCTCTTTTCATTTTTAGTTCTTTTAAGACTTCATCATTTGCTTTCTTTTCTTTCCATCCAATTCTTCTATATATCCACATTTCAAAGGCTTCAATTTTCTGTTATGTTTTCTTGTCTAATGTCCATATTTCTGCACAATATATTAATGTTGAGAAGATATAACATTTTGTTATTCTCAGTTTTTGCCCTGGTGTTATTTGTTTTGATGTACTGGCAACAAACAGAGGCC
The DNA here is from genome assembly GCA_032433765.1 of Megaustenia siamemsis. Classification (NCBI taxonomy): domain Eukaryota; kingdom Metazoa; phylum Mollusca; class Gastropoda; order Stylommatophora; family Ariophantidae; genus Megaustenia; species Megaustenia siamemsis. Next base: position 35,112,688 of record JAVIAB010000041.1, on the reverse strand, counting down.
ATAAGAAGTGGAAACCAATTGGGAATGTTTCAACAAATAAAACAGGCTGTTAGACAAGGTTGTGTGCTGTCACCATATTTGTTTAATATTTATAGTGAGATTATTTTAAGATCCATAGAGGACATGCCTGGAATAACAATTGAAGGTCATAATATAAATAATCTAAGGTATGCTGATGATACAGTTTTAATCGCTAAGAGTGAAAATGAGTTACAAGAAATGTTGGACATTATAGTGAGAGAAAGCAAAAATAAAGGACTCAGCCTTAATAGCAAAAAGACAGAGGTAATGGTAACAACAAAGAAAAAAGACATCACCTCAGTGCAAAATAAAGACAAGTGGAACAATATTAAAACAGGTAAATGAATTTAAACATTTGGGAACTTTGTTAACCTCAGACAGAAGATGTACAAAAGAGGTGAGATGCAGAATGGCTCAGGCAAAAGCAGCTTTCCAAAAAATGAGGAAGATACTATGCAATCCATTTTGACAATAGAAACAAGAAAAAGAGTTCTTAAATGTTATGTAGAGCCAGTCTTAACATATGGATGCGAATCATGGACAATAGGACAACAGACAAGAAAATCACAGGAGTCTGTAGAAATGTGATTTTACAGAAGAATGTTGAGAGTACCATGGACAGCTAAGAAGAGTAATGAAAATGTTCTGAAAGAGGTCAAAGCAAAAAGATAGCTAATGAGGGGACGAAGAGATAGAGGGAAGCAAAGAGAAAAAATAACAGACAGCTTAAGAGAATGGCTTGGCAGAAGGCCAACAACAGAAATGATAAATAGCTGCCAAGATCGAAAGTTGTGGAGAGACATGATCACCTATGCCAGAAGGCCCGGTACTTGATGATGATGATGATTCTTGTGTTTATTTCAGTTTTACATTTTCCATCACTGGTTATAGTATGTCCAAGGTAGTTGTAGCTCTGACCTGTCTCCAGGTGTATTCCTTCAACTTTGATATCCACTTGTAGGTTTTGAGTATTATCCTTGCTTATGATCATAGTTTTATTTTTGTTATATTCATATCTAATCTTTAATTTTGTTTATCATGTTCATTTCATGTGCATTTCATTAAGTAATTGTTGTAGATCTGTAGGATTTTCTGCTAGTAATACAGAATCATCAGCATATCTTAGGTTATTGATTATCTTTCCATTAATGTTTAGGGCTGGCATCTCTGTGATGTTTTTAAAGAGTTTATCAACAGCAATCTCAAATCTTCAGTACTCAACAATGCTATTTACTCTCCTTTCTGTCATCCCTTCTACCATTAACAAACTGCTAATCAGTCTATATGTCTTAACGATCCCTTTACAGTTTTTAACCATGTCCATGTTAGACCAATAAACTCTAATATTCTTAATCTGGCCTACTGCAATATTTTCTGTAATCAGGAATGCTAAAATTTATGTGAGTCTATCTAAACTTCCTATCTCAACCTGAATGTTTTTAATCTTGCAAATGGTACCCATTCTCACCAGTAAATCTTCCTTTCTATCTCTAAATGTGACTTTTCTCTTTGGTCATATTGCTTACGCCAACTGGCATGGCGTCTGCTGATGATGATGATGATGATGATGAAGAACAGATTTATCACAGAGTATCACAAAAAGGTAGTTTCCAGGAACAATAACAATAGTGTTCATCAGTTTCCATACATCTCATATCTTGATGTGTGTCAGTGTTAGTCATGCCCCGTATCACTGTATGCATTTGTGTGTTAGTAACATCTCATATCTTTGTGTGTGCATGTCTGTGTTAGTCACCTCTAGTGACTCGGGCAGATGGTACTCGTCAACCTGGGAGGGCCGACCATATAAGGGCAGAATCCCCCTACAGAAAAGACAATCTGCTGCCTTGCAGGAAGATTGGGGACAATCAAAGGCTAAGGAAAGCAAACCTGAATAGAATGCTGGCTGAAATCAGATGCACTGGGCCACTGGCGCAGAACACAGTGCAACGTTTTAACGGGTGTTCAATCAGAGTGGATCTGGCAGACTCTAATTGTAATGTTCTGTCTGTGGGGGCGATCAACACACTTAACCTGACAGCTGACTTCATGTGTGTATAGCCCTTTTCGTCTTGTCAGACGGTCTAGTGGAGGCTATTGTGTATTTTTTTTAGGTATTGTTTTTGCCGAACAGCTTCTCTCGTGGCTAATTCTACCAATGTTTGACAAACACACACGGTCACATAAACAACAGGTCAGGCTCACTGGTCCACAGGGTTTACCATCCTTTTTCTTCAGTCTTTTCTCTTCTAAGTTTTGTCTTAGCACAGTCTCAAAAGTTGTTATACCGTTCCTTATACATGTTATCCATGATGTGCGATCACTTGCCAGATGTTGCCAGTCGTTTTCACAGATGGAGAAGTCTTTCAGAGATGATTTGCAGATATCTCTATATCGTAGTTTAGGTCTGCCGATTTGTCTTTTCCCGTGTGTTAGTTCACAATATAGTATTTGCCTAGGGATGTGCTTCTCTTCCATTCGTTGAACATGCCCTAGCCATCTTAGTCTTCGACTTCTGAGCATCGACATGATTGTTGGGGTCTTAGCACGTTGCAGGACAGTTAAGTTGGTTATTTTGTCCTGCAATTTGATGTGCATTATTTTGCAGAGACATCGCATGTGGAAGACATTTAGTCTTTTTTCCTGGTTTGAGTATGTTGTCCAGGTTTCGGATCCATATAGTAGTGTGCTAAGCACACATGTTTGATATATTAAAAGTTTAGTCTTTTGAGTTAGTTGTTCCACGCCCTTTCTGTGAGTTTGCCGAAGGTCGTAGCTGCCTTACCAATTCGACAGTTTATTTCTTCATCAAGAGAGATGGTTTGCGTAACTGTGGATCCAAGATATGTAAATTTCTGTACTGCTTCTAGTGGGCAGTCTTTTAGAGTAATAAATAGAGGTTTGATGTCACCTTGATTTAGTATTACTGTCTTCTGAACGTTAATTGACAGTGAAAAAAGGTTGCATGCTTTGACCAGGTTGTTGATCAGGGATTGTAGGGTGGCTTCACTATGAGCGACTAGGGCTGCATCGTCGGCAAATAAAAATTCTTTAAGTAGGGCAACATTTGTTTTGGTTTTTGCTCTTAGTCGTGCTAGGTTGAACAGTGAGCCATCTGATCTTGTGCGAATGTAAATATCTCCAGAGCTGTTTTCGAAGGCGTAATTTAGGAGGGCAGCAAAAAATATACCAAAAAGGGTGGGAGCGAGGACACATCCCTGTTTCACTCCTTTGTTGACTTTGAAACTCTCTGATGAACTCCCATCAAAATGGATTGTGCCATTCATTGACTTCATGTGAGAGTCTGGAATCCTACTCTGATTGAGTCCTGATCGCAGAGAGAGAGTTTCCATACTGAGGTTGAGAGGCACACTTTGAAAAGGGAAAAGTAAAAGTAAAGAGCCCGTCACGCCAAGTTGTTTATAAAGAATATGGTGTTAGTGACCATAATTTTTACAGACCCTCGACACATGATTTTTGGAGTAATATGGTCGGTGTAATGCCCTTGCCGTTTTACTTTCCCAGAAAAAAATCTGGTACCCATTTAAGGCAGGGTGAACTTGGATGCCGTCGCTCACAATCGAACACAGTCTCTCATCCTTAGAGGGCTGTCAGTGTGAAAAGAATAGAAAAAAGTGATATTTGTGCAAAATTTAGTCCCTCAGGACTTCGTTAGAGATATAAAGCTGGTGAACACAAACAACTGCCTCAAAATAACAATTCTTGAAATCTGACAGTTTGCTGTAGGCAAACATTACCCTCCTCTCTAAACCTTCCTAATTACTACTTCCAGTTGTAGCAGTGAGTTGAGAATGTATAACAATAGATGAGCGAGAGAGTGAAGTCACGGGAAGAGTGAAGTTAACTCAGACAAAAACATCAAATTTCCTGTGAATAAGTGAGAGTCAATCAGAGAAGGCGAAGAATGTAAGAAGATTTATGATTGGCTGGAGGGAAAAGATATAGTCAAAAATACAGGGAAAGTACAGTCAGACGAGAAGTGAAGCTTACTCAGGCGGACGGCTTGAGAGCCGTGCCATAGGAGGTGGCAGCCATGACAGGCTTACCAACCTCTTTAGTTGAATGAGAATAGTTAGGTCAAGCCAGAGTTGGAAGATGTTTATCAGTATTTCTGTTAAGCATTGTAAATAGATTATGCTGCTGCCGCTAAACTGAGAGCAATGTTATCAAGAGGCAGTTACCAAGCTTCCACAGTGTTTAATGTTATTTGTTACATTGAGTTATGTCAAACCAAGAGTCGACCATGTTGGTAATGTTAGTTTAAGAGTTGTTCAAGTGTAGAACTACGGCTCCATTGTAAACTCAAAACAGTGATTTGAGTTAGCGTAAGGAGTCAATTTCTGCCAGACTAAGAAGAATTTTCCTGTATGGACGATTAGAGAACGAGAGTGATAGAGGCACGCTTGTGAAGCACAGTGACTGAAAATTATTAGTCATGTGAGCAGCAGAGAAATAAGTAGTGGCTGATTTTTAAACTGTTGTGTTCATTTACAAACTATTCGTGAATAAACTCGAGTCATGTTTTAAGAATGGATTTCCTTGAACATCATAACCTCGTTAGTGTCTGAGTGTATGTGGCGTAGTGAAGAACGAATACTCAGTGAGCAAAGAAAGATCTCGTCCTCAGAGTTCAGTGGGACCAGAACAGCAGAAACATCAACGCGAAGTACATTAATTTCAGAGATAACATGTGGGTGCGAAGATCGTGTCCTGGTCATTCACGGTTCAACCGGTGTAACATCATGGTGCAGCACATGAAAGACATTTGACAGATAAACTGATTTGTCACCAGTCACTAGAGTATTGTTAGTGGATAAAGAATTTATCAGCAGCCTGTTTGTGGAGGGGAGTAAGTTAACAGAATTCAGTCAATTCCAGCAAGCAATCCATCAATCGAATGAATGAGAATGTGTTCGCATTCAAGTCTCATTCAGATAATATCAAAGCGTTAGTAATAATTGTACATAGTAATCTCTTATTGTTGGATTTGTTTCTTTTGATGTATTTTTTTAAAGTGCGTTGTAAAAAGTACAACAGTATCGTGGAAAGCAAGATATTTTTTTTTACAAATTTTGCCAATTTTCCAAGAAATTCCTTTTTTTTCTTTTTTTTTTTCTCATGACGGGGGAAATCTCCTTTGGAACCCAAATTGTAACATTTAAGTGGTAGCAAGTTTTACAATAGTATCGTGAAAACATCACCCACAGATGGGAATCGTAATCTTGGGTTATTGTAGTCTTTATTCACTGTGTTGGCAGATCTAAACTGCAGAAAAAAACATTTGATGAATCATAAGAAGGATCAATCCAAAAATGACTTTACAAGCACAAGGTATATTGAAGCTTGTTGTAAACTGGCAAACATAACACATCTACACTCTGTAAGTAGTCATCAGGTGAATACAAAAGAACAGGAAGAAGCACAAGGAATTTGAGAGATAACTTAAACATCATAAGATTTTGTTAGATATTGATGCAACAAGTCTTAAATAAGAACATCATGAATGAAAGCCAAATGAGGAAGGAAATAAGAAGAATCAGATAATATTTTGCAAACTAGAATGTTAGTGGGTAGCTCTTTGAAGGAATTCTTTAATAAATTTTATTGCACATACCATCACAGCAAACATATCTAAACACCAACAAATTGTGTCACTAAAAATATGTATATTGATGCAACAATGCTTAAGAAGACTACAGATTATCCTTACTATACAATGGACATCTTCATAAGTACATATCCCTCAGTGTGTAATAGACTTACAAACTCAATTCTGTACTGGTTTACCAATCTTTGCTCCCTGTGTTATCTGGCATCACCACTTGAACTTGTATTCTAGCAAAAGTCTATCCAAGGTTAAAGATTTGCATTCAATGACTGGATTATTTACTCATCCTGCCTATTTCAGAACATTTAGAATGTCAACCTGGTCCATTTCTTTTTCACTCTCCACAGCAGCCATTCCAGAAAGTCTATCTGCATGTTTTTTTTCCAACTTCTTCTACTTTTACTTCATTTGTCTTTAAGCGTTGAGGGCAGATATAATTTGAGATATTTTGCTCTTCCGTTGGCTTCTCTTGCTGTTAAGTTTCTTAGTATTTGTAATATTCCATCAATCCATCTTTTTCGTGGTCGGCTCTTGGATCTGGTATCTCATAATGTTTATTTAAGTCCTGTGTAGTAATTTGATCTCTCTGCCTTATAACCTGGCCAAACCATTTTATCTGTTATTTCTTTATGTACTCTATGGTGAAAATTGTTCATAGTTTTTTTCTTAGTTCTTCATTTCTGATCTTAACACATTTCATCTCATTAGGGGTTATTTTTCTTATTGTTCTTGCATCTAGAGTCCAGGTCTGGCATTGGTACCAGAGTTTTTCCCAACTGAGTTGTTCACAAAGGCAATACAGGAATTTATAAAAAATGGAATTAGACTATAAATTTAAAAGTTTGTGAACTATAAACATTTGAAGGAAAGCATTATGTTTTATCAGGAAGGACTGAGCGAATGTTTCCCAATAGAAACTGGGGTTAAACAAGGATGTATTTTATCGCCCTTGTTATTTGGAATTGTTATGAACTTCATAATGAAGATGACATAGTTCTCATCAGCAGTCAGATAAAAACGATGCAGGAAAACACAAATTAACTATCATCAATAGCCAGCAAAATTGGGCTTGAGATCAATCATGAAAAGATTAAAGTCATGAAAAGTTTAATTCCAACAGATGACAAAATATACATTAAAAACAAACCAGTAGAAGAGATCGATCACTTTATCTATCTTGGAAGTCACATTGATCGAGAAGGGGATACAAGTAAAGAAATTAGAATCAGAATGGCTAAAGCAGCAATGTCTTTCAGAAGCCTTGGAAAGTTGTGGAAATCAAAACTAATCAGCAAAAACACAAAACTTAGGCTATTCAAATCAAATGTACTATCAACCCTTACATATGCGTGTGAAAGCTGGAAAACAACAAGAGATATAGAAACAAAGTTGAACGCATTCAAAAATAAATGTCTAAGGAAAATACTTGGTGTAGCGTGGAACGAATTCAAAACAAACGAGGAAATTAGAAAAATCGCCAATCAACCACTAATATCTTCAGTAATAAAGAAAGGACGATGGTCATATGTTGGACATGTGATGAGAAGAGATAATAACCGAATAGCAAAGCAAGCCCTCATATGGGAAACAACAGGTAAGAGAAAAAGAGGAAGACCCAGGGAGACATTGAGAAGAACATTGATGAGAGAGGCAAAGGCAAGGATTCGGCTCCCTCAATGAGATAGAGCTGCTTGCACAGAACAGAGACAGATGGCGAGATTTGATAAAATATCTTTAAAAGAAAACTGCTAGAACAAAAATTCAGATAAGAGAAGGTGTATCTTGGTCTACGCCCTATGGGCCGGCTACAGCTCGAAAGGTCAATAGATAGATAGATAGATTATGTAGTATCATGAATAGAATAAAGGATTTAATAGATACAGTAATGCATGAAGAACAGGCTGGGTTTAGAAAAGGGAGAAGCTGCTTTGACCACATTTTTACTCTACGACTTATATTGGAGGAACACATTGAAAAGCAAAAACCTTTTGTACTTAACTTCATCAAAGCATTCAACAGCATCCATAGAGATTCTTTGTGGAAAATTCTCAAGCAATATGGCTTACCAAAAAAATCATAAATATTATCAAAGACATGTATGATGGCTACACATGTGCCGTACGTACAGAGGAAGGACTGAGCAAATGTTTTCCAATAGAAACTGGGGTTAAACAAGGATGTATTTTATCACCCTTGTTATTTGGAGTTGTTATGGACTTCATAATGAAGAAATGCTGCACTGGTAACAAAGATATCAAATGGATACAAGGAAACCACTTGGAGGACCTTGACATAGTCCTCATCAGCAGTCAGATAGAAATGATGCAGGAAAACACAAATTAACTATCATCAATAGCCAGCAAAATTGGGCTTGAGATCAATCATGAAAAGACTAAAGTCATGAAAAGCTTAATTCCAACATATAACAGAATATACATGGAAAACAAACCAGTGGAAGAGATTCATCACTTTATCTAACTTGGAAGTCACATTGATTAAGAAGGGGATACAAGTAAAGAAATTAGAATCAGAATAGCTAAAGCAGCAATGTTTTTCAGAAGCCTTGAAAAGTTGTGGAAATCAAAACTCATCAGCACAAACACAAAACTTAGACTATTCAAATCAAACATACTATCAACCCTTACATATGCATGTAAGAGCTGGAAAACAACAAGAGACATAAAAGCAAAGTTGAACACATCCAAACATTTCTATGCCAGCTAAACAACAAATGATAAATAGCATTTTCATACCAACTTTGTGCTATGAAAGTCAAACATGGACCCTTTCTAAATCACATTTAAGAAAGATCAATACATGTGAGATGCGTCGTTTGAGAAAAGTAACAAACAACACAAGAAGAGATAGAATACCAAATGAAACCATAAGAAAAATAGTAGGAACAAAACCCTGCCAAGAATATATAGACCAACAACAACTTAAATGGTTTGGCCACCTGATCAGAATGAATCCTCACCAATCACCATCAAGGGCGTTCTTCTCAAGAATGTATGGAAAAAGACCAAGAGGAAGACCCAGAAGAAGATGGATAGATGCAGTGACAGAAACATGTAACAACAAAGGATAATCACTAATTCAGACAATTCGAGCAGCACAAGAACGACAAATGATATAAACCACGACACCTTTAGGTATCAGTGAAAGAGAAAAGAAGAAGAAGAAGAACACATTCAAAAATAAATGTCTAAGGAAAATACTTGGTATAGCGTGGAATGAATTCAAAACAAATTAGGAAATTATAGAAATTGCCGTTCAACCACTATCATCAGTACTTACATCTTCAGTAATGAAGAAAAGACGAAGGTCATATGTTGGACATGTGATCTTCTTCTTCTTTTCTCTTTCACTGATACCTAAAGTGTGTCGTGGTTTATATCATTTGTCGTTCTTCTGCTGCTCGAATTGTCTGAATTAGTGATTTTCCTTTGTTGTTACATGTCTCTGTCACTACATCTATCCATCTTCTTCTGGGTCTTCCTCTTGGTCTTTTTCCATGCATTCTCGAGAAGAACGCCCTTGATGGTGATTGGTGAGGATTCTTTCTGACCAGGTGGCCAAACCATTTAAGTTGTTGTTGTTCTATATATTCTTGGCAGGGTTTTGTTCCTACCATTTTTCTTATGGTTTCATTTGGTATTCTATCTCTTCTTGTGTTGTTTGTGATGAGGAGCGATAATAACTGAATAACAAAGCCAGCCCTCATATAGGAAACAACAGCTAAGAGGAAAAGAGGCCGACCCAGAGAGACACTGAGAACATTTATCAGACTGATAAGAGCAGCAGGAATCAGCTCCCTCAATGAGATAGAGTTGCTTGCACAGAACAGAGACAAAGGGCGAGATTAGATAAAAGATTTTTACAAGGATTGAAAACTGTTAGAATAAAAATTTAGATAAGAGAAAGAGAATCTGGGTCTATGCCCTATGGGCCAGCTACGTCTCGAAGAGTCAATAGATAGATAGATAGATTATGTAGTCTATTCTCATATAAATCTCATATATTTCAAACTTTGAATTATATTACCTACGTCTTTGAAACAAATGAAGAGCAGTATGTTTCTCCCATTAAAACAAAAAAATATTACACTTATTGAGTTTGGTCACAAATTCATGTTAAACAAAGAAAAAGACTGAAAGCTAGTCCTTTTGTAGCATTAATAAATAGTTAGTATGAATGGAAAGGAAAAGTTTTTGAAGGATAACTTCAAAATGATAAAGAAGTTTTCGCATGGCAAAATATCATCAATCAGCATTTGTTACATAAAATTCCTTTGCTGTTAGACCTAATGTTACAATTAACAGATATAGACTATGGTTTATAAACAATTTTACATGCATTTGAATTACACACAATTTGTGTAATTCGCTTTATTGTAATACTCACTTTGCTGTAATGTCCTGCATATGAATTTGCAATATTTCTGAAGTGTTATGGTAAACACTTAAAATGAGCTTGTATTATGATCAGTTAAATTGCTAAACTTCTCATTAGAAGTCAACTTTACAGGCGTACAAGGGAGGGAATTACATAGGATTTATAAAAATTAAAGTTATAGTTCAAACTCAAAATTAAATAAATTTTCACAATAAAAATTACATTTGAACACTTATCTATAATTGAATTTCAACTCTCACATAAAGGTTATGTGAATAAAATTAAGAGGCAAAATATTCCGACATTAAAAAATTTATAACAATAATTTCCATAAATCACTCACAAATTCAGTAAACACGTCTAACCTTGCAGAATTTTGAATCAAATCTTAAACTTTTCTCAGCAAATACTACTGCTTCAGCGTAAAGTTCCTTTTTCAGATAAACAGCAGAAATGTTGCTGTGAAGCATAGCTGCTTCACCGTGTAATGCACTGAAATTGAAAGTGATGAGTAATGCCTTTTGATAGTATTCAATAGCTTTGTCATACTGCTGCTCTGAAAAGGCCTTGTTGCCATCTTTACGGATCAGTTCTAGTCTTTTCTGCACTCCCTCTTCTGCAAAAAAAAAGAAATAAATAAAAATTAAAAAAAAGACACACATTCTACTTATGTTGAGCTCTTAAAAGCAAAAATATATTTTATTCATATTATATAACTATACAAGCATGTGAAATACAGCTGAGCTTTATTGTGTGCTTGTGTTATGTTTATAACTGCTGAACATCTACTACAATCAAGCCTAATTTATGATGAATAAAGACGGCTCTTGTGGCTATTACTGGCACCATACTGGGACACCCTGTATAGAGATATGATGTCATCAGCCTTGAGCTGAAAAATGTTTTCTTAAAACTTATACTGATGTCTAGATGTACTGCAGAAGGCGAAGCATATCTCAAAAGTCTACATAAACATCAACTAGACCAACAGGATGACAACTATGTTAGCAGGATTGTTTTTCTTTATTAACAGCAGAGAGTTTTTAAAAATGTTAATTCTTTCTCTGAAATCAATATAGTCTCTTAATGTCACTAACACACCAGACTGCCACATGGAGTAGTTACTATTCTTAAGTCACATCAAGTGAAATCATCCTCTTAAAAATATGAGCTGTTCTACATGTGAACTCAATAGGCTTCAAGAAAGTCTTCAGCAAAATTCAAATGATTAAGTCTCAATCAAGACAATACCTAGTTGAACACATTCTGGTACAAGTAATACAAAGAATGAGGATAAAATTCCTTGCAAGAAGAGCATGTTAATCATAGAAAAGAAAACACAAGAAAATAAAAACATGATAAAAAGCAGGTAGAAAAACTCAAATGTGATGAGAAGAGATAATAATCGAATAGCAAAGCAAGCCCTCATATGGGAAACAACAGGTAAAAGAAAAAGAGGAAGACCCAGGGAGACACTGAGAAGAACATTGATGAGAGAGGCAAGAGCAGCAGGAATCGGCTCCCTCAATGAGATAGAACTGCTTGCACAGAACAGAGACAGATGGCGAGATTTAATAAAATATCTTTAAAAGAAAACTGCTAGAACAAAAATTCATATAGGAGAAGGTGTATCTTGGTCTACGCCCTATGGGCCGGTTACGGCTCGAAAGCAGGTATCAGAAGAAAAACTCATTAGGTTAGTAAGATTATTTATCTAGGAGAAACAACTAGAGCAACAAATAAATGTCTCACAGGAAAGTCAATGAGAACCAAAGACTAGAAAAGCAGTATTGAACCAATGCATGCTGAAGATGAGTGCACTGAAATACAATGTCAAAAACACAGCACAATGCAAACAGAATGAAAAAAAAGAAATGTTACAAAATATTCTGCTATCAATACAAAGCATTATGATTTTTAACATTTTTATGATACAAAAGGTCATGATCATAAACAGAAAAAAAAAAATTGTGGATTATCACTGAGAACAAAGAGCTGAAGCAGGTAACAGAGTTCAAATATTTCAAAAGTATTGTAGCAGCAAATAGAAAAAATCATAACAAATTAAGAAAAGATGCAACAAAGAAAACCAAATAATCCTATAAATAGTACACAATATATAAAATAAGAAAAAGAGTTCGTAAATGTTATGTAGTGCTAGTTTTAACATATGGACATGAATCAAGGACAACAGACAAGAAAATCACAAGAGGCTGTAGAAATGTGGTTTTACAGAAGAATATTGAGAATACCATGGACATCTAAGAAGAGTAATGAAAACGTTCTGAAAGAAGCCAAAGCAAAAAGAGTGCTAATTTTCAATATTAGGAAGAAATAATCATTATTTTTTGACCATGTAATGAAAAGGAAAAACCTGGAATATATTGTAACAACTAGGAAAATTGAGGGATCTATCTATCTATCTATTGACCTTTCGAGCCGTAGCCGGCCTCTGAATTTTTCAAAATTCAAAAATCTGAATTTTTGTTCTAGCAGTTTTCAATTCTTTTAAAGATATTTTATCAAATCTCGCCCTTTGTCTCTGTTCTGTGCAAGCAGCTCTATCTCATTGAGGGAGCCAATTTCTGCTGCTCTTGCCTCTCTCATCAATGTTCTTCTCAATGTCTCTCTGGGTCTTCCTCTTTTCCTCTTACCTGTTGTTTCCCACATGAGGGCTTGCTTTGCTATTCAGTTATTATCTCTCCTCATCACATGTCCAATATATGACCATCATCTTTTCTTTATTACTGAAGATAGTGGTTGATTGGCGATTTCTCTAATTTCCTTGTTTGTTTTTAATTCGTTCCACGCTATACCAAGTATTTTCCTTCTTCTTCTTCTTCTTCTTCTTCTATCCTTCCTCTGCTGCCGTTGGCGTCGAGGGGAGAAACAATCTGCGATTCTTTGCTCTTCTGATGTTATTCCTCCCAGTGACTCTAGTATTCCCTTTATCCATCTCTTTCTCGGTCTTTCTCTTAATCTGGCATTTTCGTAGCGTTTATTTAAGGCTCTTTGAGTCATTGTTAGTTCTTTTTGAACCAATTTATCTCTTGTTTCTTTATGTATTCAATGGCTGGTTCAATTTCGAGTTTCTTCCTCAGGTCAGTGTTTCTTACTCTGTCCCTTAAGCTGTTTCCTGTCATTCTTCTGACACATTTCATTTCGGTGGTCGTTATCTTTCTTATTGTTCTAGAGTCCAGCGTCCAATTCTGGCACTGATAACTCAGAGTTGGTAGAAAAATTGATTTGTATATTGCCCTTTTTGCTTCCGTAGTTAATTGCTTTGTTTTTCAATAGTGTTGATACTTGGCCTATAACTTGGCATGCTTTGTTACACCTTATATCTATCTCTGTCTCTTGGTTATTGTCTTGTGTTAACGTGCTACCCAGATATTTAAAATTGTCTAGTCAAATTTAAAATTGCATCAAAGTTGTATTATCTATTATGATGTTTAGTTTTTCTTTCTTTCTCGCTATTTTCCTTAAACATTTATTTTTGAATGTGTTCAACTTTGTTTCTATATCTCTTGTTGTTTTCAAGCTTTCACATGCATACGTAAGGGTTGATAGTACATTTGATTTGAATAGTCTAAGTTTTGTGTTTGTGCTGATGAGTTTTGATTTCCACAACTTTTAAAGGCTTCTGAAAGACATTGCTGCTTTAGCCATTCTGATTCTAATTTCTTTACTTGCATCCCCTTCTCGATCAATGTGACTTCCAAGATAGATAAAGTGATGAATCTCTTCCACTGGTTTGTTTTCCATGTATATTCTGTTATCTGTTGGAATTAAGCTTTTCATGACTTTAGTCTTTTCATGATTGATCTCAAGCCCAAATTTTCTGGCTATTGATGATAGTTAATTTGTGTTTTCCTGCATCGTTTTTATCTGACTGCTGATGAGAACTATGTCATCAGCAAAGTTGAGGTCCTCCAAATGGTCTCCTTGAATCCATTTGATGCCTTCAAGGAGACCAAATTGAGGGATAAAGAGAGGGAAATTGGAATATTTGGTTACAACAGGCAAATTACAAGGAAAGAGAGATCACAGAAAACAAAGAGAAAATACTAGATAGCTTGGTGTCATGGCATGGAAAACAGTCAACAACAGAACTGATATGATGCACTGTAGATAGAAGATTGTGTAAGGACATGTTCGCTTATGCCAACTGGTATGGCACGTGATGATGAAGAGATAGAGGGGGGCAAAGAGAAAAGATAACAGACAATTTAAGAGAATGACTTGGCAGAAGGTCAACAATAGAAATGATAAATAACTGTCGAGATCGAAAGTTGTGGAGAGACTTGATCACCTATGCCAACAGGCATGGTACTTGATGATGATGATATAAAACAAACAAGTAATAACAGATATAAAAAGACCAATACACAATTCAGTATTTTTTGCCAAAACTGTGCTAAGTGCCAAAGATGGACATTAACAAGAAAGATAAAATAGAAGATTCTTGATTCTTGCCGTGCCGTTAAACGCGCACAGGGCTTGTAGTGTTTTTCGCCATACATCTCTTTTCTGAGCGAGATATTTAATCTTATCTAATGAGTCTATGCCTGCCAACTTTGCTTCTCTTATAAGTGTTCTTTTTAGTGTCTCTTTAGGTCTTCCTCTTTTTCTGTTTCCAGATGTTTCCCATAGAAGAGCCTATTTTGGTATTCTCTTATTGTCTCTTCTCAGCACATGTCTGACATACATCCATCTTCTTTCCTTAATTGTAGGTGAGATCTTTGGTTCCATGGCTATTTCTCTTATTTCAATATTAGTCTTGAATTCATTCCATTGTACACAGAGTATTTTTCTGCGATCAGGACTCAATCAGAGTAGGATTCAAGACTCTCACATGAAGTCAGCTGTCAGGTTAAGTGTGTTGATCGTCCCCACAGACAGAATATCACAATTTTCGAAGAATATTCTAAGTTTGGTTTTCTTGCTTAGTAGTTTTGACTTTCAAATATATAAAAGATTTCAAATACTGAAATGATATGTTCTCAAAGAATATTTATTGTCACAATAAAACCATTTATTATTCAGCAAGACAAAGTGGACAGTGTCAAGCTGAAAAAGAACCAATTTTCACTTTATCACCATACCAATACGTTTACGAAAAAGTTAGGCAACTACCAAACTATTTTGACCAGATCTTGTGCTTGATTTGAACATTACTATAGACTCCATTCTCTGAGCTCAAAAAAAAAAAAATTAATAAAAAGTAACACATAGATGCACGCAAATTCAGAACCAATTTTTAAAAAAAATAGTAAATTGATTAACAAAAAAATGTGTATCACACCTTTGATATATTAGTTGCTATGTATTACAAGCCAAGACGGAAAAGTTCATTGTCTTTGGACACTATGTCACCAGGGGGAGCCTTGATAGCTCAGTGGTTAGTGAACTGGACTACAAAGGACAAGAGGTCAGGTTCGATCCTGATCGATGGCTTCCAGGTTCACCTAGTCTTTAATGAGTACCGGATTTTATTCTGGGAAAGTAAAATGGCACGGGCGTAATACCGACCACATTACCCCAAAATTCATGTACCAAAGGTCTGTAAAAATTATGGTCACTAATACCATATTCCCTATACGCCACTTGGCGTGACGGGGATCTTTATTTTTTTTTTATACTATGTCGCCAGGCTTTTATTGTTGCTGATTAGCCAATATCACAAGAATGGTGTAGCTTTTATTGTTAGTGTCATGAGAGTTAAAAGATCATGGTTTTGGGAGTGTAAGGTGTGGCATTGTAATAGGCGGCTTGAAAGTTAGATTATCTACCTATTATACTTTCACACCGAAGGCAGCCCATAGGGCAGAACCACAATCTCAAAAACATAAATCCAAATTGCTGCTCATCTAATTCAGTATTGATTTTATACTGAATCCTTCCTTGTATAACTTTTAGCAATATTTTTGTAACATGGCTCATTAGGCTTATTGTTCTAAAGTCACTGCATTCAACTGCACCATCCATCACATGTAAATAGCACATTTAAAGAAGTCCTTGGAGGATAAACTGAGTGTTTTACTAGGTGAATAAATATTCAGATAATGTTTGTGTGAACTATATAGTGAAAAAACTGCAAAGAGTTTGAAACCATTTTCCAATGGAAAATTTATGAAAGAAACAGCTGCTAAAGTGCTTTGTCATAAGAGTTATTTATTTCACCAATTAAGTTTACCATGCGAACTGTTGGAGGACGCATAGGTGACATGGGGAAAGATGTTAAAAAAAGATTAAAAGAGCTTGCATCAGAATTTGTAACATTCTCCATCGCCTTAGATAAGTAAAGTAAAGTACGAGACTTGAACCGGCATCTTAGCACGCGAATTTACACCCGTATGTGCTCGGCCGCCTATCCCGAAATGTTTGGATATTTTCTGTATAGTGTCACCTCAAGCATCGAAACTCAGATGCGAGGCAACATTCTTCACCTTCCCAAGGTAATACCCTGGTACCCATTTCTGCCAACAGCTGGGTTGACCGTGGGGGTATTTTTTTTTCCAACCATGAGTAGAATTCACACTGCTCCCAGCAGGAATCAAACACGGGTTGTCCAAACGTCGGCAGTCCAGTCGGATGGTTTTCCCAACTCGGCTACCGAGGCCCCAAAGGCCTTAGATAAGTCAAGTGATAAATAGGCACAGCACAATTAGTTATCTTTATTACAGGCACTGACAAATTCTTTAACATTACGGAGGACATATTAGCGTTACAACCACTCAAAGGTACCACAAAAGGTGAGGACATTTTCAAAGCCCTCGAGCTCGTTCTTAAAGATTTTGGATTAAATTGGGATAGGCTTTGTGGAGTGACAGCAGACCAGCTGTGAATGGTCAAAATTCAGGTCCTGTTGGCAAAATAAAATCCTGCTTATTAGATTTCAAATTAGGTCACCTTGATGTGTCATTACAACAACAACTTAAATGATTTGGCCACCTGGTCAGAATGAATCCTCACCAATCACCATCAAGGGCGTTCTTCTCGAGAATGCATGGAAAAAGACCAAGAGGAAGACCCAGAAGAAGATGGATAGATGCAGTGACAGAGACATGTAACAACAAAGGAAAATCACTAATTCAGACAATTCGAGCAGCACAAGAACGACAAATGATATAAACCACGACACCTTTTAGGTATCAGTGAAAGAGAAAAGAAGAAGATGTGTCATTCCTACTTTGTATTATTCACCAAGAAAATGGTGTGTGTCAAAATATTTAAAGTTGCTGACATCATACCAGACATAGTATCATGTGTGAATTTTATAGAAGCAAAAGAGTTCAACCATTGTTCGTTCCAAAAATTTCTTCCTGACATCGATTCAGAGTATGGCAATCTGCTTTATTATTGTAAAGTACACTGGTTAAGTCAATGGGAAATGTTGAAAACATGTTATGGCTTACATACTGAAGTAGAACTTTTCATAAAAATAAAGGGTAGTCTGGTCAAAGAATTATCTGACCCTCATCTGCCAGCTAGTATTTTTGGATGACATGACTCAACATTTTAATGACCTTAATCTTGAGTTACAACCACAAGGACAATTGGTACATGAACTTTACAGATATATCAAAACTTTCTAGAAAGAAATTAAACTGTGAGAGAGTAACCTGCAAGAAGGAAAACTAATTTTTTTATTTATAAGGTTTGAAGAGCAGAAGAAATCTCTTATTAATTTTATCAGCTATGCTGACACCAATAAATGATTATTACTGCCAGTTCGTTGACCATTTCAAAGATTTTGCTGCACAACAAACAAGGTTAGAATGTTTCTCAACACCATTTGATATCGATGTAAATCTGCTCCAACAGAGTTACAAATGGAAGTTACTGACTTGCAAGAAAAAAATTATGATATCAAAGTGGAGGGACTCGAAGATATTGGACTTTTATACATCTTTATTTCCCACTTGAATGATCACATCAAATGACACAAAAGTTACTTCATAGGTAGGTAGCACTTATGTTAATGAATATTTTTTTATTTCAAAACTTAAGTTGACTAAATCAAAAGCAAGAAATCAATTAACTGACGCAAATTTAAAAAACATACTATGCATTGCTGTTAGTCAAGTCTTCCACTCACCATCACTAGTAATATTTTTACATCATAATAGCTTGTGAATGCAAATTAGGCAATTTATATAATGGCTTATTTAAGCGATCATATCTGGCCCTATGCATCTTCATAGTTTACATATTTGGCTCTCAGATAATAAGAGTTGCACACCCCTGGTTTACAACTATGCTTACTGATGTGATTAATGTTTTAATAATTGATTTTAAATTTAAATATGTTCATACAGCCGTTGTTTTAATAATTGATTTTAAATTTAAATATGTTCATACAGCCGTTTAACAAGACTAATGCCAATTTTCTTTGTTAGGAACCATTTCCTACTTATAAAATCTTGGAAATTACTGTTGCAAACAGGTTAAATTTTCATGTCCCTAAGTTAGAAGACTTACCTTGGACCAATCTGAATTTAAACTACTAAACATTTTCTAAATGTTTAATTTAGTTTAGTTGCCTCACAACACATCAGACAAGTCCATAAATGCTCAAATCTTCTCCAAAGTTTATCCCTCAACAGGCAGCAACTAATGGCATGGGTATTGTGTTTGTCTAAAAGTCTTTTCTGGTTTCCTATGTAGCACACCTATTTCCCACCATGACATGATATTCGTTCAGTCTGTTTATGATAGAAGATTCAGTCATTTTTGTGTGTGTCAATATTTCATACTATATTCCTGAGAGAATTCAGAATGTCTCTCTTTAATTTGTGTACTTCTAAAGATGGCAGAAGTCTTCATATGATATGGCTATTTGAATGGTGTTGCAGAGATAGTAAGCTTTATTAGATGCTGCAACTCCTTGGTTCAAGACAGCATGAACAAAAGAATGAAGCTCCCTCAATGAGATTCATTTTAGTTCACATAACTTTGTCATCAAATAGAGGTGTCAGCAACAACAAAAACTAACCACCTCAACATAAAGAGTTTAAGGCTAAATATTTAATGAATACCCAAGTGTGTGATAAATATTTGTGTCAACTTGATTTTAATTACAAAATTTTGTATGATAGAACAATAATGCAAGGCGTCACAGCAACATTGTTGTAATGTTGAGGGTTCAACTCATAAAATAACTTGTTTGAGTTCAGCGTGAAGCCGTCAAATATTTGTCCAAAAAAAGATATTTTGAATTGAGGAAGAGTATATAATGAAACCATTTCTGATGATCAATGTAAATAGAGCAGACAGTATGCCACTGCAAGGGCAAAATGTTTTAAAAGATAACAGTTCCTAATAAATTTTTCCTGCTTATAATTTTATCAGATGCACTTTCTGTGGCAAGGAAAAAAAAATATTGCATTTCTGTGACAGGTGAAAATCTTCATATTCAGAGAATCTTCAAAACAATGCACTACAGTGAGCCAATACATTTTTATTTGTCTATGGTGTTTCAGTATGATTTGCCATAATATGTGTGTATGTCCATTATGATCTTAGATTAAATAAACCTGATGATAGTACAATCCTTGCCTAACATTTTCTTTTATTTGTTGAAACATTTTCAACTGATTCCAGTTCTTTAGGCAGCTGTTCTTTTGTTTGATGAATGGCTCATCGTACATCCCTAGACCGGCCATATGCTAATCTTACGGTCTGTTGTTTGATGTGCGACAAGGATAATCTGACGACTAACTGTGTGTCTATATGTTCAGAATTGGAGTCAACAACGATGGCCTAACATCATCAAGCGCTATACATTTTTTTTAAAAATACGACGATCATCGTTTTCAAGAGGATGTGAACTCCTGGTATATGGTGGATAGGCGGCGGGAACAAATGAAGGCTATGCATAAAAAGTGTTCCTTGTTGCAGTTTCCTCATATTCCAAGTTCGGCTTTTTGCAGGAGCTACTGAGTTAAGTGCTCTGTGCACACCATGAGCTGTGTGTCTCATCCATTTTGATCATGTTTCGATATTCCAATTGTTTACGATGAATGATATTGTATGACAGGGAACAGTTGGCTGTGTTCACTTTCTGCACGGTTTCGCCTTATGTCTTTTGGCGTGTGCTGAGACTGCTATGTTGGGGACTACAGTTACCTTTCATTGTTTGGTAGATGAGATTCGGATGATTACGCTGGCATAGGCGGTTGAGCAATTATGAATTTTAATTTGTTTGCAGTGATACTGGGGCCTTCCATAACCAAATAACCAAATCTTTTTTTTTTGTCAGCATATGTTCTTCATTATTCTTAGATCTTTAATGTGAATATTTATGACTTTATATAAATAAATATATATAGATATGCCCTTTGGTGTCTTGAAAAATGGTTGGTAGCCAGCAATAATTATAAGTCAGCAGTTTTGTAACAGTTAGTGCCTTATGTTGGATGCTGTTTTTGCTGCACAGCTTCTCTCCATGCTGAATCTGCCAATATTGGATAAATAGATTTGACCTCAGAAACAGCTACCATCGACAGCATTGACTTTCAGCGACAAAAGCAACAATGATGATAGTAAGTATTCAGATGCAGTCTAAACGACAACATCGAAGGAAAACAAGAAAAGGTGAATGTGCTGGTATGAAACTGTCGAAGTCTGAGAGGCTAGGCCTAGAGTATGTGCGAAGTATGTGTGCGTTACACATTGGAACTGTCTTTCCATATATCAACAACGACCCATTTTTGATAAGCTACTGTACGGTGCCGATATAATGATTTTGAAAGAAACACTCCTTGGTGATAGGACAGTTATGGCTCCTGGATTTTACTGTTTATACAAAAGATGACACCTTTGACAGGTCATCCTTGTGCGAAACATTATGGTGGCAGCTGAGGTTGATATCTGTGTGGGACAGTGCAGAAGTGCAGGTACATGCAATTAGGGTGCAGACCCCAGTTCCTTTCATATTGTAAATGTGTATGCCTGTAATGGTAAAGTGGACACACAACAATGGTAGAATTTATTCGTGTTCGGGGAAGAGAACATCATCTTCTGCTGAGACTTTAATGCTAGAGGCAACCAGTGGGGTAACGTCATAACCAACAAGTAGGGAGAAGACCTAAAGAACGCACTGGTGTCAGGCAATTTAGTGTGCTTGAATGATGAAAGGACAACCAGAATGGCCACTCGAACAGAGGACTCTGATAGTGTCATAGACCTTGCACTGGTGTCTTCCATCTTCACACCAGTTTGCAGGTGGGGAGTGTACTGGGATTCCATGAAAGTGATCCCTATTCATGTGTCCTTCTAATTAAGAAAGGCAGAAAAACAAGCTCAACACATTCCACTATGAGAACACAGATCAGTATGTCATTAGCAAAATCAGACATAGAAAACAGGGCATCCCTCGCATGTGGCAGGAGAGATGGACGCAGCCGCCCTGGTGGAACATAAAAGTCGAGGAAGCTTGGCGGAACAAAAGACAAACGGCTAAGACATGGCAGAAATCCA
Source organism: Megaustenia siamemsis (assembly GCA_032433765.1). Taxonomy (NCBI): domain Eukaryota; kingdom Metazoa; phylum Mollusca; class Gastropoda; order Stylommatophora; family Ariophantidae; genus Megaustenia; species Megaustenia siamemsis. Next base: position 35,091,159 of record JAVIAB010000041.1, on the reverse strand, counting down.
GAAATAATAGAAGAACACAACCTGTGCTGTTAAAGCATCTGAAAGAAGAAGTTGACCAAAAAATTATGTACTTTAAACTATGTACTAAGCAAGCTAAGGATGCCAAGTGGGAAGATTTCTGTAAAAAAGTGTGCTCAGAAAAATTGCTAGCCTCATTCTGGTGTCTTCATCAGAGTATGAATGGCATAACATGACACGAGGCATACCAGACTTCCAGAGCACAGGCCAGATATGGCACAAATCTGATCAGAGCAAAGGGAAGGTCCTGCTTGCCCGCTACACTGAGCAGACTAATCAAAGAAAGGAGGCTGTACGATTGAGGATTCGGGGGTCTCTTTCAGAATTGTGTGAGGATGTAGTGCTGGGAGAAGATTTCACAATCACAAAAAAATACCATTCGCGCAACACTTAAAAGGTTATACAACACTGCTCCTGGTCCAGATGGTGCTCGGTATGACAACATAGGCGATTTAGCTCACAACAACTTGAAATCCAAAGAGTTTAATGCCAGCATTCGGAGTGGCCAGATTAAGGAGGAGTAGCTACACAGCAACTTGCTACACGCTACTGAAGCCAAACAAGGACCATTTTCAGATCAGTGCTTACAAAATCATCATGATGCAGAACACTGCGGGCAAGCTACGGGAGAAAATAATGCTCGATGCAGCAGTCTTCGCCTATGACGTCTTCGAAGGCTTCCACAAACACGAGTAGACGTGCCGCTGCTATAGATCTGGAGGATAAATACAGCAGAGTGCCATTTGAATATCTCAAGCACATGCTCCTCAAACTGGCGGTGTACCCCTTCCTCATTAGATGGATCGCTGCAGCACTGTTTAAGAAGAAGGTGATAGATGTGGAAGTTGGTCATCCAGACCGACATCCATTTGTCTAGGGCTGCCACAATGCTCACCATTGTCACCAGTTCTATTTAACGTGTACATAATAATGATCATGGAACAGCAACTGGATGGGAGAGAAGAACTATGACTTTTGCTGGTGACATTCTGGTATATCAACAGGGAATGGACAGATGGGAAACTGCCACCACACTACAAAACCATTTCAATCGCATCTCTTCCTGGTGTGGAGTATCAGGTGCATTGGTTAATCCTAGGAAAGGATCAGTTGCATGGTTCTTCCTTCACAATCATATCGTTAACACGGAAACACCGGTGGTACGAATGGGAGCTGATGAGGTGACCAGGGACAAGTTTATGACGTTAAAAAAAAAAAAGTAAAGAACCCTGTCACGCCAAGTGGCTTATAGGGAATATGGTGTTAGTCACCATAATTTTTATAGACCTTTGGCACATGATTTTTGGGGTAATGTGGTCAGTATTAGGCCAGGGCCGCTTTACTTTCCCAGAAAAAATCCGGTACCCATTAAAGGCTGGGTGAACCTGGAAGCCATCGATCAGGATCAAACCCTACTTCTTGTCCTTTGTAGTCCAGTTCACTAACCATTGAGTGGCTCCCAGGTTTATGACGTATCTCTGAGTTATGTTTGATTCCAGCCTGTGTTTTCGGGACCAGGTAGACCATGTGATAACAAAATCTCTCAAAGGATTAGCCGCCTTGAAGGTCATGGCAGCTGCCAACATCGAGCAGAGGCTACTTTACCCATCTGTTCCAGGGAATAGTCTTCGCACCAATCGAGTTTGCCCTGGCAATTCTTACAGTCAGTACGATGCAAATTGACAGGCTAGAGGAAATACAGAATGAAGCCATGTGCGTTATCTTGGGGTGTACGAGGGACACTCCCTGTGTAGCAATGAGGTATCTTCTTGACTTTCCAACAGTTGTTGACAGGATCAAGATCTGGAGGGCATGAGCATTCCTGAAGATTAGTACAGATAAAGAGCATCCATTGTACCACATGCTCAACACAGGGAAAGGTGTCAGGCTAAAAAGAGGTAAATCATGGGTGGGACAAGCACAAGATGTCATCAAACAGGTCTGTGTGCTTACCAATATCAACACTGGCAAGGAGTGGATACCGGTGCGTAGGTTATTCAGGGGGACATTTTCGTGTATTTTCACACTCGGCAGGAAATGTAGGGAACAGAACTCAGTCATGGTCAATGCGGAGGTTAACAGTCTCATCTGGAATAAAATCGATGAGAAAGATAGTCATCTATACACAGATCTGTAATACAACACCAAAGGAGCGCATGGGCATTTACAGCACGCTCAGCAGGCAGAATAGTCAAGGAAGAGTGTGGTGCATATGTTATGACCACAAGTAGTATGACGATGGAGGTGATGGCAGTGACCAGGGCATTCATCTGGTTAGAGTCACAAGACTACACCCATGACTGCATACTCAGTAATTCGATGAGCATGATAAAAAAGTGGAGGCCGGCTTTATGCGCATGCAATGAGTAGAGTCATTGCAGAAGTCAAAAATACATAAGGTCACCTTCGTCTACGTCCCTGGACATGCAGGAATATGGGGAAATAAAAAAGCTGACAGGTTGGCTAGCTGCGCTGTCATTGAAGATGGTCAACCAATGGATCTGGAGGACATCATCAATGCCCTCCAAGATATGGAAAGAGCACAGGAATTCAACAACAATGAATTCACGTCACTCCTTCGGATGAAAGAGATCGGAGTTAAGATGGGCACAGCCAGAAACAAGAAACTTATATATAAGAGTGGACATATAAAAAGAGTTCTTAAATGTTATGTAGAGCCAGTCTTAACAATTGGATGTGAATCATGAACAATAGGACAATAGACAAGAAAATCACTGAAGTCTGTAGAAATGTGGTTTTACAGAAGAATATTGAGAATACCATGGACACCTCAGAAGAGTAATGAAAATGTTCCAAAAGAGGTCAAAGCAAAAAGAGAGGATAATTTTCAATGTTAGGAAGAAACAATCATTATTTTGGCCATGTAATGAGAAGAGAACAACTGGAATTTATTGTAACAACTGGAATATATTGTAACAACTGGAAAAATTGAGGGACGAAGAGATAGAGGGAAGTAAAGAGAAAAAATACCAGACAGCTTAAGAGAATGGCTTGGCAGAAGGTCAACAACAGAAATGATAAATAACTGTCAAGATCGAAAGTTGTGGAGAGTCATGATCACCTATGCCAGCAGGCCCGGTACTTGATGATGATATAAGAAGACTTATCAACCAACAAAGAAATGGAATTGTCAGTCGCTGGACACTGCAGGGCATGCTGAGAAGGGGATGTGAGCACCTATGGACATGTTCGGAGTGTGATGATAATGACCAGAAAATAACTCAATTTGACTGCAGAATGATCAAGATGTATTCGTGGAACCTGGCCTCGTCTCCATTCTTCTGCACCTTTTGTCTTCTGAATTTGATATCAATGTTGCCTTAAATGTGCTGTGCCGTTTTTTTTATTTTTGTTCACCATGTGCAACGATCTGCAGCCAGATCCTCCCAGTTTCTACCACTGATTGAGAATTCACTTAGGAACCCCCTGCAAACAATCTGATATCTCAGCACTGGTCTGCCCTTTGGTCTCTTTCCAACCCTAAGATCACCATAGAATATTTGTTTGGGAATACATTTGTTTGCTATTCTTCTTACATGAACCAGCCACCTTTGTCTACGACTCCAACTTATTGCCATCATGGATGGGTGTTTGGCTCATTTAAGACATAAAAGTTGGTTACTTTATCCTGCCATTTGATGTTCATATAATCCTTCGAAGGCAATGCACATGAAGGCTGTTTAATCTTTTCTCCTGCCCTGCATAGGTAATCTAAGTTTCTGTTCTGATCCGTATAGAAGTGTACTAAGCACACAACTTTGGTAAATTTGAATCTTAGTCCTGAATGTTAGTTTGGTGTTGGCCCATGCTCTATCTTCAAGTTTCAAAAATGTTGAAGCCACCTTTCCAATTTGATAATTTATTTCTACTTCAAGGGAGGGGTTGGTTGTGACCATAGAACCAAGTTAGGTGAACTTTTTCACAGAATCAAGGAAAGTGTTATTTAATTATATAACTGCGGGAATGGCTACACCCTGTTGAAGCTTCACAGTCTTCTGGACATTTATTGACAGGAAGACTAAATCATTATATACATATAATTTTGATCATTTCTCTGTCCTATATTTTGTCATGGAAGATTTTTATAATCAAGTACAGGCAGCCAATGATGCAACACAAAAAAGGGATACCCTTTTTGTACAAGGAGATTCTAACACTAGAATTTGAAAAGACATACAGAATCATTGGCTTAACATTTATGGACGATTCTGCAATGATAACACCAATGAAAGAGGACAAAAACTCTTGGTTGGAATTTGCATATAATAATCGGATACTGGGGCCATCGTGCTCGGACAACACTGACTACCCAGATTATGGACCTGGAACAGTCAAAACAGGAAACAACCATAACCAGATTGATTACATCCGGGTGAGAAGAAAGTTTCAGCTAGGAATAAGCACAGACAAAACTGTAAGTTTTTGAGAAGCAGACATTGTCCCCATTTGAAAAAAATTAAATAGACCCAAACAAACAAAACTCATGTTTGACTTTGAGAAACTAAAGGGCCCTAGCATTAAAGATGTGTTTCAAGCAAAGATAGGAGGAAAATGTGTAGGCAATATGATGACATTTGAGGTAATCCAGGATATACACAGTGCTGTTCTGATGTTAATGATCCTAATATAAGGATATAAAATGATATTAAGCAGCTCAACCTATAGAGAGACAAGATAAACTACTGTTCTAAGTACCAATGTTGTTATAATTCAATTCATTAACCAAGGATTGGCCCTATATGATAGTATGAAGTATAACAGTTTCAAAGGTAATTTTGTTGTTTGTATTTTCAAGGTAACTTCATCGATTTCAAAAAAGCATTTGATAGTATTCATAGAGATTCTTTGTGGAAAATTCTGAAGCAATATGGCTTACCATAAAAAATCATAAATATTATCAAAGACATGTATGATGGTTACACATGTGCAGTTCGAACAGAGGAAGGACTGAGCGAATGTTTCCCAATAGAAACTGGGGTTAAACAAGGATGTATTTTATCGCCCTTGTTATTTGGAATTGTTGTGGACTTCATAATGAAGAAATGCTGCACTGGTAATAAAGGCATCGAATGGATACAAGGAGACCACTTGGAGGACCTCGACTTTGCTGATGACATAGTCCTCATCAGCAGTCAGATAAAAATGATGCAGGAAAACACAAATGAACTATCAGCAATAGCCAGCAAAATTGGGCTTGAGATCAATCATGAAAGGACTAAATTCATGAAAAGTTTAATTCCAACAGATGACAAAATATACATGGAAAACAAACCAGTAGAAGAGATCGATCACTTTATCTATCTTGGAAGTCACATTGATCGAGAAGGGATACAAGTAAAGAAATTAGAATCAGAATAGCTAAAGCAGCAATGTCTTTCAGAAGCCTTGAAAAGTTGTGGAAATCAAAACTAATCAGCACAAACACAAAATTTAGGCTATTCAAATCAAATGTACTATCAACCCTTACGTAAACGTGTGAAAGCTGGAAAACAACAAGAGATATAGAAACAAAGTTGAACGCATTCGAAAATAAATGTCTAAGGAAAATACTTGGTATAGTGTGGAACGAATTCAAAACAAACGAGGAAATTAGATAAATCGCCAATCAACCACTAATATCTTCAGTAATCAAGAAAAGACGATGGTCATATGTTGGACATGTGATGAGAAGAGATAATAACCGAATAGCAAAGCAGGCCCTCATATGGGAAACAACAGGTAAGAGAAAAAGAGGAATACCCAGGGAGACACAGAGAAGAACATTGATCTGAGAGGCAAGAGCAACAGGATTCGGCTCCCTCAATGAGATAGAGCTGCTTGCACAGAACAGAGACAAATGGCGAGATTTGATCAAATATCTTTAAAAGAAAACTGCTAGAACAAAAATTCAGATATGAGAAGGTGTATCTTGGTCTACGCCCTATGGGCCAGCAACGGCTCGAAAGGTCAATAGATAGATAGATAGATTTTCAAGGTACAAAGTCGTTGTCACTATTCCCTGCTTTAATTGGATATCTTCATAAAAATCATGTGAATGTTTCAGCAATACAGCATCGTTGATCATTGGCAAAAAATACCTAAGATGTAAGAATTTTCAAATGAAACATGATTTTCTTAATTTTAATTTCATTTTTATTGTCATATACTAAAGTTGTGTTAATAGCATACTTGATTGATGTTAAAGTGAAAATGAGTTCTGTCTGACTGTTGAAAAAAAATGCAATAGATACTACAATCAGGGCATCAGAAAAGTGAAAGAACAATTAAAGAAATTCATTGCCTGTAGAAGTTATATAGAGGACTAAAGTTCATATACATTTTTAGGTACATGCCTTAATGCCATCATACTAAAGTGCAAAACTTTCGGACTGACCCTCATGCATGTTTCAATATTCGTATGTGCTTGCGTTCTTTCCATATTATAAAGCCTATGGAAGTAAATACAATGTTTATGCCCACATTTTTCAATGATCAACAGCATATTTTATGGGTGATGTAATCAGTTTCACGTAAGGTCATCTACTTTCCAGAACCAATCCAGAACCAATCTCTGGTGCTCAATTTTTAGAGGATGGGTGAACCCTGAAGATATGTCGGGGAGGATATACATCTAGAAATTAAAACTGAATCCACTTCCTCAATACTGAGCACACTAACCAGTCAACCACAACCAGTGATACTGTTTTAAATATCCTTAAGAATTATTCCTTTCTCAGTGACATTGCTTTTGCATTTAAATTTGTAAGAAATGAGGTTCCAAATTCTCAATTGTCACTTTTGGTTTGCATTAAACAGTTTTGCATTTAAACAGTCATGACAAATAAATAAAACAATTACAAAAGCTCTGCTACCATTTTCTTGACTATTTACATTTCTATTTACTTTTAGGATTTGTAGACTGTTTTGTTTGTGGTAGTCGCCCATTTAAAACTTTTGATTCAAAATATTAATTTGTAAAAGCATATCCCACAAAACAGAAAAATTTTATTTTTAGTTCTTTTCTTGTATTACCAAAAATGTTATGATTGAGAGAATCAATACAACCATTGGGGCTTGCACTCCCCACCAAACTCTGTACTTCCGAGTGTTCAAAGATGATGGAATAGAGTTTGTGTTTTATCGACCACTGCAATAATATGCATTTTGAGACTGATGAGATTTCAGCTCTCTAATGAAGGTCATTGTTTTAAGTCAACCGGATGATCTAATTTACAGATTCACGCTGGTGCTACAGAGTTTATGCATTTTACATCAGTCCTTTTTGACGAATCAAATGATGTGTATGTGACCTTCCTTCACAGTGAAGTTAATATGAGTATTACGTCATGACATTGAGAGCTGTTCAATTGCTGCTATTGGATGTGTTTGGCAATAATTACTTTTAGCTCCTTCATGTAGATAGTTCTGGCAAATCAACTGAAGGTTCCACTTTAAGGATTCTGTGCTGGCACTATGGTGTTTGTGCATCTGACTGCATTCTTTAGAGTGAATTGTAGGTGCATCCATTGTTGACAATGTTTTGCAGGATACATCAATATGATGGACAAGTGTATATCCTGAACAATAAATTTGAATAAGAAGGGCGAGATGATAAAGATTTTGATGCTCCTTATGAATCTACAACCTTGGTGCGACTACTGAATCGTTATGTTTATCAATAGGGATGTTGCTACGAGGAGAACAGGGAAGGACTTGTGAACCAATTTATCTTTTCACACTGTGGGATTTGCTGGAGAGGAGTTTTGAGTGCTTATAGACAGTGGGTAATTCAACTGACTAACTAACTGAACTCTTGTCATAAACACTGACAAAATGAATTGATAAATTCATGTTTCTGAATGAATTTTTTATAACTAGGTCACACTTGCCATGACTGACAATCATGAACATAAAAGATTGAATTTAAAAAAAGATTGAATTGAAGAAAAGATTGAAATGAAGAAAAATTTGACTGTCACAATATATGAGATTTATATTAAATTGCCTGTATGCATGCATAATATGTTATTCTACATCTAAATAATAAATTTATTTTACAATTTTATTACAATTTTTAAACCTTCTAAAACTAACCTTACTGGAATAATAATCAATCATTATACTTAAAAATGTCAATTTTAGCATGAGCACACTTATTTTTAAAATGCCTTTGCATTTTCATTTCCTACCAGGGTTTTTGTGGCTTCTCTCAGCCTTCTATACATATTGTGTCCAGAAGCAACATACTCATGAGGACATTTTCCTGCACCATCAACTTCAGTTGCCAAACACCCATGAGCAAGTAGTTCTTTACAGATGATCTGTGAATAAAAAGATTGGTTTACCTAGTGGCTGAAAATGTGTTAAACACACTGTACACTTAGCAAGGCACTAAAAAACATCAAGTCTTACATTGGTTTGATATTGTTTGTGTTGTTGTTTGTATTGTTGTTGTGTTCACCAGCTTTGTATCTCTAACGAAGTCCCAGTGGACTGAATTTTGCGTGCATATCAGGTTTTATTATTTTTTTACACAGGCATGGTGTATGTGCAAGCACATATGTGCAAGCATGTATGTGCTCTGGTGTCCCTCACCATACAGGCAGATATTCTCCAACTTCAGAGGTAATCTCATTTATAACATTGTGAGCAAATTTTTTCTCCTATCAATCTTGCTTTGAAAATGAAATGAAACCACAGATTTGAGTTTTTTTTTTTCAACCACCTGTGGTGGGAATCAAACCTGGGACCTTCTTGTTCAGAAACAAGCCTCTTACATCTAGATATCCATGTTCAGTTTGATATTGTAAGCAGGGCAAACAAACTAGAACATGTACTCCAGAATTGTTGGCTCCACAAGAGTACCTGAGTAATACAAGTCTATCATGACTAAGATGAATGATTTTTCTCTTTATAGTTACAAGAAAAGACTGCTTCAAATTATCAACTTCATGATCCAAATGGATGTGGTTACATGAAAGCCAACAACAAAGATGAAGTTTGAGTAGATATATAAGGCTGATTTCAATTCACCAAGGTTGAGGCTTTGGGGCTCCCTGGTGTGCATCATCATGGCACCCACCACACTCCACCCAGGGGTAGAGGCATTAAACCACAGCAGGCACCCCAACATCTTGTGTCTAACCTAACCACACAGCCAGCCTTCATACACCATGCACCACCCCATCTCAGGGTGGCCCCAAGGCACCATGCCAATTTGGGATGCTATATGGTTTACTAGCACAATTAGGTATCATGGGCTGGAACATCTATCCCATGAGCAGTTGTCTAGTAGACATAACTTTTCACTTAGAATGTATAAACCATGAATGATCAAGAACAGTATTATTGATTGGGATGGACACTGTTGATTTCTGGAACAGGGGTTGAGCAGATATATGGCAATGCCCCGCCTATAGTGAAGCCACTGAGTTCTAAAGTCTAAGTCATATCAACTATATGGTACCTTATGTTTTGGTACATAATCATATAATACTGCTCGAGAGTGCCACATCTGTGACAAGTGACTTCATAAAGGTCTAGTGTGTAACGACTGCCACATCACAGGGAAATTTTGTGGTGACCGTCCATAATGAATACAAGCTTTACTCAGAAAAGATCAAAGTGACTGTGCTAAATTCACCTTTTGCTGATGACTAATGTTCAAGAAAGTTGAGGAAAAGTGAAATATTTAATGAATAAAGGTGAATTGAAAGGAAACTGGATTCCAAAAACATAGAGAAGTATATGATGTTCTCTATAGGACAACTACAATTCATTAACAGCATGCAATTCTTGAACAGGAACGAATTCAAAACAAACGAGGAAATTAGAGAAATCGCCAATCAACTACTAATATCTTCAGTAATAAAGAAAAGACGATGGTCATATGTTGGACATGTGATGAGAAGAGATAATAACCAAATAGCAAAGCAAGCCCTCATGTGGGAAACAACAGGTAAGAGGAAAAGAGGAAGACCCAGAGAGACACTGAGAAGAACATTGATGAGAGAGGCAAGAGCAGCTGGAATCAGCTCCCTCAATGAGATAGAGCTGCTTGCACAGAACAGAGACAAATTTTTTTAAAAAAAACAGAGAGACTAGAACAAAAATTCAGATAAGAGAGAGAGTATCTTGGTCTACACCCTATGGGCCGGCTACGGCTCTTAAGGTCAATAGATAGATAGCTAGAATTCTTGAACAGCTCCTTCAATAACTAGTTGTGAACTTCAAAACAGAAGACTTCACAAAACAGTTCCTGCTCATATGAACCAAGTCAAGTTAAAAAACCTGGAACACATTTTTTTATCTGAGCAGATGCTTCCCATGTATTGAGAACCCTTTTTATTTTAGACTATATTTTGTGATGCCTGTTAACAATTTTTTTGAAAACCATATTTGAGAGCTCTTTTAGAGACCATATTTTTTCAGAACCATTGTTATTAAGAGACATTTTGAGAACCCTGCTCAGACCATTGACCACCCTTTAGGGGCTAACCCTATGATAGGAGAGGCCATAAATACATGACACGATTCTTGTTTATCTAACACAGCCCCCCACCCCAGTGACATGCTGGAGTTTATCCAGTGGTCTGACAGTAAGTAAATTACTCCACGCTAGCAGTCTGACACCTCAGCGACATGCCGGAGTAGTTTAACACCCCATATAAACTGTTGAGTGTCTCCACATTTAGTGATCTGAAACAATGAATTGAACCAGCATCTTATCCTATGTAAACTACAGGTTATCTCCACATGACTGACACACTAAGTGAGTTTGACCCATATTACAGTAAATAATTTACTTGCCATATAATCACAATGTTCCAATGGATGTAATCTACTAAACAAACGAGGATTTCAAACAAATAAGGCCATCAACAAACATTAAAGGGCGGTCCTCAAAATAGATAAGACTGATGGAATTCTAGAAACACACAGGAACAACAAAAAAGGACAATAAATTATTTCTCCCTTTAGCTCTGAAAGGCATATGATGAAGAAAAGATTTTTATAAATAAAGGAAGAACCCTAAGCAAAGTACAGGATCCACTTTGGCTGCAATTTTCTTATTAGTTAGTAAACTTACTTCTCGTGTTTGATTAAAGAATCCCTTATTTGTCACTATGTGAAGTGCAGTGTTTCCATGACTGTCTTTCTGGTCATAATCTACTGGTGAAAGGTTTTTCCACACTAATGACAGAAAACTTGGCATCTCTGAAAAAAACCAGAGTTATTTAAATAAGCTAAGAAATGTGCATATCATCATGATAATCACAAAGACACAGACCTTCATTAATGGATGCCTGCACAGAATAAAATGATGGAAATGGCAGGACAGAATTACTAACTTAGAAATATGGGAAAGTACCAGTCAAATACCAGTGGATAAAGAGATACAATGAACATGATGGCGCTGAATAGGACACACAGATCCCCATTCTATTTGTGATTTCACAGGCAATAAAGTTCATAGATTGTTAAATATATCTTTTGTCTTTATTGTGACTTTTATAGACCTAAGTTGCTGACATAACAATAAAACCAAAAAAATTATTTTCTATTTTTCTTCATAAAAAAAAAACACTTTTTCTCATTTACTTATTTATAAATCATCACACACACAACACATGTTTACATATTCAAATCGTATTCCATTTTGTTTAAAAAACATATATTTTAAGTATGTAGGTGCAGTAGATCCAGAGATATGCCTCTCTAAAGAATACATGTTATTGCCCATATTTTTTTCTCTGGTACAGGGTGGTACTTTTTTTATAATGTATGGTAGTGAAGGGTTAAGAGTCTCTTACTTAAAGAGACACTTGTTTTGAAGCTGCAATGAGAACTCAGATGAGAAACTTGTATTGTGCATTTAAATTAAACAGCCCGAGCTGGGCGAAGGGGGCATACATAGGAGAATGATGATGTCACATCTGAAGTAATAACCACACACTACTGTGCAATTGTGTATGTGTTCATTCTCCATTTAGTATTCATTGGTTCTGTTGCAGACCATTGGAAAAACAGCCAAAGGATGTCGACCAGTCTACATTAATCACTGAACAAGCAGCGTATGGTAACAAAAGTGTGTCCAAGACTATAGTGAAGTAATGGGCACGAATGCTTTCATATGGTGTGATTCTTTTGCACAATAATGCTCGTCCACATGTCATAAACATTGGAGGAAGCGTTATTAGTAAGAAAATAGTGGGAAGTTTTGCAACACCCAACCTAGAGCCCTGGTCTATCACCATTTGACTTTCATTTATTCAGACCCTCAAAAAAATCTCTAAAGGGACAATTAGACTCCGATGCAGACATCATGGCCTCAGTGACAAAATGGTTCAATGAGCAATCAAAGTCTTTTTCTCGGATGGCATCATCTGTCTATTCAAGCAGTGGGATGCATGTTTAAATGCCTAGGGTGACTTTTTATAAAGAACCCTGGTGAGTACTAGTTTTATAGCAATTTATTATTTAATTCTGTCACATCTGTGATGTACCTTACATATGTATCTAATACAGCCACATACACAGGGATGGGTTTCATTAGAACACGCCTTGTAATATGATCCTACAATATCTTCAGAACCCTGCCAACCTGAGATTTTGTTTGACTTTGACTAGTATCAATGAGCTAGATTCATTCCCTGCAAAAAAGAATGAAGATCAACAGATGCTCTTGAAGTCTTGGTTAACTTGATGGACAGTGTTAGCGCAGGTGTTGGCATTGTTAGCCTTGGTTAAGAGACCTTGGGTATCTTGTCAATAACAACAGGGGCTGGCATTGCGTTTGTAAGCCTGGGTACTGGAGCATTTGTCATAGTCTTGACCTGTATCTGGGTCATTTCAAGATGGCATCTCTCTCTCTCTCTCTGCGATCAGGACTCATTCAGAGTAAGGGTTCCAGACTCTCACATGAAGTCAACTGTCAGGCTAAGTGTGTTGATCGCCCCCACAGACAGAACATCACAAGTAGAGTTCGCCAGATCCACTCTGATTGAACACCCGTTAAAACGTTGCACTGTGTTCTGCACCAGTGGCCCAGTGCATCCGATTTCAGCCAGCATTTTATTTGGGTTTGCTTTCCCTAGCCTTTGATTGTCCCCAATCTTCCTGCAAGGCAGCAGATTGTCTTTTCTGTAGGGGGATTCTGCCCTTAGATGGTCGGCCCTCCCAGGTTTACGAGCACCATCTGCCCGAGTCACTAGAGGTGACTAAAAAAGACATGCACACACAAAGATGTGAGATGTGACTAACACAGACATGCACGCACAAAGATGTGAGATGTGACTAACACAGATATGCACACACAAAGATGTGACTAACACAGACATGCACAAACAAAGATGTGACTATTACAGACATGCACACAGCGATACGAGGCATGACTAACACTGACACACATCAAGATATATGACACATGACTAACATAAACATGCACATAAAGATATGAGATATAACTGACATTGACATGCACACACAACGATATGACACATGCCTAACATAGACATGCACACAAAGATAAGAGATATGACTAACATAGATATGCACACACAAAGATATGAGATGGGACTAACATAGCCATGCACACACAAAGATATGAGATATGACTAACATAAACATGCACACAAAGATATGAGATATCACTAACCCAGACATGCACACACAAAGATATGACACATGACTAACACTGGTACACACTAAGATATGAGATATGACTAAACACAGACACACATAAAGATATGAGACATGATTAACACGGACACACCAAGATATGACTAACATGACACACACCAAGATATGAGCCATGCCCAGCACACACAAGCTAAGATATGAGCCATGGCTAGGACAGAAACACAACAAGATATAAGCCATGGCTTCACTAAAAAACATCAAGAAATGAACCATGTCCAGCACAGAAACACATTAAAGTGTCCATATGCTTGGGCTTGTTGTAGTCGGTAGACTCTTCTGAACGTGGGAATCACAGGTTTCGTTAAACAGTTCTCCGGAGATTTGAGAGTTCAGTCTGACCCATAGAACGTTCTCTTGCATGTACAGATTCCCGATCGACTGTTGACAGGTGTCGTTGAAACAGTTGTCCAGACATTTGAGAGTGCATATGATGTCACAGCCATCAGAACACATCTGTTCGCACTGTAGCCCAAAATTACCATCGGGACAAGTGTCATTACAGGTATAGCCAAGATGTTTACATTGTAGGCATTTTCCGGATTTTTCCTCAAATAAAGGACAGACACTGAGACAAGACCCGGAACAGTCGTGTCCATAGATCCCATGTGAACAGTTGCTGTGACAAGTATCGATGATGACATTGCAGCCTTTACTACACCCACTACACATTGCACAAAACGACCAAGAATGCTCGTCCAGACAATAGGTGTCTGTAAATGTTTGCACCTCACATACCGTCAGTGCACTGTCGGCCTGCGAAATGGTCGGTGAGAACTCAATCTTAATGTGTGCCATTGGTGTTTGTGTTTTGACTACAATAGTGTTCACAGATAAATTAGGGTATGATATATCATTATACTGGAACACTACTCCGCCACTGTCAGAGAAAGCATTCAGAGTGGCATTCTTTACCCGAATCATAGTGCTAGCTCAATGATAGATTCGAATGGTGTGAGTCTTCTGGGGCGTTGCAAAGTTCAGATACCAGTAAACAGAATTGGTTCCACTTCTCCATTGTGTGTGTGCAGTCATTGTCATAGAGATTGGTCTTTGTTTTGCTATTAACTACGGCCTCTGGTCCACATCCGTCTCCTGTATAACAAGCATCAAATGTGTCAGTCTGGTTTGTGATCTGTTTGAGAGCCACTTTCCGACCCCCGCCAATGTAGATGGAGCAGATATTTGCAACTATCACCCTTTCAATCCGTAACTTGTTGATCAGACCAGCCCCAGAGCAGAAGACATCAATCTCGTGCGGACTAACTACAAACCTTGATACATTGTTACATGAGGCAGAACCATTCAGTTTTACCGTGAAACTGTCCGGATATGTGAAGTCTTTCACATAAATCCTGAACCAGGAGCACGGCAAAGATTGATTGAGAGTTGCCTCAACTGATGTAGAATCTGTGTCCGGATTACATGTGGTGTCGTTGTTATCAAACAGGAAAGTAGGTTCCGATTTTTGGGCATATTTGTAAATAAAATCCAAGTACTGACACTGGGGTCCGAAAATTTCGTGCTGACAACTGTCATTGTTTGGGCAAGTCCCTGTAATTTTGTCACAAACTAAGTCATTACAGCAGTGACATTGTAACGAACAATTTGCCCCAAACCAACCGTCGGCACAAGTAAGGTCATTAGCTTCCATGGTCGCTAACGAAGCCAGCGAATAAAGACTTGATCTACAGCAATGGTTAACGAACTGTGTACACACATTTATTATCAAACCCGTGATTACATTTCAAAAAAATCCGCCAACTCACTGTGGTAACAGATAGCATGAAATTCTCTAATAGAATGAGATAAACCGTTGGAGACAAGGAAAGTCAACATTGTTTTACATGGACGCAAGATGGCATCCATATGTGGACAGTGTTTCCCATTACAGTGTGTGTTGCTTTGAAATACGCCGGTTACACTGCTTCTTGGATTTAATGTTCTCTTCATGCCTGTTGAGGTTGTTTAACTTCTGACAGGCTGGTGGACGGTGAAAATTCTCGTTGTTAAGTAGATATTTATCTTTTTTTAATTCGAGATAGAATTAAATTCATTGTTTTTCACCATTACTCCAGGCAGCAAGAATGTCCATCCAGAATTGTACAAAGTCTGTGACTGTAGATGGGGTGATCAATGGTCCAGAAAGCAAAAACAGCAAAGTGTGTGGTACACAAGAGGCATATTCAGGACACGAAAGACAAATGTGGCTGACCACTGTGAAAGAGATTGGAGCCTTATCACGTCCTATTCCAGAGAAAGCCATGGAGAGGAATTATAATTTATGTCACAGGAAAGATATAAAAAAAAGTACATGGAATCTTAGGACTCTTCACCAAGAAGGAAAATTAGAAAATCTTATTCAAGAAGCAGAACAACATAGATATAAACAATATAGAAGTAGAAATAATAAAGAAGCAGAAATACATAGATATTTTGGGCACATCAGAGACAAGATGAAAAGAATATGGGTACATAAGAGGATGAAAAATATACATTTATATGTTCAGGCAACACAACAGATTATCAAAGAGGGGTAGGAATACTAATAAAAAGAGAGCAACGACAATATATAAGTACCCACTGGACATACAATGATAGGATTATACTACTCAAAATGAAACTAAAACCATTTGATATAGCAATAATACAGACATACACAAGACTACAGGGAGCTGTGATAGCTCAGTGGTTAGTGAACTGGACTACCACAGACAAGGGGTAGGGTTCGATCCCAACCGACGGCTTCCGGGTTCACCCAGCCTTAAATGGATACCGGATTTTTTTATGGGAAAGTAAAGCAGCACGGGCGTAATACTAACCACATTACCCCAAAAATCATGAGCTGAAGGTCTGTAAAATATAGGGTCACTAACACCATATTTTTCCCTATACGCCACTTGGCCACTTGGCGTGACGGGGGTACTTTACTTTTTACTTTTACACAAGACTACACAGATGAACAAATAAAGGCATACTATAAAGATCTTAATAAAGTTATGAAGCAAGTGAAATCTTAAGATCATCTTGATTGTAATGGGCGATATGAATGCTAAAGTAGGAAAAGGTAGATATGAGACCATTATAAGAAATCATGGTTTAGGAAAAATAAATGACAAGAGGAGAAAGATTAATACAATTTTGTGAAGAAAACATGCTAATAATATGTAACACCTACTTTGAGCAAGATAAAAGGAAACTATACACATGGAAAAGCCCTGGAGATGAGAAGAGGAATCAAATAGACTACATAATGATAAATGGTAGGTTTCATAACAGCGTCAAGAAAGCCAAAACCTATCCAGCTTTTAACTGGATATTAACTCAGATCACAAATCTGTAATAATTAAAATGAAAATTAAACTAAAGAGAAACAAGTAAAGTAAAAAGTAAAGAATCCCATCACGCCAACTGGCGAATAGGGAATATGGTGTTAGTGACCATAAATTTTACAGACCTTCAGCACATGATTTTCAAGGTAATGTGGTCGATATTACGCCCGTGCAGCTTTACTTTCCCAGAAAAGAATTGGAATCCATTTAAGACTGGGTGAACCTGGAAGCCATCGGTTGGGATCGAACCCTACCCCTTGTCCTTTAAAGCGAAACAAGCAAAAGACTAATTCATCAGCAATACCATTAGATATAAAAGCTTTAAATCAAAAAGATGTTAAAGGTACTTATACAATACAAGTAAAGAACACATATCAGATGCAGAAGAGAAAATCCTTACCAAAAAATTACAACCAAATGGCAAAGTATAAAGAAAAGTATAAAAAAAGAAACCAGCAAAACCTTACCCAAAAAAGAAAAGACCAAAAAACAAAAAATGGATAACTAACACCATCTTAGAAAAAATGGAATGCAAAAGAAGACTGTCTCAGCCAAAGATGTAAAGAAATTGAAAATATGGAAAGTAAAAAAGATTTATGAGGAATGCACACATAAAAAAAAGAGAAAGATTAATAAAAATTTTTTAAAGCCACAGAAAATGGATGCATAGCAGGCAAAAAAAGAAAAAAAATGCTAATAGACAATAAATATTTTGTCAATAGATGACAGGAATATATAACAGAATTATTTTGTAATGAAGGGGAAAAAAACAAACTATAAAATGTATGTCAGGCTATAAAATTGTTTAATCTGAAGCAGCAAAAGCGACACAAACAGTGAAAAAGGGTAAAGCAGCAGGACCTGACAGCATACAGATACAGATGACAGAGGCACTAAAAGATTTTGGCACTGAAGTGATCACAGACATATGCAACGACATATACCATACAAGATACATACCATCATCATCATCATCATCGAGTGCCATCTCCGCAACAAAGGTTGGCTACCATGGAGAGCCATTCTGCTCTGTCTCTTGCTTTGATGGTGCAGGTTGTCATAGGCTGCTTTGTCCATCTTTTGATGTTACTCATCTATGTTAGTCTTGGTCTGCCTCTGCCTCTTTTACCTTGTATTTTACCCTCCAAGGTTACTTTTAGTAGGTTGTTGTGCCTTTTAACATGGCCCAAAAATCGCATTTGTCAAATTTTCATTTTTAGTTGTTTTAAGACTTCATCGTTTTTGTTTTCTTTTCTTTCCATCCAATTCTACTTATTCTTCTATATATCCACATTTCAAAGGCTTCAATTCTCTGTTCTGTTTTCTTGCCTAATGTCCATGTTTCTGCACCATACAGGAATATTGAGAAGATGTAACATTTTGCTATTCTTAGTTTTAGCCCTGGTATTATTTGTTTTGATGTTAGTATTTTCTTCATGACATTAAAATTACTTTTTGCCATTCCTATTCTTTTGTTTCTTTCAGTTGTACATTTCCCATCACTGGTTATAGTATGTCCAAGATAGTTGTAGTTCAGAACTGTCTCCAGGTCTATTCCTTCAATTTTGATATCCACTTGTGGGTTTTGAGTATTTTCTTTGTTTATGATCATAGTTTTAGTCTTTTTTATATTCATATCTAGTCCACATTTTTTGCTTGTCATGTTTATTTCATTATATACTATTCATCTATCTCTTCTTCTTCTTCTTCTCCTAACCAACCTAATTAAAAGTCTCTACATCAAGAGCAGCTGCACAGTCAGAGCAGCAGCAGGCTTCACGGACCACTTCGAAGTTAGATTCTTGTAAGACAGGGGTGTGTACAATCCTCCATACTGTTTATTACATACATGGACTATATATGCAAGTTAACCAACCCATCAGAGACAGAGGAGATCAACAAGCTTTTATTTGCAGACAATCAGGCACTAATACATGAAAAAAATAGAAGACCTACAAAAACACGTAAAGAAATTCAACAGCACAGGCACAAAATACAACATGAAAATCAACATCAACAAAACAGAAGTCATGAATGTCGCCAAAAATAAACAAAACATCAACATAACTATAGAAGACAGGCAACTAAAACAAGTAGAGGAATTCAAATACCTAGGAAGTTTAGTGACAAATGATAATTCACAAACAGCAGAGATATGTCTCAAGATGCAACAAAGCTTGCCAAATCATTGGACAGTTATCACCACTATTGTCCATCAAGGAAACAACTCTAGAGGCAAAACGAGCACTATACAATACAATCTTCATCCCAACATTGTGCTACCAATGCCAGTTCTGGACCCTAGATGCAAGAACAATAAGAAAATTAACCTATACAGAGATGAAATGTGTTAGACGAATGACAGGAAACAGTCTGAGAGATAAGATCAGAAATGAAGAACTGAGAAAAAAGCTAGGAATAATCCCTGCCATAGAATATACAAAGAAACAACAGATAACATGGTTTGGCCACGTGACAAGGCAGAAAGATCAAAACACAACACAATGAGCCCTCAATACATTTTGTAAGAATACCAGACCCAAGGGTCGACTACCAAGATAGATCGGTGGAATATTAGAAGCACTAGGAAACATTACAGCAGCAGAGGCGAACAGAAGAGCAAAAGACCACAAATTATATATCCCCTCAACGCTGAAAGGCAAATCAGGAAGGAAAGAAGAATAAAGAAAAGACAAGATGGAAAGGATGTAGTTACATACAGGACAAAAAATATACATTTATATATTCAGACAACACAATAGAACATCAAAGCGGTGTAGGAATACTAATAAAAAGAGTGCTATAAAAATATATAAGTACTCACTGAACATACAATGATAGGATTATACTACTCGGATTATTATGCTCTTTTTATATACACTTTTAGTTTGGTTCTCTTTCCGCTTCAGCGATCAACAATTGCTATGTATTAGACATTTAGACCAGCTTGGATCATGAACAAGACAGTGCATTTGAGGTCATCACCAGTTCCCCATAAATTGTCATGTAGGGTTGTTTCTGTAGGCCATATTTGTGTTCTTAGGGTGTTTAGGGAACTGCAGTCCTGTAGTATATGCTCTGGAGTTTGTTTGACTGCCCCGCAGTCACATGTTGCAATTTCCCTGAGTCCTATCTTGTGTAGATGAGCTCAGAGACCACAATGACCTCTTCTGAGTCTAAATATCTTGGTCTGCTAACATCTGTTAAGTTTGTTTAGGTTGTCATGTTCTGGCTCATATTTTCCAAGCATCTCCCTCCACTCTGTTTTCCAAACTTGCTTCAGGATTGTTTTTATTTCTTTGAGACTCTGGGGTTGGTTGGACTGTTGAAGATTTTCACCTGATTTTGCAAGCTCATCTGCTTTCTCATTTCATGGGATGCCACAATGTGCTGCTATCCACTGCATGACTAGTTAGGAACATGTTCTTCTTCATTCCCTGAATGAATCTGTCCAGTTTTGGGCTTGACATTGCTTGTATGACTGAATTTGCATCAGTGAGAATGACAATTTTTGTACTTGAAACCTTTTGTGTGTTGACAGTTTTTCCAGTAGATCATCTTCCAGCTCTACATCTGCTCAAGTTGCTGGAGAAAATAGTTGCCCGTGTCCTCACTTGTCACCTTGAACAGAAACGCGTATTCCCACCCACACTCTGAGGTTATAGATATAACAAAGAGACATGACTCAATGCGGCAGTCTTTGCCTATGACGTCTTCGAAGGCTTCCACAGACGAGAGGAGACATGCGCTGCTGCTATAGATCTGGAGAATGCATACAATAGGGTACCATTTGAATATCTCATGCATATGCTCCTCAAACTGGCAGTGCACCCCTTCCTCATTAGATGGATCGCCGCGGCACTGTTTCAGAGGAAGGTGATACTCAGATGTGGAAGTTGGTCTTCCGAGCCAATATCCATTTGTCCTGGGCTGCCACAAGGCTCACCATTATCACCAGTTCTATTTAACGTGTACACAATAATGATCACGGAACAACAGCTGGTTGGGAGGAGAAGAACTATGACTTTTGCTGATCATATTCTGGTATATCGACAGGTAAAAGACAGACGGGGAATCACCTCCACAATGCAAGATGAACTCGATCGCATTTCTTCCTGGTGTGGGGTATCAGGTGCCTTGGTTAATCCTAATAAAGCATCAGTTTCATGGTTCTTCCTTAACAATCATATCGTTAATGTGATCACACCGGTAGTACGAATGGGAGCTGATGAGGTGACCAGGGACAAGTTGATGACATACCTCGGAGTTAAGTTTGATCGCAGCCTGTGTTTTCGGGACCACGTCGACCATGTGATAAATAAATCCCGCAAATGTTTAGCCGGCGTGAAGGTCATGGCAGCTGCCAACATCGAGCAGAGGCTACTTACTCTTCTGTTCCAGGGATTAGTCCTCGCACCAATCGAGTATGCCCTGGCAATTCTTACTGTCAGTACGACTCAAATTGATAGGCTGGAGAAAATACAAAATGAAGCCATGCGCATTATCCTGGGATGTACGAGGGACACTCCCTGTGTAGCAATGAGGTATCTTCTTGACTTTCCAACCATGGATGATATGATCAAGATCTGGAGAGCACAAACTTACCTGAAGATAAGTGCAGATAAAGAGCATCAAATTGCACCACGTGCTCAACACAGTGAAAGGTGCCAGGCTAAAAAGAGGCAAATCATGGGTGGGCCGAGCAGAAGATGTCATCAAACAGGTCTGTGGGCTTACCAATATCAGTGTTGGTGAGGAGTGGATACCGGTGCCTACGTCATTCAAGGGGACTTTCTCATGTATTGTCACACTCAACGGGAAAAGTAGGTTACAGAACCTGGTCGTGCTTAATGCCGAGGTCAACGGTCTCATCTGCGATAACACAGATGAGAAAGATGCAGTCATCTATACAGACGGATCTGTAATACGACACCAAAGAAGTGCATGGGCATTTACAGCACGCTCGGCAGGCAGAATAGTCAAGGAAGACAGTGGTGCATACGTCATGACCACGAGTAGCATGACAATGGAGGCAATGGCAGTGACCAAGGTATTCAAATGGTTAGAGTCACAAGACTACACCCATGCATGTATACTGAGTGATTTGATGAGCATGATTAAAAAAGTGGAGGCGGGCTCTGTACGCATGCAAGGCCGTGTAAGAAGACTTATCAACCAATATAGAACTGGAGTCGCCAGTCGCTGGACACTGAAGGAATTGCTGAGGAGGGGATCTGAGCACCTATGGACATGTTCGGAGTGTAATGATGATGACCTGCAAATAACTCAATAACACAATGACAGTTTCTATGGCTGTGTGGAGTGCCGTTACCTCTACTCTAAAATGTGTGCCCTTTCTTCAGTTGGAAGAGTGTATTTCTGTCTTTCCACTTGGGCAGACTATATAGATGCCACTGTCTCCTTTCTTTGAGTTTTCAGTTGCAGATCCATCTGAGTGAAAGGGCTCTCATTTCGGTCTTGAATTGCACAATTTTGGAGACTATTCCTGAAACATCTGGGATTATTTTTGTTTTATTTTAACAGTTGAAACATGATTTGAATTTGAGGGGTTCGCACAGATCTTTGTTTGGTTCTGAAGAATGTGAGTGTTGTCTGAACGTTTCCCTTGCAAGTTGGTTTGGTGGGCTCTTCCTTTGGAGTCTGTTTTTTGGTTTGCTTCTCTTCTCAGAGTCTTCTGCCTTTCAGCTCCCTGTGGAGTATAGGTCTTCAACAAACACTTTCCAAACCAATCTGTTTTTTGCCATTCTTTTAGGATCATTCCATTCCTTAACAATCATATTCATCTCTGCTTTCATCTGTCTTTTCCAAGAATATTTTGGTCTTCCTCTTTGTCTTTTTCCCTGGGGATTCCAAAAAAAAAAAAGTCTGTTGTATAATACTCTCAGTTGACTTTCATAGTGAGTGTCCTATACAGCGTCATCATCTACGCTGTATCTCTTTATCCACTGGTATTTGACTGCTTGGAGCCATGATAGCTCAGTGGTTAGTGAACTGGACTACAAAGGACAAGGGGTAGGGTTCGATCGCAACCGACAGCTTCCAGGTTCACCCAGCCTTAAATGGGTACCTGATTTTTTCTGGGAAAGTAAAGGAACATGGGCGTAATACCGACCACATTACCCTGAAAATCGTGTGCTGAAGGTCTGTAAAATTTATGGTCACTAACACCATATTCCCTATACACCACTTGTCGCGATGGGGCTCTTTACTTTACTTACTTTTTTATTTGACTGCTCCTTTTCCATAATTCTATGTTAGTGATTTTGTCCCGCTATTTCCATCCTTTTAATGTGCATAAGCATCCATTGATGAAGGTCTGTATCTTCATGATTACCATTTTTGTTGTTCTCCATGTTTCACAGCCATTATAATAAGACTGACTCAACATTTGACTTGAACATTTTTATTTTTGTATTTAACCTAATTTCTTTGGACTTCCATATGTTTCTCATATGTTTTGCAACAAATTTTCCTCTTGATTTTGATATCCTTATTTTTTGTATCTTCCTGTGTGTTACCAGGGCCTCATTATGAGGGAAGTGAAGAATAGTGACACTGTGACCTTCCAGGCGTAAGAGGCAACTGAGGAAGTTGATCAAGCTGTCATTGTAAAAAGTATTGTTATGGAAACAGCGCCATATATTTTAGAGCAGTGATCTCTGCAATATGTGCCACTTTGGCAAGCAAGGTTTCTGTTTTTGAAATTGTGGTTCTGCCCTTTGTGCCACCTTTGGCTCGAAATGACAATAGATAGATAGAAATTTTTAGTATCATTCTCTGTTCCTCCTTCGTCTATATTACTGCCTAGATATATGTAAGATTGTACGCCTAATAGAGGTATTTCTTCTATTATTATTTGGTTATTGCCAACTGCATTAATTTTCATAATTTTGGTCTTATCTCTGTTTATTTTCAGTCCAAGTTCTTGTGATCTCTCATCAAGTATGCTCATTTTATCTTGCATCTGTTGATGGTTATGTGATAAGAGCTGAGATATAAGAGATGTCATCAGCAAAGTCTAAATCATTTAGTTGCTTAGTCAATGACCACTGTATTCCATTTCTGTTGTTCTGAGTTATTTTCATAATCCAAACTATGGGCAGTAGAAAGAGAAAATGGAGATAGAAGGCATCCCTGCCTTACTCCTGTTCTTGTTTCAAATGCTTCTGTAAACTGCCATTTGTGCACAACACTACATTTCATTCTTTCATACATTGTTCTTATCAGGTTAATAAACTCTATGGGGATTCCGTATTATGTTTCTAATTATTTTATTGATCTATATGTCATTTTGCCATCTTCATAAGTGTCTATATATAATCCACTTTTTTTAAACTAAATTTATTTGTAAATTTATCTGTGACAATAATATGTATTACTGGGTGCTCATTACATAGAATTGCAAGCTAAATAAAAACCTATAAAATGGCAATAAAAATTCAAATTCATCATCTTTTAAGTTGGTATATAGTTACCATAGGTACATATAATGTCCTACAAATGACAGAACACTGTTGTTGTAGATGATTAACACATCATTACAGAAGCAGTGTAAATATGGTCACTCCGCTTAAGACATACAACAAAGTTAGGAGTCCATCATTGAAACCCATTGCAAATTAAATATATTTGCACAACAAAATTGATCACTGCAAAGCATATCAAAACTTCAGTGTGTATATGAATCATGAGGGGAGCTCAGAACTGACACAATTTCTGTGACAGACAAAATCAGACAGGGAGCTCAGAACTGACACAATTTCTATGACAGACAAAATCAGACACAATAAGCTGTAAGTAAGTAAAGAGCCCTGTCATGCCAAGTGGCGTATAGGGAATGTGGTGTTAGTTACCATAATTTTTACAAACCTTCGGCAAATGATTTTTTAGGGTAATGTGGTTGGTATTACGCCCGTGCCGCTTTACTTTCCAAAAAAAAAAACCAGTATCCATTTACACATTACACATTTTTCAATGCAGAAAATGCACCATATATCCTCATTAGCTAACTCACAGAATTAATATTTTGTGCTCATGAAAATGAGCATTTTTTCTTTACCTCCCTCAACACTAAGTGCTGTCACTGCAAGCAAAAATGGCTGCTTAAAGTTTTCTCCAACTGTCAGAAGGTTTCCTCCTCTCTTCACAACAAATTCTGCTAACTTTAAATGCCAAGGTTTTGTGCCTGAAACATAAAAAGAGTTACAATAAAAAAATGAACTTACATATTAATTATTATTTTTACTGGATGACTTTTCCATCTTAGAAACAAAATGCAGGAAAGAAGACAAACAAAAAACACTAGTTAATATAAAAGAATAGATAAAAAAAAAATATGCAGAATGTGAAGAGGAAAAAGGTTTGTTTAATCAAAGATGTCTGGAAACTATTTAGAAACAAGACTTAGGAATGTATACATAAATAAAAATAATGACCTATGAAACTAAGAAAAAAAATCACAGAAAATGCATGTGTTGTAAACTTCTTCTTCTGCGATCATGGCTCATTCAGAGTAGGATTCCTGACTTTCTTATGAAGGCAGCTGTCTGTTTAAGTGATTCGGTTGCCCCGTATAATTTCTCTTCCAGGGAGGTGGGTGTGGACCACATTGTCCTTCTCAGGTCTGTGTACACCACAATTAAAGTCCGTTAGATCCAATCTGACTGAGTACATGTTAGAACGTTGCACTGTGTTCTGCGCCAATGGCCCAGTGCATTCTATTTCTGCCAGCATTTTATTCAGGTTTGCTTTCCTAAGCCTTTTATTGTCCTGCAAGGCAGCAGATTATCTTTTCTGTAGGGGGATTCTGCCCTTGCCCGATAATTGTGTAGTTATTCTGTAATGGAACCATCTTTCTGTTTACAGTTGCAACTTGTCACCATAATAATTTGGTTCAATAAATATTGGCTGTAATACCCTAAAAGAAGTTAAGCACTCAGGCAGACAATGGGCCTTGCTTACTTAACATCAACGACCACAACAACAAACATAATGCCTGTAACCTGGTACTGTTGATCTACAATTTTCTCTTTACTTTTACTATTTATCCTCTGATGATAAACCTCCACTATAGGGGAATATAACGACGACGTGGATCACATTCACCCTTGAACCACCCATGTCAACAAACACAAGTTGAACATATTGTATAGTCTGTGTAATGATGCCATTTAGACTAATTAATTATTTTCGGTTGTCCTTCATCAACAAGAAAATACAGATTCATGTTATCCACTTCACTTTGTGTAATCAGATAGTCTGTGAAATAATTTAAATACCAAGCATTGACGTTAAATTCGGAATTGTTAGCAGAGACAGAATCATAAACAATAGTGATGTCAACTCCTGACATTGTCACATCAAAATATGACGTTGGTTGGCTATTATCTTTTAATATCACACAGAGACCCTAAATCTGTGCCTTTGATAGAAGAAATGTAAAGTCAGTCTTGTCTGTAGAACATCCACCTTGAAGTTCATGACTAATTGCTTGAGATCTTTTTGGCAGCGCTATCATACGATGTTCCCGATTTGGCTTGTTTTTCATCGTCAAATGTATTGTAAACAAACAAAAAATGTTTAAATGCTAACAGACAATGTTTTTTTGTCTGTTTGTGTTAGAATCATCACCACCACAGAAAAAGGATTAATCTATAGGTACTCCAATATCCCCCTAGGGAATCTCAAGAAAATCTGAGGAGACCCCTGACCCACACATACAAACTCTGCAGGATTCCCAATGTGGGTAGGTTTTTGCTGACAATTTTACACAAGCAGCAGCTAAATTTATGGCTTACTCTTTTCAATTTTAACTGCCAAGGGTTCTTTAACATGCACAAATGCACACAGGACCTCCTGTTTATTGCCATTATCCAAAAGGGCTAGACATTGGATCTCAATACCCAGAGACCAGAGGTCTCCCATGAAGGAACCACAGATTATTTTCTCCTAAATTTAAAAAATCACCACCAACTGTCACATCGGTGTTAAAAAAAGATTGCAAGGCTAGAACTATTTGATGACAAAATGGAATATAGCCAACTACAGATTGTATGCCAGGTTATAGTCTTAAAATCTTAAGTGGAGAATGATACAAAAACAACAAAATCAGAAAAAAAAACACATATATATACTTTCTTTCTGTGTAATGTGTTTTGTCAGAAGACAAAAGGCGCAAGAGAAAGGAGACAAGGCTAGGTACCACGGGTGCACCTTGCTCATTCTGTGAATGAATCTGTCTGTCCAGGATTGCAAATTCAGTCACAAGAAAAGATGCTCAGTAAAGCAGCATCCAGTATGAGACACTAATGCTTTACCAAACTATCTATCTATCTATTGTCCTTTTGAGCCGAAGATGGCACATAGGGCAGAACCAGAATCTCAAAAACAGAAACCTTGCATGCCAAAATGGCACATATTGCAGAGACCACTGCCTCTAAAATCTATGGCTCTGTTTCCATAACAATAGTTTTTACAATGACAGCTTGTCAAGCCATCGATCAACCTCCTCAGTCACCTCTTACGACATGCTTATTTACCAAACTACTGACTTATTATGATTGCTTGCTACCAACCATCTGTCAAGATGCCAAAACCCCATATATAATGTCACAGACAATAAATATGAAAATTTCTGGTCATTGCTAATTGGGTAACTTGAGTCATCACATCTCTTTGATTCTATCTGTCTATTTGTCCCTGGTCCCTGGTCCGGTCTAGTCTATCTATCTATCTATTTACTGACCTTTTGAGCCGTAGCCGGCTCATAGAGCATAGACCCAGATACTCTTTCTCTGATCTAAATTTTTATTCTAGCAGTTTTTCATCCTTGTAAAGATCTTTTATCAAATCTCGCCATTTGTCTCTGTTCTGTGCAAGCAACTATATCTCATTGTCATTGAGGGAGCCGATTCCTGCTACTCTTGCCTCTCTGATCAATATTTTTGCTTTATAGCCAGCTCTTTTCTTGTAACGTGCTCAAGGTGCAGGTTGGGTAGATTTCATTCTGGTCAGATGTCCAAGCCATTTAACTCATTTCATTCCCCATGTTCTATGTCTTTCAACTGTTCATGACTAATACTGGTAGCACAATATGGTGAGGGTGAAAACAAAGTAATGCATATAAATGCATAAAAATGTGAAGCTGCAGTAAATGGTGTGCATGAACAATGTTTTTATTAATTTCTTTTTTGTTTCCATAGTCACATTTTGATGTTTAAAAATCAGTGCTATTTGTACTTAGTGCATTCAAAAAGTAATACACCACATTGGTTTTCTCTGGAACCACTAATTCAAAAAAGCTTTCACACAGTATATATGGATATGTCATGTAAACATTGGATTCATTCAACATAATGTCCATCCACTTATACAGTCT
Organism: Megaustenia siamemsis; assembly: GCA_032433765.1. Lineage (NCBI taxonomy): Eukaryota > Metazoa > Mollusca > Gastropoda > Stylommatophora > Ariophantidae > Megaustenia > Megaustenia siamemsis. Next base: position 35,062,713 of record JAVIAB010000041.1, on the reverse strand, counting down.
TACGCCAGCGCGCAACAAGTGCATGTATTCCTAGCCAGTACAAGTCTTTGTCTTGATCATGTAGTCATTTCTTCGCTGCATGAATTACTCCTTCATCATCTTCAAACCTTGTTCCACAGAAGGCATCTTTAAGTGGACCAAACTGATGGAAATCAGAGGGTGCCAAATCAGGGCTGTATGGTGGATGTAGTACAGTCCAACCAAATCTGGTGACTGCTTCTGGTGTTGCCAGACTTGTGTGAGGGTGTGCATTGTCATGAAGGAAAAGAAGTCTGCTGGATTCTTGTGCTGCTAAACTCTGCAAAACCCTTGATTGAGTTATTTCAATATTTTAATGTAAGCTTGCGAATTGATTGTCTCTCCTCTTGGCATAAAATCCAAAACTTCAATGTCCAAAAAGACAGTGACCATGACCTTTCCAGCTGAAGAAGATGTTTGAATTTCTTTCTGTGGTGAGTGTGGATGATGCCACTCCACTGACTGTCTCTTTGTCTCAGGTTTAATATGATCTGCCCAGGTTTTGTCACCTGTAACAATCTTAGCCAAAAAGTTCTTTCCTTCAAAATTGAAACACTCCAACAGTTCAAAAGAAATTACTTTTCTTTACAATCGGTGTAGTTGGGAAAACCACCCGACTGGACTACCAATGTTCGGACACCCGTGTTTCAATCCCGCTAGGAGCAGTGTGAATTGTACTCGTGGTTGGAAAAAAAAAATACCCCCACAGTCGACCCAGCCGTTGGCAGAAATGGGTACCAGGGTATTACCCTGGGAAGGTGAGGAATGTTGCTTCGCATCTGAGTTTCAATGCTTGAGGCGACACTATACAGAAATATCCAAACATTTCTGGATAGGCGGCCGAGCACATATCACATAGGTACTTTTGAATGTTCACAGCAGTTTCCTTCTCTAAAATGATAAATTATATCACAATTTGAAAATTATAATGCAAGTTGATAACTTTCTCCATTTTAACGTTCTAGTACAGTCATATTATTTGGTCGACTTCAGTGCACTTTGGTGCACACAATCGACACATGCTGTACATGCCATATTTAAAGTGTGCAAAATTTCATGCTTCTACATTTGTTATTAGCTGAGAACACCAATGTGGTGCATTACCTTTTGAACACGCCTCGTAGCTTATATTATTTGCTTTCAGGATTCTGATTTCAATCTCTATCTAATTTTCCGATATGGGTAAAATACTGTCTAAAGTACTCTCTCACTTGATTTAATCTTTGCATTATTAGAAAAATAGCTTTGGATTGGATTGCAATTTATTGTTATTATTTCTGTCCTCTGCTTTCAAGTCGAATGTAATATTCATGTAATACTTTCACTTGGCAAATGGTACTGAAAAAAATCAATATGGTGGTGGAGTTCATCCTTCATGGAATAAAATATGCTTTCTAATCTGCCAAAAGCAATACATTTAAACCTTTTGGTTCTGGGTTAGCAGTTTTGGTGATTTTGTCTATGTAGATGATGAAATAGTATTGGTGACAGTATGTACCCTTGTCTAACTCCTGTTGTTACTGGAAACCAGTTTGTCATTGACTTTTTCATACTGTGCTTTAATATTGTCTAATAGCTGTTCAGTCATATTCTTCAAGCACCTTCCATAGTTTGTTGCTGTTAAATCAATCAAAATCTTTCTCCTAATAGATAAATGCAATATTTAATTCACTCATCATCATCATCATTGAGTGTCATCTCTGCATCAAAGGTTGGCTACCATGGAACGCCATTCCACTTTGTCTCTTGCTTTGAAGGTGCAGATTGTCATAGGTTGATTTGTCCATCTTTTGATGTTACCTGTCCATATTAGTCTTGGTCTGCCTCTGCCTCTTTGACCTTGTATTTTCCCTTCCAATATTACTTTTATTAGGCTGTTGTGTCTTTTAACATGCCCAAAAAATTTCATTTGTCTTGTTCTAATTGTGTTTAGTAGTTCTCTTTTCATTTTTAGTTGTTTTAAAACTTCATCATTTGTTTTCTTTTCTTTCCATCCAATTCTACCTATTCTTCTATAAATCCAAATTTTAAAGGCTTCAATTTTCTGTTCTGTTTTCTTGTCTAATGTCCATGTTTCTACACCATACAGGAATATTGATGAGATGAATAAAAACATTGTTCATTTTGCTTTTCTTAGTTTTAGCCCTGGTGTTATTTGTTTTGATGTTAGTATATTTTTCATGGCATTACAATTACTTTTTGCCATTCCTATTCTTTCACAACAGACAAGAAAATCACTGGAGTCTGTAGAAATGTGGTTTTATAGAAGAATGTTGAGAGTACGATGGACAGCTAAGAAGAGTAATGAAGATGTTATGAGAGAGGTCAAAGCAAAAAGAGAGCTAATTTCCAATATTAGGAAGAAACAATCATCATTTTTTGGCCATGTAATGAGAAGAGAACAACTGGAAAAATTGAGGGACGAAGAGATAGAGGGAAGCAAAGAGAAAAAATAACAGACAGCTTAAGAGAATGGCTAGGCAGAAGGTCAACAACAGAAATGATAAATAGCTGCCGAGATTGAGAGTTGTGGAGAGACATGATCACCTACGCCAGCAGGTCCGGTACTTGATGATGATGATTCTTTCACATTACCCCAAAAATCATGTGCTGAAGGTCTGTAAAATTTATGGTCACCAACACCATATTCCTCAGTCTTAAATGGGTACTGGATTTTTTTCTGGGAAAGTAAAGCAGCACGGGCGTAATACCGACCACATTACCCCAAAAATCATGTGCTGAAGGTCTGTAAAATTTATGGTCACTAACACCATATTTTCCCTATACGCCACTTGGCGTGACGAGGGTATTTTAATTTTTTTTTACTAAAACCATATTCCCTATACGCCACTTGGCGTGACGGGGGCACTTTACTTTTTTTACTTTTATTCCTATTCTTTTGTTTATTTCAGTCGTACATTTTCTACCACTGGTTATAGTATGTCACAGTTAGTTGTAGCTTTGAACTGTTTACAGATGTATTCCTTCAACTTTGATATTTAATTGTAGGTCTTGAGAATTTTCTTTGTTTATGATCATAGTTTTAGTCTTTTTTATATTCATATCTAGTCCATATTATTTGCTTGTCATGTTTATTACATTAAGTAATTGTTGTAGATCTTTAGGATTTTCTGCTAGTAGTACAGTATCATCAGCATATCTTAGGTTATTGATTATCTTTCCATTAATGTTTAGGCCTGGCATCTCTGTGATGTTTTTAAAGATTTGCTCAGTGTATAGATTGAACAAGTTTGGTGATAGGATGAATCCTTGTCTTACTTCTCTTTTTATATCAATTGGTGGTTAATTCTCTAGTTTAGTTTAATTTAGAAGATACACATGCAAACAAACAAAATAGGCAAAATGAACAGACAATTAAAAAAAACAATTAAAAGATCAAGAATCAAGGAAGACCCTAGAAGAAAAACTAATAGAAGAATTCAAGAAACTCTCTAACCATGTAAGCACAGTAGAAAAAGAGTGGAAAAAGTTTAAGAAAATAGTAATCAAGATCTCAAAAAACAGTATGAGGAATGAAACTATGGACAAAAGAAAGGAAAAAGAGCTCCTTTTGGTGGAATGAAGCAATCAGAGATGCAAATTAAAGAAAAGAAGAAATTGTTTAAAAATTGGAGGGAGAATAAGAACCAAGAAGAATACGACAAATATTCAGGAAAAAAGTTAAAATTTTGATCAAAAGAAGCTAAGCAAAAGAAATGGACAGAATGGGAGACTAGTTGGTCTAGAAGCTAGACGCAGTCCTCGAGACAGAGAGGTTGCGGGTTCAAATCCTGGCTGCACCAGTTGGGATTTTTATTTATGATTTCTCTCTGTGGCAACCACCCCTGGTCTCAACAGTGAAACCCGGCTTGAAGCGTCAATTACCATCGACGAAAATATATGAGTACCTCCGAAGTCGGAGTTATCAGCCTGTGAGGCGAGGAATGTGCACAAGGCGCCAGGAAAAAACAGATTAATACGCAAAATTCAGTTCCTAGCCTCTAGGGGCTTTGTCAGAGGTAAAAGCTGGCGAACGAAACCAAAAAAAAAAATGGACAGAATTCTGACAAAATATGAGCAGGGACTTCAAGAGAGCCACAATAGGTTTCTACAAAGCAGAAAAAGCAAGAAGAGCGAGAAAAGAAAACCAAAAAAGCTCCTACTTAGCTCATAAATGACAAAGATAGACAGCCAATATCAAATAACTAACGTATGCAACGAAGATGGAAAAAATTTGTTTAACATATTATACATATTAAACATGGCACAACTACCAATAACACAACAAAAACTATACAAGAATGCACAAACATTGAACCCAATATCATGAAAGAGGAAATTGAAGAAGCAATCAAATATGCACCAAGAAATAAAGCACCGGGGATAGATAACATATCAGTAGAAATAATAGCAGCAGCAGGAGATGCAGGAGTGACATGGAGAGGTAGGTATATCTCCTCTCAGCCATGTAGGAAAGCTATACGCCAAAATCATGGAAAAAAGGCTGAGACCAATAATAGAACTACAGTTAGGCAATTCTCAAATGGGGTTCCGAAAAAACAGAGAATGTACTGACACTCTATTCACCTTAAAAAAGCTTACAGAAAAAAAAATGACAGAACACAATCAAAATTTGTATATAGCTTTCATTAACCAGGAAAAAGTATAACCGACCGAGTAAACAGAAAACAACTGTGGGAGATACTAACACGGAGTAAGCCAACATCTAACCAACCTAATTAAAAGTTTCTATGTCAACAGCAGCTGCACAATCAGAAGAGCAGTAGGTTACATAGACCACTTTGAAGTTACATCAGGTGTAAGACAGGGTTGAGCACTATCTCCCTACTGTTTATTACCTACATGGACTATATATGCAAGTTAACCAACCCATCAGGTGACAGAGGAGATCAACGAGCTTCTATTTGCAGATAATCAGGCACTAATACATAGATAAATAGAAAACTTACAAGAACACTTAAATAGACTCAACAGCACAGGCACAAAATACAACTTGAAAATCAAAATCAACGAAAGTCATGAATATCGCAAAAGTGAAACTGCAACATCAACATAATTATAGACAGCAGACAACTAAAACAAGTAGAAGAATTTAAATACCTAGGAAGTCTAGTGACAAACAACAATTCACAAACAGCAGAAATTACTCAAGATGCAAAAAAGCTTGTTAAATCATTGGACAGTTATTACCATTATTGTCCAACAAGTAAATAACTCTAGAGGCAAAACAGGCATTCTACAATACAATCTTCATCCCAACGTTGTGCTAACAATGCCAGTCCTGGAGCCTGGATGCAAGAACAATAAGAAAAATAACCTCAACTGAGATTAAATGTGTTAGACGAATGACAGGAAACAGCATATACAGCCTGAGAACAGCCTAAACAGTCTGAGAGATAAGATCAGAAATGAAGAACTGAGAAAAAAGCTAGGAATAATCCCTGCCATAGAATATACAAAGAAACAACAGATAACATGGTTTGGCCACGTGACAAGGCAGAAAGATCAAACCACAACACAACGAGACCTCAATAAATGTTAGAATACCAGACCCAAGGGTCAACCATGAAAAAGATGGATCGATGGCATGTTAGAAGCACTAGGAAAGATAACAGCAGCAGAGGCAAACAGAAGAGCAAAATACCACAAAGTATATCTCTCATCGACACTGAAAGGCAAATAGGGAAGGAAAGAAGTTTAAGTTTAGTTTTGTCGACAGGTCATTCTTAATGCACATCAGACAATTCCACAAGTGCTCAGACCTCTTCCAGAGAATATCCATCAATATGCAGCGACTAACGACAATGGTGTTGTGTTGGTTGAGAAGTATTTTTAGAGTCTTATGTAGTGCCATTGTTTAACATTTCTCACCTCGACATATTTGTGAAACTTGTTCATTGCTGCAGATTCGAGGTCATTTTTTTAGTTTTTTTTCATTTTGCATCCCTGAGTGCATTCTGAATGTCAGAGCGATCCATTGTTCTTCCGCACTCAATATCAACCAAACTGGCAAGTCTGTCAGTGCATACATTATCTATTACACCCACATTCCCTGGCACGAAAATGAAGCAGACACTTTCTAGAATATACCTCCCCAGAGATTCTAACGACTGCCATTGAGCACACCAGTTTCTGAGCATACTCAATGTTTCACTGAGGACACACATGTTTAGAAGGCTGTATCTCAAGCCATGCAAATGTTTAGTGACAGCCACAATTTCCATGGTGAAACTACTTACAGTCAATGTGAACATTTCACTGTCTTCCTTCATAGTTCTAACATGAACTGTGAAAGCCCACAAGCTCTGTACATGCCGAATAACAGACTCATCTGTGTAACTTACTGCGTCACTCTCAGAAGAGTTCTCGAAAAACAAGGCCTGCACTTTTGCCTCAATGACCAGTTGGTTCTGTTTTCTACATTCTCTATCCAGTATGATGATGACGGAAAAGAAGACACTGCACTCCATATTTTTACTAATCCTCTGTTGTATTCAATAGTCTTTCTCTCAGTTGTCTAAATATGAAAATGACAGATGTCTTATTTTGTGCCTTCTCTTCCTATCCTAAATTCAAACTTGGTTTAATTTAGTAATAATTGTACCTTATATCTAGTAAATTGTTTTAGTATCTTTGCATACATTTTTCCTAAATGACTGAGGAGAAATGTATCTCTTATATCTATTAGAGATTGAAGCCATGAGTGATTTTGGAATAGAAATAATAATAAAAATATTGAATGATATCAAAAACAGCAGATATATACCAGATATATATCATATTCATTAAAATCAATATTCATTGCCCTACAAAAAAAATCTGGTGTGATTAATGTGATGATCATCACACAATAAGCCTTATGAATCACATGACTAAGATATTACTAAGAACCATCATGTGAAGAGTGTGAAACAAAATCAGTCCAGAAATAAGTGATGAACTGTGTGGTTTGTTAGTGGTAAAGGTGCAAACAACGCCCTATACATCATAAGATCTTGAGCAGAAAGAACCATAAAGGTGAAAACAAATCTATACCTATGTTTCATAGACTATACCAAAGCATTTGATAAAGTAAAGCACCAAGAAATAATCAAAATTTTAGAAGGCATAAACATAGACAGAAAAGATCTAATAATAATAAATAACATATACTGGCAACAAACAGTGACCATAAAAAGTGGAAATCAATTGGGAATGTTTCAACAAATAAAACAAGGTGTTAGGCAAGGTTGTGTGCTGTCACCAGATTTATTTAATATGTATAGTGAGATTTTACTAAAAGTTATACAAGGAAGGATTCAGAATAAAATTAATAATGAACTAGATGAGCAGCAATTCGGATTCAAGAAAAACAGTGGGACAAAAGAAGCCATATACAGCATGAGGACATTGATTGAAAAGTACATAGAAGTAAACAAACCAATATATGCCTGCTTCATAGACTACACCAAAGCATTTGATAGAATACACCATGAGCAACTTATAGACTGCCTAAAAGATATAAATCTGGATGACACAAACATATGACTGATATGTAATTTGTATTGGGAGAAAACAGCAATAATAAAATATAACAAGGAGAACTCTACACCCATTGATATAAAAAGAGGAGTAAGACAAGGATGCATCCTATCACCAAGCTTGTATGTTGTATACACTGAGCAAATCTTTAAAAACATCAATGAGATGCCAGGCCTTAACATTAATGGGAAGATAATCAATAACCTAAGATATGCCGATGATACTGTTCTACTAGCAGAAAATCCTAAAGATCTACAACAATTACTTAATGTAATAAACATGACAAGCAAATAATATGGACTAGATATGAATATAAAAAAGACTAAAACTATGATCATAAACAAAGAAAATTCTCAAGACCTACAATTAAATATCAGAGTTGAAGGAATACATCTAGAGACAGTCCAGAGCCACAACTACCTGGGACTTACTATAACCAGTGATAGAAATGTACAACTGAAATAAACAAAAGAATAGGAATGGCAAAAAGTAATTTCAATGCCAAGAAAAATATACTAACATCAAAACAAATAACACCAGGGCTGAAACTAAGAATAGCGAAATGTTACATCTTCTCAATATTCCTGTATGAAATGTTACATCTTCTCAATATTCCTGTATGGTACAGAAACATGGACATTAGACAAGAAAACAGAACAGAAAATTGAAGCCTTTGAAATGTGGATTTATAGAAGAATAAGTAGAATTGGATAGAAAGAAAAAAAAACAAACGAAGAAGTTTTAAAACAACTAAAAATGAAAAAAGAACTACTAAACACAATTAGAGCAAGTCTAAACAGTCTTCTGTTCTAGACAAACAGTCTAATAAAAGTAATACTAGAAGGGAAAATACAAGGTAAAAGAGGCAGACCAAGACTAACATGGACGAGTAACATCAAAAGATGGACAAGTCAGCCTATGGCAATCTGCACCATTAAAGCAAGAGACAGAATGGAATGGCGCTCCATGGTAGCCAACCTTCGATGCGGAGAGGGCACTCAATGATGATGAGTGTGATTATTTTTTTCACTTTACAGCGAACATATGAGATCAATAGTAGACAAAAAAGGAATTGAAGTCAACGGTCACAACATAAATAATTTACGATATGCGGATGAGACAGTCTTAATAGCAGAGACAGAGAATGAGCGACAAGAAATCATAGATATAATAGTAAAAGAAAGCAACAAGAAAGGTCTCAGTCTGAATAGTAAGAAAACAGGAGTAATGGTTATATCGAAGAAACAATCATCACCATCATGCAGCATAAAAATAAACAAGACAAATCTGAAACAAGTGCAACGTTTGAAATACTTGGGCACAGTGATAACATCAGATGGAAGATAAAACACAGAAATAAAAAGCAGAATAGCTCAGGCCAAATTAGCATTTCAGAAAATGACAATATATCTTATGCAACAAATCTATGTCAATAAAAATGAGAAAGAGAGTTCATCGGTGCTATATAGAACCAATTCTGACCTATGGAAGCGAATCATGGACAATAGACAAACAAATGAAAAGACAATTAGAGGCCACAGAGATGGGATTTCTCAGAAGAATGTTGAAAGTTCCCTGGACAGCTAAAAAGACCAATGAGAAAGTTCTCAAAGAGGCCAACACAAAAAAGGAGCTCTTAAAAAACATCAGAAAGAAGCAATCAACATTTTTTGGGCACATCATGAGAAGAGGAAAGTTGGAATACTTGGTTACAACTGGCAAAATAAAAGGAAAGAGAGATCGCGGACGACAAAGAGAGAAAATACTGGATAGCTTGGTGTCATGGCATGGAAAACAGTCAACAACAGAACTCATACGATGCACTGTGGATAGAAGATTGTGGAAGGACATGATCGCCAACGCCAACCGGTACGGTACATGATGATGATGAGATTATTTTAAGATCAATAAGGGCATGCCTGGAATAACAATCGGGGGTCATAATATAGATAATCTAAGGTATGCTAATGATGAATTTAATAAAAAATAAAGTGCTCAGTAGCAAAAAGACAGAGATAATTGTAGCAACAAAGAAAATGACATCATTGTTATGTACAATAAAGACAAGTGGAACAATGATAAAACAAGTAAAAAAATTTTAATATCTGGGAACCATGTAAACCTCAGATGATAGATGGACAACAGAGGTGAGATGCAGAATAGCACAGGCAAAAGCAGCTTTCCACAAAATGAGGAAGATACTGTGCAATCCATTTTTTACAATCATCATCATCAAGTACCAAACCTGCTAGCATAGGTGATTATGTCTCTCCATAACTTTCGATCATGACAGTTATTTATCATTTCTGTTGTTGACCTTCTGTCAAGCCATTCTCTTAAGCTGTCTGGTATTTTTTCTCTTTGCTTCCCACTATCTCTTCATCCCTCAATTTTCCCAGTTGTTACAATCTATTCCAGCTCTTCCCTTCTCATTGTATGGCCAAAACACGATAATTGTTTCTTCCTAATATTAGATATTTGCTCTCTTTTTGCTTTGACCTCTTTCACATCTTCACTACTCTTCTTTTTTTACAATAGAAAATTGAGGGATGAAGAGATAGATGGAAGCAAAGAGAAAAGATACCAGACAACTTAAGAGAATGGCTTGGCAGAAGGTCAACAGCAGAAATGATAAATTAATGTAGAGATCGAAAGTTCTGAAGAGACATAATCACCTACACCAGCAGGCATGGTAATTGATGATAATATAGCACATTGTTTGAGCATCTTTGCTTACATTTTTCCTACATGAGTGAGGAGAGATATATCGCTATATATATCTTTTATTGCACGCACAACAGCAGATCTTTGCCAAACAGGTGGCACTTTTTTTTCCTTCTAAGCCTGATTAAAGATTGAATTTCACCATCTGAGCCCTCTTTTGTCAAGGGATGATGATGTTTGCCACTAAAAGGGCATCTGCTGTTTCCATGTCATATCTGTACACCCAGGATTATTAAACCTAGATTATGATTCCGTCGAAAAAATGGCAGTTTGTTTTCGTCAGTCTGTCATCAAGGACGCTTAATTCATTTAATTTGTAAAAGGTTCACAGTGTATCCGCATGCTGCAGGGCGATTTAGTGGAGTTGGCCAGTCTATAACGTGGAAACGGGTTCTGGATTGTGCGATTGAGTGAGTGCACGAGTCTAGACCATCCTCAGCATCAACGTTCAGCAACAAAATCATCTATGATACTATGACAATGGTAAGTATTCAGATGCAGCCCAAACGACAACATCGAAGAAGGAAAAAACGACAAGGTAAGCATGGTGGCGCTAAACTGTCAAAGTGTGAGAGGCTAGGCCTAAAGTATGTGCGCGTTACATATTGAAATTGTGGGTCCATAAATCAATGATGGCGCATTCCTGATAAACTACTGTGCGGCGCCGATATAATGATTTTGCAAGAAACACTTCTTAGTGATAGGACAGTAAATACACCTGGATTTCATTGTTTCTACAATAGACAACACCTTGGGCAGGCCATCCTTGTCCACAATAATATGGTGGCAACTGAGGTTGATATGTCTGTGTGGGATAATGCAAAATTGCAGGTACATGTGGTTAGGGTCCAGACCCCAGTTCATTTCGTAATTGTAAATGTGTTTGCCTGTAATGGGAAGGTGGACACACAACAATGGCTGAATCTCTTCGAGTTTGAGGAAGAGAACGTCATTTTCTCCTGAGACTTTAATGCTAGAGGAAACCAGTGGGGTAACACCATAACCAACAAGCAGGGAGAAAACCTAGAGAACGCACTAGTGTCAGTTGATTTAATGTGCTTGAATGATGGAAGGGCAATGAGAATGGCCATTCGAACAGGGGACTCTGATAGTGTCATAGACCTGGCACTGGTGTCTTCCACCTTCGCACATGTTTGCAAGTGGAGTGCACTGGGATTCCATGGAAGTGATCACTATCCATGTATCCTCCTTATTGAGAAAAGTAGAGAAAGAAGCCAGAAAAGAAAGCTCCACACATTCCACTATGAGAAAACAGACCAGGACGCAAAATCAGACATAGAAAACAGAGCGTCCCTCATAGGAGGCAAGATAGGTGGACGCAGCCACCCTGGTGGAACGTAGAAGTCAAGGAAGCTTGGCAGAACAAGAGACGGACGACCAAGACATGGCAGAAAGCCAGAAAGAATGGAAGAACACAACCTGAGCTCTTGAAGCGTCTGAAAAAAGAGGGCGACCAAAAAAATGATGCCCTTTAAACTATGTGCTAAGCAGGCTAAGGATGCCAAATGGGATGACTTCTGTAAAAAATTGTGCTCAGAAAAATCGCTAGCCACATTCTGGCGCCTTCATCAGAGCATGAATGGCACAGACTTCCGTTTCCATGATGGCGGAACTAAGTCACGTTCTCTCAATCGCTGCAGAAATTGCTTTGGAATCTGATCAATTTCGGCTTTCCGTTGTAATTTTCTGCATTCAAGTTCTGATGATGTTCTACTTATCATATCTACGTCAATGAATTGGCGTTGCACGCACGGCAATACTACGTTTTTACAAATCAAGTGTTGTGAATTCAACCTTCCACCGTCTAGTGTTGATCTGCGTTTTACGTCACACTGAGTGCTGTTGACCGTTGATGGAGTTGTTCGCCACAAGTTATTTACAATTTCCAACGCATTAATGTGGTGGGATCCGTCAAGTCAGCCGAAGTTTTATCTCTTTGGGGAATTTGCACCATGCTTCGTTTGTTGTAGACTGCATTCACTAGAGTAATCATGAACCCATGGGCGCAGCCATTTTGTGCGTGCTACGTCATCATAATGGCTCATAGTGTGTCCCAAGACCGACCATGCGCTAATCTTGCGATTTGTTGTTTGGTGTGCAACAGGGATGATCTGACGACGGACTGTGTTTTGTATGTTCATAGTTGGAGTCAAGTACGATGTCCTGGCATCATCAAGCACTATACATTTAAATACTATGATGATCACAATTTTCAGGAGGACGTGAACTTCCGGGCAATATGGTGGACAGGCGGCAGGAACCATTGAAGGCTATGTCTGAAAAGTGTTCCTTGTTGCAGTTTCCTCATATTCCAAGTCCGGCTTATTTCAGGAACTACTGAGTTAAGTGCTCTGTGCACACCGTGAGCTGTGTGTTTCATCCATTTTGATCATGTTCCGATATTCCAATTGTTTACGATGAATGCTGATATCGTATGACAGGGAACAGTTGGCCGTGTTCACTTTCTGTGCGGTTTCGCCTTATGTCTTTTGGCGTGTGCTGAGACTGCTATGATGGGGACTACAGCTACCTTTCTTTGTTTGGGAGATGAGTTATTAATTCGGATGTTTCCACTGGCACGGGCGGTTGAGCAATTATGGATTTTAATTTGTTTGCAGTGATACCGGGGCCTTCCATAACCAAATAACCAAATGAATGGCACAACACGACACAGAGGCATACCAGACTTTCAGAACACAGACCAGATATGGCACAAATCTGATGAGAGCAAAGGGAAGGCCCTGTTTGCCGGCTACATTGAGCATACAGACCAAAGAAATGAGGCTGTAAAAATGAGGATACGGAGATCGCTGTCAAAATTCTGTAAGGATGAAGTGCTGGAAGAAGATATCATAACCGATACCAATCGCACAACACTTAAAAGGCCATACAACATGGCTCCTTTTCCAGATGGTGTTTGGTACGATGACATAGGCAATTTAGCTGATGACGACTTGACAAAACTGGCCAATGAGTTTAATACCAGCATTCGAAGTGGCCAGATTAAGGAGGAGTGGCTACACAGCTACTTACTACCGCTACTGAAGCCAAACAAGGACCATTCTCAGATCAGTGCCTACAGAATCATCATGATGCAGAACAAAAAAACTGCGGGAAAGCTTCTGGAGAAAATAGTTGCCCATGTTCTCATCTGTCACCTTCAACAGAAACGCGCATTCCCACCCACACTCTGAGGTTATAACAAAGAGACATGGCTCAATGCGGCAGTCTTTGCCTATGACGTCTTCGAAGGCTTCCACAGATGAGAGGAGACATGTGCTGCTGCTATAGATCTGGAGGATGCATACAACAGGGTACCATTTGAATACCTCATGCATATGCTCCTCTAACTGGCAGTGCAACCCTTCCTCATTAGATGGATTGCTGCAGCACTGTTTCAGAGGAAGGTGATACTCAGATGTGGAAGTTGGTCTTCCGAGCCAACATCCATTTGTCCAGGGCTGCCACAAGGCTCACCATTGTCACCATTTCTATTTAACATATACACAATAGCAATCACAGAACAACAACTGGATGGGAGGGGAAGAACTATGAATTTGCCTAATGATATTCTGGTATATCGACAGGGAAGAGGCAGATGGGGAATCGCCTCCACAATGCAAGACGAACTCGATCGCATTTTTTCCTGATGTGGGGTTTCAGGTGCCTTGGTTAATCCTAATAAAGCATCAGTTTCATGGTTCTCCTTCAACAATCATATCGTTAATACAGACACACCAGTAGTATGAATGGGTGCTAATGAGGTGACCAGGGACAAGATGATGACATACCGCGGAGTTAAGTTTGATCGCAGCCTGTGTTTTCGGGACTATGTCAATCATGAGATAACAAAATCCCGCAAAGGATTAGCCGCCTTGAAGGTCATGGTAGCTGCCAACATCGAGCAGAGGCTACTTATTCTTCTGTTCCAGGGATTAGTCCTTGCGCCAATCGAGTATGCCCTGGCAATTCTTACTGTCAGTACGACTCAAATTGATAGGCTGGAGAAAATACAAAATGAAGCCATGCGCATTATCTTGGGATGTACAAGGGACACATCTTCTTGACTTTCCAACCATGGATGACAGAATCAAGATCTGGAGAGCACAAGCATACCTGAAGATTAGTGCAGATAAAGATCATCCATTGCACCACGTGCTCAACACAGGGAAAGGTGCCAGACTAAAAAGAGGCAAATCATGGGTGGGCCGAGCAGAAGATGTCATCAAACAGTTCTGCGGGCTTACCAATATCAATGTTGGCGAGGAGTGGATACCGGTGCCTACGTCATTCAAGGGGACTTTCTCATGTACTGTCACACTCGACAGGAAAAGCAGGGAACAGAACTCAGTCGTGGTTAATGCGGAGGTCAACGGTGTCATCTGCGATAACACAGATGAGAAAGATGTAGTCATTTATACAGATGGATCTGTAATATGACACCAAAGAAGTGCATGGGCATTTACAGCATCTTCGGTGGGCAGAATAGTCAAAGTAGACAGTGGTACATACGTCATGATCACGAGTAGCATGACAATGGAGGTGATGGCAGTGACCAAGGCATTCAAATGGTTAGAGTCACAAGACTACACCCAAGAATGTATACTTGTAGACGTGGGGGGAGAGATACCACGAGAAAGAAGGAGAGGAAGGAAGAAAGCGTGATTGTCCTAAATAAATGACAAGCCAACCAGAAGTGATAACTCATGTGAAATTAAAGAAATAGAAACACATCTCGAGGTGAGGGGATGTATTAGCGTGAGTTCCGAAATAGACGACAAGCAACTGGAAAAGAAAAAGTATGAAACAGACTATCTCGAGATTTGTGGGGGTGTATTAGTCGAGAAACTAAACAGGTGGATCGATTTGATTGGAGGAGCTGACAAATATTTAAAGAGGAGACACAAAGAAACGAAAGGATTTTTTCTAGGAGAACATCAGAAATGACACATGCGTAGGTGTAGAGAGAGCGGCCACATGTGTGGTCCATCTTAGGGGCTAACCAAAGCCAACTTAGTAAGCAGTGATTAGCTAAGTGTAGACTAAGTACCATTAGATGTAAAGAGTTCTGAACAGTCATAGATGAAACCCTGAGGATTAGGTAAGGAGTTTCCAGAGAATTAAAGTCCACGAGACGAATAGAATAAGTAGGTTAGCATTAGATCGGAGGAGGCTGTTCAATGGGGAACAGTCTCGATATAAGTACACTAAACTGGTAGAATAAGTATATTAGACTTAAGACCTGAGGAGGCCGTTCAATGGAGAACAGTCTCCGCTTACATGTGAGTAGATAAGGCGAGAAGTGTGTAGAAGCCTAGGGCCCAGTGTAACATTGCTACTGGGCAGTGTGTGAATGACCTTATTACCAAACATTGGTCATGTAATGTCATGTAAACCTGTTAAACACATCGCCCATGCATTGGGCTGTGAAATAAAGACTGTTCGCATAAAAGTGTTCTAATTTGGTGTGTCCAACAGTTAGCAGATCATGCTTGGCGAAGCAAAACTTGAGAACGTTAAAGAAAAGAAACAAAAAGTCGCGGGCACAACACAAGTTGAAGTACAAACCACTATACTCTAACACGGGACACATTATAACATGACGGGCTTTCCCAAGCGAGCAAGTATGTCGTGCTTGACCAAGATCCAGGTGGCAAGTAAGGTCAGGGCCATGGCGCAAGTGTGTCGACTGTCATTTTACACAGCTAGAGACCAGGACAGTGAGCAGCTGATTATAAAAGCTGATTAACCAGCTGTAGTTGTCCATGTCCGTGTCCCCGTAATAAATTCCTGCAAACATTGAAAAAGGTAAAAGCAGCAGGACCTGATAGCATGCAGATAGAGATGATACAGCACTAGAAAATTTTGGCATTCAAGTGATCACAGACATATGCAATGACATATACCATACAGGATACATACCAAATGAACTAAAAACATCAACTTTCATTGCATTCCATAAAAAGAATGGTGCAGACGAATGCAGTGACTTTAAAACAATAAGTCTATTGAGCCATGTAACAAAAATCTTGCTAAAAGTTATACAAGGAAGGATTCCGATTAAAATCAATACTGAATCAGAAGAACAACAATTTGGATTTAGGAAAAACAGTGGGACAAAAGAAGCCATATTCTGCTTGAGGACATTAATCGAAAAGTACACAGAAGTAAACAAAACAATATATGCCTGCTTCATAGACTTACCAAAGCTTTTGATAGAATACACCATAAACAACTTCTAGAAAGTAAGTAAAAAAAAGTAAAGAGCCCCCGTCAGGCCAAGTGGCATATAGGAAATATGGTGTTAGTGACCATAAATTTTACAGACCTTCGGCACATGATTTTGGGGTAATGTGGTCGGTATTATGCCTGTGCCGCTCTACTTTCCCAGAAAAAAAATCCTGTACCCATTTACGGCTGGGTGAACCCGGAAGCCGTCGGTTGGGATCAAACCCTACTGTTTCAGAGGAAGGTGATACTCAGATGTGGAAGTGTTGCCTTTTAAGTGTTGTGCGAATGGTATCGGTTATGATATCTGGCTTGCTGCAGGAGCTACTGAGTTAAGTGCTCTGTGCACACCGTCATCTGTGCATTTCATCTGTTTTTATCGTGTTTCGATATTCCGATTGCTTACGATGAATGATGATCATGTGACAGGGAGACTGCTATGATGGGGACTGCAGCTACCTTTCTTTGTTTGGGAGATGAGCTATTAATTCAGATGATTCGACTAGCATGAGTAGTTGAACAATTATGGATTTTAATTTGTTTGCAGTGATACTTGGACCTTCCATAACCATAAACATATGACTAATATGGAATTTATACTGGAAGCAAACAGCAATAATAAAATATAACAGAGAGAACTCTACACCCATTGATATAAAAAGAGGTGTAAGACAAGGATGCATACTATCACCAAGCTTGTTCAATCTATACACTGAGCAAATCTTTAAAAACATCACAGAGATGCCAGGCCTAAACATTAATGGAAAGATAATCAATAACCTAAGATATCCTGATGGTACTGTATTACTAGAAGAAAATCCTAAAGATCTACAACAATTACTTAATGAAATAAACATAAGAAGCAAAAAATATGGATTAGATATGAATATCAAAAAGAATAAAACTATGATCATAAACAAAGAAAATACTTAAAACCTACAAGTGTATATCAAAATTGAAGGAATAGACCTGGAGAGAGTTCAGAGCTACAACTACTCTTCACATACTATAACCAGTGATGGAAAATGTACAACTGAAATAAACAAAAGAATAGGAATGGCAAAAAGTAATTGTAATGACATGAAAAATATACTAATATAAAAACAAATGTCACCAGGGCTAAAACTAAGAATAGTAAAATGTTATATCTTCTCAACATTAATATATTGTGCAGAAACATGGACATTAGACAAGAAAACAGAAAAGAGAATTGAAGCCTTTGAAATGTGTATATATAGAATAGTAGAATTGGATGGAAAGAAAAGAAAACAAATGAAGTCTTAAAACAACTAAAAATTAAAAGAGAACTGCTAAATACAATTCAAACAAGACAAATGAGATTTTTGGGGCATGTTAAAAACACTAAATGTAATCTTGGAAGGGAAAATACAAGGTAAATTGACAGAGGCAAACCAAGACTAACATGGACGAGTAACATCAAAAGATGGACAAGTCAGCCTATGACAACCTGCTCCATCAAAGCAAGAAACAGAGCTGAATGGCGCTCCTTAGTAGCCAACCTTCGATGTGGAGACGGCACTCAATGATGATGAACACAGGATAGCGAACAGACGATGCTTTGAGGGAGCAGAAAATATGGCTAGATTGACAGACTTACAGCACATATATAAAAATACAACGTATAAAATAAAATGTGTATAAAAAGACAACATAACACCTCATGTAGTCAAGGTGCAATACGTTCGAATTTCAAGCCATAAATCTAATGTAATCCAGGAAATTATTACAGCCTCCAATTCCCATGTGTCTACTTAGGTAAACACACAGTTGTGTAGCAAAAGTTCAGAGAAAATACTATTTTATTTTTAGGAACCCAAATTTAACATTTAACTCGTAGTAATTTTTAAGATGGCATTGTGAAAACTTCAGCCACGGATATGTATCATCATCTGTAGTTAAACATGTATGATTCTTTGCACATGTGCAACAGTCTCATTAATGTGGAAGGTGGATGGTCTGCCTTGAATGGGGCAAAGGATTGACATTAATCTTTTAATCATTTAAACATAAATATCATTCAAATGTTTAAAGGATCAACATCCATCTTTTAATCATTTAAACATAAATACCATTCAAATGCTTTAGATCAACTTAAGAAGAATTCTCCTACAGATGACTACAGTATTTCACAAATTTCTGAACAAGTTTTTCTTAAACAAAGGCAGCAATTAATGCACAGATCTCTGCTGAACATGAACATCCATTTTTAAAATGAAACAAATACTGTCAGTGAGTCTTCACTTATAGGCCTCCACATTGCACATGTGCAAAGATATTGACTTTCAGTTTTGCAAAACATTGGTATATACCTGTCACTGACTTCTTTCAATAAGTTCCCAGAAAAAAATATTAAAAAACAAGCCATGAACTGTTAGATCAACACTTATAATATATGCCTGCCTGCAGCAAATAGTGAAAAAGAACATTCAGTGTTTATTTTTGTTAAGAAATTGTTTAACTTTCTAAACAACATTCTTCTTTTGTCATCCTAACTTCTTTCAATCTAATTATTAAGCAAATCTATGAAACATACCTTCTTTATTTTTAAGAAACTTCAGCATCTTTCCAACATCAAGAAAATCAAAAGAAAGTCCTGGTATGCCTGCTAACTTATGAACAACACTGGATGTTACACAACAGCTTTCACACAGCCCAGTTGTAAGAATGGCTAGTGCTTCAAATTTATTATTCGCAGACAAAGTTTTAACAATCTGTAACCACATCTCCAAAGAAGAAGTTGTGGTTATGGCCAGATCTTTATATTTGCTGAATTCTTCCTTATCTGGTGATAAAATATATCTCAAATAAAGATACAAAAACTCATTTTTGAAAAAGCAAAAAAAAAGCAAAAATAGTTAGCAGAATCAAATGTCAAATTAAAGAAAAGACATAAATTAACTGGCAATGAGGACCAAATTTGAGCCTCCACTAATCAACACAACACTCTAATGGTGGTCATCATCATCAGGCCACAAGTTCTTTGCAAACATTGCATTCACTACAGCCTGTCTGAAAGAATCTCTATCTATTCAGATCTCCAACTTCTGTTGTATGGAATCTTGGCAATCTGCAATCAGTAGTTTGCTGTTGCTTTC
This sequence comes from Megaustenia siamemsis, assembly GCA_032433765.1. Classification (NCBI taxonomy): domain Eukaryota; kingdom Metazoa; phylum Mollusca; class Gastropoda; order Stylommatophora; family Ariophantidae; genus Megaustenia; species Megaustenia siamemsis. The sequence goes on along the minus strand of JAVIAB010000041.1, from coordinate 35,043,064 downwards.
TGATTGGTTCTGGCCACTTAACATCTTAGGTTTCTGTTTTGCCCTGAGCCTGATACAAGGCTGTTCCTGTTCCCACATTTGAGATGCTGTCGACTTAGTTGATTCTCCATTCACCACAATTTCTGACAGCAGCTGTGTGTACCATATAGAAGGGGAATTTCCTTCCATAATTAGTCCTGTGTAGTTTAACCGGCAGCTAAAGTAATTTCCAACAAGGTAGCGCTACCATCAACAAGCACATGCTAGGAACCATACATGGCTTTAATAGGAACTGGAGAACCAAATAAGCTCCAAAGCCATCACATATCTTAATACCAGTCTAAATAATTTCATAAACCCCATAATACAAAAAAAATACCCTTGGTGGTTTAATTTATCAACTAAAATATAAAACTAATTTTAGTTTGGGATCAGCAATGTTGAGCCTACTACTGTTACAGACAAGACGCCAGTAGTGTGTGCATACGCTCCTAGAAGATATGGTGACAGCATTACAAAAAATTAACACAACAAAATACTAACATTTCAGCCTACATGTGGCCTCTTCAGAGAACAAAGACAATGATAATAAACGATGAGACACAGATAATTACTACTTCATCTAGGATTATTAGGACTGGTTAGTGAAGGAGAAGTGGACATTGGGATAAGAAATGAAATGGTGATACAAGAGAGAGATTTCCTACATGTTGGATGATAGGTAAAATGTGGAAGTATAAAGGTATACTGGGAGCAAACAGCAATAATAAAATATAACAAAGAGAACTCTACACCCATTGATATAAAAAGAGGAGTAAGACAGGGATACATACTATCACCAAGCTTGTTCAATCTATACACTGAGCAAATTTTTAAAAACATCATAGAGATGCCAGGTCTAAACATTAATGGAAAGATAATCAATAACCTAAGATATGCTGACGATACTGTACTACTAGCAGAAAATCCTAAAGATCTACAACAATTACTTAATGAAATAAACATAACACGCAAAGAATATGGACTAGATGTGAATATCAAAAAGACTAAAACTATGATCATAAACAAAGAAAATACTCAAAACCCACAAGTGGATATCAAAATAGAAGGAATAGACCTGGAAACAGTTCAGAACTACAACTACCTTAGACATACTATAACCAGTAATGGGAAATGTACAACTGAAATAAACAAAAGAATAGGAATGGCAAAAAGTAATTTTAATGCCATGAAGAACATACTAACATCAAAACAAATAACACCAGGACTAAAACTAAGAATAGCAAAATGTTACATCTTCTCAATATGGTGCAGAAACATGGACATTAGACAAGAAAACATAACAGAGAATTGAAGCCTTTGAAATGTGGATATATAGAAGAATAGGTAGAGTTGGATAGAAGGAAAAGAAAACAAACAATGAAGTCTTAAAACAACTAAAAATGAAAAGAGAACTACTAAACACAATTCAAACAAGACAAATGCAATTTTTGGGCTAAGTTAAAAGATACAACAACAGTCTACTAAAAGTAATCTTGGAGGGGAAAATACAAGGTAGCAGAGGCAGACCAAGACTAACATGGACGAGTAACATCAAAAGATGGACAAATCAGCCTATGACAACCTGCACCGTCAAAGCAAGAGACAGAGCAGAATGGCGCTCCATGGTAGCCAACCTTCTTTGCGGAGAAGGCACTCGATGATGATGGTTATAAAGGTATAAGTAAAAAAAAAGACCTAGATAACACTGGTGTCCGTAGATTTTGTGTGCTTGAATGATGAAAGAGCAACCAGAAAGGCCACTTGAACAGGGGACTCTGATAGTATCATAAACCTGGCACTGGTATCTTCCACCTTCGCACCGGTTTGCAGATGGAGCGTACTGGGATTCCACGGAAGTGATTTGTATCCATGTATCCTCCAAATTGAAAAAAGCAGAAATAGAAGCCAGAAGAGTAAGTTCCACACATTCCACTATGAGAACACAGACCAGGATGTCATTAGCAAAATCAGACAGGAAACAGAGCGCCCCTCGTAGAAGGCAGGAGTGATGGATGCAGCCACCCTGGTGGAGCATAGAAGTCAAAGAAGCTTGGCGGAACATGAGACAAACGGCCAAGACATTTCAAGGGGTACAGAAAGCCAGGAAGAATAGAAGAACACAACTTGAGCTCTTGAAGCGTCTGAACGAAGAGGTCGACCAAAAAATGATGCACTTTAAACTATGTGCTAAGCAGGTTTAGGATGCCAGTGGGATTATTTCTGTAAAACAGTGTACTTAGAAAAATCACAAGCCACATTCTGGAGCCTTCATCAGAGCATGAATGGCACAACACGACACAGAGGCATACCAGACTTCCACAGCACAGGCCAGATATGGCACAAATCTGATGAGAGCAAAGGGAAGGCCCTGCTTGCCCGCTACATTGAGCAGACTGACCAAAGAAATGAGGCCGTACGAATGAGGATACAGGGGTCACTCTCAGAATTGTGTGGATGTAGTGCTGGGAGAAGATCTCACAATCACAACTGATGCCATTCACACAAAACTTAAAAGGTCATACAACACTGCACCTGGTCCACATGGTATTCAGTATGGCAAGATAAGCAATTTAGCTGACGATGACTTGCAAAAACTGGCCAAAGACTTTAATGCCAGCATTCAGAGTGGCCAGATTAAGGAGGAGTGACTACACAGCTACTTACTACCGCTACCAAAGTCAAACAAGGACCATTTTCAGATCAGTGCCTACATTAATCATCATGATGCAGAACACTGTGGGCAAGCTTCTGGAGAAAATAGTTGCCCATGTACTCACCTGTCATCTTGAACAGATACACGCATTCCCTTCCACGCTCACTTATAGATATAACAAAATAGACATGGCTCAATGTGGTAGTCTTTGCCTATGACGTCTTCGAAGGCTTCCACAGATGAGAAGAGACCTGTGCTGCTGCTATAGATCTGGAGGATACATACAACAGGGTACCATTTGAATACCTCATGCATATGCTTCTCAAACTGGCGGTGCATCCCTTCCTCATTAGATGGATTGCTGCAGCACTGTTTCAGAGGAAGGTGATATTAAGATATGGAAGTTGGTCATCCGAACCAACATCCATTTGTCCTGAGCTGCCAAAATGATCACCATTGTTACCAGTTCTATTTAACGTGTATACAATAACGAATATGGAACAGCAGCTGGATGGGAGGGGAAGAACTATGACTTTTACTGATAAAAAAAAAAAGTAAAGAGCCCCGTCACACCAAGCGGCGTATAGGGAATATGATGTTCTATCTATCTATCTATCTATTGTCCTTTCGAGCCGAAGACGGCACATAGGGCAGAACCACAATCTCAAAAACAGAAACTATGCGTGCCAAAGTGGCACATATTGCAGAGATCACTGCTTAAAATCTATGACTATGTTTCCATAACAATACTTTATACAATGACAGCTTGTCAAGCCATCGATCAACTTCCTTAGCCTCTTACGACATGCATGGAAGTTTACAGTGTCACTATAATATGGTGTTAGTGACCATAAATTTTACAGACCATCAGCACATGATTTTTGGGGTAATGTGGTTGGTATTACGCACATGCCGCTTTACTTTTCCAGAAAAAAATCCTGTACCCAAATTAAATAAGGCTGGGTGAACCTGGAAGCCGTCGGTTGGGGTCGAACCCTACCTCTTGACCTTTGTTTTGCTGATGACATTCTGATAAATCGACAGGGAAGAGACAGACGGGAAATCGCCTCCACCATGCAAAACAAACTTGATCGCATCTTTTCCTGGTGTGGAGTATCAGGTGTATTGGTTAATCCTAATAAAGCATCAGTTGCATGGTGCTCCCTTTAAACAATCATATCGTTAACATGGAAACCCCGGTGGTACAAATGGGAGCTGATGTGACAGGGACAGGTTGATGACATACCTCGAGTTAAGTTTGATCGCAGCCTGTACTTTCGAAACCACATAGACCATGTGATAACAAAATCCAGCAAAGGATTAGCCGCCTTGAAGGTCATGGCAACTGCCAACATTGAGCAGAGGCTCCTTACCCCTCTGTTCCAGGGATTAGTCCTCGCACTAATCGAGTACACTCTGGCGATTCTTACTGCCTGTACGACGCAAAATGACAGGCTGGAGAAAATACAGAATGAAGCTATGCACATTATCTCGGGGTGTACAAAGGACACTCCCTGTTTAGCAATGAGGTATCTTCTTGACTTTCCAACCATGGATGACAGAATCAAGATCTGGAGGGCATGAGCATACCTGAAGATAAGTGAAGATAAGGAGCATCCATTGCACCACAAGCTCAACACAGAAAAAGGTGTCAGGCTTAAAAGAGGTAAATCATGGGTGAGATGAGCAGAAGATGTCATCAAACAGGTCTGTGTGCTTACCAATATCAACACTGGCAAGGAGTGGACACCAGCGCCTATGTTATTGAGGGGGACATTCTCATGTATTGTCACACTCGACAGGAAATGTAGGGAACAGAACCCAGTCATGGTCAATATGGAGGTCAACGGTCTGATATCACCGATGAGAAAGATGCAGTCATCTATACAGACGAATCTGTAATATGACACAAAAGGAGTGCATGGACATTTAGAGCACGCACAGCAGGCAGAATAGTCAAGGACAGTGGTGCATATGTTATGACCATGAGTAGTATGACAATGGAGGTGATGGCAGTGACCAGAACATTCATCTGGTTGGAGCCACAAGACTACACCCATGACTGCGTACTGAGTGATTTGATGAGCATGATAAAAAAAGTGGAGGCCGGCTTTGTACGTATGCAATGGGTAGAGTCATTGCTGCAGTCAAAAATAATGTAAGGTCACCTTTGTCTACGTCCTTGGACATGTGGGGCGCGGGGAAATGAAAGAGCAGACAGGTTGACTAGCTGCGCTGTCATTGGAGACGGTCAACCAATGGATCGGGCAGACAACATCAATGCCCTCCGAGATGTGGGAAGAGCACAGGACTTCGACAAACACAGATCCACGTCACTTCTTTGAATGATGGAGATGGGAGTTAAGATGGGCACAGCCAGAAACAAGAAACTTAGTGGGTGTATATAAAGACTTATCAACCAACACAGAACTGGAGTCATCAGTTGCTGGACACTGCAGGACATGATGAGGAGAATATCTGAGCACCTATGGACATGTTCAGAGTGCAAAAATTATGAACCGCAAATAACTCAATGACTTATAACTTTATACAAATCAGCACACAGACTGAGTGCAATCTTGTGACTACCCTGATAAAAGCTCTTGTCACTCATCATACTACTGGTTGTTATTGTGTAGGTGCCACTAACAGTTCTGTTATTGAAATGTGTAAGAAACGCCCAAGCACTCTGTGATGGCACACTAAAGAACCATCTGTGTAGATCAGATCATCAGTATGATTGAAATTTTTACAGATGAGGACATTAACTTCTGCATTAACCACAATCAGATTCTGTTCTCTGTGCCCTGTCTAGTGTGGCAATGGCAGAAATAGAAGTACTGAATCCAGGGGGCACAGGTACACATTCTGATACAGGATTAACTCTTTCAGCACCAGAACAGGAAACAGGAATTTTCAGATTTGGACCAGGTTAATTTTCCTGTTTCCAGAAATTTTACCATATACCTTTTTCATTTGGCTACTTCACACAATAATTTAGATAAATGTGGCATGTGTTATACATCACTGGAAAGGGAAATTGATACAGACAATGAAAATAGCAATATATTTATGATATGTGATTATTTAAAGGAATAAATATATTTTTTTAAATATAAAATATAATTTTTAATTTAAAATATTGTAATTCACTTACCCTTTTCCATCTTTATATGTGTTGCTATCCATTTGTCTTGAAATATTACACAACATTATCCAAATTCCTCCAAAATACAGTTTATTTGATGAATTTATGTCCAAAAATAACAAAATTATGTACATTTTTGTAAATGATCCCAGAATGAAAAATATTACAAATTTGTGTACATCACAACAATATTATTTACAAGTCAAGTTTATTATTTTTATTTACACAACTGGACTTATTGTGTGTGATATTCCCTAAAGCATGTTTTAGCACACAGATGTGGCTTATCCGGACAACCTGTACAATAATAGCTGCTTCGTTTTCTTACTTTCCGCTGCTCTGAACAATGAACACACTGCAAGTCTTTCCCATCAAAATCAATGAGATGGATGGCACCCTGATATCTCTGTGGTTTCATGTTCCATGATTTTTTTCCCGGCTTTGATAAAACAACTTGAAGAAGATTGTTAAGTGCCTCTGCTCCTACTATGCTACACAATTCATTAATAAGCAGCTCCTTGAAATCTGCAAAAGGCATAGGCTTTTCGGTGTTAGGGCGGCTCAAGTTATACAAAATATGAGCATTGAGTTGTGTGATCTCAATTATCCACATAAATATTTTATTCCACCACTTGACTGTCTTCATGATGTGGTTCCCATAATATGAGATCATCTGGTCTACTCTGTCACATCCATTCATTGAGTGGTTGTAGCTATGGATTGGTGATGGCTTCCTGACTTACTCCTACCTTCAGTTCTGACCTCATATGTGATACTTCCATATTTTGTCACCAATTGGCAGGGTTTTTATAATTTTTTATCCCTCCAGCTGACACACATAACTTGCTCCTCATCATTGATGAACCACTTTGCCTCATTCACTGATATTTTTTTATTTCTGACTTCTGCTGGAAATCCGCATCTGTTGGAATTTAGCGTTCCAGTGTAGTTGTGATTTTTCTGCCGCAGAAATTGAACAAGTGGCAGGGAAGTATAATATCGGTCAGCAAACAAATGACGATGATCTGTGATGCCTTCCAGTAACTTGTTGAAAACTTTAACAGCATGTGATGAATGTGGGTTTGTTTCAGGCCTGTAAGCTGTGTCCGCACCAAAATATACCAGGAGGTTGAAAACGTATCTGGTGATCGAGTCGCAAAGTCCGTATGATTTCATATGATATTTTTTGGGCTTACTGGCATTGTACTGCTTGTACTTAAATCTTCCCTTGTAGCCTATAACCATCTCATCAATGCAGATATTTTCAAACGGATAAAATGCTTCTTGAAATTTTTCTATCAATGAATTGATGAACAGCTCAATTTTACATTTTCCAGCCGCATCAGGAACAGCCGCATGAAGCATAGATTGATAAATCAGTAAAAATCTGGTCTGACTAAACATGCACCTAAACCAAGGACTACTTTTATATGATTGGACCAGTAACCCTTTATAGAATTTTTTGCAATAATTCCCATAGCAATCAGGACTGTCAGAAACTGAAAAAGTATTACGGTCCAGCGGTGTCCATTTAGTGAAAATTTAATACCTGCGTACTGGACTATTCAATTCCATTTTTTGCTGATCATAATTGTTGATATTTTGAATCAGATTGTCAACAATTGTGTCAGTCAACAGACTCAGAAAATACTTGAAAGGTGAAGCATTTTCTGGAAGATCTACTAACTTACATCCAGAATTTACATTTTTGAAGCTAGATTTTCCAATTGTATCTCCATCTCTGGCTTCATGCCATCCATCATCCGGCTTCCTAGCCACATGTCCTGTCTTGCCAGCTTTGGCTAGCATAGTATCAGTTTCATCATCAGAATCACTGCCACTCGATTCCTCTGAGTCACTGATAGTGCTGGACTGGAGGCATCGACCAGCTAAACCTAAACAAGATCGTCTTGGTTTCTTAGCACTCAACTTCCCACTATGGTTACTTATATCATGACTATCATTATCACCACAAAAACTGTCGTCCGAATCTGAATAGTCAATTTCAGAATCACTCAATAACAAGTTTTTGAACATAGATCTAGCTTGTTCCGCACTATATCGTTTTGGGCGAGAAGCACTGCAAGAAGTACCAGCAGTGGGCGTGGCCATTATATGACAGAAATTTCAGAAATAAACAATGAATATAAATTAACAATTTTCAACATTCAAAACCTCGACTATGCCGGAAGATCAAGAGAAAGAACTCTCCTACTTCCGGAAATCAAGTATTGGTTGAAATAAAAACGAAAATCAGTGAAAATGAATCAAATATTCAGCTGCACCCGAAATAACCGACATGTTGGTGAGTGGTTAGAACTGATCAATTTCATAGAACCGAGATGTCGGATAATAGTCCGGAAAGAGTTAACATTAGACATCCCACACACCAAAGTATCTTCAGCCTAACCTATCAAAACAAAATCATGCATGCACGCATGTACACACACACACAGATATATAGAAGCACATTAATAATGCATCACTTTACTGATCCAGGAACTCAGTGTCAAATGTAAATATAAGTATAGGAATACATTTTCCCCATGTTTGTCATGAGGAAGAGTTAATGGCTGCTGGGATGGAAAGTGCATGATTCAACCCACGGGTTTTTGTACAGACAACATGAAAACAATGAAAGTTATTTAATGCAACACGATTCCAAATTGCTATGACACTGAACATGTATATATGTTGTGGTTGTATATTATGTATAAAAGGGCTGTTGAGACAAAACACTGAGTGCATATGGTTGAAATGCCACGACTATCTGAAAACGACCACTACTAAGCCATCAGTATGTTGGAGACCAGAATGAGCTCACGGGCCATTGTCAGAAGGATGAATTGCCACCACAGTACTATTGTACACCTGAATGAATGTTACAAAACCACTGGCAGCACCCATGACAGACTTATGTTGGACCAAACTCTTGACTCACAAGCATCGTCAGCACTGCTTGCAATGGACAGAGCAACATGTCAGATAAACTAGACTGCAGTGGATTGCTGTCCTATTTACAGATGATAGCATATTCAACATATCCTTTGCTGATGAACGTATGCGGAGTCAAGTAATGCGTTATTAATGTGCTAGAGAGAGAGAGCGAGAGAGTGAGTGAGCGTGTGTATATATATATATATATATATATATATCTATCTATTGACCTTTCGAGCCGTAACCGGCCCATAGGGCGTAGACCAAGATACACCTTCTCCTATATGAATTTTTGTTCTAGCAGTTTTCTTTTAAAGATATTTTATCAAATCTCGCCATCTGTCTCTGTTCTGTGCAAGCAGTTCTATCTCATTGAGGGAGCCGATTCCTGCTGCTCTTGCCTCTCTCATCAATGTTCTTCTCAGTGTCTCCCTGGGTCTTCCTCTTTTTCTTTTACCTGTTGTTTCCCATATGAGGGCTTGCTTTGCTATTCGATTATTATCTCTTCTCATCACATGTCCAACGTATGACCATCGTCTTTTCTTTATTACTGAAGATATTAGTGGTTGATTGGCGATTTCTCTAATTTCCTCGTTTGTTTTGAATTCGTTCCATTCTATACCAAGTATTTTCCTTAGACATTTATTTTCGAATGCGTTCAACTTTGTTTCTATATCTCTTGTTGTTTTCCAGCTTTCACACGCATACGTAAGGGTTGATAGTACATTTGATTTGAATAGCCTAAGTTTTGTGTTTGTGCTAATGAGTTTTGATTTCCACAACTTTTCAAGGCTTCTGAAAGACATTGCTGCTTTAGCCAGTCTGATTCTAATTTCTTTGCTCGTATCCCCTTCTCGATCAATGTGACTTCCAAGATAGATGAAGTGATCGATCTCTTCTACTGGTTTGTTTTCCATGTATATTTTGTCACTTGTTGGAATTAAACTTTTCATGACTTTAGTCTTTTCATGATTGACCTCAAGCCCAATTTTGCTGGCTATTGATGATAGTTCATTTGTGTTTTCCTGCATCGTTTTTATCTGATTGCTGATGAGAACTATGTCATCAGCAAAGTCCAGGTCCTCCAAATGGTCTCCTTGTATCCATTCGATGCCTTTATTACCAGTGCAGCATTTCTTCATTATGAAGTCCATAACAATTCCAAATAACAAGGGCGATAAAATACATCCTTGTTTAACCCCAGTTTCTATTGGGAAACATTCGCTCAGTCCTTCCTCTGTTCGAACTGCACATGTGTAACCATCATACATGTCTTTGATAATATTTATGATTTTTGATGGTAAGCCATATTGCTTCAGAATTTTCCACAAAGAATCTCTATGAATACTATCAAATGCTTTTTTGAAGTCGATGAAGTTAAGTACAAAAGGTTTTTGCTTTTCAATGTGTTCCTCCAATATAAGTCGTAGAGTGAAAATGTGGTCAAGACAGCTTCTCCCTTTTCTAAACCCAGCCTGTTCTTCACGCATTACTGTATCTATTGAATCCTTTATTCTATTTAGGATGATTTTACAGAATAATTTTGAGGCAACTGACAAAAGTGTCACGCCTCTCCAATTGTTACAATCTCTAAGATTGCCCTTTTTTGGGATCTTAACAATGATTCCTTTTTTCCATTTATGAGGCGTCTTCTCTGTTTTCCAAATGATGTTGAACATTTTTTGGAGATGTATTAAATTATGGCTATCAATTGCCTTGAGGATCTCAGCTGTTAACTTATCCTCTCCAGCAGCCTTGTTATTGGTCATTAGCTTTAAGGTGGTTTCTATTTCGCTCAAGGTGAAGTCATCTAAATTTACATCTAATTCTGCTGCTGGTGTTTCAGCTTCAAAATCTATTAAACTGTGAGGTAGTGGACGGTTAAGAATTTCTTTGAAGTGTTCCGCCCAACGGGCTTTTATGTCTGCGCTTGTTGTTAGCATTAATCCAGATTTGTCTAGAATTGGTGTTCCACTGGATGTATAGGTGTTTGTCAGCATCTTTTGTACAGTATAAAGAGTTCTGCTGTCTCCTGTAATTGCAGCTGTCTCTGCTTTCTCTGCCAAGTTGTCTATATAAGCTCTTGTATCTCTTCTTGCCGAACTTTTCACTTTGTTGTCTAATTCTTTGTATGTTGCTTTTGCCAGAACCTTTCCAAGATCTGTCTTTACATTAGTCATGGCTCTCTTCGCTTCTCTTCTTTCTTTGATGTATTTCCATGTGGTGTCTGAGATCCAAGCTCGTTTTTCCATTTTCTTCAGTCCAGCACTTGCTTCTGCTGCTGTCATTAGTATTTTGCTCTGTGAGTCCCACATTTCATTGATATCTAAGTCTATTTCACCAAGTGCTGAATAACAATTACTTAGCTCTATGTTAAACTTTTCCTTTATTGCTTCATCTTTCAGTTTATGACTATCAATTTTATGTGTAATTGACCTCTTCTGTTGGTTTCTAAATTTAATCTTATTTTCCCAATGCACAGGTTGTGGTCACTATTAACATCAGCACCTCTGTATGCTCTTACATCTATTAATGATGATCTGAATTGTTGTTTAATACATAGGTGGTCAATTTGATTTGATGTTCTATCATCAGGAGATATCCATGTTGTTTTGTGGATATTTTTATGTGGAAATAATGTCCCACCTATAACTAAATTTTCTATTAAACATAATTCTATTAATCTTTCTCCATTCTGACTTGTTGTATTACAGCCTTCTCTCCCCATCACATGTTCCACTCCTGCGTTATCTTGTCCTACTTTGGCGTTGAAGTCTCCCATTACAATTAAAAGATCGTGTTTTGGTATTTTGTTTATAAGTTGTTGCAGTTGGTTATAAAAATCATCCTTAACTTCATCATCAGCTTCGTTAGTAGGCGCATAACATTGAATAATTGAAAGTCTTCCATGTTTTGTTTTGTATCGTGTTCGTATCAGACGGCTATTTACCGGTTCCCATTCTGATAAACTTCTTGCAGCTTTGTCTGTCATCATTATGCCTACTCCTTCACGGTGTTTTCCATCTTCCCTTCCAGAAAAAACTACTATTTTATTATCAATAGATCTCCTACCTGTTCCAGGCCAGCGCATTTCGCTTAATCCTAAAATATCTAGATCGTATCTGTCCATCTCGCTCGCGACCTGTGCATGTTTCGTCGGAGCGGCCATTGTTCGCACATTCCAGAATCCTATTTTTGTTGTTGTTTTAGGGCCGAAAAAACTATCACTACTATCTACTGCTAATTTACACATTCTGTATCAGGTCTACGTTTCATTAACAACATCGTTTTTACGATAGCGGCTTGTTAAACCTCTGATCAACGGTTCTATACCAAGCCGGAGAAAAATAATTCCTCCATTTTGGAAACAACCGGAACACTAGAACTATATATATATACATGGAGTTAAAAGGTCACATAACCAATTAGGAAAACAATTTTAATACTCGCTACAGATGGTGATAAATTTTATATCCAAGTCCATAGATTTTCTTGGCTTTACCTTCCCCAGTGAGATCCAACATCTTGTCCTCACGGATAGAAGCAAAAAAACAAGAGGTCCCATTTGCACTCTGAGAGCATTAAAGAATCCTGGGCAGTTAAAAATTAAAAAAACAAGGCCAAATATGGCAGCTGCCTGGGTGAAAGTTGTAAAGATAAATATCTAACAAATTATTCATTCCATTTTCAAGATCTTAGTCCTTGCTACATAGTTTGTGCATCAGAAGTGAAACTATCTTCAGTGTTTTCCCTCGTGTGTGGCAGCAGTATTGCACACTGCGGGAGATGTTGAGGAGGGGATCTGAGTACCATGAAGTTGTCCAATGTACAATGAAAATGATTTGTCAACTAAGTTAAACTAAATAAGACCATGTGCCATACAAAAATGGTCATTTTATCCCTATGTAATGGAATTTCTTGATTCATTGAACATGTTAAGAAATGTCTGTGTGCAGATATCTCAGAAACAGAAGGCAAATTGAAGAGAGAAAAAAACTTCTATAAGTGTGGTTCTTCTATTTACTGTTACACATCCCCTTAAATGGACATTACTTAAAACAAGAAGCATAAATTTAGCTATATATTACTTTTGATTTCAGAAACTAGGATGGCTAGTTCTGATATGAAGTCCACAAAATAATCTGTCAGTCTTTTTGAGAGAGCCAGGATCAGAAAATGAGCTGCTTTATGATAATTTGACAAAGCTTTCTGTGCCAAACATGCAAACCAGTAGCCCTGTAACAAATAAAGATAGATCAGACAGAATAAATTATAATTAGAGTATCATTTCCAAGTACTATAAATACCATATATGTTAAAATAGTTCCATATCTGTGCTACTTGTCAACTTTCTGACTACGGAAAACTTAGAAAACCCCAAAAATGATCAAACTCCATCATAGATAGGCCTAACACCCAACATTGGATGGGTAGCTTAAACGTTATCCAATTTCACATGATTATCTTATCTGTTTACTCATCTTTCGCTGCCAGCATTACCAGCAACACATATCAATATCAAACATTTCATTTGTTAATGCCATGTCTAAGCTATGCCTGAAGGCAGCATGAACAGAAGAAATGTTTTGATCTATTGCTCACTCTCAAACAATGTCTAGCAATAGTATTAAATCTGACATAACCAACCAAGCAGTAAATACTTTTACATTTTTCCATATGCCTCCTTCATTATTCAAATTGCTTTATACTAGGTCATAGTTTTGTTTACAGGGCTTTGTTGCTTTAGATTTTACTACAAGTTGAAAAATTAACAGTTTATTTTAAAAAGCGGCTGAGCATTTTTTTTATTTGACTGGTTACATCAAGTACTTTAAGAACAGAACTATTTTTGTGAAACTGTGTAAGAGTTCTGTCAATAAAGTAGTTCTTACACTGATGCACTTTCACAGCTTTAACACCATAGCCATTACTAAAGCTGTATAAACAGGAGTTTTACTCCCCACAGGTTCTACAAAGCTGGACAGATTTGTGTTACGTAAATAAGTAAGGTTCCCTCTACCTCTTGCGGTCTAAGGAGAACATGGTGTTAGTGCCTATATTTTATGGACAATATGGTCAGTATTGGACTTCCGGTGTGTGACTGTGCTGGCAACATGATGCAATTTTCTATGGGAGTCAAATTTAAATTATAAGTGAATTTCAATGCCCGTAGTAAAAGAAATTCAAGCGTTCTTGTGCTATTTCGAAGGGATTTATTTGTGATTTATTATTCTTATAATATATAGAACAACAACTTAAATGGTTTGGCCACCTAGTCAGAATGAATCCTCACCAATCACCATCAAGGGCGTTCTTCTCGAGAATACATGGAAAAAGACCAAGAGGAAGACCCAGAAGAAGATGGACAGATGAAGTGACAGAGACATGTAACAACAACGGAAAATCACTAATTCAGACAATTCGAGCAGCTCAAGAACGACAAATGATATAAACTACGACACCTTTTAGGTATAAGTGAAACGAGAAAAGAAGAAGATGGTCAGTATTACATCAAAGTCATTTCACTTACCCTGAAATAATCGCTTGTACCCATTTTCAGAGGCTGAGTGACTTCCCGGAGTCATACATGTCCGAAAAAAAATTTTAACATTTGGAAATTCAACCCGGGCACTCCTGGTCAGCAGTGAGCACACAAACAACTTAGCCATAATTTTTTCTTAAATGTGGGTAAGGGGTGAGATATAGGGAGGCACCTTATGTCTCCAAATTGATGGTTGTAGCTAGGTAATGACAACTCTGTCAGTGTTTTTTAAAAAAGTGTGTATGGAAATGACAATAAAGAGTGTAAGAACCATGAGCATGGTTAGAAAAAGAAAACAAATAACATGAGAAAAAAAGAAACTACAAGATCAACATATTAGGCATAAGTGAAAGCAGATTGATAGTTGCAGGAGAAATTAAATGAGCAAATGGAGAAACAGTACATTAACCTGGAAGAGAAGATTAATTACACATCAATGAGTTGCAGTCATTCTGTGAATTGGAATAGAACTACTAGAGTAGACAATAATTGATAGCAGACTAGTAAAAATAAGACAAGAGGAAGATTCACCAGCATTGTCACAGCATAATAATATACACCATCAAATGACAGTTACAACGAAAGAAAGGAAAAATAAAAATAAATGGAAACTACTATAATGCATAATTTAGTCAATATAATAATGAACTTTAATCCAAAAGGTGGAGCAGATAACAGACACAAATAGAAAGTAATGGTGTTTTAGTAAAATACAGAATGGAGACTAAATGAAAATATGTATAAAAATAATAAATTTCCATGGAATAAATATTAAATAACATGATTGAAGGTACATTCTTTCTGCAAACAATTCCTCAAACTAATGTGAGAATAAAAAAAAAAAAATTCTTGGCTCTAAAATCAGGCTGATGCACATCCTCATTATATCAATTTTTCTATACACTTGAAAAACATGGAGACATACAGCCAGAACTACAGAAGAAAATACAAACTTTGGAAATGAAATGTTATCATGGAGGGCATATACCACAAAAAACAAGCTCTAACAATCAGACTAGCAGAGGAGGAGATAGATGTTGCCTGCATCCAGGAAACTCATCTTAATCCTCAGCACAAATTTATGATCAGGGGCTACCAAACATTTAGACAAGACAGGGAAGGTCACAAGGGTGGAATTCTTATACTTATTAAAAATTCCATCCCAGCAAAACTGATAGATGTAGTCACAAACAAAGAGGCAGAGATCATTGGTACAGACCTATACATTAACTCCGCTAGTATAAGGATATTTAATATATACTGTCCAAATGACAAATTACTGAAGTTGGAGTCAATGGAAATAACACCATCAAAGTGTCTGGTAGTAGGAGAATTTAATAGCCACTTTGAAAGATGGGGAAATAAGGAGTCCAATGTTCGAGGTGAAGAAGTGGAAGAATGGGAAATAGACAACAACCTATTCCTCATAAACTTTAGGGAGGATCCCCCCAACCTTCTACTCAAGAAGATGGAAAACAACTTCCACCCCCGACCTAGCGTTTGCAACTGGAGACATATCTATAAAAATAACCAGAAAAGTGCTGAACCAACTTGGAGATAGTGACCATAGACCAGTCAAACTTTCAGTGGCTCTTGCTCACAAACAGGAATTGCAAATACCTCTTCCCCGCTGGAACTATAAGAGAGCAGATTGGACAAAGTTTGCAAGGCTCACTGATGCATATACTGCGCCTATCAACACCCACAAAAAGAAGGTCAATAATATGATTGAGCGGTTAACAAATAGAATCCTCAGAGCTGCTAAAGAATCCATTCCTAGAGGAGCAAAAAGAAACTACAAGCCAAACTGGAGCAAGGAAATACAAAGACTAGAAGAGGAACTGGACTCTGCCAGAGAACTAGCTGAAACATCACACACCACAGAGAGCAACATTGTCTACAAAGCAGCCTTGGCCAAATACAGACGTGAGGTCATGATATCAGGAAGACAGAGCTGGATAGACAAAAAAGAGAGCCTTAATCTAGACAAAAATGGTCATAAACTATGGAAACTTGCGAAAGCTCTGAGCGATGAAAACAACTGCTGACCTCCAATATCATTAGCACACAATCAGAACATCCTCACAGGCAAAAGGGCAGCAAATCTACTGATAGAGACTTACAAAAACATTAGTAGAATAAACATTCCAATAGACAAACAGAAAGCTGCAAGATGGGAAAACCAAGACGCAAAACACATGCCTTTAGCACCAGAAGAGCATCAGATGACCATTTTTACCCCAACTGAATTAGATGTTGCCCTCAAAGGATTGAAGCTCAAAAGTTCCCCTGGTAAAGATGGAATCTCCAACGAAATGCTCCTAAATCTGGGACAGAAAGCCAAGAGCCAGCTTCTAAGGATAATAAATGCTAGCTGGATGAGAGATCATGTGCCGGCAATCTGGAAAGAAGCCGCTATTATGGTGCCCAAGCTCAAGCATGGAAAAGACCCACTAGACCCAAGTAGCTATAGACCAATTAGCCTACTGAGCTGCCTGAGTAAACTCATGGAAAAGCTGGTTAACAGAAGACTTATGTGGCATTTGGAGACAAAACAACAAATCGTACCACAATAAAGTGGCTTCCGTCAGCACAGATCAACTGAAGACCTGGTCACCTACATTGCACAGGAAATAGAGGATGCTCTACAAGAAAAAAAAACACACACTGGCAGTGTGGGTCAACATGGAGAAGGCTTTTGATAGGGTATGGCAAGAGGGTTTAAAGAACAAGCTTTTAGACTACATATACAATTTTCAGCCTATCAAGAAACACACTCTCTGCAAACTTGAAGATAAAAGACCATACACTCCCTATTGATCAAAACCCAAAATACCTTGGCGTCACCATGAATCGCAGAATGACTTGGAAAAATATGATAGACAGAGCAAGAAAAAAAGCAAGAAAACAAACTAATATTATGAAGAAATTGGCAGGAACGAACTGGGGAGCAGACAGCAATATTTTGAAAAGACTATACGTAGGAAGAATCAGACCAGTTCTAGAGTATGGAGTCACAGCCTGGGCTATGGCTTCCAAATCACGCCTTAGCAAAATTAACAGAACACAGAACCAAGCTGCCCGTATAATCACTGGTGCTATGAAAACTACACCTATCAAGACTCTAGAAACAGTTACAGGTTTACAACCCTTAGATGACAGACGGGTCACTAAAGTATTGCAACAAGCAGAGAAATATAGAAGGCTCCTTAGCCAACCCATGCACCAAAGAATAACTGGTTTCGAATTGTACGACTAAAGAGGAGCAACTTCGCTGCAATTGCAATTGAACTAACTACTGGAGACCCAGTACTTTCCCAAACAATACCGAAACCCATGGGCCCATCTGATATGTCTCCTCATGGAAAACATAACATACCAGAACTTAAGGGAAATATAACAGGAATCATGAAAAAAGGCACCCAATCAGATACAGAAAGAAAACACGTAGCAGAAAAGCACATAGACGATACCTACCCACAGGACTCTTGGTCCCACAAATACACAGATGGCTCTGCTACAAATGCCACTAGAAATGGAGAGAGAGGTGTGTTCTTGACGCTGAATGACCAGGATGAGATCACCAAGTCAATAGCTTCTGGGAAATTTTTAAACAACTTTAAAGCAGAAACTGAGGCCATCAGAGATGCTGCAACACTGGCTACTCAACACAAAAATAACATGCACAATAAATTGGTGATTCTGACTGATGCACTGTCAGCACTATCAGCTAAGAAAGCCCCAAGAACAATGAACTAGATGACGTGAGAACAACCCTGGACCAACTATGCAATAACTTCCAGAGAGTAGTCATTCAGTGGATACCATCACACTGTAATATACACGGGAACGAATGTGCAGGCAAATTAGCTAAAGAGGGAGGGAGATTACCACAAGAGAACCATCCGCTCAGTTATGATGAAGCAAAATCCATCCTCAAAGGTCAGTTGCATGAAAAATGGAAACAAGAACACCCAAAGCATAACGAGAGTGACGGATACCACCAACTATCAAGGAGAGATCAAGTTATCATACTTCACCTACGCACTGGCCACAATAGAATGAGAAATCACATGTTCACCACATTCAAAATAGGTACAACTAGCCTATGCCACTGTACACTGGACAATATGACTACAAAACATGTTCTACAGGATTGCCTCCAGTACACAGTCTTGAGAAAAGCAATGTGGTCCACACCCACCTCCCTGGAAGAGAAACTATATGGGGCAATCGATTCACTTAAACAGACAGCTGACTTCATGAGAGAGTCTTGAATCCTACTCTGAGTCTTTATCGCAGAGACAGAAAGAGAGAAATTTTATCATAAGATTTGGATATCATTTACTTAGATTATATCACAAATGAAACTATTTGCAAAGGAATTTTGCAAACTAGCAATCAAAGTACATGGTGATTTTTTTACTATTATGAAGAAGCATAAAATGAAATGTTTTGACCAAATGTTTTGATCACATGACCTAGCAAAGACCATTCTGCAGATAAATGTGAAAACAGTGAGAAGGAGAGGTAGGCAAAGAAAGAGATGGGAAGAAAACATCAAAGAATGAACAGGCCTCAACTCTGCAAAATCCCAAAGAATTAATAAACTTGAGAGAAATGGAAAGGGTTGATAAAAGTCTGTCAGTGGCTCAAGATGACATCAGGGTTATGGGATGAAGAGAGAAGAGTGAGACCATGTGAACTGCAAAATGACATACAAATCTAGACCAATTGGTTAATGCAGATGGGAATACTCTACATATAAGATTATGTTCAAAAGATGAATAAATTTAAGAAATGACAACCACAGTTGCAGCTGAAATAAAGATGAAGATTTTGGCAAATGCTGAACTTAAAAAATATAAATGCAAAAAAAAATATAGACAACTGTTAGCACTAGATTTAAAATAAATACAAGGATATACTACCATGAAGCTCCGAAACTAGTTCCTGCCAGTTTATTAGTTAACTGACAGCTAATGCTGTAGGTGACGCCGTAGAGTTTAGTGGAATGGTATCAGGTCCTGGATTTGCCTTGGGTTGGGATGTGTGAACTGTATGTTTTCTACTAATTCTAATTTGCCACCAGCAGGACTGCGGTCAGATCGAGCATCACAGTCCAAAATGGACTTCAATATGACAGGTAAGTGACAGTAATCATCAAGGCACTGTCTGAAAAGTGTTCATTGTTGCAGTTTCCTCATATTCCAAGACCGGCTTGCTGTCAGAGCTACTGAATTAAGTGCTCTGTGCACACCATGAGCTGTGCTTTTCATCCGTATGGTGTTTCTATATTCAGATTGCTTACAATGAATGATATCGTATGACAAAGGACAGTTCAGCTGCATTCACTTTCTGTGCTGATACACTTTTTTTTTATGTGTGCTGTGTTTGCTATGCTGGGAACTGCAGCTGCCTTTTTTGTTTGGATATTCTATGAGATGTTAATTCGGATGATTCCACTGGCGCGGGTGGTTGAGCAATTATGCATTTTCATTTATTTGCAGTGATACCGGGGCCTTCAAATAACTATAACCAAAATGGAGGCTTCATTTGTTGGGACAGCGATTATTGTTGTGGCATGGTCACAAGGCTGCTGGAGAGGATAAGTTAACAGCTGAGATCCTCAAGGCAATTGATAGCCATAATTTATTACATCTCCAGAAAATGTTCAACAGCATTTGGAAAGCAGAGAAGACGCCTCATAAATGGAAAAAATGAATCATTGTTAAGATTCCAAAAAAGGGCAATCTTTGAGATTGTAACAACTGGAGAGGCTTGACACTTTTGTCAGTTGCCTCAAAGTTATTCTGCAAAATCATCCTAAATAGAATAAAGGATTCAATAGATACAGTAATGCGTGAAGAACAGGCTGGGTTTAGAAAAGGGTGAAGCTGCCTTGACCACATTTTCACTCTATGACTTATATATATTGGAGGAACACATTGAAAAGCAAAAACCTTTTGTACTTAGCTTCATCGACTTCAAAAAAGCATTTGATAGTATTCATAGAGATGCTTTGTGGAAAATTCTGAAGCAATATGGCTTACCATCAAAAATCATAAATATTATCAACAACATGTATGATGGTTACACATGTGCAGTTCGAACAGAGGAAGGACTGAGCGAATGTTTCCCAATAGAAACTGGGGTTAAGCAAGGATGTATTTTATCACCCTTGTTATTTGGAATTGTTATGGACTTCATAATGAAGAAATGCTGCACTGGTAATAAAGGCATCGAATGGATACAAGGAGACCATTTGGAGGACCTCGACTTTGCTGATGACATAGTTCTCATCAGCAGCCAGATAAAAACGATGCAGGAAAACACAAATGAACTATCATCAATAGCCAGCAAAATTGGGCTTGAGATCAATCATGAAAAGACTAAAGTCATGAAAAGTTTAATTCCAACAGACGACAAAATATACATGGAAAACAAACCAGTGGAAGAGATTGATCACTTTATCTATCTTGGAAGTCACATTGATCGAGAAGAGGATACAAGCAAAGAAACTAGAAATAGAATAGCTAAAGCAGCAATGTCTTTCATAAGCCTTGAAAAGTTGTGGAAATCAAAATTCATCAGCACAAACACAAAACTTATACTATTCAAATCAAATGTACTATCAACCCTTACGTATGCGTGTGAAAGCTGGAAAACAACATGAGATATAGAAACAAAGTTGAACGCATTCGAAAATAAATGTCTAAGGAAAATACTTGGTATAGCGTGGAATGAATTCAAAACAAATGAGGAAATTAGAGAAATCGCCAATCAACCACTAATATCTTCAGTAATAAAGAAAAGACGATGGTCATATGTTGGACATGTGATGAGAAGAGATAATAACCGAATAGCAAAGCAAGCCCTCATATGGGAAACAACAGGTAAGAGAAAAAGAGGAAGACCCAGAGAGACACTGAAGAACATTGATGAGAGAGGCAAGAGCAGCAGGATTCGGCTCCCTCAATGAGATAGAGCTGTTTGCACAGAACAGAGACAAATGGCGAGATTTGATAAAATATCTTTAAAAGAATTTAAAACTGCTAGAACAAAAATTCAAATAAGACGAGTATCTTGGTCTACGCCCTATGGGCCGGCTATGGCTCAAAAGGTCAATAGATAGATAGATAGATAGATAGATAGTCACAGATCATGAAGTCTGTGCATATTGGTACAGGGCATGGAGCTAGCGCTGTCATGTCACTGTGATCCTGAAGTGTCCATTTTGAGCCACACACCATTTACCCAGCATGCTGCATGCTACTTATACAGAACGCTGCATGGCACTTATCAAGAACACTGCATGGCACTTATCCAGAATGCTAGATATTTAATATAATAGTATGAATGGAAAAACACTTCATTTTCACAGAAAGCAACACATTCAGTGGAATAGTGTGAATGATCGGGATGAACACCCTGTTGGTTGCTGTAACGGGGGCTGAGAAAATACAGGAATGTAGTGAAGCCATTCAATTCTAAAGTCTAATGTCATTGGCAGCAATGTGTGCACATGCATGCACACACACATGTGTTTATTATATATACAGTGTATTTGTCAACTAAAATCTGCCTTTGTAGCAATCCCAAAGAAGTCAGGTGCCACTAATTTTGAAGACCATTACACTATTAGTCTCTAGAAACATGTGACCAACATCATCATCATCACCAAGCACCATGCCTGCTTGATTAGGTGATCAAGCCTCTCCACAACTTTCGATCTGGACAGTTATTTATCATTTCTGTTGTTACCGTCTGCCAAGTCATTCTCTTAAGCTGTCTGATATCTTTTCTCTTTCTTCTTCTACCTTTTAGCTCCCAGTGGAGCATAGGTCTTCAACAAACACTTTCCAAGTCGTTCTGTTTTTGCAATTCTTTTAAGATCATTCCATGTCTTCCCCATCATCTTCATCTCTGCTTTGATCTGTCTTCTCCAAGAATTCCTTGGTCTTCCTCTTTGTCTTTTCCCCTGGGGATTCCAAAAAAGGGCCTGCTGTGTAATACTCTCAGTTGGCTTCCGTAGTGTGTGTCCTATCCATCGCCATCATCTTCGCTGTATCTCTTTATCCACTGGTATTTGACCGGTACATTTCCATAATTCTACGTTAGTGACTTTGTCCTGCCATTTCCATCCCTTTATTCTGCGTAAGCATCCATTAATGAAAGTCTGTACCTTCGTGATTGTCAATTTTGTTATTCTCCATGTTTCACAGCAATATAATAGGACCGACTTAACATTTGAGTTGAAAATTTTTATTTTTGTATTTAACCTAATTTATTTGGATTACCACATGTTTCCCAGTGCAATGAAAGTTCCTCTTGTTTTTGATATCCTTATTTTGGTATCATTTTCTGTTCCTCCCTCTTTATCTATATTCCTGCCCAGATATATGTAAGATTGTACGTCTAGTAGAGGTATTTCTCCTAGTTTTATTGGTTATTGCCAACTGCATTAATTCTCATAATGTTGGTCTTATCTCTATTAATCTTTAGTCCTAGCTGTTGTGATCTCTCATCTAATATACTCATTTTATCCTGCATCTGTTGATGGCTGTGTGATAGGAGAGCTATGTCATCAGCAAAGTCTAAATCATCAAGTTGTTTGGTCAGTGACCACTGGATCCCATTTCTGTTGTTTTGAGTTATTTTCATAATCCAATCTATGGCCAGCAGAAAGAGAAATGGGGACAGAAGGCATCCTTGCCTTACTCCTGTTCTTATTTTAAATGCTTCTGTAAGCTGTCCTTCTTGCACCACACTACATTTTGTTCCTTCATACATTGTTTTTATCAGGTTAATAAACTTTATGGGGATTCCGTAATGACTCAGCAACTTGCAAAGCATTCTTCTGTCTTAACTATCAAATGCCTTTTCGTAATCTATGAATCCAATATAAAGTGGGGATTTTAGTTCTAAACTTTGTTCAACTATTATACGTAGAGTAGTTATTTGATCAGCACATGATCTGTTCTTCCTAAAACTTGCTTTTTCATCTCCAAATGTTTCTCTATAGCCTCTTTTAGTCTCTCCAGAATGATTCTGCTTAATATTTTTCCTGGCACTGATAGTAGCATAATTCCCCTATAATTTGTGCACTCCTGTAAACTTCCTTTCTTTGGTAGCTTGATCATATAACCTTCTCTCCAGTCTTTAGGTATTTTTTCCCTCTCCCAAATTTTATCCAATAGATCATGTAACATCTTGGTAGAGGTGTTAATATCTGCTTTGATGGCTTCCGAAGGAATTTCATCTGGTCCTGTGGCTTTACTATTTTTTAATAGTTTGATGGCTTTCATTATTTCTTCTTTGCTTGGTTTTCCACAGTTAACGTGTAACTCTTCTTCTGCTGGTAGTATATCTGGAGGATTATTTGAGCTGGGTCTGTTCAAAAGTTCTTCAAAGTGCTCTTTCCATCTCTCCATTTGTTCCCTTATATTACTAAGCAGATTTCCTTTCTTATCTTTGATAAAGGCATTGATCTGTGTATTTTCCCCCTAATTTCTTTGTGCTGTTGTACAATTCTTTCATATTCCCTTTATTTGCTGCTTCTTCTGCCTCTTTAGCTAGTTCATCTATATATTTCCTCTTATCCCTTTTAATGCATCTTCTCACTTCTTTGTTCACCTCTGTGTAAGCTTCCTGTGTCTTTATTACTTCTTGTTTTGCTTTTATTTATGTCTGATTTCTTGTTCTTTCTATCTTTAATTGTATCCAGGGTCTCTGCTGTCATCCATGCCTTATTCTGGCGTTCTCTTTTCCCCAGTGTTTCTTCACATGTCTCTTTCCATATATTTTTTACCTGTTTCCAATGATCTTCTATATTTATTGTATTGTCTAGTTGTTGGAGGACTTGGTATTTGTTTGATATTGTGACTGCGAATTTATCTTTAATTCCTTGTTCTTTAAGAAACCCTACATTGAAATATTTTCTACCCTTACTCGTTGTAGTATACCTTTTTAGTTTAATTTTAAGTTTGGCTAACAGAAGATGATGATCAGAAGCTAGATCTGCCCCTCTATATACTTTTACATCATGTAAGGATGACTTAAACTTATTATTAATACATATGTGATCAATTTGATTTTCCGTTCTATGATCTGGTGACACCCATGTAGCTTTGTGCATTCTTTTATGTTGGGATATTGTTCCTCCTAGGCTCATTTGATTAAGGGCACAGAAATTCACAAATATCTCTCCATTCTCGTTATATCTCCAAGTCCATGTTTTCCCATAATCTCTTCGAAGTCCCTGTTGTCTGATCCTACCTTAGCATTTAGGTCTCCCATCAAGATTATAATATCCTTGGCTCGTCTTGCATCCATCTGACATTGTAGCTGTTTATAGAAATCATCTTTAACTGAATCATCCTTATCGTTGGTTGGTGCATAGCATTGTATAATGTGTAATTTTATTTTGTTTTTGGTTGTTTTAAATGTTGCTCTCACCAGTCTTGGTCCCACTGCCTCCCATTCTATTAGTGTCTTCTGTGCATTCTTTGATAGCATTATAGCTATGTTGTGCTCCAGGTTCCTGGTGTCCTGATGATAAAATCATCTCCCCTGTATTCAGTTTTATTCTCTTCGCTCCCAGCCATCTTGTTTCACACATTCCCAGAATATCTATCTTGTAGTTGGTCATTTCTGCTGCCACTTGTGCAGCTTTTCCCTGTTCGTTAAGGGTACGAACATTCCAGGTGCCAATTCTGGAGGATTTCCTGGTAGACAAAGGGTGAGTCAGCAACCCGGACTCCTTACGGCTTTCTCCAGATTGCGGCATACGTTTCTTAAACAGAGAGCCCTTCTCTTTCCTGGTTGACGGATTAACTTTTTCTCTCTTTGACTTGTCCATGTTTGTGAAGTTTTTTCTGCTTATTTTTTTTACAGTATGGGATAGCCAGTCCCATGCCTAACCCTCCTTTCTCGCCTCTTACGAACATGCCTGGTAGGGTACAGCGCCGCTATTCTTTACTCCCCTCTCGGGCCCCGGCAGCGCACGGGCGATCTTTTCTCTTTGCTTCCCTTTATCTCTTTGTCCCTCAATTTTCCAAGTTGTCACAATATATTTCAGCTGTTCCCTTCTAATTGCATGGATAAAAAATTATTGTTTCTTCCTAATTTTATAAATTAGCTCTCTTTTTGCTTTGGCTCCTTTCAGAACATATTCATTACTCCTCATAGTTTTCCATGGTATTCTCAACATTCTTCTGTAAAACCACATTTCTACAGGCTCTAGTGATTAATTTTGTCTGTTGTCCTACATTATATATCTATATATATATATATATATATATATATATATATATATATATATATATATATATATATATATATATATAAATAAGCAATCATGATAAATCAGTAGTTTTGTAAAAGTTTTAGTGCCTTATGCTGATGTTGCTTTGCAGAACATAAAATATAATACTGTCAGAAAACACTAATCAATTGAAAAGAACAAGGTGAATGTTGAAAATATAAATCTTAAGTAATAAAAAAAATCTTGTCCATGTAGTGCAGCATTTCCCAAGTGGGTGCTACCGTCCACACAGACGGCCCTGTGACAGAGGGCACAGCCTCTGGTGAAAATGAAGAGCAATCAATGAATATACAAAAAAGGGTGATGGAAGCATAAAGACATATGAAGTGAGGAGCAGAAAATTTGTAAAAAAAAATTGTGTTGCTGTGATGAGCATTAATCAGCCATGTATCCAATAGACAAAAGAAATCATAGCATTAATTTTGTTTTGATGTTCATAAATCAATGCGACCCTACAGAAATTGATTATTCAAAAAATGTAATAGATGGCAGTATGACCATCACCACCTATTTCAGAGGGATTGGTCTGACCAACCATGAGGAACTGTCTTTTTACCTGAATTACTTGTGGGAGGCCTGTTCCACTATATAATCTATTGAATCATTTGTGTCAAATGGTAAATAATTCATCATCATCATTGAGTGCCGTCTCCGAGTCAAAGGTTGGCTACCATTAAGCGCCATTCCACTCTGTCTCTTGCTTTGATGATGCAGGTTGTCATGGGCTGATTTGTCCGTCTTTTCATGTTACTTGTCCATATTAGTCTTGGTCTGTCTCTGCCTCTTTTACCTTGTATTTTCCAAGATTACTTTTAGTAGGCTGTTGTGTCTTTTAACTTTCCCCAAAAATCTCATTTGTCTTGTTTGAATTGTATTTAGTAGTTTCTTTTCATTTTTAGTTGTTTTAAGACTTCATCGTTAAAAAAATTCTAGAAATAAAATACCACTCAGAAAGAATTATCACAGACTACTAGAAAATAATAAAAAAACAACTTACATAAAAATCTATGCACAATGCAACAACAAGGAAAAAGACAGCGAAGAATTCTATGATACATTGAATTAAATTATTAACAAGATTGGCGAAAGCGACGACATGTTAGTGATGGGAGATTTCAATGGAAGGCTTGGGAAATGCAATAGTGAGAACAGAGATATCTTGGGACCCTTTGACGATAAGACAGCTGAAAAAAAACAAAAATGGAAGCAGACTGCTGGAAATATGTAATCAACCAACACATTCTTCAAACACAGAGTGGTTATGATCACACTCAGACAGCCAAAAACAAAGAGAATGTATGAAAACAAACAAAAAGAAGCAAAAAGAACAGACAATAAAAATAAAACATTTAAAAGATCAAGAATCAAGGAAAACCCTAGAAAAAAATCTAACAGCGGAATTCAAGAAACTCCCTGACGAAGTATGCAACCATGATTCTACTTCATAAATGACAAAGACGGACAACCAATAACAAATAACTAACACTTATGTTATATGTGGCGCAATGGAGAGAGAAATAATATTTTGAAGACCTATTAAACATGATATAATCTTCAGTAATCAAGAAAAGATGATGGTCATATGATGGATATGTGATGAGGAGAGAATAACCGAATAACAAAGCAAGCCCTCATGTGGGAAACAACAGGTAAGAGGAAAAGACGCCAACCCAGAGAGACACTGAGAAGAACATTGATCAGTTCACTAAATGAGATAGAGTTGCTTGTACAAGAACAGAGACAAATGGCGAGATTTGATTTGATAAAATATCTTTAGAAGGATTGAAAACTGCCAGAATAAAAATTTAGATAAGAGAAAAAGTTATTGAGTTATTTGCGGGTCATCATCATTGCACTCCGAACATGTCCATAGGTGCTCAGATCCCTTCCTCAGCAATTCCCGCAGTGTCCAGCGACTGACGACTCCAGTTCTGTGTTGGTTGATAAGTAAGTCTTCTTACACGGCCACTAAGTTTCTCATTTCTGGCTGTGCCCATCTTAACTCCCATTTCCATCATCCGAAGAAGTGACGTGGATCTGTGTTTGTCGAAGTCCTGTGCTCTTCCCACATCTCAGAGGGCATTGATGTTGTCTGCCCGATCCATTGGCTGACCATATCCAATGACAGCGCAGCTAGTCAACCTGTCTGCTCTTTCATTTCCCCGTACCCCACATGTCCAAGGATGTAGACACAGGTGACCTTACATTATTTTTGACTGCAGCAATGACTCTACCCATTGCATATGTACAGAGCCCGCCTCCACTTTTTTTATCATGCTCATCGAATCACTCAGTATACATGCGTGGGTGTAGTCTTGTGATTCAAACCATTTGAATGCCTTGGTCACTGCCATCACCTCCATTGTCATGCTACTCGTGGTCATGGCGTATACACCCCTGTCTTCATAGACTATTCTGCATGCCGATCGTGCTGTAAATACCCATGCACTTCTTTGGTGTTGTATTACAGATCCATCTGTATAGATCATTGCATATTTCTCATCGGTGTTATCGCTGTTGAGACCATTGACCTCAGCATTAACCACGACTGGGTTTGTTCCCCACTTTTCCTGTCGAGTGTGACAATACACGAGAAAGTCCACTTGAATGACGCAGGCACCAGTATCCACTCCTCACCAACGCTGATATTGTAAGTCCACAGACCTGTTTGATGACATCTTCTGCTCGGCCCACCCATGATTTGCCTCTTTTTAGCCTGGCACCTTTCCCTGTGTTGAGCATGTGGTGCAATGGATACTCTTTATCTGTACTAATCTTCAGGTATGCTCGTGCTCTCCAGATCTTGATTCTGTCATCCATGGTTGGAAAGTCAAGAAGATACCTCATTGCTACACAGGGGGTGTCCCTTCTACATCCCAAGATAATGCGCATGGCTTCATTTTTTTTATTTTCTCCAGCCTATCAATTTGAGTCGTACTGACAGTAAGAATTGTCAGGGCATACTCGATTGGTGCGAGGACTAATCCCTGGAACAGAAGAGTAAGTAGCCTCTGTTCGCTGTTGGCAGCTGCCATGTCCTTCAAGGCGGCTAATCCTTTGTGGGATTTTGTTATCACATGGTCAATGTGGTCCTGAAAATACAGGCTGCGATTAAACTTAACTCCGAGGTATGTGATCAACTTGTCCCTGGTCACCTCATCAGCTCCCATTTGTACTACCGCTGTGGTCGTATTAACTATATGATTGTTAAGGGAGTGCAATGATGATGACCCGCAAATAACTCAATAATAACTTGTTAAGGGAGAACCATGAAACTGATACTTTATTAGGATTAACCAAGGCACCTGAAACCCCACAGCAGGAAAAAATGCGATCAAGTTCATCTTGCATTGTGGAGGCGCTTCCCCATCTGTCTCTTAACTGTCGATATACCAGAATATCATCAGTAAAAAGTCATTGTTCTTCCCCTCCCATCCAGCTGTTGTTCCATGATCGTTATTGTGTACACATTAAATAGAACTGGTGACAATGGTGAGCCCTGTGCCAAATGGATGTTGGCTCAGAAGACCAACTTCCACATCTGAGTATCACCTTCCTCTGAAACAGTGCTGCGGCGATCCATCTAATGAAGAAGGGGTGCACCGCCAGTTTGAGGAGCATATGCATGAGATATTCAAATGGTACCCTGTTGTATGCATCCTTCAGATCTATAGCAGCATCACATGTCTCCTCTCATCTGTGGAAGCCTTTGAAGATGTCATAGGCAAAGACTGCCACACTGAGCCATGTCTCTTTGTTATATCTATAACCTCCGAGTGTGGGTGGGAATACGCGTTTCTGTTCAAGGTGACAGGTGAGGACATGGGCAACTATTTTCTCCAGCAGCTTCCCGCAGTGTTCTGCATTGTGATGATTCTGTAGGCACTGATCTGAGAATGGTCCTTGTTTGGCTTCGGTAGCGATAGTAAGTAGCTGTGTAGCCACTCCTTAATCTGGCCACTTCGAATGCTGACATTAAACTCATTGGCCAGTTTGTCAAATCGTCGTCAGCTAAATCGCCTATGTCATCGCATCGAACACCATCTGGGTTGGGAGCAGTGTTGTGTGACCTTTTAAGTGTCGTGCGAATGGTATCGGTTGTGATTGTGAGATCTTCTTCCAGCACTACATTCTTACACAATTTTGACAGCGATCCCCATATCCTCATTTCTTTGGTCCGTCTGCTCAATGTAGCAGGCAAGCAGGGCCTTCCCTTTGCTCTCATCAGATTTGTGCCATATTCGGCCTGTGCTCTGAAAGTCTGGTATGCCTCTGTATCGTGTTGTGCCATTCATGCTCTGATGAAGGCGCCAGAATGTGACTAGCGATTTTTCTGAGCACACGTTTTTTTACAGAAATCATCCCATCTGGCATCCTTAGCCTGCTTAGCACATAGTTTAAAGTGTATCATTTTTTTATCAACCTCTACTTTCAGACGCTTCAAGAGCTCAGGTTGTGTTCTTCCATTCTTTCTGGCTTTCTGCCATGTCTTGGCCGTTTGTCTCTTGCTCCGCCAAGCTTCCTCAACTTCTACGTTCCACCAGGGTGGCTGCATCCATCTCTCCTGCCTCCTATGAGGGATGCTCTGTTTCCTATGTCTGATTTTGCTAATGACGTCCTGGTCTGTTTTCTCGTAGTGGAATGTGTGGAGCTTTCTTTTCTGGCTTCTATTTCTGCTTTTCTCAATTAGGAGGACACATGGATAGTGATCACTTCCATGGAACCCCAGTGCACTCCACCTGCAAACCGGTGCGAAGGTGGAAGACACCAGTGCAAGGTCTATGACACTATCAGAGTCCCCTGTTCGAGTGGCCATTCTTGTTGCCCTTCCATCATTCAAGCACACTAAATCGACTGACACCAGTGCATTCTCTAGGTCTTCTCCCTGCCTGTTGGTTATGATGTTACTCTACTGGTTTCCTCTAGCATTAAAGTCTCCACAGAAAATGACATTCTCTTCATCAAAATCTAAGAAATTCTGCCATTGTTGTGTGTTCACCTTCTCATTATAGGCATACACATTTACAATTATGAAATGAACTGGGGTGTGCACCCTAACCGCATGTACCTGCAATACTGCATTGTCCCACACAGACATATCAACCTCAGTTGCCACCATGTTGTAGAGAAAGAATATTTGGGTCCATGCCCTATGGGCCGCTTACAGCTCGAAAGGTCAATAGATAGATAGATTAAACATGACAACAACTACCAATAAGATATCAAAAGCCATGCAAGAACGCACAAATATTGAACCCAACATCATGAAATAAGACATCAAGGAAGTAATCAAATATGAAACAGGAAATGAAGCACCAGGTAGGCATAACATACAAATAGAAATAATAGAAGTAGCAGGAAAAACAGGAGTGATATGGCTGCACAGAATATTCAATGCAGCATGGCACCAACAAAAAGCCCCAAAAGACTGACAACAGACAATCATCGTACCAATATGGAAAAAGAAAGGTAGCAAAAGAGACTGCAATCAATATAGAGGTAGGTATACCTCCTCTCAGCCATGTAGGAAAGCTATACGCCAAAATCATGGAAAAAAGGCTGAGACCAATAATAGAACTACAGTTAGGCAATTCTCAAATGGGGTTCTGAAAAAAACAGAGAATGTACTGACACTCTATTCACCTTAAAACAGCTTGCAGAAAAAAAAATGACAGAACACAATCAAAATTTGTACATAGCTTTCATTGACCAGGAAAAAGCATTTGACAGAGTAAATAGAGAACAACTGTGGGAGATACTAACAACATATGGAGTAAGCCAACATCTAACCAACCTCATTAAAAGTCTCTACAACAACAGTAGCTGCACAGTCAGAACAACAGCAGGCTACATGGACCACATGGTGTAAGACAGGGGTGCATACTATCCCCTATACTGTTTATTACATACATGGACTATATATGCAAGTTAGCCAACCCATCAGAGACAGAGGAGATCAGTGAGCTTTTATTTGCAGACAATCAGGCACTAATACATGAAAAAATAGAAGACCTACAAAAACACCTAAACAAACTCAACAGCACAGGCATAAAATACAACATGAAAATCAACATAAACAAAACAGAAGTCATGAATGTCAATGAAAAATAAAAAAGAACATCAACATAACTATAGCAGGCACGTGACTAAAACAAGTAGGGGAATTCAAATACCTAGGGAGTTTAGTGACAAACAACAATTCACAAACAGCAGAGATAGACTCAAGATGCATCAAAGCTTGTCAAATCAATGGACAGCTATCACCGGTATTGTCCAACAAGGAAATAACTCTATAGGGAAAACAGGCACTGTACAATACAATCTTTATCCCAATGTTCTGCTACCAATGCCAGTCCTGGACCCTAGATGCAAGAACAATAAGAAAAATAACCTCTACTGAGATGAAATATGTCAGACGAATGTCAGGAAACAGTCTGATAGATAAGATCAGAAGTGAAGAACTAAGAAAAAAGCTAGAAATAGCCTCTGCCATAGAATATATAAAGAAACAACAGATAAAATGGTTTGGCTCTATGACAAGGCAAAGTAATCAAAACACAACACAATGAGCCCTCAATAAAAGTTGCGAGAATACCAGACCCAAGGGTCGACCACGAAAAAGATGGATTGATGGAAAATTAGAAGAAATAGAAAACATAACAGCAACAGAGGCGAACAGAAGAGCAAAACTCCGCAAATTATATCTCCCCTCGTCGCTGAAAGCCAAATGAGGAAGGAATGAAGAAGACGAAGATTGTTTGTTTTCTTTTCTTTCCATACAATTCTACCTACTCTCCTATAAACTCACATTTCAAAGGCTCCAATTTTCTGTTCTGTTTTCTTGTCTAATGTCCATGTTTCTGCACAATAAATTAATGTTGAGGAGATATAACATTTTGCTATTCTTAGTTTTAGCCCTGGTGTTACTTCATTTGATGTTAGTATATTTTTCGTGGCATTACAATTACTTTTTGCCATTCCTATTCCTTTTTTTATTTCAGTTGTACAATTTCCATCACTGGTTATAGTATGTACAAAGTAGTTGTAGCTCTAAACTGTCTCCAGGTGTATTCTTTCAACTTTGATATTTATTTGTAGGTCTTGAGAATTTTCTTTGTTTATGATCATAGTTTTAGTCTTTTTGGTATTCATATCTAATCCATATTTTTGCTTGTCATGTTTATTTCATTAAGTAATTGTTGTAGATCTTTAGGATTTTCTGCTAGTAATATAGTATCATCAGAAAATCTTAGGTTATTGATTATATTTCATTTAATGTTTAAGCCTGGAATTTCTGTGATGTTTTTAAAGATTTGCTCAGTGTATAGATTGAAGAGAAGTGAAGAAATTAATCAAAGGAGAAAAACATAAAGCATGGGTAAAATTTGGAGAAATGATTAGTAACAATCACAAATCAGCATCCAGAGACTTCTATAGAACAATTAAAGCCATAAGACAAAAGAAAGACAATTATGACCCAACTGAAATCATCAATGATAAACAAGGCCAAGCAATAACAAACAAAGCGCAAATCTTAATGAGATGGAAAGAATATTTCGAAGAGCTTTTGAATGTAGAAACAAGTCCAAAAACACACAAAAAGCAACTAATCATCATCATCATCATGTGCCATACCTGTTGGCGTTGGCGATCATGTCTTTCCACAATCTTCTATCCACAGTGCATCGTATGAGTTCTGTTGTTGACTGTTTTCCATGCCATGACACCAAGCTATCCAGTATTTTCTCTCTTTGTCGTCCGTGATCTATCTTTCCTTTTATTTTGCCAGTTGTAACAAAGTATTCCAACTTTCCTCTTCTCATGAAGTGCCCGAAAAATGTTGATTGCTTCTTGCTGATGTTTTTTAAGAGCTCCCTTTTTGTGTTGGCCTCTTTGAGAACTTTCTCATTGGTCTTTTTAGCTGTCCAGGGAACTTTCAACATTCTTCTGAGAAATCCCATCTCTGTGGCCTCTAATCGTCTTTTCATTTGTTTGTCTATTGTCCATGATTCGCTTCCATAGGTCAGAATTGGTTCTATATAGCATCGATGAACTCTCTTTCTCATTTCTATTGACATAGATTTGTTGCATAAGATATTTTTCATTTTCTGAAATGCTATTTTGGCCTGAGCTATTCTGCTTTTTATTTCTGTGTTGCATCTTCCATCTGATGTTATCACTGTGCCCAAGTATTTCAAACGTTGCACTTGTTTCAGATTTGTCTTGTTTATTTTAATGCTGCTTGATGGTGATGATTGTTTCTTCGATATAGCCATTACTTCTGTTTTCTTACTATTCAGACTGAGAATAATTTCCTTTCTTGTTGCTTTCTTTTACTATTATATCTATCATTTCTTGTAGCTCATTCTCTGTCTCTGCTATTAAGACTGTGTCATCTGCATATCGTAAATTATTTATGTTGTGACCGTTGACTTCAATTCCTTTTTTGTCTACTATTGATCTCATAATATGTTCTCTGTAAAGTGAAAACAAATCCGGTGACAGAACACAGCCTTGTCTGACTCCTTGTTTTATATATTAGAATTGTCCTGTTTGGTTGTTAATTCGTATAGCTGCTGTTTGTTGCCAGTACATGTTTTTTATGATTCACAGATCCTTGCCATCAATGTTTAATTTCTCCAGCATATTGATTATTTCCACATGCTTTACTTTGTCAAATGCTTTCGTGTAGTCTATAAAGCACATATATAGATCTTTCTTTACCTCTATAGATCTCTCTATCAATGTTCTTAAGATGTATGTTGCATTATTGGTGCCTTTTCCTTTCACAAATCCACATTGTTCCTCACTTATTTATGGTTATATTTTGTTCCTTACACGTCTCATGATGATTCTTAGTAATATTTTAGTCATATGGCTCATGAGACTAATAGTGCGATGGTCTTCACAGTCAGTGGCGCCTGACTTCTTCGGTATGATTACAAAGATAGATTTTAGTAGATCTTCAGGTATGTGTCAGTGTTATATATTTCATTGAGTAGTTTTGTTATGACTTGTACTCCCAGCTCTCCTAATGCATTTATCTCTTTGATTGTTATATTGTCGGGTCCTGGAGCTTTGCCTCTTTTCATGTGTTGAATTGCATCCTCCACTTCAATCTGCATTATTTGTGGTCCTGTGTCTTCATTTGAATTGTTTAATTCTGGTCTTTCATCATCATAGAGTTGACTGATATATTCTGTCCATCTTTCCATTGTCTTCTCCTGTCCCATTATTATATTTCCTTCCTTTGATTTAACACATCCTGAAACTCTGAGAAGCTTTTTTTCCTGTTAAATCATTTAACTGATTGTGCATAAATTTTGAGTCTTTCTTTTATTGTTTTTCCATTTCTTCACATTTCTGTTTTAACCATCCTTCCTTTACTTATCTGCAATTGTTTTGGATCTCTTTATGCAATATTTTGTATGTCCATTCTTCTTCTTATGTTTTCTTCTTTTGTCCATTAGTTGTAATATTTCTTCTGTCATCCATTTCTTTTTGTTGATTCTTTCAGTCACTGGTATTACTCCTTTTGATGTTTGTTGAATCGATTGTTTGAGCAATTCCCACTGTTCCTGGATGTCCTGTATTTTCTCAATAGCATTATATCCATTTTGTACTATCACGCTGTACTTATCACTCATCTGTTTATCTACTCTTAGCATATCTAGTTCTAATTTTATATTCCTTGGTGATTTCAGTGCCTTCCGCAGTTTTATTCTTATCTTTCCAACTACTGGTACATGGTCACTATTGCAATCTGCTCCTGGCCTTGTTTTAACAGATGTTAGTCCATTCCTGAATCTTCTCTGTACCAGTATAAAATCAATTTGATTGTGTACTTTTTTGTCTGGGCTTTGCCATGTCCATAGTCGCCTAAGGTGTTGTTTGAACCAGGTGTTACCTATAATCATTTCATGTGTCTTTGCCCAATCTATCAATCTATCCCCTCTATCATTCATCTCTCCAAGGCCTTTCACCCCAGTCACATTTTGCACTTTAGCTGTTCCTACCTTTGCATTGAAATCCCCTAATATAATAATTCTTGGGATTTACACTGTTCCATGGTCGCCTCTAGCTCTTCATAAAAAGTGTCAATGTCTTCTTCTTCGCTATTACTTGTTGGTGCATAAACTTGAATTATGTTGATATCCATTGGTCTACCTCTCAATTTTACTAGCAGAATTCTGTCTGATACTGGCCAAAATCCTTTCACTGTTTTGCTTCTTTCTCTATCTAACATGATGTCTACTCCTCTTTCATGTGTGGTTCCCCCAGAGTAAATTACATTTCCACTGTCGCGTTGTAATAATCCTGCTCCTTTCCATCTTATTTCACATAGTCCCAAGATGTTCAATTTCATTCTCTTCATTTCTTGACTGACGTTTTCTAGTTTTCCAACCTGGAATGCTGATCTAATTTTCCAAGTTCCTATTGCAAGTGTCTCTTTATTTTTGATCTTGCATACAGTAGCATGATGACGATCGGGTGTCACCTGTAGCACATGACGCTCCCTACTGGACGAGGTGGCTGTGAAGTCCCATTAACGTTGTTAGCTGTAAATATAAAGTTGTGGTTTGTCATGATTATTCCAGACAATATAAGAAGGTAGTTTGCCATTCCTTTCCTTCTTGGCAGTGACTGTACTAGTCGGAGATCGCAGCCATTGTCTCTATACATGAGATCCTCTGCCTGCCATCGCGGTCTGGAGACCATAACCGGCACTACTTGTCAGCTGCTCCCACAACACCATCCACCATCTGCTCCAATGGCTTCACATAACCCTGATAGGGATGTTAAATGCTTGCCCAAAGGTGTCCTGAAGACTAGCGGAGGAAAGGAGATGTCTTACTCCTCCTTTGGTAGGGCAGAACTCTACCCCGCTATCACAACTAATAGTTGGCGATAAAGAACCAAATATACTAATTGAAGAAATAGAAGAAACATTGCGACTCGCACCAAGAAACAAAGCCCCCGGAATCGATAACATCCCAGTAGAAATGCTAGCAGCAGCGGGAGAGGCAGGATGTAAATGGCTACACAAAATATTCAACGCTGCATGGATACAACAGCAAGTCCCAGACGATTGGAAACAGTCCATTATATTAACAATATGGAAAAAGAAGGGCAGTAGAAGAGACTGCAACCAATATAGAGGAATATCGCTATTAAGTCACACAGGGAAGTTATATGCCAAGATAGTTGAAAAAAGATTTAGACCAATTATAGACCCACAACTAAGCGATGCTCAGATGGGCTTCAGGAGGAACAGAGGTTGCACAGATGCCCTATTTATCATAAAACAACTAACAGAGAAAACAATAGAGCATAATAAAACACTATATACAGCTTTTATTGACCAAGAAAAGGCAGTCGATAGGGTGGACAGGGAACAACTGTGGTCCGTATTGCCCTTGTATGGAGTAAGTCACCACCTAGTAGAGATATGCAAGAGCCTCTATGAAAGTAGTCGCACTACAGTTAGATCTGCAGGCTACTCTAAACATTTCACCATTAACTCTGGAGTAAGACAAGGCTGCGTGCTTTCCCCTTTACTTTTCATCACATATATGGACAATATATGCAAATTAGCATGCCCAAACAAAGGAAGTATACCAACAAGAATGATAACAAGCGATAACACAAAAGAGAACAAAATATATGTACCAGAAAACAGCAGAAGAGAGGAAGAAATAAATTAGATACTATTTGCAGATGACCAAGTTCTGATACATGAAACAACTGAGGACCTGCAAGAACATATCAACAGGCTAAACAACACTTGTAAACAATACAACATGAAGATCAACATAAACAAAACCGAAGTAATGGCAATAGCGAGAAAGAAAGAAAAATTAAACAACATAATAGATAATACAACTCTGAAGCAAGTAGACAATTTTAAATATCTGGGTAGCACGTTAACACAAGACAATAACCAAGAGACAGAGATAGATATAAGGTGTAACAA
This sequence comes from Megaustenia siamemsis, assembly GCA_032433765.1. Lineage (NCBI taxonomy): Eukaryota > Metazoa > Mollusca > Gastropoda > Stylommatophora > Ariophantidae > Megaustenia > Megaustenia siamemsis. The sequence goes on along the minus strand of JAVIAB010000041.1, from coordinate 35,005,463 downwards.
AGCATGCCAAGTTATAGGCCAAGTATCAACACTATTGAAAAACAAAGCAATAACTACGGAAGCAAAAAGGGCAATATACAAATCAATTTTTCTACCAACTCTGTGCTATCAGTGCCAGAATTGGACGCTGGACTCTAGAACAATAAGAAAGATAACGACCACCGAAATGAAATGTGTCAGAAGAATGACAGGAAACAGCTTAAGGGACAGAGTAAGAAACACCGATCTGAGGAAGAAACTCGAAATTGAACCAGCCATCGAATACTTAAAGAAACAACAGATAAATTGGTTCGGCTACATAACAAGACAAAATGAACTAACAATGACTCAAAGAGCCATAAACAAACGCTACGAAAACGCTAGATTAAGAGGAAGACCGAGAAAGAGATGGATAAAGGGAATACTAGAGTCACTAGGAGGGATAACACCAGAAGAGGCCAACAGTAGAGCAAAGAGTCGCAGATTGTATCTCCCCTCAACGCAAACAGCAATGGAGGAAGGATAGAAGAAGAAGAAGAAGATAGATTAAACAAGCTTGGTGATAGGATGTATCCTTGTCTTACTCTTCCTTTTATATCAATGGGTGTAAAGTTCTCTTTGTTATATTTTATTATTGCTGTTTGCTCCCAGTAAATTACATATTAGTCTATGTCTGTGTCATCTAGATTTATATCTTTTAGGAAGTCTATTAGTTGTTTATGGTGTATTCTATCAAAAGCTTTGGTGTAGTCTATGAAGCAGGCATATATTGTTTGTTTACTTCTATGTATTTTTCAATCAATGTCCTCATGCTGAATATGGCTTCTTTTGTCCCACTGTTTTTCCTGAATCCAAATTGCTACTCCTCTAATTCAGTATTAATTCTATTTATTAATTAATGTTTGATATTTGGCAAATGAATATCAAAAACATATATCACACTTTTTTCAATTATAGTTTTACTTTGATAACTGTATACCTACGCTCATTTTTTATGGCAACTGTGGTCTAATAACCTAGAAGAGCTAATCTGAGGTTGAGCAGATTGTGCCTCATCAACAAGTAGACAATATCCCAAAACAACAACAACAACTGCATACCTCATATTCATGAATTAAACCATAATTTTCCTTTTTTTTTCTAAGAGAAAATGTGTAGAATATTTGAAAATTGGCTTTAATTAGTCATCTACAAATATTGCATTACCCACGTGGAGGAGACAATGAGAAAGACCAAAATATACTTGGAGAAGACAGGTGAAAGCAGAGATGAAAGAGAATGGAGAAGACATGGAACTACCTTCAAAGAAAGGCAAAAAACAGGATTGTAGATTGGCTTTATTTACCCTTTTAAAAAAGTATTCTTTTTTCTGCTATTGCTAGTTTGTCAGCCTCCTTATTTTTGGTTACACCACAATGGGCAAGGACCCACAGTAGTGTCACTTCATTAGAGACAGTAAGCTGGTTCAGCTTTTCTACAACCATCTTCATTAGAAGATCCTCCAGTTTCTTTGGATAAGCTGTACAACAGACCTGCAGTCACATAAGAAAACGATGTGTTCTTTTTATTCATTCCAGAACACTGGAGGTTATTAGGGAACTACTAGCAGATTTCATCAACCTTTTCTATTGATCTCTGTTCTCAGTCATTCTTTGGGACCCTCTGAATCTGTGGCTTGTCCATTCTTTGATGTTTTCCCATTATCGGGGGACAGATAAAGGTATTTAGCCAGTGAGCTACTTGATCCATCACCATCTGATAAAAGAGACAGTCTGCCTCAAATGCAATGAGATAGCTTTTGTTAACCATTAATCTTCTTCCTCATTTACTTATTAATGAAAAGCATTGCACTGTTTTGTACCTTCAAACTTAGTGCACCTCTCTTGAATATGCATTTGTTCAAGTCTGCCTTCCTTTATAACCATAACAACTGAGAAGACACAACAAGAGAATTTCAAAGCAGGCTATTCTATGTGAAACATCAGGATACAGAAAAAAAGAGAAAAATCTAGAGAGACACTAAAAAGAACAGTTGGCAAGCATAGACTCATTAGATAGGATCGATCATCTTGCCAAGAATAGAGATGGTTGGCAAAAAACACTATGAACAATATGCAACACATAGCGGCATTGGAAGATTCAAGATCAAGAACAATTGACATTGCTATTAAACTTTATTGCCTTATAATTGCTTAAATAATCTAAGCATCCACTCACTTTTGTATGGTTAGTATCAATCTTTATACAGTTTTCTGCATCTCTAAGAGCATCACAATATTTTCCTTGCTGATATCTGACATACGACCTGTTACTCCAAATAAGTGCCTCATTAAAGAATGATTGAGTTAATCTGCCCTGTTGTTTACCAATAGTTTCAAGGGCTTTCAGTGACAAAGTGTAACATTTCTCTGCTTTGTCCCATCTGTTTTGTTGAATAAGGGCCTTTCCATCACACTCTAGTGCTTGAATTAACCTAAGGCATGATTCTTCTAGTTCTGTATCTGAAATTGAAAATAAATTTAAATTATTCACCTTTATTTATTCATAAAACAAACAAAATAGTTAGACATGGACATTAGCAATGTTAACGATGAATGATGATATCGTATGCAGGGAACAGTTGGCTGTGTTCACTTTCTGTGTGGTTTCACCTTATGTCTTTTGGCGTGTGTTGAGACTGCTATGATGGGAACTACAACTACCTTTCTTTGTTCGAGAGATGAGTAATTTGAATGATTCCACTGGTATGGGCGGTTGAGCAATTATGGATTTTAATACATTTGCAGTGATACAAGGGCCTTCTATAACCAAAGAACCAAAGGACATTAACAAAATGACAAAATAAAAAAAAATCATACTATTGAAATGATATACCATTAAGGAATTATTGAATTAACAAGAAGAGATAACATCAGAAACAAAAATATTAGATGAGAAGTAGAGGTAATATTAATTCTGAGTTACATCCAGAAACAACAAATTAAATAGCTTGACATGAACATGACTACTTGCAAACAATAAATATCCCACTGGTATTCAGAAAGGATTTTTTCTATCGAGAGTGAAATTAAAATCATGAGTCTCACACACCGTGGCAACTGTCTTTATTCCTCTAGTCCCATTGTGAGCCCCCATCCGACATACTACAGTAATGGTAATATGTATCGTAGGATAGTTTATTATACAGATGTAAGAAGTAACAAGGAAATGGAAAACATCCTAAACAATAGGTCAAGAAAATATAAATGCTATAATGATGATGATTTTTAGTGGTCCATATTCCTCAAGCTATCCCATAATAAGTCTGTGTAATACTGTTGATTACAAATGATTACATAATGATAAGCAATAGATTTAGAAAGTCTGGTGTGTGTGAAAACTAGACCAGGGGCAGATTGCAATAGTAATCATGTACCAGTTGTGGAAAGCTTAGAGTAAAATTAAAAACAACAAAACGAGCCTCAGTTAACATAAAGTTAAATTTAGATTTACTCAAATCAGACAAGAAGCTGCAAGACAAATATAAAAACACAATTCAGAACCAGTACAATGCAATAGAGAAGATACAAAGCATTGATGAACAGTGGGAAATGCTAAAAGAATCAATGCAACAAACATCAAAAGAGTTCATACCACCAGGGAGGACAAATTCAAGAAAGAAATGGATGACAGATGACATTTTACAGCTAATGGATACAAGAAGAAGAAATAAAGAAAATAAAGATGAGTATAAATAAAGAAATTGTAATAAAATGCAATGAAGCAAAAGAAGCATGGCTAAAAGAGATATGCAAAGAGATTGAAATGCAACAAAAAAAAAAGATTCTAAAGCTATATACAAACAAATTGAAGAATTAACAGGAAGAAAAACGCAATCAAAAACCGGATGTTTAAGATCAAAGGAAGGAGAACTGTTGATTGAACAAGAAAGCATAAGGGAACAATGGACAGAATACATTAAAGATCTTTATAATGATGAACAAACAGAAGTGAATATTAAGGATAATGGAGAAGGACCAGAAATACTCAGAGAAGAAGTGGAAGACGCCTTGCGCAATATGAAAGCAGGAAAAGCTCCTGGACCAGATACTTTAAGAAGAGATTGAAGCCATGGGTGATTTTGGAATAGAAATAATAATGGGGACGATCAACACACTTAACCTGACAACTGACTTCATGTGGGAGTCTGGAATCCTACTCTGATTGAGTCCTGATCGCAGAGAGAGATAAAAAAAATATTGAATGATATCTACAACAGCGGATATATACCAGACGACTTGCTCAAATCAATATTCATAGCCCTACCAAAGAAATCTGGTGCGATTGAATGTGATGATTATCGCACAATAAGCCTTATGAGTAATATGACTAAGATATTACTAAGAATCATCATGCGAAGAGTGCGAAACAAATTCAGTCCAGAAATTAGCAATGAACAGTATGGTTTTGTTGGAGTAAAGGAACGAGCAATATGATTATATATCATAAATTCTTTAATAGAAAGAGCCAAAGAGGTGAAAACAGATCTATACCTATGTTTCATAGATTACACCAAAGCATTTGACAAAGTAAAGCACCAAGAAATAATACAAATTTTAGAAGGCATAAATGTAGACAACAAAGATATAAGAATAATAAAGAACATGTACTGGCAGCAAACAGTGGCCAAAAGAACTAGAAATCAATTGGGAATGTCTCAACAAATAAAACATCTCGTTAGGCAAGGTTGTGTGCTGTCACCAGATTTATTTAATATGAATCTATCTATTGACCTTTCGAGCCATAGCCGGAACATAGGGCATAGACCCAGATAGACTCTTTCTCTTATCTAAATTTTTATTCTAGCAGTTTTCAATCAGAGATAGAGCTGCTTGCACAGAACAGAGACAAATGGCGAGATTGGAAAAAAGATCTTTACAAGGATTGAAAACTGCTAGAATAAAAATTTAGATAAGAGAAGGACTTTCTGGGTCTACGTCCTATGGACCAGCTACGGCTCAAAAGGTCAATAGATAGAAATAGATAGTTTTCAATCCTTCTAAAGATATTTAATATATATAGTGAGATTGTTTTAAGATCCATAAGGGGCATGCCTGGAATAATAATCGGAGGTCATAATATAAATAATCTTAGGTATGCTGATGATACAGTCTTAATCGCTAAGAGTGAAAATGAGTTATATGAAATATTATTCATTATAATGAAGGAAAGCAAAAATAAAGGACTCAGCCTTAATAGTAAAAAGACAGAAGTAATGGTACCAACAAAGAAAAGACTTCAAGGCAATGTACAATTAAGACAAATGGAACAATATTAAAACAGGTAAATGAATTTAAATATCTGGGAACAATGTTAACCTCAGATGGTAGATGTACAACAGAGATGAGATGCAGAATGGCTCAGGCAAAAACAATTTTCCAAAAAATGAGGAAGATACTGTCCAATCTATTTTTTACAATAGAAACAAGAAACAAAGTTCTTAAATGTTATGTAAAGCCAACCTTAACATATGGATGTGAATCATGGACAATAGGACAACAGACAAGAAAATCACTGGAGTCTGTAGAAATGTGGTTTTACAGAATAAATTTAAGAATACCATGGACAGCTAAAAAGAGTAATGAAAACACTCTGAAAGAGGCCAAAACAAAAGGAGAGCTAATTTCCAATATTATGAAGAAACAGTCATCATTTTTTTAATCCATGTAATGAGAACGGAACAGCTGGAATATATTGTAACAACTGGGAAAATTGAGGGACGAAGAGACAGAGGGAAGCAAAGAGAAAAGATACCAGTCAGTTTAAGAGAATGGCTTGGCAAAAGGTCAACAATAGAAATAATAAATATTGTCTTGATCAAAAGCTGTGGTGAGACATGATCCCCTATGCCAGCAGGCATGGTACTTGATGATGATTGTTACTTGTCTCAGTAACAATATGTAACAAATATAAATCATACAAATAACAAATATTTCTCTCAACAATGCCTGGTGCACTTCGTTCACACATTAGGATCTGTGCAACACTCTTGAATCCTGGAAATATGCTACTAATCTAATATACAACCTATGTTACAATATCAGTCTCTGTAGACCTATTAAACTATGCACTACTACATAATTACTCTTAGATTTCATAAATCTACACTAATCTATTTTTTATCATCTACAACTAGTTCTTTTCTGGGCTCAGTATTATCAATACAGTCATCTGTGTTCTTCGGTTCAGTTTTCTCCAAGTCCAGTTAGATTTTCCCACTAATGAGAATTGCCCAGTTATTTTTTATCACTGCTCTCACCTGACCTGCTCTCTCTATGCAAGCAACTTTTCTGTGATCCATGCCTGACATCTAGCCCACTCATCTAGTTTCCTTGATCATACAAGATGAGATTACTATCTCAGTATTATTCTTCCCTTGTCATTTTATAATGTCCACTAAGTCTTATATTTCACATCACATCATATTACATCTTGTTGCACTCCTCACACTTTTACACTTTAAAGTGTTAGGAAGCTCTAGAGCCAAAACATTTGCTAGATGTGAGAACCAATTCAAGCGATTAGACTGTCTGCACTTGCAAAACTATATATATATAAAGAATTTCCTTTCACATACATCAATTTTTTTTTATGGTCTGATAAAAACAATAAAATATATGCAGTTGTATTATATACATTTTTACATACCATCACAATTCAAAGATGATATAAAACACTGTGCATAATCCTGTGACTTTGACTGCAAAAAGATCTGTAGTCACCTAGCTCCATTTTTTAGTATATTCATTCCTTTTCATCTCTAACTTTAATGTGACTTATAAACAAGGCCATCACACCTGAAATATATACTTCAGTGTGTTAGAAGATTAAAAATCAGAACATAAACAACATGTCAAAAACTACTGCCATTGACAAAGAAATATCAATTACAAAATGAAAGAAGGCCAAAAGGTGTATACATCCTGAAGGAGTAGTACTCTACTGAAATTCCACACCAATTTCCCAACTCAAAGTCAAGGGGTAAAATATTCTGTTTCTGTAAAGACTAAAGACTCACCTCTTACCTTTCGAAGAATATCAATACTGCCATTTTAGCCATTGAAAGAAGGAGGTCCCAATCATCCCCAAATGTTTTAAGCATGCAACAATGACATAAGAGGTAATACATAGAATAAAAGTTAAGTAGCTGAACTTTGGATGAGATATGGCTCATTGGCTGAGTCTTGCCAATGCATGCAAATCTGTTCTTTACTGGTGCTACAGGTTCATGCAGAGGTGTTTTTTTTTTCCATAACACACCCAGAGTATTATCAAAAGAAATGTAAAATACCAACTGACATTCACATTAATTCATTCATCTGTACTCTATGTAGCAAATAGAAAATTTAAGAAAAACCAACAAACCTCTCTCCTCTATAAAGTTATATTATTAATTTAGAATTATAATAAGTTTCACTGAAACAAAGGTATAAAAAATGGCCGAGTTAGACTTTATAATTAGATTTTGAAAAATGTAATCATTACTACTTATTACTGTAACAGTGTAACCGTGCGCAGCGGATATTTAAATAAATAATAACTCATTACTGCTTTCCCTACCTACTTGTTAACTTATTACTATTACTAACCTAACTAGTAACTTAATACTTTAGAAAGATAGTGTAGATTAATTAAATGAAGCTGCACTGTACTTATACCTACCAGAAACAACAAACAACAATTTCACAAGAGTGAAATTATCTTTAAAACTATACTACTATACTGTATTGATGTGAGGGCGTATAGAGGAGCTGACATCAAAAGTGACCATAATTTATGTGCTGGGAAGATTAAACTTAAACTGAAAAGTCACCACAAGAAGCTCGTTTTGAAGAATACAGATAGATACAAATTAGTAGATGAAGATATCCTTGAAGAATATAGATAGTTCATCATCATCATGTGCCATACCAGTTGGTGTAGGCGATCATGTCCTTCCACAATCTTCTATCCACAGTGCATCATATCAGTTCTGTTGTTGACTGCTTTCCATGTCATGACACCAAGCCATCTAGTATCTCTTTGTCGTCCGCGATCTCTCTTTCCTTTTATTTTGCCAGTTGTAACCAAGTATTCCAACTTTCCTCTTCTCATGATGTGCCTGAAAAATGTTGATTGTTTCTTGCTGATGTTTTTTAGGAGCTCTTTTCCTTTTTTCGTTTTTTGAGTTGGCCTCTTTGAAAACTTCCTCATTGGTCTTTTTAGCTGTCCAGGGAACTTTCAACATTCTTCTGAGAAATCCCATCTCTGTGGCCTCTAATCGTCTTTTCATTTGTTTGTCTATTGTCCATGATTCGCTTCCATAGGTCAGAATTGGTTCTATATAGCATCGATGAACTCTCTTTCTCATTTATATTGACATAGATTTATTGCATAAGATATTTTTCATTTTCTGAAATGCTATTTTGGCCTGAGCTATTCTGCCTTTTATTTCTGTGGTGCATCTTCCATCTGATGTTATTATTGTGCCCAAGTATTTCAGATGTTGCACTTGTTTCAAATTTGTCCTGTTTTTTTTATGCTGCTTGCTGGTGATGATTGTTTCTTCGATATGACCATTACTTCTTTCTACTATTGATCTCATAAAATGTTCGCTGTAAATTGAAAACAAATCCAGCGACAGAACACAGCCTTGTCTCACTCTGTTTTATAAGTTGAAATTGTCCTGTTTGGTTGTTAATTCATATGGCTGCCGTTTTGTTGCCAGTACATGTTTTTTATGATTCGCAGATCCTTGCCATCAATGTTTAATTTCTCTAGCATATTGATTATTTCCAAATGCTTTACTTTGTCAAATGCTTTTGTGCAGTCTATAAAGCACACATATCTTTCTTTACCTCTATAGATCTTTCGATTAATGTTCTTAAGATGTATATTGCATTATTTGTGCCCTTTCCTTCCACAAATCCACATTGTTCCTCACTTATTTCTAGTTTTATTTTGTTTCTTACAAGTCTCTTGATGATTCTTAGTAATATTTTCGTCATATGGCTCATGAGACTAATAGTGCGATGGTCTTCACAATCAGTGGCGCCTGACTTCTTCGGTATGGCTACAAAGATAGATTTTAGTAGATCTTCGGGTAGATAGTTACAAATTAATAAATGAAGATATCAAAGGACAATTTAATATAGAACTCAGCAATCATCCTGAAGCTTTGGGTGCAATGGATGAATTGATGAACTATGGAATATTCAAAACACTGCAATATTAACACCAGCAGAATTAAGTGCTGGATTTAAAGAAACAAAGAAAAGCATGGATATCAGGCATAATATGAAAGCATATCCAAAATAGGTGTGACGCCAAACTAGCCTTGTTAAATGTCAAGACTAACTTAAGTAAAATGCTAGCCATAGCAACATATAAATACCTTGATAATAGGGTGAACAACTCTGAAAGACATGATTAAAGAACTTATTTATCTGGCTGTTGAAGCAGAATTAACCTCCAAAACTGGAAATAGCAAAGTGTTATATAAAATATACAGAAACAACTAACAGGGTCCTTTACATCAAATGACAGACCTGTTCTGAGTAAAGATGCACCTTACTAACTTCTAGTGCTAACAAAGCCCGATGGGCTGAACATTTCCAGAAAATTCTTAACCGCCCACATCCCAGTTATCCGATGCACCTACTCCACATCTAGACATCAATATAAAAGAAAGTGAATTAGCAGTGAAACACATGGCTAATAATAAAGCATCTGGCATAGATAAATAGCAGCAGAGATGCTGAAAGCATTTAATAATCAAAACTTATTCCACCTAAGAAAGTTATTTAATAAAATTTGGGATGAAGAAAGGTTCCTACAAATTGGAAGAAAGGGATCATTATCAAACTACCTAAAAAAGGCAATCTTAAAAATTGCAATAATTGGAGAGAAATTAACGCTTTTATCAGTTGCCTCCAAGGTTTTCTGTAGAATCATGCTGAACAGAATAATAGACTCATTAGATAAGATCAAACATCTCACCCAAATTAAAGATGATCTTACCCTATGTGACGTCTAATGGCACGAGAGTCAAGAATATTGTATACTGTATGTATGTAACTGCAGGTAAAAAAAAGTAAAGAATCCCGTCCCACCAAGTGGCATATAAGGAATATGGTGTTAGTGTCTATAATTTCTTATAGGCCTTCGGTGTTTGATTTTTGGGGTAATGTGGGGTCGGTATTACGCCCGTGCCGCTTTATTTTTCCAGAAAAAATCCGGTACCCATTTAAGGCTGGGTGAACCCGGAAGCCGTTGATCAGGATCAAACCTGACCTCTTGTCCTTTGCAGTCCAATTTACTAACCACTAAGCTATCGAGGCTTCCATGTAACTGCAGTCTACTATGAAAATGCAATATTTAGCATTTTAGCAACAGTATGATGAATAGTAATGGAAGGCCCCAGTATCGCTGCAAACGAATTAAAATCCATAACTGCTCAACCGCCCATGCCAGTGGAATCATCAGAATAAATATCTCATCTCCCAAACAAAGAAAGGTAGCTGCAGTCCCCATCAGAGCAGTCTCAGCACAAGCCAAAAAACATAAGGCAAAACTACACAGAAAGTGAACACAGACATCTTTTCCTTGTCATACGATATCATCATTCATTGTAAGCAATCTGAATATTGAAACACAATCAAAATGGATGAAATGCACAGCTCACAGTGTGCACAGACCACTAAACTCAGTAGAGCTCTGGCAGCAAGCCAGAATTGGAGAATTTAGTGATGGAATGTGACAAGAGGAAAGAACTGGAGAACCTAGTGATGGAATGTGACATGAAGAAAGAACTGGAGAATCTAGTGATGGAATGTGACAAGAGGAAATAACTGGAGAATCTAGTGATGGAATGTGATATGAGGAAAGAACTGGAGAATTTAGTGACAAAATGAAGACCTGATATCTGACAAAGGGAAAGAACTGGAGAATCTAGTGGCAAAGGGAAGACATGTAGTGTGACAAGAGGAAGGAACTGGAGAATCTAGTGATGGAATGTGACATGATGAAAGAACTGGAAAATCTAGTGACAAAATGAAGGAACTGGTGAATCTATAACACAAAGGAAAGAACTGAAATGTGACAAGAGGAAAGAACTGGAGAATCTAGTGACAAAGGGATGACCTAGAATATGACAAGATGAAACAACTGGAGAATCTAGTCATCTAGTGTCAAGAGGAAAGCTCTGGAAAATTTAGTGACAATGGGATAACCTAGAATGTGACAAGAGGATAGAACTGAAGAATATAATGACAAAGGGAAGACCTGGAATGTGACAAGAGGAAAGAACTGGAGAATCTAGTGACATAGGGAAGAAGTATGATGAATATGATAATAATGATCAGATATGTCATGATGTCCAACAAATGTATAATTAATGTATGTTTGGATTATTCCTAAGGTTGTGGTGTAGTGTAAGGACTTACGTAACTGTGCTGACTGACTGTACTGTATGAAATAAATATTGATATAAGTATAACATATTATCTACGCCAGAGATGAAGTCGGTGTTTATTTATTATTATTAATTTAATTTAAAATTATTAATTTTACCTGCAACAACATTGACAACAATAAACTAGAAACTGAAACTATTAACAAGCTTCAGTGTATATTCTGTCTGTATATTTATAAAGTAAAAATAAACTGAATATACACAAAGTATTTTTGTACATAGTATATTTATTGACAAGTTTAAACTTAAACAAAATGATACCTTTACTAGTTTACTAAAAGAAATCGAATAATTACAGTTTACTCACTAGAAATTAAAAAACTAAACTAAAACTGCAGTTGTTAGACCAACTCTCCGTTAATAAATAAAACAAGTCAAAAGTGAAACTACAACTATAACTCAACTATAATACCAACAGCCGGGGTATCGCCGCGTAGTTAAATCAATTATTAAATCTTTGTTAGTGTTACTGTTAACTTAGTTATTTAGTTAACTAAGTGTTAGATTAGACTAACAACGTTTTCAATCAACATGTGAAAGAAAAATATTTTTTTTTAACTTTCGACTTTCTAACTTCCTTCCTCAACTCAAACCCACAAGTGGATATCAAAATAGAAGGAATAGGCCTGGAGACAGTTCAGAACTACAACTACCTTGGACATACTATAACCAGTGATGGAAAGTGTACAACTGAAATAAACAAAAGAATAGAAATGGCAAAAAGTAATTTTAATGCCATGAAGAACATACTAACATCAAAACAAATAACACCAGGGCTAAAACTTATAAAACTAAGAATAGCAAAATGTTACATCTTCTTCTCAACATTCATATAAATATTATAAATATATGATGGTGCAGAAACATGGATATTAGACAAGAAAACAGAACAGAGAATTAAAGCCTTTGAAATGTGGATTTATAGAAGAATATGTAGAGTTGGATAGAAGGAAAAGAAAACAAACGATGAAGTCTTAAAACAACTAAAAATGAAAAGAGAACTACTAAACACAATTCAATGAATTCAAACAAGACAAATGCGATTTTTGGGCCATGTTAAAAGACACAATAAGTGACAATAACAGCCTACTAAAAGTAGGGAGGGGAAAATACAAGGTAAAAGAGGCAGACCAAGACTAACATGGAGGAGTAACATCAAAAGATGAACAAATCAGCCTATGACAACCTGCACCATCAAAGCAAGAGACAGAGCAGAATGACGCTCCCATGGTAGCCAACCTTCGTTGCGGAGAAGGCACTTGATGATGACCTTCCTAAACTTAAAACTTGACACTCATAAATAATAATTAATCATTATTTCATTTATATAATTTAATGTGTAATGTAAAACACAAGTCAATCATGATTATAATTTAAACGAAACAGTGAACTAAGTCAACTGACCTTTTACTTTTATTATGAATGACAGATTCGAGATTTACCCGACCGAGTTGAATAATCGAATAGTAGTGCAAAACATAAATAATTTGGGTTACGACACTAAAATCGCAAATTTCCGTCAATTAGTTTGAAGTTTGATTGATTTCCCAGTGTAAGTAGTTAGTAAAAACTAAAAATGTATGAACTTATTACAGTGAACTTACATTTCCGATTTACTTGAGATATCTCGCATCATACGTATACATACGTCATCATAATGTGTCTTTCACCAGTGACGTTAACTATTTGACAACTTGTGTGTATCAAATGAAAATTGAATGTTTATTGTTGGAACTTTTACACGTTCCAACAGTCAGTTAATTTGTCTAACATAAAACAACCCGATTTTTTTTAATGAAAGTAATATGTATTCGAATCGTTTTCCAAGTATTTATAGAAATTTCTAAGTAAATTGGCGCAGGCCGGTAAAAATAGTAAATATGAAACCATCACTTTCTTGGAAATGAAAAGTCACATGCTGAGTGCTGACGTGTCCGACCAAAGCAATGTATTTTTCCCTTTTTGGCTGACCATAAATATGGGTATAGTCACCATTTGGCTATTAATAATAATTGAAATATTGATGTGGTGGTTTATAATGTTTAAATAACTACAAATTAATATGTTTAAATTTAGTTATTTGCGGGTCATCATCATTGCACTCCAAACATATCCATGCTCAGATCCCTTCCTCAGCAAGTCCCGCAGTGTCCAGCGACTGACGACTCCAGTGCTGTGTTGGTTGATCCGTCTTCTTATATGCCTACTAAGTTTCTCGTCTCTAGCTGTCCCCATCTTAACTGCAACCTCCTTCATCCAAAGGAGTGACGTAGACTCATGACTGTCGAAGTCCTGTGCTCTTCCCACATCTCGGAGGGCACTGATGATGTCCGCCCAATCCATTGGTTGACCGTCCTCGCCTGCATCGCAGCTAGCCAACCTGTCCGCTCTTTTATTTCCCCGTACTTCAGCATTTCCATAGACAAAGATGACCCTACGTATTTTTTACTTCTGCAATGACTCTAACCATTGCATGCGTACAGAGCCCGCCTCCACTTTTTTTTATCATGCTCATGAATCACTCAGTATACAGGCATTGCTGACTCTAACCAGGAGAATGCCCTGGTCACTGCCATCAACTCCATCGTCATGCTACTCGTGGTCATGTCATGACGTATGCACCACAGTCTTCCTTGACTATTCTGCCTGTCGGGCATGCTGTAAATGCCCATGCACTTCTTTGGTGTTGTATTACAGATCTGCATCTTTCTCATCGGTGTTATCGCAGATCAGACCGTTGCCCTACTTTTCCTGTCGAGTGTGACAATAAACCGAGAAAGTCCCCATGAATGACGTAGGCACCGGTATCCACTCCTCGCCAACGTTAATATTTGTAAGCCCCCAGGCCTGTTTGATGACATCTTCTGCTCATGTTTAAATATAATTGGTTATTGGTTATTGGTTATGGAAGGCCTCGGTATCTCTGCAAACGAATTAAAATTCATAATTGCTTAACCGTCCGTGCCAGCGTAATCATCCGAATTAATATCTCATCTCCCAAACAAAGAAAGGTAACTGTAGTCCCCATCGTAGCAGTCTCAGCACACGCCAAAAGACATAAGGCGAAACCGCGCAGAAAGTGAACACAGCCAACTGTTCCCTGTCATACGATATCATCATTCAGCGTAAACAATTGCAATATCGAAACATGATCAAAACGGATGAGACACACAGCTCACGGTGTGCACAGAGTACTTAACTCAGTAGCTCCTGCAACAAGCCGGACTTGGAATTTGACATTGGGAATGTTTCAACAAATAAAACAGCTTGTTAGACAAGGTTGTGTGCTGTCACCAGATTTGTTTAATATTTATAGTGAGATTATTTTAAGATCCATAAGGGACATGCCTGGAATAACAATTGGAGGTCATAATATAAATAATCTAAGGTGTGCTGATGATACAGTATTAATCGCTAAGAGTGAAAATGAGTTACAAGAAATGTTGGACATTATAGTGAAAGAAAGCAAAAATAAAAGACACAGCTTTAATAGCAAAAAGACAGAGGTAATGGTAACAACAAAGAAAAAGACATCACCTCAGTGCAAAATAAAGACAAGTGGAACAATATTAAAACAGGTAAATGAATTTAAATATTTGGGAACTTTGTTAACCTCAGACGGAAGATGTACAAAAGAGGTGAGATGCAGAATGGCTCAGGCAAAAGCAGCTTTCCAAAAAAAATGAGGAAGTTACTATGCAATCCATTTTTGACAATAGAAACAAGAAAAAGAGTTCTTAAATGTTATGTAGAGCCAGTCTTAACATATGGGTGCGAATCATGGACAATAGGACAACAGACAAGAAAATCACTGGAGTCTGTAGAAATGTGGTTTTACAGAAGAATGTTGAGAGTACCATGGACAGCTAAGAAGAGTAATGAAAATGTTCTGAGAGAGGTCAAAGCAAAAATAGAGCTAATTTCCAATATTAGGAAGAAACAATCATCATTTTTTTGCCATGTAATGAGAACAGAACAACTGGAATATATTGCAACAACTGGGAAAATTGAGGGAGGACGAGATAGAGGGAAGCAAAGAGAAAAAAATAACAGATAGCTTGGCAGAAGGTCAACAACAAAAATGATAAATAGCTGCCGAGATCGAAAGTTGTGGAGAGACATGATCACCTACGCCAGCAGGCCTGGTACTTGATGATGATGATAGTATGTTCACGAATGTTAGTTTTAAAGTGTATATCTCAGCATTTTTAAAGCAATACATATTTATATCATCGTCAACCCTATGTCACAATTCCCCCCACCCCCACCCCTCCCTACTGTCAGGTAATTAGGAAAAGAATTTAGCTTCTTCAAGATATAGACATCTGGGAATGTAGTAACTAACAATGGAGACTGTCAGAAAGAGATCATAAGAAAATTGGCAATAACAACAGAAATTACACATGAAAAACATTAGGCACAATACCATCAAGACAGTACAATTACAATTACTGAAAATATGTATCTTCCCGATAGCAGGTTGTGAATCATGGACAATATCGCAAAAGCAAGGTAGAAAATTTAATTCATTCGAAACAAATTGTTACAGAAAAATTCTGACACAGCGGGCTCGGAAGAACAAAATTGGAAAGCATGGTTTATGAGCATCGCACCAGGAGAACATCAAGAAGAAGGTGGCTTCAATACATCTAGAAGAAACATGACAATAAAAGAAGGGAGAACTCGCTAGAGAACTGGCAGAGATATGAGAAAGATATGAGAAATGATCAACATAGACATGATAGCGCAGAGACACATCAAGATATGAGCTATGGCTTCACCGTAAAACACCAAGAAATGAACCATGTCCAGCACAGAAACACATTAAGGTATCCATATGCTTGGGTTTGTTGTAGTACTCTTCTTAACGTGAGAATCCTCGACATACGAGACGCAGGCCCCGATTAACTGTTCACAGGTTTCGTTCAAATAGTTGTCCGGACATTTGAGAGTGCAGTCTGATCCGTAGTACGCTTCCTTGCACGTACAGTCTGTACTTTCCGGGTCACATATGATGTCACAGCCATCAGTGCACTTCTGTTCGCACTGTAGCCCAAAATTACCATCGGGACTATCGTCACTACAGATGTAGCCAGGACGTTTACATTTTCCGGATTTTTCCTAACGTAAAGGACAGACACTAAGACATAAAGATATGAGATATGACTAACAAAGACATGCAAAGATATGACACATACCTAACATAGACATACACACAAAGATATAAGATATGACTAGCATGCACACAAAAAGATATGAGAAGTGACAAACACAGACATGCACACACAAAGATATGACACATAACCAGTAGAACATCAGACGACCATCTTTACCCAAGTGAATTAGATGTTGCCCTCAAAAGTTCACCTGGTAAAGATGGAATCTCCAACGAAATGCTCCTAAATCTGGAGCAGAAAGCCAAGAGCCAGCTTCTAAGGATAATAAATGCTAGCTGGAAGAGAGATCATGTGCCGGCAATCTGGAAAGAATCTTTTATGGTGCCCATTCTCAAGTATACCAAGCTGCCCGTATCATCACTGGTGCTATGAAATCTACATCAATCAAGATTCTAGAAACAGTTACAGGTTTACAACCCTTAGGTGACAGACGGATCACTAAAGTATTGCAACAGGCGGAGAAATATAGAAGGCTCCTTAGCCACCCCATGCACCAAAGTATATCTGGTTCCAGAATTGTACGACTAAAGAGGAGCAACTTCGCTGCAATTGCCAATGAACTAACAGCTGGAGACCCAGTTCTTTCCCAAACAATATCCAAAAGCTTGGGCCCATCTGATATGTCTCCTCATGGAAAACATAACATGGAAGTCATCATACTTCGCCTACGCACAGGCCACAATAGAATGAGACATCACATGTTCACCAAATTCAAAAAAAGGAACTACCAGCCTGTGCCACTGTACACTGGACAATATGACTGCAAATCATGTTCTACATGATTGCCAACAGTACACGGACAATGTGCAGAGCAATTTCCATGCCCACCTCCCTGGAGGAGAAATTATATAGGGCGATCGATTCGCTTAAACCGACAGCTGACTTCATGAGAGAGAGAGAGAGAGTAATTGGTTCTCGTGCACAAATACGCCAAAAAATCTGAACCTACTCTCCTGTCAGCGACAACACATGTAAATCGGACACAAAGTCTACACCAGTTGAGGCAACTCTCAACCAATCTTCTGGTTTAGGATTTATGTCCTTATGGACTTAAAAGATACGGGCAGTTTCACGGTAAAACTAAATGGTTCTGTCTCATGTAGCAATGATTGAAGGTTTGTAGTTAGTCAGCATGAGATTGATTTCTTTTGCTCTGGGGCTGGTCTGATCAACAAGTTATGGATTGAAGGGGCGATAGTTGCAAATATCTGCTCCATCTGCATTGTCGGGGGTCGGAATGTGGCTCTCAAACAGAACACAAACCAGGCCGACACATTTAATGCTTGTTATATAGGAGACGGATAACCAGAGCACACACACAAAACTGAGAAGTGGAACCAGTCCTGTTTACTGGTATCTGAACTTTGCCACGCCCCAGAAGATTCACACCATTCGAATCTAGCACCGAGCTAGTACTACGATCCGGATAAAGAATGCCACTCTAAAGGCTTTCTCTGACAGTGGCGGCGTAGTGTTCCAGTGTAGTGATATATCATACCCTAATGTTTCTGTGAACACTATTGTAGTCACCACACAAACGCCAATGGCACACATTAAGATTGAGTTCTCACCGACCATTTCGCAGGCCGGCTTTGGTCGTTTTGTGCAGTGTGTTGTGGATGTAGCAAAAGCTGCGACGTCATCATCGGTACGTGCCACGGCTAATGTTCATATGGGATCCCCGTATCCTCATTCTTACAGCCACATTATATTTTGGTCCGTCTGCTCCACATAGCGGGCAAGCAAGGCAGATATGGCACAAATATGATATGGCACAAATATGATGAGAGCAAAGGGAAGGTTGCTTCATTGAGCAAGACTCACCAAAGAAAGAAATCTCTTTCTCCTCTCTCTGCGATCAAGACTAAATCAGAATTCCAGACTCATGAAATCAGCTGTCTGTTTAAGCGGATCGACTGCCCCATAAAAAAAGAAATGAGACTGCAAGAATGAGGATTGAGTTATTGAGTTATTTGCGGGTCATCATCATTGCACTCCGAACATGAGAATGAGGATACGATGGTGTTTTGTGTCCCCATGACATATGGAGACATATCAGATAGACCAAAGGGTTTCGGTATTGTTCGGAAACTGGGTAGTTTCATTGGATACAAATAGCCAATTTTTTAGTTGGCTGCGTGGCAGTGTGCCAAGCGTTCGGCTTCTCGTGGCAAGGCGCGGTGCCACTGAGTACGGGTTCGATCCCACTTCGGACCATATATTGTTCTTCGTTTTTTTCTATTGTTGTTTGTCTGTCAATTTTTCCGAGTGCTAACACATACTTCTTTGTTCTATTATTCCCTAGTTTCATTGGAGATTGCAGCGAAGTTTATTCCGTATAAGTCGTACAGTTACGAAAGTAGTTATTCTTTGGTGCATGGGGTGGCTCCATAGCCTTCTATACTTCTCCGCTTGTTGCAAATACTTTAGTGACCCGTACCTGTAACTGTTTCTAGACAAGACTCTATAGGTGTAGATTTCATAGCACCTGTGATGATACGGACAGCTTGAATCTGTGTTCTTTTAATTTTGCTAATGTGTGTCACAGCCAAGGCTTGTGACTCCATACTCTAGAACTGGTACTCTGTCTGACTCTTCCAACGTAGTCTTTTCAAGATATTGCTGTCCCCACCGTTCCAACCAATTTCTTCATAATATTCCATTTCTGGCTTTTTTTCTTGCTGTGTCGGCCTGATTTTTCCAAGTCATTCTGCGATCCATGGTGACGCCAAGATATGTTGGGTTTTGATCAAATAGGGAGTGTATGGTCTTTTATCTTCAAGTTCGATTGAGACCTTCTTGCTTATTTGACCTTGTACTCTGGCCTATTCTGAAGGTATTGAAACCCAATTGAATAAAACGACCTTGAATGCCTAAGTCTGAAAAGCTTGTTCTTTAAACCCTCTCGCCTTACCTTAACATAAGCCTTCTCCATGTCGACCCACACTACCAGTGTGTGTTTCTTTTCTTGTAGAGCATTTCATCTATTTCCTGTGCAATGTAGGTGACCAGTTGATCTGTGGTGACGGAAACCACTTGTGGTACGATTTGTTGTTTTGTCTCCAAATGCCACATAAGACCTGTTAACCATCCTTTCCATGAGTTTACTGAGGCTGAGTAGGTCTATAGCTACTTGGGTCTAGTGGGTCTTTTCCACGCTTGAGGATGTATATTATGCCAATAGCTTCATCTGTCCGATTTAGAAGCATTTCGTTGGTAATTACCTTTTTTATATTCACCTATTTTATATATTTTTTAAAAATATTTTCATATTATATATCACCCAGGAGAATTTTTGCACTTCAATCCTTTGAGAGCAACATCTAATTCATTTGGGGCCTTTTGGTCGTTTGATGCTCTTCTGGTGCTAAATGCACGTGTTTTGCAACTTGGTTTTCCCGTCTTGCAGCTTTCAGTTTATCTATTTCAATGTTTATTCTACTGTTGTAAGTTTCTATCAGTAGATTTGCTCCCCTTTTACCTGTGAGGATGTTCTGGTTGTGTGCTAGTGATATTGAAGATCGGCATTGTTTTCGTCGCACAGAGCTTTCGCAAGTTTCTTAGTTTATGACCATTTTTGTCTAGATTAAGGCTCTCTGTTTTGTCTATTCAGCTCTGTCTTGACCTCACATCTGTATTTGGTAGGCTTTGTAGGCAATGTTGCTCTGTGCTGTGTGATGTTTCAGCTAGTTCTCTGGCAGTCCAGTTCCTCTTCTAGTCTTTGTATTTCCTTGCTCCAGTATGGCTTATAGTTTCCTTGCTCATCTAGGAATGGATTCTTTAGCAGCTCTCAGGATACCAATTGTTAACCGCTCTATCATATTCTTTTCGTGAGTGTGATAGGCATCAATGAGCCTGGCAAACTTTGCCTAATCTGCCATCTTATAGTTACAGCAGAAAACAGGTATTTGCAACTCCTGTTTTCCATCTTGAGTAGATAGAGGGTTTGGGGGGTCCTCCCTAGAGTTTGTGAGGTTGTATAGGTTGTTGTCTATTTCCCATTCTTCCACTTCTTCACCTCGAACATTGGTCTCCTTATATCTTTCAGTGGCTGGTAAAGTCTCCTACTTATTGGTTATTGGTTATGGAAGGCCTCGGAATCACAGCAAACGAATTAAAATCCATAATTGCTCAACCGCCCGTGCCAGTGGAATCATCCGAATTACTAACTCATCTCCCAAACAAAGAAAGGTAACTGTAGTCCCCATCGTAACAGTCTCAGCACACGCCAAAAGACATAAGGCGAAACCGCGCAGAAAGTGAACACAGCCAACTGTTCCCTGTCATACGATATCATCATTCATCGTAAATAAGCGGGATATCGAAGCAGGATCAAAACGGATGAGACACACAGCTCACGGTGTGCACAGAGTACTTAACTCAGTAGCTCCTGCAACAAGCCGGACTTGGAATATGAGGAAACTGCAAGAAGGAACACTTTTCAGACATAGCCCTCAATGGTTCCTGCCGCCTATCCACCATATACCATGGGAGTTCACGTCCTCCCGAAAATGATGATCGTCATAGCACTTGATGATGTTAGGCCATCATTGATGACTCCAATTCCAAACATATAAACACACAAGGGTGGTAAGTTATCATTTCCAATCCAACAGAAGCCACATGACCTGTAGTTAGTAAAAACACAATTGATGATGTTCTCCGCTCCGATGATGTCTCATTATCTTGGACATCATTCAAGAACAATGTCAGATGAACATTCCATAGATATGGCTTTGCTGATGAAGTGCTTGGTGCAACAGTTATACAACAATCATACTGGAGGCTCCTGGTCTGTGGTCATTAACATCCCAGAAGGCACATGATGTTGTTATATTCTTTCAATTTCTTAGAATTTCTTTCTGTGGTGTAAATATGTGGCACACACATGGAGCGTGGTTTGTGGTCACAGTAATCCCATTAAAGTCAATTCTAGGGTAGCATGGCATAGCTGTTTCAGAACAGCACAATCCTGTGATGTTTTCTGTGTTCGCTATAAAGCTGCTGCTGCTACCCAATCCTGACCAATTATAGGTGTGGACATTACACTTGCAATGACAAAACTGCTTTGTTTACATCATAAACCTCTGGAAGCGAATCATTTATGGGATTAATAGTACAATTTATTCTTCCATCGGGGATATCTTCATTGAGTCCCCCAAAAAGGTCTTTGGTTAAAAAGCACATATGCTTTTGAGTTAAACAAACAATGATCCCACTTCATAGATTCAAAATGATCCTTGCCAATGCCATCCGTTTGCACAAGTTAGGTCCTTAGCAACCAAGGTCACAAACTAAGCTATCAATTTAACGACGTTAACTACAGCGAAGGTTAACGAACTGTGAACAAACATTTATGTTCAAACCCCTGAATACATTTTCAAAAATCTGCCAACTCGTTGCAATAATATATATCGTGGTATTTAAAGTAAACATTGCTTAGTCCATAGCTCGAATGTAAATAAGCTGCCATTTTGGTGCGTCCCATGACGTCATATCCGTTATTTCCATTCAGTAAATTGTCATTTGGACATAATTAGAAGAGTTAATGTATAGGTCTTAACCAATGATCTATGCCTCTCCGTTTGTGACGACCTCTATCAGTTTTTCTGGGATGGACATTTTAATAAGAATTATACCCTAGTGACCTTCCTTGTCCTGTCTAAATATTTGGTAGCAGCTGACCATAAATCTGTGATCAGATCATAACTCACATTAAGGTGAGTTTCCTGGATGCTGGCAATGTCTATCCTCCTCTGTTAAACCTGATTGTTAGCTTGTTTTTTATGTCCTCCGCATTCCAGTGCATGCAGCTGTTTCTTGAAGCCTTTCAAGGTAGCGGTAGTCTGTTTAATAATTAGTCTGTTATATCCATTATGATGATTACTTGCCCTGTGTTCTGCGCCAGTGCATCCGATTTCAGCCAACCCACTCACGTTTGCCCCTAATTTTCCTACAAGGAAGCAAATTGTCTTTTCCATATTCTGCCCTTAGATTCGGCTGTCCCCGGTTTACGAGCACCAAAAGTCTGATTTGGAGGAGTCTCACTGTCATATGAAAAATGTATATCGCTGGATGATGTAAGGCTATCGTTTTCACTCCAATGTCATTGAGCTCGTCATTGAGATAGCTGATTTCTCTAGTGAATGTTCTTTAGTTCTACGACGAACAAAGCACGGTGCAAATTCCCTAAAGAGATAAAACTGCGGTTGACTTGACGAAAATTTAATTAAAAATGTTCCAATCAAATTGTAATCACATTAATGATTAACTTGCGTCAAGTAATTCCAAGAACGGTCATGAACAGCACCAATGTGATGTAAATCGCAGATCAAGTCTTGACGGTTGAAGGTCGCATTCACAACTCTTGATCCATCAAGGCCAGCTCCTTGTCGTGGGAATGAGGCTTAACCAGGGACTGAAAACCAAAACTTGCACAATCTGCTCTACCAAGTTTAAGTGCTGAAGTCAGATGCAACCTGGCGCACTACAGCATTCAGAATGCCACGCACTAAAGCCAATAACCGTAAGTCTATAACCGCAAATCGATATGGCACTCGCCCTGTGATGGACACTCAGGCAGGTGCTGCGCCGGGCCCTCAGCCTCGAAAGGGCCCAACTACTACAGGAAACGACATTGAAGATATGGATATATTGAAGATTCGGGTTAACGAAAGATAGAATAGACAACTATTGATTTGTCAAAAAAGAATAATCGCTACACCGGCGAAGATCTCAAGAATGGAACTTCTCATTCTATTGTGGCCAGTTATAGTTATTTGCGGATAATCATCATTGCACTCCGAAATTGTGTCCATAGGTGCTCAGACCCCTTCCTCAGCAATTCCCTCAGTCCAGCGACTGACGACTCAATTCTATGTTGGTTATCTCTCTCTCTCTGCGATCAGGACTCAATTAGAGTAGGATCCAAGACTCTGTCAGGTTAAGTGTGTTGATCACCCCCACAGACATCTCTGATTAACTCTGAATTAGTCTCTGATTGTTCAACCCTATGTTGGTTACACGGCCACTAAGTTTCTAATTTCTGGCTGTGCCCATCTTAACTCACATTTCCATCATCCGAAGAAGTCGTCTGTCGAAGTCCTGTGCTCTTCTCAGAGGGCATTAGCCCAAACGATAGCGCAGCTAGCCAACCTGTCCGCTTTTTCATTTCCCCGTACTCCTGCATGTACAGGGACATAGACAAATGTGACCTTACATATTTTGGATTTCTGCAACGACTCTACCCATTGCATGCGTACAGAGCCCGCCTCCACTTTTTTAATCATGCTCATCGAATCACTCAGTGGGTGTAGGTCTTGTGAACTAACCATTTGAATACCTTGGTCACTCCATTGTCATGCTAACGTGGTCATGACGTAGGCACCACTGTCTTCCTTAACTATAAGCCTGTCTAGTGTGCTGTAAACGCCCATGCACTATTTTGGTGTCGTATGAGATATTCCCTTTTGTATCTTGGACAACCTATGTAAAGCAGGAGAGGAGGCTAAATGCTAAATGCTAAATATGCGATGTCTACGCCGTATTCTTGGTATCACCAGGAAGGATAAACGTGGAGGTCCTGACTCGCACAGGCCTACCGAACACGCTGCTCAAACAACGTAGGTTACGCTGGCTTTGCCATGTACACCGGCCGCGTACCGAGAGATATACTCCACGGACAACTGGCCTATGGTAAAAGAACTAGGGTCAAAACTACGCTCAAAACTTCGATGTGTGCATGAAGAATCTGAACATAAACCCTGCAGCATGGGTACAGACATAGCTACAGACCGCAATCTCTGGAAACACACTCTAAAGGTTCACCTCAAAGAAGAAGACAGATTCATAGAGAAAGAATTAGGCCTACAAGGCGAAAGAAAAAATAACATTTCTAGGGGCGCTGAAAAATCCATAGTCAACTATGACTGACGGAGGCTACTACTACTAGGTACAAATAATAATAAAATATTATTATATGGGGAACTTCCGAGGCGATGATAATAGGGAATAATAGAACAAAGGAGTATGTGTTAGCACTCGGAAAAATTGACAGACAAACAACAATAGAAAAAAACGAAGAACAATATATGGTCCGAAGCGGGATCGAACCCGTACTCAGTGGCACCGCGCCTTGCCACGAGAAGCCGAACGCTTGGCAGACTGCCACGCAGCCAACTAAAAAATTGGTTATTGTAGCAGTGTCTTACACGAAGGCGTACTCAATGACTATAGCATAGGGTAACGATCACAGACCGGAAATAAATTGTATATTTGTACTTTCCTATTAATGCAAGTATCTCCAGTAGGGCTGAATACTTGTGTTGCAGACAAACATTTATTGGACGAAACAGCTACTACTACTACCCTCTTGTATGCATCCTCCAGATCTATAGCAGTAGCACATGTCTCCTCTCGTCAGCTAAATCGCATATGTCATCGTACAGTGTTGTGTGACCTTTTCAGTGTCGTACGAATGGTATCGGTTGTGATTGTGAGATCTTCTTCCTTACACCCTTACACAATTTTGACAGCGATCCCCGTATCCTCATTCTTACAGCCTCATTTCTTTGGTCCGTCTGCTCAATGTAGCGGGCAAGCAGGGCCTTCAACAGATTTGTGCCATATCCGGCCTGCGCTCTGAAATTCTGGGTCGTGTTGTGCCATTCATGCTCTGATGAAGGCGCCAGAACGTGGCGAGCGATTTTTCTGAGCACACTTCCCAATTGGCATCCTTAGCGCATAGTTGAAAGTGCATTAGTCGACCTCTACTTTCAGACGCTTCAAGACCTCAGGTTGTATTCTTCCATTCCTTCTGGCTTTCTGCTATGGCTTGGCCGTTTGCCTCTTGCTCCGCTAAGCTTCCTCGACTTCAACGTTCCACCAGGGTGGCTGCGTCCATTTCTTTCTTTTAGTTGAATGTGTGGACTTTCTTTTCTGGCTTCTATTTCTGCTTTTCTCAATTAGGAGATAGTGATCACTTCCGTGGAACACCAGTGTACTCTACCTGCAAACCGGTGCGAAGGTGGAAGACACCCTGTTCGAGTGGCCATTCTTGGTGCCATTCAAGCACACGGCCGACACCAGTGCGTTCTGTTCTCGCTGCTTGTTGGTTATGATGTTACCCCACTGGTTTCCTCTAGCATTAAAGGTAAGGTAAAGGTAAAGTACAGGACCATACATTTTAGAAGCAGTGATTTTTGCAATATGTGACATTTTGGCACGCAAGGTTTCTGTTTTTGAGATTGTGGTTCTGCCCTATGTGCCGTCTTCGGCTCGAAAGGACAATAGATAGAAAGGTAAAGTATGAGACTTGAACCTGCGTCTTAGCACCCATATGTGCTCGGCCGCCAATCCAGAAATGTTCGGAGATTTCTGTAGTGTAGCCTCAATCATCGAAACTCAGATGCGAGGCGACATTCCTCACCTTCCCAGGGTAATACCCTGGTACCCATTTCTGCAAACGTCTGGGTCGACCGCTGCTTCCAGCGGGAATCGAACACGGGTTGTCCGAACGTCGGTAGCCCAATCGAGTGGTTTTCACAACTAGGCTACCGAGGTTTGGCTGTGTGGTTCACTAAAGCATTGCTGCATTAAAATCCGCAGAAAATGACGTTCTCTTCATCGAACTAGAAGAAATACTGCCTTTGTTGTGTGTTCACCTTCCCATTACATACATATTAACAATCACGAAATGAACTGAGGTCTGCCACCCTAACCGCATGTACCTGCAATTCTGCATTGTTCCTGGCAGACATATCAACCTCAGCTACCACCATATTGTTGCACACAAGCACGGCCTGTCCAAGGTGTCGTAAAAAATGAAAGCCTGGAGATCTTACTGTCCTGTCACCAAGAAGAGTTGTGCCATTCATGGTCTGATGTGGTCAGTGCGTTGTATGATATAAGTATGATGATACCTCCTTGATAGTTGGTGGTGTAATCCCCATCGTGGTCACTGACCAAACGACTTGATGATTTAGATTTTGCTGATGACATAGCTCTCCTATCATACAGCCATCAACAGATGCAGGATAAAATGAGCATACTTGATGAGAGATCACAACAGCTAGGACTAAAGATTAATAGAGATAAGATCAACATTATGAGAATTAATGCAGTTGGCAATAACCAAATAAAACTACGAGAAATACCTCTACTAGACGTACAATCTTAACTCAAATGTTAAGTCGGTCTTATTATATTGCTGTGAAACATGGAGAACAACAAAATTGAGAATCTGTAAAAGGATACTCTCTCTCTCTCTCTCTGCGATCAGGACAAAACAGAGTATGATTCCAGATTCTCACATGAAGTCAGAGTCTGCTAGATCCACTCTGATTGAACACCCGTTAAAACGTTGCACTGTGTTCTGCGCCAGTGGCCCAGTGCATCCGATTTCAGCCAGCATTTTATACAGGTTTGCTTTCCTTAGCCTTTGATTGTCCCAAATCTTCCTGCAAGGCAGCAGATTGTCTTTTCTGTAGGGGAACCAACTGCCCGTATCATCACTGGTGCTATGAAATCGACATCAATCAAGATTCTAGAAACTCATGTCTCCTCATGGAAAACATAACATGAAAGTCATCATACTTCGCCTACGCACAGGCCACAATCGAATGAGACATCACATGTTCACCAAATTCAAAAAAGGAACTATACACTGGACAATATGACTGCAAATTATGTTCTGCATGATTGCCAACAGTACACGGACAATGTGCAGAGCAATTTCCATGCCCACCTCCCTGGAGGAGAAATTATATAGGGCGATCGATTCGCTTAAACCGACAGCTGACTTCATGAGAGACTGGAATCCTACTCTGATTCTTGATCGCAGAGAGAGAAAGAGTTTGTGACAAAACTACAGGGACATGCCCACACAATGACAGTTGTCAGCACGAATATTTTGGACCTCAGTGTCAGTACTTGGTTCTCGTGCACAAATACGCCCAAAAATCTGAACCTACTCTCCTGTCAGCGACAACACATGTAAATCGGACACAAAGTCTACATCAGTTGAGGCAACTCTTAACCAATCTCCTGATTTAGGATTTATGTCCTTATGGACTTAAAAGATACGGACAGTTTCACGGTAAAACTAAATGGTTCTGTCTCATGTAGCAATGATTGAAGGTTTGTAGTTAGTCAGCATGAGATTGATTTCTTTTGCTCTGGGGCTGGTCTGATCAACAAGTTATGGATTGAAGGGGCGATAGTTGCAAATATCTGCTCCATCTGCATTGGCGGGGGTCGGAATGTGGCTCTCAAACAGAACACAAACCAGGCCGACACATTTCTATCTATCTATTGTCCTTTCGAGCCGGAGACGGCACATAGGGCAGAACCACAATCTTAAAAACAGAAACCTTGCGTGCCAAAATGTCACATATTGCAGAGATCACTGCTTCCAAAATCTATGGCTCTGTTTCCATAACAATACTTTTTACAATGACAGCTTGTCAAGCCATCGATCAACCTCCTTAGTCGCCTCTTACGACATGCCTGGAAGGTCACAGTGACACATTTAATGCTCGTTATATAGGAGACGGATAACCAGAGCACACACACAAAACTGAGAAGTGGAACCAGTCCTGTTTACTGGTATCTGAACTTTGCCACGCCCCAGAAGATTCACACCATTCGAATCTAGCACCGAGCTTGTACTACGATCCGGATAAAGAATGCCACTCTAAAGGCTTTCTCTGACAGTGGCGGCGTAGTGTTCCAGTGTAGTGATATATCATACCCTAATGTTTCTGTGAACACTATTGTAGTCACCACACAAACGCCAATGGCACACATTAAGATTGAGTTCTCACCGACCATTTCGCAGGCCGGCTTTGGTCGTTTTGTGCAGTGTGTTGTGGATGTAGCAAAAGCTGCGACGTCATCATCGGTACGTGTCACGGCTAATGTTCATATGGTATCCCCGTATCCTCATTCTTACAGCCACATTATTTTGGTCCGTCTGCTCCACATAGCGGGCAAGCAAGGCAGATATGGCACAAATCTGATATGGCACAAATATGATGAGAGCAAAGGGAAGGTTGCTTCATTGAGCAAGACTCACCAAAGAAAGAAATCTTTCTCCTCTCTCTGCGATCAAGACTAAATCAGAATTCCAGACTCATATTTCAGCTGTCTGTTTAAGCGGATCGACTGCCCCATAAAAAAAGAAATGAGACTGCAAGAATGAGGATGAGTTATTTGCGGGTCATCATCATAGCACTCCGAACATGAGAATGAGGATACGATGGTGTTTTGTGTTCCCATGACATATGGAGACATATCAGATAGACCAAAGGGTTTCGGTATTGTTCGGAAACTGGGTAGTTTCATTGGAGATTGCAGCGACGTTTATTCCGTATAAGTCGTACAGTTCCGAAAGTAGTTATTCTTTGGTGCATGGGGTGGCTCCTTAGCCTTCTATACTTCTCCGCTTGTTGCAAATACTTTAGTGACCCGTACCTGTAACTGTTTCTAGACAAGACTCTATAGGTGTAGATTTCATAGCACCTGTGATGATACGGACAGCTTGAATCTGTGTTCTTTTAATTTTGCTAATGTGTGTCACAGCCAAGGCTTGTTCCTCCATACTCTAGAACTGGTACTCTGTCTGACTCTTCCAACGTAGTCTTTTCAAGATATTGCTGTCCCCACCGTTCCAACCAATTTCTTCATAATATTCTATTTCTGGCTTTTTTTTCTTGCTGTCGGCCTGATTTTTCCAAGTCATTCTGGTGATCCATGGTGACGCCAAGATATGTTGGGTTTTGATCAAATAGGGAGTGTATGGTCTTTTATCTTCAAGTTCGATTGATATATATGGCCCTTTTCGTCTTGTCAGACGGTCTAGTGGAGGCTATTGCGTATTTTTTTGAGGTATTGTTTTTGCCGAACAGCTTCTCTCGTGGCTAATTCTACCAATGTTTGACAAACACACGCGGTCACATAATGAACAGGTCAGGCTCGCTGGTCCACAGGGTTTACCATCCTTTTTCAAGAGTCTCTTCTCTTCTAAGTCCTGTCTTAGAACAGTCTCAAATGTTGTTATACCGTTCCTTATACGTGCTCTCCATGATGTGCGATCACTTGCCAGATGTTGCCAGTCGTTTTCACAGATGGAGAAGTCTTTCAGAGATGATTTGCAGATATCTCTATATCGTAGTTTAGGTCTGCCGATTTGTCGTTTTCCGTGTTTTAGCTCGCCATATAGTATTTGCCTAGGAATGCGTTTTTCTTCCATCCGTTGGACATGCCCCAGCCATCTTAGCCTTCGACTTCTGAGCATCGACATGATTGTTAGGGTCTTAGCACGTTGCAGGACAGTTAAGTTGGTTATTTTGTCCTGCCATTTGATGTGCATTATTTTGCGGAGACATCGCATGTGGAAGACATTTAGTCTTTTTTCCTGGTTTGAGTATGTTGTCCAGGTTTCGGATCCATATAGTAGTGTGCTAAGCACACAAGTTTGATATATTAAGAGTTTAGTCTTTCGAGTTATCTATTTCAATGTTTATTCTACTGTTGTTGTAAGTTTCTATCAGTAGATTTGCTCCCCTTTTACCTGTGAGGATGTTCTGGTTGTGTGCTAGAAGATCGGCATTGTTTTCGTCGCTCAGAGCTTTCGCAAGTTTCTTAGTTCATGACCATATTTGTCTAGATTAAGGCTCTCTGTTTTGTCTATCAAGCTCTGTCTATGACCTCACATCTGTATTTGGTAGGCTTTGTAGGCAATGTTGCTCTGTGCTGTGTGATGTTTCAGCTAGTTCTCTGGCAGTCCAGTTCCTCTTCTAGTCTTTGTATTTCCTTGCTCCAGTATGGCTTATAGTTTCCTTGCTCATCTAGGAATGGATTCTTTAGCAGCTCTCAGGATACCAATTGTTAACCGCTCTATTCTTTTCGTGAGTGTTGATAGGCATCAATGAGCCTGGCAAACTTTGCCTAATCTGCCATCTTATAGTTACAGCAGAAAACAGGTATTTGCAACTCCTGTTTTCCATCTTGAGTAGAAGGTTTGGGGGGTCCTCCCTAGAGTTTGTGAGGAGTAGGTTGTTGTCTATTTCCTATTCTTCCACTTCTTCACCTCGAACATTGGTCTCCTTATATCTTTCAGTGGCTGGTAAAGTTTCCTACTAAGTAGTTGCAAATGATAATAGGCGGTATGGAACGTGATGAATTAACAGATACAGAATAGATTAGTAACAAGTAAAGCCGAAATTTAGGAGTAGATAGGTAGTTTGGGACGTTCAATGGGGAACGGACCAATATAGAATAGCGGCTACATTAAAATCAGAATAGCTTAGCTCCATTGGTGAAGGTTTAGTTACAGAATATTCACCAGAGTTGTGATTAACGGTTAAGAAGGTTAAGGAGGTTATCGAGGCACAATGACGAAGGAATGACATAACGGTCAATCAAGGCTCATCAAGGCAATAAAATAACACGCCATCAGGCTGTTAGAGGTCGACAAGATTAAGACGATAAGGAATAAACAAACGACATGCCAGGTGCAGTGAAATAAGAATACTGCCATCGTAAAATATAGAGAAGACTTAACACGTCTAGAAGAGATAAAAGTTAACGGAACTGCAGCAAGTGTAGAAAGTAAAAACGGTCAAGCAAACAAACAACAAATAAACGCCATCAACAAAAGAAAACAAAAGAAAACCCCCCCTTCACTACTACCAGACGCTTTGATGGTGTTATTTCCATTCAGTAAATTGTCATTTGGACATAATTAGAAGAGTTAATCTATAGGTCTATACCAATGATCTCCGTTTGTGACGACCTCTATCAGTTTTTCTGGGATGGACTTTTTAATAAGAATTATACCCTAGTGACCTTCCTTGTCCTGTCTAAATATTTGGTAGCAGCTGATCATAAATCTGTGCTGAGGATTAAGGTGAGTTTCCTGGATGCTGGCAATGTCTAGCCTCCTCTGCTAAACCTGATTGTTAGCTTGTTTTTTATGTCCTCCGCATTCCAGTGCATGCAGCTGTTTCTTGAAGCCTTTCAAGGTAGCGGTAGTCTGTTTAATAATTAGTCTGTTATATCCATTATGATGATTACTTGCCCTGTGTTCTGCGCCAGTGCATCCGATTTCAGCCAGCCCACTCAGGTTTCCCTCCAATCTTCCTACAAGGCAGCAAATTGTCTTTTCCATATTCTGCCCTTAGATTCGGCTGTCCCCGGTTTACGAGCACCAAAAGTCTGATTTGGAGGAGTCTCACTGTCATATGAAAAATGTATATCGCTGGATGATGTAAGGCTATCGTTTTCACTCCAATGTCATTGAGCTTGTCATTGAGATAGCTGATTTCTCTAGTTCTAGTTCTACGACGAACAAACACGGTGCAAATTCCCTAAAGAGATAAAACTGCGGTTGACTTGACGAAAATTTAATTAAAAATGTTCCAATCAAATTTTAATCACATTAATGATTAACTTGCGTCAAGTAATTCCAAGAACGGTCATGAACAGCACCAATGTGATGTAAATCGCAGATCAAGTCTTGACGGTTGAAGGTCGCATTCACAACTCTTGATCCATCAAGGCCAGCTCCTTGTCGTGGGAATGAGGCTTAACCAGGGACTGAAAACCAAAACTTGCACAGTCTGCTCTACCAAGTTTAAGTGCTGAAGTCAGATGCAACCTGGCGCACTACAGCATTCAGAATGCCACGCACTAAAGCCAATAACCGTAAGTCTATAACCGCAAATCGATATGGCACTCGCCCTGTGATGGACACTCAGGCAGGTGCTGCGCCGGGCCCTCAGCCTCGAAAGGGCCCAACTACTACAGGAAACGACATTGAAGATATGGATATATTGAAGATTCGGGTTAACGAAAGATAGAATAGACAACTATTGATTTGTCAAAAAAGAATAATCGCTTCACCGGCGAAGATCTCAAGAATGGAACTTCTCATTCTATTGTGGCCAGTTATAGTTATTTGCGGATAATCATCATTGCACTCCGAAATTGTGTCCATAGGTGCTCAGACCCCTTCCTCAGCAATTCCCTCAGTGTCCAGCGACTGACGACTCAATTCTATGTTGGTTATCTCTCTCTCTCTGCGATCAGGACTCAATTAGAGTAGGATCCAAGACTCTGTCAGGTTAAGTGTGTTGATCAGCCCCACAGACATCTCTGATTAACTCTGAATTAGTCTCTGATTGTTCAACCCTATGTTGGTTACACGGCCACTAAGTTTCTAATTTCTGGCTGTGCCCATCTTAACTCACATTTCCATCATCCGAAGAAGTCGTCTGTCGAAGTCCTGTGCTCTTCTCAGAGGGCATTAGCCCAAACGATAGCGCAGCTAGCCAACCTGTCCGCTTTTTCATTTCCCCGTACTCCTGCATGTACAGGGACATAGACAAATGTGACCTTACATATTTTGGATTTCTGCAACGACTCTACCCATTGCATGCGTACAGAGCCCGCCTCCACTTTTTTAATCATGCTCATCGAATCACTCAGTGGGTGTAGGTCTTGTGAACTAACCATTTGAATACCTTGGTCACTCCATTGTCATGCTAACGTGGTCATGACGTAGGCACCACTGTCTTCCTTAACTATTCTGCCTGTCTAGTGTGCTGTAAACGCCCATGCACTATTTTGGTGTCGTATGAGATATTCCCTTTTGTATCTTGGACAACCTATGTAAAGCAGGAGAGGAGGCTAAATGCTAAATGCTAAATATGCGATGTCTACGCCGTATTCTTGGTATCACCAGGAAGGATAAACGTGGAGGTCCTGACTCGCACAGGCCTACCGAACACGCTGCTCAAACAACGTAGGTTACGCTGGCTTTGCCATGTACACCGGCCGCGTACCGAGAGATATACTCCACGGACAACTGGCCTATGGTAAAAGAACTAGGGTCAAAACTACGCTCAAAACTTCGATGTGTGCATGAAGAATCTGAACATAAACCCTGCAGCATGGGTACAGACATAGCTACAGACCGCAATCTCTGGAAACACACTCTAAAGGTTCACCTCAAAGAAGAAGACAGATTCATAGAGAAAGAATTAGGCCTACAAGGCGAAAGAAAAAATAACATTTCTAGGGGCGCTGAAAAATCCATAGTCAACTATGACTGACGGAGGCTACTACTACTAGGTACAAATAATAATAAAATATTATTATATGGGGAACTTCCGAGGCGATAATAGGGAATAATAGAACAAAGGAGTATGTGTTAGCACTCGGAAAAATTGACAGACAAACAACAATAGAAAAAAACGAAGAACAATATATGGTCCGAAGCGGGATCGAACCCGTACTCAGTGGCACCGCGCCTTGCCACGAGAAGCCGAACGCTTGGCAGACTGCCACGCAGCCAACTAAAAAATTGGTTATTGTAGCAGTGTCTTACACGAAGGCGTACTCAATGACTATAGCATAGGGTAACGATCACAGACCGGAAATAAATTGTATATTTGTACTTTCCTATCATTTGTACTTTCCATGTCATCGGACAGTGTTGTGTGACCTTTTCAGTGTCGTACGAATGGTATCGGTTGTGATTGTGAGATCTTCTTCCTTACACCCTTACACAATTTTGACAGCGATCCCCGTATCCTCATTCTTACAGCCTCATTTCTTTGGTCCGTCTGCTCAATGTAGCGGGCAAGCAGGGCCTTCAACAGATTTGTGCCATATCCGGCCTGCGCTCTGAAATTCTGGGTCGTGTTGTGCCATTCATGCTCTGATGAAGGCGCCAGAACGTGGCGAGCGATTTTTCTGAGCACACTTCCCAATTGGCATCCTTAGCGCATAGTTGAAAGTGCATTAGTCGACCTCTACTTTCAGACGCTTCAAGACCTCAGGTTGTATTCTTCCATTCCTTCTGGCTTTCTGCTATGGCTTGGCCGTTTGCCTCTTGCTCCGCTAAGCTTCCTCGACTTCAACGTTCCACCAGGGTGGCTGCGTCCATTTCTTTCTTTTAGTTGAATGTGTGGACTTTCTTTTCTGGCTTCTATTTCTGCTTTTCTCAATTAGGAGATAGTGATCACTTCCGTGGAACACCAGTGTACTCTACCTGCAAACCGGTGCGAAGGTGGAAGACACCCTGTTCGAGTGGCCATTCTTGGTGCCATTCAAGCACACGGCCGACACCAGTGCGTTCTGTTCTCGCTGCTTGTTGGTTATGATGTTACCCCACTGGTTTCCTCTAGCATTAAAGGTAAGGTAAAGGTAAAGTACAGGACCATACATTTTAGAAGCAGTGATTTTTGCAATATGTGACATTTTGGCACGCAAGGTTTCTGTTTTTGAGATTGTGGTTCTGCCCTATGTGCCGTCTTCGGCTCGAAAGGACAATAGATAGAAAGGTAAAGTATGAGACTTGAACCTGCGTCTTAGCACCCATATGTGCTCGGCCGCCAATCCAGAAATGTTCGGAGATTTCTGTAGTGTAGCCTCAATCATCGAAACTCAGATGCGAGGCGACATTCCTCACCTTCCCAGGGTAATACCCTGGTACCCATTTCTGCAAACGTCTGGGTCGACCGCTGCTTCCAGCGGGAATCGAACACGGGTTGTCCGAACGTCGGTAGCCCAATCGAGTGGTTTTCACAACTAGGCTACCGAGGTTTGGCTGTGTGGTTCACTAAAGCATTGCTGCATTAAAATCCGCAGAAAATGACGTTCTCTTCATCGAACTAGAAGAAATACTGCCTTTGTTGTGTGTTCACCTTCCCATTACATACATATTAACAATCACGAAATGAACTGAGGTCTGCCACCCTAACCGCATGTACCTGCAATTCTGCATTGTTCCTGGCAGACATATCAACCTCAGCTACCACCATATTGTTGCACACAAGCACGGCCTGTCCAAGGTGTCGTAAAAAATGAAAGCCTGGAGATCTTACTGTCCTGTCACCAAGAAGAGTTGTGCCATTCATGGTCTGATGTGGTCAGTGCGTTGTATGATATAAGTATGATGATACCTCCTTGATAGTTGGTGGTGTAATCCCCATCGTGGTCACTGACCAAACGACTTGATGATTTAGATTTTGCTGATGACATAGCTCTCCTATCATACAGCCATCAACAGATGCAGGATAAAATGAGCATACTTGATGAGAGATCACAACAGCTAGGACTAAAGATTAATAGAGATAAGATCAACATTATGAGAATTAATGCAGTTGGCAATAACCAAATAAAACTACGAGAAATACCTCTACTAGACGTACAATCTTACATATAACTGGTCAGTAATAGATAAAGAGGGAGGAACAGAAAATGTTACCAAAATAAGGAGATCAAACGCTTTCATTGCACTGGGAAACATATGGAAATCCAAAGAATTTAGATTAAATTAAATACAAAAATAAAAATGTTCAACTCAAATGTTAAGTCGGTCTTATTATATTGCTGTGAAACATGGAGAACAACAAAATTGAGAATCTGTAAAAGGATACTCTCTCTCTCTCTCTCTCTCTGCGATCAGGACAAAACAGAGTATGATTCCAGATTCTCACATGAAGTCAGAGTCTGCTAGATCCACTCTGATTGAACACCCGTTAAAACGTTGCACTGTGTTCTGCGCCAGTGGCCCAGTGCATCCGATTTCAGCCAGCATTTTATACAGGTTTGCTTTCCTTAGCCTTTGATTGTCCCAAATCTTCCTGCAAGGCAGCAGATTGTCTTTTCTGTAGGGGAACCAACTGCCCGTATCATCACTGGTGCTATGAAATCGACATCAATCAAGATTCTAGAAACTCATGTCTCCTCATGGAAAACATAACATGAAAGTCATCATACTTCGCCTACGCACAGGCCACAATCGAATGAGACATCACATGTTCACCAAATTCAAAAAAGGAACTTGCCATCCTATGCCACTGTACACTGGACAATATGACTGCAAATTATGTTCTGCATGATTGCCAACAGTACACGGACAATGTGCAGAGCAATTTCCATGCCCACCTCCCTGGAGGAGAAATTATATAGGGCGATCGATTCGCTTAAACCGACAGCTGACTTCATGAGAGACTGGAATCCTACTCTGATTCTTGATCGCAGAGAGAGAAAGAGTTTGTGACAAAACTACAGGGACATGCCCACACAATGACAGTTGTCAGCACGAATATTTTGGACCTCAGTGTCAGTACTTGGTTCTCGTGCACAAATACGCCCAAAAATCTGAACCTACTCTCCTGTCAGCGACAACACATGTAAATCGGACACAAAGTCTACATCAGTTGAGGCAACTCTTAACCAATCTCCTGATTTAGGATTTATGTCCTTATGGACTTAAAAGATACGGACAGTTTCACGGTAAAACTAAATGGTTCTGTCTCATGTAGCAATGATTGAAGGTTTGTAGTTAGTCAGCATGAGATTGATTTCTTTTGCTCTGGGGCTGGTCTGATCAACAAGTTATGGATTGAAGGGGCGATAGTTGCAAATATCTGCTCCATCTGCATTGGCGGGGGTCGGAATGTGGCTCTCAAACAGAACACAAACCAGGCCGACACATTTAATGCTCGTTATATAGGAGACGGATAACCAGAGCACACACACAAAACTGAGAAGTGGAACCAGTCCTGTTTACTGGTATCTGAACTTTGCCACGCCCCAGAAGATTCACACCATTCGAATCTAGCACCGAGCTTGTACTACGATCCGGATAAAGAATGCCACTCTAAAGGCTTTCTCTGACAGTGGCGGCGTAGTGTTCCAGTGTAGTGATATATCATACCCTAATGTTTCTGTGAACACTATTGTAGTCACCACACAAACGCCAATGGCACACATTAAGATTGAGTTCTCACCGACCATTTCGCAGGCCGGCTTTGGTCGTTTTGTGCAGTGTGTTGTGGATGTAGCAAAAGCTGCGACGTCATCATCGGTACGTGTCACGGCTAATGTTCATATGGTATCCCCGTATCCTCATTCTTACAGCCACATTATTTTGGTCCGTCTGCTCCACATAGCGGGCAAGCAAGGCAGATATGGCACAAATCTGATATGGCACAAATATGATGAGAGCAAAGGGAAGGTTGCTTCATTGAGCAAGACTCACCAAAGAAAGAAATCTTTCTCCTCTCTCTGCGATCAAGACTAAATCAGAATTCCAGACTCATATTTCAGCTGTCTGTTTAAGCGGATCGACTGCCCCATAAAAAAAGAAATGAGACTGCAAGAATGAGGATGAGTTATTTGCGGGTCATCATCATAGCACTCCGAACATGAGAATGAGGATACGATGGTGTTTTGTGTTCCCATGACATATGGAGACATATCAGATAGACCAAAGGGTTTCGGTATTGTTCGGAAACTGGGTAGTTTCATTGGAGATTGCAGCGACGTTTATTCCGTATAAGTCGTACAGTTCCGAAAGTAGTTATTCTTTGGTGCATGGGGTGGCTCCTTAGCCTTCTATACTTCTCCGCTTGTTGCAAATACTTTAGTGACCCGTACCTGTAACTGTTTCTAGACAAGACTCTATAGGTGTAGATTTCATAGCACCTGTGATGATACGGACAGCTTGAATCTGTGTTCTTTTAATTTTGCTAATGTGTGTCACAGCCAAGGCTTGTTCCTCCATACTCTAGAACTGGTACTCTGTCTGACTCTTCCAACGTAGTCTTTTCAAGATATTGCTGTCCCCACCGTTCCAACCAATTTCTTCATAATATTCTATTTCTGGCTTTTTTTTCTTGCTGTCGGCCTGATTTTTCCAAGTCATTCTGGTGATCCATGGTGACGCCAAGATATGTTGGGTTTTGATCAAATAGGGAGTGTATGGTCTTTTATCTTCAAGTTCGATTGATATATATGGCCCTTTTCGTCTTGTCAGACGGTCTAGTGGAGGCTATTGCGTATTTTTTTGAGGTATTGTTTTTGCCGAACAGCTTCTCTCGTGGCTAATTCTACCAATGTTTGACAAACACACGCGGTCACATAATGAACAGGTCAGGCTCGCTGGTCCACAGGGTTTACCATCCTTTTTCAAGAGTCTCTTCTCTTCTAAGTCCTGTCTTAGAACAGTCTCAAATGTTGTTATACCGTTCCTTATACGTGCTCTCCATGATGTGCGATCACTTGCCAGATGTTGCCAGTCGTTTTCACAGATGGAGAAGTCTTTCAGAGATGATTTGCAGATATCTCTATATCGTAGTTTAGGTCTGCCGATTTGTCGTTTTCCGTGTTTTAGCTCGCCATATAGTATTTGCCTAGGAATGCGTTTTTCTTCCATCCGTTGGACATGCCCCAGCCATCTTAGCCTTCGACTTCTGAGCATCGACATGATTGTTAGGGTCTTAGCACGTTGCAGGACAGTTAAGTTGGTTATTTTGTCCTGCCATTTGATGTGCATTATTTTGCGGAGACATCGCATGTGGAAGACATTTAGTCTTTTTTCCTGGTTTGAGTATGTTGTCCAGGTTTCGGATCCATATAGTAGTGTGCTAAGCACACAAGTTTGATATATTAAGAGTTTAGTCTTTCGAGTTATCTATTTCAATGTTTATTCTACTGTTGTTGTAAGTTTCTATCAGTAGATTTGCTCCCCTTTTACCTGTGAGGATGTTCTGGTTGTGTGCTAGAAGATCGGCATTGTTTTCGTCGCTCAGAGCTTTCGCAAGTTTCTTAGTTCATGACCATATTTGTCTAGATTAAGGCTCTCTGTTTTGTCTATCAAGCTCTGTCTATGACCTCACATCTGTATTTGGTAGGCTTTGTAGGCAATGTTGCTCTGTGCTGTGTGATGTTTCAGCTAGTTCTCTGGCAGTCCAGTTCCTCTTCTAGTCTTTGTATTTCCTTGCTCCAGTATGGCTTATAGTTTCCTTGCTCATCTAGGAATGGATTCTTTAGCAGCTCTCAGGATACCAATTGTTAACCGCTCTATTCTTTTCGTGAGTGTTGATAGGCATCAATGAGCCTGGCAAACTTTGCCTAATCTGCCATCTTATAGTTACAGCAGAAAACAGGTATTTGCAACTCCTGTTTTCCATCTTGAGTAGAAGGTTTGGGGGGTCCTCCCTAGAGTTTGTGAGGAGTAGGTTGTTGTCTATTTCCTATTCTTCCACTTCTTCACCTCGAACATTGGTCTCCTTATATCTTTCAGTGGCTGGTAAAGTTTCCTACTAAGTAGTTGCAAATGATAATAGGCGGTATGGAACGTGATGAATTAACAGATACAGAATAGATTAGTAACAAGTAAAGCCGAAATTTAGGAGTAGATAGGTAGTTTGGGACGTTCAATGGGGAACGGACCAATATAGAATAGCGGCTACATTAAAATCAGAATAGCTTAGCTCCATTGGTGAAGGTTTAGTTACAGAATATTCACCAGAGTTGTGATTAACGGTTAAGAAGGTTAAAGGAGGTTATCGAGGCACAATGACGAAGGAATGACATAACGGTCAATCAAGGCTCATCAAGGCAATAAAATAACACGCCATCAGGCTGTTAGAGGTCGACAAGATTAAGACGATAAGGAATAAACAAACGACATGCCAGGTGCAGTGAAATAAGAATACTGCCATCGTAAAATATAGAGAAGACTTAACACGTCTAGAAGAGATAAAAGTTAACGGAACTGCAGCAAGTGTAGAAAGTAAAAACGGTCAAGCAAACAAACAACAAATAAACGCCATCAACAAAAGAAAACAAAAGAAAACCCCCCCCTTCACTACTACCAGACGCTTTGATGGTGTTATTTCCATTCAGTAAATTGTCATTTGGACATAATTAGAAGAGTTAATCTATAGGTCTATACCAATGATCTCCGTTTGTGACGACCTCTATCAGTTTTTCTGGGATGGACTTTTTAATAAGAATTATACCCTAGTGACCTTCCTTGTCCTGTCTAAATATTTGGTAGCAGCTGATCATAAATCTGTGCTGAGGATTAAGGTGAGTTTCCTGGATGCTGGCAATGTCTAGCCTCCTCTGCTAAACCTGATTGTTAGCTTGTTTTTTATGTCCTCCGCATTCCAGTGCATGCAGCTGTTTCTTGAAGCCTTTCAAGGTAGCGGTAGTCTGTTTAATAATTAGTCTGTTATATCCATTATGATGATTACTTGCCCTGTGTTCTGCGCCAGTGCATCCGATTTCAGCCAGCCCACTCAGGTTTCCCTCCAATCTTCCTACAAGGCAGCAAATTGTCTTTTCCATATTCTGCCCTTAGATTCGGCTGTCCCCGGTTTACGAGCACCAAAAGTCTGATTTGGAGGAGTCTCACTGTCATATGAAAAATGTATATCGCTGGATGATGTAAGGCTATCGTTTTCACTCCAATGTCATTGAGCTTGTCATTGAGATAGCTGATTTCTCTAGTTCTACGACGAACAAAACACGGTGCAAATTCCCTAAAGAGATAAAACTGCGGTTGACTTGACGAAAATTTAATTAAAAATGTTCCAATCAAATTTTAATCACATTAATGATTAACTTGCGTCAAGTAATTCCAAGAACGGTCATGAACAGCACCAATGTGATGTAAATCGCAGATCAAGTCTTGACGGTTGAAGGTCGCATTCACAACTCTTGATCCATCAAGGCCAGCTCCTTGTCGTGGGAATGAGGCTTAACCAGGGACTGAAAACCAAAACTTGCACAGTCTGCTCTACCAAGTTTAAGTGCTGAAGTCAGATGCAACCTGGCGCACTACAGCATTCAGAATGCCACGCACTAAAGCCAATAACCGTAAGTCTATAACCGCAAATCGATATGGCACTCGCCCTGTGATGGACACTCAGGCAGGTGCTGCGCCGGGCCCTCAGCCTCGAAAGGGCCCAACTACTACAGGAAACGACATTGAAGATATGGATATATTGAAGATTCGGGTTAACGAAAGATAGAATAGACAACTATTGATTTGTCAAAAAAGAATAATCGCTACACCGGCGAAGATCTCAAGAATGGAACTTCTCATTCTATTGTGGCCAGTTATAGTTATTTGCGGATAATCATCATTGCACTCCGAAATTGTGTCCATAGGTGCTCAGACCCCTTCCTCAGCAATTCCCTCAGTGTCCAGCGACTGACGACTCAATTCTATGTTGGTTATCTCTCTCTCTCTGCGATCAGGACTCAATTAGAGTAGGATCCAAGACTCTGTCAGGTTAAGTGTGTTGATCAGCCCCACAGACATCTCTGATTAACTCTGAATTAGTCTCTGATTGTTCAACCCTATGTTGGTTACACGGCCACTAAGTTTCTAATTTCTGGCTGTGCCCATCTTAACTCACATTTCCATCATCCGAAGAAGTCGTCTGTCGAAGTCCTGTGCTCTTCTCAGAGGGCATTAGCCCAAACGATAGCGCAGCTAGCCAACCTGTCCGCTTTTTCATTTCCCCGTACTCCTGCATGTACAGGGACATAGACAAATGTGACCTTACATATTTTGGATTTCTGCAACGACTCTACCCATTGCATGCGTACAGAGCCCGCCTCCACTTTTTTAATCATGCTCATCGAATCACTCAGTGGGTGTAGGTCTTGTGAACTAACCATTTGAATACCTTGGTCACTCCATTGTCATGCTAACGTGGTCATGACGTAGGCACCACTGTCTTCCTTAACTATTCTGCCTGTCTAGTGTGCTGTAAACGCCCATGCACTATTTTGGTGTCGTATGAGATATTCCCTTTTGTATCTTGGACAACCTATGTAAAGCAGGAGAGGAGGCTAAATGCTAAATGCTAAATATGCGATGTCTACGCCGTATTCTTGGTATCACCAGGAAGGATAAACGTGGAGGTCCTGACTCGCACAGGCCTACCGAACACGCTGCTCAAACAACGTAGGTTACGCTGGCTTTGCCATGTACACCGGCCGCGTACCGAGAGATATACTCCACGGACAACTGGCCTATGGTAAAAGAACTAGGGTCAAAACTACGCTCAAAACTTCGATGTGTGCATGAAGAATCTGAACATAAACCCTGCAGCATGGGTACAGACATAGCTACAGACCGCAATCTCTGGAAACACACTCTAAAGGTTCACCTCAAAGAAGAAGACAGATTCATAGAGAAAGAATTAGGCCTACAAGGCGAAAGAAAAAATAACATTTCTAGGGGCGCTGAAAAATCCATAGTCAACTATGACTGACGGAGGCTACTACTACTAGGTACAAATAATAATAATATTATTATATGGGGAACTTCCGAGGCGATAATAGGGAATAATAGAACAAAGGAGTATGTGTTAGCACTCGGAAAAATTGACAGACAAACAACAATAGAAAAAAACGAAGAACAATATATGGTCCGAAGCGGGATCGAACCCGTACTCAGTGGCACCGCGCCTTGCCACGAGAAGCCGAACGCTTGGCAGACTGCCACGCAGCCAACTAAAAAATTGGTTATTGTAGCAGTGTCTTACACGAAGGCGTACTCAATGACTATAGCATAGGGTAACGATCACAGACCGGAAATAAATTGTATATTTGTACTTTCCTATCATTTGTACTTTCCATGTCATCGGACAGTGTTGTGTGACCTTTTCAGTGTCGTACGAATGGTATCGGTTGTGATTGTGAGATCTTCTTCCTTACACCCTTACACAATTTTGACAGCGATCCCCGTATCCTCATTCTTACAGCCTCATTTCTTTGGTCCGTCTGCTCAATGTAGCGGGCAAGCAGGGCCTTCAACAGATTTGTGCCATATCCGGCCTGCGCTCTGAAATTCTGGGTCGTGTTGTGCCATTCATGCTCTGATGAAGGCGCCAGAACGTGGCGAGCGATTTTTCTGAGCACACTTCCCAATTGGCATCCTTAGCGCATAGTTGAAAGTGCATTAGTCGACCTCTACTTTCAGACGCTTCAAGACCTCAGGTTGTATTCTTCCATTCCTTCTGGCTTTCTGCTATGGCTTGGCCGTTTGCCTCTTGCTCCGCTAAGCTTCCTCGACTTCAACGTTCCACCAGGGTGGCTGCGTCCATTTCTTTCTTTTAGTTGAATGTGTGGACTTTCTTTTCTGGCTTCTATTTCTGCTTTTCTCAATTAGGAGATAGTGATCACTTCCGTGGAACACCAGTGTACTCTACCTGCAAACCGGTGCGAAGGTGGAAGACACCCTGTTCGAGTGGCCATTCTTGGTGCCATTCAAGCACACGGCCGACACCAGTGCGTTCTGTTCTCGCTGCTTGTTGGTTATGATGTTACCCCACTGGTTTCCTCTAGCATTAAAGGTAAGGTAAAGGTAAAGTACAGGACCATACATTTTAGAAGCAGTGATTTTTGCAATATGTGACATTTTGGCACGCAAGGTTTCTGTTTTTGAGATTGTGGTTCTGCCCTATGTGCCGTCTTCGGCTCGAAAGGACAATAGATAGAAAGGTAAAGTATGAGACTTGAACCTGCGTCTTAGCACCCATATGTGCTCGGCCGCCAATCCAGAAATGTTCGGAGATTTCTGTAGTGTAGCCTCAATCATCGAAACTCAGATGCGAGGCGACATTCCTCACCTTCCCAGGGTAATACCCTGGTACCCATTTCTGCAAACGTCTGGGTCGACCGCTGCTTCCAGCGGGAATCGAACACGGGTTGTCCGAACGTCGGTAGCCCAATCGAGTGGTTTTCACAACTAGGCTACCGAGGTTTGGCTGTGTGGTTCACTAAAGCATTGCTGCATTAAAATCCGCAGAAAATGACGTTCTCTTCATCGAACTAGAAGAAATACTGCCTTTGTTGTGTGTTCACCTTCCCATTACATACATATTAACAATCACGAAATGAACTGAGGTCTGCCACCCTAACCGCATGTACCTGCAATTCTGCATTGTTCCTGGCAGACATATCAACCTCAGCTACCACCATATTGTTGCACACAAGCACGGCCTGTCCAAGGTGTCGTAAAAAATGAAAGCCTGGAGATCTTACTGTCCTGTCACCAAGAAGAGTTGTGCCATTCATGGTCTGATGTGGTCAGTGCGTTGTATGATATAAGTATGATGATACCTCCTTGATAGTTGGTGGTGTAATCCCCATCGTGGTCACTGACCAAACGACTT
Source organism: Megaustenia siamemsis (assembly GCA_032433765.1). Classification (NCBI taxonomy): domain Eukaryota; kingdom Metazoa; phylum Mollusca; class Gastropoda; order Stylommatophora; family Ariophantidae; genus Megaustenia; species Megaustenia siamemsis. The sequence continues at coordinate 34,960,818 of JAVIAB010000041.1, read as the reverse complement.
GATGATTTAGATTTTGCTGATGACATAGCTCTCCTATCATACAGCCATCAACAGATGCAGGATAAAATGAGCATACTTGATGAGAGATCACAACAGCTAGGACTAAAGATTAATAGAGATAAGATCAACATTATGAGAATTAATGCAGTTGGCAATAACCAAATAAAACTACGAGAAATACCTCTACTAGACGTACAATCTTACATATAACTGGTCAGTAATAGATAAAGAGGGAGGAACAGAAAATGTTACCAAAATAAGGAGATCAAACGCTTTCATTGCACTGGGAAACATATGGAAATCCAAAGAATTTAGATTAAATTAAATACAAAAATAAAAATGTTCAACTCAAATGTTAAGTCGGTCTTATTATATTGCTGTGAAACATGGAGAACAACAAAATTGAGAATCTGTAAAAGGATACTCTCTCTCTCTCTCTCTCTGCGATCAGGACAAAACAGAGTATGATTCCAGATTCTCACATGAAGTCAGAGTCTGCTAGATCCACTCTGATTGAACACCCGTTAAAACGTTGCACTGTGTTCTGCGCCAGTGGCCCAGTGCATCCGATTTCAGCCAGCATTTTATACAGGTTTGCTTTCCTTAGCCTTTGATTGTCCCAAATCTTCCTGCAAGGCAGCAGATTGTCTTTTCTGTAGGGGAACCAACTGCCCGTATCATCACTGGTGCTATGAAATCGACATCAATCAAGATTCTAGAAACTCATGTCTCCTCATGGAAAACATAACATGAAAGTCATCATACTTCGCCTACGCACAGGCCACAATCGAATGAGACATCACATGTTCACCAAATTCAAAAAAGGAACTACCATCCTATGCCACTGTACACTGGACAATATGACTGCAAATTATGTTCTGCATGATTGCCAACAGTACACGGACAATGTGCAGAGCAATTTCCATGCCCACCTCCCTGGAGGAGAAATTATATAGGGCGATCGATTCGCTTAAACCGACAGCTGACTTCATGAGAGACTGGAATCCTACTCTGATTCTTGATCGCAGAGAGAGAAAGAGTTTGTGACAAAACTACAGGGACATGCCCACACAATGACAGTTGTCAGCACGAATATTTTGGACCTCAGTGTCAGTACTTGGTTCTCGTGCACAAATACGCCCAAAAATCTGAACCTACTCTCCTGTCAGCGACAACACATGTAAATCGGACACAAAGTCTACATCAGTTGAGGCAACTCTTAACCAATCTCCTGATTTAGGATTTATGTCCTTATGGACTTAAAAGATACGGACAGTTTCACGGTAAAACTAAATGGTTCTGTCTCATGTAGCAATGATTGAAGGTTTGTAGTTAGTCAGCATGAGATTGATTTCTTTTGCTCTGGGGCTGGTCTGATCAACAAGTTATGGATTGAAGGGGCGATAGTTGCAAATATCTGCTCCATCTGCATTGGCGGGGGTCGGAATGTGGCTCTCAAACAGAACACAAACCAGGCCGACACATTTAATGCTCGTTATATAGGAGACGGATAACCAGAGCACACACACAAAACTGAGAAGTGGAACCAGTCCTGTTTACTGGTATCTGAACTTTGCCACGCCCCAGAAGATTCACACCATTCGAATCTAGCACCGAGCTTGTACTACGATCCGGATAAAGAATGCCACTCTAAAGGCTTTCTCTGACAGTGGCGGCGTAGTGTTCCAGTGTAGTGATATATCATACCCTAATGTTTCTGTGAACACTATTGTAGTCACCACACAAACGCCAATGGCACACATTAAGATTGAGTTCTCACCGACCATTTCGCAGGCCGGCTTTGGTCGTTTTGTGCAGTGTGTTGTGGATGTAGCAAAAGCTGCGACGTCATCATCGGTACGTGTCACGGCTAATGTTCATATGGTATCCCCGTATCCTCATTCTTACAGCCACATTATTTTGGTCCGTCTGCTCCACATAGCGGGCAAGCAAGGCAGATATGGCACAAATCTGATATGGCACAAATATGATGAGAGCAAAGGGAAGGTTGCTTCATTGAGCAAGACTCACCAAAGAAAGAAATCTTTCTCCTCTCTCTGCGATCAAGACTAAATCAGAATTCCAGACTCATATTTCAGCTGTCTGTTTAAGCGGATCGACTGCCCCATAAAAAAAGAAATGAGACTGCAAGAATGAGGATGAGTTATTTGCGGGTCATCATCATAGCACTCCGAACATGAGAATGAGGATACGATGGTGTTTTGTGTTCCCATGACATATGGAGACATATCAGATAGACCAAAGGGTTTCGGTATTGTTCGGAAACTGGGTAGTTTCATTGGAGATTGCAGCGACGTTTATTCCGTATAAGTCGTACAGTTCCGAAAGTAGTTATTCTTTGGTGCATGGGGTGGCTCCTTAGCCTTCTATACTTCTCCGCTTGTTGCAAATACTTTAGTGACCCGTACCTGTAACTGTTTCTAGACAAGACTCTATAGGTGTAGATTTCATAGCACCTGTGATGATACGGACAGCTTGAATCTGTGTTCTTTTAATTTTGCTAATGTGTGTCACAGCCAAGGCTTGTTCCTCCATACTCTAGAACTGGTACTCTGTCTGACTCTTCCAACGTAGTCTTTTCAAGATATTGCTGTCCCCACCGTTCCAACCAATTTCTTCATAATATTCTATTTCTGGCTTTTTTTTCTTGCTGTCGGCCTGATTTTTCCAAGTCATTCTGGTGATCCATGGTGACGCCAAGATATGTTGGGTTTTGATCAAATAGGGAGTGTATGGTCTTTTATCTTCAAGTTCGATTGATATATATGGCCCTTTTCGTCTTGTCAGACGGTCTAGTGGAGGCTATTGCGTATTTTTTTGAGGTATTGTTTTTGCCGAACAGCTTCTCTCGTGGCTAATTCTACCAATGTTTGACAAACACACGCGGTCACATAATGAACAGGTCAGGCTCGCTGGTCCACAGGGTTTACCATCCTTTTTCAAGAGTCTCTTCTCTTCTAAGTCCTGTCTTAGAACAGTCTCAAATGTTGTTATACCGTTCCTTATACGTGCTCTCCATGATGTGCGATCACTTGCCAGATGTTGCCAGTCGTTTTCACAGATGGAGAAGTCTTTCAGAGATGATTTGCAGATATCTCTATATCGTAGTTTAGGTCTGCCGATTTGTCGTTTTCCGTGTTTTAGCTCGCCATATAGTATTTGCCTAGGAATGCGTTTTTCTTCCATCCGTTGGACATGCCCCAGCCATCTTAGCCTTCGACTTCTGAGCATCGACATGATTGTTAGGGTCTTAGCACGTTGCAGGACAGTTAAGTTGGTTATTTTGTCCTGCCATTTGATGTGCATTATTTTGCGGAGACATCGCATGTGGAAGACATTTAGTCTTTTTTCCTGGTTTGAGTATGTTGTCCAGGTTTCGGATCCATATAGTAGTGTGCTAAGCACACAAGTTTGATATATTAAGAGTTTAGTCTTTCGAGTTATCTATTTCAATGTTTATTCTACTGTTGTTGTAAGTTTCTATCAGTAGATTTGCTCCCCTTTTACCTGTGAGGATGTTCTGGTTGTGTGCTAGAAGATCGGCATTGTTTTCGTCGCTCAGAGCTTTCGCAAGTTTCTTAGTTCATGACCATATTTGTCTAGATTAAGGCTCTCTGTTTTGTCTATCAAGCTCTGTCTATGACCTCACATCTGTATTTGGTAGGCTTTGTAGGCAATGTTGCTCTGTGCTGTGTGATGTTTCAGCTAGTTCTCTGGCAGTCCAGTTCCTCTTCTAGTCTTTGTATTTCTTGCTCCAGTATGGCTTATAGTTTCCTTGCTCATCTAGGAATGGATTCTTTAGCAGCTCTCAGGATACCAATTGTTAACCGCTCTATTCTTTTCGTGAGTGTTGATAGGCATCAATGAGCCTGGCAAACTTTGCCTAATCTGCCATCTTATAGTTACAGCAGAAAACAGGTATTTGCAACTCCTGTTTTCCATCTTGAGTAGAAGGTTTGGGGGGTCCTCCCTAGAGTTTGTGAGGAGTAGGTTGTTGTCTATTTCCCATTCTTCCACTTCTTCACCTCGAACATTGGTCTCCTTATATCTTTCAGTGGCTGGTAAAGTTTCCTACTAAGTAGTTGCAAATGATAATAGGCGGTATGGAACGTGATGAATTAACAGATACAGAATAGATTAGTAACAAGTAAAGCCGAAATTTAGGAGTAGATAGGTAGTTTGGGACGTTCAATGGGGAACGGACCAATATAGAATAGCGGCTACATTAAAATCAGAATAGCTTAGCTCCATTGGTGAAGGTTTAGTTACAGAATATTCACCAGAGTTGTGATTAACGGTTAAGAAGGTTAAAGGAGGTTATCGAGGCACAATGACGAAGGAATGACATAACGGTCAATCAAGGCTCATCAAGGCAATAAAATAACACGCCATCAGGCTGTTAGAGGTCGACAAGATTAAGACGATAAGGAATAAACAAACGACATGCCAGGTGCAGTGAAATAAGAATACTGCCATCGTAAAATATAGAGAAGACTTAACACGTCTAGAAGAGATAAAAGTTAACGGAACTGCAGCAAGTGTAGAAAGTAAAAACGGTCAAGCAAACAAACAACAAATAAACGCCATCAACAAAAGAAAACAAAAGAAAACCCCCCCTTCACTACTACCAGACGCTTTGATGGTGTTATTTCCATTCAGTAAATTGTCATTTGGACATAATTAGAAGAGTTAATCTATAGGTCTATACCAATGATCTCCGTTTGTGACGACCTCTATCAGTTTTTCTGGGATGGACTTTTTAATAAGAATTATACCCTAGTGACCTTCCTTGTCCTGTCTAAATATTTGGTAGCAGCTGATCATAAATCTGTGCTGAGGATTAAGGTGAGTTTCCTGGATGCTGGCAATGTCTAGCCTCCTCTGCTAAACCTGATTGTTAGCTTGTTTTTTATGTCCTCCGCATTCCAGTGCATGCAGCTGTTTCTTGAAGCCTTTCAAGGTAGCGGTAGTCTGTTTAATAATTAGTCTGTTATATCCATTATGATGATTACTTGCCCTGTGTTCTGCGCCAGTGCATCCGATTTCAGCCAGCCCACTCAGGTTTCCCTCCAATCTTCCTACAAGGCAGCAAATTGTCTTTTCCATATTCTGCCCTTAGATTCGGCTGTCCCCGGTTTACGAGCACCAAAAGTCTGATTTGGAGGAGTCTCACTGTCATATGAAAAATGTATATCGCTGGATGATGTAAGGCTATCGTTTTCACTCCAATGTCATTGAGCTTGTCATTGAGATAGCTGATTTCTCTAGTTCTACGACGAACAAAACACGGTGCAAATTCCCTAAAGAGATAAAACTGCGGTTGACTTGACGAAAATTTAATTAAAAATGTTCCAATCAAATTTTAATCACATTAATGATTAACTTGCGTCAAGTAATTCCAAGAACGGTCATGAACAGCACCAATGTGATGTAAATCGCAGATCAAGTCTTGACGGTTGAAGGTCGCATTCACAACTCTTGATCCATCAAGGCCAGCTCCTTGTCGTGGGAATGAGGCTTAACCAGGGACTGAAAACCAAAACTTGCACAGTCTGCTCTACCAAGTTTAAGTGCTGAAGTCAGATGCAACCTGGCGCACTACAGCATTCAGAATGCCACGCACTAAAGCCAATAACCGTAAGTCTATAACCGCAAATCGATATGGCACTCGCCCTGTGATGGACACTCAGGCAGGTGCTGCGCCGGGCCCTCAGCCTCGAAAGGGCCCAACTACTACAGGAAACGACATTGAAGATATGGATATATTGAAGATTCGGGTTAACGAAAGATAGAATAGACAACTATTGATTTGTCAAAAAAGAATAATCGCTACACCGGCGAAGATCTCAAGAATGGAACTTCTCATTCTATTGTGGCCAGTTATAGTTATTTGCGGATAATCATCATTGCACTCCGAAATTGTGTCCATAGGTGCTCAGACCCCTTCCTCAGCAATTCCCTCAGTGTCCAGCGACTGACGACTCAATTCTATGTTGGTTATCTCTCTCTCTCTGCGATCAGGACTCAATTAGAGTAGGATCCAAGACTCTGTCAGGTTAAGTGTGTTGATCAGCCCCACAGACATCTCTGATTAACTCTGAATTAGTCTCTGATTGTTCAACCCTATGTTGGTTACACGGCCACTAAGTTTCTAATTTCTGGCTGTGCCCATCTTAACTCACATTTCCATCATCCGAAGAAGTCGTCTGTCGAAGTCCTGTGCTCTTCTCAGAGGGCATTAGCCCAAACGATAGCGCAGCTAGCCAACCTGTCCGCTTTTTCATTTCCCCGTACTCCTGCATGTACAGGGACATAGACAAATGTGACCTTACATATTTTGGATTTCTGCAACGACTCTACCCATTGCATGCGTACAGAGCCCGCCTCCACTTTTTTAATCATGCTCATCGAATCACTCAGTGGGTGTAGGTCTTGTGAACTAACCATTTGAATACCTTGGTCACTCCATTGTCATGCTAACGTGGTCATGACGTAGGCACCACTGTCTTCCTTAACTATTCTGCCTGTCTAGTGTGCTGTAAACGCCCATGCACTATTTTGGTGTCGTATGAGATATTCCCTTTTGTATCTTGGACAACCTATGTAAAGCAGGAGAGGAGGCTAAATGCTAAATGCTAAATATGCGATGTCTACGCCGTATTCTTGGTATCACCAGGAAGGATAAACGTGGAGGTCCTGACTCGCACAGGCCTACCGAACACGCTGCTCAAACAACGTAGGTTACGCTGGCTTTGCCATGTACACCGGCCGCGTACCGAGAGATATACTCCACGGACAACTGGCCTATGGTAAAAGAACTAGGGTCAAAACTACGCTCAAAACTTCGATGTGTGCATGAAGAATCTGAACATAAACCCTGCAGCATGGGTACAGACATAGCTACAGACCGCAATCTCTGGAAACACACTCTAAAGGTTCACCTCAAAGAAGAAGACAGATTCATAGAGAAAGAATTAGGCCTACAAGGCGAAAGAAAAAATAACATTTCTAGGGGCGCTGAAAAATCCATAGTCAACTATGACTGACGGAGGCTACTACTACTAGGTACAAATAATAATAAAATATTATTATATGGGGAACTTCCGAGGCGATAATAGGGAATAATAGAACAAAGGAGTATGTGTTAGCACTCGGAAAAATTGACAGACAAACAACAATAGAAAAAAACGAAGAACAATATATGGTCCGAAGCGGGATCGAACCCGTACTCAGTGGCACCGCGCCTTGCCACGAGAAGCCGAACGCTTGGCAGACTGCCACGCAGCCAACTAAAAAATTGGTTATTGTAGCAGTGTCTTACACGAAGGCGTACTCAATGACTATAGCATAGGGTAACGATCACAGACCGGAAATAAATTGTATATTTGTACTTTCCTATCATTTGTACTTTCCATGTCATCGGACAGTGTTGTGTGACCTTTTCAGTGTCGTACGAATGGTATCGGTTGTGATTGTGAGATCTTCTTCCTTACACCCTTACACAATTTTGACAGCGATCCCCCGTATCCTCATTCTTACAGCCTCATTTCTTTGGTCCGTCTGCTCAATGTAGCGGGCAAGCAGGGCCTTCAACAGATTTGTGCCATATCCGGCCTGCGCTCTGAAATTCTGGGTCGTGTTGTGCCATTCATGCTCTGATGAAGGCGCCAGAACGTGGCGAGCGATTTTTCTGAGCACACTTCCCAATTGGCATCCTTAGCGCATAGTTGAAAGTGCATTAGTCGACCTCTACTTTCAGACGCTTCAAGACCTCAGGTTGTATTCTTCCATTCCTTCTGGCTTTCTGCTATGGCTTGGCCGTTTGCCTCTTGCTCCGCTAAGCTTCCTCGACTTCAACGTTCCACCAGGGTGGCTGCGTCCATTTCTTTCTTTTAGTTGAATGTGTGGACTTTCTTTTCTGGCTTCTATTTCTGCTTTTCTCAATTAGGAGATAGTGATCACTTCCGTGGAACACCAGTGTACTCTACCTGCAAACCGGTGCGAAGGTGGAAGACACCCTGTTCGAGTGGCCATTCTTGGTGCCATTCAAGCACACGGCCGACACCAGTGCGTTCTGTTCTCGCTGCTTGTTGGTTATGATGTTACCCCACTGGTTTCCTCTAGCATTAAAGGTAAGGTAAAGGTAAAGTACAGGACCATACATTTTAGAAGCAGTGATTTTTGCAATATGTGACATTTTGGCACGCAAGGTTTCTGTTTTGAGATTGTGGTTCTGCCCTATGTGCCGTCTTCGGCTCGAAAGGACAATAGATAGAAAGGTAAAGTATGAGACTTGAACCTGCGTCTTAGCACCCATATGTGCTCGGCCGCCAATCCAGAAATGTTCGGAGATTTCTGTAGTGTAGCCTCAATCATCGAAACTCAGATGCGAGGCGACATTCCTCACCTTCCAGGGTAATACCCTGGTACCCATTTCTGCAAACGTCTGGGTCGACCGCTGCTTCCAGCGGGAATCGAACACGGGTTGTCCGAACGTCGGTAGCCCAATCGAGTGGTTTTCACAACTAGGCTACCGAGGTTTGGCTGTGTGGTTCACTAAAGCATTGCTGCATTAAAATCCGCAGAAAATGACGTTCTCTTCATCGAACTAGAAGAAATACTGCCTTTGTTGTGTGTTCACCTTCCCATTACATACATATTAACAATCACGAAATGAACTGAGGTCTGCCACCCTAACCGCATGTACCTGCAATTCTGCATTGTTCCTGGCAGACATATCAACCTCAGCTACCACCATATTGTTGCACACAAGCACGGCCTGTCCAAGGTGTCGTAAAAAATGAAAGCCTGGAGATCTTACTGTCCTGTCACCAAGAAGAGTTGTGCCATTCATGGTCTGATGTGGTCAGTGCGTTGTATGATATAAGTATGATGATACCTCCTTGATAGTTGGTGGTGTAATCCCCATCGTGGTCACTGACCAAACGACTTGATGATTTAGATTTTGCTGATGACATAGCTCTCCTATCATACAGCCATCAACAGATGCAGGATAAAATGAGCATACTTGATGAGAGATCACAACAGCTAGGACTAAAGATTAATAGAGATAAGATCAACATTATGAGAATTAATGCAGTTGGCAATAACCAAATAAAACTACGAGAAATACCTCTACTAGACGTACAATCTTACATATAACTGGTCAGTAATAGATAAAGAGGGAGGAACAGAAAATGTTACCAAAATAAGGAGATCAAACGCTTTCATTGCACTGGGAAACATATGGAAATCCAAAGAATTTAGATTAAATTAAATACAAAAATAAAAATGTTCAACTCAAATGTTAAGTCGGTCTTATTATATTGCTGTGAAACATGGAGAACAACAAAATTGAGAATCTGTAAAAGGATACTCTCTCTCTCTCTCTCTCTCTGCGATCAGGACAAAACAGAGTATGATTCCAGATTCTCACATGAAGTCAGAGTCTGCTAGATCCACTCTGATTGAACACCCGTTAAAACGTTGCACTGTGTTCTGCGCCAGTGGCCCAGTGCATCCGATTTCAGCCAGCATTTTATACAGGTTTGCTTTCCTTAGCCTTTGATTGTCCCAAATCTTCCTGCAAGGCAGCAGATTGTCTTTTCTGTAGGGGAACCAACTGCCCGTATCATCACTGGTGCTATGAAATCGACATCAATCAAGATTCTAGAAACTCATGTCTCCTCATGGAAAACATAACATGAAAGTCATCATACTTCGCCTACGCACAGGCCACAATCGAATGAGACATCACATGTTCACCAAATTCAAAAAAGGAACTACCATCCTATGCCACTGTACACTGGACAATATGACTGCAAATTATGTTCTGCATGATTGCCAACAGTACACGGACAATGTGCAGAGCAATTTCCATGCCCACCTCCCTGGAGGAGAAATTATATAGGGCGATCGATTCGCTTAAACCGACAGCTGACTTCATGAGAGACTGGAATCCTACTCTGATTCTTGATCGCAGAGAGAGAGAAAGAGTTTGTGACAAAACTACAGGGACATGCCCACACAATGACAGTTGTCAGCACGAATATTTTGGACCTCAGTGTCAGTACTTGGTTCTCGTGCACAAATACGCCCAAAAATCTGAACCTACTCTCCTGTCAGCGACAACACATGTAAATCGGACACAAAGTCTACATCAGTTGAGGCAACTCTTAACCAATCTCCTGATTTAGGATTTATGTCCTTATGGACTTAAAAGATACGGACAGTTTCACGGTAAAACTAAATGGTTCTGTCTCATGTAGCAATGATTGAAGGTTTGTAGTTAGTCAGCATGAGATTGATTTCTTTTGCTCTGGGGCTGGTCTGATCAACAAGTTATGGATTGAAGGGGCGATAGTTGCAAATATCTGCTCCATCTGCATTGGCGGGGGTCGGAATGTGGCTCTCAAACAGAACACAAACCAGGCCGACACATTTAATGCTCGTTATATAGGAGACGGATAACCAGAGCACACACACAAAACTGAGAAGTGGAACCAGTCCTGTTTACTGGTATCTGAACTTTGCCACGCCCCAGAAGATTCACACCATTCGAATCTAGCACCGAGCTTGTACTACGATCCGGATAAAGAATGCCACTCTAAAGGCTTTCTCTGACAGTGGCGGCGTAGTGTTCCAGTGTAGTGATATATCATACCCTAATGTTTCTGTGAACACTATTGTAGTCACCACACAAACGCCAATGGCACACATTAAGATTGAGTTCTCACCGACCATTTCGCAGGCCGGCTTTGGTCGTTTTGTGCAGTGTGTTGTGGATGTAGCAAAAGCTGCGACGTCATCATCGGTACGTGTCACGGCTAATGTTCATATGGTATCCCCGTATCCTCATTCTTACAGCCACATTTTTTGGTCCGTCTGCTCCACATAGCGGGCAAGCAAGGCAGATATGGCACAAATCTGATATGGCACAAATATGATGAGAGCAAAGGGAAGGTTGCTTCATTGAGCAAGACTCACCAAAGAAAGAAATCTTTCTCCTCTCTCTGCGATCAAGACTAAATCAGAATTCCAGACTCATATTTCAGCTGTCTGTTTAAGCGGATCGACTGCCCCATAAAAAAAGAAATGAGACTGCAAGAATGAGGATGAGTTATTTGCGGGTCATCATCATAGCACTCCGAACATGAGAATGAGGATACGATGGTGTTTTGTGTTCCCATGACATATGGAGACATATCAGATAGACCAAAGGGTTTCGGTATTGTTCGGAAACTGGGTAGTTTCATTGGAGATTGCAGCGACGTTTATTCCGTATAAGTCGTACAGTTCCGAAAGTAGTTATTCTTTGGTGCATGGGGTGGCTCCTTAGCCTTCTATACTTCTCCGCTTGTTGCAAATACTTTAGTGACCCGTACCTGTAACTGTTTCTAGACAAGACTCTATAGGTGTAGATTTCATAGCACCTGTGATGATACGGACAGCTTGAATCTGTGTTCTTTTAATTTTGCTAATGTGTGTCACAGCCAAGGCTTGTTCCTCCATACTCTAGAACTGGTACTCTGTCTGACTCTTCCAACGTAGTCTTTTCAAGATATTGCTGTCCCCACCGTTCCAACCAATTTCTTCATAATATTCTATTTCTGGCTTTTTTTTCTTGCTGTCGGCCTGATTTTTCCAAGTCATTCTGGTGATCCATGGTGACGCCAAGATATGTTGGGTTTTGATCAAATAGGGAGTGTATGGTCTTTTATCTTCAAGTTCGATTGATATATATGGCCCTTTTCGTCTTGTCAGACGGTCTAGTGGAGGCTATTGCGTATTTTTTTGAGGTATTGTTTTTGCCGAACAGCTTCTCTCGTGGCTAATTCTACCAATGTTTGACAAACACACGCGGTCACATAATGAACAGGTCAGGCTCGCTGGTCCACAGGGTTTACCATCCTTTTTCAAGAGTCTCTTCTCTTCTAAGTCCTGTCTTAGAACAGTCTCAAATGTTGTTATACCGTTCCTTATACGTGCTCTCCATGATGTGCGATCACTTGCCAGATGTTGCCAGTCGTTTTCACAGATGGAGAAGTCTTTCAGAGATGATTTGCAGATATCTCTATATCGTAGTTTAGGTCTGCCGATTTGTCGTTTTCCGTGTTTTAGCTCGCCATATAGTATTTGCCTAGGAATGCGTTTTTCTTCCATCCGTTGGACATGCCCCAGCCATCTTAGCCTTCGACTTCTGAGCATCGACATGATTGTTAGGGTCTTAGCACGTTGCAGGACAGTTAAGTTGGTTATTTTGTCCTGCCATTTGATGTGCATTATTTTGCGGAGACATCGCATGTGGAAGACATTTAGTCTTTTTTCCTGGTTTGAGTATGTTGTCCAGGTTTCGGATCCATATAGTAGTGTGCTAAGCACACAAGTTTGATATATTAAGAGTTTAGTCTTTCGAGTTATCTATTTCAATGTTTATTCTACTGTTGTTGTAAGTTTCTATCAGTAGATTTGCTCCCCTTTTACCTGTGAGGATGTTCTGGTTGTGTGCTAGAAGATCGGCATTGTTTTCGTCGCTCAGAGCTTTCGCAAGTTTCTTAGTTCATGACCATATTTGTCTAGATTAAGGCTCTCTGTTTTGTCTATCAAGCTCTGTCTATGACCTCACATCTGTATTTGGTAGGCTTTGTAGGCAATGTTGCTCTGTGCTGTGTGATGTTTCAGCTAGTTCTCTGGCAGTCCAGTTCCTCTTCTAGTCTTTGTATTTCCTTGCTCCAGTATGGCTTATAGTTTCCTTGCTCATCTAGGAATGGATTCTTTAGCAGCTCTCAGGATACCAATTGTTAACCGCTCTATTCTTTTCGTGAGTGTTGATAGGCATCAATGAGCCTGGCAAACTTTGCCTAATCTGCCATCTTATAGTTACAGCAGAAAACAGGTATTTGCAACTCCTGTTTTCCATCTTGAGTAGAAGGTTTGGGGGGTCCTCCCTAGAGTTTGTGAGGAGTAGGTTGTTGTCTATTTCCTATTCTTCCACTTCTTCACCTCGAACATTGGTCTCCTTATATCTTTCAGTGGCTGGTAAAGTTTCCTACTAAGTAGTTGCAAATGATAATAGGCGGTATGGAACGTGATGAATTAACAGATACAGAATAGATTAGTAACAAGTAAAGCCGAAATTTAGGAGTAGATAGGTAGTTTGGGACGTTCAATGGGGAACGGACCAATATAGAATAGCGGCTACATTAAAATCAGAATAGCTTAGCTCCATTGGTGAAGGTTTAGTTACAGAATATTCACCAGAGTTGTGATTAACGGTTAAGAAGGTTAAAGGAGGTTATCGAGGCACAATGACGAAGGAATGACATAACGGTCAATCAAGGCTCATCAAGGCAATAAAATAACACGCCATCAGGCTGTTAGAGGTCGACAAGATTAAGACGATAAGGAATAAACAAACGACATGCCAGGTGCAGTGAAATAAGAATACTGCCATCGTAAAATATAGAGAAGACTTAACACGTCTAGAAGAGATAAAAGTTAACGGAACTGCAGCAAGTGTAGAAAGTAAAAACGGTCAAGCAAACAAACAACAAATAAACGCCATCAACAAAAGAAAACAAAAGAAAACCCCCCTTCACTACTACCAGACGCTTTGATGGTGTTATTTCCATTCAGTAAATTGTCATTTGGACATAATTAGAAGAGTTAATCTATAGGTCTATACCAATGATCTCCGTTTGTGACGACCTCTATCAGTTTTTCTGGGATGGACTTTTTAATAAGAATTATACCCTAGTGACCTTCCTTGTCCTGTCTAAATATTTGGTAGCAGCTGATCATAAATCTGTGCTGAGGATTAAGGTGAGTTTCCTGGATGCTGGCAATGTCTAGCCTCCTCTGCTAAACCTGATTGTTAGCTTGTTTTTTATGTCCTCCGCATTCCAGTGCATGCAGCTGTTTCTTGAAGCCTTTCAAGGTAGCGGTAGTCTGTTTAATAATTAGTCTGTTATATCCATTATGATGATTACTTGCCCTGTGTTCTGCGCCAGTGCATCCGATTTCAGCCAGCCCACTCAGGTTTCCCTCCAATCTTCCTACAAGGCAGCAAATTGTCTTTTCCATATTCTGCCCTTAGATTCGGCTGTCCCCGGTTTACGAGCACCAAAAGTCTGATTTGGAGGAGTCTCACTGTCATATGAAAAATGTATATCGCTGGATGATGTAAGGCTATCGTTTTCACTCCAATGTCATTGAGCTTGTCATTGAGATAGCTGATTTCTCTAGTTCTACGACGAACAAAACACGGTGCAAATTCCCTAAAGAGATAAAACTGCGGTTGACTTGACGAAAATTTAATTAAAAATGTTCCAATCAAATTTTAATCACATTAATGATTAACTTGCGTCAAGTAATTCCAAGAACGGTCATGAACAGCACCAATGTGATGTAAATCGCAGATCAAGTCTTGACGGTTGAAGGTCGCATTCACAACTCTTGATCCATCAAGGCCAGCTCCTTGTCGTGGGAATGAGGCTTAACCAGGGACTGAAAACCAAAACTTGCACAGTCTGCTCTACCAAGTTTAAGTGCTGAAGTCAGATGCAACCTGGCGCACTACAGCATTCAGAATGCCACGCACTAAAGCCAATAACCGTAAGTCTATAACCGCAAATCGATATGGCACTCGCCCTGTGATGGACACTCAGGCAGGTGCTGCGCCGGGCCCTCAGCCTCGAAAGGGCCCAACTACTACAGGAAACGACATTGAAGATATGGATATATTGAAGATTCGGGTTAACGAAAGATAGAATAGACAACTATTGATTTGTCAAAAAAAGAATAATCGCTTCACCGGCGAAGATCTCAAGAATGGAACTTCTCATTCTATTGTGGCCAGTTATAGTTATTTGCGGATAATCATCATTGCACTCCGAAATTGTGTCCATAGGTGCTCAGACCCCTTCCTCAGCAATTCCCTCAGTGTCCAGCGACTGACGACTCAATTCTATGTTGGTTATCTCTCTCTCTCTGCGATCAGGACTCAATTAGAGTAGGATCCAAGACTCTGTCAGGTTAAGTGTGTTGATCAGCCCCACAGACATCTCTGATTAACTCTGAATTAGTCTCTGATTGTTCAACCCTATGTTGGTTACACGGCCACTAAGTTTCTAATTTCTGGCTGTGCCCATCTTAACTCACATTTCCATCATCCGAAGAAGTCGTCTGTCGAAGTCCTGTGCTCTTCTCAGAGGGCATTAGCCCAAACGATAGCGCAGCTAGCCAACCTGTCCGCTTTTTCATTTCCCCGTACTCCTGCATGTACAGGGACATAGACAAATGTGACCTTACATATTTTGGATTTCTGCAACGACTCTACCCATTGCATGCGTACAGAGCCCGCCTCCACTTTTTTAATCATGCTCATCGAATCACTCAGTGGGTGTAGGTCTTGTGAACTAACCATTTGAATACCTTGGTCACTCCATTGTCATGCTAACGTGGTCATGACGTAGGCACCACTGTCTTCCTTAACTATTCTGCCTGTCTAGTGTGCTGTAAACGCCCATGCACTATTTTGGTGTCGTATGAGATATTCCCTTTTGTATCTTGGACAACCTATGTAAAGCAGGAGAGGAGGCTAAATGCTAAATGCTAAATATGCGATGTCTACGCCGTATTCTTGGTATCACCAGGAAGGATAAACGTGGAGGTCCTGACTCGCACAGGCCTACCGAACACGCTGCTCAAACAACGTAGGTTACGCTGGCTTTGCCATGTACACCGGCCGCGTACCGAGAGATATACTCCACGGACAACTGGCCTATGGTAAAAGAACTAGGGTCAAAACTACGCTCAAAACTTCGATGTGTGCATGAAGAATCTGAACATAAACCCTGCAGCATGGGTACAGACATAGCTACAGACCGCAATCTCTGGAAACACACTCTAAAGGTTCACCTCAAAGAAGAAGACAGATTCATAGAGAAAGAATTAGGCCTACAAGGCGAAAGAAAAAATAACATTTCTAGGGGCGCTGAAAAATCCATAGTCAACTATGACTGACGGAGGCTACTACTACTAGGTACAAATAATAATAAAATATTATTATATGGGGAACTTCCGAGGCGATAATAGGGAATAATAGAACAAAGGAGTATGTGTTAGCACTCGGAAAAATTGACAGACAAACAACAATAGAAAAAAACGAAGAACAATATATGGTCCGAAGCGGGATCGAACCCGTACTCAGTGGCACCGCGCCTTGCCACGAGAAGCCGAACGCTTGGCAGACTGCCACGCAGCCAACTAAAAAATTGGTTATTGTAGCAGTGTCTTACACGAAGGCGTACTCAATGACTATAGCATAGGGTAACGATCACAGACCGGAAATAAATTGTATATTTGTACTTTCCTATCATTTGTACTTTCCATGTCATCGGACAGTGTTGTGTGACCTTTTCAGTGTCGTACGAATGGTATCGGTTGTGATTGTGAGATCTTCTTCCTTACACCCTTACACAATTTTGACAGCGATCCCCGTATCCTCATTCTTACAGCCTCATTTCTTTGGTCCGTCTGCTCAATGTAGCGGGCAAGCAGGGCCTTCAACAGATTTGTGCCATATCCGGCCTGCGCTCTGAAATTCTGGGTCGTGTTGTGCCATTCATGCTCTGATGAAGGCGCCAGAACGTGGCGAGCGATTTTTCTGAGCACACTTCCCAATTGGCATCCTTAGCGCATAGTTGAAAGTGCATTAGTCGACCTCTACTTTCAGACGCTTCAAGACCTCAGGTTGTATTCTTCCATTCCTTCTGGCTTTCTGCTATGGCTTGGCCGTTTGCCTCTTGCTCCGCTAAGCTTCCTCGACTTCAACGTTCCACCAGGGTGGCTGCGTCCATTTCTTTCTTTTAGTTGAATGTGTGGACTTTCTTTTCTGGCTTCTATTTCTGCTTTTCTCAATTAGGAGATAGTGATCACTTCCGTGGAACACCAGTGTACTCTACCTGCAAACCGGTGCGAAGGTGGAAGACACCCTGTTCGAGTGGCCATTCTTGGTGCCATTCAAGCACACGGCCGACACCAGTGCGTTCTGTTCTCGCTGCTTGTTGGTTATGATGTTACCCCACTGGTTTCCTCTAGCATTAAAGGTAAGGTAAAGGTAAAGTACAGGACCATACATTTTAGAAGCAGTGATTTTTGCAATATGTGACATTTTGGCACGCAAGGTTTCTGTTTTTGAGATTGTGGTTCTGCCCTATGTGCCGTCTTCGGCTCGAAAGGACAATAGATAGAAAGGTAAAGTATGAGACTTGAACCTGCGTCTTAGCACCCATATGTGCTCGGCCGCCAATCCAGAAATGTTCGGAGATTTCTGTAGTGTAGCCTCAATCATCGAAACTCAGATGCGAGGCGACATTCCTCACCTTCCCAGGGTAATACCCTGGTACCCATTTCTGCAAACGTCTGGGTCGACCGCTGCTTCCAGCGGGAATCGAACACGGGTTGTCCGAACGTCGGTAGCCCAATCGAGTGGTTTTCACAACTAGGCTACCGAGGTTTGGCTGTGTGGTTCACTAAAGCATTGCTGCATTAAAATCCGCAGAAAATGACGTTCTCTTCATCGAACTAGAAGAAATACTGCCTTTGTTGTGTGTTCACCTTCCCATTACATACATATTAACAATCACGAAATGAACTGAGGTCTGCCACCCTAACCGCATGTACCTGCAATTCTGCATTGTTCCTGGCAGACATATCAACCTCAGCTACCACCATATTGTTGCACACAAGCACGGCCTGTCCAAGGTGTCGTAAAAAATGAAAGCCTGGAGATCTTACTGTCCTGTCACCAAGAAGAGTTGTGCCATTCATGGTCTGATGTGGTCAGTGCGTTGTATGATATAAGTATGATGATACCTCCTTGATAGTTGGTGGTGTAATCCCCATCGTGGTCACTGACCAAACGACTTGATGATTTAGATTTTGCTGATGACATAGCTCTCCTATCATACAGCCATCAACAGATGCAGGATAAAATGAGCATACTTGATGAGAGATCACAACAGCTAGGACTAAAGATTAATAGAGATAAGATCAACATTATGAGAATTAATGCAGTTGGCAATAACCAAATAAAACTACGAGAAATACCTCTACTAGACGTACAATCTTACATATAACTGGTCAGTAATAGATAAAGAGGGAGGAACAGAAAATGTTACCAAAATAAGGAGATCAAACGCTTTCATTGCACTGGGAAACATATGGAAATCCAAAGAATTTAGATTAAATTAAATACAAAAATAAAAATGTTCAACTCAAATGTTAAGTCGGTCTTATTATATTGCTGTGAAACATGGAGAACAACAAAATTGAGAATCTGTAAAAGGATACTCTCTCTCTCTCTCTCTCTGCGATCAGGACAAAACAGAGTATGATTCCAGATTCTCACATGAAGTCAGAGTCTGCTAGATCCACTCTGATTGAACACCCGTTAAAACGTTGCACTGTGTTCTGCGCCAGTGGCCCAGTGCATCCGATTTCAGCCAGCATTTTATACAGGTTTGCTTTCCTTAGCCTTTGATTGTCCCAAATCTTCCTGCAAGGCAGCAGATTGTCTTTTCTGTAGGGGAACCAACTGCCCGTATCATCACTGGTGCTATGAAATCGACATCAATCAAGATTCTAGAAACTCATGTCTCCTCATGGAAAACATAACATGAAAGTCATCATACTTCGCCTACGCACAGGCCACAATCGAATGAGACATCACATGTTCACCAAATTCAAAAAAGGAACTTGCCATCCTATGCCACTGTACACTGGACAATATGACTGCAAATTATGTTCTGCATGATTGCCAACAGTACACGGACAATGTGCAGAGCAATTTCCATGCCCACCTCCCTGGAGGAGAAATTATATAGGGCGATC
Organism: Megaustenia siamemsis; assembly: GCA_032433765.1. Classification (NCBI taxonomy): domain Eukaryota; kingdom Metazoa; phylum Mollusca; class Gastropoda; order Stylommatophora; family Ariophantidae; genus Megaustenia; species Megaustenia siamemsis. Next base: position 34,941,903 of record JAVIAB010000041.1, on the reverse strand, counting down.
GATTCGCTTAAACCGACAGCTGACTTCATGAGAGACTGGAATCCTACTCTGATTCTTGATCGCAGAGAGAGAAAGAGTTTGTGACAAAACTACAGGGACATGCCCACACAATGACAGTTGTCAGCACGAATATTTTGGACCTCAGTGTCAGTACTTGGTTCTCGTGCACAAATACGCCCAAAAATCTGAACCTACTCTCCTGTCAGCGACAACACATGTAAATCGGACACAAAGTCTACATCAGTTGAGGCAACTCTTAACCAATCTCCTGATTTAGGATTTATGTCCTTATGGACTTAAAAGATACGGACAGTTTCACGGTAAAACTAAATGGTTCTGTCTCATGTAGCAATGATTGAAGGTTTGTAGTTAGTCAGCATGAGATTGATTTCTTTTGCTCTGGGGCTGGTCTGATCAACAAGTTATGGATTGAAGGGGCGATAGTTGCAAATATCTGCTCCATCTGCATTGGCGGGGGTCGGAATGTGGCTCTCAAACAGAACACAAACCAGGCCGACACATTTAATGCTCGTTATATAGGAGACGGATAACCAGAGCACACACACAAAACTGAGAAGTGGAACCAGTCCTGTTTACTGGTATCTGAACTTTGCCACGCCCCAGAAGATTCACACCATTCGAATCTAGCACCGAGCTTGTACTACGATCCGGATAAAGAATGCCACTCTAAAGGCTTTCTCTGACAGTGGCGGCGTAGTGTTCCAGTGTAGTGATATATCATACCCTAATGTTTCTGTGAACACTATTGTAGTCACCACACAAACGCCAATGGCACACATTAAGATTGAGTTCTCACCGACCATTTCGCAGGCCGGCTTTGGTCGTTTTGTGCAGTGTGTTGTGGATGTAGCAAAAGCTGCGACGTCATCATCGGTACGTGTCACGGCTAATGTTCATATGGTATCCCCGTATCCTCATTCTTACAGCCACATTATTTTGGTCCGTCTGCTCCACATAGCGGGCAAGCAAGGCAGATATGGCACAAATCTGATATGGCACAAATATGATGAGAGCAAAGGGAAGGTTGCTTCATTGAGCAAGACTCACCAAAGAAAGAAATCTTTCTCCTCTCTCTGCGATCAAGACTAAATCAGAATTCCAGACTCATATTTCAGCTGTCTGTTTAAGCGGATCGACTGCCCCATAAAAAAAGAAATGAGACTGCAAGAATGAGGATGAGTTATTTGCGGGTCATCATCATAGCACTCCGAACATGAGAATGAGGATACGATGGTGTTTTGTGTTCCCATGACATATGGAGACATATCAGATAGACCAAAGGGTTTCGGTATTGTTCGGAAACTGGGTAGTTTCATTGGAGATTGCAGCGACGTTTATTCCGTATAAGTCGTACAGTTCCGAAAGTAGTTATTCTTTGGTGCATGGGGTGGCTCCTTAGCCTTCTATACTTCTCCGCTTGTTGCAAATACTTTAGTGACCCGTACCTGTAACTGTTTCTAGACAAGACTCTATAGGTGTAGATTTCATAGCACCTGTGATGATACGGACAGCTTGAATCTGTGTTCTTTTAATTTTGCTAATGTGTGTCACAGCCAAGGCTTGTTCCTCCATACTCTAGAACTGGTACTCTGTCTGACTCTTCCAACGTAGTCTTTTCAAGATATTGCTGTCCCCACCGTTCCAACCAATTTCTTCATAATATTCTATTTCTGGCTTTTTTTTCTTGCTGTCGGCCTGATTTTTCCAAGTCATTCTGGTGATCCATGGTGACGCCAAGATATGTTGGGTTTTGATCAAATAGGGAGTGTATGGTCTTTTATCTTCAAGTTCGATTGATATATATGGCCCTTTTCGTCTTGTCAGACGGTCTAGTGGAGGCTATTGCGTATTTTTTTGAGGTATTGTTTTTGCCGAACAGCTTCTCTCGTGGCTAATTCTACCAATGTTTGACAAACACACGCGGTCACATAATGAACAGGTCAGGCTCGCTGGTCCACAGGGTTTACCATCCTTTTTCAAGAGTCTCTTCTCTTCTAAGTCCTGTCTTAGAACAGTCTCAAATGTTGTTATACCGTTCCTTATACGTGCTCTCCATGATGTGCGATCACTTGCCAGATGTTGCCAGTCGTTTTCACAGATGGAGAAGTCTTTCAGAGATGATTTGCAGATATCTCTATATCGTAGTTTAGGTCTGCCGATTTGTCGTTTTCCGTGTTTTAGCTCGCCATATAGTATTTGCCTAGGAATGCGTTTTTCTTCCATCCGTTGGACATGCCCCAGCCATCTTAGCCTTCGACTTCTGAGCATCGACATGATTGTTAGGGTCTTAGCACGTTGCAGGACAGTTAAGTTGGTTATTTTGTCCTGCCATTTGATGTGCATTATTTTGCGGAGACATCGCATGTGGAAGACATTTAGTCTTTTTTCCTGGTTTGAGTATGTTGTCCAGGTTTCGGATCCATATAGTAGTGTGCTAAGCACACAAGTTTGATATATTAAGAGTTTAGTCTTTCGAGTTATCTATTTCAATGTTTATTCTACTGTTGTTGTAAGTTTCTATCAGTAGATTTGCTCCCCTTTTACCTGTGAGGATGTTCTGGTTGTGTGCTAGAAGATCGGCATTGTTTTCGTCGCTCAGAGCTTTCGCAAGTTTCTTAGTTCATGACCATATTTGTCTAGATTAAGGCTCTCTGTTTTGTCTATCAAGCTCTGTCTATGACCTCACATCTGTATTTGGTAGGCTTTGTAGGCAATGTTGCTCTGTGCTGTGTGATGTTTCAGCTAGTTCTCTGGCAGTCCAGTTCCTCTTCTAGTCTTTGTATTTCTTGCTCCAGTATGGCTTATAGTTTCCTTGCTCATCTAGGAATGGATTCTTTAGCAGCTCTCAGGATACCAATTGTTAACCGCTCTATTCTTTTCGTGAGTGTTGATAGGCATCAATGAGCCTGGCAAACTTTGCCTAATCTGCCATCTTATAGTTACAGCAGAAAACAGGTATTTGCAACTCCTGTTTTCCATCTTGAGTAGAAGGTTTGGGGGGTCCTCCCTAGAGTTTGTGAGGAGTAGGTTGTTGTCTATTTCCCATTCTTCCACTTCTTCACCTCGAACATTGGTCTCCTTATATCTTTCAGTGGCTGGTAAAGTTTCCTACTAAGTAGTTGCAAATGATAATAGGCGGTATGGAACGTGATGAATTAACAGATACAGAATAGATTAGTAACAAGTAAAGCCGAAATTTAGGAGTAGATAGGTAGTTTGGGACGTTCAATGGGGAACGGACCAATATAGAATAGCGGCTACATTAAAATCAGAATAGCTTAGCTCCATTGGTGAAGGTTTAGTTACAGAATATTCACCAGAGTTGTGATTAACGGTTAAGAAGTTAAAGGAGGTTATCGAGGCACAATGACGAAGGAATGACATAACGGTCAATCAAGGCTCATCAAGGCAATAAAATAACACGCCATCAGGCTGTTAGAGGTCGACAAGATTAAGACGATAAGGAATAAACAAACGACATGCCAGGTGCAGTGAAATAAGAATACTGCCATCGTAAAATATAGAGAAGACTTAACACGTCTAGAAGAGATAAAAGTTAACGGAACTGCAGCAAGTGTAGAAAGTAAAAACGGTCAAGCAAACAAACAACAAATAAACGCCATCAACAAAAGAAAACAAAAGAAAACCCCCCTTCACTACTACCAGACGCTTTGATGGTGTTATTTCCATTCAGTAAATTGTCATTTGGACATAATTAGAAGAGTTAATCTATAGGTCTATACCAATGATCTCCGTTTGTGACGACCTCTATCAGTTTTTCTGGGATGGACTTTTTAATAAGAATTATACCCTAGTGACCTTCCTTGTCCTGTCTAAATATTTGGTAGCAGCTGATCATAAATCTGTGCTGAGGATTAAGGTGAGTTTCCTGGATGCTGGCAATGTCTAGCCTCCTCTGCTAAACCTGATTGTTAGCTTGTTTTTTATGTCCTCCGCATTCCAGTGCATGCAGCTGTTTCTTGAAGCCTTTCAAGGTAGCGGTAGTCTGTTTAATAATTAGTCTGTTATATCCATTATGATGATTACTTGCCCTGTGTTCTGCGCCAGTGCATCCGATTTCAGCCAGCCCACTCAGGTTTCCCCCAATCTTCCTACAAGGCAGCAAATTGTCTTTTCCATATTCTGCCCTTAGATTCGGCTGTCCCCGGTTTACGAGCACCAAAAGTCTGATTTGGAGGAGTCTCACTGTCATATGAAAAATGTATATCGCTGGATGATGTAAGGCTATCGTTTTCACTCCAATGTCATTGAGCTTGTCATTGAGATAGCTGATTTCTCTAGTTCTACGACGAACAAAACACGGTGCAAATTCCCTAAAGAGATAAAACTGCGGTTGACTTGACGAAAATTTAATTAAAAATGTTCCAATCAAATTTTAATCACATTAATGATTAACTTGCGTCAAGTAATTCCAAGAACGGTCATGAACAGCACCAATGTGATGTAAATCGCAGATCAAGTCTTGACGGTTGAAGGTCGCATTCACAACTCTTGATCCATCAAGGCCAGCTCCTTGTCGTGGGAATGAGGCTTAACCAGGGACTGAAAACCAAAACTTGCACAGTCTGCTCTACCAAGTTTAAGTGCTGAAGTCAGATGCAACCTGGCGCACTACAGCATTCAGAATGCCACGCACTAAAGCCAATAACCGTAAGTCTATAACCGCAAATCGATATGGCACTCGCCCTGTGATGGACACTCAGGCAGGTGCTGCGCCGGGCCCTCAGCCTCGAAAGGGCCCAACTACTACAGGAAACGACATTGAAGATATGGATATATTGAAGATTCGGGTTAACGAAAGATAGAATAGACAACTATTGATTTGTCAAAAAAGAATAATCGCTTCACCGGCGAAGATCTCAAGAATGGAACTTCTCATTCTATTGTGGCCAGTTATAGTTATTTGCGGATAATCATCATTGCACTCCGAAATTGTGTCCATAGGTGCTCAGACCCCTTCCTCAGCAATTCCCTCAGTGTCCAGCGACTGACGACTCAATTCTATGTTGGTTATCTCTCTCTCTCTGCGATCAGGACTCAATTAGAGTAGGATCCAAGACTCTGTCAGGTTAAGTGTGTTGATCAGCCCCACAGACATCTCTGATTAACTCTGAATTAGTCTCTGATTGTTCAACCCTATGTTGGTTACACGGCCACTAAGTTTCTAATTTCTGGCTGTGCCCATCTTAACTCACATTTCCATCATCCGAAGAAGTCGTCTGTCGAAGTCCTGTGCTCTTCTCAGAGGGCATTAGCCCAAACGATAGCGCAGCTAGCCAACCTGTCCGCTTTTTCATTTCCCCGTACTCCTGCATGTACAGGGACATAGACAAATGTGACCTTACATATTTTGGATTTCTGCAACGACTCTACCCATTGCATGCGTACAGAGCCCGCCTCCACTTTTTTAATCATGCTCATCGAATCACTCAGTGGGTGTAGGTCTTGTGAACTAACCATTTGAATACCTTGGTCACTCCATTGTCATGCTAACGTGGTCATGACGTAGGCACCACTGTCTTCCTTAACTATTCTGCCTGCTAGTGTGCTGTAAACGCCCATGCACTATTTTGGTGTCGTATGAGATATTCCCTTTTGTATCTTGGACAACCTATGTAAAGCAGGAGAGGAGGCTAAATGCTAAATGCTAAATATGCGATGTCTACGCCGTATTCTTGGTATCACCAGGAAGGATAAAGTGACAAACGTGGAGGTCCTGACTCGCACAGGCCTACCGAACACGCTGCTCAAACAACGTAGGTTACGCTGGCTTTGCCATGTACACCGGCCGCGTACCGAGAGATATACTCCACGGACAACTGGCCTATGGTAAAAGAACTAGGGTCAAAACTACGCTCAAAACTTCGATGTGTGCATGAAGAATCTGAACATAAACCCTGCAGCATGGGTACAGACATAGCTACAGACCGCAATCTCTGGAAACACACTCTAAAGGTTCACCTCAAAGAAGAAGACAGATTCATAGAGAAAGAATTAGGCCTACAAGGCGAAAGAAAAAATAACATTTCTAGGGGCGCTGAAAAATCCATAGTCAACTATGACTGACGGAGGCTACTACTACTAGGTACAAATAATAATAAAATATTATTATATGGGGAACTTCCGAGGCGATAATAGGGAATAATAGAACAAAGGAGTATGTGTTAGCACTCGGAAAAATTGACAGACAAACAACAATAGAAAAAAACGAAGAACAATATATGGTCCGAAGCGGGATCGAACCCGTACTCAGTGGCACCGCGCCTTGCCACGAGAAGCCGAACGCTTGGCAGACTGCCACGCAGCCAACTAAAAAATTGGTTATTGTAGCAGTGTCTTACACGAAGGCGTACTCAATGACTATAGCATAGGGTAACGATCACAGACCGGAAATAAATTGTATATTTGTACTTTCCTATTAATGCAAGTATCTCCCAGTAGGGCTGAATACTTGTGTTGCAGACAAACATTTATTGGACGAAACAGCTACTACTACTACCCTCTTGTATGCATCCTCCAGATCTATAGCAGTAGCACATGTCTCCTCTCGTCAGCTAAATCGCCTATGTCATCGTACAGTGTTGTGTGACCTTTTCAGTGTCGTACGAATGGTATCGGTTGTGATTGTGAGATCTTCTTCCTTACACCCTTACACAATTTTGACAGCGATCCCCGTATCCTCATTCTTACAGCCTCATTTCTTTGGTCCGTCTGCTCAATGTAGCGGGCAAGCAGGGCCTTCAACAGATTTGTGCCATATCCGGCCTGCGCTCTGAAATTCTGGGTCGTGTTGTGCCATTCATGCTCTGATGAAGGCGCCAGAACGTGGCGAGCGATTTTTCTGAGCACACTTCCCAATTGGCATCCTTAGCGCATAGTTGAAAGTGCATTAGTCGACCTCTACTTTCAGACGCTTCAAGACCTCAGGTTGCTTCCATTCCTTCTGGCTTTCTGCTATGGCTTGGCCGTTTGCCTCTTGCTCCGCTAAGCTTCCTCGACTTCAACGTTCCACCAGGGTGGCTGCGTCCATTTCTTTCTTTTAGTTGAATGTGTGGACTTTCTTTTCTGGCTTCTATTTCTGCTTTTCTCAATTAGGAGATAGTGATCACTTCCGTGGAACACCAGTGTACTCTACCTGCAAACCGGTGCGAAGGTGAAGACACCAGTGTCCCCTGTTCGAGTGGCCATTCTTGGTGCCATTCAAGCACACTAAATCGGCCGACACCAGTGCGTTCTGTTCTCGCTGCTTGTTGGTTATGATGTTACCCACTGGTTTCCTCTAGCATTAAAGGTAAGGTAAAGGTAAAGTATGAGACTTGAACCTGCGTCTTAGCACCCATATGTGCTCGGCCGCCAATCCAGAAATGTTCGGAGATTTCTGTAGTGTAGCCTCAATCATCGAAACTCAGATACGAGGCGACATTCCTCACCTTCCCAGGGTAATACCCTGGTACCCATTTCTGCAAACGTCTGGGTCGACCGCTGCTTCCAGCGGGAATCGAACACGGGTTGTCCGAACGTCGGTAGCCCAATCGAGTGGTTTTCACAACTAGGCTACCGAGGTTTGGCTGTGTGGTTCACTAAAGCATTGCTGCATTAAAATCCGCAGAAAATGACGTTCTCTTCATCGAACTAGAAGAAATACTGCCTTTGTTGTGTGTTCACCTTCCCATTACATACATATTAACAATCACGAAATGAACTGGGTCTGCCACCCTAACCGCATGTACCTGCAATTCTGCATTGTTCCTGGCAGACATATCAACCTCAGCTACCACCATATTGTTGCACACAAGCACGGCCTGTCCAAGGTGTCGTAAAAAATGAAAGCCTGGAGATCTTACTGTCCTGTCACCAAGAAGAGTTGTGCCATTCATGGTCTGATGTGGTCAGTGCGTTGTATGATATAAGTATGATGATACCTCTTGATAGTTGGTGGTGTAATCCCCATCGTGGTCACTGACCAAACGACTTGATGATTTAGATTTTGCTGATGACATAGCTCTCCTATCATACAGCCATCAACAGATGCAGGATAAAATGAGCATACTTGATGAGAGATCACAACAGCTAGGACTAAAGATTAATAGAGATAAGATCAACATTATGAGAATTAATGCAGTTGGCAATAACCAAATAAAACTACGAGAAATACCTCTACTAGACGTACAATCTTACATATAACTGGTCAGTAATAGATAAAGAGGGAGGAACAGAAAATGTTACCAAAATAAGGAGATCAAACGCTTTCATTGCACTGGGAAACATATGGAAATCCAAAGAATTTAGATTAAATTAAATACAAAAATAAAAATGTTCAACTCAAATGTTAAGTCGGTCTTATTATATTGCTGTGAAACATGGAGAACAACAAAATTGAGAATCTGTAAAAGGATACTCTCTCTCTCTCTCTCTGCGATCAGGACAAAACAGAGTATGATTCCAGATCTCACATGAAGTCAGAGTCTGCTAGATCCACTCTGATTGAACACCCGTTAAAACGTTGCACTGTGTTCTGCGCCAGTGGCCCAGTGCATCCGATTTCAGCCAGCATTTTATACAGGTTTGCTTTCCTTAGCCTTTGATTGTCCCAAATCTTCCTGCAAGGCAGCAGATTGTCTTTTCTGTAGGGGAACCAACTGCCCGTATCATCACTGGTGCTATGAAATCGACATCAATCAAGATTCTAGAAACTCATGTCTCCTCATGGAAAACATAACATGAAAGTCATCATACTTCGCCTACGCACAGGCCACAATCGAATGAGACATCACATGTTCACCAAATTCAAAAAAGGAACTACCATCCTATGCCACTGTACACTGGACAATATGACTGCAAATTATGTTCTGCATGATTGCCAACAGTACACGGACAATGTGCAGAGCAATTTCCATGCCCACCTCCCTGGAGGAGAAATTATATAGGGCGATCGATTCGCTTAAACCGACAGCTGACTTCATGAGAGACTGGAATCCTACTCTGATTCTTGATCGCAGAGAGAGAGAAAGAGTTTGTGACAAAACTACAGGGACATGCCCACACAATGACAGTTGTCAGCACGAATATTTTGGACCTCAGTGTCAGTACTTGGTTCTCGTGCACAAATACGCCCAAAAATCTGAACCTACTCTCCTGTCAGCGACAACACATGTAAATCGGACACAAAGTCTACATCAGTTGAGGCAACTCTTAACCAATCTCCTGATTTAGGATTTATGTCCTTATGGACTTAAAAGATACGGACAGTTTCACGGTAAAACTAAATGGTTCTGTCTCATGTAGCAATGATTGAAGGTTTGTAGTTAGTCAGCATGAGATTGATTTCTTTTGCTCTGGGGCTGGTCTGATCAACAAGTTATGGATTGAAGGGGCGATAGTTGCAAATATCTGCTCCATCTGCATTGGCGGGGGTCGGAATGTGGCTCTCAAACAGAACACAAACCAGGCCGACACATTTAATGCTCGTTATATAGGAGACGGATAACCAGAGCACACACACAAAACTGAGAAGTGGAACCAGTCCTGTTTACTGGTATCTGAACTTTGCCACGCCCCAGAAGATTCACACCATTCGAATCTAGCACCGAGCTTGTACTACGATCCGGATAAAGAATGCCACTCTAAAGGCTTTCTCTGACAGTGGCGGCGTAGTGTTCCAGTGTAGTGATATATCATACCCTAATGTTTCTGTGAACACTATTGTAGTCACCACACAAACGCCAATGGCACACATTAAGATTGAGTTCTCACCGACCATTTCGCAGGCCGGCTTTGGTCGTTTTGTGCAGTGTGTTGTGGATGTAGCAAAAGCTGCGACGTCATCATCGGTACGTGTCACGGCTAATGTTCATATGGGATCCCCGTATCCTCATTCTTACAGCCACATTATTTTGGTCCGTCTGCTCCACATAGCGGGCAAGCAAGGCAGATATGGCACAAATCTGATATGGCACAAATATGATGAGAGCAAAGGGAAGGTTGCTTCATTGAGCAAGACTCACCAAAGAAAGAAATCTTTCTCCTCTCTCTGCGATCAAGACTAAATCAGAATTCCAGACTCATATTTCAGCTGTCTGTTTAAGCGGATCGACTGCCCCATAAAAAAAGAAATGAGACTGCAAGAATGAGGATGAGTTATTTGCGGGTCATCATCATAGCACTCCGAACATGAGAATGAGGATACGATGGTGTTTTGTGTTCCCATGACATATGGAGACATATCAGATAGACCAAAGGGTTTCGGTATTGTTCGGAAACTGGGTAGTTTCATTGGAGATTGCAGCGACGTTTATTCCGTATAAGTCGTACAGTTCCGAAAGTAGTTATTCTTTGGTGCATGGGGTGGCTCCTTAGCCTTCTATACTTCTCCGCTTGTTGCAAATACTTTAGTGACCCGTACCTGTAACTGTTTCTAGACAAGACTCTATAGGTGTAGATTTCATAGCACCTGTGATGATACGGACAGCTTGAATCTGTGTTCTTTTAATTTTGCTAATGTGTGTCACAGCCAAGGCTTGTTCCTCCATACTCTAGAACTGGTACTCTGTCTGACTCTTCCAACGTAGTCTTTTCAAGATATTGCTGTCCCCACCGTTCCAACCAATTTCTTCATAATATTCTATTTCTGGCTTTTTTTTCTTGCTGTCGGCCTGATTTTTCCAAGTCATTCTGGTGATCCATGGTGACGCCAAGATATGTTGGGTTTTGATCAAATAGGGAGTGTATGGTCTTTTATCTTCAAGTTCGATTGATATATATGGCCCTTTTCGTCTTGTCAGACGGTCTAGTGGAGGCTATTGCGTATTTTTTTGAGGTATTGTTTTTGCCGAACAGCTTCTCTCGTGGCTAATTCTACCAATGTTTGACAAACACACGCGGTCACATAATGAACAGGTCAGGCTCGCTGGTCCACAGGGTTTACCATCCTTTTTCAAGAGTCTCTTCTCTTCTAAGTCCTGTCTTAGAACAGTCTCAAATGTTGTTATACCGTTCCTTATACGTGCTCTCCATGATGTGCGATCACTTGCCAGATGTTGCCAGTCGTTTTCACAGATGGAGAAGTCTTTCAGAGATGATTTGCAGATATCTCTATATCGTAGTTTAGGTCTGCCGATTTGTCGTTTTCCGTGTTTTAGCTCGCCATATAGTATTTGCCTAGGAATGCGTTTTTCTTCCATCCGTTGGACATGCCCCAGCCATCTTAGCCTTCGACTTCTGAGCATCGACATGATTGTTAGGGTCTTAGCACGTTGCAGGACAGTTAAGTTGGTTATTTTGTCCTGCCATTTGATGTGCATTATTTTGCGGAGACATCGCATGTGGAAGACATTTAGTCTTTTTTCCTGGTTTGAGTATGTTGTCCAGGTTTCGGATCCATATAGTAGTGTGCTAAGCACACAAGTTTGATATATTAAGAGTTTAGTCTTTCGAGTTATCTATTTCAATGTTTATTCTACTGTTGTTGTAAGTTTCTATCAGTAGATTTGCTCCCCTTTTACCTGTGAGGATGTTCTGGTTGTGTGTAGAAGATCGGCATTGTTTTCGTCGCTCAGAGCTTTCGCAAGTTTCTTAGTTCATGACCATTTTTGTCTAGATTAAGGCTCTCTGTTTTGTCTATCAAGCTCTGTCTTGACCTCACATCTGTATTTGGTAGGCTTTGTAGGCAATGTTGCTCTGTGCTGTGTGATGTTTCAGCTAGTTCTCTGGCAGTCCAGTTCCTCTTCTAGTCTTTGTATTTCTTTTGTATTGCTCCAGTATGGCTTATAGTTTCCTTGCTCATCTAGGAATGGATTCTTTAGCAGCTCTCAGGATACCAATTGTTAACCGCTCTATTCTTTTCGTGAGTGTTGATAGGCATCAATGAGCCTGGCAAACTTTGCCTAATCTGCCATCTTATAGTTACAGCAGAAAACAGGTATTTGCAACTCCTGTTTTCCATCTTGAGTAGAAGGTTTGGGGGGTCCTCCCTAGAGTTTGTGAGGAGTAGGTTGTTGTCTATTTCCCATTCTTCCACTTCTTCACCTCGAACATTGGTCTCCTTATATCTTTCAGTGGCTGGTAAAGTTTCCTACTAAGTAGTTGCAAATGATAATAGGCGGTATGGAACGTGATGAATTAACAGATACAGAATAGATTAGTAACAAGTAAAGCCGAAATTTAGGAGTAGATAGGTAGTTTGGGACGTTCAATGGGGAACGGACCAATATAGAATAGCGGCTACATTAAAATCAGAATAGCTTAGCTCCATTGGTGAAGGTTTAGTTACAGAATATTCACCAGAGTTGTGAGATGAATATTACGAGTTAACGGTTAAGAAGGTTAAAGGAGGTTATCGAGGCACAATGACGAAGGAATGACATAACGGTCAATCAAGGCTCATCAAGGCAATAAAATAACACGCCATCAGGCTGTTAGAGGTCGACAAGATTAAGACGATAAGGAATAAACAAACGACATGCCAGGTGCAGTGAAATAAGAATACTGCCATCGTAAAATATAGAGAAGACTTAACACGTCTAGAAGAGATAAAAGTTAACGGAACTGCAGCAAGTGTAGAAAGTAAAAACGGTCAAGCAAACAAACAACAAATAAACGCCATCAACAAAAGAAAACAAAAGAAAACCCCCCTTCACTACTACCAGACGCTTTGATGGTGTTATTTCCATTCAGTAAATTGTCATTTGGACATAATTAGAAGAGTTAATCTATAGGTCTATACCAATGATCTCCGTTTGTGACGACCTCTATCAGTTTTTCTGGGATGGACTTTTTAATAAGAATTATACCCTAGTGACCTTCCTTGTCCTGTCTAAATATTTGGTAGCAGCTGATCATAAATCTGTGCTGAGGATTAAGGTGAGTTTCCTGGATGCTGGCAATGTCTAGCCTCCTCTGCTAAACCTGATTGTTAGCTTGTTTTTTATGTCCTCCGCATTCCAGTGCATGCAGCTGTTTCTTGAAGCCTTTCAAGGTAGCGGTAGTCTGTTTAATAATTAGTCTGTTATATCCATTATGATGATTACTTGCCCTGTGTTCTGCGCCAGTGCATCCGATTTCAGCCAGCCCACTCAGGTTTCCCTCCAATCTTCCTACAAGGCAGCAAATTGTCTTTTCCATATTCTGCCCTTAGATTCGGCTGTCCCCGGTTTACGAGCACCAAAAGTCTGATTTGGAGGAGTCTCACTGTCATATGAAAAATGTATATCGCTGGATGATGTAAGGCTATCGTTTTCACTCCAATGTCATTGAGCTTGTCATTGAGATAGCTGATTTCTCTAGTTCTACGACGAACAAAACACGGTGCAAATTCCCTAAAGAGATAAAACTGCGGTTGACTTGACGAAAATTTAATTAAAAATGTTCCAATCAAATTTTAATCACATTAATGATTAACTTGCGTCAAGTAATTCCAAGAACGGTCATGAACAGCACCAATGTGATGTAAATCGCAGATCAAGTCTTGACGGTTGAAGGTCGCATTCACAACTCTTGATCCATCAAGGCCAGCTCCTTGTCGTGGGAATGAGGCTTAACCAGGGACTGAAAACCAAAACTTGCACAGTCTGCTCTACCAAGTTTAAGTGCTGAAGTCAGATGCAACCTGGCGCACTACAGCATTCAGAATGCCACGCACTAAAGCCAATAACCGTAAGTCTATAACCGCAAATCGATATGGCACTCGCCCTGTGATGGACACTCAGGCAGGTGCTGCGCCGGGCCCTCAGCCTCGAAAGGGCCCAACTACTACAGGAAACGACATTGAAGATATGGATATATTGAAGATTCGGGTTAACGAAAGATAGAATAGACAACTATTGATTTGTCAAAAAAGAATAATCGCTACACCGGCGAAGATCTCAAGAATGGAACTTCTCATTCTATTGTGGCCAGTTATAGTTATTTGCGGATAATCATCATTGCACTCCGAAATTGTGTCCATAGGTGCTCAGACCCCTTCCTCAGCAATTCCCTCAGTGTCCAGCGACTGACGACTCAATTCTATGTTGGTTATCTCTCTCTCTCTGCGATCAGGACTCAATTAGAGTAGGATCCAAGACTCTGTCAGGTTAAGTGTGTTGATCAGCCCCACAGACATCTCTGATTAACTCTGAATTAGTCTCTGATTGTTCAACCCTATGTTGGTTACACGGCCACTAAGTTTCTAATTTCTGGCTGTGCCCATCTTAACTCACATTTCCATCATCCGAAGAAGTCGTCTGTCGAAGTCCTGTGCTCTTCTCAGAGGGCATTAGCCCAAACGATAGCGCAGCTAGCCAACCTGTCCGCTTTTTCATTTCCCCGTACTCCTGCATGTACAGGGACATAGACAAATGTGACCTTACATATTTTGGATTTCTGCAACGACTCTACCCATTGCATGCGTACAGAGCCCGCCTCCACTTTTTTAATCATGCTCATCGAATCACTCAGTGGGTGTAGGTCTTGTGAACTAACCATTTGAATACCTTGGTCACTCCATTGTCATGCTAACGTGGTCATGACGTAGGCACCACTGTCTTCCTTAACTATTCTGCCTGCTAGTGTGCTGTAAACGCCCATGCACTATTTTGGTGTCGTATGAGATATTCCCTTTTGTATCTTGGACAACCTATGTAAAGCAGGAGAGGAGGCTAAATGCTAAATGCTAAATATGCGATGTCTACGCCGTATTCTTGGTATCACCAGGAAGGATAAAGTGACAAACGTGGAGGTCCTGACTCGCACAGGCCTACCGAACACGCTGCTCAAACAACGTAGGTTACGCTGGCTTTGCCATGTACACCGGCCGCGTACCGAGAGATATACTCCACGGACAACTGGCCTATGGTAAAAGAACTAGGGTCAAAACTACGCTCAAAACTTCGATGTGTGCATGAAGAATCTGAACATAAACCCTGCAGCATGGGTACAGACATAGCTACAGACCGCAATCTCTGGAAACACACTCTAAAGGTTCACCTCAAAGAAGAAGACAGATTCATAGAGAAAGAATTAGGCCTACAAGGCGAAAGAAAAAATAACATTTCTAGGGGCGCTGAAAAATCCATAGTCAACTATGACTGACGGAGGCTACTACTACTAGGTACAAATAATAATAAAATATTATTATATGGGGAACTTCCGAGGCGATAATAGGGAATAATAGAACAAAGGAGTATGTGTTAGCACTCGGAAAAATTGACAGACAAACAACAATAGAAAAAAACGAAGAACAATATATGGTCCGAAGCGGGATCGAACCCGTACTCAGTGGCACCGCGCCTTGCCACGAGAAGCCGAACGCTTGGCAGACTGCCACGCAGCCAACTAAAAAATTGGTTATTGTAGCAGTGTCTTACACGAAGGCGTACTCAATGACTATAGCATAGGGTAACGATCACAGACCGGAAATAAATTGTATATTTGTACTTTCCTATTAATGCAAGTATCTCCCAGTAGGGCTGAATACTTGTGTTGCAGACAAACATTTATTGGACGAAACAGCTACTACTACTACCCTCTTGTATGCATCCTCCAGATCTATAGCAGTAGCACATGTCTCCTCTCGTCAGCTAAATCGCCTATGTCATCGTACAGTGTTGTGTGACCTTTTCAGTGTCGTACGAATGGTATCGGTTGTGATTGTGAGATCTTCTTCCTTACACCCTTACACAATTTTGACAGCGATCCCCGTATCCTCATTCTTACAGCCTCATTTCTTTGGTCCGTCTGCTCAATGTAGCGGGCAAGCAGGGCCTTCAACAGATTTGTGCCATATCCGGCCTGCGCTCTGAAATTCTGGGTCGTGTTGTGCCATTCATGCTCTGATGAAGGCGCCAGAACGTGGCGAGCGATTTTTCTGAGCACACTTCCCAATTGGCATCCTTAGCGCATAGTTGAAAGTGCATTAGTCGACCTCTACTTTCAGACGCTTCAAGACCTCAGGTTGTATTCTTCCATTCCTTCTGGCTTTCTGCTATGGCTTGGCCGTTTGCCTCTTGCTCCGCTAAGCTTCCTCGACTTCAACGTTCCACCAGGGTGGCTGCGTCCATTTCTTTCTTTTAGTTGAATGTGTGGACTTTCTTTTCTGGCTTCTATTTCTGCTTTTCTCAATTAGGAGATAGTGATCACTTCCGTGGAACACCAGTGTACTCTACCTGCAAACCGGTGCGAAGGTGGAAGACACCAGTGTCCCCTGTTCGAGTGGCCATTCTTGGTGCCATTCAAGCACACTAAATCGGCCGACACCAGTGCGTTCTGTTCTCGCTGCTTGTTGGTTATGATGTTACCCAACTGGTTTCCTCTAGCATTAAAGGTAAGGTAAAGGTAAAGTATGAGACTTGAACCTGCGTCTTAGCACCCATATGTGCTCGGCCGCCAATCCAGAAATGTTCGGAGATTTCTGTAGTGTAGCCTCAATCATCGAAACTCAGATACGAGGCGACATTCCTCACCTTCCCAGGGTAATACCCTGGTACCCATTTCTGCAAACGTCTGGGTCGACCGCTGCTTCCAGCGGGAATCGAACACGGGTTGTCCGAACGTCGGTAGCCCAATCGAGTGGTTTTCACAACTAGGCTACCGAGGTTTGGCTGTGTGGTTCACTAAAGCATTGCTGCATTAAAATCCGCAGAAAATGACGTTCTCTTCATCGAACTAGAAGAAATACTGCCTTTGTTGTGTGTTCACCTTCCCATTACATACATATTAACAATCACGAAATGAACTGAGGTCTGCCACCCTAACCGCATGTACCTGCAATTCTGCATTGTTCCTGGCAGACATATCAACCTCAGCTACCACCATATTGTTGCACACAAGCACGGCCTGTCCAAGGTGTCGTAAAAAATGAAAGCCTGGAGATCTTACTGTCCTGTCACCAAGAAGAGTTGTGCCATTCATGGTCTGATGTGGTCAGTGCGTTGTATGATATAAGTATGATGATACCTCCTTGATAGTTGGTGGTGTAATCCCCATCGTGGTCACTGACCAAACGACTTGATGATTTAGATTTTGCTGATGACATAGCTCTCCTATCATACAGCCATCAACAGATGCAGGATAAAATGAGCATACTTGATGAGAGATCAAACAGCTAGGACTAAAGATTAATAGAGATAAGATCAACATTATGAGAATTAATGCAGTTGGCAATAACCAAATAAAACTACGAGAAATACCTCTACTAGACGTACAATCTTACATATAACTGGTCAGTAATAGATAAAGAGGGAGGAACAGAAAATGTTACCAAAATAAGGAGATCAAACGCTTTCATTGCACTGGGAAACATATGGAATCCAAAGAATTTAGATTAAATTAAATACAAAAATAAAAATGTTCAACTCAAATGTTAAGTCGGTCTTATTATATTGCTGTGAAACATGGAGAACAACAAAATTGAGAATCTGTAAAAGGATACTCTCTCTCTCTCTCTCTGCGATCAGGACAAAACAGAGTATGATTCCAGATTCTCACATGAAGTCAGAGTCTGCTAGATCCACTCTGATTGAACACCCGTTAAAACGTTGCACTGTGTTCTGCGCCAGTGGCCCAGTGCATCCGATTTCAGCCAGCATTTTATACAGGTTTGCTTTCCTTAGCCTTTGATTGTCCCAAATCTTCCTGCAAGGCAGCAGATTGTCTTTTCTGTAGGGGAACCAACTGCCCGTATCATCACTGGTGCTATGAAATCGACATCAATCAAGATTCTAGAAACTCATGTCTCCTCATGGAAAACATAACATGAAAGTCATCATACTTCGCCTACGCACAGGCCACAATCGAATGAGACATCACATGTTCACCAAATTCAAAAAAGGAACTACCATCCTATGCCACTGTACACTGGACAATATGACTGCAAATTATGTTCTGCATGATTGCCAACAGTACACGGACAATGTGCAGAGCAATTTCCATGCCCACCTCCCTGGAGGAGAAATTATATAGGGCGATCGATTCGCTTAAACCGACAGCTGACTTCATGAGAGACTGGAATCCTACTCTGATTCTTGATCGCAGAGAGAGAGAAAGAGTTTGTGACAAAACTACAGGGACATGCCCACACAATGACAGTTGTCAGCACGAATATTTTGGACCTCAGTGTCAGTACTTGGTTCTCGTGCACAAATACGCCCAAAAATCTGAACCTACTCTCCTGTCAGCGACAACACATGTAAATCGGACACAAAGTCTACATCAGTTGAGGCAACTCTTAACCAATCTCCTGATTTAGGATTTATGTCCTTATGGACTTAAAAGATACGGACAGTTTCACGGTAAAACTAAATGGTTCTGTCTCATGTAGCAATGATTGAAGGTTTGTAGTTAGTCAGCATGAGATTGATTTCTTTTGCTCTGGGGCTGGTCTGATCAACAAGTTATGGATTGAAGGGGCGATAGTTGCAAATATCTGCTCCATCTGCATTGGCGGGGGTCGGAATGTGGCTCTCAAACAGAACACAAACCAGGCCGACACATTTAATGCTCGTTATATAGGAGACGGATAACCAGAGCACACACACAAAACTGAGAAGTGGAACCAGTCCTGTTTACTGGTATCTGAACTTTGCCACGCCCCAGAAGATTCACACCATTCGAATCTAGCACCGAGCTTGTACTACGATCCGGATAAAGAATGCCACTCTAAAGGCTTTCTCTGACAGTGGCGGCGTAGTGTTCCAGTGTAGTGATATATCATACCCTAATGTTCTGTGACCACTACTTGTAGTCACCACACAAACGCCAATGGCACACATTAAGATTGAGTTCTCACCGACCATTTCGCAGGCCGGCTTTGGTCGTTTTGTGCAGTGTGTTGTGGATGTAGCAAAAGCTGCGACGTCATCGGTACGTGTCACGGCTAATGTTCATATGGGATCCCCGTATCCTCATTTCTTACAGCCACATTATTTTGGTCCGTCTGCTCCACATAGCGGGCAAGCAAGGCAGATATGGCACAAATCTGATATGGCACAAATATGATGAGAGCAAAGGGAAGGTTGCTTCATTGAGCAAGACTCACCAAAGAAAGAAATCTTCTCCTCTCTCTGCGATCAAGACTAAATCAGAATTCCAGACACATATTTCAGCTGTCTGTTTAAGCGGATCGACTGCCCCATAAAAAAAGAAATGAGACTGCAAGAATGAGGATGAGTTATTTGCGGGTCATCATCATAGCACTCCGAACATGAGAATGAGGATACGATGGTGTTTTTGTGTTCCCATGACATATGGAGACATATCAGATAGACCAAAGGGTTTCGGTATTGTTCGGAAACTGGGTAGTTTCATTGGAGATTGCAGCGACGTTTATTCCGTATAAGTCGTACAGTTCCGAAAGTAGTTATTCTTTGGTGCATGGGGTGGCTCCTTAGCCTTCTATACTTCTCCGCTTGTTGCAAATACTTTAGTGACCCGTACCTGTAACTGTTTCTAGACAAGACTCTATAGGTGTTAGATTTCATAGCACCTGTGATGATACGGACAGCTTGAATCTGTGTTCTTTTAATTTTGCTAATGTGTGTCACAGCCAAGGCTTGTTCCTCCATACTCTAGAACTGGTACTCTGTCTGACTCTTCCAACGTAGTCTTTTCAAGATATTGCTGTCCCCACCGTTCCAACCAATTTCTCATAATATTCTATTTCTGGCTTTTTTTCTTGCTGTCGGCCTGATTTTCCAAGTCATTCTGGTGACCATGGTGACGCCAAGATATGTTGGGTTTTGATCAAATAGGGAGTGTATGGTCTTTTATCTTCAAGTTCGATTGATATATATGGCCCTTTTCGTCTTGTCAGACGGTCTAGTGGAGGCTATTGCGTATTTTTTTGAGGTATGTTTTTGCCGAACAGCTTCTCTCGTGGCTAATTCTACCAATGTTTGACAACACACACGCGGTCACATAATGAACAGGTCAGGCTCGCTGGTCCACAGGGTTTACCATCCTTTTTCAAGAGTCTCTTCTCTTCTAAGTCCTGTCTTAGAACAGTCTCAAATGTTGTTATTACCGTTCCTTATACGTGCTCTCCATGATGTGCGATCACTTGCCAGATGTTGCCAGTCGTTTTCACAGATGGAGAAGTCTTTCAGAGATGATTTGCAGATATCTCAATCGTAGTTTAGGTCTGCCGATTTGTCGTTTTTCCGTGTTTTTAGCTCGCCATATAGTATTTGCCTAGGAATGCGTTTTTCTTCCATCCGTTGGACATGCCCCAGCCATCTTAGCCTTCGACTTCTGAGCATCGACATGATTGTTAGGGTCTTAGCACGTTGCAGGAACAGTTAAGTTGGTTATTTTGTCCTGCCATTTGATGTGCATTATTTTGCGGAGACATCGCATGTGGAAGACATTTAGTCTTTTTTCCTGGTTTGAGTATGTTGTCCAGGTTTCGGATCCATATAGTAGTGTGCTAAGCACACAAGTTTGATATATTAAGAGTTAGTCTTTCGAGTTATCTATTTCAATGTTTATTCTACTGGTTGTTGTAAGTTCTATCAGTAGATTTGCTCCCCTTTTACCTGTGAGGATGTTCTGGTTGTGTGCTAGAAGATCGGCATTGTTTTCGTCGCTCAGAGCTTTCGCAAGTTCTTAGTTCATGACCATTTTTGTCTAGATTAAGGCTCTCTGTTTTGTCTATCAAGCTCTGTCTTGACCTCACATCTGTATTTGGTAGGCTTTGTAGGCAATGTTGCTCTGTGCTGTGTGATGTTTTCAGCTAGTTCTCTGGCAGTCCAGTTCCTCTTCTAGTCTTTGTATTTCTTTTGTATTGCTCCAGTATGGCTTATAGTTTCCTTGCTCATCTAGGAATGGATTCTTTAGCAGCTCTCAGGATACCAATTGTTAACCGCTCTATTCTTTTCGTGAGTGTTGATAGGCATCAATGAGCCTGGCAAACTTTGCCTAATCTGCCATCTTATAGTACAGCAGCAAAAACAGGTATTTGCAACTCCTGTTTTCCATCTTGAGTAGAAGGTTTGGGGGGTCCTCCCTAGAGTTTGTGAGGAGTAGGTTGTTGTCTATTTCCCATTCTTCCACTTCTTCACCTCGAACATTGGTCTCCTTATATCTTTCAGTGGCTGGTAAAGTTCCTACTAAGTAGTTGCAAATGATAATAGGCGGTATGGAACGGATGAATTAACAGATACAGAATAGATTAGTAACAAGTAAAGCCGAAATTAGGAGTAGATAGGTAGTTTGGGACGTTCAATGGGGAACGGACCAATATAGAATAGCGGCTACATTAAAATCAGAATAGCTTAGCTCCATTGGTGAAGGTTTAGTTACAGAATATTCACCAGAGTTGTGAGATGAATATTACGAGTTAACGGTTAAGAAGGTTAAAGGAGGTATCGAGGCACAATGACGAAGGAATGACATAACGTCAATCAAGGCTCATCAAGGCAATAAAATAACACGCCATCAGGCTGTTAGAGGTCGACAAGATTAAGACGATAAGAATAAACAAACGACATGCCAGGTGCAGTGAAATAAGAATACTGCCATCGTAAAATATAGAGAAGACTTAACACGTCTAGAAGAGATAAAAGTTAACGGAACTGCAGCAAGTGTAGAAAGTAAAAACGGTCAAGCAAACAAACAACAAATAAACGCCATCAACAAAAGAAAACAAAAGAAAACCCCTCTTCACTACTACCAGACGCTTTGATGGTGTTATTTCCATTCAGTAAATTGTCATTTGGACATAATTAGAAGAGTTAATCTATAGGTCTATACCAATGATCTCCGTTTGTGACGACCTCTATCAGTTTTTCTGGGATGGACTTTTTAATAAGAATTATACCCTAGTGACCTTCCTTGTCCTGTCTAAATATTTGGTAGCAGCTGATCATAAATCTGTGCTGAGGATTAAGGTGAGTTCCTGGATGCTGGCAATGTCTAGCCTCCTCTGCTAAACCTGATTGTTAGCTTGTTTTTTATGTCCTCCGCATTCCAGTGCATGCAGCTGTTCTTGAAGCCTTTCAAGGTAGCGGTAGGCTGTTTAATAATTAGTCTGTTATATCCATTATGATGATTACTTGCCCTGTGTTCTGCGCCAGTGCATCCGATTTCAGCCAGACCACTCAGGTTTCCCTCCATCTTCCTACAAGGCAGCAAATTGTCTTTTCCATATTCTGCCCTTAGATCGGCTGTCCCCGGTTACGAGCACCAAAAGTCTGATTTGAGGAGTCTCACTGTCATATGAAAAATGTATATCGCTGGATGATGTAAGGCTATCGTTTTCACTCCAATGTCATTGAGCTTGTCATTGAGATAGCTGATTTCTCTAGTTCTACGACGAACAAAACACGGTGCAAATTCCCTAAAGAGATAAAACTGCGGTTGACTTGACGAAATTTTAATTAAAAATGTTCCAATCAAATTTTAATCACATTAATGATTAACTTGCGTCAAGTAATTCCAAGAACGGTCATGAACAGCACCAATGTGATGTAAATCGCAGATCAAGTCTTGACGGTTGAAGGTCGCATTCACAACTCTTGATCCATCAAGGCCAGCTCCTTGTCGTGGGAATGAGGCTTAACCAGGGACTGAAAACCAAAACTTGCACAGTCTGCTCTACCAAGTTTAAGTGCTGAAGTCAGATGCAACCTGGCGCACTACAGCATTCAGAATGCCACGCACTAAAGCCAATAACCGTAAGTCTATAACCGCAAATTGATATGGCACTCGCCCTGTGATGGACACTCAGGCAGGTGCTGCGCCGGGCCCTCAGCCTCGAAAGGGCCCAACTACTACAGGAAACGACATTGAAGATATGGATATATTGAAGATTCGGGTTAACGAAAGATAGAATAGACAACTATTGATTTGTCAAAAAAGAATAATCGCTACACCGGCGAAGATCTCAAGAATGGAACTTCTCATTCTATGTGGCCAGTTATAGTTATTTGCGGATAATCATCATTGCACTCCGAAATTGTGTCCATAGGTGCTCAGACCCCTTCCTCAGCAATTCCCTCAGTGTCCAGCGACTGACGACTCAATTCTATGTTGGTTATCTCTCTCTCTCTCTGCGATCAGGACTCATTTAGAGTAGGATCCAGACTCTGTCAGGTTAAGTGTGTTGATCAGCCCCACAGACATCTCTGATTAACTCTGAATTAGTCTCTGATTGTTCAACCCTATGTTGGTTACACGGCCACTAAGTTTCTAATTTCTGGCTGTGCCCATCTTAACTCACATTTCCATCATCCGAAGAAGTCGTCTGTCGAAGTCCTGTGCTCTTCTCAGAGGGCATTAGCCAAAACGATAGCGCAGCTAGCCAACCTGTTCCGCTTTTTCATTTCCCCGTACTCCTGCATGTACAGGGACATAGACAAATGTGACCTTACATATTTTGGATTTCTGCAACGACTCTACCATTGCATGGAGCCCGCCTCCACTTTTTTAATCATGCTCATCGAATCACTCAGTGGGTGTAGGTCTTGTGAACTAACCATTTGAATACCTTGGTCACTCCATTGTCATGCTAACGTGGTCATGACGTAGGCACCACTGTCTTCCTTAACTATTCTGCCTGCCTAGTGTGCTGTAAACGCCCATGCACTATTTTGGTGTCGTATGAGATATTCCCTTTTGTATCTTGGACAACCTATGTAAAGCAGGAGAGGAGGCTAAATGCTAAATGCTAAATATGCGATGTCTACGCCGTATTCTTGGTATCACCAGGAAGGATAAAGTGACAAACGTGGAGGTCCTGACTCGCACAGGCCTACCGAACACGCTGCTCAAACAACGTAGGTTACGCTGGCTTTGCCATGTACACCGGCCGCGTACCGAGAGATATACTCCACGGACAACTGGCTATGGTTAAAAGAACTAGGGTCAAAACTACGCTCAAAACTTCGATGTGTGCATGAAGAATCTGAACATAAACCCTGCAGCATGGGTACAGACAAGCTACAGACCGCAATCTCTGGAAACACACTCTAAAGGTTCACCTCAAAGAAGAAGACAGATTCATAGAGAAAGAATTAGGCCAACAAGGCGAAAGACAAAATAACATTTCTAGGGGCGCTGAAAAATCCATAGTCAACTATGACTGACGGAGGCTACTACTACTAGGTACAAATAATAATAAAATATTATTACAAAGTATGGGGAACTTCCGAGGCGATAATAGGGAATAATAGAACAAAGGAGTATGTTTAGCACTCGGAAAAATTGACAGACAAACAACAATAGAAAAAAAACGAAGAACAATATATGGTCCGAAGCGGGATCGAACCCGTACTCAGTGGCACCGCGCCTTGCCACGAGAAGCCGAACGCTTGGCAGACTGCCACGCAGCCAACTAAAAAATTGGTTATTGTAGCAGTGTCTTACACGAAGGCGTACTCAATGACTATAGCATAGGGTAACGATCACAGACCGGAAATAAATTGTATATTTGTACTTTCCTATTAATGCAAGTATCTTCCCAGTAGGGCTGAATACTTGTGTTGCAGACAAACATTTATTGGACGAAACAGCTACTACTACTACCCTCTTGTATGCATCTTCCAGATCTATAGCAGTAGCACATGTCTCCTCTCGTCAGCTAAATCGCCTATGTCATCGACAGTGTTGTGTGACCTTTTCAGTGTCGTACGAATGGTATCGGTTGTGATTGTGAGATCTTCTTCCTTACACCCTTACACAATTTTGACAGCGATCCCGTATCCTCATTCTTACAGCCTCATTTCTTGGTCCGTCTGCTCAATGTAGCGGGCAAGCAGGGCCTTCAACAGATTTGTGCCATATCCGGCCTGCGTTCTGAAATTCTGGGTCGTGTTGTGCCATTCATGCTCTGATGAAGGCGCCAGAACGTGGCGAGCGATTTTTCTGAGCACACTTCCCAATTGGCATCCTTAGCGCATAGTTGAAAGTGCATTAGTCGACCTCTACTTTCAGACGCTTCAAGACCTCAGGTTGTAATTCTTCCATTCCTTCTGGCTTTCTGCTATGGCTGGCCGTTTGCCTCTTGCTCCGCTAAGCTTCCTCGACTTCAACGTTCCACCAGGGTGGCTGCGTCCATTTCTTTCTTTTAGTTGAATGTGTGGACTTTTCTTTTCTGGCTTCTATTTCTGCTTTTCTCAATAGGAGATAGTGATCACTTCCGTGGAACACCAGTGTTACTCTACCTGCAAACCGGTGCGAAGGTGGAAGAACACCAGTGTTCCCCTGTTCGAGTGGCCATTCTGGTGCCCATTCAAGCACACTAAAATCGGCCGACACCAGTGCGTTCTGTTCTCGTGCTTGTTGGTTATGATGTTACCCAACTGGTTTCCTCTAGCATTAAAGGTAAGGTAAAGGTAAAGTATGAGACTTGAACCTGCGTCTTAGCACCCATATGTGCTCGGCCGCCAATCCAGAAATGTTCGAAGATTTCTGTAGTGTAGCCTCAATCATCGAAACTCAGATACGAGGCGACATTCCTCACCTTCCCAGGGTAATACCCTGGTACCCATTTCTGCAAACGTCTGGGTCGACGCTGCTTCCAGCGGGAATCGAACACGGGTTGTCCGAACGTCGGTAGCCCAATCGAGTGGTTTTCACAACTAGGCTACCGAGGTTTGGCTGTGTGGTTTACTAAAGCATTGCTGCATTAAATCCGCAGAAAATGACGTTCTCTTCATCGAACTAGAAGAAATACTGCCCTTTGTTGTGTGTTCACCCTTCCCATTACATACATATTAACAATCACGAAATGAACTGAGGTCTGTCACCCTAACTGCATGTACCTGCAATTCTGCATGTTCCTGGCAGACATATCAACCTCAGCTACCACCATATTGTTGCACACAAGCACGGCCTGTCCAAGGTGTCGTAAAAAATGAAAGCCTGGAGATCTTACTGTCCTGTCACCAAGAAGAGTTGTGCCATTCATTCTGATGTGGTCAGTGCGTTGTATGATATAAGTATGATGATACCTCCTTGATAGTTGGTGGTGTAATCCCCATCGTGGTCACTGACCAAACGACTTGATGATTTAGATTTTGCTGATGACATAGCTCTCCTATCATACAGCCATCAACAGATGCAGGATAAAATGAGCATACTTGATGAGAGATCACAACAGCTAGGACTAAAGATTAATAGAGATAAGATCAACATTATGAGAATTAATGCAGTTGGCAATAACCAAATAAAACTACGAGAAATACCTCTACTAGACGTACAATCTTACATATAACTGGTCAGTAATAGATAAAGAGGGAGGAACAGAAAATGTTACCAAAATAAGGAGATCAAACGCTTTCATTGCACTGGGAAACATATGGAAATCCAAAAATTTAGATTAAATTAAATACAAAAATAAAAAATGTTCAACTCAAATGTTAAGTCGGTCTTATTATATTGCTGTGAAACATGGAGAACAACAAAATTGAGAATCTGTAAAAGGATACTCTCTCTCTCTCTCTCTGCGATCAGGACAAAACAGAGTATGATTCAGATTCTCACATGAAGTCAGAGTCTGCTAGATCCACTCTGATTGAACACCCGTTAAAACGTTGCACTGTGTTCTGCGCCAGTGGCCCCAGTGCATCCGATTTCAGCCAGCATTTTATACAGGTTTGCTTTTCCTTAGCCTTTGATTGTCCCAAATCTTCCTGCAAGGCAGCAGATTGTCTTTTCTGTAGGGGAACCAACTGCCCGTATCATCACTGGTGCTATGAAATCGACATCAATCAAGATTCTAGAAACTCATGTCTCCTCATGGAAAAACATAACATGAAAGTCATCATACTTCGCCTACGCACAGGCCACAATCGAATGAGACATCACATGTTCACCAAATTAAAAAAAAAGGAAATACCATCCTATGCCACTGTACACTGGACAATATGACTGCAAATTATGTTCTGCATGATTGCCAACAGTACACGGACAATGTGCAGAGCAATTTCCATGGCCACCTCCCTGGAGGAGAAATTATATAGGGCGATCGATTCGCTTAAACCGACAGCTGACTTCATGAGAGACTGGAATCCTACTCTGATTCTTGATCGCAATGACAGTTGTCAGCACGAATATTTGGACCTCCCAGTGTCAGTACTTGGTTCTCGTGCACAAATACGCCCAAAAATCTGAACCTACTCTCCTGTCAGCGACAACACATGTAAATCGGACACAAAGTCTACACCAGTTAACATCTAATTCATTTGGGCCTTTGGTCGTTTGATGCTCTTCTGGTGCACGTGCATGCCATCTCATACCATCTTGGTTTTCCCGTCTTGCAGCTTTCAGTTTATCTATTTCAATGTTTATTCTACTGTTGTTGTAAGTTTCTATCAGTAGATTTGCTCCCCTTTTACCTGTGAGGATGTTCTGGTTGTGTGCTAGTGATATTGAAGATCGGCATTGTTTTCGTCGCTCAGGGCTCTCTGTTTTGTCTATCAAGCTCTGTCTTGACCTCAACATCTGTATTTGGTAGGCTTTGTAGGCAATGTTGCTCTGTGCTGTGTGATGTTTCAGCTAGTTCTCTGGCAGTCCAGCTCCTTTCTAGGTCTTTGTATTTCCTTGCTCCCGTATGGCTTATAGTTTCCTTGCTCATCTAGGAATGGATTCTTTAGCAGCTCTCAGGATACCAATGTTAACCGACTCTATCATATTCTTTTCGTGAGTGTTGATAGGCATCAATGAGCCTGGCAAACTTTGCCTAATCTGCCATCTTAAGTTACAGCAGAAAACAGGTATTGGCAACTCCTGTTTTCCATCTTGAGTAGAAGGTTTGGGGGGTCCTCCCTAGAGTTTGTGAGGAGTAGGTTGTTGTCTATTTCCCATTCTTCAACTTCTCACCTCGAACATTGGTCTCTGCGATAACACCGATGAGAAAGATGCAGTCATCTATGCAGACGGATCTGTAAGACGACACGAAAAAAGTGCATGGGCATTTACAGCACGTGCGGCAGGCAGAATAGCCAAGGAAGACAGTGGTGCACGCCATGACCACGAGTAGCATGACAATGGAGGTGATGGCAGTGACCAAGGCATTCAAATGGTTAGAGTCACAAGACTACATCCACGCATGTATACTGAGTGATTCGATGAGCTGATAAAAAAAAGTGGAGGCGGGTTTTGTACGCATGCAATGGGTAGAGTCGTTGCAGAAATCCAAAATACGTATAAGGTCACCTTTGTCTATGTCCCTGGACATGCGGGAGTACGGGAAAATGAGAGAGCGGACAGGTTGGCTAGCTGCGCTGTCGTTGAGGACGGGCAACGATGGATCGGGCGGACGTCATCAATGCACTCCGAGATGTGGGAAGAGCACAGGACTTCGACAAACACAGATCAACGTCGCTTCTTCGGATGATGGAAATGGGAGTTAAGATGGGCACAGCCAGAAATGAGAAACTTGGTTACCGTGTAAGAAGACTTATCAACCAACATAGAACTGGAGTCGTCAGTCGCTGGACATTGAGGGAATTGCTGAGGAGGGGATGAGCACCTATGGACATGTTCGGAGTGCAATGATGATGACCCGCAAATAACTCAATAACTCAATAATAACTCAATTGGTTCTCCTTAATCTTTCAGTGGCTGGTAAAGTTTCTACTAAGTAGTGCAAATGATAATAGGCGGTATGGAACTGATGAATTAACAGATACAGAATAGATTAGTAACAAGTAAAGCCGAAATTTAGGAGTAGATAGGTAGTTTGGGACGTTCAATGGGGAACGGACCAATATAGAATAGCGGCTACATTAAAATCAGAATTGCTTAGCTCCATTGGTGAAGGTTTAGTTACAGAATATTCACCAGAGTTGTGAGATGAATATTACGAGTTAAACGGTTAAGAAGGTTAAAGGAGGTTATCGAGGCACAATGACGAAGGAATGACAACGGTCAATCAAGCTCATAAGGCAATAAAATAACACGCCATCAGGCTGTTAGAGGTCGACAAGATTAGACGATAAGGAATAAACAAACGACATGCCAGGTGCAGTGAAATAAGAATACTGCCATCGTAAAATATAGAGAAGACTTAACACGTCTAGAAGAGATAAAAGGTAACGGAACTGCAGCAAGTGTAGAAAGTAAAAACGGTCAAGCAAACAAACAACAAATAAACGCCATCAACAAAAGAAAACAAAAGAAAAACCCCCTTCACTACTACCAGACGCTTGATGGTGTTATTGGTTATGGAAGGCCTCGGTCTCACAGCAAACGAATTAAAATCCATAATTGCTCAACCGCCCTGCCAGTGGAATCATCTGAATTACTAACTCATCTCCCAAACAAAGAAAGGTAAACTGTAGTCCCATCGCAGCAGTCTCAGCACACGCCAAAAAGACATAAGGCGAAACCGCGCAGAAAGTGAACACAGCCAAACTGTTCCCCGTCATACGATATCATCATTCATCGCAACAAGCGGAATATCGAAGCAGGATAAAAAGGATGAGACACACAGCTCACGGTGTGCACAGAGCACTTAATCAGTAGCTTCCTGCAACAAGCCGGACTTGGAATATGAGGAAACTGCAAGAAGGAACACTTTTCAGACTCAATGGTTCCCGCCGCTATCCACCATACACAATGGGAGTTTACGTCCTCCCGAAAAAGATGATCGTCGTAGCACCTGATGATGTTAGGCCATCATTGATGACTCCAATTCCAAAAATATAGACACACAAGGGTGGTAAGTTATCATTTCCAATCCACAGAAGCCCCATGACCTGTCGTTAGTAAAACACAATTGATGATGTTCTCCGCTCCCTTCTTGTAGCTGCCGCCACACAATTCTGATCTCATATCTTGGACATCATTCAAGAACCAATGTCAGATGAACATTCCATAGATATGGCTTTGCTGATGAAGTGCTTGTGGTGCAACAGTTATACAACAATCATACTGGAGGCTCCTGGTCTGTGGTCATTAACATCACAGAAGGCATGATGTTGTTATATCAGAATTTCTTCCTGTGGTGTAAATATGTGGCACACACATGGAGCGTGGTTTGTGGTCACAGTTATCCCATTAAGGCAATTCTAGGGTAGCATGGCATAGCTGTTTCAGAACAGCACAATCCTGTGATGTTTTCTGTGTTCGCTATAAAGCTGCTGCTGCTACCCAATCCTGACCAAATATAGGTGTGGACATTATTCACTGCAATGACAAAACTGCTTTGTTTACATCATAAACCTCTGGAAAGCGAATCATTTATGGGATTAATAGTACATTTATTCTTCATCGGGGATATCTTCATTCCCAAAAAAAAAGTCTTTGGTAAAAAGCACATATGCTTTTGAGTTAAACACAATGAGCCCACTTCATAGATCAAAATGATCCTTGCCAATGCCATCCTTTGCACAAGTTAGGTCCTTAGCAACAAAGGTCACAAACTAAGCTATCAATTTAACGACGTTATCTACAGCGAAGGTTAACGAATGTGAACAAACATTTATGTTCAAACCCCTGAATACATTTCAAAAATCTGCCAACTCGCTGCAATAATATATATCGTAGTATTTAAGTAAAACATTGCTTAGTCCATAGCTCGAATGTAAATAAGATGCCATTTTGGTGCGTCCCATGACGTCATATCCGTTATTTCCATTCAGTAAATTGTCATTTGGACATAATTAGAAGAGTTAATCTATAGGTCTATACCAATGATCTATGCCTCTCCGTTTGTGACGACCTCTATCAGTTTTCTGGGATGGACTTTTAATAAGAATTATACCTAGTGACCTTCCTTGTCCTGTCTAAATATTTGGTAGCAGCTGATCATAAATCTGTGCTGAGGATTAAGGTGAGTTTCCTGGATGCTGGCAATCCTCCTCTGCTAAACCTGATTGTTAGCTTGTTTTTTATGTCCTCCGCATTCCAGTGCATGCAGCTGTTTCTTGAAGCCTTTCAAGGTAGCGGTAGTCTGTTTAATAATTAGTCTGTATATCCATTATGATGATTACTTGCCCTGTGTTCTGCGCCAGTGCATCCGATTTCAGCCAGCCCACTCACGTTTGTCCCCAATTTTCCTACAAGGCAGCAAATTGTCTTTTCCATATTCTGCCCTTAGATTCGGCTGTCCCGGTTTACGAGCACCAAAGTCTGATTTGGAGGAGTCTCACTGTCATATGAAAAATGTATATCGATGGATGATGTAACGCTATCGTTTTCACTCCAATGTCATTGAGCTTGTCATTGAGATAGCTGATTTCTCAGTGAATGTTCTACGACGAACAAAGCACGGTGCAAATTCCCTAAAGAGATAAAACTGCGGTTGACTTGACGAAAATTTAATTAAAAATGTTCCAATCAAATTTTAATCACATTAATGATTAACTTGCGTCAAGTAATTCCAAGAACGGTCATGAACAGCACCAATGTGATGTAAATCGCAGATCAGTCTTGACGGTTGAAGGTCGCATTCACAACTCTTGATCCATCAAGGCCAGCTCCTTGTCGTGGGAATGAGGCTTAACCAGGGACTGAAAACCAAAACTTGCACAGTCTGCTCTACCAAGTTTTAAGTGCTGAAGTCAGAGGCAACCGGCGCACTACAGCATTCAGAATGCCACGCACTAAAGCCAATGACCGTAAGTCTATAACCGCAAATCGATATGGCACTCACCCTGTGATGACACTCAGGCAGGTGCTGCGCCGGGCCCTCAGCCTCGAAAGGGCCCAACTACTACAGGAAACGACATTGAAGATATGGATATATGAAGATTCGGGTTAACGAAAGATAGAATAGACAACTATTGATTTGTCAAAAAGAATAATCGCTACACCGGCGAAGATCTCAAGAATGGAACTTCTCATTCTATTGTGGCCAGTTATAGTTATTTGCGGATAATCATCATTGCACTCCGAAATTGTGTCCATAGGTGCTCAGACCCCTTCCTCAGCAATTCCCTCAGTGTCCAGCGACTGACGACTCAATTCTATGTTGGTTCTCTCTCTCTCTCTGCGATCAGGACTCAATTAGAGTAGGATCCAAGACTCTGTCAGGTTAAGTGTGTTGATCACCCCCACAGACATCTCTGATTAACTCTGAACTGATAACTCTGAGTCTCTGATTGTTCAACCCTATGTTGGTTACACGGCCACTAAGTTTCTAATTTCTGGCTGTGCCCATCTTAACTCACATTTCCATCATCCGAAGAAGTCGTCTGTCGAAGTCCTGTGCTCTTCTCAGAGGGAATTAGCCCAAACGATAGCGCAGCTAGCCAACCTGTCCGCTTTTTCATTTCCCCGTACTCCTGCATGTACAGGGACATAGACAAATGTGACCTTACATATTTTGGATTTCTGCAACGACTCTACCCATTGCATGTGTACAGAGCCCGCCTCCACTTTTTTAATCATGCTCATCTTGTGAACTAACCATTTGAATACCTTGGTCACTCCATTGTCATGCTAACGTGGTCATGACGTAGGCACCACTGTCTTCCTTAACTATTCTGCCTGCCTAGTGTGCTGTAACGCCCATGCACTATTTTGGTGTCGTATGAGATATTCCCTTTTGTATCTTGGACAACCTATGTAAAGCAGGAGAGGAGGCTAAATGCTAAATGCTAAATATGCGATGTCTACGCCGTATTCTTGGTATCACCAGGAAGGATAAAGTGACAAACGTGGAGGTCCTGACTCGCACAGGCCTACCGAACACGCTGCTCAAACAACGTAGGTTACGCTGGCTTTGCCATGTACACCGGCCGCGTACCGAGAGATATACTCCACGGACAACTGGCCTATGGTAAAAGAACTAGGGTCAAATCTACGCTCAAAACTTCGATGTGCGCATGAAGAATCTGAACATAAACCCTGCAGCATGGGTACAGACATAGCTACAGACCGCAATCTCTGGAAACACACTCTAAAGGTTCACCTCAAAGAAGAAGACAGATTCATAGAGAAAGAATTAAGCCTACAAGGCGAAAGAAAAATAACATTTCTAGGGGCGCTGAAAAATCCATAGTCAACTATGACTGACGGAGGCTACTACTACTAGGTACAAATAATAATAAAATATTATTATATGGGGAACTTCCGAGGCGATAATAGGGAATAATAGAACAAAGGAGTATGTGTTAGCACTCGGAAAAATTGACAGACAAACAACAATAGAAAAAAACGAAGAACAATATATGGTCCGAAGCGGGATCGAACCCGTACTCAGTGGCACCGCGCCTTGCCACGAGAAGCCGAACGCTTGGCAGACTGCCACGCAGCCAACTAAAAAATTGGTTATTGTAGCAGTGTCTTACACGAAGGCGTACTCAATGACTATAGCATAGGGTAACGATCACAGACCGGAAATAAATTGTATATTTGTACTTTCCTATTAATGCAAGTATCTCCCAGTAGGGCTGAATACTTGTGTTGCAGACAAACATTTATTGGACGAAACAGCTACTACTACTACCCTCTTGTATGCATCCTCCAGATCTATAGCAGTAGCACATGTCTCCTCTCGTCAGCTAAATCGCCTATGTCATCGTACAGTGTTGTGTGACCTTTTCAGTGTCGTACGAATGGTATCGGTTGTGATTGTGAGATCTTCTTCCTTTACACCCTTACACAATTTTGACAGCGATCCCCGTATCCTCATTCTTACAGCCTCATTTCTTTGGTCCGTCTGCTCAATGTAGCGGGCAAGCAGGGCCTTCAACAGATTTGTGCCATATCCGGCTGTGCTCTGAAATTCTGGGTCGTGTTGTGCCATTCATGCTCTGATGAAGGCGCCAGAACGTGGCGAGCGATTTTTCTGAGCACACTTCCCAATTGGCATCCTTAGCGCATAGTTGAAAGTGCATTATTTTATGGTCGACCTCTACTTTCAGACGCTTCAAGACCTCAGGTTGTATTCTTCCATTCCTTCTGGCTTTCTGCTATGTCTTGGCCGTTTGCCTCTTGCTCCGCTAAGCTTCCTCGACTTCAACGTTCCACCAGGGTGGCTGCGTCCATTTCTTTCTTTTAGTTGAATGTGTGGACTTTCTTTTCTGGCTTCTATTTCTGCTTTTCTCAATTAGGAGATAGTGATCACTTCCGTGGAACACCAGTGTACTCTACCTGCAAACCGGTGCGAAGGTGGAAGACACCCTGTTCGAGTGGCCATTCTTGGTGCCATTCAAGCACACGGCCGACACCAGTGCGTTCTGTTCTCGCTGCTTGTTGGTTATGATGTTACCCCACTGGTTTCCTCTAGCATTAAGGTAAGGTAAGGGTAAAGTATGAGACTTGAACCTGCGTCTTAGCACCCATATGTGCTCGGCCGCCAATCCAGAAATGTTCGGAGATTTCTGTAGTGTAGCCTCAATCATCGAAACTCAGATGCGAGGCGACATTCCTCACCTTCCCAGGGTAATACCCTGGTACCCATTTCTGCAAACGTCTGGGTCGACCGCTGCTTCCAGCGGGAATCGAACACGGGTTGTCCGAACGTCGGTAGCCCAATCAGGTGGTTTTCACAACTAGGCTACCGAGGTTTGGCTGTGTGGTTCACTAAAGCATTGCTGCATTAAAATCCGCAGAAAATGACGTTCTCTTCATCGAATTAGAAGAAATACTGCCTTTGTTGTGTGTTCACTTTCCCATTACACGCATACATATTAACAATCACGAAATGAACTGGGTCTGCCACCCTAACCGCATGTACCTGCAATTCTGCATTGTTCCTGGCAGACATATCAACCTCAGCTGCCACCATATTGTTGCACACAAGCATGGCCTGTCCAAGATGTCGTAAAAAATGAAAGCCTGGAGAACTTACTGTCCTGTCACCAAGAAGAGTTGTGCCATTCATGGTCTGATGTGGTCAGTGCGTTGTATGATATAAGTATGATGATACCTCCTTGATAGTTGGTGGTGTAATCCCCATCGTGGTCACTGACCAAACGACTTGATGATTTAGATTTTGCTGATGACATAGCTCTCCTATCATACAGCCATCAACAGATGCAGGATAAAATGAGCATACTTGATGAGAGATCACAACAGCTAGGACTAAAGATTAATAAAGATAAGATCAACATTATGAGAATTAATGCAGTTGGCAATAACCAAATAAAACTACGAGAAATACCTCTACTAGACGTACAATCTTACATATAACTGGTCAGTAATAGATAAAGAGGGAGGAACAGAAAATGTTACCAAAATAAGGAGATCAAACGCTTTCATTGCACTGGGAAACATATGGAAATCCAAAGAATTTAGATTAAATTAAATACAAAAATAAAAATGTTCAACTCAAATGTTAAGTCGGTCTTATTATATTGCTGTGAAACATGGAGAACAACAAAATTGAGAATCTGTAAAAGGATACTCTCTCTCTCTCTCTCTGCGATCAGGACAAAACAGAGTATGATTCCAGACTCTCACATGAAGTCAGAGTCTGCTAGATCCACTCTGATTGAACACCCGTTAAAACGTTGCACTGTGTTCTGCGCCAGTGGCCCAGTGCATCCGATTTCAGCCAGCATTTTATACAGGTTTGCTTTCCTTAGCCTTTGATTGTCCCAAATCTTCCGGCAAGGCAGCAGATTGTCTTTTCTGTAGGGGAACCAACTGCCCGTATCATCACTGGTGCTATGAAATCGACATCAATCAAGATTCTAGAAACTCATGTCTCCTCATGGAAAACATAACATGAAAGTCATCATACTTCGCCTACGCACAGGCCACAATCGAATGAGACATCACATGTTCACCAAATTCAAAAAAGGAACTACCATCCTATGCCACTGTACACTGGACAATATGACTGCAAATTATGTTCTGCATGATTGCCAACAGTACACGGACAATGTGCAGAGCAATTTCCATGGCCACCTCCCTGGAGGAGAAAATTATATAGGGCGATCGATTCGCTTAAACCGACAGCTGACTTCATGAGAGACTGGAATCCTACTCTGATTCTTGATCGCAATGACAGTTGTCAGCACGAATATTTTGGACCTCAGTGTCAGTACTTGGTTCTCGTGCACAAATACGCCCAAAAATCTGAACCTACTCTCCTGTCAGCGACAACACATGTAAATCGGACACAAAGTCTACACCAGTTAACATCTAATTCATTTGGGGCCTTTTGGTCGTTTGATGCTCTTCTGGTGCATGTGCATGCCATCTCATACCATCTTGGTTTTCCCGTCTTGCAGCTTTCAGTTTATCTATTTCAGTGTTTATTCTACTGTTGTTGTAAGTTTCTATCAGTAGATTTGCTCCCCTTTTACCTGTGAGGATGTCCTGGTTGTGTGCTAGTGATATTGAAGATCGGCATTGTTTTCGTCGCTCAGAGCTTTCGCAAGTTTCTTAGTTCATGACCATTTTTGTCTAGATTAAGGCTCTCTGTTTTTTCTATCAAGCTCTGTCTTGACCTCACATCTGTATTTGGTAGGCTTTGTAGGCAATGTTGCTCTGTGCTGTGTGATGTTTCAGCTAGTTCTCTGGCAGTCCAGTTCCTCTTCTAGTCTTTGTATTTCCTTGCTCCAGTATGGCTTATAGTTTCCTTGCTCATCTAGGAATGGATTCTTTAGCAGCTCTCAGGATACCAATTGTTAACCGCTCTATCATATTCTTTTCGTGAGTGTTGATAGGCATCAATGAGCCTGGCAAACTTTGCCTAATCTGCCATCTTATAGTTACAGCAGAAAACAGGTATTTGCAACTCCTGTTTTCCATCTTGAGTAGAAGGTTTGGTGGGTCCTCCCTAGAGTTTGTGAGGAGTAGGTTGTTGTCTATTTCCCATTCTTCCACTTCTTCACCTCGAACATTGGTCTCCTTATATCTTTCAGTGGCTGGTAAAGTTTCCTACTAAGTTGTTGCAAATGATAATAGGCGGTATGGAACGTGATGAATTAACAGATACAGAATAGATTAGTAACAAGTAAAGCCGAAATTTAGGAGTAGATAGGTAGTTTGGGACGTTCAATGGGGAACGGACCAATATAGAATAGCGGCTACATTAAAATCAGAATAGCTTAGCTCCATTGGTGAAGGTTTAGTTACAGAATATTCACCAGAGTTGTGAGATGAATATTACGAGTTAACGGTTAAGAAGGTTAAAGGAGGTTATCGAGGCACAATGACGAAGGAATGACATAACGGTCAATCAAGGCTCATCAAGGCAATAAAATAACACGCCATCAGGCTGTTAGAGGTCGACAAGATTAAGACGATAAGGAATAAACAAACGACATGCCAGGTGCAGTGAAATAAGAATACTGCCATCGTAAAATATAGAGAAGACTTAACACGTCTAGAAGAGATAAAAGTTAACGGAACTGCAGCAAGTGTAGAAAGTAAAAACGGTCAAGCAAACAAACAACAAATAAACGCCATCAACAAAAGAAAACAAAAGAAAACCCCCCTTCACTACTACCAGACGCTTTGATGGTGTTATTGGTTATGGAAGGCCTCGGTCTCACAGCAAACGAATTAAAATCCATAATTGCTCAACCGCCCGTGCCAGTGGAATCATCTGAATTACTAACTCATCTCCCAAACAAAGAAAGGTAACTGTAGTCCCCATCGCAGCAGTCTCAGCACACGCCAAAAGACATAAGGCGAAACCGCGCAGAAAGTGAATACAGCCAACTGTTCCCCGTCATACGATATCATCATTCATCGCAAACAAGCGGGATATCGAAGCAGGATAAAAAAGGATGAGACACACAGCTCACGGTGTGCACAGAGCACTTAACTCAGTAGCTCCTGCAACAAGCCGGACTTGGAATATGAGGAAACTGCAAGAAGGAACACTTTTCAGACATAGCCCTCAATGGTTCCCGCCGCCTATCCACCATACACAATGGGAGTTTACGTCCTCCCGAAAAGATGATCGTCGTAGCACCTGATGATGTTAGGCCATCATTGATGACTCCAATTCCAAACATATAGACACACAAGGGTGGTAAGTTATCATTTCCAATCCAACAGAAGCCCCATGACCTGTAGTTAGTAAAAACACAATTGATGATGTTCTCCGCTCCCTTCTTGTAGCTGCCGCCACACAATTCTGATCTCATTATCTTGGACATCATTCAAGAACAATGTCAGATGAACATTCCATAGATATGGCTTTGCTGATGAAGTGCTTGGTGCAACAGTTATACAACAATCATACTGGAGGCTCCTGGTCTGTGGTCATTAACATCACAGAAGGCACATGATGTTGTTATATTCAGAATTTCTTTCTGTGGTGTAAATATGTGGCACACACATGGAGCGTGGTTTGTGGTCACAGTTATCCCATTAAAGGCAATTCTAGGGTAGCATGGCATAGTTGTTTCAGAACAGCACAATCCTGTGATGTTTTCTGTGTTCGCTATAAAGCTGCTGCTGCTACCCAATCCTGACCATTATAGGTGTGGACATTATTCACTTGCATGACAAAACTGCTTTGTTTACATCATAAACCTCTGGAAGCGAATCATTTATGGGATTAATAGTACAATTTATTCTTTCATCGGGGATATCTTCATTGAGTCCCAAAAAAAATGTCTTTGGTTAAAAAGCACATATGCTTTTGAGTTAAACACACAATGAGCCCACTTCATAGATTCAAAATGATCCTTGCCAATGCCATCCGTTTGCACAAGTTAGGTCCTTAGCAACAAAGGTCACAAACTAAGCTATCAATTTAACGACGTTATCTACAGCGAAGGTTAACGAACTGTGAACAAACATTTATGTTCAAACCCCTGAATACATTTTCAAAAATCTGCCAACTCGCTGCAATAATATATATCGTGGTATTTAAAGTAAACATTGCTTATTCCATAGCTCGAATGTAAATAAGATGCCATTTTGGTGCGTCCCATGACGTCATATCCGTTATTTCCATTCAGTAAATTGTCATTTGGACATAATTAGAAGAGTTAATGTATAGGTCTATACCAATGATCTATGCCTCTCCGTTTGTGACGACCTCTATCAGTTTTTCTGGGATGGACTTTTTAATAAGAATTATACCCTAGTGACCTTCCTTGTCCTGTCTAAATATTTGGTAGCAGCTGATCATAAATCTGTGCTGAGGATTAAGGCGAGTTTCCTGGATGCTGGCAATGTCTATCCTCCTCTGCTAAACCTGATTGTTAGCTTGTTTTTTATGTCCTCCGCATTCCAGTGCATGCAGCTGTTTCTTGAAGCCTTTCAAGGTAGCGGTAGTCTGTTTAATAATGATTACTTGCCCTGTGTTCTGCGCCAGTGCATCCGATTTCAGCCATCCCACTCACGTTTGTCCCCAATTTTTCTACAAGGCAGCAAATTGTCTTTTCCATATTCTGCCCTTAGATTCGGCTGTCCCCGGTTACGAGCACCAAAAGTCTGATTTGGAGGAGTCTCACTGTCATATGAAAAATGTATATCGCTGGTATATCGGTAAGGCTATCGTTTTCACTCCAATGTCATTGAGCTTGTCATTGAGATAGCTGATTTCTCTAGTGAATGTTCTCTAGTTCTACGACGAACAAAGCACGGGGCAAATTCCCTAAAGAGATAAAACTGCGGTTGACTTGACGAAAATTTAATTAAAAATGTTCCAATCAAATTTTAATCACATTAATGATTAACTTGCGTCAAGTAATTCCAAGAACGGTCATGAACAGCACCAATGTGATGTAAATAGCAGATCAAGTCTTGACGGTTGAAGGTCGCATACACAACTCTTGATCCATCAAGGCCAGCTCCTTGTCGTGGGAATGAGGCTTAAACCAGGGACTGAAAACCAAAACTTGCACAGTCTGCTCTACCAAGTTTAAGTGCTGAAGTCAGAGGCAACCTGGCGCACTACAGCATTCTGAATGCCACGCACTAAAGCCAATGACCGTAAGTCTATAACCGCAAATCGATATGGCACTCACCCTGTGATGACACTCAGGCAGGTGCTGCGCCGGGCCCTCAGCCTCGAAAGGGCCCAACTACTACAGGAAACGACATTGAAGATATGGATATATTGAAGATTCGGGTTAACGAAAGATAGAATAGACAACTATTGATTTGTCAAAAAAGAATAATCGCTTCACCGGCGAAGATCTCAAGAATGGAACTTCTCATTCTATTGTGGCCAGTTATAGTTATTTGCGGATAATCATCATTGCACTCCGAAATTGTGTCCATAGGTGCTCAGACCCCTTCCTCAGCAATTCCCTCAGTGTCCAGCGACTGACGACTCAATTCTATGTTGGTTCTCTCTCTCTCTCTGCGATCAGGACTCAATTAGAGTAGGATCCAAGACTCTGTCAGGTTAAGTGTGTTGATCACCCCCACAGACATCTCTGATTAACTCTGAATTAGTCTCTGATTGTTCAACCCTATGTTGGTTACACGGCCACTAAGTTTCTAATTTCTGGCTGTGCCCATCTTAACTCACATTTCCATCATCCGAAGAAGTCGTCTGTCGAAGTCCTGTGCTCTTCTCAGAGGGCATTAGCCCAAACGATAGCGCAGCTAGCCAACCTGTCCGCTTTTTCATTTCCCCGTACTCCTGCATGTACAGGGACATAGACAAATGTGACCTTACATATTTTGGATTTCTGCAACGACTCTACCCATTGCATGCGTACAACTTTTTGTTGTACCCGCGTACCCGCGTACCCGCCTCGATTTTTTTAATCATGTACATCGAATCACTCAGTGGGTGTAGGTGTTGTGAACTAACCATTTGAATACCTTGGTCACTCCATTGTCATGCTAACGTGGTCATGACGTAGGCACCACTGTATTCCTTAACTATTCTGCCTGCATAGTGTGCTGTAAACGCCCATGCACTATTTTGGTGTGTGGTTTTCACAACTATGCTACCGAGGCCCTAGGTTTGGCTGTGTGCTTCACTATGACTGATGGTAGCATTAAAATCCGCAGAAAATGACGTTCTCTTCATCGAACTAGAAAAAATACTGCCTTTGTTGTGTATTCACCTTCCCATTACACGCATACATATTAACAATCACGAAATGAACTGGGGTCTGCCACCCTAACCGCATGTACCTGCAATTCTGCATTGTTCCTGGCAGACATATCAACCTCAGCTGCCACCATATTGTTGCACACAAGCATGGCCTGTCCAAGGTGTCGTAAAAAATGAAAGCCTGGAGTACTTACTGTCCTGTCACCAAGAAGAGTTGTGCCATTCATGGTCTGATGTGGTCAGTGCGTTGTATGATATAAGTATGATGATCCCTCCTTGATAGTTGGTGGTGTAATCCCCATCGTTGTCACTGACCAAACGATTGATGATTTAGATTTTGCTGATGACATAGCTCTCCTATCATACAGCCATCAACAGATGCAGGATAAAATGAGCATACTTGATGAGAGATCACAACAGCTAGGACTAAAGATTAATAGAGATAAGATCAACATTATGAGAATTAATGCAGTTGGCAATAACCAAATAAAACTACGAGAAATACCTCTACTAGACGTACAATCTTACATTGTTTATTGGTTATGTAAGGCCACGGTTTCACAGCAAACGAATTAAAATCCATAATTGCTCAACCGCCCGTGCCAGTGGAATCATCCGAATTACTAACTCATCTCCCAAACAAAGAAAGGTAACTGTAGTCCCCATCGTAGCAGTCTCAGCACACGCCAAAAGACATAAGGCGAAACCGCGCAGAAAGTGAACACAGCCAACTGTTCCCTGTCATACGATACAATCTTACATATAACTGGTCAGTAATAGATAAAGAGGGAGGAACAGAAAATGTTACCAAAATAAGGAGATCAAACTCTTTCATTGCTCTGGGAAACATATGGAAATCCAAAGAATTTAGATTAAATTAAATACAAAAATAAAAATGTTCAACTCAAATGTTAAGTCGGTCTTATTATATTGCTGTGAAACATGGAGAACAACAAAATTGAGAATCTGTAAAAGGATACTCTCTCTCTCTATGCGATCAGGACAAAACAGAGTATGATTCCAGACTCTCACATGAAGTCAGAGTCTGCTAGATCCACTCTGATTGAACACCCGTTAAAACGTTGCACTGTGTTCTGCGCCAGTGGCCCAGTGCATCCGATTTCAGCCAGCATTTTATACAGGTTTGCTTTCCTTAGCCTTTGATTGTCCCAAATCTTCCTGCAAGGCAGCAGATTGTCTTTTCTGTAGGGGAACCAACTGCCCGTATCATCACTGGTGCTATGA
Organism: Megaustenia siamemsis; assembly: GCA_032433765.1. NCBI lineage: Eukaryota > Metazoa > Mollusca > Gastropoda > Stylommatophora > Ariophantidae > Megaustenia > Megaustenia siamemsis. Next base: position 34,899,767 of record JAVIAB010000041.1, on the reverse strand, counting down.
AATCTACATCAATCAAGATTCTAGTGCCTCCTCATGGAAAACATAACATGAAAGTCATCATACTTCGCCTACGCACAGGCCACAATCGAATGAGACATCACATGTTCACCAAATCAAAAAGGAACTACCATCCTATGCCACTGTACACTGGACAATATGACTGCAAATTATGTTCTGCATGATTGCCAACAGTACACGGACAATGTGCAGAGCAATTTCCATGGCCACCTCCCTGGAGGAGAAATTATATAGGGCGATCGATTCGCTTAAACCGACAGCTGACTTCATGAGAGACTGGAATCCTACTCTGATTCTTGATCGCAGAGAGAGAGAAAGAGTTTGTGACAAAACTACAGGGACATGCCCACACAATGACAGTTGTCAGCACGAATATTTTGGACCTCAGTGTCAGTACTTGGTTCTCGTGCACAAATACGCCCAAAAATCTGAACCTACTCTCCTGTCAGCGACAAAACATGTAAATCGGACACAAAGTCTACATCAGTTGAGGCAACTCTCAACCAATCTCCTGATTTAGGATTTATGTCCTTATGGACTTAAAAGATACGGACAGTTTCACGGTAAAACTATTCTGTCTCATGTAGCAATGATTGAAGGTTTGTAGTTAGTCAGCATGAGATTGATTTCTTTTGCTCTGGGGCTGGTCTGATCAACAAGTTATGGATTGAAGGGGCGATAGTTGCAAATATCTGCTCCATCTGCATTGGCGGGGTCGGAATGTGACTCTCAAACAGAACACAAACGAGGCCGACACATTTAATGCTCGTTATATAGGAGACGGATAACCAGAGCACACACACAAACTGAGAAGTGGAACCAGTCCTGTTTACTGGTATCTGAACTTTGCCACGCCCCAGAAGATTCACACCATTCGAATTCACACCGAGCTAGTACTACGATCCGGATAAAGAATGCCACTCTAAAGGCTTTCTCTGACAGTGGCGGCGTAGTGTTCCAGTGTAGTGATATATCTTACCCTAATGTTTCTGTGAACACTATTGTAGTCACCACACAAACGCCAATGGCACACATTAAGATTGAGTTCTCACCGACCATTTCGCAGGCCGGCTTTGGTCGTTTTGTGCAGTGTGTTGTGGATGTAGCAAAAGCTGCGACGTCATCATCGGTACGTGTCACGGCTAATGTTCGTATGGGATCCCCGTATCCTCATTCTTACAGCCACATTATTTTGGTCCGTCTGCTCCACATAGCGGGCAAGCAAGGCAGATATGGCACAAATCTAATATGGCACAAATATGATGAGATCAAAGGGAAGGTTGCTTCATTGAGAAAAACTCACCAAAGAAAGAAATCTTTCTCCTCTCTCTGCGATCAAGACTAAATCAGAATTCCAGACTCATATTTCAGCTGTCTGTTTAAGCGGATCGACTGCCCCATAAAAAAAGAAATGAGACTGCAAGAATGAGGATGAGTTATTTGCGGGTCATCATCATAGCACTCCGAACATGAGAATGAGGATACGATGGTGTTTTGTGTTCCCATGACATATGGAGACATATCAGATAGACCAAAGGGTTTCGGTATTGTTCGGAAACTGGGTAGTTTCATTGGAGATTGCAGCGACGTTTATTCCGTATAAATCGTACAGTTCCGAAAGTAGTTATTCTTTGGTGCATGGGGTGGCTCCTTAGCCTTCTATACTTCTCCGCTTGTTGCAAATACTTTAGTGACCCGTACCTGTAACTGTTTCTAGACAAGACTCTATAGGTGTAGATTTCATAGCACCTGTGATGATACGGACAGCTTGAATCTGTGTTCTTTTAATTTTGCTAATGTGTGTCATAGCCAAGGCTTGTGACTCCATACTCTAGAACTGGTACTTTGTCTGACTCTTCCAACGTAGTCTTTTCAAGATATTGCTGTCCCCACCGTTCCAACCAATTTCTTCATAATATTCCATTTCTGGCTTTTTTTCTTGCTGTGTCGGCCTGATTTTTCCAAGTCATTCTGCGATCCATGGTGACGCCAAGATATGTTGGGTTTTGATCAAATAGGGAGTGTATGGTCTTTTATCTTCAAGTTCGATTGATACCTTCTTGCTTATTTGACCTTGTACTCTGGCCGTTCTATTCTGAAGAAACCCAATTGAATAAAAACGACCCTGAATGCCTAAGTCTGAAAAGCTTGTTCTTTAACCCTCTCGCCTTACCTTAACAAAAGCCTTCTCCATGTCGACCCACACTACCAGTGTGTGTTTCTTTTCTTGTAGAGCATTTCATCTATTTCCTGTGCAATGTAGGTGACCAGTTGATCTGTGGTGACGGAAACTTGTGGTACGATTTGTTTTTTTTTTCTCTAAATGCCACATAAGTCTTTTGTTAACCACCCTTTCCATGAGTTTACTGAGGCTGAGTAGGTCTATAGCTACTTGGGTCTAGTGGGTCTTTTCCACGCTTGAGGATGTATATTATGCCAATAGCTTCATCTGTCCGATTTAGGAGCATTTCGTTGGTAATTCCCTTTTTTATATTCACCTATTTTATATATTTTTTATATTTTCATATTATATATCACCCAGGAGAATGTTTGCAAATCCTTTGAGAGCAACATCTAATTCATTTGGGCCTTTTGGTCGTTTGATGCTCTTCTGGTGCACGTGCATGCCATCTCATACCATCTTGGTTTTCCCGTCTTGCAGCTTTCAGTTTATCTATTTCAATGTTTATTCTACTGTTGTTGTAAGTTTCTATCAGTAGATTTGCTCCCCTTTTACCTGTGAGGATGTTCTGGTTGTGTGCTAGTGATATTGAAGATCGGCATTGTTTTCGTCGCTCAGAGCTTTCGCAAGTTTCTTAGTTCATGACCATTTTTGTCTAGATTAAGGCTCTCTGTTTTGTCTATCCAGCTCTGTCTTGACCTCACATCTGTATTTGGTAGGCTTTGTAGGCAATGTTGCTCTGTGCTGTGTGATGTTTCAGCTAGTTCTCTGGCAGTCCAGTTCCTCTTCTAGTCTTTGTATTTCCTTGCTCCAGTATGGCTTATAGTTTCCTTGCTCATCTAGGAATGGATTCTTTAGCAGCTCTCAGGATACCAATTGTTAACCGCTCTATCATATTCTTTACGTGAGTGTTGATAGGCATCAATGAGCCTGGCAAACTTTGCCTAATCTGCCATCTTATAGTTACAGCAGAAAACAGGTATTTGCAACTCCTGTTTTCCATCTTGAGTAGAAGGTTTGGGGGGTCCTCCCTAGAGTTTGTGAGGAGTAGGTTGTTATCTAATTTCTCATTTTTCCACTTCTTCACCTCGAACATTGGTCTCCTTATATCTTTCAGTGGCTGGTAAAGTCACCTACTAAGTAGTTACAAATGATGAATATTACGAGTTTAACGGTTAAGAAGGTCAAAGGAGGTTATCGAGGCACAATGACGAAGAATGACATAACGATCAATCAAGGCTCATCAAGGCAATAAAATAACACGCCATCAGGCTGTTATAGGTCGACAAGATTAAGACGATAAGGAATAAACAAACGACATGCCAGGTGCAGTGAAATAAGAATACTGCCATCGTAAAATATAGAGAAGACTTAACACGTCTTTAAGAGATAAAAGTTAACGGAACTGCAGCAAGTGTAGAAAGTAAAAACGGTCAAGCAAACAAACAACAAATAAACGTCATCAACAAAAGAAAACAAAAGAAAACCCCCTTCACTACTACCAGACGCTTTGATGGTGTTATTTCCATTCAGTAAATTGTCATTTGGACATAATTAGAAGAGTTAATGTATAGGTCTATACCAATGATCCCTCTCCGTTTGTGACGACCTCTATCAGTTTTACTGGGATGGACTTTTTAATAAGAATAGTAACCTTCCTTGTTTCCTTGTCCTGTCTAAATATTTGGTAGCAGCTGATCATAAATCTGTGCTGAGGATTAAGGTGAGTTTCCTGGATGCTCGCAATGTCTATCCTCCTCTGCTAAACCTGATTGTTAGCTTGTTTTTTTTTTATGTCCTCCGCATTCCAGTGCATGCAGCTGTTTCTTGAAGCCTTTCAAGGTAGCGGTAGTCTGTTTAATAATTAATTAGTCTGTTATATCCATTACGATGATTACTTGCCCTGTGTTCTGCGCCAGTGCATCCGATTTCAGCCAGCCCACTTAGGTTTGCCCCCAATCTTCCTACAAGGCAGCAAATTGTCTTTTCCATATTCTGCCCTTAGATTCGGCTGTCCCCGGTTTACGAGCACCAAAATTCTAATTTGGAGGAATACTGTAATATGAAAAATGTATATCGCTGGATGATGTAAGGCTATCGTTTTCACTCCAATGTCATTGAGCTTGTCATTGAGATAGCTGATTTCTCTAGTGAATGTTCTCTAGTTCTACGACGAACAAAACACGGTGCAAATTCCCTAAAGAGATAAAACTGCGGTTGACTTGACGAAAATTTAATTAAAAATGTTCCAATCAAATTTTAATCACATTAATGATTAACTTGCGTCAAGTAATTCCAAGAACGGTCATGAACAGCACCAATGTGATGTAAATAGCAGATCAAGTCTTGACGGTTGAAGGTCGCATTCACAACTCTTGATCCATCAAGGGCAGCTCCTTGTCGTGGGAATGAGGCTTAACCAGGGACTGAAAACCAAAACTTGCACAGTCTGCTCTACCAAGTTTAAGTGCTGAAGTCAGATGCAACCTGGCGCACTACAGCATTCAGAATGCCACGCACTAAAGCCAATGACCGTAAGTCTATAACCGCAAATCGATATGACACTCGCCCTGTGATGGACACTCAGGCAGGTGCTGCGCCGGGCCCTCAGCCTCGAAAGGGCCCAACTACTACAGGAAACGACATTGAAGATATGGATATATTGAAGATTCGGGTTAACGAAAGATAGAATAGACAAACTATTGATTTGTCAAAAAAGAATAATCGCTTCACCGGCGAAGATCTCAAGAATGGAACTTCTCATTCTATTGTGGCCAGTTATAGTTATTTGCGGATAATCATCATTGCACTCCGAAATTGTGTCCATAGGTGCTCAGACCCCTTCCTCAGCAATTCCCTCAGTGTCCAGCGACTGACGACTCAATTCTATGTTGGTTCTCTCTCTCTCTCTGCGATCAGGACTCAATTAGAGTAGGATCCAAGACTCTGTCAGGTTAAGTGTGTTGATTACCCCCACATACATCTCTGATTAACTCTGAATTAGAGTCTCTGATTGTTGAACCCTATGTTGGTTACACGGCCACTAAGTTTCTAATTTCTGGCTGTGCCCATCTTAACTCACATTTCCATCATCCGAAGAAGTAGTCTGTCGAAGTCCTGTGCTCTTCTCAGAGGGCATTAGCCTCAACGATAGCGCAGCTAGCCAGCCTGTCCGCTTTTTCATTTCCCCGTACTCCTGCATGTACAGGGACATAGACAAATGTGACCTTACATATTTTGGATTTCTGCATGCGTACAGAGCCCGCCTCCACTTTTTTAATCATGCTCATCGAATCATGTTTCGATATTCCAATTGATTACAATGAATGATATAGTATGACAGGGACAAGCTGTGTTCACTTTCTTTTTAGGGCGGTTTCGCCTTATGTATTTGGCCTGTGCTGAGACTGCTACGATGGGGACTACAGTTACCTTTCTTTGTTTTGGAGATGAGTTAGTAATTCGGATGATTCCAATGGCACGGAATCATGCATGGAGTTGCGGTTGAGAAATTATGGATTTTAATTCGTTTGCAGGCCTTCCATAACCAATAACATGGAAACAACGGTCATGAACAGCACCAATGTGACTTAAAGCACAGATCAAGTCTAGACGGTGGAAGCTATAACAACGTATTTTGTATAAGAGTTTGTTCCGACGGTGATTTCTGTCACAACGGACTCTCGTTACACACTGGATATGGCATTTTACACAGAGCGCACTGTACTTCCATTTCCCTGTTCAAGACACTTGTCTCTGGTCTCCACACGCATGCATACTCGCATCTAAACTACCCCCGTAACTAAGTGCGTATAGGGAAATATGGTGTTAGTGACCCTATATTTTACAGACCTTCAGCACATGATTTTTGGGGCAATGTGGTCAGTGCTGCATTACTTTCCCAGAAAAAAATCCGGTACCCATTTAAGGCTGGGTGAACCCGGAAGCCGTCGGTTGGATTCGAACCCCTTGTCCTTTGTAGTCCAGCTCACTAACCACTAAATATAGGAGTACCCAAATAACACTAGGGATATGAATAAAAATAGCAACAGAGGAATAATGTCACAATTAGGATGCAGAAATACAAGCAATACAGTTGGCAATAGAAAAACTGCTGTACCTTAATCTTAGACAACCTTGTTAGACATCTTAATCCTTGTTTTTGACAGATGTAAGATCAGTACTCCAGGCACTACAATCCAGAAAATTACTATTCTGCAGACCTTATTGACTGCAAGCACAACAGAGTGCAGTGGATCCCGTCTCAATACACCAGGAAAAAAGCAGTTGACAAAAATCAGAGGACCACAAGCCCCACATCAGGATGCCTTTTATAATACAAATAGAGATGATCAAGACACAATCGACTCCATAGTCACATGTACACAAAATTCAAACAAAATTCAAGATCAATACCTCAACATTTGGACAGGCGCCACAGACTTCAAGACTGCACTGAATGTAGTAGATTGAACCAGAAAATCCATTGGCTCATAGATAGAAACACTACAGACAATATATGGGCAAGAATTACAAAAGAAGATGGACGCAGAAGAACACAATCTGAGTTCTTGAAGCGCCTAGACGAATAGTTCGACCAAAAAAATTATGCAAATAAAACAATGCGCTATGCAGGCTAAGGATGTTGTCAGATGTGAACATTCTGACGCCTTCGTCAAAATGGCACAACATACCCGACATCCAGAGCGCAGGCCAGATATGACACAAATGAGAGCCCTGCTTGCATTGAGCAAGACTGACATAAAGAAAAGAGACTGCAAGAATGAGGATACGATGGTCGCTTTGTAGTGCTGAGAAGGATCTTACAAACACAACTGTTACAATTCGCACTGCTCCTGGTTCAGATGGTGTTTGGTACGACGACATTGACGAATTTAGCTGTCGACGACTTTCAAAACCTCGCCAGCATTCAGAGTGTCCAGATTAAGGAGTGAGTGGCGGCTACACAGATTCTACAACTACTGCTACCGAGGCCAATATAAGACCATTCTCAGATCAGTGCCTAAAGAATCATCCTAATGTAAAACACCACAACAAGTTACTGGAGAAAATAGTAGTTGCCCGTGTTACCTTGAATAGACTCGCGGATAAAAACCCATAATCAGAGGTTAGAGATATAACAAAAAGAGACATGGGTTCAACGCGACAGTCTTTGCTATAGATCGTCATAACACGTCGTTCGAAGGCTTCCATTGACGAGAGGAGACATGTGCTGCTATAGATCTGGAGGATGCATATTTAACGTTTAGCAACGTTTAATACCACATGCAAATTGATGTGCATCACTCTCTCTGTCTCTCTCTCTGCGTTCAGGACTCAATCAGAGTAAGGATTCCAGACTCTCATATAAAGTCAGCTGTCAGGCTAAGTGTGTTGATCGCCCCCACAGACAGAACATCACAATTAGAGTCTGTCAGATCCACTCTGACTGAACACCCGTTAATACGTTGCACTGTGTTCTGCGCCAGTGGCCCATCCGATTTCAGCCAGCATTTTTTCAGGTTTGCATTCCTTACCCTGATTGTCCCCAATCTTCCTGCAAGGCAGCAGATGATCTTTTCTGTAGGGGGATTCTGTCCTTTGATGGTCTGCCCTCACAGGTTTACGAGCACCATCTGCCCGAGACTCAGTATACAAGCGTGGGTGTAGTCTTGTGACTCTAACCACTTTGAATGCCTTGGTCACTGCCATCGTCATGCTATTTTTGGTCACGACGTATGCACCACTGTCTATAACAGGATCCTTGCTATAATGAACATGTATAGCAAATACCTGCTTCGCTGGTATTGTCTTCTTGACGCGTTGAGGTTTCTACTTCTCGTCGAGGAGTTGCTTCTAGCAACTTTCTAACTTGTTGGCGTTATTCGTATCTTTGTTGTCTGGAATCTTATTTTATCGATTTTTTTTTAGCAGGCCTTCATATCTTCTAACTGACTTGTCTTCGTTTCATAATGTAGAACACATATAAATATGGATATCAGCACTTTTTAACAAGTATAAAACAAGTCTTTATTGAAGATCTCCGCTTTAATAACAATATATTGACAATTCCTCTGACTCTCTCAACATGTTCATATTCTATTCTCTTACTACAATTGTGTTACTTGTGATCTCTCATCTAATATACTCATAACAACAGAAATGGGATCCAGTGGTCACTGACCAAACAACTTGATGATTTAGACTTTGCTGATGACATAGCTCTCCTTTCACACAGCCATCAACAGATGCAGGATAAAATGAGCATACTTGATGAGAGATCACAACAGCTAGGACTAAAGATTAATAGAGATAAGACCAACATTATGAGAATTAATGCAGTTGGCAATAACCATATAAAACTAGGAGAAATACCTCTACTAGATGTACAATCTTACATATATCTGGGCAGTAATATAGATAAAGAGGGAGGAACAGAAAATGATACCAAAATAAGGATATCAAAAGCAAGAGGAGCTTTCATTGCACTGGGAAACATATGGAAATCCAAAGAAATTAGGCTAAATACAAAAATAAAAATTTTCAACTCAAATGTTAAGTCGGTCCTATTATATGGCTGCGAAACATGGACAATGACAAAATTGCCAATCACGAAAGTGCAGACTTTCATTAATGGATGCTTGCGCAGAATAAAGGGATGGAAATGGCAGGACAAAGTCACTAACGTGGAATTATGGAAATGTACCGGTCAAATACCAGTGGATAAAGAGATACAGCGAAGACGATGGCGATGGATAGGACACACACTACGGAAGCCAACTGAGAGTATTACACAACAAGCCCTTTTTTGGAATCCCCAGGGGAAAAGACAAAGAGGAAGACCAAGGAATTCTTGGAGAAGACAGATAGAAGCAGAGATGAAGATGATGGGGAAGACATGGAATGATCTTAAAAGAATGGCAAAAAACAGAACGACTTGGAAAGTGTTTGTTGAAGACCTATGCTCCACCGGGAGCTAAAAGGTAAAAGAAGAAGAAGAATTGTGTTATTTGACATAGCCGATAGGCGATAATAATTTGTCAGTAAGCGTGATTAAATCTATCAACTCCTTTCAGTCCCGTGGTTCTAAGTTCACTTGCGTATCTACGCTTTCTCTGTGTGACTAACGATCTATCTCAGTCTCTAGAATCTCCTTTGGAACTTACTAATATCTTGGCTTAAACTAGAAGCCAAGATATACTAGCTTCTACTTACTACATAATTTCATGACTGACTTCTCTAAATGTCTGACCGGCCCCCTCTCTCTGTGTCTGTCTGTCTTTCTAAGTGTCTGTCCCAACTTGTATACTCTGTCTTTTGACCGGCCGTTTACATTTTCTCCTGCCAATTATGACATTGACAGATTCCAACCCTCACTGCACTCAAGTAACTCTTTCTAATCATCTGACACGCAATGGCCAGGCCTACATTTGTTTACAGTTCTAGTTTCCTCTACTCACAGCCCGGGTCATCCCCCCAGCCATCTGGCAATTTTAATTATATATGCCAACCGCTAGGGTCATTCAGTGCTAGGGTCATTCAGTACGGTTACAGTGGCCTCTAGCCCTCCCTATGTTAATTTTGTCTAATCCTGTTTTGTCCCCACTTAATTATGATTTAAATGTATAATTTAATGTAAAATATGAATAAATGTATAATTCACGGTTACATGTCTTCGTAGACTATTTTGCCTGCCGAGCGTGCTGTAAATGCCCATGCACTTCTTTGGTGTCGTCTTACAGATCCGTATAGATGACTGCATCTTTCTCATCGGTGTTATCGCAGACGAGACCATTGACCTCAGCATTAACCAGGACCGGGTTCTGTTTCCTGTCGAGTGTGACACAAAAAAGTCCCTCGTACATCCCAGAATAATGCGCATGGCTTCATTTTGTATTTTCTCCAGCCTATCAATTTGAGTCATACTGACAGTAAGAATTGCCAGGGCATATTCGATAGGTGCGAGGACTAATCCCTGGAACAGAAGAGTAAGTAGCCTCTGCTCGATGTTGGCAGCTGCCATGACCTTCAAGGCTAATCCTTTGCGGGATTTTGTTATCACATGGTCGACGTGGTCCCGAAAACACAGGCTGCGATCCTGTATCCTCCAATGTATGTCATCAACTTGTCCCGGGTCACCTCATCAGCTCCCATTCGTACTACCGGTGTGGTTGTATGAACGATATGATTGTTAAGGGAGAACCATGAAACTGATGCTTTATTAGGATTAACTACGGCAATTGATACCCCACACCAGGAAGAAACGCGATCGAGTTCGTCTTGCATTGTGGAAGCGATTCCCCGTCTGTTATCAGAATATCATCAGCAAAAGTCATAGTTCTTCCCCTCCCATCCAGTTGTTGTTCCGTGATCGCTATTGTGTACACGTTAAATAAAACTGGTCATAATGGTGAGCCTTGTGGCAGCCCTGGGCAGCCTTGGCTGGGAAGACCAACTTCCACATGAGTACCACCTTCCTCTGAAACTGCCGCGGCGATCCATCTAATGAGGAAGGGGTGCACCGCCAGTTTGAAGAGCATATTCATGAGATATTCAAATGGTACCCTGTTGTATGCATCCTCCAGATCTATAGCAGCAGTGGAACACCAGTGCATTCCACCTGCAAACGGTGCGAAGGTGGATGACACCAGTGCCAGGTCTATGACTCTATCAGAAGCCCCTGTTCGAGTGGCCATTCTCGTTGGCCATTCTCGTTGGCCAAGCACACTAAATAGGCCGATACCAGTGCGTTCTCTAGGTCTTCTCCCTGCTAGTTGGCTATGACTGGTTTCCTCGAGGTCATCGAACTCGAAGAGATTCTGCCATTGTTGTGTTCTGCCATCTGAGTATCACCTTCCCATTACAGGCATACACATTAACAATCACGAAATGAACTGGGGTCTGCACCTTAACCGCATGTACCTGCAATTCTGCATTGTTTCGGCGTTGTTTAGGACGGTACTGGATCACTAGTTAGTTATTTGGAGATTACAGCGAAGTTGCTCCTCTTTAGTGTTCTCTTTTTAAAAACCTGTTATTCTTTGGTGCATGTAGTGGTAAGAGGAACCCCTTGTTGCATTACTCTACCCATTGCCTACGTACAGATCCCGCCTCCACTTTTCATGCTCATCAAATCACTCAATATGATGGGACGCACCAAGATGGCACCTTATTTACATTCGAGCCATGGTCTAAAAAATGTTGACTTTGAACATCATATCAGCGAGTTGGCAGATCTTTAGAAATGATTTATGTGCATGACTTCCGGACAGCTTCACGGTAAAACTAAATGGTTCTACCTCATGTAGCAATGATTCAAGGTCAGTCAGCACGAGATTAATGTCTTTTGCTCTGGGTCTGTCTTTTGTCTGATCAATAAATTTGCAGGGGCGATAGTTGCGAATATCTGCTCCATCTACATAGGTAGGAATGTGGCTCACAAACAGAACACAAACCAGGCCGACACATTTAATGCTTGTTAAATAGGAGACGGATGTGACCCATAGGCTGCAGTAAATGGCAAAACAAAACACACACAAAAATGAGAAGTGGAACCAGTCCTGTTTACTGGTATCTGAACTTTGCCACGCCCCAGAAGATTCACATCATTCGAATCTATCATCGAGCTAGTGCTATGATTCGGTTGAGGAATGCCTCTCTGGGGGCTTTCTCTGACAGTGGCGGCGTGGTGTTCAATATCAGTTCTCTGATATGTCATGCCCTGATGTTTCTATGAACACTATTGTGGTCACCGCACAGACGCCAATGGCACACGTTCATATTGAGTACTCACCGACCATTTAGCGGGCCGAAAATGCACTGACGGTGTGTGAGGTGCAAACATTTATAGACGCCTGTTGTCTGGACGGGTATTCTTGGTCGTTTTGTGCAGTGTGTTGCGGGTGTTGCAAGGGCTGCGACGTCATCGGTGCGTGTCACGGCAAATGTTCTCATGGGATCTATAGACGCGACCGCTCCAGGTCTTGTCTCGGTGTCTGTCCTTTATGTGAGAAAAATCCTGAAAATGTCTACAATGTGAACGTCCTGGCTATACCTGTAGTGACACTTGTCCCGATGGTAATGCGTGCAAGGAAACGTACTGTGAACAGTCAACCGGGAACTGTGCATGCACGGGAACGTTCTATGGGTCAGACTGCTCTCAGGTCTCCGGACAACTGATTGAACGGAGCCTGTGAACAGTTATTCGGGGCCTGTGTCTCTTATGTCGATGATTTACACGTTAAGAAGAGTCTGCAGACTAACCCAAGCATATGGATACCTCAATTTGTGCTAGACTTGGTTCATTTCTTGGTGTTTTTCTGTGACTCATATCTTAATGTGTTTCTGTGCTAGTCATGGCTCATCTCTTGATGTGTTTCTGTGCTAGCCATGGGTCAAATCTTAGCTTGTGTGTGTGTGTGCTAGCCACGGCTGATATCTAGGTGAGTGTCATGTTAGTCATATCTCATATATGGGGTGTCCGTGTTAATCATGTCTCATATCTTTATGTGCGTCTGATAACCCGGTAACACGCTGCACTGTGTTGTGCGCCAGTGGCCCAGTGCTTCCGATTTCAGCCAGCATTTTTTCAGGTTTGCTTTCCTTAGCCTTTGATTGTCCCCAATCTTCCTGCAAGGCAGCAGATTGTCTTTTCCGTAGGATTATTCTGCCCTTATTCCTATTAATAAGGGATGGTCTGCCCTCCCAGGTTTACGAGCACCATCTGCCCGAGTCACTAGAGGTGAACACAGACAATGCACACACAAAAATATGAGATGTGAATAATACAGACATGTACACAGCGATACGAGACATGACTAACACCGACATACATCAAGATATATGACACATGACTAACATAAATATGAGCATAAAGATATGAGATATGACTAACATAAACATGCACACAAAGATATGAGACATTCCTAACCCAGACATGTATAGCAGGGACTTTTCTTCGTTGTCCCCTTGCAAAGGTCTCTCTATCTCTACGTCATGAACTCTTCCTCTACGTCATTTCTCCTTCTGTATATTTTTGTTTCCTGTGTGTTAACGGGGTCTCATTATGAGTAAAGAATAGTGACACTGTGACCTTCCAAGCATGTCGTATGAGGCGACTAAGGAGGTTGATCGATGGCTTGACAAGCTGTCATTGTAAAAACCATTGTTATGGAAACAGACCATAGATTTTAGAAGCCGTGATCTCTGCAATATGTGCCATTTTGGCACGCTAGGTTTCTGTTTTTGATATTGTGGTTCTGCCCTTATTACGTCTTTGGCTCGAAAGGACAATAGATAGATATTTTTTTGCTTAATTTATACTTCCCCATCCTTCATCTCTTGGTTTGCAATTCCCCGCTACACCATTCCCCACTACAATCAGCTATACATTCTCTGCTATACATTCACATATCTGTTTTAACGACACCTGTCAACAGTCGATCGGGAATCTGTACATGCAAGATAACGTTCTATGGGTTAGACTGCACTCTCAAATCTCCGGACAACTGTTTAACGAAACCTGTGATTTTCACGTTCAGAAGAGTCTGCCGACTACAACAAGCTCAAGCATATGGGCACTTTAATGTGTTTCTGTGCTAGACATGGTTCATTTTTTGGTGTTTTTTAGTGAAGCCATGGCTCATATCCTGCTGTGTTTCTGTCATAGCCATGGCTCATATCTTAGCTTGTGTGTGCTGGCCATGGCTCATATCTTGGTGTGTGTCATGTTAGTCATATCTCATATCTCGGTGTGTCCGTGTTAATCATGTCTCATATCTTTATGTGTGTCTGTGTTTAGTCATATCTCATATCTTAGTGTGTACCAGTGTTAGTCATATGTCATATCTTTGTGTGTGCATGTCTGTTTTAGTGATATCTCATATCTTTGTGGGCATGTTTATGTTAGTCATATCTCATATCTTTGTGTGTGCATGTCAATGTCAGTTATATCTCATATCTTTATGTGCATGTTTATGTTAGTGATTTGCCATATATCTTGATGTGTGTCAGTGTTAGTCATGCCTCGTATCGCTGTGTGCATGTCTGTATTAGTCACATCTCATATCTTTGTGTGTGTATGTCTGTGTTAGACAGATCTCACATCTTTGTGTGTGCATGTCTGTGTTAGTCACCTCTAGTGACTCGGGCAGATGGTGCTCGTAAACCTGGGAGGGCCTACCATCTAAGGGCAGAATCCCCCTACAAAAAAGATCATCTGCTGCCTTGCATAAGATTGGGGACAATCAAAGGCTAGGGAAAGCAAACCCGAATAAAATGCTGGCTGAAATCAGATGCACTGGGCCACTGGCGCAGAACACAGTGCAACGTATTAACGGGTGTTCAGTCAGAGTGGATCTGACAGACTCTAATTGTAATTTTCTGTCTGTGGGGGGCGATCAACACACTTAGCCTGACAGCTGACTTCATATGAGAGTCTGGAATCCTTACTCTGATTTAGTCCTGAACGCAGAGAGAGAGAGAGAGAGAAACTGTCCGGAACTTTTAAGTCATTTACATAAATCCTAAACCAGGAGAACAGCAAAGATTGGTTGAGAGTTGCTTCATCTGATGTTGAATTTGTGTCCGAATTTACATGTGGTGGCGTTGTAATCAAGTAGGTTCAGAATTTTTGGCGTATTTGTTACACGAGAACCAAGTACTGACACTGGGGTCCAAAATATTCGTGCTGACAACTGTCATTGTTTGGGCATATTCCAGTCATAAACTCTGTCTCTGCGATCAAGACTCAATCAGAGTCCAGTCTCTCTCATGAAGTCAGCTGTCTGTTTAAGCGAATCGATCGCCCCATATAATTTCTCCTCCAGGGAGATGGGCGTGGAGCACATTGCTCTTCTCAGGTCCGTGTACTGGGGGCAATCCTGTAGAACATGATTTGTAGTCATATTGTCCAGTGTACATAGGCTGGTAGTTCCTATTTTGAATTTGGTGAACATGTGATTTCTCATTCTATAGTGGCCTGTGCGTAGGCGAAGTATGATGACTTGATCCCTCCTTGATAGTTGGTGGTATCCGTCACTCTCATTATGCTTTGGGTGTTCACGTTTCCATTTTTCATAGACCTGACCCTTGAGGATGGATAACTTCATCATAACTGAGCGGATTGTTCTCTTGTGGTAATCTCCCTCCCTCTTTAACTAATTTGTCTGCGTGTTCGTTCCCGTGTATATTCAGTGTGATGGTATCCACTGAATGACTACTCTCTGGAAGTTATTGCATAGTTGATCCAGGGTAGTTCTCAAGTCTAGTTCGTTGTTCTTGGGGTTTATTAGAGCTGATAGTACTGACAGTGTCAGAACACCAAATTGTGCATGTTATTTTTGTGTTGCAGCTTCTTTGATGGCCTCAGCCTCTGGCTTTAAAGTTGTTTGAGAATTTTCCAATAGCTATTGACTTGGTGATCTCGTCCTGATTATTCAGTGTCAAGAACACACATTCCCCTTCATTTCTGGTGGCATTTGTAGCAGAGCCATCTGTATATATGTGGGACCAAGAGTCCTGTGGGTAAGTATCGTGTATGTGTTTTTCTGCTACGTGTTTTCTTTCTGTGCCTTTTTCATGACTCCTGTTATGTTTTCCTGAAGTTCTGGTATTTTATGTTTTCCGTGAGGAGACATAATCAGATGGGCCCAAGGGTTTCGATATTGTTTGAGAAAGAACTGGGTCTCCAGTTCATTGGCAATTGCAGCGAAGTTGTTCTCTTTAGTCGTACAATTTAGGAACCAGATATTCTTTGGTGCATGGGGTGGCTAAGGAGCCTTCTATATTTCTCTGCTTGTTGCAATACTTTAGTGACCCGTCTGTCATCTAAGGGTTACTGTTACTGTTTCTAGAATCTTGATAGGTGTAGATTTCATAGCACCAGTGAAGCCATAGGCTGTGATTCCATATTCTAGAACTGGTCTGACTCTTCCTACATATAGTCTTTTCAAAATATTGCTGTCAGTCCGTTCCTGCCAATTTCTTCATAATATTTGTTCATTTCTGGCTTTCATCCTTGCTCTGTCTATCTGAATTTTTCAAGTCATTCTGCGATTCATAGTGACACCAAGATATGTTGTGTTGTGGTCAATAGGGTGTGTATGATCTTTTAACTTCAAATTTGCAGCGAGTGTTTTCCTTGATAGGCTGAAAATTGACCGACATACTTTCCTCGCGAGCCCATAACGCCAGATCATCTGCGCATATTGCTGAGTGTATTCTGGATGGAATGTCCATTACGATGTCATTTATGAAAATTTAAAAAAGTGTTGGGGACAAGACTGCGCCTTGTGGGACACCTTGTTCGATAGAGACCTTCTTACTTAGTTGTTCTCTGGCCGTTCTATCCTGAAGGTATTGAGAGACCCAATTGAATAAACGACCCTGGATGCCAAGTCCAAGCTTGTTCTTTAAACGCTCACGTCAAAAGCCTTCTCCATGTCGACCCACACTGCTAGTGTGTGGACCAGGTCTTCAGTTGATCTGTGCCGACGGAAACCACTTTATTGTGGTACGATTTGTTGTTTTGTCTCCAAATGCCACATAAGTCTTCTGTTAACCAGCCTTTCCATGAGTTTACTCAGGCAGCTCAGTAGGCTAATTGGTCTATAGCTACTTGGGTCTAGTGTGTCTTTTCCACACTTGAGGATGGGCATCATAATAGCTTCTTTTCAGATTGCCGGCACATGACCGCTCTTCCAGCTAGCATTCCTTAGAAGCTCTTGGCTTTCTGCCCCAGATTTAGGAGCATTTCGTTGGAGATTCCATCTTTACCAGGTGAACTTTTGAGCTTCAATCCTTTGAGGACAACATCTAATTCAGTAAGGGTAAAGATGGTCGTCTGATGCTCTTCTGGTGCAAAAGGCATGTGTTTTGCATCTTGGTTTTCCCGCCTTGCAGCTTTCTGTTTGTCTATTGGGATGTTTATTCTACTAATGTTTTTTAAGCCTCTATCAGTAGATTTGCTGCCCTTTTTCCTGTGAGGATGTTCTGATTTGTTAATGATATGGTCGGCAAGTGATCGCATGATCGCATTTCTTCCTGGTGTGGGGTTTCAGGTGCCTTGGTTAATCCTAATAAAGCATCAGTTTCATGGTTCTCCCTTAACAATCATATCGTTAATACGACCACACCGGTAGTACGAATGGGAGCTGATGAGGTGACCAGGGACAAGTTGATGACATACGTCGGAGTTAAGTTTGATCGCAGCCTGTGTTTTCGGGACCACGTTGACCATGTGATAACAAAATCCCGCAAAGGATTAGCCGCCTTGAAGGTCATGGCAGCTGCCAACATCGAGCAGAGGCTACTTACTCTTCTGTTCCAGGGATTAGTCCTCGCACCAATCGAGTATGCCCTGGCCATTCTTACTGTCAGTACGACTCAAATTGATAGGCTGGAGAAAATACAAAATGAAGCCATGCGCATTATCTTGGATGTACGAGGGACACTCCCTGTGTGGCAATGAGGTATCTTCTTGACTTTCCAACCATGGATGACAGAATCAAGATCTGGAGAGCACGAGCATACCTGAAGATTAGTACAGATACAGAGCATCCATTGCACCACGTGCTCAACACAGAGAAAGGTACCAGGCTAAAAAGAGGCAAATCATGGGTGGGCCGAGCAGAAGATGTCATCAAACAGGTCTGTGGGCTTACCAATATCAGCGTTGGTGAGGAGTGGATACCGGTGCCTACGTCATTCAAGGGGACTTTCTCATGTATTGTCACACTCGACAGGAAAAGTAGGGAACAGAACCCAGTCGTGGTTAATGCTGAGGTCAACGGTCTCATCTGCGATAACACCGATGAGAAAGATGCAGTCATCTATACAGACGGATCTGTAAGACGACACGAAAAAAGTGCATGGGCATTTACAGCACGTTCGGCAGGCAGAATAGCCAAGGAAGACAGTGGTGCATACGCCATGACCACGAGTAGCATGACAATGGAGGTGATGGCAGTGACCAAGGCATTCAAATGGTTAGAGTCACAAGATTACATCCACGCATGTATACTGAGTGATTCGATGAGCATGATAAAAAAAGTGGAGGCGGGCTTTGTACGCATGCAATGGGTAGAGTCGTTGCAGAAATCCAAAATACGTAAGGTCACCTTTGTCTATGTCCCTGGACATGCGGGAGTACGGGGAAATGAGAGAGCGGACAGGTTGGCTAGCTGCGCTGTCGTTGAGGACGGGCAACCGATGGATCGGGCGGACGTCATCAATGCACTCCGAGATGTGGGAAGAGCACAGGACTTCGACAAACACAGATCAACGTCGCTTCTTCGGATGATGGAAATGGGAGTTAAGATGGGCACAGCCAGAAATGAGAAACTTGGTGGCCGTGTAAGAAGACTTATCAACCAACATAGAACTGGAGTCGTCAGTCGCTGGACACTGAGGGAATTGCTGAGGAGGGGATCTGAGCACCTATGGACATGTTCGGAGTGCAATGATGATGACCCGCAAATAACTCAATAACTCAATAACTCAATGGTCGGCAAGTGTTTTCGTCACTCAGAGCTTTCACAAGTTTCCATAGTTATGACCATTTTTGTCTAGATAAAGGCTCTCTGTTTTGTCTATCCAGCTCTGTCTGGCTGATGTCATGACCTCTCGTCTGTATTTGGCCGAGGCTGCTTTGTAGGCAATGTTGCTCTCTGTGGTGTGTGATGTTTCAGCTAGTTCTCTGGCAGAGTCCAGTTCCTCTTCCAGTCGTATTTTCTTGTATGGCCTGTAGTTTCTTCTTGCTCCTCTAGGAATGGATTCTTTAGCAGCTCTCACGATGCCATATGTTAACCGCTTTATCATATTATTGACCTTCTTTTCGTGGGTGTTGAAAGGCATATGCATCAGTGAGCCTTGCAAACTTTGCCCAATCTGCTCTCTTATAGTTCCAGCGTGGAAGAGGTATTTGCAACTCCTGTTTGTGAGCAAGAGCCACTGAAAGTTTGACTGGTCTATGGTCACTATCTCCAAGTTCAGCACTTTTCTGGTTATTTTGATAGATATGCCTCCAGTTGCAAACGCTAGGTCGGGGGTGGAAGTTGTTTTCCATCTTCTTGAGTAGAAGGTTGGGGGATCCTCCTAGACTTTATGAGGAATAGGTGGTTGTCTATTTCCCATTCTTCCACTTCTTCACCTCGCATATTGGACTCCCTGTATCCCCATCTTTCAGAATGACTGTTAGTCTCCTACTACAGACAATTTGATGGTGTTAATTCCATTGACTCCAGCTTCAGTAATTTGTCATTTTGACAGTATATATTATATATCCTTATACAAGCGGAGTTAATGTATAGATCTGCACCAATGATCTCTGCCTCTCCATTACAGATGACTGCATCTGTAAAAAAAAAGTAAAGTACTGTCACGCCTAGTGGCGTATAGGGCATATGGTGTTAGTGACCATAAATTTTACAGACCTTCGGCACGTGATTTTTGGGGTAATGTGGTCGGTATCTCTCTCTCTCTGCGATCAGGACTCAATCAGAGTATATAAAATTGTTGAACTTTATTGCTGCTCATTCTCTCAACTCAATCACTTATGTGATCCACACAATTTGTCTCACCTCGACAAATCATACAATGTCAATGAGCCTCATCTCAATAATAACACTGAACATCACAAATTACCCCTGCCCAACGCCAGCAGCTGTGGTCTGCTTGCGTACCAACTCTCTCCCAATTTCCCACCTGAAATACCTTATTCGTTACCCACACTTCATCAAGTCTCTATGTCTGCCAGCATATTAAAATGACACTAATTCTCTTCGGTGGTCATGAACAAACAACTTGACCAGTGCACACACATATTGAAATAAGTGAGTGAGCCACTTATTCACTTTTGTATGAATTAACGTGTCTGTTCCCTCTGTCTTGTTCACACCGAATCAAACGGCACTACCTGAACATTAGCGACAAATTACAATAACTGGAAACTCAGCAGAAACTGTCACTGTCCTTGCTAACACTATTGGGCACCTCTCAGGCTCCTGGACACTTAAATGCTACCTAACCACTGACTACTCTAATTAGGACTGGCCTTCCACTGGACTTGGACAACCTCCTTGCCTTACTCGCGAGCTGGCAACTGACTTTCTAACTACAAAAACGACTATATACTTTTAAAGGTGGCTAACGCCTTTCGGCAGGACCGCTCTGTACCGGTCCACCGCTAGCTCGAAACTGATCATATTTTAAAGCCTAACTTTTCTCTTGCCTCTTCTCCCACGTGACCCTCTCACAATCCTCGAGCGTCACTCAGTCCCCTGAACTGATCTCATGTTTCCCCTTTTCTCCCCTTTCATGCCCTTCTTGCCATCTTTCACTCTATCTGATTTGATCCTTACCCTTCTCCCCCTTTTCTTCACCCCTTCCCTTTATTCAAATATATCCTTTTCCCTCATTCTCTTCCCTCGTCTTTCTTTCTCCCTTTTCCACACATCTTTTCCATCCCAGATGAGACCGTTGACCTCCGCATTGACCACGACTGTTCCATATATTTCTTGTCAAGTGTGACAATACACGAAAATGTCCCATTGAATGACGTAGGTACCGTTATCCACTCTCGCCAGCGTTGATGTTGATAAGCCAACAGACCTGTGAGATTTGAGCTGTGTCCTTCAGTCTCAGCAGTACCTTGGAGTACTGGAAGGTTTCTAAGACATATGAACAGATACTCTACATAAACTGAAATGTCCTTATTTCATTTTACTTTATATTATTATATAAATAAAGAATTCAAGTAATAAAGAGCAATATTTTGTTTTCAATCCTCTACTACATGAGAAGAGAAACTGTGAAACTTGTCCAACACCGCATTCGTCTACACACTATACCAAACTTGACATCTCTCATCAGCACAAAGACAGTTTGCCAGTCTACAGCAGACACACACATACAGGCAACAGTACAGATTTCGATAAACTAAACACCAGTAGTGCTTTATGAATTCATGATTAAACGATAATTCCTTTACAAGCAAAGAAACAGCACAATGGTTTTTAGATTGGCACTTCACTTTCCGGCCTGCTTTCGTAACATGTGGTAGATCTTTTCCTTAAGCCAGTGAGTGCCATACGTCTTTTGGAATACTAAACAACTGAGATCTGTTAACTAGTCAATGAATTCAAGAGCTGTGAGATATTATAAGTAATGGATGGGTCTTGTGGATGGAAGCGCTTCAAATGTTTTTAAAAGATTTTACAGATCCATTCAGAGACTCGTAGTCTCTTAATAGTAAGTAGAGTAAGTTCTTGTTTCTGGTCACACTAGACATAAACAGTAGACGAGAAAAGAGAACCTGTCTCTAGACAGAGAGGAGGAATTAGGAGTTAGATTGAAACAGTTCGTCTAGAGATTTTATGATATTTATGGATTTAGAATTTTAGAATACCAATGTTTCCCACTTCAACGGATGATACAACAACGGCAACATTAAAGATGAATTCATTACGGGTAGAAAACTTAGTGCCAACCAAAAAAAGTCAAAATTTGGCTGAGGACGAGTTTTGTATTGACAAAGACGTGTGAGTTATTTAGTTATTTGCGGGTCATCATCATTGCACTCTGAACATGTCCATAGGTGCTCAGATCCCCTCCTCAGCAATTCCCTCAGTGTCCAGCGACTGACGACTCCAGTTCTACGTTGGTTGATAAGAATCACTCAGTATACATGCGTGGGTGTAGTCTTGTGACTCTAACCATTTGAATGCCTTGGTCACTGCCATCGCCTCCATTGTCATGCTACTCGTGTTCATGGCGTATGCACCACTGTCTTCCTTGACTATTCTGCCTGCCTAGCGTGCTGTAAATGCCCATGCACTTCTTTGGTGTCGTATTACAGATCCGTCTGTATAGATGTATTGTATATAACCACTGGAAACTACTATTTATGCAGTTTGGTCCTATAAATGTTTGTCTGCAACACAAGTATTCAGCCCTACTGGGAGATACTTGCCTTAATAGGAAAGTACAGAAATACAATTTATTTCCGATCTGTGATCGTAACCCTATGCTATAGTCATAAGAACACCTTCGCGTAAGACACCGCTCACAATAGCTAATTTTTTAGTTAGCTGAGTGGCAGTGTACCAAGCGTTCGGCTTCTCGTGGCAAGGCGCAGTACCATGGAGTACGGGTTCGATCCTGCTTCGGACCATATATTGTTCTTTGTTTTATTTAAGACTCTAAATGTGATGTTCTGTCTGTGGGGGCGATCAACACACTTAACCCGACAGCTGACTTCATGTGGGAGTCTGGAATCCTACTCTGATTGAGTCCTGATCGCAGAGAGAGAGAGAGAGAGAGAGAGAGAGAGAGAGAGAGAGAGAGAGATTGGTGCGAGGACTAATCCCTGGAACAGAAGAGTAAGTTGCTCGATGTTGGCAGCTGCCATGACCTTCAAGGCGGCTAATCCTTTGTGGGATTTTGTTATCACATGGTCAATGTGGTCCCGAAAGCACAATACTGCGATCAAACTTAACTCCTAGGTATGTCATCAACTTGTCCCTGGTCACCTCATCAGCTCCCATTCATACTACCGGTGTGGTCGTATGAACGATATGATTGTTAAGGGAGAACCATGAAACTGATGCTTTATTATGATTAACCAGGGCACCTGATACCCCACACCAGGAAGAAATGCGATCGAGTTCGTCTTGCATTGTAGAAGCGATTCCCCGTCTGTCTCTTCCCCGTCGATATACCAGAATATCATCAGCAAAAGTCATAGTTCTTTCTTCCCCTCCCATCCAGCTGTTGTTCCGTTATCGTTATCTCTCTCTCTCTCTCTCTGCGATCAGAGTAGGATCCCAGACTCTCACATGAAGTCAATTGTCAGGTTAAGTTTGTTGATCGCCCCCACAGACATCACAATTAGAGTCTGCCAGATCCACTCTGAATTGAACACCCGTTAAAACGTTGCACTGTGTTCTGCGCCAGTGGCCCAGTGCATCCGATTTCAGCCAGTAGTTTATTCAGGTTTGCATTCCTTAGCCTTTGATTGTCCCCAATCTTCCTGCAAGGCAGCAGATGATCTTTTCTGTAGGGGGATTCTGCCCTTAGATGGTCGGCCCTCCCAGGTTTACGAGCACCATCTGCCCGAGTCACTAGAGGTGACTAACACAGACATGCACACACACAGATAGGAGATGTGACCAACACAGACTTGCACACAGCGATACGAGGCATGACTAACACTGACACACATCAAGATGACACATGACTAACATAAACATGCACATAAAGAAATGAGATATGACTGACATAGACATGCACACACAAAGATATGACACGTCCCTAACATAGACATGGACACAAAGATATGAGATATGATCAACATAGACATGCACACACAAGGATATGAGATGTGACATACAAAGATATGAGATATGACTAACATAAACATGCACATACAAGGATATGAGATATCTAACCCAAACATGCACACACAAAGATATGACACATGACTAACACAGATACACACTAAGAGTGTGTATATATGAGATATGACTAAACACATACACACATAAAGATATGAGACATGATTAACAAGGACACACCAAAATATGAGATATGACTAACATGACACACACCAAGATATGAGCCATGGCCAGCACACACAAACAAGCTAAGATATGAGCCATGGCTAGCACAGAAACACATCAAGATATGAGCCATGGCTAGCACAGAAACACATCAAGATATGAGCCATGGCTTCACGGAAAAACACCAAGAAATGAACCATGTCCAGCACAGAGACACATTAAGGTATCCATATGCTTGGGTTTGTTGTAGTACTCTCCTTAATGTGGGAATCATCGACATACGAGACGCAGGCCCCGATTAACTGTTCACAGGTTTCGTTCAAACAGTTGTCCGGAGATTTGAGAGTGCAGTCTGACCCGTAGAACGTTCCTTTGCATGTACAGTTCCCGGTTGACTGTTCACAGGTATCGTTGAAACAGTTGTCCGGACATTTGAGAGTGCAGTCTGACCCGTATTACGTTTCCTTGCAAGTACAGTCTGTACTTTCCGGGTCACAAATGATGTCACAGCCATCAGAACACGTCTGTTTGCACTGTAGCTCAAAATCACCATTGGGACAAGTGTCACTACAGATATAGCCAGGACGTTTACATTGTAGGCATTTTCCGGATTTTCCCCACATAAAGGACAGACACTAAGACACGACCCGGAGCAGTCGTGTCCATATATCCCATGTGAACAGTTGCCGACACACGTACCGATGATGATGCATCCTTTGCAGCACCCACTACATACTGCACAAAACGACCAATGCCCGTCAAGACAATAGGTGTCTGTTGATGTTTGTACCTCACGTCAGTGCACTGTCGGCCTGCGAAATGGTCGATGTTAAGCAATATTAATGTGTGTCATTGTCGCTTGTGTGGTGACTACAATAGTGTTCACAGAAATGTTTGGGTATGATATATCATTATACTGGAACACTACACCGCCACTTTCAGAGAAAGCCTGTAGAGTGGCATTCTTTACCCGAATCATAGTGCTAGCTCGATGATAAATTCGAATGATGTGAATCTTCCGGGACGTGGCATAGTTCAGATACCAGTAAACAGAATTGGTTCCACTTCTCAATTCTGTGTGTGTGTGCAGTCATTGTCATAGAGATTGATCTTTGTTTTGCCATTAACTGCAGCCTCTGGTCCACATCCATCTCCTATATAGCAAGCATTAAATGTGTCGGTCTGGTTTGTTGTGGTTTGAGAGCCACATTCCGAACCCCGCCAATGTAGATGGAGCAGGTATTTGCAACTATCGTCCCTTCAATCCGTAACTTGTTGATCAGACCAGCCCCAGAGCCAAAGACATCAATTTCGTGCGAACTAACTACAAACCGTGATTCATTGTTGCATGAGGCAGAACCATTTAGTTTTACCGTGAAACTGTCTGGATGAGTTAAGTCATTCACATAAATCCTAAACCAGGAGAACGGCAAAGATTGAATTATAGTTGCCTCAACTGATGTAGAATCTGTGTCCGGATTACATGTGGTGTCGTTGTTATCAAACAGGAAAGTAGTTTCAGATTTTTGGGCGTATTTGTAAACGAGATCCAAGTACTGACACTGGGGTCCGAAATATTCGTGCAATGACGTAAACTGTCATTGTTTGGGCATGTTCCTGTAGTTTTGACACAAACTGAGTCATTATAGCAGTGACATTGTAACGTACAATTCGTCTAAAACCAACCGGCTGCACAAATTAGGTCATTAACTTCCAAGGTCTCGAATGAAGTCGCAGATTAAAGATGTAACCACAGCGGTGGTTAACGAACTGTTTACAAACATTTATTATCAAACCTTGGTTACATTTCTAAAATCCGCCAACTCGCTGTGATAACAAATAGTGTGATGTTTAAAGTAAACATTGTTTAACGATGGCGCGGACGCGATCATGCATCCATCTTAGTGCGTCCCATGACATGATCGTTATTGTGTACACGTTAAATAGAACTGGTGACAATGGTGAGCCTTGTAGCAGCCCTGGACAAATGGCTCGGAAGACCAACTTCCACATCTGAGTATCACCTTCCTCCGAAACAGTGCCGCGGCGATCCGTTTAATGAGGAAGGGGTGGACCGCCAGTTTGAGAAGCATATGCATGAGGTATTCAAATGGTACCCTCATATCTATAGCAGCAGCACATGTCTCCTCTCGTCTGTGGAAGCCTTCGAAGACGTCATAGGCAAAGACTGCCGCATTGAGCCATGTCTCTTTGTTATATCTATAACCTCCGAGTGTGGGTGGGAATACGCGGTTCTGTTAATGGTGACAGGTGAGGACACGGGCAACTATTTTCTCCAGCAGCTTGTCTGTAATATAATAATAATAATATATAATAATAAGTCTTGTAACTGAAATGAAAGTGGTTCTGTGATATATATATATATATATATATATATATATATATATATATATATATATATATATATATATATATTCGTTTTCCTTGCAGTCAATGTGAATTTAAAATACTTAAATTGTAAGTCCCTTTTTATTATCGTTTATATTATATACATATATATACATTTATATATATATATATATATATATATATATATATACACACATGTACATTCACCCACACACACACTCACACGCACGCTTAAAATAAAGAACGAAGCACAGGAATAACGAACGTTTTAACCACGGGCTACGGCCACATTTACATATGTACCATTTTGGCATGCAGCGTTTCTCTTCTGTTTTGAGATTGTGGCATCTTCGGCTCGAAACGACAATAAATAGATATTTACACAGACTAAAAAAGACTACGCCTTTTTATTTTCTAAAGATGACAGGTTTGTGAAATTGATTATCAAGTAAAAACACACAAGGACAAGGAACAAGAAATATTTTGTGTAAAGTTTACTGTAAAGTGTAAAGTCCTAGTTTTAAGTTTAGCATCGTAAAATTATTTCTGCTAAGGCTAAAGGCTAAATAAAATAAATGAGTGGGCTCTTATCTTAGTAATTTTACGACGGATTATAAGACGGTATTGCACGTACTTGAATATTTTTGTTTGTACATATAATATATATAATATACACTACTAATACTGTAAAAAGTATAAGCATCATCATCAGATACCGGGCCTGCCTGCTGGCGTAGGTAATCATGATCATGTCTCTCTAGTCTCCACAACTTTCAATCTCGACAGTTATTTAAAATCATTTCTGTTGTTTACCTCCTGCCAAGCCAGCAGAGAATGCTCTTAAGCTGTCTGGTATCTTTTCTTTCTCTTTGCTTCCCTTCTTCTCTTCGTTCCTCAATTTTCCCAGTTGTTACAGTATATGAGTATATTCCAGCAATTCTCTTCTCATTACGTGGCCAAAAAATGAAGATTGTTTCTTCCTAATATTGGGACAAGAAACCAGTTATAAAATGTACATCAGGCTATAAAATCTTAAAATCTGAGGTGGAAAAAGCTATAAAAACAATGAAAAAGGGAACTGACAGCATACAGATACTGAGATAGAGGTAGTAATACATTGTTTCGTCCATTACCACGTAAAGCTGTTACCATACCACTCTTTTTCTTCTTTTTTTTAGTATCGCCATTATCATCAGCTTTACAGCAGCTTCGCATCTCTATGCATCTTGGTGCATCTTGATGCCTTTACCTCTACTAATACAGGCACTAGAAGATTTTGGCAAGTGATTACAGACATATGCAACGACATATACCACACAGGATACATACCAAATGAACTAAAAACATCAACTTTCATTGCATTGCCTAAAAAGAGTGGTGCTGTTGAATGTAGTGACTTTAGAACAATAAGCCTAATGAGCCATGTTACAAAAATCTTGCTAAAAGTTATACAAGGAAGGATTCAGAATAAAATCAATACTGAATTAGATGAGCAGCAATTTGGATTTAGGAAAACTAGCGGGACAATAGAAGCCATATTTTTGCATGAGAACATTAATAGAAAAATACACAGAAGTAAACAAACCAATATAGGCCTGCTTCATAGACTACACCAAAGTTTTTGATAGAGTACACCACAAACAACTCATAGAATGCCTAAAAGAGATACATCTAGATGACATGGACATACGACTAATATGTAATCTATACTGGGAGCAAACAGCAATAATAAAATATAACAAAGAGAACTCTACACCCATTGATATAAAAAGAGGAGTAAGACAGGGATGCATCCTATCACCAAGCTTGTTCCATCTATACACTGAGCACATTTTTAAAAACATCATAGAGATGTCCTACAAATTAATGGAAAGATAATCAATAACCTAACTTTATGCTGACAATACTGTACTACTAGCAGAAAATTCTAAAGATCTACAACAATTACTTAATTAAATAAACATGACAAGCAAAAAATATGGACTAGATATGAATATCAAAAAGACTAAAACTATGATCATAAGCAAAGAAGATACTCAAAACCCACAAGTGGATATCAAAATAGAAGGAATAGACCTGGAGACAGTTCAGAACTACAACTACCTTGGACATACTATAACCAGTGATGGAAAATGTACAATTGAAATAAACAAAAGAATCTATCTATCTATTGACCTTTCGAGGCGTAGCCGGCCCATAGGGCGTAGACTCCTCTAATCCAATATTTTTGACACAGATTGTTCACAATCATGGTGCCTATCTATCTATCTATTGGCCTTTCGAGCCGTAGCCGGCCCATAGGGCATAGACCAAGGCACTCCTTCATCTGAATTTTTGTTCTAGCAGTTTTCAATTCTTTTAAAGATATTTTATCAAATCTCTCCATTTGTCTCTGTTCTGTGTAAGCAGCTCTATCTCATTGAGGGAGCCGATTCTTGCTGCTCTTGTCTCTCTCATCAATGTTCTTCTCAGTGTCTCCCTGTGTCTTCCTCTTTTTCTCTTACCTGTTGTTTCCCACATGAGGGCTTGCTTTGTTATTAGGTTATTATCTCTTCTCATCACATGTCCAACATATGACCATCGTCTTTTTTTTAAAACAAAAGAATAGGAATGGCAAAAAGTAATTTTAATGTCATGAAGAACATACTAACATCAAAACAAATAACACCAGGGCTAAAACTAAGAATAGCAAAATGTTACATCTTCTCAATATTCCTATATGGTGCAGAAACATGGACATTAGACAAGAAAACAGAACAGAGAATTGAAGCCTTTGAAATGTGGATATATAGAAGAATAGGTAGAATTGGATGGAAGGAAAAGAAAACAAACGACAAAGTCTTAAAACAACTAAAAATGAAAAGAGAACTACTAAGCACAATTCAAACAAGACAAATGTCATTTTTGGGCCGTGTTAAAAGACACAACAGCCTACTAAAAGTAATCCTGGAGGGGAAAATACAAGGTAAAAAGGCAGACCAAGACTAACATGGACGAGTAACGTCAAAAGATGGACAAATCAGCCTATGACAACCTGCACCATCAAAGCAAGAGACAGAGCAGAATTGCACTCCATGGTAGCCAACCTTCATTGTGGAGAAGGCACTCGATGATGATGAATATTGGAAATTAGCTCTCTTTTTGCTTTGGCCTCTTTCAGAACGTTTTCATCACTCTTCTTAGCTGTCGATGGTATTTTCAACATTCTTTTGTAAAACCACATTTCTACAGACTCCAGTGATTTTCTTGTCTGTGATTCACATCCATATATTAAGACTGGCTCTACATAAGATTTAAGAACTCTTTTTCTTGTTTCTATTGTCAAAAATGGATTGCATAGTATCTTCCTCATTTTTTCTAAAGCTGCTTTTGCCTGAGCCATTCTGCATCTCACCTCTTTTGTACATCTTCCATCTGAGGTTAACAGTATTTTGACATTTTGGGCTTTCAGTTCCATCATTTTGAATAGTTCACCCTTTATGGTACTTATCTATTTATTTGTTTAAAGGTTGTTTCGAAGTTGGATTTGAAAATGTTTGAATAAAGTGCACGGGGACGTTACTCAGATCTCATTGATGGCACTAAACTAGGACTTTACCATATTTTGTTTCACTGAACTGGTGTTGATGCACATTTGTGGCTTGTGCAAAAAAATCTGCAAATGAATCTAGCTAACCTCGATACACTTTTCTGCCGCCGTATAAAACTCATTAATGGAAATGAAATTACTTTGTACCAGTCAGTAATTGGTGATGCTGGCTGTGTTGTTTGGGATGCAGCACTGGTTTTAATTAGTTATTTTGTTAAATGTGCCACTACCAGCTCACCTTCAAATATAATTTGTCCAATCTCATCAATTACATTTGAGGAAAAAACTGTACTTGAAGTTGGTTCTGGAACAGGTGCTGTTGGCTTGGTGGCTGCTAGTCTCGGGTAAGTTGGGAAACTTTGTTTAAAATAGTTATAATATATTGTAAATAAATACCACAACTGTCACATCAACTTTGAGACTCTGAACATAAACATAATTGGTTCAAAGAAATTGATTACTTTTCAGAACACTTACTACTAACAGTAAGTTGTGAGTAATGCAACTATTCAACTCAACTCTGCTACATAATCATAGTATGCTAGATTGATTGACACACAAACTGATTGTTGTTAGGATCATCATTGCACACAGGATGCTCCGATAGCCCCTTGACCCATGTGTGTGAACTCCGTAGCATGGCCTGGGATCCATTGTGTAGGTAGTTTACTGACAATTTTGCATGGTAAAAAAAAAAGTAAACTACTCCCATCACGCCAAGTGGCGGCGTATAGGGAATATGGTGTTAGTGACCATAAATTTTACAGACCTTCGGCACATGATTTTTGAGGTAATGTGTATTTTGTGTGCATGGGCAGCAGCCCCCCAAACTTATACAGCCTACTCTTTTAGAGGAAAAATAAAAAAATAAAAAAATGGTATGTAAGAAGCTTTACGTGATAAGTGGACGACACAGACTAAACAACGTTTCGGCTCAATAGGCCTTCATCAGGAACAAAACAAAAAAACACGCACACAAAACTAATAACGAAACAACCAAAACAAAAACAATAGAAATGTGGTAAGAGTGAGATGGCTGAGAGTGGGGTACAATACACTCTCAGACATCTCACTCTTACCGCCTTTTGAATACCTGTTAGTCTACTATTCGATTCTTTCTCCTTTGTGTTTGCACACTGACCCCTATGTGAACTCCTCTGGTTCTGTGTACATTTGCGCACATTTTTTGCACGTTTCTCGACGTTCACGACAGCCGCACTTGGTTGCGATTTCCTTTTAGTTTTGACAGGATAGTTTATTTTGTTTTCTTTAACACATTTCGATTGTTTTTGTTTTGGTTGTTTCGTTATTAGTTTTGTGTGTGTGTTTTTTTTGTTTTGTTCCTGATGAAGGCCTATTGAGCCGAAACGTTGTTTAGTCTGTGTCGTCCACTTATCACGTAAAGCTTCTTACATACCATTTTTTAATTTTTAATTTTTCCTCACATTCAGCTTTACTGCAGCTTCGCATTTTTATGCCTTAACCCCCTACTCTTTTAGATTTTAACTGTCAAGGGCTCTTTAATGTGCGCATGGGACCTTCTGTTTATTTTCATTAACTGAGAGGCTTCAGGTCTCACTACCAGGAGATGGTAACATCATAAAGAAACCACTGATTAATTTTTCCAATTATTGAAAAATCACCACAGCTTCTGGTGGACTATGAACTCGGTACCTTCCTGTCCCAAAGCTGATGTCATTCCTTTAGACTATCCTCCATAGAGCTATGGCATAATCATGAAATGTAATGTCACTCAACATGCAGGAATAATTTCCAGTCAAGCAATACAAAGCAGAAGCTCTATCCAGTGTTCAAAGCTCTTTACTTAGAGTGTAAGTTAAGGAGGTACTTAGGCATGACTTAGATACTTTAAATAAAATAATTAAAGTTTAAAAAAAATTTTTAATATTATAGCTAGACAAGCAACACTGTTTGTATGTCAATTATTTAAAAAAGTTATGAATTTTTAAATGATTTAATTTTTGCCTTAACTTAAATAAAATTACTAAGAGGAACATAGGAAAATATCACTGGGCCATTTAGGGGAGTTGTCTGTCCTCGTAGTTGATGCCCGTGATATTGTTACAGACAGGACATCATATTGTGTGGAGGCCTCAAGTTTTCTTTTACAAACTAGGCATTCTATCTATCTATCTTTCGTTCACCCGAAGTATTGTCTATATCTGCAATGTCGTTTCCTGTATAAATTTTACTGTCTTTTGTAATTCTTGCAGTGGCCCATATAGTTTTGTCTGTAGTGTTTTATCTATGGGCCAATGGGTTTTCCTTAGTCTACTATATTCTGTGCAATCTTGAAGTATGTGTTCAGCAGTCTGGGTGTATCCGGTAAAGATTCCTTTGTGATATGATGCTTGTTCTCTACGTGCACGATAGTCAGCTGCTTGTTGGATCAGCTGTTTTCTGTTATGTCTACTCATCAGCTGTCAGCTTGAGATATTGTTAGTGTAACCTCTCTGGAATGCTGTGGCTGTGTTCCTGCCCCAGGCGTTAGGCTCGGGTTTGTAATCAGGTCACATACACACCTCCTGACTATTGGATTCTTGTTAGCTTGACCCTTGCTCGGTCTGGTAGTACTTCTGGTTCATTAAGATGACCGTTGTGTTGTGTTCCACGACAACTTTATTGGTGGACTGTTCATGACACTTAGGCTAGATAATGAAACTGTATAACACAGAACAATACTTGTTGATGGTAAGTTAGCTGGCTTTTATTCATACCACTTCAAACTCTCGTTACATATGTAAATGTTAGGGCCACACTTGCAACACACTCTCGGCACTACATTAATTTGAGACGCTCCCATCGAGCGCCTCCCCTACGCTAATTACTATCTATCAGTCTATTCTGTCGTCTGCCTGTTGATCATGCTAGGTCTTGACCATTCTACTCACAACTACGCTATATCACTGCTAACTCTATTAGCTGGTGTTAGCCTCTCTATGGCCCGACTGGCTCCTAAGAAGCGCGTATGCCCCTATGACTATCTTCTTCGAGTGCTGAAATCGAACTTCTGCTTCTGAATAATCCCCCACTTGTTATGTGTCTATCCCTTAAATTTGACTATTGGTAGCCAATCAGAATCTTACTGCCCACGCCCGTCTGACCGCCTACTCACTTATGGAGATGGCCTTCATGTTTTTGCTTGTTAATTTCGACCTCTTTATTACACCCCCGCATCTGTCTTTTTCCTTTGACCTTGTTCTATGGTCTGTTTATTTCAATTCTCTCCTTTTCCACCTACGCATCTCTTTCTTCGTTCACTTCTTAAAGATGGCCTTGATACTCCGCATGTGTTTCTCCTGACCCATCCTCTCTATTGCGACTTCGTCTTTATGTGTTTTTCCTTTTCTTTCCTCCTTGACCTATCTTCTTGTCTCGCCTATCTGCCCCCTCACTTCCGGACCTGGGGCATTCTGACCTGTCCTCTATTTTCCTCATGGCTTCGTCTTAAAGTCTTTCTCTCTCTCCTCTTTATCTTACTCTTCTGTTCACTCCTTCATTTCTATACTCCCTTATCTTCCATTTCTATACCTTCTCCTCCTCCACTGTTACATGGGGTGCCTTTCCACATGTACAAGTAGTTGATGTGCCAATCTTGAATTTTGTATATGTGTGACTATGGAGTCGATTGTATCCTGTTCTGAGGCGTATAATGATAACTTGTTCATATCTATTCATATTATGAAAGGCATCCTGATTTGGGGTTTGTGGTCCTCTGATTGATTTGATTATCTGTTTGTTATGATGGTATGTTACCGGTGTATCTAGTTGTGTGCCTGTTAAACCTTCCTTTGCCAACTGATCTGCTTTCTCATTTCCTGGTATTCGACAGTGAGATGGGATCCATTGCAGGGCAATCCTGTGGTGCTTGCAGAGCTCAGTCAATGTCTGCAGATGTGGTAATTTTCTTGATTGTAGTGCCTGGAGTACTGATCTTGCATCTGTCAAAAACACTACAGGCTGTGGGCTAAGATTACTGTTCAGCAGTTTTTCTATTGCCAACTTTATTGCTTGTATTTCTGCATCATAATTGTGACAATATTTCCCTGTTGCTATTTTATTCATATCCCTAGTGTTATTTGGGTACTCTATATATGCACCTGCTCCCCCATTCTTTACTGCATTCTGTGCTGATCCATCTGTGTACACACGAATCCATAGGTCTTGTGGGTATTCTTCATCCAAGAAACTGAGAGTTATTTTTTTTCGCTGTAGACTATTCTGTTTTCCTTTGTCAACTATTCCTTTCACGTCTGTCCGTATTTGTATTGATAATTTTGATTCCTCTGTCCAGGGAGTATGTTCTGGTATGGGCAGTAGTGGGTTAACAACTCTTGGCATGTCTGGTGTTTGTCTACTAATACGCTTGGCTTGGTGGATAAAACTGCTTCTCTTAAGTCATCCCAGTGCAAGATTTTGGAATCGGTCCTTCATTGGATTTCTAGGCATGGCATGCAAATTTTCTGCCTGTATCAGCACCTTTGGTGTCCCTCCGTTCTCTCAGTGCTGGTATCCTCCACAATTTCTCCATCTCCAATATTGGTGTTGATTTCATTGCTCCTGTGATGATCCTAAGTGCCTGGTTTTATCCAGTTCTTGCAGTGTGGTGTTTGATGCTGAGCACCATGCAGATGATCCATATTCTAAATGTGGGCATATACTCTGTTGGTAAACTTTACTGAGTATTTTCCCACTTGCACCCCATGTGGTTCCACACAGCTTTCTTAGAATAGCCAATTTCCTCCTTGCTTTTTGGGTTGCCTTATTTATCTGCTGTTTCCAAGATAGTTTGTTATCAAACGTAACTCCGATATGTAGCTTGTATGTCTTCTTTCACAGGCTCATTGTTTATGTAGATGGCTCCTGATTTTTGTTTTGGGGAGAGAGTGAAAAGTGTAGTACTGCATTTGTCTGTATTGATGCTGATACACCATCTATTTGTCCATGAATTCAGTGCATTCATAGCTCCTTTTAGCAATTTGGAGGCCACTGTTGCATACTCCTCTGTGAACCACATTACCAAGTTATCTGCATACATTGCCACTTTGATGCCATGTTGTAGTTCAATAACTAGGTCATTGACATAGATCAGAAAAAGTGTTGGAGATAGTACCTCTCCCTGTGGAACGCCATGGCGCAGTAAGACCTTCTTACTCTTAAGACCATCCAGTTGCACTCTGGCTCTCCTGTTATTCAGGTATGCTTTGACCCATTTGTACATCCTGCCATTTACTCCATAATTTCTCATTTTCTTCAAAAGTCCTTCCTTCCATACCTTATCAAATGTTTTCTTTAGGTCTATCCATGCTGCTAGTACCAGTTTCTTTTCTTGAAATGCATCCTCAATTTCCTGGGAAAGATAGGTTGCCTGGTCTTCGGTAGAGTAACACTGTCTAAAGCCTGCTTGTTGTGGGAAAAGGAGATTTTCACTTTCCAGGTACCATTGCAGTCTGAGATTGATTATACGTCCCATTGTTTTACACAAACAGCTTGTAATGCTGATTGGTCTATAGCTGGATGTCGTTGAACCATCTTTTCTTGGCTTTAGTAATGGTATCATAATTGCTTCTCTCCATGCCTGTGGCACTCTACCTGTGATCCAGCAAATGTAGATCTGTAGTAGTTTTGATTTAGCTGCAGTTCCCAAGTTCTTAATCATTTCATTGGACACTCCATCACTGCCTGGTGACTTTTTCATTTTTAATTTGGATATTACCAGCTCTAGCTCTCTTTGTGTAATGGGTATTTCCAAGACTTCATGTGTGGTGTCTTCTTGTCTTGCATTTTGTTGTTTTAAACGGGTCTCTTGTAGTTTCTCTAGGCTAATTTCAATATTATTGTCATGTGCAAAGGAGTCTGCAAAGTGATTTGCTGCATGCTTACCTGTTAGGATGTCTCCATCCTTCTTCAGTGCAATTTTGGTGTTCCTTTCTGTACCCTCATCATTCAGCTGTTTTACAAGCTTCCACACTTTTTTTGTGTCTCGTTCAAGATTCAAGGACTCTGTTTTCTCTTTCCAGCTTCTCCGTCTGGCTTGTAGTTTAGTCCATTGAAATTTGGCTTTAGCATGCTGATAGTTATTGTGGTTTTCCTGGCAAGGTTATTTTCTGCTTGCTTTCGAGATGTTTCCATGTCATTGTGCAGTTGCTCTAGTTCACTACTCCAGTATGGTTTGTATTGTTTCCGTGCCCCTCTGGGTATTGTTTCACTGGCAGCTTGTATTATTAGTCTACTGAATTCATCAACTATTTTGTTGATGTCTCTGTCTGTATTTATATCTTTAGTCAGTTATTGTTATTGTTATTGGTTATGGAAGGCCTCGGTATCACAGCAAACGAATTAAAATCCATAATTGCTCAACCGCCCGTGCCAGTGGAATCATCCGAATTACTAACTCATCTCCCAAACAAAGAAAGGTAACTGTAGTCCCCATCGTAGCAGTCTCAGCACACGGCAAAAGACATAAGGCGAAAACAGCGCAGGAAGTGAACACAGCCAACTGTTCCCTGTCATAAGATATCATCATTCATCGTAAACAAGCGGGATATCCAAGCAGGATCAAAACGGATGAGACACACAGCTCACGGTGTGCACAGAGCACTTAACTCAGTAGCTCTGCAACAAGCCGGTCTTGGAATATGAGGAAACTGCAAGAAGGAACACTTTTCAGACATAGCCTTCAATGGTTCCTGCCGCCTATCCACCATATACCATGGGAGTTCACGTCCTCCCGAAAATGATGATCGTCATAGCACTTGATGATGTTAGGCCATCATTGATGACTCCAATTCCAAACATATAGACACACAGTGGTGGTAAGTTATCATTTCCAATCAAACAGAAGCCACATGACCTGTAGTTAGTAAAACCGCAGAGAGAATATGATTTTGTGACCTTCACTGATTCACTCTTGGATGTGAATGTGTAGTTTACACAAGAGGAGAAGTTTTCAACTACAGTGATCCCATTTAAGGCAATTCTGGGATAGCAAGGCAAGTCTCCTTTATAGCAGCAGAACTTGATGTTCTCCGCTCCCTTCTTGTAGCTGCCGCCACACGATTCTGATGTCTCATTAACTTGGACATCATTCAAGAACAATGTCAGATTAACATTCCATAGATATGGCTCTGCTGATGAAATGCTTGGTGCAACAGTTGTATCAATCATACTGGAGGCTCCTGGTCTGTGGTCATTAATATCACAGACGGCACATGATGTTGTTATATTCAGTATTTCTTTCTAGGGTGTAAGTATGTGGCACACACATGGAGAGTGGTTTGTGGTCACAGTAATCCCATTAAAGGCAATTCTAGGGTAGCATGGTATAGCTGTTTCAGAACAGCACAATCCTGTGATGTTTTCTGTGTTCGCTATAAAGCTTCTGCTGCTACACAATCCTGACCAATTATAGGTGTGGACATTATTCACTTGCAATGACAAAACTGCTTTGTTTACATCATAAACCTCTGGAAGCGAATCATTTATGGGACTAATAGTACAATTTATTCTTCCATCGGGGATATCTTCATTGAGTCCCCCCAAAAAAGTCTTTGGTTAAAAAGCACATATGCTTTTGAGTTAAACACAAAATGAGCCCACTTCATAGATTCAAAATGATCCTTGCCAATGCCATCCGTTTGCACAAGTAAACGGCTAAGTAAACGTCATGGGACGCACCAAAATGGCAGCTTATTTATATTCGAGATATGGACTAAGCAATGTTTACATTGAACAACACGATATATGTTATTGCAGCGAGTTGGCAGATTTTGAAAATGTTTTCAAGGGTTTGAACATGTTTGTTCACAGTTCGTTAACCTTCGCTGTAGATAAAGTCGTTAATTCGTTTCGGACGTTTGTGACCTTGGTAGCTAAGGACCTAACTTTAGTCAGTACACTGGTGTAGTGTTGATACATTTTCCAGTCTGCCTTTTTGTAATTCCATCTGGAGAGAGTGCTGCTCTCATTTTGCACCATTAAAAAGACTGGTCGGTGGTCGCTGCCTCCAAGTTGTTTCCCATCAATACGTGTAATATTCCAATCCAGGTCTGGTGAATGGAAAGCAAGGTCTGGTGTAGATGTGGTATGCCAGTGGTATGGTTGGTGGATCTGTTGTCTGGTTTAATAGTATAAGCCCATTGTCATCCTGCCAATTTTCAAGTTCTTCACCTCTCTTGTCCATATGTTCATAGCCCCGCTCTGTGAATGGCTGTTAAATTCTCCACATACAATTATTCATTCTTTTAATGTAATTGTGTCTAGTGCTAGTGGGCGGTCACTCAGACAGTAGTAGTTAAGTAGATGAAAGTCTGTATTTTCTGTCCTGAGGTGCAGTATTTGATATTCCGCCCCATCCATATACACTTCAATCTGACATGCATTGATGTTGTTCTTTACAAGTGTCAATATTCCGCCCTTTTGTCTGTTTTTTTCTGTCAGATCGGTAGCACTGGTATCCCCTAATCTTCAAGGCTATGTCGTTGTTTAGATGGGTTTCCTGCATATGCTTACTTGTTCTTCATGCAGGATATTTTCTAATTCTATCTTTTTACTGTACCCATCTCTTTTGCTGTTGATGCCTTCAGCATTCCAGTGCATTATTTTGAGTGGTCTTATTTTGGATTGACCAGTAGCTCTATTCTCTCGCCCCCTGACTCCACAGAGCGGTTGAGGACATCCAGTAATAGAGGTTGGGTCCTCTCGAGGCCCGGTGCTGCACCTGCCTGAGTGTCCATCACAGGGCGAGTGCCATATCGATTTGCGGTTATAGACATGCTTCCCATTGGCGTGAGTGCGTGGCATCCTGATTGTTGTAGTGTGCCTTTTGGCTGGTTGCCTCCGACTTCAGCACTTAAACTTGCTAGAGCAGACCGTGGTTTTGCTCGGTTATAGGAAGGCCTGGCCAGTCTTGATTTTCAGTCCCTGGTGACTGTTAAGCCTCATCTCCACGACAAGGAGCTGGCCTTGATGAGGAAACTAGGCATTGAAGTAGGATTAGTGAAGGGGCCTCTGTGGTACGGCATCATCACGAGTCAGAGACGCTGGTGTTGTACGTTTACCGGTGTTGGTGTCAGGGTAGTAGAGGTTAAGGATGATGCCGCTGGTGTAAACAGTACTAATAACAAATTATCATAAATGAATGATTTAAGGCTAGTTAAGTCATCAAACACCTTATTTACAGTTTCATTATATCCATAAGTGGCATGAAAACCATCAATGAGATATTAAACATAGTTGTCACCCTTGCTAACCAATGATCACTGAATGTTCTATCTGTGCTGATACGCTACAATCCTTGATGATTGCCTGTGATATAGACCATAGCTATAATGTATAGTGAAGTGCATCATTGTTGCTTAATCATAGCTCCATGGGGGCCTTGGTAGCCTAGTTGGGAAAACCACCCGACTGGGCTACTGGCGTTTGGACAACTTGTGTTTGATTCCTGCCGGAAGCAGTATGAATTGTACTCGTGGTTGTTAAAAAAAAATACCCCAGCAGTCGACACAGCTGCAGGCAGAAATGGGTACCAGGGTAACACTCTGGAAAGGTGATGAATGCCGCCTCACATTGTGAGTTTTGATGCTTGAAGCGACACTATTCATAAGTCTCAGAACACTTCTGGATAGGTGGCCAAGCGGCGGTGAAAACTTTCATGCTAGGATGCTGATTCAAGTCTTGTACTTTACCTTACCTTTACCTTTAGCTCCATTCATTACTGACCTATTGTTTCCTATTACTAATTTCACTTAAGTTTAAACACATGATCACAATCCCCTTTTGGAGATTATATTATCTAACTAAATATTTGGTAGGCTCTACCAACCTACCCCATAGCTGACCTGTCTTTGGTGTGGGAATAAATATATATCAGCCCCTGCAACGGGCCTTCCCACCAAAATCAGTGTCAACTTAGCACCTGTTTCAATTGTTCTCTTTCTTTTCTTGACTAAGCGTCCGCTCTATCACTATATTTTGTAACTATTATAGTCCGTTCAGAATCGTTTGCCGAGATGTT
Source organism: Megaustenia siamemsis (assembly GCA_032433765.1). NCBI lineage: Eukaryota > Metazoa > Mollusca > Gastropoda > Stylommatophora > Ariophantidae > Megaustenia > Megaustenia siamemsis. The sequence continues at coordinate 34,860,012 of JAVIAB010000041.1, read as the reverse complement.
ATGATTTATAATTCAAAAAGTTCTTGATGATTTCACATGATTTTTGGCATACGGTGTTAAAATGTCCATGTCACGAGAACATATGTGTTACTCGATGTCTAGCTATAACGGTTTTCTTAAAGCGGCGAATTCCTTTGATCTTTGCCCATGTAACTATTATTTTGACCCTAATCAAAATGTTTTACAGTAATCTAGTGCAACGATGACCCATAGGCGTGTCCATAAAATTTTACTTGGTGGCAAGTATACAAATTTTAAATTATATATAGAACTTTTGTTCGTAGAGTCAATTTGATATAGTTCCATGCTCTTGGTGTGAGTTTTCCTAATGTTCTCGCTGCCTTTCAAATACGTACATTTAGTTCCTCATCTAAGGAAAGTGTGGCTGTAATAGTGGATCCAAGATAGCTGAACTTCTGTACTGACTCAAGCAGGCTTCCATTCAAAGTAATGGTTGTTGGTTTGCTTATAACATATTTTTGATTGCTTGGTCTTGAACAATAAACTGTTTAACAAATCAACTAGGAAATATTGCAAATCAAACTATTTATCTGTAGACTTAATCAGAGTAATGATCATTCAGAATCAGACGAGTCAAATAGGTCGATTACTGCTTTCGGCTGAACAAACAACAAACCATCCTTTTTCCAATATTCCTCTTCTTGTCGTAACACATGATCCTCACATTTTACCCAGTAGTCTTTATTTATATTTGATAGAGCCTGATTTGTAAGTGTCTCAACATCGCATAATTTGAAAGTTTTATTTGTATATGCTACGTGTCCTTTAACTTTTGCCCAAACTAGTTCTATAGGATTTAAGTGTGCATGATATGGAGGTAGTCTCAAACATCTATGGCCATGTTCTTGAATTAACTTGTCTATTTTAAATATCTTTGTACGTTGTGTCTGTTTTACAAGGCTAAGCAATTCGGGTTTCAAGTAGCTGTCGTTAACTTGTATGTGTTCTTTTATGAGCCACGTTTTGATTGCATCTTTTGTACTTGATGATGTTGGGATTCTATCTTCTACGTTAACTACGTTATGGTATGAAGCATTGTCCATTATCAGACAAGAAGGTCGATCTAATATTGGAAGGATACTTTTCTCGATCCAGTCTTTAAATATGTGCCCATTCATTTCGGAGTGGTAGTCTCTATTGTCTATGGATTTTGAAATGAAAACGAGATGAGCATTCTGCAACAACCCATTATGTCTGCTACCTGCATGTGCAACTATCAAACGTTGCCCTTTACTGCTTGGTACTGATCTTTTAATACTTCCATCTGCTAACTGCCATTCCTTTTCATTTGTATGATGAGCGTTGATCCAAGTTTCATCTAAATAAACAATATCATAATCATTTTCGCGCATTTCCTTCACTTCACGTAAATACTTGCTTCTAAGAGCTACTAGATGTGGCTTCTCACAAATAATGTTTTTTCCACCAGCATACTTTCTAAAGGTGAATCCTGCACTTCTTAATATTTTCCATAATGAAGTTTTTGATATTTCAATGTCGTTGTTAGTTTTCAGCCAAAGCTTCAACTTTCTAAGTGTCACTTCTTCGTTTATATCAAACATTCGACAGATTTCTCTTTTTACTAGGTCCTTATCAAAACTGTCTAACGTTTCTTTCCTTCCTTGCTTTCTTGCATTTGTTGGCAATAAATATCCGCTTCCTTTAACTATTCGATCAAATGAACGTTTACACAAACCTAAAATATGCATTGTTCTCTTCTCAGGGTTTGATAAAGAACAATAAAGATGTCCCTTTTTACGCTCTCTGCAGAAGTATTGATAAATCTTTATAGCAATGTTATGCTCAGTAAAATATTTTGCCTTTATATTCATTCTCACATAGACTTGCAGAAGATAATATGGATAGTGCCGCCTCCTTTCTGTAAATATTGAGATTTGCCTCTGAATTATGACTCGAACTCGAGTCTACGGCCGTGATTTTGACGTCACATAATTTCTGGTTTCGGCTAAAATGTCATTTTGTGCTAAACGGGAAATTCCATATGTAACATTTCTTTATAAAAATTTATAGTGGAAACATAACTATTTTAGGACGGTGCGCATTCAGCCGTGAAGGTCATGCCTATATGTTAAAGAATCAGCTGTGAGATGTAAGCATCTACATAATCCCGCCGGTGTTTATAATATCGATTAACTTTTTTTAAATATAGGTTAAATAAGGCATCTTTGAAACTGGATCACATTTCTTTGATAAAAAAATATTTTTATAGCGACATTAGTATTCTAAACCTAACTTCAAAAGATCAATGCAAATGAACAATAAGTTTTTGAAAAAAATAAATTAATGTCTAGGCAAACGATTCTGAACGGACTATAATTCCAGGGACTGTGGTCTATAAGTTAGACTTGTTGATCGACTCAGAGCTTGTGTGGAGCGTCAAAAATAACACGACCCTTTGACACTTTTGTTTCAGCAGCTCTCCTCTCCTTTCTTGATCTCGGACTCTCCACTAGCTATGTTTTGTTATGGTGGATACGCCGGGGCCTGCAGACCATAATTCTAGAACTGTCATAAACCTGAAGTTGTATGATTGATCCCCCTTTCCTTCTTATCCTGATTCTTGCCATGATCATCAGTGTCTTTGATGACAACTATTGCAGGGGTGTATTTCATTACAGGGGCATATACTTTTACAGTATAAGATGGCTCTATATTGGTTCTTTAAGTCTCTTTCACTTATTTATGTTTTGGACACCATTGCATATTCAGATCACTTTCAGAGTTTGAACACATATGTTTAAATAAATGCTGAATTAAAAAATCTATGTTTTGTCAAGATTACCAGTAAATTAATTATAAAAGCTTAGCTGTTGACAGTAGCAAAGTTTATCTATGGCGCAAGCCATAATTTCATAAGCACATGTCCTCTTTAATTGTTTATTAAAGGAGCGACTGTGTATCCAGATTGCTTTAAAAATTTGCATAGTCTTTATGACCACTGATGAATACCTCATAAAGACAAAGCCAAAACTTTATTTTTAGGCAGTGATTCCTAGTGAATACGTAATATCAAACCCTTTGTAAGTGATGAAACCGATCAACCTGTTTCTAAAGTTTACAAATTGCATTCCCCAATTCTTCTTCTTTTACCTTTCAGCTCCCTGTGGAGCATAGGTCCTCAACAAACACTTTCCAAGCCATTCTGTTTCTTGCCATTCTTTTAAGATCATTTCATATTTTCCCCATCATCTTCATCTCAGCTTCTGTCTTCTCCAAGAATATCTTGGTCTTCCTCTTTGTCTTTTTCCATGGGGATTCCAAAAAAAGAGCATGTTGTGTAATACTCTCAGTTGGCTTTGGAATTGTTATTTACATGTTACAACTCATTAATGTGGACTGCTCTGCCAAGTCTATCGAAATTTTAACTTTAGGAATTTTGCACTATGTTTCGTTCGTTGTAGGCTGCATTCACTAGAGTAAGTGGGAATATATGGGTACAGCCATTGCTGTGTTTTTACGTCATCATGGTGGCTCATCGTATATCCCTAGACCGGCCGAACGCTAATGTTGAAAGGCGAAATGACAGAACTTTATTCATGACTTTGCAGCACCGGGATGACTCCCGGAGTTTCATATTTGTCAGGAAGGATGTTGTCTAGATTTAAGAGGACTACTGTGAGATCAAGAGTAGACATGCTTGTTGCTTGCTGCGTTCGTCCGATGACTAAAGAACACCTCTTCATCATCCGCCTTTAAAAGGACGTTAAGTGGGCGTGTCTGTGTTGTGTTGTGGCTTGCAGTATAACTGTGATATTTGCGCCTTTCGGCCCAACACATACAACTTCATCAGCACAACATTTTGAGCTCCAGGTTGTCTTCCCTCTTCGATCCCTACTCGCTTGGCCAGACTAGACAGGTTAGTGTGTTAATAGAGGCACCACGGAGAGGTGGAGCAGGGTCTGGATGGTTCTGGTTCACCGATTTAGCACAAGCTATCAGCTGTGGGTCGCTGACAACTTTCAGGTCTGGTGCCATGAGATTCACCTTCGCCTCCTGATAGACATATGATTTTATAATTTCAATATGTGGTTTATAATTTCACAAATTCACATTGCGGGAAGATCTTACAGTCTGTTGTTTGATGTGCAACGGGGATAAACCAATGAATAACTGTGTTTCATGTGTTCGTATTTGGAATAAAAAATGATGTCCTAACATCATCAAGTACTATACATAAAAAAAAATATGACGATCATCATTTTCAGGAGGATGTTAACTTCCAGTCAATAAGGTGGATAGGCGGCAGGAACCATTGGTCTATGTCTGAAAAGTGTTCCTTATTGCAGTTTCCTCATATTCCAAGTCCGGCTTGTTGCAGGAGCTACTGAGTTAATAAGTGCTCTGTGCACACCATGAGCTGTGTGTTTCATCCATTTTGATCATGTTTCGATATTCCGATTTTTTATGATGAATGATGATATCATATGACAGGGAACAGTTGGCTGTGTTCACTTTCTGTGTGGTTTCGCCCTTATGCCTTTTGGCTTGTACTGAGACTGCTATGATGGGGTCTACAGCTACCTTTATTTGTTTGAGAGATGAGTTAGTAATTCGGATGATTCCACTGGCATGGGCGGTTGAGCAATTATGGATTTTAATTTGTTTGCAGTGATACTGGGACCATCCTTAACAATAACTATAACAATGTGTGTCCTACCCAGCGCCATCATCTTCATTGTATCTCTTTATCCACAGGTATTTCTTCTTCTTCTGCGATCATGGCTCAATCAGACTAGGATTCCGGACTCTCTTATGAAGGCAGCTGTCTGTTTAAGTGATTCGGTTGCCCCGTATAGTTTCTCTTCCAGGGAGATGGGTGTGGACCACATTGTCCTTCTTAGGTCTGTGTACTGGGGGCAATCCTGTAGAACATGTTTTGTTGTCATGTTATCCAGTGTACAGTGGCATTGACTGGTAGTTCCTATTTTGAGTTTGGTGAACATATGGTTTCTCATTCTGTTGTGACTAGTGTGTAGGCAAAGTATGATAACTTGATCCCACCTTGATAGTTGGAGGTATCCATCTCTCTCATTATACTTTGGGTGTTCTTGTTTCCATTTTTCATGGTATTGGCCTTTGATGATGGATTTGGCTTCATCGTAGCAGACCAGATGGTTCTCTAGTGGTAATCACCCTCCCTCCATCTTTAGCTAATTCCACAGGTATTTGACTGGTACACTTCCATAATTCTATGTTAGTCTATCTATCTATCTATCTATCTATCTATCTATCTATCTATCTATCTATCTATCTATCTATCTATCTATCTATCTATCTATCTATCTATCTATCTATCTATCTATCTATCTATCTTTTGTTCGCCTGAAGTGTTGTCTATATCTGCAATGTCGTTTCCTGTATAAATTTTATGTCGTTTCCTGTATAAATTTTACTATCTATTGTAATTCTTGTAGTGGCCCATATAGTTTTGTCTGTAGTGTTGTACCTATGGGCCAATGGATTTTCCTCAGCCTACTATATTCAGTTCAGTCTTGAAGTATGTGTTCAGCAGTCTGGGGCGCCTGTCCACATGTACATGTAGTTGAGGTGCCGATATTGAATTTTGTATACATGTGACTGTGGAGTCGATTGTATCCTTTTCTGAGGCGTATAATGATAACTTGTTCACATTAGGGTAGGGTGACCATTCGTCCCCGATTTCCGGGGACAGTCCCCGGAATGTAGAAGTTGTCCCCGAAAGAAATTTGTCCCCGATTTTGTCCCCGATTTCAGTGAATAAATAAATGTTCATACACGGAATCGGCCCTCTTTTAAAGTAATCACTAGGACTCAGGACGTTACTGAGTTGTGTTTCTTTATCCCAGACTGAGCGGCATTAGCAAGAAGATAAAAGAGAAGACTTGGACGCGTTGTGTCGGAGATAGCTCTTTGAACCCTTGAAGCGCGGTGCTACGTCACTTCTATTCCCATCACTCACTTCTGTTGGGATGGGTTTAATTTTTAAAAAAAGCAGACACTCTCTCTCCCCCCACCCCTGCCTTTCCGGACATCTCCCGCCAAAGTATCTTTCCCGGCCAATTTTCAAATCAGTCCGAGTGTAATGACAGTACAGTGCAGTCGTGTTTTATATACAAAATTTCTTGCGCACACACAGTCACACATATTATAAATATATATATAAATAAATATATATATATGTATACACACACACACACTTATATATATATATATATATATATATATATATATATATCGTTCGTCCCGATTTTGTGGGACAGTTTCAGAAATAAGCAAAAAAATCCTCTGAAATGTAAAAAATATGACAAATGTCCCCGGAAACAATGGGAAAAAAATGGTCACCCTACATTAGGGTTGCCAGATTTTAAAAAAAAAAAAAAAGGAGTACTTTTACGCCGAATTTTTTTTTCTTCAATTTTAATTACATATTTACGAACAAATGATTTTGTATATTGTTACCGGTAGTGACAATGAATTCGCCTTTATATTCAAACAAATTTATGAAAAATTATATACAGAAACTAGAAATAAAACAATGCTCATATTCTGCAAAGACAATTTTCTTATTTAAATTAAAAAAAACTCTCACCTAGTGTTTCTAGAGGCATTTTAATTGTATTTGCTTGAGGATTTGCCAGCTTTCAATAATCTTGCATCAGTTTTGACAAATTTAAAAAAATCAGCACATGAATTGTCAAAATTAACCATGACTCTGAGCTCTGCTTCAATCAGTTCTTGGCTACACCTATTTCTTGTGTCATTCCATTTGTTTTTCATTAAGGAGAATATCCTCTCAACAAAGGCATTTGATCCTGGTATGCTAAATAAAAATCCAACAATCTTTGAAATGTTTAGCACTTTATGTTCTGGCACAACAGAAAAAAAATGTAACCAGTTTGTGATATCACTGTTATCTTTGTTAATACTTTCACATAGAACACTCTGAAAATCACAGAACTCTTCATACATGGCATCAACACATATGTGATCTTTCAATTTCAGAATACACACTGCAGTTTCCAAATCTTCAAAATGAATTTCTTTATCCAAAGCAAAAGCTGCCAATGATGAATATGGATTATTGGCAGTCACATCAAACCTTTTGTCAAGATACTGAAGCATATCATTGTAAAATTTGTTAAAATCACTTGATATTTTTTTTTTGCAGTGTTACAGACAAATCATTAATAAGTTCATTTGCATTGCTGCCATAAAAACTGTCTTTTATTCTCTGTTTAAGCTTTTCGTTCAAAATGTACATTTGTTTGAATGTCCCCAAGACACTCAATTCACAACTTTCTAGTGTTTTGTTAACAGCATCCAACAAGTTTCCAACATTGTTTACAAAGTGAAAATATATCTCTGGCAAAATGGCTTGCTCAGGGTCATCAATAAGAAAAACAGATTTCAATAATTTTGGGCAGTCATCAATACTCTGGAAGTAACTTTTGATTGCACCCCAATTTAGGAGAAGCCTATTTACAGCTGGAGTCAAAGACCGCCACCTCGTTGGAACATGTCTCAATATTTCAGACCATTCTAATTCCACAAAATTAAAAAATGATTTCAGTTCCTCTCTTCTTTTTGCTGAAACTGAGAAATGATTGTAAATTTTGAGGACTATGCTCTCTACATCAATATCCAATTTGTCTGTAGCATACTTGATTGCATTATGAAGTATGTGATTTGTACAATTGGTCTTCAATATATTTTCATTCTTTTTCAAAAGTAATTGAAATACAGAATGTCTAATTCCAAAATTGACACTTGCATTGTCTGCACTATATGATGAAATGTGATTTATATCAAGATTATGTCTTTCTAAACTCTGCAGCACTAGCTGACTAACTCCAAAAGCAGTTTCATCAGCATTTTCAATCAAATCCAGAAGTTTATTCTGCACTCCTTTCACTGAGTCAAAGTAGCAAAGGCAAACTGCAAACATCTTCCTGTTTCCCTTATTCGAGGCATCTGTTGCCAATGAAAAAAATCTCACACCTTGTTCCGAACACTTTAAAATATCTAAAAAATCATTGACACTTCTGGGTGCTAAAACATTCTTGACAAGCATTTCAGCTTTAGTGCGCCCACATGATACTTTTGAAGCAGTCACAGAATCTTTAAAAATGTGTGTCACAAGCTTATTTCCACAGTCCAAGCTAGAATAACTTTGATTATGTTTGACTGCATGATAAACCAAAGCCAGTTCACTCGCGATAACATTATCGTGTTCTGATGTATTGTTTACATTTACAAAATAATGTGAAAGTTTGTTTACACTAACATCATCAGATTTTTCTTTTAGTTTATGCGTTTTAGATTCTGAATGTTGTTTTAAGTCACTTTGTCCACCATGAGAAATACTAAAATCTTTTCTGCATAACACACAGAAAGCTCGATGTTCGTTAGGTCCTGGTTTAACCCATGAAAACGATTCTTCCCACACTTTACGGTAACTTTGATTGTGTTGTAGTTGTAATTTTAATTTCTTCTTTGGATGAGACTTCTTTAAATCCATATCACTCATTATAAAATAATGTTAACAAACTTTAAAATAAACTTACTAATAATATGTAGATGCGAGGATTGAATTGGATGGAGCGGTGAAACTGTGTTTACACATCGACGATCGGAAATAAATTGATTCTTGTCGTGGGCTAGGACGGAAATTAAATCGCTTCAATATTTTAGCGCGGAACTACAATTTGCGCACTTAAAAGTATGATCCAGAAACAATTATACAAAAGAAACCGCCGAATGGTTTAATTAATATTATTTACTACGAATTTATATATTATTTAATCGATATTAAAAAAAATATTTACGTGAGCGTTAAAATACGGTGTTTTAGCGACTCCGGGCAAAGATAAAATGGAGTCATCGAATTACGTGAAAAAAACGGAGAAATCCGTAAAAAGCGGTGTATCTGGCAACCCTAGTTCACATCTATTTATATTTTGAAAGGCATCCTGATTTGGGGTTTGTGGTCCTCTGATTGATTTGCTTATCTGTTTCTTATGATGGTATGTAACCGGTGCATCTGGTTGTGTGCCTGTTAAACCTTCCTTTGTCAACTGATCTCCTTTCTCATTTACTGGTATTCCACAGTGAGATGGGATCCACTGCAGAGCAACCCTGTGGTGCTTGCAGAGTTCAATCAATAAGGTCTGCAGATGTGGCAATTTTCTGGATAGTAGTGCCTGGAGTACTAATCATGCATCTGTCAAAAACACTACAGGCTGTGGACTAATATTACTGTTCAGTAGTTTTTCTATTGCCAACTTTATTGCTTGGATTTCTGTATCATAATTGTGACAATATTTCCCTGTTGCTATTTTATTCATATCCCTAATGTTATTTGGGTACTCTATGTATGCACTGGCTCCCCCATTCTTTACTGCATTCTATGCTGATCTGTGTACACACGAATCATAGGTCTTGTGGGTATTATTCATCCAAGAAAAGAGAGTTATTGTTTTACGCTGTAGACTATTCTGTTCCTCTTTGTCAAGTATTCCTTTCACTTCTGTCCATATTTGTATTGATAATCCTGATTCCTCTGTCCAGGTAGTCTGTTCTGGTATGGACAGTAGGGGGTTAATAACTTTTGGCATATTTGGCGTTTGTCTACAAATACGCTTGGTTTGGTGGATTCAGTTGCTTCTCTTGAGCCATCCCAATGCAAGATTTTGGAATCGGGTCCTTCATTGGATGTCTCGGCATACATGAAAATTTGTCTGCTTGTATCAGCACCTTTGGTGTCCCTCCATTCTCTCAGTGCTGGTATCCTCCACAATTTCACCATCTCCAATATTGGTGTTGATTTCATTGCTCCTGTGATTGTTTTAAGTGCCTGGTTTTGTACTTTATCCAGTTCTTGTGGTGTTTGATGCTGAGCACCATGCAGATGATCCATATTCTAAATGTGGGCATATACTCTGTTGGTAAACTTTACTGAGTATTTTCCCACTCCCACGCCACATGGTTTCACACAGCTTTTTTAGAATAGCCAACTTCCTCCATTTTTTTTGGGTTGCCTTATTTATCTGCTGTTTCCAAGATGCTTTGTTATCAAATGTAACTCAGAGATACGTAGCTTGTATGTCTTCTTTCACAGGCTCATTGTTTATGTAGATGGTTCCTACTTTCTGTGTTTTGGGGAGAGAGTGAAAAGTGTAGTACTGCATTTGTCTGTGTTAATGTTGACACACCATCTATTTGTCCATGAAGTCAGTGCAATCATAGCTCTTTGCAACAAATTGGAGGCCACTGTTGCATACTCCTCTGTGAACCACATTACCAAGTTATCTGCATACATTGCCACTTTGATACCATGTTCAGTAACTAGATCAATGATGCAGACTAGATAAAGTGTTGGAGATAGTACCTGGAGCAGTAAGACCTTCTTACTCTTAAGATTATCCACTTGCATTCTGGCTCTCCTGTTATGCAGGTATGCTTTGACCCATTTGTACATCCTGCCATTTACTCCGTAATTTCTCAGTTTCTTCAAAAGTCCTTCCTTCCATACCTTATCAAATGCTTTCTTTAGGCCTATCCATGCTGCTAGTACCAGTTTCTTTTCTTGAAATGCATCCTCAATTTCCTGGGAAAGATAGGTTGCCTGATCTTCAGTAGAGTAACACTGTCTAAAGCCGGCTTGCTGTGGGACAAGGAGGTTTTCACTTTCCAGGTACCATTGCAGTCGGAGATTGATTATACGTTCCACTGGTTTACACAAACAGCTTGTAAGGCTGATTGGTCTATACTTCTTCTTTTCTCTTTTCACTGATACCTAAAAGGTGTTGTGGTTTATATCATTTGTCGTTCTTGAGCTGCTCGAACTGTCTGAATTAGTGACTTTCCTTTGTTGTTACATGTCTCTGTCACTGCATCTATCCATCTTCTTCTAGGTCTTCCTCTTGGTCTTTTTCCATGCATTCTCGATAAGAATGCCCATGATGGTGATTGATAAGGATTCTTTCTGACCAGGTAGCCAAACCATTTAAGGTGTTGTTGTTCTATATAATCTTGGCAGGGTTTTGTTCCTACTATTTTTCTTATGGTTCCATTTGGTATTCTATCTCTTCTTGTGTTGTTTGTTACTTTTCTCATACTTTTCTCAAGCGTCGCATCTCACATGTATTGATCTTTCAATCTATTGATCTTTTCTACTGAATTCATCAACTATTTTGTTGATGTATCTGTCTGTATTTAGATCTGTAGTCATACACTGGTGTAATTTTGATACATTTTCCAGTCTGCCTTTTTGTAATTCTATTTGGAGAGAGTGCTGCTCTCCCTGACAGCCTCATTTTGCACCACTAAAAAGACTGGTCGGTGGTCGCTGCCTCCAAGTTGTTTCCCAACAATACGTGTGATATTCCAATCCAGGTCTGGTGAATGGAAAGCAAGGTCTGGTGTAGATGTGGTATGCCATGATCTGGAGTAGAATGTTGGTGGATCTGTTGTCTGGTTTAGCAGTATAAGCCCATTATTGTCCTACCAATTTTTAAATTCTTCACCTCTCATGTTCATAGCCCCAGCTCTGTGAATGACTGTTAAAATCTCCACATACAATTATTCTTTCTTTTAATGGAATTATATCTAGTGCTAGTGGGCGGTCGCTCGGACAGTAGTAGTAAACTAGATAGAAGTCTGTATTTTTCTGTCCTGAGGTGTAGTATTTGATATTCCGCCCCATCCATATACACTTCAATCTGACATGCATTGATGTTGTTCTTTACAAGTGTCAGTATTCCGCCTTTTTGACTTTTTCTGTCAGATCGGTAACACTGGTATCCCCTAATCTTCAAGGCTATGTCATTGTTTAGATGGGTTTCCTGCAAACAGCATATGCTTACTTTCTCTTCATGCAGGATATTTTCTAATTCTATCTTTTTACTGTACCTATCTCTTTTGCTGTTGATGTCTTCAGTATTCCAGTGCATTATTTTCAGATTCTATGTTAGTGATTTTGTCCTGCCATTTCCATCCTTATATTCTGTGTAATCATCTATTAATGAAGGTTTGTATCTTCATGATTGTCATCTTTGTTGTTCTCCATGTTTCACAGCCATATAATAATACTGACTTAACTTTGAAGTTGAAAATTAAAATGTTTGAATTTAACCTAATTTCTTTGGACTTCCATATATTTCCCAGTGCAATGAATGCTCCTCTTACTTTGATATCCTTATTTTGGTATCATTCTCTGTTCCTCTTTCTTTGTCTATATTACTGCCCAGATAAATGTAAGATTGTACATCTAGTAGAGGTACTTCTCCTATTATTATTTGGTTATTGGCAACTACCGTTCCCCTATTATTAAACATAAATTGTATGCAATGAAATATGATTATAATGATAATATTTTGATGGTCCAAAGAATCTATTTATAACTGGATTAGGCTGTAGTGCGCTTTTTGGTATGTCCCAAGATGGCGGTGTGTTTTCACAATTCGTTGTCAATGAAGCATTTCTTTTTTGTGAGCTTCTAAACGACGAAAATTAAACACTCACGATGACTCCATGTGCCGTAGAGCTAATTGACTGGAGTTGGCCAGTCTATAACGTGAAAACGATTTCTGGGCCGTGCGACTGAATGAGTGCACGTGAGTCTAGACCATCCACAGCATTGACATTCAGCGACCAATTCAATAATGATGTCAATAAGTTATTGAGTTATTTGCAGGTCATCATCATTGCACTCCGAACCGAACATGTCCAAAGGTGCTCAGATCCCCTCCTTATCAATTCTCGCGACTGACGACTCCAGTTCTGTGTTGGTTTATTAGTCTGCTTACACGCCCACTAAGTTTCTCTATTCTAGCTGTAAGTAAAAGTAAAGTACCCCGTCACGCCAAGTGGCGTATAGGGAAATATGGTGTTAGTGACCCTATATTTTACAGACCTTCAGCACATGATTTTTGGGGTAATGTGGTCGGTATTACGCCCGTGCTGCTTTACTTTCCCAGAAAAAAAATCCGGTACCCATTTAAGGCTGGGTGAACCTGGAAGCCGTCGGTTGGGATCGAACCCTACCCCTTGTCCGTGGTAGTCCAGTTCACTAACCACTGAGCTATCGCGGCTCCCTATTCTAGCTGTGCCCATCTTAAATCCCATCTCTTTCATCTGAAGGAGTGACGTGGACTCATGGTTATCGAAGTGTCATGAGTGTCCTTCCCACTTCCTGGAGGGCATTGATGATATCCACCTGATCCATTGGTTGACCGTCCTCAACAATAGCGCAGATAGCCAACCTGTCCACTCTTTCATTTCCCTGTACTCCCGCATGTATTGGGACGTAGACAAAGTTGACCTTATGTATTTTTGACTTCTGCAATGACTCTACCCATTGCATACGTACAGAGCCTGACTCCACTTTTCTTATCATGCTCATCGAATCACTCAGTATACAGGTGTGGGTGTAGTCTTGTGGCTCTAACCAGATGAATGCCTTGGTCACTGCCATCACCTCCATCATCATGCTACTTGTGGTCATAACATATGCACCACTGTGTTCCATGACTATTCTGACTGCCGAGCGTGCCGTAAATGCCCTTGCACTTCTTTGGTGTGGTATTACAGATCCGTCTGTATAGATGACTGCATCTTTCTCATCAGTGTTATCCAGATGAGACCGTTGACCTCCACTGAGTTTTGTTCCCTACATTTCCTGTCAAGTGTGACAACACACGAGAGTGTCCCCCTGAGTAACGTAGGCACCAGTATCCACTCCTCGCTAGTGTTGATATTGGTAAGCCCACAGTCCTGTTTGATGACATCTTCTGCTTGTCCCATCCATGATTTGCCTCTTTTTTAGCCTGACGCCCTTCTCAGTATTGAGCTCATGATGCAATGGATGCTCTTTATCTGCACTTATCTTCAGGTATGCTCATGCCCTCCAGATCTTGATCCTGTCATCCGTGGTTGAAAAGTCAAGAAGATACCTCATTGCTACACAGGGAGTGTCCCTATTACACCCCAAGCTAATGCACATAGCTTCATTCTGTATTTTCTCCAGCTTGTCAATTTGTGTCTTACTGATGGTAAGAATAGCCAGAGCATACTCGATTGGTGCAAGGACTAGTCCTTAGAACAGAAGGTATAAGTAGCCTCTGCTCGATGTTGGTAGCTGCCATGACCTTCAAGGCGGTCAATCCTCTGCGAGATTTTGTTATCACATGGTCAATGTGGTCCCGAAAACACAGGCTGCAATCTAACTTAACTCCGAGGTTTGTCATGACCCTGTCCCTGGTCTACTCATCAGGTCCTATTCATACCCCCGGTGTTTCCATGTTAACGATATGATTGTTAAGTGAGAGCCATGCAACTGATGCTTTATTATGATTAACCAATGCATCTGATTTTCCACACCATGAAGAGATGGGATCGAGTTTGTCTTGCATTATGGCAGCGATTTCACTTTTGTCTCTTCCCTATCGATATACTAGAATAGCATCAGCAAAAGTCATAGTTCTTCTCCTTCTATCCAGCTGTTGTTCCGTGATCGTTATTGTGTACACGTTAAATAGAACTGGTGGCAATGGTGAGCCTTGTGGCAGCCCTGGACAAATGGATATTGGCTCGGATGACCAACTTCCACATTTGAGTATCACCTTCCTCTGAAACAGTGCTGCAGCGATCCATCTAATGAGGAAGGGGTGCACCGCCAGTTTGAGAAGCATATGCATGAGGTATTCAAACGGTACTGTTGTATGTATCCTCCAGATCTATAGCAGCATCACGTCTCCTCTTGTCTGTGGAAGTCTTCGAACACGTCATGGGCGAAGACTGCCGCATTGAGCCATGTTTCTTTGTTATATCTATATCTTCCAAGTGTGGGTGGGAATGCGCATATCTGTTCAAGGTGACAGGTGAGGACACGGGCAACTATTTTTTCCAGTAGCTTGCCCGCAGTATTCTGCAACGTGATGATTCTGTAGGCACTGATCTGAGAATGGTCCTTGGTTTCCTTCGGTAGCGGTAGTAAGTAGCTGTGTATCCACTCCTCCTTAATG
This sequence comes from Megaustenia siamemsis, assembly GCA_032433765.1. Lineage (NCBI taxonomy): Eukaryota > Metazoa > Mollusca > Gastropoda > Stylommatophora > Ariophantidae > Megaustenia > Megaustenia siamemsis. The sequence continues at coordinate 34,844,968 of JAVIAB010000041.1, read as the reverse complement.
TGACCACTCTGAATGCTGGCATTTAACTCTTTGGCCATATTTTTGCAAGTCGTCGTCAGCTAAATCGCCTATGTCGCCGTACTGACCACCATCTGGACCAGGAGCAGTGTTGTGTGGCCTTTTAAGTGTAGTACGAATTGTATCAGTTATGATTGTGAGATCTTCTCCAAGCACTACATCCTCACACAATTCTAAGAGTGACCCCCGTATCCTCATTCTTACAGCCTCATTTCTTTGGTCAATCTGCTCAATTTAGCGGGCAAACAGGGCCTTCCCTTTGCTCTCATCAGATTTGTGTCATATCTGGCCTGTGCTCTGGATGTCTGGTATGCCTATGTGTCATGTTGTGCCATTCATGTTCTTATGAAGGCACCAGAATGTGGCTAGCGATTTTTCTGAGCACACTGTTTTTTACAGAAATCATCCCACGTGGAATCCTAAGCCTGCTTAGCGCATAGTTTAAAGTGCATAATTTTTAGGTTGACCTCTTCTTTCAGACGCCTCAAGAGCTCAGGTTGTGTTCTTCCATTTCTTTTGGCTTTCTGCCATGTCTTGACAGGTTAGTCTCTTGTTCCGCCACGCTTCCTCGAGTTCTGCGTCCATCTCTCCTGCCATCTTCGAGGGGCGCCCTATGTCCGATTTTGCTGATGATGTCCTGGTCTGTGTTCTCATAGTGGAATGTGGTGAAGCTTTCTTTTCTGGTTTCTATTTCTGCCTTTCTCAATTAGGACACATGGATAGTTATCACTTCCGTGGAATCCCATTGCACTCCACCTGCAAACTAGTGCAAAGGCTGAAGACACCAGTGCCAGGTCTATGGGACTATCAGAGTCCCCTGTTCAAGTGGCCATTCTGGTTGTCCTTCCATCATTCAAGTACACTAAATCGACAAACACCTATGCGTTCTCCTCCTCGAATGTGAAGAGATTCTGCCATTGTTGTGTATCTACCTTCCCATTTCTGGGTCCGGTCCACTGTGCATGATCAGCAAAGTGTATCAATTGCGATGTGATTTTCCTGACCTTTCACCTGATAACATTGCAATCTGTACAATTATATATATAATTATCATTATGTGCCATACCAATTGGCGTAGGCGATCATGTTCTTCCACAATTTTCTGTTCATAATCCATCTTATCATTTCTGTTGTTAACTGTTTTCCATGCCATGACACCAAGCTGTGTAGTATCTTCTCTCTTCATCGTGCATGATCCCTCTTTCCCTGTATTTTGCCATTTGTAACGAAATATTCAAAATTTCCTCTTATAAAGTGCCAGAAAAATGTTTTTTTTTCCTGATGTTTTTTAAGTTCTCCCTATTTGTGTTGGCCCTCTTTAAGGATGTCATCGTTTTTCTTTTTAGCTGTCCATGGAATTCTCAACATTCTTCTGAGAAACTCAATCTTTGTCGCCTCTAATCGTCGAAAAATGATTAGAAGGCACAGAGATGGTATTTCTCAGAACAATGTTGAAAGTTCCCTGGACAGCTAAAAAGCCCAATGAGGACATTTTCAAAGCCCAACACAAAAAGGGAGCTCCTGAAATATATAAGAAAGAAACAATCAACATTTTTCAGGCACATCATGAGAAGAAGAAAGTTGGAATACTTGGTTTAAATTGTCAAAATACAGGTAAATAGAGCTCGTTGACAACAAAGAGAGAAAATACTGGATAGTTTGGTGTCTTGGCATGGAAAACAATCAGCAACAGAATTGATACGATGCACTGTGGATAGAAGAATGTGGGGGGACATAACTGCCTACGCCAATTGGTATGGCACATGATGTTGATGATATTTTGTATTTTTAAAAATATTTTATATATAGATACTCAAGAGCTCAGGTTGTGTTCTTCCGAATGTATATATATATATATACAAACTACCAAAGAAAGGAAGTTTACAGGAGTGCACAAATTATAGGCACAAATTATGCTACTATTAGTGTCAGGAAAAATATTAAGCAGAATCATTCTGGAGAGACTAAAAGAGGCCATAGAGAAACATTTGAGAGATGAACAAGCAGGTTTTAGGAAGAACAGATCATGTGCTGATCAAATAACTACTCTACGTATACTATGAACAAAGTTTAGAACTACTGTCCCCACTTTATATTGGATTCATAGATTACAAAAAGGCATTCGATAGTTTAGACAGAAGAATGCTTTGGAAGTTGCTGAGTCGTTACGGAATGTCCATGAAATTTATTAACCTGATAAAAACAATATATGAAAGAACAAAATGTAGTGTGGTGCATGAAGGACAGCATACAGAAGCATTTGAAATAAGAACAGGAGTAAGGCAGGGATGCCTTCTGTCTCCATTTCTCTTTTACTGGCCATAGATTGGATTATGAAAATAACTCAAAACAACAGAAATGGAATCCAGTGGTCACTGACCAAACAACTTGATGATTTAGACTTTGCTGATGACATAGCTCTCCTATCACACAGCCATCAACAGATGCAGGATAAAATGAGCATACTTCATGAAAGATCACAATAGCTAAGACTGAAAATTAATAGAGATAAGACCAACATTAAGAGAATTAATGCAGTTGGCAATAACCAAATACAATTAGGAAAAATACCTCTACTAGATGTACAATCTTACATATATCTGGGCAGTAATATAGATAAAGAGGGAGGAACAGAAAATGATACCAAAATAAGGATATCAAAAGCAAGAGTAGCTTTTGTTGCACTGGGAAACATATGGAAGTCCAAAGAAATTAGGTTAAATACAAAAATTAAAATTTTCAACTCCAATTTATAGTCAGTCTTATTATATGGCTGAGAAAACAAAACTGACAATCATGAAGATACATACTTTCATTAATGGATGCTTACGCAGAATAAAAGGATGGAAATGGCAGGACAAAATCACTAACATAGAATTATGGAAATGTACCAGTCAAAACCCAGTGGATAAAGAGATACAGTGAAGATGATGGCACTGGATCGGACACACACTGCGGAAGCCAACTGAGAGTATTACACAATGACCCCTTTTTTTGAATCCCCAGGGTAAAAGACAAAGAGGAAGACCAATGAATTCTTGGAGAAGACAGATAGAAGCAGAGATGAAGATGATGGGAAGACGTGGAATGATCTTAAAAGAATTATTTGTTGAAGACCTATGCTCCACAGGGAGCTGAAAGGTAGAAGAAGAAGATATATATATATATATATATATATTGTTTTCAACAGGAGATATTGTTATTTTTAATTATTTTTGTTTTATCCCTGGTGATTTCAAGTCCTTTTTTTTCCAACTCACTCACTGCCGCGTGAAAAAACTCGGGAGGAGAGTTAGTAGGCTGCGGGAGTAATCTCAAACAGATAATCCAGAGGGAGGGACCCTAAGGCAGTCGGTGACTGTATTATCCATCTTCTGGCATCCCCTGCAGTGCTAAACTTTGTTTCCGAACGTGAGGACCTAGTCCCTCCTTCGGAACGCTTCAAAGAGGAGACGAGAGGGGGGTAGTGTGTTTTGGGCAAAGCATTATCTCCATATTATTGGCCCAGGCATAGCAAGCATGCTGAAATGTCAGTTCCATCCTCGTTAGGACACTGCAGAAGGAAGCACAATGTCAGCAGAAGGAAGCACAAAGCTGAAATGTCAGTTCCATCCTTGTTAGGACACAGCAGAAGGAAACATAATCTCTCATACTCGGCACATGGAACGTTGGAACCATGTGTCCTGGATTAAATAACACCAACCTCAAGAATGTAGAAAACATAAGGAAAACAGCCCTCATCGACATGGAGCTGCAGACAGTACATCTTGATATTGCAGCCCTTTAGGAAACAAGGCTTGCAGATTGTGGTTCAGTGAGGGAAAAAAATTACACCTTTTTCTGGTGGGGCGTATAACCTGAGCAGCCTCACTTACGTGGAGCAGATTTTGCTGTGCATAATAAGCTCATACATTCTATAAACACCCCAAATGGTATATCAGAATGCATAATAACATTAAAATCCACTCAAAAGCTGGACCAATTAACATCATTAGCACCTATGCACCAACAATGTCAGCAAATACAGCAGCTAAAGATCAATTTTGAGAGATGCTCCAAGTTACCTTGGATTCAACCCCCAAAGCAGAACAACTCTGCGAACTGGGCGATCTAAATGCACGCATTGGATTTGACCATAATTCATGGCCATCATGCCTAGGTCATCATGGTATTGGCAAAATAAATGAAAATGGCCAGAGACTTACAGAATTTTGTTCCCTTAACAACTTGTGTGCCACAAACACCTTTTTCAGCGTCAAGAATCGACAAAAGGTAACATGGTGCCACCCAAGGTCCGGGCATTGGCACCAGCTGGACTTTGTCCTAGTTCGCAGACAACACTTAAATAATGTTAGAGTAACCAGAGCATACCATAGCGCAGACTGTGACACAGACCATGCGCTTGTCATTAACAAAGTGTAGGCAACCACCTAAAGTTTTACAAATCTAGAGAACAATCTAGGATCAATATCGCTACAACAAAATTATCTGTCAACCAAGCCCTGTTCATGAATACCTTCCAGAAATGCACGGAGAAAGCAGAAGACCTGGACAATATAGATGATTTATGGAACCGGCTAAAACCTCACATTGACTGTGCAATATCTTCTTTTGGAAAAGAGCAACACTTCACTATGGATTGGGGTCAAGAAAACGATTGGGTTAGATGAAATTCATGCCACTTGTAGAGAAGAAGAAGACTTTCCTAGCCTTGAAGAACTACCCATGCCAGAACACAAAAGACAAATTCAAACAAGCAAGAGCAAAAGTACAAAGGGAATCAAGGAGATGTGCGAATGAGTATTGGTCAAATCTGTGCTCTACGATCAAGAAAGCTGCTGAGCTGGGTGATTCACGAACTATATATAACATTAGGATTGCTCTAGGCCCAAACATCTCAAAAATTTATCCCTTAAAAGATGCTAATGGTGAGTCTATTCTGTAGACAGATCAGCAAGCCCACTCCTAGACCAACTAGCCCCAAAAAATTTAGTGCTGACTGAACTGGACAATGAACCTACTGAGAAAAAACTTCATGATTTCATCCGCGACCTCTCAAGTGGAAAAGCTTCTGGTAACAACAATATCCCAGTCGAAACACTCAAGGAAAACCTTGAAACACTCTTGCCCCACCTCTACAAACTACTTGTCCAATGCTGGAGAAGTGGTGATATACCCCAAGACATGAAAGATGCCAAGATTGTAACGTTATATAAAAATAAGGGGGACAAGGGCAATTGCAACAATTATAGGGGTATTTCCCTCCTGAGTATAACTGGAAAGGCATTCGCAAGAATTGTTTTAAAGTGCCTACATTTGGTGGAACGTATCCTTCCTGAGTCCCAGTGTGGGTTTAGAGCTAGACAGTCAACCACGTGGAACGTATCCTTCCTGAGTCCCAGTGTGGGTTTAGAGCTAGACAGTCAACCACGGATATGATTTTTACTCTCCGCCAGACGCAAGGAACAGAGAAGACCTCTATTTATAGCCTTTTGTTGATCTCACAAAGGTATTTGACACAGTGACAGAGCAGGTCTATACAAGGTGTTGGAAAATATTGGCTGCCCTCCTACATTACTTAAGCTGATCAAGTCGTTTCACAACAATATGTCTGCCATCATCCAGTTCGACGGTAGATCTTTCCAGCCCTTTCAGATGAACTGTGGAGTCAAACAAGGATGTGTCCTTGCCCCTACTCTATTCAGCATATTTTTCACTGCCCTTCTACACAATGTGTTTGAAACCGTCTCTGGAGACATTTACATCCTTACAAGATCTGATGGCTCCTTATTCAATATTGCACCTCTGAGGTCAAAATTAGGAAGAACTGAGACCCTAATCAAGGAGCGTCTATTTGCTGATGATTCAGCACTAGTTGCTCATGATGAATCCGTCCTGCAGTCAATGATTGATAATCTGGCTAGATCATGTGAATTATTCTCCCTATCAATAAGTATCCAGAAGACTGTGGTGCTTCAACAAGGTGTAGCCAGCCCTGCAGCTATATCATTAAATAACATACCCCTTGGTGTCTTGATAGATGGTTGGTAGGAAGCAATCATGATAAGTCAGTAGTTTGGTAAAGCATTAGTGTCTCATACTGGGTGCTGCTTTACTGAACATCTTTTCTTGTGGCTGAATTTTGCCAATCCTGGACAGACAGATTCATCCACAGAACGAGCAAGGTGTACCCGCGGTACCCGGCCTTGTCTCCTTTCTCTTGTGCCTTTAGTCCTCTGAATTTGACATCAGCACTGTCTCAAGAGGGAGCAGCGATAGCTCAGTGTTTAGTGAACTGGACTACAATGGACAAGAGGTAGGGTTCGATCCCAACCAATGGCTTCTGATTCACCCAGCCTTTTATGGGCACTGGATTTTTTTCTGGTAAAGTAAAGCGGCACGGGCGTAATACCGACCACATTACCCCAAAATCATGTGCTGAAGGTCTGTAAAATTTATGGTCACTAACACCATATTCCCTATACAACACTTGGCGTGACTGGGGTACTTTTACTTACTGTCTCAAAAGTTGCTGTGCCATTTTTTATGTTTGCTCTCCATGTGCTACAATCTATAGCCACATTTTCCCAGTTCCTTTCACTTATAGAAAATTCCCTCAAGGAAGCCCTACAAACATCCTTATATCTCAGCACTGGTCTGCCCTTTGGTCTCTTTCCGTCCTTAAGTTCACAATACAATATGTGTTTGGGAATACGATTGTTTGTCATTTAAAATAGGTACTACCAGCCAATGCCACTGTACACTGGACAACATGACAACAAAACATGTTCTACAGTGGCTGCAGTTTAAAATGGCTTGTGATTGCAATGTCCTTTTATAGACTCACATACAAGCTGCTTTGACATGAAGTTAATTTGACGGAGTGGAGTGGATCAGAAACTGATAATAGGTGATAAAGATAGGTCGGGCTAGGAACTTCTTTCCTTTGAACTGTCGGTATTGCAAACTTCCAGTGCAGCTCACCTACTGTCAATGATGTAATTTCTTATCTCTTAATGCCACGCATCGATATTCCAGGATTAAACTGTCACTATCCTGTTGACTTACATGGGAATCAGAAGTGGTTGATGTGTAAATTAATCGCCTAATCGTCTGAACAGACAGATTTTTTTGAGATTGTTGATGTCTCAGTTTTGCCTGAGTCAGCATGATGCTCTCTTGGCTGACTCAGCTATTATCTTGATTGTTCTTGTTTGCATTTCTCTCTCCTCCCCCCCCCCCCCCCCAAATTCCTAGCCTCTTTAATAGGTCATAGAGAGATTAAATCGTTAATCCTTTGCACTAAGTCCCACAGTGAACACTAGTCTGAAACCCCTGCTTTCTTAGCTCAGTCGCGAGATCCTTTGTATTTGGCTGGTTTAAATATATGCTGTTTCTCATTCCTGAATTCGAATGGTATTGTGAAGTCTACTAAGATGACGTGGGTCATATCTGATGTGTAAAGTGCAATGTCTGAATTCATTTTAGATCTCTTGATGTGCTCTGGGTACTTCCCTCACCCTGGGAGGTCAACAGCCATCTCCCAGTTATTTGCTATGTCCAGGATCATTGAGTTGATCCAGTTGTTCTGCTTGGGGTGTGTGGCCTGTCAAGCTCTAAAAATGGGGACTGGTTGGTTTCGAGGCAAGACGCCAGCCTCGAGACAGAGAGGTTGTGGGTTGAAATCCCGGCTGCACCAGTTGGGATTTTTGTTTATGATTTCTCTCAGTGGCAACCACCCATGGTCTCAGTGAAAGGGAAAATTGAAAAAAAAAAGAAAATATGGTATGTTAAAAGCTTTATGTGATTAGTAGACGACACAGATTTGAATGGCGTTTTGGCTCAATAGGCCTTCAGCAGGAACAAACAAAAGACACGCACACACAGATATGTAAGTAAATAAAACTGATCCTACATAGCTAACTAGTAACGAAACATCCATTACAAAAATAATTGAAATTGGTTAAAGAAAATAAAAATGACTTCCCTGTGTCATGGACCGTGGTCAGAATGGAAAAGAAATGGCCCCACCCACGAGTGTAGCTGTAATTATATCCTAAGGTCAGGTGAAGGGTTCTAAAAATACACGAGTGAGGGGAACACTGTCTAGGTTACCTCGACTGCAAAGACACTGACAATGTCTGAAAGTATCTAAGGGCCCATAAATACATGTGTACACACACACAGATGCGTGTATATATATATATACACGTACAAACAGACATGCACATACCTATACATATCAACATACACATACATATATATACATACCAACAAGCACACACATACATGCATATATATATATATATATATATATATATATACCAATGCCCATTCATATGAACACATACATGCATGTGCACATCCATACGGGGACAACCATACATGTGCAGAAATATGCGCATAACGCACACATAACCAGAGGTTGAGAGAAGATAACAATGGGCGTCTGTGGGTTTATAGAAAACCGAGGTGTGGAGGCCAGAAGTCCTCTATCTTTTCTCTATAGAGAAGAATAGGGAGTCTTCTCTTTACTTCATCACATTCACCTTCTTGTCGTGATTCAGTTCCGTTCTTACAGTTATTGCGTCTCCGTCACGTCTGCCAGGATGACCAAGATTTCCTCCTTTAGGTTCACCTCATGTTAGGTTTCTTCAGCCGCCGGCTTTATCCACACTCGATCCTCCAGTCCTGTAGACTCAAGCGGGTCCTCCTTATCTCCCGTCCCGAGGCACTCATTCCTTCCAACCGCCGCCCGCCCCGCCCCCCTTCCCCTGAGAGACTCACCCTCACATATCATCCTCACAACTTAGCTGCTGTGAAGATGCTCAACTGCTACCGTTCCATTCTCCTCTCTGATCCCACTACCCGTCTACTTTTTAGTGATCCCCCGATGATCGCCTTCAAGCGCGACAGGAATTTGGGAGATATTCTGGTTAGGAGCCATCTCCCTCACTCCGAACCTCAACACTTCGGTACGGCCCCTTGTGGTCGGAACTGTATCACCTGTGCCTATGTGCTCCCTACTAACTCGGTCTTATTTCCTCATGGATGGTTTGAGATCAAGCATGACTTAACATGTGTGTCCCATAACATCATTTATGCCATCATATGCCAACGATGCCACATGACCTATATTGGCGAGTCTGGGAGACGATTAGCAGAAAGATTTTGTGAACATTTACGAGATGTTCAACAGAATACTGGCACTCCAGTGTCATCCCATTTCAACCCCCCAGACCACAAGGGCAAAGACGACATCAGTATCACTGGTATTGTCCATTGTCACTCTGGCGACCGCAGCCAATTTGCTTTTGAGAATCGCCTCATAGTCCAGTATGGTTCGCTGACCCCATGAGGCATGAATGTATCACACTCGTACACATAGTTTCCTTTCGGTTACTCCTCTTTTGCATAGCCTTCTCTACTGCCCATGTTTGGGCTCTTTAGTTTATCTACTATACCATGTTATTCATAGTTCTCCTCCACTAGTCCCCATTGAGACACTTCAGTGTTCTCCTATACACCTTTTTTCTGTGCTACTTACCCCTCATATGTTTTTATTGTATCCCACTCTCAGACATGTCACTCTTTCCGCCTTTTGAGTACCTGTTAGTCTACTGTTCTATTCTTTCTCCTTTGTGTTTGCACACTGATCCCGGTGTGAACTCCTCTGGTTATGTGTGCGTTATGCGCACATTTCTGCACATATATGATTGTCCCCATATGGATATGTGCACATGCATGTATGTGTTCATATGTATGGGCATTGGTGCATATATATATATATATATATATATATGCATGTATGTGTGTGCTTGTTGGTATGCATATATATGTATGTGTGTGTTGATATGTATAGGTATGTGCATGTCTATTTATACGTGTATATATGTATACAAAAATATACATGGAAAACAAACCAGTAGAAGAGATCGATCACTTTATCTGTCTTGGAAGTCACATTGATCGAGAAGGGGATACAAGTAAAGAAATTAGAATCAGAATGGCTAAAGCAGCAATGTCTTTCAGAAGCCTTGAAAAGTTGTGGAAATCAAAACTCATCAGCACAAACACAAAACTTAGGCTATTCAAATCAAATGTACTATCAACCCATATGCGTGTGAAAGCTGGAAAACAACAAGAGATATAGAAACAATGTTGAACGCATTTGAAAATAAATGTCTAAGGAAAATACTTGGTATAACGTGGAACGAATTCAAAACAAACGAGTAAATTAGAGAAATCGCCAATCAACCACTATCTTCAGTAATAAAGAAAAGACGATGGTCATATGTTGGACATGTGATGTGAAGAGATAATAACCGAATAGCAAAGCAAGCCCTCATATGGGAAACAACAGGTAAAAGAAAAAGAGGAAGACCCAGGGAGACACTGAGAAGAACATTGATGAGAGAGGCAAGAGCAGCAGGAATCGGCTCCCTCAATGAGATAGAGCTGCTTGCACAGAACAGAGACAGATGGTGAGATTTGATAAAATATCTTTAAAAGAAAACTGCTAGAACAAAAAAAATTCAGATAGGAGAAGGTGTACCTTGGTCTACGCCCTATGGGCCGGTTACGGCTCGAAAGGTCAATAGATAGATAGATATGTATACACGCATCTGTGTGTGTGTATACATGTATTTATGGGCCCTTAGTTACTTTCAGACATTATCAGTGTCTTTGCAGTCGAGGTAACCTAGACAGTGTTCCCCTCACTCGTGTATTTTTAGAACCCTTCACCTGACCTGAGGATATAATTACAGCTACACTCATGGGACCATTCCTTTTCCATTCTGACCATGGTCCACGACACAGTGAAGTCATTTTTATTTTCTTATTTCGATTATTTTTGTTTTGGATGTTTCGTTACTAGTTAGCTATGTAGGATCAGTTTTATTTACTTACATATCGGTGTGTGCATGTTTTTTGTTTGTTCCTGCTGATGGCCTATTGAGCCGAAGCGTCGTTCAAATCTGTGTCGTCTACTAATCACGTAAAGCTTTTAACATATCATTTTTTCTATTTTTTTCAATTTTCCCTCTCATTCAGCTTTACTGCAGCTTCGCATTTTTATGCATTCATTTGCATTTCTTTGCCTTAACCCCTGGTCTCAGCAGCGAGGCCTGGCTTGAAATGTCAATTACTCATGGACAGAAAAAATATTAGTACCTCCAAAGACTGAGTTATCTGCCTGTGTGGCAAGGAACCCCTGTGCACATGGCTGCCAGAGAAAAATGAATTAAGAATTAACACGCAAAATTCAGTTCCTCGTCTCTACAGCTTTTGTTTGTCAGAGGAAAAGCTGACGAACGAAAAAAAAAAATCTCTAAAAAATAGTTGTTAGTTGTAGCCGGGCGAACTTTAGTGTCTGCCTACATCTGTGCCTTGTACACAGTGGCAGCCAGCTCATGTAGCACTTTGTTGTGCTGCCATGTGTACCACCCTTTGCTTAGTGCTGTCTTGCATGAGGAAAGAACATGCTCCATCATCTGTCTTCCATTACAAAGAAGACATCGATTGTCATCTGACTTTCACCACTTCAAAGGTTATGGGCTGATGGTAGAAGGTCATACATAGATCTGATTATGTAGCTGAGCAGCAGTGTTGCCAGATGCCACATGTCATTCCATGTTAGTGTCCTCTGCAAGGTCTCATCTCATGTCGTCCATTGGCCTTTCTGCACCTGTTGTGCTGCCTTTTGCATACGTTTGTTCTTCTTGACATTTCTGATTTCCCTGACTACCATATCTCTATGTGGTCTGTTTGATGCATTTGACCGCCACTGGATGTCTCATGACCAAATTCATGCCTGCTGGTCTGCGTGTAGCACATCACTTCCTTCAGTTGGAGATGTTCACCTGCTTCATTTACTGCTGCACACACCTGCCATTTTTGATGGGTTTTCAATGTGGGTTTCACTGTCGACTGCTTCATCTGATGAGCTCTATAGCATAGCTGCCAGTCTGGCCTTTCCGGTTTTGTATTCTAGGACTGACTTGAATGGGAGAACAGGCTTAGCTGTTTTGCAGTACAGCTCAACATCTGTAAGTCCTGGTGGTACTCCCAGCCATTTTCGTGTGTACTTGCTAATCTTGCTCTCCATCGCTTCCACTGTACTTTTGCTGATTTCATATTTCAGAAGAGGCAGTAACAGTTTAGGTTTCAACATGAATTGGAAGCACCATGTTTTGAACTTTCCTAAAAGTCTGCTCCGGTCAATGATCTGTAACCCTTGTTCTGCCATCTCTTTTACTTTCTGGACAGCTTTCATGTCCTTCAAAGAGGTGCCATACACTTTGCCTAGACTCTTTATTGGCTCCTTGCAGATGATTGGGATCCTCTGGTTTGCTACACTGAATGCGACTTCCTTGGTCTTCCCTCATCTGGTGGAGAGACTCCGTGACTTCCTCAGTTTTAAGCTCATTCGGCACCACATGATGAGCTCATCTAGGCATTCAAGCATCCTCTGGGCGTAGCTCTCTTCTGACACTAGAACCCTGGTGTCATCCATAAATGCTTTATGTGAGGCATGCAGCATTCATCTCCACGGTCTGGTCCTTTTGCAACTCTTTCTACTACTTTCAGTATTATTTGCATCACCATCATGAAGAGTAGGGGTGAAATTATACAATTCATCACAATGCTGACTTGCAATTCTATCCAGTCGGTCATATATTCCCATGTGAAGAAACACACTGAAGCTGGTAAAATACAGGATGAGCACGGCAGTCACACTCTGGGGTACATGGTACATTCTGCCTGCCAAATCATCTGATGTGGGACTGATCCTTATACGTTGGTAAAATCCAACCATATTATGTCTAGATTTAGCTTCTCAGTCTTTGTTCACTGTATCACCTCCCATATCATTGTCATGTGCTCCAAGTATCAGGTGACACCATGGACTCCACCATTCTGTATAGGCAGTGACTTTGTACCCGTTTTGTACGAGGTGTCTCTTTGCCATTATCATCATCAGCATGTGCCATACCAGTTGGCGTAGGTGATCATGTCCCTCCACAATCTTCTATCTACAGTGCATTGTATCAGTTCTGTTGTTGACTGTTTTCCATGCCATGACACCAGCTATCCAGTATTTTCTCTCTTTGTCGCCCGCGATCTCTCTTTCCTTTTATTTTGCCAGTTGTAACCAAGTATTCCAACTTTCCTCTTCTCATGATGTGCCAGAAAAATGTTGATTGCTTCTTTCTGATATTTTTAAAGAGCTCCCTTTTTGTGTTGGCCTCTTTGAGAACTTCCTCGTTGGTCTTTTTAGCTGTCCAGGGAACCTTCAACATTCTTCTGAGAAATCCCATCTCTGTGGCCTCCAATCGTCTTTTCATTTGTTTGTCCACTGTCCATGATTCGCTTCCATAGGTCAGAATTGGTTCTATATAGCACCGATGAACTCTCTTTCTCATTTTTATTGACATAGATTTGTTGCATAAGATATTTTTAACCTTCTGAAATGCTATTTTGGACTGAGCTATTCTGCTTTTTATTTCTGTGGTGCATCTCCCATCTGATATTATTGTGCCCAAGTATTTGAAATGTTGCACTTGTTTCAGATTTGTCTCGTTTATTTTTATGCTGCATGATGGTGGTGATTGTTTCTTCGATATAACCATTACTTCTGTTTTCTTACTATTCAGACTGAGACCTTTCTTGTTGCTTTCTTTTACTATTATGTCTATCATTTCTTGTAGTTCATTCTCTGTCTCTGCTATTAAGACTGTATCATCCGCATATCGCAAATTATTTATGTTGTGACCGTTGACTTCAATTCCTTTTTTGTCTACTATTGATCTCATAATATATTCGCTGTAAAGTGAAAACAAATCTGGTGACAGAACACAGCCTTGTATGAATCCTTGTTTTATAAATTGGAATTGTCCTGTTTGGTTGTTAATTCGTATAGTTGCTGTTTGTTACCAGTACATGTTTTTTATGATTTGCAGATCCTTGCCATCAATGTTTAATTTCTCCAGCATATTGATTATTTCCACATGCTTTACTTTGTCAAATGCTTTCGTGTAGTCTATAAAGCACATATATAGATCTTCCTCTACCTCTATAGATCTTTCTATCAATGTTCTTAAGATGTATATTGCATTATTGGTGCCCTTTCCTTCCACAAATCCACATTGTTCCTCACTTATTTCTGGTTTTATTTTGTTCCTTACACGTCTCATGATTATTCTTAGTAATATTTTCATCATATGGCTCATGAGACTAATAGTGCGATGGTCTTCACAATCAGTGGCTCCTGACTTCTTCGGTATGGCTACAAAGATAGATTTTAGTAGATCTTCGGGTATGTGTCCAGTGTTATATATGTCATTGAGTAATTTTGTTATGACTTGTACTCCCAGCTCTCCTAATGCATTTATCTCTTCGATTGTTATAATGTCAGGACCTGGAGCTTTGCCTCTTTTCATGTGTTGAATTGCGTCCTCCACTTCACTCTGCATTATTGGTGGTCCTGTGTCTTTATTTGAATTGTTTAATTCTGGTCTTTCATCATCATAGAGTTGACTGATATATTCTGTCCATCTTTCCATTGTCTTCTCCTGTCCCATTATTATATTTCCTTCCTTTGATTTAACACATCCTGAAACTTTGACTTCTTTTCTTCCTGTTAATTCATTTAACTGATTGTGCATAAATTTTGAGTCTTTCTTTTGTTGTTTTTCCATTTCTTCACATTTCATTGCCATTATAGAGAAGAATATTTTCCCTTCCACATTCAGTAGAGAAATTGGTCTGAATTGCGTAATTTCATTTGAGTTCTGTTCCTTTGGGATGTACACTTTATTGGCCTTCTTCAACTCCTAGCTTACAATCTGCCTTTTCCATGCACTCCTGAGCAGTCGATGTAGTCATTTCAGTACCTCTGGGCATATATATATATATATATATATATATATATATATATATATATATATAATTTGTATATGTAATCAAAGTATTGTTATGGAAACAGAACCATAGTGTGAAGGTGCTGTAGGCTTATAAAGAAAAACCAATGTGTGAAATGAGAAGGGGAGAGCTTTGGGCAGAAATATGGGTTACAGCTCCTACCCATTATTGATATTTTAGATAAATTTGTCAGTAGGTCAAATTTTCAGTTAAGCGAAATGGACACAGATAGTCTGTGTTTTTGCCTTAGCAGCACCAACTCTGGCCGTTAGACCCGAGCTGGATGCTGAGTAATTTTTTGTGTATGACTGGTGGTTCCCATCCAAAGTCTGTCCCAACCATCACGCCAATTTTATCAGCAGGTTTACACTTTGACTGTCAATACTGTAAAGTCAAAAACATTATTCGACAAACATACACCTGGATTATTTAAGTTGGAATGGGAGGAGAATGGTATAATTTTATTATGTAGTAAGACAATGATTGTATTTGGGAATATAGTAAATTTAGTACCACAATTAGAAACCACAACATGCCACATAAAGATATTTTTTTATAGAAGTCCTAACTGAACACCAGGCTAGGGAGGGGTAAACATAGGTTTAAAAAAATGCTATTTCAATGTAGCATGGCACCAACAAAAAGCACCAGAAGACTGGCAACATGCAATCATCGTACCAATATGGAAAAAGAAACGTAGCAAAAGAGACTGAAATCAATATACAGATATTTCTCTTCTCAGCCATGTAGGTAAACTCTGTGCCAAAATTGTGGAAAAAAAGGCTGAGACCAATAATAGAACTACAGTTAGGCGATTCTCAAATGGGGTTCCAAAAAAAAACAGGATGTACTGATGCTCTATTCACCTTAAAACAGATAGCAGAAAAAAATGACAGAACACAATCAAAATTTGTATGTAGCTTTCATTGACCATGAAAAAGCATTTTACAGAGTAAAGAGAGAACAACTCTGGGAGATACTAACAACATATGGAGTAAGCCAACATCTAACCAACCTAATTAAAAGTTTCTACATCAACAGCAGCAACACAGTCAAAACAGCAGCAGGCAGCACAGACCACTTTGAAGTTAGATCAGGTGTAAGACAGGGGTGCGTACTATCCCCCCTATTGTTTATTACATACATGGACTATATATGTATGTTAGCCAGCCCATCAGAGACACAGGAAACCAACAAGCTTTTATTTGCAGACTAACAGGCACTCATACATGGAAAAATAGAAGACCTACAAGAACACTTAAATAAACTCAACAGCACAGGCACAAAATACAACATGAAAATCAACATCAACAAAACAGTCATGAATCTTGAATGTTGCAAAAGAGAAACAGAACATTAACATAACTATAGAAAGCAGGCAACTAAAACAGGTAGAAGAAATCAAATACCTAGGCAGTTTAGTGACACAACAATTCTCAAATCACAGAGATAGACTCAAGATGCATCAAAACTTGTCAAATCATTGGACAGCTGTCACCACTATTGTCCAACGAGAGGCAAAACGGGCACTGTACAATACCATCTTCATCCCAACGTGTGGCTACCAATGCCAGTACTGGACCCTAGCTGCAAGAACAATAAGAAAAGTAACCTCAACTGAGATGTAATGTGTTAGACGAATGACAGGAAACAGCCTGAGAGATAAGATCAGAAATGGAGAACTGAGAAAAAAGCTAGGAATAGCCCTCCACAATAAAATTTATATTAATAACAACAGATAAAATGGTTTGGCCACTTAACAAGGCAGAGTAATCAAAACACAACACAACAAGCCTTGAATAAGCGTTGCATGAACACCAGACCAAAGGGTCGACCACGAAAAAAATGGATCGATGGAATATTAGAAGCACTAGGAAATATAACAGCATCAGCAGCGAACAGAAAAGTAAAAGACCGCAAATTATATCTCCCCTCGACGCTGAAAGGCAAATGAGGAAGGAAAGAAGAAGCTATTTCAATATACACTTATACTCAACACAGAAATTCACTATCATTTTTTTTACATTAAGCTTAGAGTACACGACGATAGTGTCACAACATCATCACTAGAGATATAGAAATTAATGGCTGTCCAGTTTCTTTTTATGTATTCATCCAAAAATGTCTGTTATATGTTGTTTTCGGTTATTTGTATATGTAATTAAAGTAATGTAAGAAAAGTACAAGACTTGAATCGGCATCTTAGCATGTGAGTTTACACCCATATGTGCTCGGCCGCCTATCCAGAGTGTTCTGAGACTTCTGAATAGTGTCACTTCAAACATCGAAACTCATGATGCGAGAAGGCTTTCCTCACCTTCCCAGAGTACTATATCCTGGTACCCATTTCTGTCAGTGACTGGATCAAAAGCTGGGGTATTTTTTTTTTTCGACCACGAGTACAACTCCGCTGCTTCCAGCGGGAATTGAGCACGGGTTGTCCAAACATTGGTAGCCTTGACGGGTGGTTTTCCCAACTAGGCTACCGAGGCCCCCTTGTATATGTATATATTCTTATCGTTTCCCAGTTTCATGACCACTTCATCGTGTAAATATAATTGTATGCCACCCTTAAAATAAACCTTAGAAGTCAAATAAAAATTGTTGTATTACACATTTGTTTTATTTTTGTTTCTATTATATTGCTGTATAACAAAATCATTAATAATTATTATAATTAAAATACTCGATTCCCGCTGAAAGCAGTGTGAGCTGTACTCGTGGTCGGAAAAAAAATACCCCCACTTTCGATCCAGCCACTGGCAAGAATGGGTACCAGTGTATAGTACTCTGGAGTGTGGCAAGGCACTGTGCCAAGGAGTACAGGTTCGATCCTGCTTGGGACCACATACTGTTCTTTGTTTTTTTTCTGTTGTTGATTATTTGTCATTTTTTTCAGAGTGCTGTGAACATACCTCTTCCTCTGAATTGATTCGCCATAGTACTCTGCAAAGGTGAGGAATGCCTTCTTGCATCGTGAGTTTGGATGCTTGAAGCAACTCTATTCAGAAGTCTCAGAACATCGTTTCCAGTTGGATCCAAAATGAAAGATTTGTTTTTCTCCCGATTGGTTTAGAACAGTTGATCAGAGGTTTAACAAGCCACTATCATAAAAACGCTTTTGTTAATAAAATGTAGACCTGATCACATTGATCGGAAAGGGAATACAAGTAAAGAAATTATAATCAGATTAGCTAAAGCAGCAATATCTTTCAGAAGCCGTGAAAAGTTGTGGAAATCAAAACTCATCAGAATAAACACAAAACTTAGACTATTCAATTCAAACATATGATCAACCCTTACGTATGCATGTGAGAGCTGGAAAACAACAAGAGACATAGAAACAAAGTTGAACGCATTCAAAAATAAATGTCTAAGGAAAATACTTGGTATAGAGTGGAACAAATTCAAATCAAACGAGGAAATTAGAGAAATTGCCAATCAACCACTAATATCTTCAATAATAAAGAAAAGACGATGGTCATGTTGGGCATGTGATGAGGAGAGATAATAACCGAATGACAAAGCAAGCACTCATGTTTTCAGAGGAAAAGAAGCCAACCCAGCGAGACATAAGAAGAACATTGATCAGAGATGCAAGAGCAGCAGGAATCGGCGCTCTCAATGCGATAGAGTTGCTTGTACAGAAGAGAGACAAATGGCGAGATTTGATTAAAGATCTTTACAAGGTTTGAAAACTGGTAGAATAAAAATTTAGATAAGAGAAAGAGTATCTGGGTCTATGCCCTATGGGCCAACTAAGGCTAGAAAGGTCATTAGACAGAGAAATAGATAACGAAATTATATTTTAAAAATGGACATTAGACAAGAAAACAGAACAGAAAATTGAAGCCTTTGAAATGTGGATTTATAGAAGAATAGGTAGAATTGGATGGAAACAAAAGATAACAAACGATGAAGTTTTAAAACAACTGAAAATAAAAAGAGAACCTCTAAATACAATTAAGACAAGACAAATGAAATTTTTGGGGCATGTTAAAAGACACAACAGCCTACTAAAAGTAATATTGGAAGGAAAAATACAAGGTAAAAGAGGCAGACCAAGACTAACATGGACGAGTAACATCAAAAGATGGACAAGTCAATCTATTTCAGCCTGCACCATCAAAGCAAGAAACAGAGTAGAATGGTGATCCATGGTAGCCAACCTTCGTTGCGCAATGTGGCACACGATGATGATGATGATGATTTAAAAAAAACATTTACCACTCAAATGCACCATTCTTTATAGTCCCTGGTTCACTTCTCACATTTTCTGTATTTCTACACTGCCACTCTTCACCACTTTGTCATAAAAAGGAACGTCTGTCTTATATAACCCGCTTTCTTTAATTCTACCGTGAGCCACAAAAAATAATAAAAACAACCTGTCTATAAAAAGAAAATAAACGTCTTTCACATGACCCAATTTTTCTTTATTCTACTGCGGGTCACCTAAAAATCAATAATAACCTCCCTGTGCTACAAAAAATTAAATAACACCTTTTGTTTGTTACCCATTCAGAAAAATCAAAGCACTTTCAAACCAGCAAAGGCTGGCTTTATTTTAGTGCATGTATTATTTTCTGTTGTCTTTTATCATTATAAAATTGCAACCCTACCACTTTTGTACATATTAGAGCAAATCAAATAAAAGGACTCAGCCTTCATAGCAAAAAGACAGAAGTAATTGTAACAACAAAGAAAAAGACATCACCTCAGTGCAAAATAAAGATAAAGTGGAACAATATTAAAACAGGTAAATAAATTTAAATATTTGGGAACTTTGTTAACCTCAGACGGAAGATGTACAAAAGAGGTGAGATGCAGAATGGCTCAGGCAAAAGCAGCTTTCCAAAAAATGAGGAAGATACTATGCAATCCATTTTTGACAATAGAAACAAGAAAAAGAGTTCTTAAATGTTATGTAGAGCCAGTCTTAATATATGAATGTGAATCATGAACAATAGGACAACAGACAAGAAAATCACTGGAGTCTGTAGAAATGTGGTTTTACAGAAGAATGTTGAGAATATCATGGACAGCTAAGAAGAATAATGAAAATGTTCTGAAAGAGGCCAAAGCAAAAAGGGAGCTAATTTCCAATATTAGGAAGAAACAATCATCATTTTTTGGCCATGTAATGAGAAGAGAACAGCTGGAATATATTGTAACAACTGGAACAATTGAGGGACGAAGAGATAGAGGGAAGCAAAGAGAAAAAATACCAGACAGCTTAAGAGAATGGCTTGGCAGAAGGTCAACAACAGAAATGATAAATAACTGTCGAGATCGAAAGTTGTGGAGAGACATGATCACCTACGCCAGCAGGCCCAGTACTTGATGATGATGAGAGCAAATCAGAGAGAATAGATACCAGAGAGCATGAGGTTAGCTTGGTAGTAAATGAATAACAAAATTGAGAAACAACCCTAAAGGTAGAAAGTTGTGAAAAAATATGATCACCCATGTCAGCAGACAGAGTACTTGATGATGATTAATATAGATTGTTAAATACATGTATTTAAAACATTGTTGTTTCCAGAGCAAGAACTGTAGTCACAGACATGCCTGATTTTGTGCCATTAATGCAGCACAATATCAATGCCAACAGGAACATGTTAAAAGGTTCCTGCTTTGCAAGGACACTTGTGTGGGGTGATGAAGGACAAATGCAAGCACTTAAAGAATCAGATTTTCCAAATGGTGCAGATTTTATTGTGTTAACTGATTGTGTCTATTATAAAGAGGTATGTATGTTGAAATGAAACTTTGTATTGATGAATGGTATTGACTTTTATCTTATTCAGTTATTAATGGATGTTTTACAATAAAAGACTACTATGATATTTCAGCTTTATGACTAAATAAACATTTTAACTGTAAGGTCTTCAAGTGGTATAAAAACAAATAAAACAATACAAATACTTATAAATCTGAAGAAATTTAAACAGTGGCCAGAATTAGTTAGTGCCATTATGAAAGTGCACACAAAATGAGATGTCACGTAGCAACAAAAGATAAAAGAAGAGTAGTTATACATCTTTGTATAGAAAACATATCTGAAATGTGCAGATAAAATGTAAGGAAAGGAACATAAAATATACTTAAATAAATAATTAAAAGAGTTAATCCAATTTGGGTTAAAGAACCAAAGTGAGATATGAGGTAGTTCTCTGAAACAAAACAATTATATTAATTATTATAATTGTTTGATTAAAACGATTATTTTAAGATCATGTCATTAACACGTGTTATAAGTAAAAAAAAAAAAAAAAAAGTAAATTCCTCTATCATGCCAAGTGGCGTACAGGGAATATGGTGTTAGTGACCATAATTTTTAAAGACCTTCGGTACATGATTTTTGGGGTAATGTGGTCGGTATTACGCCTGTGCTGCTTTACTTTCCCAGAAAAAAATCCAGTATCCATTTAAGGCTGGGTGAACCTGGAAGCCGTCGACCAGGATCGTGCCCGACCTCTTGTCCCATTGTAGTCCAGTTCACTAACCACTGAGCTATCACGGCTCCCTAACATGTGTTAGTACAACAATATTGTGTGCAGTGAGTTGGCAACAAACAAGTAGATGCATTGAAAGCAAATTCCTGTATAGTTCAATACATTTAATATCACATATGTGCTGTCACCAGATTTGTTTAAAATTTATAGTGAGATTATTTTAAGATCCATAAGAGGCATGCCTGGAATAACAATCGGAGGTCATAATATAAATAATCTAAGGTATGTTGATGATACAGTCTTAACTGCTAAGAGTGGAAATGTTAGACATTATAGTGAAAGAAAGCAAAAATAAAGGACTCGGCCTTAATAGCAGAAAGACAGGAGTAATGGTAACAACAAAGAAAAAGACATCACCTCAGTGCAAAATAAAGACAAGTGGAACAATATTAAAACAGATAAATTAATTTAAATATTTGGGAATTTTGCAGATAAATTAATTTAAATATTTGGGAATTTTGTTAATCTCAGGCGGAAGATGTACAACAGGTGAGATGCAGAATGGAGACATGATCACCTACGCCAGCAGGCCCTGTACTTGATGATGATGATGATGAATATCACATACTAATATTACTTCAGGAGACTCCCTGTTTTGATCTGTCCCTCAATCTAGGTTTATTTTGAACGGCCTTATATTTAATAATTGACAACCCTTTGTCTCGATCGTGACTGTTGACTGTCTATGGTATACCATTTCGAATGAATTTTCTTCCCAAAAGTTTCTCCCATAATCTGAACGAAGCTCTGTTTTTATTATTCTTCTTCTTTTCTCTTTCACTGATACCTAAAAGGTGTCGTGGTTTATATTATTTGTCGTTCTTGTGCTGCTCGAATTGTCTGAATTAGTGATTTTCCTTTGTTGTTACATGTCTCTGTCACTGCATCTATCCATCTTCTTCTGGGTCTTCCTCTTGGTCTTTTTCCATGCATTCTCGAGAAGAACGCCCTTGATGGTGATTGGTGAGGGTTCATTCTGACCAGGTGGCCAAACCATTTAAGTTGTTGTTGTTCTATATATTCTTGGCAGGGTTTTGTTCCTACCATTTTTCTTATGGTTTCATTTGGTATTCTATCTCTTCTTGTGTTGTTTGTTACTTTTCTCAAGCATCGCATCTCACATGTATTAATCTTTCTTAAATGTGATTTAGAAAGGGTCCATGTTTGACTTTCATAGCACAAAGTTGGTATGAAGATGCTATTTATCATTTGTTGTTTAGCTGGCATAGAAATGTTTGGATGTCTTAGCAATGGTGAAAGCTGGTATGTGACAGCATTTGCTTTTTGTATTCTCATGTCAATTTCTCTGTCTAGTTTTCCATCTTCTGTGAACATTGTGCCTAAATACTTGAATTCCTCTACTTGTTTTATTTCTTTATCATTGATCTTGGTGTTTAATGCTGTTTTTATTACTTAGTCTTAATATTCTATTTCTACATTTGCTATCTCTCTGAATCCAAGTAAAATCTCTGTTGCCTCTGTCTAGTTCTTAATGTTTCAAATTCTCTGTCAGTAGCTGCATTCCTTACTAAGAATACATAACACAATCACACTCCAGCTCATTGTGTTGGATATCAGTGTACAACCATCCTCCGTATCGAGATTCCCATGATATTTTAGTAAACTTATTACATACTAATATATACTAATTTACATTTATGGCGTTTATTTAATGGTACTGAAACCTTCTCCAGATGATAGGTATTTCTGTGATTTACTGTAATGATGAAACTTGTAAGTAAAGAGCTATTTATTTAATATTTAAACATGTATAGTATGTTGGAAAGAATGTAGAAGACCATTGAATTAATTCTCAAAGAGGCCAACACGAAAAGGGAACTCCTAAAAAACATCATAAAGTAACAATCAACATTTTTGGGCACATCATGAGAAGAGGAAAGTTGGAATACTTGATAACAACTGGCAAAACACAGATAAAGAGAGATCGCGCACGACAAAGAGAAAAAATACCATATATCTTGGTGTCATGGCATGGAAAACAGTCAACAACAGAACTGATACAATGCACTGTAAATAGAAGATTGTGGAAGGACATGATAGCCAACACCAGCCGGTATGGAACACGATGATGATGATGAGATGTTGGAAATTATGGATTTTAATTTATTTGCAGTGATACCAGGGTCTTCCATAACCATAAGTATGTTGGAATTATCATTGATTACATAATCAGTAAATTTTGCAAAGGCAGTAATGGCATTAAATGACCAGAAAATCTAGATTTTATAGATGATATAGTGCTTCTAAGTGACACTATCAACACGATGCAAAATATTACACATACCTTATCATCATAGTGGAAAAAATATGACTTGAAATCACCAGGGATAAAACAAAATTAATTAAAAATAACAATACACCCTGTTGAGAGCAAAATATATATATATATAAATTGCCAGGCATTAGAAAGAGTAGACCACTATGTATATCTTATCATCATCAAGTACTGGGCCTGCTGACTGGTGATCATGTCTGTCCACAATTTTCGATCTCGGCAGCTATTTATCATTTCTGTTGTTGACCTTCTGCCAAGCCATTCTCTTAAGCTATCTGGTATCTTTTCTCTTTGCTTTCCTCTATCTCTTAGTCCCTCAATTTTCCCAGTTATTACAATATATTCCAGCTGTTCTCTTCTCATTACATGGCCAAAAAATGATGATTGTCTCTTCCTAATATTGGAAATTAGTTCTCTTTTTGCTTTGGCCTCTTTCAGAACGTTTTCATTACTCTTCTTAGCTGTCCAAGGTACTCTCAACATTCTTCTGTAAAACCACATCTCTACAGACTCCAGTGATTTTCTTGTCTGTTGTCCTATTGTCCATGATTCGCATCCATATGTTAAGACTGGCTCTACATAACATTTAAGAACTCTTTTTCTTGTTTCTATTGTCAAAAATGGATTGCATAGTATCTTCCTCATTTTTTGGAAAGCTGCTTTTGCCTGAGCCATTTTGCATCTCACCTCTTTTGTACATCTTCCGTCTGAGGTTAACAAAGTTCCCAAATATTTAAATTCATTTGCCTGTTTTAATATTGTTCCACTTTGTCTTTATTTTGCACTGAGGTGATGTCTTTTTCTTTGTTGTTAGCATTAACTCTGTCTTTTTGCAATTAAGGCTGAATCCTTTATATATAGTAATATATATATATATATATATTATAGTAATAGTAATAATTATAATATATAGTTATAAGTATTAATTTAAAAATTAATTTAAATTAACATAATTAAATAATAATATAATTATTATGTAACATAGTAATATCTGCCATATGTCTGTGAAGTGCCTTTCTTAGTCTGCAAATGCTTAAATGCAATATAAATACAAAAGACCTAACACATGAGATTAGTATGACAATTTTTTTTAAAAAAAAGAAAAAAGTGATATGGTAACAAATTTACATGGTAATTAACAAAACAAAAGTCAACGTTTTGGCCAAGTAGGCCTTCAGCTGGAACAACAAACACCACAATCTTGGTGCTTCTTGATGCCTTTACTCTTGAGATTAATATGGTAAGTCTTGTTATAAAAAGTTAAAATAATGCAATCTAAGAAATCAGGAAATGACATCACTGCCTGGAATTTAGGCTGACTGGGAATGCATATCTGCTTTGTATATGTTTCAATACGATCTTTGTTCCTAATTAAGCAATGTAATTTTTAACATGTTGACATGAATTAAATGAAGGTAAGATGCTGGACAATGTTGACTGTATGTGTCATTTGTGTCAGGATCAGAGAACCAGAATTAACCAGCATCTGCTCCGACTTCCAATATCAGTCTGGGAAACACTCATCTCACCAAACAAATAGGAATCACAGAAGAGGGTAAGCAATCATGGTACAGAAAGATATCACTTCTTGCTGTAAAACCATGGCACAGTGCATATATGTCATTTAATGCCTTTTTAAAGGCAAATGGCAAGGAGCAATCATCAAGTTAAGATAGGAAAAATAACATGAATTAAGTGATACCAAAATATACCATGTGTATATGTACAAATTTAATTTTTTTTCCCAGTCACTGGAACATTTGGTTCAGACCATTCTGCATTTTTCATCAGAACACACAAATATATTTTGTAGCTATGAGCAGCGGGACTTGGGCAATAAACCAGAATTACAGAAAAAATTTTTTGAGGTGAGCAATGCATTTAATACATTATTATATCACAGTATTTAAGGAAAATATAACAGGAATTATGAAAAAAGGCACACAATCAGACACTGAAAGAAAACACGCAGCAGAAAAACACACACACAATACCTACCCACAGGATTCTTGGTCCCACATATACTCAGATGGCTCTGCCACAAATGCCACCAGAAATGGAGGGGGAGGTGTGTTCTTGACGCTGAATAATCAGGACAAGATCACCAAGTCAACAGCTACTGGAAAATTCTCAAACAACTTTAAAGCAGAAACTGAGGCCATCAGAGATGCTGCAACACTGGCTACTCAACACAAAAATAACATGCACAATAAATTGGTGATTCTGACTGATGCACTGTCAGTATTATCAGCTCTAAAAAGCCCCAAGAACAATGAACTAGATGACTTGAGAACAACCCTGGGCCAACTATGCAATAACTTCCAGAGAGTAGTCATTCAGTGGATACCATCAAACTGTAATATACACGTTATGATGAAGCCAAATCCACCCTCAAAGGTCAGTTCCATGAAAAATGGAAATGAGAGCACCCAAATAATAAGAGTGACGGATACCACCAACTATCAAGGAGGGATCACGTCATCATACTTCGCCTATGCACTAGCCACAATAGAATGAGAAATCACATGTTCACCAAATTCAAAATAGGTACAACCAGCCTATGCCCACTGTACACTGGACAATATGACTACAAAACATGTTCTACAGGATTGCCCCCAGTGTAACTGGTTACTTGTTATTTTTAGTTAAGTCTTATCTCTGTTTTCTCTTAGCACGTCGTTGTGTTACTGTCGACGCTAACTTAACATAGGCGCTGTGCTTTCTGCGACTCGTTTACATACGTCTCAGTATGAGATAACGAATCAGCATACGTCCCCTAGTTGTGTTGTTGTCTTCCGACTGTCTGGTATTGCACAGCCGTGGTGTAACGCCCTCGACTGTCTGGTATTGCACAGCCGTGTTGAACGCCCCCGACTGTCTGGTATTGTTTAGCCGTGTTGAACGCCCCCGACTGTCTGGTATTGCACAGCTGTGTTGAACGCCCCCGACTGTCTGGTATTGCACAGCCGTGTTGAACGCCCCCGACTGTCTGGTATTGCACAGCCGTGTTGAACGCCCTCGACTGTCTGGTATTGCACAGCCGTGTTGCAAATTCCTTGCTTCAACACTCGAACAAGAACTCAAGTACGATGGGCATCCCGCCACTGGGCACCCCCACTTGCTGTGGTCGCCCTCGCCAGGAATCGTTCTGTTTACATACAGGCCTAGCGTCCTGCACGCTCTGCCTGGCTGCCCTATTTCCCGACTGGATCTCGTGACCGATCACTGCCACTGGCCTAGTTCGGCCGCTGTTGACCTCAACGATTAAGTCAGTTGCACCTGCCGTGTATGGGTAGTACTCCCGTGTTGTACTTAGTTTGACAACCCATTTCGTTCATCACAAGGCTTTGACAAATTAGTAATTACACACTCTGACAACACCGTGGATGTAAAATCACATAACTTTATTAATGATTGACTGCGTTGCTTGAGTACTTCTACAAGCGAACGTTCACAGTCATGTATACAATATCAATTACAATCAACACTTAGTACTTACATCCTAGTCTGTCACTCCTATAGAATTGGCAACAATTCTGCGGTGCCGTAACACTCAATTCATCTCCCTCCTCACACCTGACATGCTTTCTCAAATTTCTAACATCCACCACTTGTACTAAAGTGATCACAACTTGTCCACTCGACAATTGTATATAAACCTATCCGCTAAAGTCTTATTGAGCAGCAATCTCGCTGCCTGTATAATTAACATGAATCTTGCGATCCATTTACATCACTGATACTTGTGTCAATCACATAGATTGATGTGTCACCGTCCTGTAGTACAGTGACACACTTGAATACAATTAGCGATTTGAATACACTTCGAACTTGAGTGCACGTTACTAAACCGTGGCTCTAAGATCAGCTTGCACTTCTGCACTGTTAATAACTGAGTTTCTACTCACCCTCATTGAATCACAATTTCCCTTTTCTGCCATAGTCTTGCCGAATCATATAGCTTAAAGTCACCAAGACTCATGGTACTGACTGTTCGCATAATGGGACCATAGCATGGCCTTATCAACCTAGCTATTCGCTAATTAACTCGTTCTAATGCACACAAGCCTCCTATTGAACACAATCACTGTCCATCTTTGAGCTGGCCTAACCTATAACTGTAAATACCATTCACAAACATACCAACGGTCAGACGTGTTCCTTCCTCGACCGCTGGTTCTAAACTACACTATTTACAACGTTTTTGGAGGCTGTCAGCTTACTAGCTAACGCCTTCCCCGGCACGACTTTCCTAGTCGCCCGCTTGTCTTCCAACTGACTAACACTTCTCATCTTAATCTCGTGTTTCTTTTCCTTCCTTCGTTCTCTTGCACGAGACTCATGCTGGTCTAATTTTCCCTTCCATACTCAACATTCCGTTAATTCATACATCCCTCGTTCATCTCGTGTTTTCCCTCCTCATGTTTCTTTGTCAATCTTCACTCATTCCCCTTGACCTAATTACTTTGGACTTCTCCTTTATTCCTTTTCTCATTTTCTATTTTTGTTTATCTTGTTCCTCCTTCTCTCCCCTTTATTATTTACCCACTCTATTACATATGCTACCCACCCATTTATAGTTATTTATCTAACTTAATAACTAAACCAGTACTATCTACTTTCATCTCATATTATACTGTTCCTATTCTTCTGTTGTCGTCTTGTCATTCTCGACGACTACTTTGTACCATCCTTACTTTTCTTCTATTATCTCTTTCCTCTATTGGAAACCCCTCTAATAACTCTTTATCTCTCATTCCCTTCTTCTTTACTCCCACTCCCCTTTCAGCTTCTAACCTGGATATCCTCTACCCTCATCGGAGCCTCCTCCACAATTTCTGATAGGGCCCTTACAGAACTTCTGGAGGTGCTCCTCTACTCTACCTCCCCTATCATTTCTTGGCTTATGTCTTCTGTTGTTTCGTAACTCTCTTCACTCTCCCATTCTTCACCCTCCTGTTCTCTATTTTTTTTTTCTTCTGGTGATTCTCCTGAAGACCACCTCCCCTGTCTCTTCCTAACGACGCTCCTATTCCCTTGCGTCTCCTTCTCCATCCTTCCTCCCCTTGTTTTTCTCTTATTTCCTCTTGTCTTTCCCCTTCTTGTTGTCTTTGGTTTAATCTTAGTCGTCTTTCCGGTATTGGCATGTCTTCCTCTTCTGACGACGTTTGCCTCTCTCTTTGTACCCTTCGTTCTTGTCTTCTTCTACACTGACTCCTCGTGTTCCTATACGGTGGGTCCTCTTCCGTGCTGTTTCCCTCCTCTTCACTACTTTCTCCTTGTTCTTCTTCACTTTCGTTACTGCTTCCCTGTTTGTTCTCTTTTTGCCCCTTTTTCTGTTCTCTCGTATTCTTATTAACCTCCTGTTCCTCTTCACTCCCGGTATACTCTGTCGACTCTTTCCCTCCATACATCGTACGTTTCCTTCTTGGCCTCTCAGTCTGCTCTTGTTCGTTTTCTGACCATAACGAGTCATCTTTCCTTATGTTTCTTCTATGTGTTCGTATCCCCCTTTTGCTATATATGTGCTTTATAACATAATTTGCTTCTCCTGTTTTCTTTATTATTATAAATCCTTCCTTCCATTTTGGACTAATTTTTGACGTGGCTGTCTGATTCTTATAATATACTTTGTCTCCTACTCTGTATTCTATCCCTTGTTTATCTTTACTCTTCTGTTGGTTCTTCTTTTCAGCTCGTTTCAAATTTCTCCACACCATTCTTTGTGTGTCGTGCATTTGTTGTAGGATTATTTCGTATATCTCTTCTCCCATATACCTTTTTCTTGGTTGCAACACATTATCAAGTGGCAACATTGGATGTCTACCAAACAAAAAAAAATGGTGAAAATTGTGTACTCTCGTTCTTATTCATCCTAATTGCTGCTAACGCATGGTTCAATTTTACATCCCATTCCATTTCTCTCCCTCTTGTCAATTTGGATATTATGTCATTTAGCGTTCTATGCTGCCTTTCGTTGATCCCGTTCGCTTGCGGGTTATATACTGACGTTCTTATATGTTGGATGTTTAATTTCTTTAATGTTTGTCGAAACTTGCTACTCGTATACTCCCCTCCATTGTCTGTTAATATGCACTGTGGGCAACTATATCTCGGAATAATTTCATTCAATAGTATATCTATTATAGTGTCCGTGTTTTTATTTGGTATTGGCACACTCTCTGGCTATCTACTATAAGAATCTGTTACATGGAGTATATATTTATTCCCGGATATTGTCGTTGGGTATGGCCCCGTTATATCCATGCTCATCTTTTGCATCGCAAAATATTGCTTCTCCATTGTCATCATCGGTCCCCCTTTCTGTATTAAGTTTCTTGTCTTACATACTCTGCATCTCTTAGCGTGCTCGTCTACCGATCTATACAAGCCAGGCCAGTAGTATTTTATTCTTAATGCATCTAGCATCTTATCTCTCCCCATGTGCCCATTTTCCTCGTGATACATTGATAGCAACTGTTTCCTATATACTTGTGGGATGCACACCCTTGGTTGTACTTCGTCTTCCTCGCCTATATATAATAATATTCCCCCATTCTCATCGATACTAAATTTCCTCCATTTCTTCGCCTTTCCACTCTTTATGTCCCTTATTATCTCCCCTAACTCTTCATCTTTATTTTGTGCTTCTCTTGTTATGTCTACCTCTTCCTCTTCTGTATTATTTTCCCATTCCTCTTCCTCTTCTGACTCATTTCCCTTTTGGCTTACTCTATTGGTATCTATTATATTTATTTGGAATGTTCTATCATCCACATCCGTACTTGTTTCGTTTTGTTCTCTTTCTTCCCCTTCCTTCCTTGGCATTCTTGATAACCAATCCGCACAAATGTTTCTACTTCCCTCTATATATTCCACTTTGGCTCCACTATTTTGCCATGTTAACGACCACATATCTATTTTCCTGTTTTTAATTGGCGCCTCAAGTATTGCTTTGAGTGGCTTATGGTCTGTCCTTATTACTACCTGTTGTCCGTGTATGTAGAAATGGAGTTTTTGAATTGCATAGTGGATTGCAAATGCTTCTTTCTCTATAGTGGGCCACCTTATTTGAGTCCTGCTTAACTTGTGGGATAGAAAGTATATTGGCCATTCTTGTACCCTATTTTTTCCTGTTACTTTGTCCACCTCTACTTTCTCACATACCAGACATGCACCTATTGCCACATCTGACGCATCCGTATATAGAATCATCCTTCCTTCCTTATTCGGGTGTGCCAATAATGGCACTTTTGCCAACCCTTCTTTTAGCGTCTCAAACGCTTTTTGACATACCATTGAAATCTCACAAATTTCTTCGTCAATGTCATTAGTGGTTCTGCCACTTCTGCAAACTTTGGTATGAATCTTCTATAATAGCCGCACATACCTAGAAAACTCCGTACCTCCCTTACCTTAGTTGGTGGTTTCATTTCTTTAATCACTTGTACTTTATCTTTATCTGGTAATATCCCCTCTCTATTTACTACAAAGCCTAAATATTTCACTTCCTTTCTTAGAAATTGACATTTATTGAGTTTTAGCTTAATGTCATGTTGACGTAGTCGGTCAAATACCATTTTAACGTGTTTTAGGTGTTGTTCTTTTGTTCCTTTTGTAAAAATTATGATGTCATCTACATAAGCTTGAGCAAATGTCCCTAATCCTTGTAACACCTGGTTCATCAAGTTCATGTATGTTGCTGGTGAACCCTTTAATCCAAACGGCATTACATTCCAAGTAAAAGTTCCTAAATGTGTGTTAAACGCAAGTTTGTCCCTGGTACTCCGATTTACTTGGATTGCCCAATAGCCACTCTTGCAATCCAATGTTGTATAGAAGTCTGTGCCCTGAAATAGTGCCACTATGTCGTCTACCCTTGGCATTTGATAACTGATATCCTTCGTCACTTTATTCAGCGCTCTGTAATCACAACAGAATCTTTTTGTTCCATCCTTCTTCTGTACAATTACAACCGGTGATGACCATTGTGACGTGGTTCTGTCAATTATTCCCGCTTTTAACATTTCTTCTATGGTCGTCTCTACTACCTCTCTATCTTTTAAGGGCGTCCTATACGTTCTTACATTTGTTGGTTGTGCTGTTCCAGTATCTATTTCTAATTCTACTGTTTTGGTTTTCCCCAGTTCATAATCTGTCAACGCAAACATCTCATGGTTGTTGAATACTAATTTCTGTACTTGATTCCTATCACCCTCATTTGTATGTATTTGTTTTTCTAACTGCTCTCGTCTCTCTTTTGTTAGTGTGCTTTGTTTTGTTTTTGTGTTCCTATTTAGTCCCCTATTTCTTCCTACTTCTCTTGTTATATCTCTTTGTTCTTGCCTAAATCTTTGTCTCACCCAACGTAGGTACTCTTGCCTTTCCTCTTCTCTCCTCTCTTTTTCCTTTCTTTCGTGTTGTACCTCTCCTCTTCGCTCTTTCCTCCCTGCATCCATCTTATTGCTATCTCCCCGTTTAATCTGAGCTATGACCTTTCCCTTCTTTATTTTAATTGTTTTTCCCGAATAATTGATTAACATCACTGGCAAATTGTTCCCCTTACTTACTGTTGCTATGCCATCAATCACTCTTATGTTCGGTTCTTCCATTACTTCTTGCTTTGTTCTCGTTGTTTCTATCGTCATTCCCGGTCCAATATAATCATTTTGCTTTAGTTTCGCTAAAGTGATGTGTACGCGGTGTGGTTTTAATATTACATCCTCCTTTGCTAATGTTGCAATATGTATGTCATCCTCCAATTGTATTTCCACCCTTCCTATCCTTAACGTTTGTGTCTTGTAATTTACTATAACTTCATTTTTCCTCATCCAATCTCTACCTAATACCATAACCCTATTCATTCCTCTCACTACCATAAACCTTTGTTGCATATGACAATTTCCTACCTTTATGTGTATCCATGTTTCTCCTATTACTTCCAACAATTGCCCACTTATTGATTCCAGTTTATTACTTGTCATTTTCATTCTCCCTTTGTACCCTTTTATTGCTCTATACGCAGTCTCTTTTATCACACTCACGCTGGCACCAGTGTCTATAATAGCCCTATATTTCTGCCTGTCTACTTGTACTATGCAAGAACATGGATCCTCTCTTCTACCGTATCTACCAAATTGGTCAGGCTTCTCTTCTGTACTCAAAATCGCCTGTCTGTTTGAGTACTGTTTCCGTTTCCCGCTACTCGGTACATTCCTCCTCTTTTCTGTCTATTAGTTGTTTCTCTACATTGTCTAATAATATGACCTATCTTCCCACACCTGTAACACCTTCTTGTCTCCTGATTGACATTGACTATTTGTGTTTCTCTCTGTTGTATTCTTCTCTGTCTCATGTGGTCTATCTCCATGGGGCTTTCTTGCCAAACTCCTCTACCAGCTTCTCCATATTGTCCTTCTTCAAATATTTTTGCTATACCCTCCTCTTCTATCGCTGCATTGATTACTTGTGAGATTGTTGCCATTCTTCTTCGTGTTAGCATTATTTTCA
Source organism: Megaustenia siamemsis (assembly GCA_032433765.1). Taxonomy (NCBI): domain Eukaryota; kingdom Metazoa; phylum Mollusca; class Gastropoda; order Stylommatophora; family Ariophantidae; genus Megaustenia; species Megaustenia siamemsis. Next base: position 34,811,701 of record JAVIAB010000041.1, on the reverse strand, counting down.
GACCCTTATCTCTTATCCCTGTTATGAATGTTGCTATTAACAACTTATTTACCTGTTCTGTTTCTTTTCCTGCTCCAAACCCTTGTTCTGCCATTTCCCTTATCCTTTCTCCATATTCTTCTATTGTCTCACTTTTTCCTTGCTGAGCCCCTGTCAATTTCATGATGGCATGCTGCTCATCTTTGAATTTTCCATACCTCTTTGCTAAGTACAGTTTAAACTCTTGCCATGGCTCTTCTTTTATTTCCTCTATTCTTCTTCTCACGCATTTCGCTACTGCACTCTGACTCGTAGCTACTGCTAATTCCTTCCACTCTATTTGACTTAATTGTTTGCTCTTTGACCAGAATTCAATGGCGTGTATCCATTCTTCAAATTTGTCTGGCTCTCCTGTGAAAATCGGAATTCTTCTTGTTATTTCCTGAGTTTGTAAACTATTCCCTAACCTCTCCACTACTTCCCCCATCTTTTGCATGGCTTGCCACATATATCCCTCTTGTGTCATCCCCTCCATCTTTGTTTCTATTTCTCGCTTTTCTCTTATTGCCTTATTCCTTTCTTTGTATTTATGTCTACTTTCTACTCTAATCCTCACCCCACTTCTCCTGATATCCTACACTATTCACTTAATTGACTTCTTGTTCTATCTCACTACCTTCTTGTTAAATTCTTTTCCACACGTATCACCTTTTGTAACCTTACTGTCTCTATATTCCTTTAACTCCACTACCTATACTCTGTTAAGTCACTTGGACTCACCTGTAATTATACAACAATTTATACAATGAATTACAACCTATTTGTTCTCAATACATTTACAACATTGCATACTAATTTTCTCTGTATTCTAGCCTTGTGTGTCTTTCTTTTCAATCCTATACGTGTCCTTATTCTACTCCCTTTTCCCCTTCTTCAATCGTTATTCCTATTCTAACTAAAAAATTTATTGTGACACACACGACTATAATACTTCTGTATTATCACAATTGTTTCTTTCCATTTGTTTGTTTAATCATTCTTTCACACACCTTTCATTCCTAATTAATCTTAACTAATTACTGAACCCATCACTTCTCCGATGATCCTTGGAATTTATTTTCAGATTTGCCGCCACTGTTTTATTTCTCGGATGCGACCTCGCGCAGGTCACGGTACCAATTGTAACTGGCTCTTGTTATTTTTTGTTAAGTCTTATCTCTGTTTTCTCTTAGCACGTCGTTGTGTTACTGTCGACGCTAACTTAACATAGGCGCTGTGCTTTCTGCGACTCGTTTACATACGTCTCAGTATGAGATAACGAATCAGCATACGTCCCCTAGTTGTTGTGTTGTTGTCTTTCGACTGTCTGGTATTGCACAGCCGTGTTGAACGCCCCCGACTGTCTGGTATTGCACAGCCGTGTTGAACGCCCTCGACTGTCTGGTATTGCACAGCTGTGTTGAACGCCCTCGACTGTCTGGTATTGCACAGCCGTGTTCGTGTTGCAAATTCCTTGCTTCAACACTCGAACAAGAACTCAAGTACGATGGGCATCCCGCCACTGGGCACCCCCACTTGCTGTGGTCGCCCTCGCCAGGAATCGTTCTGTTTACATACAGGCCTAGCGTCCTGCACGCTCTGCCTGGCTGCCCTATTTCCCGACTGGATCTCGTGACCGATCACTGCCACTGGCCTAGTTCGGCCGCTGTTGACCTCAACGATTAAGTCAGTTGCACCTGCCGTGTATGGGTAGTACTCCCGTGTTGTACTTAGTTTGACAACCCATTTCGTTCATCACAAGGCTTTGACAAATTAGTAATTACACACTCTGACAACACCGTGGATGTAAAATCACATAACTTTATTAATGATTGACTGCATTGCTTGAGTACTTCTACAAGCGAACGTTCACAGTCATGTATACAATATCAATTACAATCAACACATTAGTACTTACATCCTAGTCTGTCACTCCTATAGAAATGGCAACAATTCTGCGGTGCCGTAACACTCAATTCATCTCCCTCCTCACACCTGACATGCTTTCTCAAATTTCTAACGTCCACCACTTGTACTAAAGTGATCACAACTTGTCCACTCGACAATTGTATATAAACCTATCCGCTAAAGTCTTATTGAGCAGCAATCTCGCTGCCTGTATAATTAACATGAATCTTGCGATCCATTTACATCACTGATACTTGTGTCAATCACATAGATTGATGTGTCACCGTCATGTAGTACAGTGACACACTTGAATACAATTAGCGATTTGAATACACTTCGAACTTGAGTGCACGTTACTAAACCGTGGCTCTATGATCAGCTTGCACTTCTGCACTGTTAATAACTGAGTTTCTACTCACCCTCATTGAATCACAATTTCCCTTTTCTGCCATAGTCTTGCCGAATCATATAGCTTAAAGTCACCAAGACTCATGGTACTGACTGTTCGCATAATGGGACCATAGCATGGCCTTATCAACCTAGCTATTCGCTAATTAACTCGTTCTAATGCACACAAGCCTCCTATTGAACACAATCACTGTCCATCTTCGAGCTGGCCTAACCTATAACTGTAAATACCATTCTCAAACATACCAACGGTCAGACGTGTTCCTTCCTCGACCGCTGGTTCTAAACTACACTATTTACAACGTTTTTGGAGGCTGTCAGCTTACTAGCTAACGCCTTCCCCGGCACGACTTTCCTAGTCGCCCGCTTGTCTTCCAACTGACTAACACTTCTCATCTTAATCTCGTGTTTCTTTTCCTCCCTTCGTTCTCTTGCACGAGACTCATGCTGGTCTAATTTTCCCTTCCATACTCAACATTCCGTTAATTCATACATCCCTCGTTCATCTCGTGTTTTCCCTCCTCATGTTTCTTTGTCAATCTTCACTCATTCCCCTTGACCTAATTACTTTGGACTTCTCCTTTATTCCTTTTCTCATTTTCTATTTTTGTTTATCTTGTTCCTCCTTCTCTCCCCTTTATTATTTACCCACTCTATTACACCAGTACACAGATCTGAGAAGAGCAATGTGGTCCACGCCCACCTCCCTGGAAGAGAAACTATATGGGGCAATCAATTTGCTTAAACAGACATTCTTCATGAGTCTGGAATCCTACTCTAATTGAGTCTTGATCACAGAGAGAGAGAGAGAGAGAGAGAGCTATCAAAGTATATGTGTAGAATCAGTAAGGCAGCTTCCACATTTGGAAAACTTAAAGATAGAGCATGGCCAACACCAAATTAACACACAGGACTAAGATTCAAATCTACCAAAGTTGTATGCTTATAACACTTCTATATGGATCAGAAACTTGGACTACTTATGCAGGGCAGGAGAAAAGGTTAAACAGCTTTCGTTGCCTTTGCAAGATAATGAACATCAAATGGCTGGACCAATTCTAATATCGTACAATGATCCAAACTCCAAACCATCATGATAACACTTAGGAGTTAAAGGCTAAGTTGGCTGAGTCATGTAAGAAGAATGGCAAAGAATCATATTCCTAAAGAAATATTGTATGATGAACTTAGGAGTAGAAGGGACATGTTGCAGACAGTTAGCCAGACTTAAAATTAAACTAAAAAGGTATACTACAACGAATAAGGGTAGAAAGTATTTCAACGTAGGGTTTTTTAAAGAACAAGGAATTATAGATAAAGTCAGTCACAATATCAAACAAATACCAAGTTCTCCGACAACTAGAAAATACAATAAATATAGAAGATCATTGGAAACAGGTAAAGGATATATGGAAAGATATGCGAAGAAACGTTGGGGAAAAGAGAACGCCAGAATAAGGCATGGATGACAGCAGAGACCATGGATACAATTAAAGAAAGAAAGAACAAGGATGCAGACATAAATAAAAGCAAAACGAGAAGTAATAAAGCCAAGACACAGGAAGCTTACACAGAGGTGAACTAAGAAGATGCATTAAAAGGGATAAGAGGAAATATATAGATGAACTAGCTAATGAGGCAGAGGAAGCAGCAAATAACGGGAATATGAAAGAACTGTACAACAGCACAAAGAAATTAAGTGGAAAATACAAACAGATCAATGCCTTTATTAAAGATAAGAAAGGAAATCTGCTTAGTAATATAAGGGAACAAATGGAGAGATGGAAAGAGCACTTTGAAGAACTTTTGAACAGACCGGGCTCAAATAATCCTCCAGATATACTACCAGCAGAAGAAGAGTCACACGTTAACTATGGAAAACCAAGCAAAGAAGAAATAATGAAAGCCTTCAAGCTATTAAAAAATGGTAAAGCCAAAGGACCAGATGAAATTCCTTTGGAAGCCATCAAAGCAGATATTAACACCTCTACCAAGATGTTACATAATCTATTAGATAAAATTTGGGAGAGGGAAGAAATACCTAAAGACTGGAAAGAAGGTTGTATGATCAAACTATCAAAGAAAGGAAGTTTACAGGAGTGCACAAAGTATAGGGGAATTATGCTACTATCAAAAAATATTAAGCAGAATCATTCTGGAGAGACTAAAAGAGGCCATAGAGAAACATTTGAGAGATGAACAAGCAGGTTTTAGGAAGAACAGATCATGTGCTGATCACGTAGTGGTTAGTGAACTGTACGTATAATAGTTGAACAAAGTTTAGAACTACAGTCCCCACTTTATATTGGATTCATAGATTACGAAAAGGCATTTGATAGTTTCGTTAACCGTCTTTCTGGCATCCCCTGCACCTTCTTTCAATTCCGAACGTATCGACTTTGTCCCTCCTTCGGAAATCCTTGAAACGAAGTTGAGAGGGGGATAGTGCGACTGGGTAAAGCACTATCTCCATATTCCGTGCCCAGGCAGAGTAGGCAAAGTGAAATGAGGAAGAAATTACCAATGTTTAAACTTGGCACATGGAACGTAAGGACCATGTGCCCTGGACTTGCCAAAGCAAACACACTGAAAGAAGGACAAATTAGAACATCAGCCCTCATAGATAAAGAACTAAATAGGCTACATGTTGATATTGCTGCCCTACAAGAAACAAGACTCTCAGACTGTGGCTCTGTAAAGGAAGAAAATTATACTTTTTTCTGGCAAGGCCTAAGCCCCGAAAAACCACATATACATGGAGTATGCTTTGCTGTACATAACAAACTATCAGAATAACACGAACTTATCACAGTGCAGACTGCAATACAGACCACGCTCTCGTCATCAGTAAGATCAAAGCCAGAAGTAGTCGTACTTACAAAGCAAGAGAACCTGCAGCAGCCAAGATCAACATCACAGCGACAAAAATCACATCAATCAAAGACATTTTTAGATCTAAGTTTGAAGAACTGGTAGAAGAAGTAGAAGATGCATCAAGTGTGGATGACAACTGGTGCTCCCTGAAAACACACATCTATAATTGCGCTCTATCTACCTACAGCCAAAAACGGTTCTCAAAGAACGACTGGGTCGAAGAAAATGCAGCAAAACTAGACCCACTAATAGCTAATAAGAAAAAAACTCTACTGAACTTCAAAAATAACACCAATCAAATCTCCAAGGATCAGCTTAAACATGCACAAGCCACCCTACAACGCGAAGCAAGAAGATGCGCAAACAAATACTGGAACAATCTATGCTCTGAAATACAGAAAGCCTCAGACAGGGGTGACACAAAAACCATGCATGACAATATAAATAAGGCCCTTGGACCAAAAATAACCAAATTAGCCCCCCTAAAATCCAAGTTTGGAGAACCTATTACTGATAAGGGACAACAAATGGAAAGATGGGTTGAACACTACTCCAATCTATACTGTGACGACAGACCAGCAAACACAGCTCTAGCACAATCAATACCCAAACATCCTACAATGTCTGAGCTGGATGTTGAGCTTACTATGAACGAACTTGCTGATGCTATAAATGCCCTCTCAAGCATGCGACCTTTTTTCACTGTCAATTAACGTTCGGAAGACAGTAATACTAAATCAAGGTGACATCAAACCTCTATTTATTACTCTAAAAGACTGCCCACTAGAAGCAGTACAGAAATTTACATATCTTGGATCCACAGTTACGCAAACCATCTCTCTTGATGAAGAAATAAACTGTCGAATTGGTAAGGCAGCCACGACCTTCGGCAAATTCACAGAAAGGGCGTGGAACAACACGAAACTAACTCAGAAGACTAAACTTTTAATATATCAAACATGTGTGCTTAGCACACTACTATATGGATCCGAAACCTGGACAACATACTCAAACCAGGAAAAAAGACTAAAATGTCTTCCACATGCGATGTCTCCGCAAAATAATGCACATTAAATGGCAGGACAAAATAACCAACTTAACTGTCCTGCAACGTGCTAAGACCCCAACAATCATGTCGATGCTCAGAAGTCGAAGACTAAGATGGCTAGGGCATGTTCAACAAATGGAAGAGAAGCGCATCCCTAGGCAAATACTATATGGTGAACTAACACACGGGAAAAGACAAATCGGCAGACTTAAACTACGATATAGAAATGTCTGCAAATCATCTCTGAAAGATTCTCCATCTGTGAAAACGACTGGCAACATCTGGCAAGTGATCGCACATCATGGAGAACATGTATAAGGAACGGTATAACAACTTTTGAGAGTGTGCTAAGACAAAACTTAGAAGAGAAAAGACTGAAGAAAAAGGATGGTAAACCCTGTGGACCAGTGAGCCTGACCTGTTCATTATGTGACCGCGTGTGTTTGTCAAACATTGGTAGAATTAGCCACGAGAGAAGCTGTTCGGCAAAAACAATACCTCAAAAAAATACACAATAGCCTCCACTAGACCATCTGACAAGACGAAAAGGGCCACACACATTTGATAGTTTAGACAGAAGAATGCTTTGGAAGTTGCTGAGTCATTACGGAATCCCCATAAAGTTTATTAACCTGATAAAAACAATGTATGAAGGAATGAAATGTAGTGTGGTGCATGAAAGGCAGCTTACAGAAGCATTTGAAATAAGAACAGGAGTAAGGCAGGAATGCCTTCTGTCTCCATTTCTCTTTCTACTGGCCATAGATTGGATTATGAGAATAACTCAGAACAATAGAAATGGAATCCACTGGTCACTGACCAAGCAACTAAATGATTTAGACTTTGCTGATGACATAGCTCTCCTATCACACAGCCATCAACAGATGCAGGATAAAATGAGCATACTTGATTAGAGATCACAACAGTTACTTAAAATTAATAGAGATAAGACCAACATTAAGAGAATTAATGCAGTTGGCAATAACCAAATAAAATGAGGAAAAATACCTCTACTAGATGTACAATCTTACATATCTATCTATCTATCTATTGACCTTTCGAGCCGTTGCCGGCCCTTAGGGCGTAGACCAAGATACACCTTCTCATATCTGAATTTTTGTTCTAGCAGTTTTCTTTTAAAAATATTTTATTAAATCTCGCCATTTGTCTCTGTTCTGTGCAAGCAGCTCTACCTCATTGAGGGAGCTGAATCCTGCTGCTCTTGCCTCTCTCATCAATGTTCTTCTCAGTGTTTCCCTGGGTCTTCCTCTTTTTCTCTTACCTGTTGTTTCCCATATGAATCTTACATATATCTGGGCAGTAATATAGATAAAGAGGGAGGAACAGAAAATGATACCAAAATAAGGGTATCAAAAGCAAGAGGAGCTTTCATTGCACTGGGAAACATATGGAAATTCAAAGAAATTAGGTTAAATACAAAAATAAAAATTTCCAACTCAAATGTTAAATTGGTCCTATTATATGGCTGTGAAACATGGAGAACAACAAAATTGACAATCACGAAGATACAGACTTTCATTAATGGATGCTTACGCAGAATAAAAGGATAGAAATGGCAGGACAAAATCACTAACAGAATTATGGAAATGTACCAGTCAAATACCAGTGGATAAAGAAATACAGCGAGGATGATAGCGCTGGATAGGACACACACTACTGAAGCCAACTGATAGTATTACACAACAGGCCCTTTTTGGAATCCCCAGGTGAAAAGACAAAGAGGAAGACCAAGGAATACTTGGAGAAGACAGATAGAAGCAGAGATAAAGATGATGGGGGAGACATGGAATGATCTTAGAAGAATGGCAAAAAACAGAACGACTTGGAAAGTGTTTGTTGAAGACCTACGCTCCACTGGGAGCTTAAAATTTAGAAGAACAAGATATTATTATCCATAGTCCATATAATACAAATAACTGTTTAAGGTGGAAATGTACATAACGTGTAATTATTTGCAAGTCATTTCCAGTTGTGGGCGGGGTTATATTTTTACATCAGGTATAAAAAAAAAAACAGTGACTATAATAAATTTCAAATTTGTCGGGAGACAGACCTCTGTTCTAGTTTACATTAATCTTAATTAATTGCAGGAAGATTGGGGACAATCGAAGGCTAAGGAAAGCAAACCTGAATAAAATGCTGGCTGAAATCAGATGCACTGGGCCACTAGCGCAGAACACAGTGCAACGTTTTAACGGGTGTTCAATCAGAGTGGATCTGGCAGACTCTAATTGTGATGTTCTGTCTGTGGGGGTGGTCAACACACTTAACCTGACAGCTGACTTCATGTGAGAGTCTGGAATCCTACTCTGATTGAGTCCTGATCGCAGAGAGAGAGTTTACATTAATCAATCTACCAAATTATTCCCTCCACCCTCTTCGATTTTAATTAGCTGCCCACCATACATGAACTATCTAGGCAAACTGCAAACTCCAAATATAAAAAAAAGTAAAGTATAGGGAATATGGTGTTAGTGACCATCATTTTTACAGACCTTCAGCACATGATTTTTGAGGTAATGTGGTCGGTATTACGCCTGTGCCGCTTTACTTTCCCAGAAAAAATCCGGTACCCATTTAAGGCTGGGTGAATCCAGAAGCCGTCGGTTGGGATTGAACCCTACCTCTTGTCTTTTGTAGTCCAGTTCACTAACCACTGAGCTATCATGGCTCCAAACTCCTAATATATATATATAATGTATATTTTTATATTAGGTATATGTAGTTTTGGTTACAGTGCGCTATATATATATAAAGAGAGAAAAAAATAAATGTTGTAATAGAGACATGGAAAGTAGAATGAGAGGAAGGAGGAAAAAAAAAATGGAGATATTGTCAGAAGAAAGTGAGCCAGAGAATATAGAACCAATGGAACATGGCAGAAGAGAGTGTGAGAGATAGATCCAGAGGAGGGATAGAGGGAAGAGGTTCCAGCATAACATCCAGCATAAGACACTGAGTTATTTTCAGGTCATCATCATTGCACTCCAAACATCTCCATAGGTGCTCAGATCCCCTCTTCAGCAAGTCCTGCAGCATCCAGCGACTGAAAACTCCAGTTCTGTGTTGGTTGATAAGCCTTCTTATATGCCCACTAAGTTTCTCGTTTCTGGCTGTGGCCATCTCTTTCATCTGAAGGAGTGATGTGGATTCATCGTTTTCAAAGTTCTGTGCCCTTCCCACATCTTGGAGGCCTTTGATGAAATTCGCCCGATCCATAGGTTGACAATTTTCAACGATAGCATGGTTAGTCAACATGTCCACTCTTTCATTTCCCTGTACTCCCGCATGTCCAGGGATGTAGACAAAGGTGACTACACATTTTTTACATCTGTAATGCTCTAGCCATTGCCTGCATATAGAGCCCACCTCCACTTTTCTTATCATGTTCGTCGAATCACTCAGTATTCACGCATGGGTGTAGTCTTGTGACTCTAACCAGTTTTTTATAATACCCAAGTCATTGCCATCAACTCCATCATCATGCTATTCGTGGTCATAACGTATGCATCACTGTCTTTGACTATTCTGCCTGCCGAACTTGCTGTAAATGCCCATGCACTCCTTTGGTGTTGTATAACGGATCCGTCTGTGTAGATAACAATCATCCTCATCGGTGTTATCCCAAATGAGGCCGTTGACCTCTGCATTGACCATAACTGAGTTCTGCTCCCTACATTTCCTGTCGAGTGTGACTATGCACTAGAATTTGTCCCTGAATGATGTAGACACCTGTATCTACTACTCACCAGTGTTGGTATCGGTAAGCCCACAGACCTGTATGATGACATCTTCTGCTCAGCCCACCCATGATTTGCCTCTTTTTAGGGAAGGTCTCCTATCCTTTCCCTGTGATGAGCTCATGGTGCAATGGATGCTCTTAATCTGCACTCATCTTCAGGTATGCTTGTGCCCTCCATATCTTGATTCTGTCATCCATGGTTGGAAAGTCAAGAAGATACCTCACTGCTATATTTTACTTTTTAGGAATTGAAACATATTTAGGAAAATATTTATAATTTTGTGTTCAGCCAATATAGCTTGTGCAGTTCGAACAGAGGAAGGACTGAGCGAATGTTTCCCAATAGAAACTGGGGTTAAACAAGGATGTATTTTATCGCCCTTGTTATTTGGAATTGTTATGGACTTCATAATGAAGAAATGCTGCACTGGTAATAAAGGCATCGAATGGATACAAGGAGACCATTTGGAGGACCTCGACTTTGCTGATGACATAGTTCTCATCAGCAGTCAGATAAAAACGATGCAGGAAAACACAAATGAACTATCATCAATAGCCAGCAAAATTGGGCTTGAGGTCAATCATGAAAAGACTAAAGTCATGAAAAGTTTAATTCCAACAAGTGACAAAATATACATGGAAAACAAACCAGTAGAAGAGATCGATCACTTTATCTATCTTGGAAGTCACATTGATCGAGAAGGGGATACGAGCAAAGAAATTAGAATCAGACTGGCTAAAGCAGCAATGTCTTTCAGAAGCCTTGAAAAGTTGTGGAAATCAAAACTCATTAGCACAAACACAAAACTTAGGCTATTCAAATCAAATGTACTATCAACCCTTACGTATGCGTGTGAAAGCTGGAAAACAACAAGAGATATAGAAACAAAGTTGAACGCATTCGAAAATAAATGTCTAAGGAAAATACTTGGTATAGAATGGAACGAATTCAAAACAAACGAGGAAATTAGAGAAATCGCCAATCAACCACTAATATCTTCAGTAATAAAGAAAAGACGATGGTCATACGTTGGACATGTGATGAGAAGAGATAATAATCGAATAGCAAAGCAAGCCCTCATATGGGAAACAACAGGTAAAAGAAAAAGAGGAAGACCCAGGGAGACACTGAGAAGAACATTGATGAGAGAGGCAAGAGCAGCAGGAATCGGCTCCCTCAATGAGATAGAACTGCTTGCACAGAACAGAGACAGATGGCGAGATTTAATAAAATATCTTTAAAAGAAAACTGCTAGAACAAAAATTCATATAGGAGAAGGTGTATCTTGGTCTACGCCCTATGGGCCGGTTACGGCTCGAAAGGTCAATAGAAGAATATAGCTATACTTATTAGATGTAAAAATATGAACAACATGAAATATGCTGTTTATATTGTTTTAAAAACAAAAAGCAAAAGTACCAACATTAATATAAGTCAAGGTGATAGATTTTTAGCATAGTTACAGAAAGATAAGGCAATGAACTATATAAAAACATCAAGTTCAAAAGTGATGATACCTCAAAGAAACATAAAGTATTAAAATGCAATGCATGAGTAAACCTTTACATCAAATCATGTTCATTTAGAAATCTGTATATGTTATTCCTCTGGAGGTACTATTAGGAAGTAAAGAGCAGGTGCCAGACACAAATAATTTTTCACATAATTCAAAGCATTCTGTGCAAGAAATTATTATCAATAATTGGAGTGAGAAAGTAACTTGATCGTTTTATTGAGCTAATCTTGGATATGCATGTCAGATCAACAATTATTTAAACAAAATAAAACAATTTAATAAAACATCCTATGTTACTGAGATGTTATTTTAGAGTTGAATGTTGAAAATTATGCTTATAACAATGAAGATTAGCAATAATTTGTTTGGAGGGGTAAATACAGGAAGAAAGTGTGTAACAAACATCCAAAATATACAATATTCATGTTTAGATACACCTATTCACAATGATCAAAGACAAAAATTTATAGAAAAAAAAACACAACGTACTGAGAAAACACAGAACCATTTAGCATTATAGCATGAAACAAATCACCGGTGGATAACACATGCAGTAGGTAGTTGTGAAAGCACTTGCCTGTTAGCGTCAACAAAAACAGCACATGTGATGATGAATAGTATTAAAATGATAAGAAGTTTTTTCACAAAGAAGATTTTGTTTAAAAAGATTTTTTAAAATGTTGAATATGCGAGCACACTCACATACACAAACAAACACACATTAAATTTGATTAAACATTTTCTTTTTTTCGTTCTTTTCAGATGATGGGGAAGCATTTTGAAATCTCTGAGGTTCCTCTTTCCTTACAGGACCCAGACTGCAGTAGTTCAGACATTCTTGTATTTAACTTTAACCTTAAAAAGTAAAGTGCCATTGATTTAGGATTGTCTCTTCAAGCTGTTCTTGACAGTTCTCTTCATATAACTAGTGAATGGTTTTAGTTTTCATACGAGCAACAGATGAATTTCATACTGAATAAAATTATTAATTCAGTGTGCATAGATGTCAGTAATAGTAAGTTCTTTTTTTTCCATGTATCAATGCTTGGTTGTCTCTCCCGTCTCACATAAAACCTCACTTTATAGTAAAACACATCATCATCAAGTACCAGGCCTGTTGGCTTAGGGGATCATGTCTCTCCACAACTTTCGATCCCGACAGTTATTTATCATTTCTGTTCTGGCTACCATGGAGCGCAATTCTACTCTGTCTCTTGCTTTGATGGTGCAGATTGTTGTCATAGGCTGACTTGTCCATCTTTTGATGTTACTCGTCCATGTTAGTCTTGGTCTGCCTCTGCCTCTTTTCCCTTGTATTTTCCCTTTCAGTATTACTTTTAGTAGGCTGTTGTGTCTTTTCACATGCCCCAAAAATTTCATTTTTAGTTGTTTTAAAACTTCATCATTTGTTTTCTTTTCTTTCCATGGTCATGGCGGCTATGTGCCGGTTGTTTTTATAATTCGGCTCTTGCTGATATATTTAAATGATTTACGTGACAGTCTAGTTGTGAAATAATGTGTTGCTATTCCCCATTTTGGTGTATGTTTTACTTCTGACGAGTGGATGAACTGTGAACTTTACCGATATTTATAATATAATATTTATAATATGATTTATTCTTCTTTGTATTGTGTGTTCGTGGTTCGACAGGCAAACACATAGTTCGACAACAATGGCACCTGGCAGTTGTGTCGAACCCGAATGTAAAAAGTCTGTGATGGTGGATGGGGCGGAAGAATCAGAAATGATCAACGGCCCAGAAAGCGAAAACAGAAAAGTGTGTGGTACACATGAGGCATATTCAGAACACGAAAGACGAATATGGCAGACCACCATGAAAGAGAATAGAACCTCGTCACGTAACATTCCAAAGAAAGCCATGGAGAGAAATTCTAACTATTGTCATAAGAACGAACTAAAAATAACTACATGAAATGTTAGGACCTTATACCAAGAAGGAAAATTAGAAAATCTTATGGTAGAAGCAGAATGATTAAACATAGATATTTTAGGCATATCAGAAACAAGATGGAAAGAAAGTGGATACATACAACACGATAAATATACATTTATATATTCAGGTAACACAACAGAACATCAAAGAGGGGTAGGCATATTAATAAAACGAGAGCTACAAAAATATTTAATTACCTACTGGACATACAATGATAGGATTATACTATTCAAGATGAAAGCAAAACCATTCAACATAGCAATAATATAGACATACTATACATACTCACGATGATAGATCTGGTTGATTTTAAAAACATGCAAATTAAAGTTTATTAAAGTGAAGAGTAAGGAATAATATTAAAATTATGAATTTTAAACTTTCAGAAAACTATTAATTGTAGACTGTTTCATCACAGTTGACCAACATAGGCAGGATGCATGCTGGGTTAATCCACCATCCTAAGTTTTACACAGAAGTAGATGATTATTAAGCATATGACACTTAGGGTAGCCAGGTCGTATGTTCTTTCCATACAGATTCCACCTTTTTTAATAATATTTTACAGCTTGCATTTTACTTTTTCCCCTGTAAACCGATTTCTTACTTTTTTCTGGTATCCACAAAATTATTGAATAGTATTTTAAAATTCACAGGAAATTGAATGTTACAGCATTTTTGCTCATGGTTAACAGTGTTTTCATAACTTTTAATAATAAGAGGAAATTACATGTTATTAACGTAGAATTGTCAATTATTTTTTAGCAAATAAGTTGTATTTTTCATATTATGATATCACTATGCCTTTCTACATAGATTTCATTAGGGTCTGGTAGAGGGTAGCCTCAATTAGTTATTAATGTGGTAGATAGTAGCAGTACTAGTAAATTACATGTTACAACTAGTACCAATGCCATAGCATAAAATACAATAAATATGATTAATAAGGTTAACAATAATTCGTGAAAATATCCTTTTTTTTCTGTGACAAAATCTGGGAAATAATTTTTTTCTGTCAAAAGCAGACAAGCTTCCTTTTTTTTTCCTTACAAAAACCTGGCTACCCTAATGACACTTGACCTTTGAGTGTTTAATGAAATCTGAAAATACACATAGTCAATGATACCAAGGGCTTTGGATGAAGACATCAACCGGTGTTGTCGAAAGTAGTAGAGTTATGACAAGTATTTGTGATCAGATACAGAATTTTATGCAGTCTACATACAGTATATACAGGCTGTAGTTATATATTTATTTTTAGTCCATGTTGAAAGCCGTTTGATATTCTGTTCTTCCATAACCTGCGATCTTGTGTTCCATGTAACAGTTCCACCATTGATGTTTTCCTGTGCCACTCCATCAAACCGGGAGCCGCGATAGCTCAGTGGTTAGTGAACTGGACTACAAAGGAAAAGGGGTAGGGTTCGATCCCAACTGATGGCTTCCGGGTTCACCCAGCCTTTAATGGGTACTGTATTTTTTTCTGGGAAAGTGAAGCGGCATGGGCATAATACCGACCACATTACCCCAAAAATCGTGTGCCGAAGGTCTGTAAAATTTATGGTCACTAACACCATATTCCCTATACTCCACTTGGTGTGACGGGGGTACTTTACTACTATTTTTTACTCCGTCAAACCATAAAGCATCTTCTCACATTGTCTACCACTATATCTCTGGATTTGTAGTGTCCATGATTCACAGCCATAAAGCAGCACTTCTTCTTCTTCTACCTTTTTAGCTCCCCGTGGAGCATAGGTCTTCAACAAACACTTTCCAAGTCGTTCTGTTTTTTGCCATTCTTCTAAGATCATTCCATGTCTTCCCCATCATCTTCATCTCTGCTTCTAGTTGTCTTCTCCAAGAATTCCTAGGTCTTCCTCTTTGTCTTTTCACCTGGGGATTCCAAAAAAGGGCCTGTTGTGTAATACTCTTAGTTGGCTTCCGTAGTGTGTATATTATCCAGCCACATTGTCTTCGCTTTATCTCTTTATCCACTGGTATTTGACTGGTACATTTCCATAATTCTATGTTAGTGATTTTGTCCTGCCATTTCCATCCTTTTATTCTGCGTAAGCATCCATTAATGAAAGTCTGTATCTTCGTGATTATCAATTTTGTTGTTCTCCATGTTTCACAGCCATATAATAGGACCGACTTAACATTTGAGTTGAAAATTTTTATTTTTGTATTTAACCTAATTTCTTTGAATTTCCATATGTTTCCCAGTGCAATGAAAGCTCCTCTTGCATTTGATATCCTTTTTTTGGTATCATTTTCTGTTCCTCCCTCTTTGTCTATATTACTGCCCAGATATATGTAAGATTTTATGTCTAGTAGAGGTATTTCTCCTAGTTTTATTTGGTTATTGCCAACTGTATTAATTCTCATAATGTTGTGTCTTATCTCTATTAATCTTCAGTCCTAGCTGTTGTGATCTCTCATCAAGTATGCTCATTTTATCCTGCATCTGTTGATGGCTGTGTGAAAGGAGAGCTATGTCATCAGCAAAGTCTAAATCATCAAGTTGTTTGGTCAGTGACCACTGGATCCCATTTCTGTTGTTTTAAGTTATTTTCATAATCCAACCATCTGGCCAGTAGAAAGAGAAATGGAGACAGAAGGCATCCCTGCCTTACTCCTGTTCTTATTTCAAATGCTTCTGTAAGCTGTCCTTTATACATTGTTTTTATCAGGTTAATAAACTTCATGGGGATTCCATAATGACGCAGCAACTTCCAAAGCATTCTTCTGTCTAAACTATCAAATGCCTTTTCGTAATCTATGAATCCAATATAAAGTGGGGATTTTAGTTCTAAACTTTGTTCAACTATTATACGTAGAGTAGTTGATCAGCACATGATCTGTTCTTCCTAAAACCTGCTTGTTCATCTCTCAAATGTTTCTCTATGGCCTATTTTAGTCTCTCCAGAATGATTCTGCTTAATATTTTTTCTGGCACTGATAGTAGCATAATTCCCCTATAACTTGTGCACTTCTGTAAACTTCCTTTCTTTGGTAGTTTGATTATATAACCTTCTTTCCAGTCTTCGGGTATTTCTTCCCTCTCCCAAATTTTATCTAATAGATTATGTAACATCTTGGTAGAGGTGTTAATATCTGCTTTGATGGCTTCCGAAGGAATTTCATCTGGTCCTGTGGCTTTACCATATTTTAATAGTTTGATGGCTTTAATTATTTCTTCTTTGCTTGGTTTTCCACAGTTAACATGTAACTCCTCTTCTGCTGGTAGTATATCTGGAGGATTATTTGAGCCGGGTCTGTTCAAAAGTTCTTCAAAGTGCTCTTTCCATCTCTCCATTTGTTCCCTTATATTACTAAGCAGATTTCCTTTCTTGAATAAAGCAGCACTGGTTCAATATAAAGACTCTTTCTCTGTAGGGTTTTCAATAATTAAAGAAACATTTTTTTTAACCTTACCATCCACCTCATGCAGTTGCATCATCTTCTGGTAGTGATATAGTTAGCTTTCAAAATGGGGTTTGTGGGTTTAGTTTAGTGACATGTCATCCTCAATGCACAGACAAGTCCATAAGTGCTCAGATCTCTTCCAAAGAATACCCGTCAACGTGTAGCGACTAACATCTCTGTTGTGTTGGTTGAAAAGTCTTCTTTGGATTCCTGCATAGCGCTCTCGTCTGGCAACTCCTATCTTGACATGATAGTCTGTTCATGGCTGCATATTCAGGGGAATTTTTTTTCATCCAGCAGGGCATTTAGAATGTCCAAGCGGTCAATTGCTCTTCCGCACTCACCATAAGCCAAACTGGCAAGACTGTCAGCCCGTTCATTACCACTTATACTCGTATGCCCAGGCACGAAAATGAAGCAGACACGTTTAAGAACAGACATACTTCCTCAGAGACTAACCACTGCCGTCGAGCACAGCCTGTTGCGATCTTTTTGAGCACACTCATTGAATCACCAAGGAAGCCTTGTGACACATGTGGGCAGCTTCTCAAGCCATGCCAATGTTTTTGTAACTGCCATAATTTCCATGGTCAAATTACTTGTAGTTAATGTGCATGCGCCGCTGTTTTCACTCACAGTTCTGCAATAACATGAGTCGTGAAAGCGCACGACCTCCGTACTGCCGAACAACAGACTCATCTGTGTAAATATCTGCCTTCCTATCAGAAGAGCTCTCAAAAATCGAGGCCTGCACTTCTGCCTCAGCGACCAGTGGGTTGTGTTGTCTACATTCTCTATCTAGTGTGATGAATACGTGAAAGGGCGTACTCTGACGACACTCGTACCCATTCTTTCTCACTGGAAAACCGTGTAGGCGTTAAACAACACTGGGGATATTGGTGAACCTTCTGGAAGGCCATTGTCAATTGTCAGTTCCAATGTCCACGTACCGTATTTAAATACCACCTTTCGTTGGAAAAGGGCCGCAGAACTCCAGTTATGGAGGAATGGGCTGATCTTGAGTTCAAGAATCTTAGATATTGAAAATCCAGAGATACGCTGTTAATGCATCCTCCAGGTCAATTGCAGTAGCAAAAGTCTCAATGCCTGCATGGACGCCCTTATAAACATGGACAAAGATCGCAGCAATTTCCCCGCGTCTTTCAGTTTAGACGGTGTCCACTGATAGTAGGTGGAAGAAGACGCAGCCTTTCCAGCTTGTAGGTTAATTTTTTTAGCCATTATTTTCACAAACAATTTACCCACCGTATTTTGCTTTGTAATTATGTATTAGCCTTGTATTTTCGTATGGTTTTCACCCGGCTTCTGCAGAAATATTAAATAACTATGAAGCCGGTTTTCTCTGATAATAGCCCTAACTACTGCTGTCATAGATATTTGCTATAGTCCGTTCAGAAATTCATAATCACACCTGAATTAGTTTTGCGTGATAACCGCTTGTTATTTTGGTTTCAAAATTTCCATGCAATCTTAGAATATTGATGACGCAAAGATTTTGGTATTTTTTATTCCACAAACACAACAGATTTTGCACATCAGCGAATTCCTTTGATCTTTTATGACGATATCACACAAGTTGATTCAAATTTTAGAGTTTACAGTAATCGTGTTAAATTGTCCAGTTTAGTGTAATTCTTGTCAGAGGCGTATCTACATAGTGCTTAATTGTGGGTGTTGTTCGTTATGTGTATTTGCAAAAATGAATTCAATTGGTTACAATTAGTCTTGTCCTTCGGTCACCATTAGACCCCAGGACGTCCTAACTGCAGCTGGAATTGAATTCATCTTAATTTTAATCATTCCGAATCTGACGATTCCAAGAGGTTGATAATCATTACTGGCTGGACAAATAGTAATCCATCTCAGATCCCCTCCTCAGCAATTCCCTCAGTGTCCAGCGACTGACGACTCCAGTTCTATGTTGGTTGATAAGTCTTCTTACACGGCCACCAAGTTCGGAATCCATCTCATGTTCGGAGTGCAATGATGATGACCCGCAAATAACTCAATAATCCATCTCGTTTCCAGTACTCATCTTCCACCCGCAGCACATGTTCAACACACTTCTTCCAGAACGGAATGTCTATTTTTGAGAGAGACTCGCGTGTCAGAACTTCAACATCATACATTTTAAACGTCCTGTTCTGTTCTGCAACTTGTCCTTTGACGTGAGCCCTGACAAGTTCGATTGGATTAAGGTGCGCATGATATGCAGGGAGTCGAAGAGAGGTGTGGCCGTATTTCTCAATGATTTTGTCAACATGGTACACCATCTTCTTATTCATATTCTTCACAAGTTGTAACAATTCGGTTTTAAATATGTGTCGTCAAATTTGACATTTTCATTCGCAAGCCATGTCCTAATTTGCTCTTTTGTATTTGATGCAGTAGGCACTTTGTCTTCCTCTGATACGACATTGTGGTATGTTGCATTATCCATAACTATGCATGAAGGTCTCTCCAGGATTGGTAAAAGATCGTTCTCCAACCAGTGCCTGAAAATGTTTCCATTCATTTCAGTATGGTAGTCCCTACCGTCGGTACATTTTGATTGAAAAATAAGTCCCGCATCATGGACAAGGCCGTTTTCAATGCTTCCAGCATGCGTTAATATAATGCACTGGCCTTTGCTGCTCGGAATTGTTCTTTTGAGTTTGCCATTTACTGACTGCCATTCTTTAGCATAGGTGTGGTGTGCGTTGACCCATGATTCGTCCAAATATACAATATCATACCGTTCACTCCGCCGCTCACGGATCTCACAATATAAATGCCCCATCTTGGATTCCCTAAGGAAGTGCTGATATAGTAAAAAAGTAACCTTTTGCATAGTTATAAATTTGCATTTCAAACTCATTGTAATTTAGATATAAATATTAGTATTTAAAGTCAACAAATTATCTACTGAGTCTTCACAAAATTAATAAAGATACGCCTTCCCTTCGGTAATTATTGCCACGGCCGTGGTGCGTCATGTCGTTCAATAACAATTCAGTTTTGTGCACGGGATTTTCTTGAAGTTAGTGTTTCTGCAATAGCCAAAGTATTTTACGTGAACGACCGCACCAAATTAATGTATATATCCTAAAATGGTGTCAAATTCGAACAGGGTGAATTTAATATAGCCTAAAGAAGAAAACTTTTAAACTAGATCAAATTTCTCAGAGCAAAAAATATTTCTATAACGTCATCAATATTCTAAGATTACATGCAAATTTTGAAAGCAAAATAACAAACGGTTATCACGCAAAACTAATTCAGATGTGATTATGAATTTCTGAACGGACTATAGTTCCTCCAAACCGTAATCAGACAACTCACCAATGTCCGCATATCGAATGCCATCTCGACCTAGAGCACTGTTTTTGCACGCATTAACGTAGCTTTGAATTCATCAACTGCAGCATAAACATTTTCCTTCATTCTTCAAGCCCTGCACCTGTTAGAGTAATACGACACTTATTATACAAAGCTTTTACATGAAGCAATCTAATCATCAGAAGTCCCCCGTCGAGCATGTGTTTCGACCCTTTAGCTTCTTGACAATGGACTCTGGCAACGCAGCGACCTTCCTTTTGATCACTCTGCTTAAGATAGTAAGAAAACAGCAATCTATAGCTCGTTTCAAATCACTTGCCCAACTTCAAAACGCTATTGCTCAGTAACCGTTTGTTAAAAACTGTTGAAATTGTCCAAATGTTATTAGAATGCAAAAGACCCTTTAAATGTATATTTAACAAATATCTTGCAGCTGCAGTTTTCTTAAAGCGGCGAATTTCTTTGATGTTTGTCAAAATTGTAAATTGTGAAGCCCTAAAGAATAGAAATTACCGTAGTTGCTGGTCTATGATTAATTTTCACTAGGTAAAGGCGTGACCGTAATGGGGAAATACCAGGAGAATTATTGTCTTCCCAGTTCGAGGACGGACGATAATATCAAGGTATACCTGTATGTCCAATTTTCATAGTTGTGTGGTCCTGAAAAGGACCGTTTGTTGAACTAATTTAAGGTAATATAGGGGCCAACATTGTGGGGGCTATATACTTTCATTCTGAATCAGACGAGTCTAAAAGATTAATAACTGTTTGGGGTTGAACATTCCACAAACCATCATTTTTCCAATATTCCTCTTCCTGTTTTAAGACGTGGTCTTCACATTTAGCCCAATAATCTTTGTCTATATTTAATAAAGCGAGATTAGCAAGAGTCTTTACATCGCATATTTTGAATGTTCTATTTTCATCTGCCACTTGTCCTTTTAATTTTGCCCAGATTAGTTCTATTGGATTTAAATGAGCATGGTAAGGTGGCAACCTCAAACTTATATGACCGTGCTCTTGGATAATCTTATCTATTTGAAAAATCTTTGTCCTTTGTTTTTGCTTTACTAGAGATAGTAATTCAGGTTTTAAGTACATGTTATTAAATTGTATGTGCTCCTTTGTGAGCCATATCTTAATAGCATCTTTTGTACTGGACGACGTCGGGACTTTATCTTCAAGTGCAACAATGTTGTGGTACGCTGCATTGTCCATTATTAGGCAAGATGGTCGATCTAGTGATGGGAGAACAGAATTTTCAATCCAATGTCTAAATATGTGACCATTCATCTCAGAGTGATAATCCCGATTGTCTATGGATTTTGAAAGAAAAATGAGCTCTGCATTCTGTATTAGTCCATGTTGTCGACTACCTGCATGAGCAATTATCAAGCGCTGTCCTTTGCTGCTAGGTATTAATCTCTTAATCTTTCCATCTGATGACTGCCATTCCCTTTGGTTAGTGTGGTGAGCATTGATCCATGTTTCATCCAAGTACATAACCTTGCTTGCGCACCTCTTTTACTTCACGCAAGTACTTGCTTCTCATGACTACTATATCTGGCTTCTCACAGATGATGTTTCGTCCATTGGAATACTTTCTGAATGTAAAGCCTGCAGCTCTCACATTCCTCCATAATGTAGACTTTGATATTTCAATACTGTTCTTTTTCAGCGAAACTGTTAATTTTCTTATTGTAACAGTTTCATTCATACCCAACATTTTGCGAATTTCACTTCTAATAAGTTCACTGTCGAAATTATCCAACATTTTTGCTCTTCCTTGTGATTTTGTATATTTTGAACATTGACGGTCACGTGCTTGAATCCAGCGATTAAATGACCGTTTAGATAAATCCAAAATGTGTCTTGTCCTATTCTCAGGGTTTTCTAAAGAATGAAATAATCTTCCTCGTTTAGCCTCATTGCAAAAATAGTCATACATTTTTATTGCGATGTTTTGTAAACTGCAGAATTTCATCTTAAGACTCATGATAAATGTTATCGTTCCACGTCTACACCTATGAATGAACGGAAATGGAACACACAATTTCTCAAGTGTCTAATTGTGTCAAAAAAAACCACGGCGAAAGCGTGCAAACACGTCAATTTTACCGTGTATGGCTTTTTACTCGCTATTTTTAACTTAAAATACTGTAAACATTAAGTTTTGACTACATCAATAGGTCGTTATAAATTTATATAAATCAAATAAGCAACAATAATAACCAAATGTTTTTTTTAAATGAAATTAATTCCCTGTTGGGTTCTAATCATTATAACTTTACATGCAAATTTTGAACAACTTACAACAAGCGGTTAAAAAGCTATCGATTTTAAAAGTTGGGCACGAGTTATGAAACAAGCTATAGGCTTGTTTTCGTGTTATTTGCCAGGTAAGATCTGAGCTCTGGAAGTCACGAACTCAATTGTTTTTCAGAGGCTCAACTTGTCATTCTAAAGTTGTGAACGCTGGGCTTGTTTTACTAATAATATCCGGACCTGGGTTGTTATGCTTCAGGACTATTGTTTTCTGGATCTACCATTGTACACCAGAATGGTGCGAAGGCGATGATCACTTCCATGATATTCTAGGATACCCTATTTGCATATTCTAATGAGTAAACGAGATATAAGAGCCAGGTCAACAAACTTTCTTCACTTCCAGTTGGCTCACCTTTCTGATGATACATCGTTATTGATGCAGACCAAATCCATATCTTTAAGTGCATTTTCAATTTCCTTGCTTTGTTTGTTTACGGGACATGTTACCACATGATTTACCCTTTGCATTGAAGTCGCTACGGAGAATGACACTACACTCTTAAGATATAAATTCACCCAAACAGTGCCATCTCTGTGAGTTCATTTTTGCATTGCATGCGTAGGTCTTGACCAATACAAAAGGTTTTTTTTTTCGGAATCCTAATGGCCTGAATCTCTATTTCATCGCAGTCCCAGAGAATGTCCTCCTCAGCCCTTTCGTGTAATGAAGTTTAGACTCAAATGGCACCTGTCGTAAAAACAAGTGTAGCCGAGCATTAGCAGTATTGCATCATCGTGTAGGCGTGTTTCTTAGAGACATGGTATCGACGCTGTAGGCGAGACGTTGAAGTACAGGTCCACGCTGTCTGGCTTTTGAACAGTTTCAATATATAATTCACATATTATTTAGGCCGAGACGTGTGTACTTCAATCGGAATCTCCATGCCCCATGAATGAGCCTGTAGCAGTGAATGTAAGGAATGAAGGGTGTGGGAATAGCGTGGAAAGAGTGTGACAAACACCGGATGTGTGAAGTGTCAAGCACGAGATAATGGAGTGAACTGTGTCTGCACGAGATAATGTGTGAACTGGGAGTTGGAAGAGACTCATGGGGTTTAGGAGACAGTTGATAAACACGGATAGAGTGAGTCAGGTGGGGGTTAAGGTCAAGGTAAGAGGTAGGATGACGTGAGTAGAGCTTATTGGATGGGAAATTACGGAAGTAGCTGTTGATTGGTTGAAAGGGGAGTTTCTTGAAGGTGTGTAGAGGGTCCGAGATAAGAGATCAGACGTAAAACTAACGTGTCAGGTGGGTGGCTACGCCACGTTAGATGTAGATAGTTCTATGCGCGAAGAACAAAAAGGATTCAGGAAGGGTCTTTACTAGATATTCACACAAAGAATTATACTAGAAGAACATGCTGAAAAACTATAACCATTCATTTGTAATTGAAGTGATTAAAAAAAAAAACATTTGACAGCATACATAGATCATCCTTGTGGAATATTTTGAAACATTACGGACTACCAACAAAAAGTATTATCAATAAAGATATATATGGCGGCTATACTTGCGCGGTTCACAAAGACGAGGGAATGGGTGATTGGTTTCAGATTGAAACAGGAGTAAAACAGGGATGAATACTATCATCTTTGCTATTGGGAATTACCATATCATTCATTTATTTTCCTCTCGTGCCGAAGACGTATGTTATAGTTCACTACTATTGACGATTTGATGCTAATTCTTTGTTGTTCCTTGTTGAGGATCTAGCTCCCAAAATGTATGTGTACATATAAGGAAATATTGGTGTAGCTAACCTATTTCATTCCTGTTTCATCACGTCACGGACAACTTAATAATGTGAGTTAATTGAAGGACAATTCGAATTGAGGAAAGTGTTATTATTTCTTTAAAATTATGGCAATGTTTGTGATAACTGTGTAATAGTCATAGAATGTTTCTCCTTATTTACTACACTGCCTTACTAAAAACATCACCGCCAGTTAAACACATGATGTGGCCAATTTTAGCGAACAGTGACTTTGCCCATTGTTCCTGCTTCGCTATGGTCTACTGTCGACAGCTAATGGCATACAACTGTTAGACCGTCATGTAGCTGACAGTGTTTTCCCGTCTCTACAGCACTGAATCCTACCGTTCACTACCATCTACTGCTACCTGATCGGACTCAACAGGGAAGGACGTGGTTAATCATATCACAGTGACATCAGCCAAGCAGGAATATTTTTGGAGATGGGCACTAATCTTTCTCCAGCCTCCTCTGCCGGAGGTCCAGTCTGATGGGCTCGTTTGCTTTAGCAAATGATATCCTTATCATGGGTTAAATTTGTTCTTGCCTACTTCTTCTCTGTTTTATGTTGAATGATCTCAAATGGTGCCATGGATGTCAAAGGAACATAAGCTCTGCGATCTATGCACATGTGATCGTCTGTATAGGTACCTCAGTGGCGAGGAATCTGGTTGTGCAACCATTACTGAATAGGTCGGTGTTTCTGACATATGAATGATGAGTAAATCCTGCCACTTAATGTACAAGTATCAGGCAGGGCAGGACGTGATGATCCTGCACACTGACATATTAATTATCTTCCTTTCGGAACGATGAGAAAAAAACGTCCATAACACCCCCAAGTTAAAAAAGATATGCTGTAAAGAACAATTAGCTCACAGCTAAAGATGATTAATTCAAGTTATTCATTCTCAGCATATGACCGATGTATATCCAAAGCCCTTTTATAAAGCTCAATGCTTATTACTCTTTTAGTTCGTATATTATCTGTTCGTGTGAAATGTTTACTTTTCAGCTTATGATTTCATAATGAATAAATGTTGCATGGGTAATAAAGGCACGAGAATTACCTGGAAGATGTTGATAGTGTTTCAAATTGACAATATACAAAAAAATGCAAATATCACAGATACGCTATCCGTGACGGAGTTATTGAGTTTATATGATGCACTCCGAACATGTCCATAGGTGCTCAGATCCCCTTCTCAGCAAGTCTCGCAGTGTTCCGCGACTGACGACTCCAGTTCTGTGTTGGTTGATAAGTCTTCTTACATGCCCACTAAGTTTCTCATTTCAAGTTTACATCCTAACTCCCATCTCTTTCATCCGAAGGAGTGGCGTGGGCTCATAATTGTCGAAGTTCTGTGTCCTTCCCACTTTCCGGATGGCATTAAGATGTCTGCCCGGTCCATTGGTTGACCGTCCACGATGATAACGCAGCTAGACAACCTGTCCGCTCTTTCATTTCCCAGCATGTCCAAGGACATAAGCTTTTAAGGCTTTTTTTTTACTTCTGCATTGACTCTACCCATTACATGCGTACAGAGCCCGACTCCACTTTTCGTATCCTGCTCATCGAATCACTTAGTATGCAGGCGTGGGTATAGTTTCGTGACTCTAACCAGATGAATGTCCTGATCACTGCCATCACCTCCATCGTCGTGCTATTCGTGATCATAACGCATGCACCACTGTCTTCCTTGTCTATTCTGTCTGCCAAGCGTGCTGTAAATGCCCATGCACCCGAACTTACTTTAGGCCTAGTCTTCCGCATTTCGACCGTTTCGTACACTTTCCAGCACATTTGCCTTTTCTTTTTTCCTTCTTCGCTGTTGTTCGTTAGTCTAGATGGTGGAAGGTCGCATTCACAACACTTGATTTGTCGAAAAGGGAATATTGCCGGCGTACGACTCCGCTTTATCTGCGCAGATGTAATAAGTAGATCATCATTTTGACTTTAACGTAGAAAAGTGAAATGGAGAACCGAAATTAATTAGACCCTGAATGCACTTTCTGCAGCGATCGAGAAAACGTGGACTAGATCCACCATCTTGGAAACCAAAGTAAAAATGATAACAGACAATAAAAATATAATAGCTAGATGGCAGGAATACATAACAGAACTATTTCATGACCAAAGGAACAAGAAACCAACTATAAAATGTACATCAGGCTATACCAATTTAAAATTGGAAGTGGAAGAAGCAATCAAACAATGAAAAAGTGAAAAATAGTACCTGACAGCATACATATAGAGATGGTAAAGGCACTAGAAGATTTGGCATTGAAGTGATCACAGACATATGTAACGACATATACCGTACAGGATACATACCAAATGAATTACAAACATAAACGTTCATTGCATTAAAAAGAATGGTGCCTTTGAATGCAACGACTTTAGAACAATAAGCCTAATGAGCCATGTTACTAAAATCTTGCTAAAAGGAGGATTCAGAATAAAATCAACATTGAATTAGATGAGCAGCAATTTGGATTTAAGAAAAACAGTAGGACAAAAAAGCCATATTCTGCATGAGAACATTAATCAAAAAGTACACAGAAGTAAACAAACCAGCCTATGCCTGCTTCATAGACTACACCAACCCTTTTGATAGAATACACTATATACAACTTATAGAATGCCTAAAAGATATACATCTAGATGACACGGAGATACAACTAATATGTAATTTATACTGGGAGCAAACAGCAATAATAAAATATAACAAAGAGAACTCTACACCCATTGATATAAAAAGAGGAGTAAGACCGGGATGCATCCTACAGGAAGCTTGTTCAATCCATACACTGAGCTGATACTTTAAAAACATCACAGAAATGCCAGGCCTAAAATTAATGGAAAGATAATCAATAACCTAAGATATGCTGGTGATACTGTATTATTAGCAGAAAATCCTAAAGATCTATAACAATTATTTAATAAAATAAACATGACAAGTAAAAAAATATGGATTATATATGAATATTAAAAAGACTACAACTATGATCATAGAGAAAGAAAATACTCAAAACCTACACACGGATATCGAAATTGAAGGAATAGACCTGGAGACAGTTCAGAGCTACAACTGCATTGGACATATTATAACCAGTGATGGAAAATGTGAAATTGAAATAAACAAAATAATAGGAGTAGCAAAAAAGTAATTGGAATACCATGAAAAATATACTAACAACAAACGAAATAACACCAGGATTAAAACTAAGGTGACCATTCGTCCCGGATTGTCCGGGACAGTCCCGGAATTTGACATTTTTTGAACCTTTGTCCCGGATTAGCTGCCGTACCGGTTTTGTCCCGATTTTGGCATATTTTTTAGCTTTTGTCCCGGATTTGATAAAAAAAATAATTTGGGACACAAACGTTTACCAATTTTGCCATTTTGGTATACGGCGTACATTTCTTCAATTAAAAAAAAATATTCCGTTGCTGTGTAGACAATTTTGTTTAATATCAAAACAGTAGAATGCGCTCCTAGTTTTAAATCTCGTATATATTCGTTGTGTTACTAACTTTCACTTTCGCAAAAAATAGCACCGAAGCGTAATTGTAGTTTTAATCAAGATTTACAAAAAGAATACCCTTTTATAAAAAAGTCTACATCGTCATCAGACTTCACTGTAAGATGTAATATATGTTCATCCGGGTTTACTATTAACCATAGTGGACGTGATGATATTAAGAGACACATAAATAGTGATAAACATAAGAGAGCCGTCGCTACTGCTGCATCAAGTTCGTCGTTGACAAATTTTTTTCGAGCTGAACAGGTTGGTGACAAAGAAGAACAGTTAGCTGCTACAGAAGGTGCATTTGCATATCATACAGTGATGCACAATCACACGTTTAGATCTATTGACTGCACATCAAAATTGCTTCAGGTAACTTTAGAACCAAAATTTGCTTGTGCACGTACGAAAACAGAAGCTATTATTCGGAATGTGTTCACACCCCATGCTCTAAACGAGTTGAGATGTGACCTAGAAAACGTAACATTTATCTCCATACTGACAGATGCCTCCAACCACAAAGAAATCAAGATTTTTCCTTTGCTTGTCAGATACTTTGATCGCAATAAGGGACTGCAAGTTAAAATATTAGAGTTGAAGTCATTGCCGGGTGAAACATCTGATATAGTAAGTAGTTTTCTTATTGACTGTCTAACTGAAAATGGTTTAGAACTGAAAGTAGTTGGATTATGTGCAGACAACACAAATTCTAATTTTGGGGGCGCTGAAAGAAAAGGACAGAACAATGTTTTCACAAAACTGAAAAAAAAAACCTTGGACATAGTTTGATAGGTGTTGGGTGTGCTTGCCATATTTTCCACAACACTGTTCGAGCAGCTGCAGACGTATTGCCTGTTGATGTTGAAATGACTATTGCAAAAATGTATCTGTACTTCAAATCATACACAGTTAGAGTTGAAAGTCTCAAGGAGTTTTGTCAGTTTGTCGACACAGATTTCCAGATGATTTTAGGTTATGCACAAACTAGGTGGCTTGCGCTCTTGCCTGCTGTTGAAAGGGTTCTTTACATGTTCCTGCCTCTAAAATCATATTTTCAATCTCAAGACAGATGCCCAGTTTTTATACAGGAATTCTTTGAAAACCCACTGTCTGAGGCATGGCTTATTTTGGTTCACAGTCAGGCATCCTCTTTCCACGAAGCAGTGCAGAAAGTAGAGGGACAGATGGTCACTGTATTTGAAGTCATTGACAACATCAATAGGTTGAAAGCTATCTTGGAGTCCAAGCTGGAAGACGGCTTCTTGCCATCAAGAGTTCAGATAATCCTTAAAAAGCTGGAAATGGAAGGATTTCCACGTGATGACGTGAAAAAGTTTAACGCCAGTGTTTCTTCATTTTATGAAACAGCTTTAAGTTATTTGAAGAAATGGGCTGCAAATAATTTTCAAAACCTAGAGTCTTACAGCTGGGTAATGCTGAACAGAACACCAAATTGGGAAGATATTGAGAAGTCTTCATCATTAGTGAGTCAAACAGTGCCTTCAGTCGACTTTCCAGAAAATGAAATGTATGACGAATATGTCTACATGAAACAGTTCGTTACTTCACAAAAAATTAGTGAGTGGAGTCTTAATAAAACATTACCAGGGCAGCGTTGGGTTGAACTAGCTTCCCACTTCAGAAACAATCATGTGCCCGTTTCACATATTCTGAAGTTGGCAGAGTTCTTTTTGTGTCTACCTGGAACAAATGCTGCAAAAGAACGAGTGTTTTCTCTGATGAACAGTTTGTGGACAAATGATAAAACACAACTAGGTGTTGAAACTTTAAAAGCCATGTTGATCACCAAAGTGAACTATGAGGGAACATGTGTCGAATTTTATAAGATGCTGCATACAAAGAAGGACATTTTACAGAAAATTCACTCATCTGAAAAGTACAGCATCTCTGTTTCACCTTCACTTTATGTGAGTATCACTGTTTTTTTTTTATCTCCTGATTATCCTGATAGCGTATTGTAGTTCTATATTATTAGATGTTTTAAAATGTATGTATTATTCACTTGAAAATGACAGCAAGAAGAAATGTAATTTTATTGGTGGAAAATTGAAGTAAAATTATTCCGTACCGGAATGGGATTTCAAAAATATGGTCACCTTATTAAAACTAAGAATAGCAAAATGTTATATCTTTTCAACATTCCTTTATGGTGCAGAAACATGAACATTAGAAGACAAGAAAGAAAACAGAACAGAAAATTGAAGCCTGTATAGGATGTAGCGGATGTATAGAGGAATAGGTAGAATTAGATGGAAAGAAATAAAACAAACGATGAAGTCTTCAAAGAACTAAAAATGAAAAGAGAACTCAATTTAAACAAGACACAAGAAATGTTTGGGGCATGTTAAAAGACACAACAGCATGCTAAAAGTAATCTTGGAAGGGAAAATACACGCTAAAAGAGGCAAAGGCAGACCAAGACTAACGTAGACGAGTAACATCAAAAGATAGACAAGTCAGCCTTTGACGACCTGCACCATCAAAGCAAAAGACAGTGGAATGTCGCTCCATTGTAGCCAACCTTTTATGCGGAGACGGCACTCAATGATGATAATGAATTTTAAAAGCTGCAAGTGAAACAATACATATAGGGGCACGGAAACACTACAAACCATTCTGGAGTTGCGACCTAGAGAAAATGCACAATGACATAGAAATATCGCGAAAGAAGGATGTAAACATCATAACAGGTAAGCAATCAGCAAATCACTTTGTGGACTGCTTTGCGAAAGATAATATTTAAATTAGTCTAGAGAAACGACAAGAGACCCACTTAAAGAAATAAAATGCAAGACAAGAAGGGACATACATGAAGTCATAAAATACTCATTACCCAAAGAGAGCTAGTGCTGGAAATATCCAAATTAAAAAAAAAATGTTATCAGACAGTGATGGAGTGTCCAATAAATAAGAACGTGGGAACTGCAGCTAAAGCAAAACTACTGGAGATCTACAATATTTGCTGGATCACTGATAGAGTGCCACAGACATGGAAAGAACCATTTACGATACCATTAATGAAGCTAGGAAAAGATGGTTCTGTGACATCCAGCTATAAACCAATCAGCCTTACAATTGTGCAAAACAATGGAACGTATAATCAATCTCAGACAGCAATGACAAATTTTTCAGACGGACGAAAGATAGATTAATAACTTAAGGTATGCTGATGATGCAGTCTTAAACGCTAAGAGTGAAAATGTATTACAAGAAACGCTAGACATTATTGTGAAGGAAAGCAAAAATAAAGGACTCCCCAATAGCAAGAATATAGAAGTAATTGTAGGAACAAAGAAATTGATATCACCGTCATGCACAATAAAGACAAGTGAACAATATTAAAACAGGTACATATATACAGATGTTCTGAGAGAGGTCAAAGCAAAAAGAGAGCTAATTTTCAATATTAGGAAGAAACAATCATCATTTTTTGGCCACTTAATGAGAAGAGAACAACTGGAATATATTGTAACAACTGGAAAAATTGAGGGACGAAGAGATAGAAAGAAGCAAAGAGAAAAAATAACAGTCAACTTAAGAGAATGGCTTGGCAGAAGGTCAACAACAGAAATAATAAATAGCTGCCGAGATCGAAAGTTGTGGAGAGACATGATCACCTACGCTAGCAGGCCCGGTACTTGATGATGACAACACGTTAAATATTTGGGCACAATCAGACGGATGATGCTCCACAGAAATCAAAGGTAGCATAGCTCAGGCAAAAGCATCTTTTAAAAAATTGATGAAAATACTTTGCAATTCATTTTTGACAATAGAAACTAAAATAAAAGTTCTTAAATATTATGTAGACCCAGTCTTATAATTTATGGTTCAGTCTTAGTATGGATGTGAATCATGGACAATAGGACAACAGACAAGAAAATCACTGGAGTCTGTAGTAATGTGGTTTTACAGAAGAATGTTGAGAATACCATGGGCAGCTAAGAAGAGTAATGAAAACGTTCTAAGAGAGGCCAAAGCAAAAAGAGAGCTAATTTCCAAAATTAGGAATAAACAATCATCATTGTTTCGCCATGTAATGAGAAGTGGAACAGCATAATATATTGTGACAACTGCGACAATTGAGGGGCAAAGAGATAGAGGAAAACAAAGAGAAAACATACTAGACAGCTTAAGAGAATGGCTTGGCAGAAGGTAAACAACAGAAATGATAAATCTTCTTCTTCTTCTTTTCTCTTTCACTGATACCTAAAAGGTGTCGTGATTTATATCATTTGTCGTTCTTGTGCTGCCCGAATTGTCTGAATTAGTGATTTTCCTTTGTTGTTACATGTCTCTGTCACTGCATCTATCCATCTTCTTCTGGGTCTTCCTCTTGGTCTTTTCCCATGCATTCTCGAGAAAAACGCCCTTGATGGTGATTGGTGAGGATTCATTCTGACCAGGTGGCCGAACCATTTAAGTTGTTGTTGTTCTATATATTCTTGGCAGGGTTTTGTTCCTACCATTTTTCTTATGGTTTCATTTGGTATTCTATCTCTTCTTGTGTTGTTTGTTACTTTTCTCAAGCATCGCATCTCACATGTATTGATCTTTCTTAAATGGGATTTAGAAAGGGACCATGTTTGACTTTCATAGCACAAAGTTGGTATGAAGATGCTATTTATCATTTGTTGTTTAGCTGGCATAGAAATGTTTGGATGTCTTAATAATGGTGAAAGCTGGTATGTGACAGCATTTGCTTTTTGTATTCTCATGTCAATTTCTCTGTCTAGTTTTCCATCTTCTGTGAACATTGCGCCTAAATACTTGAATTCCTCTACTTGTTTTATTTCTTTGTCTTTGATCTTGATGTTTAATGGGTGTCTCAATTTGCTTATTCTTATAGCCTCTGTTTTTGCTGTGTTAATTTTCATACTGTAGTTTGTGCAGCTTTTATCTAGAGATGTTAAATGCTGTTGTAGCAGGTTTTCATCCTCATATATTAGGCATTGGTCATCTGCGAAGAGTAGCTCATTGATGTTGGAGTTTTCTACCTCTATGTTATTATTTGATTTGTCCTTGTTGTTGGTTGTTTCCTGATTTATTTTGTCCATATATATGATGAAGAGGAGTGGTGAGAGGACACATCCTTGTCTTACTCCTGTTGTAACCTGAAACCATTCTGACAGACCTTCCGATGTTCTAATGGCACTTTGACTGTTTTTATATAGTGCTATTATATTTTCTAGTAGTTGTCCTGCTACCCCGTATGTTTCTAAAGTTTGCCAAAGTTTGTTCCTGTCCACACGGTCAAACGCTTTTTCCTGATCTATAAACACTATATTTAGGTTTCTGTCATATTCTATTGTTTTTTCACATAGTTGTCTCAATGTAAATATAGCATCAGTGCAGCTTTTGCCTTTTCTGAATCCGAATTGATTATTACTTAATTGTGGTTCTATTATGTATCTTACTCTCCTCTCTAATATTTTAGCAAACATTTTACCAACTTGACTCAATAGGGATATTCCTCTGTACATTTCACACTCCCTTTTACTTCCCTTATTCTTCCAAAATGGGACAATGATAGCTTTTTGCCAATCGTCTGGGACTTTTCTTTCTTCCCAAGCCATATTGAATATGATAGTAAGCCAATCTATAGCTGTTTCCTTACAAGCTAGTAGCATTTCTGTTGTTATTCCATCTATACCAGCTGCTTTGTTCTTTTTATTCTGTTTCAATGCCCATTCTACTTCTGCTTTAAGTATATTCGGTTCCTGTTCATCATACTGCCTATATTTAAACTCTGTATTTCCGTTTGTATTTCCCTGGTTTAATAATTCCTTAAAGTATTCTCTCCATCTGATAAATAACTGACAAAATATGGAGAGACATGATCACCTACGCCAGCAGGCATGGTACCTAATGATGAATTATATATATACTCGTATATATATATATATATATATATATATATATATATATATCTCATATGGTAGATGTACAACAGAGGTGAGATGCAGAATAGCTCAGGTAATTGCAGCTTAAAAAAAAAAATAAGGAAGATACTGTTGAATCCATTTTTAACAAGAAATGGAAACATGAAAGAGTTCTAAAATGTTATGTAGAGCCAGTCTTAACACATGGGTGTGAATCACGGACAACAGACAAGAAAGCCACTGGAGTCTGTAGAAATGTGGTTTCACAGAAGAATGTTGAGAATGCCATTGGCGGCTACGATGAATAATGATGAAAACGTTATGAAAGAGGCCAAAGGAAAAAGAGAGCTAATTTTCAATATTAGGATAAAACAATCATCATTTTTTTTTTACATCGCCATGTAATGAGACGGAAACAGCTGGAATATATTGTGACAACTGGGAAAATTGAGCGACGAAGCTATAGAGGAAAGTAAAGAGAAAAGATTAAGAGAATGGCTTTGGCAGAATGATAAAACAGAAACGATAAAATACTGTCGAGACCAGAGTTGTGGCAAGACATATTCACCTACGCCAGGAGGCATTGTACTTAATGATGATGATGACCCGGGCATGGGAAAGTTGAAAAACAACAGAAGAGATTGAGAGAAAACTGAACGCTTTTGAAGACAAATGCCTAAGAAAAATACTCTGTGTACAATTGAATGAATTCAAGACTAATATAAAAATAAGAGAAATGACCGCGCGACCAACGATGCGATCTACATTTAGAAAGAGAAGATGCATCAAGCATGTGTTGAGAAGAAACAACACACATTTCAGAACAGGCTCTTCAATCGGAAACATCAGGATACAGAAAAAGAGGAAGACCTAGACACAATGAAGAGAACACTTACATGGAAATAAAGTTACCAGGCATAGAATTATTTTATAAGATCAAACATCTCACCCAGAATAGAGAAGGACAGTGAAAAAACCTCGAGCTCTATGCGATGTGTAGTGGAGCTGGAATGATCAAGAGGTGAAGAAAATTGTGTTGAATCTTTAGATCTTTTTCCATGAAAATTGATGTCTTTTAAACATTGTTATTACTTCTGTGTATTTTACTTATCGAATGCTTTAACTGTAGTTTCAACTTATATAATTGTTTCCGTAACTGTTTTAACTTACATAATTATATGCCTATACGCCACTTGGCGTTACGTGGGGTACAATATCATCACGTCGGCGAAGGTCCTGTAGGGCTTTGTATTCATCCCTACTAAAATTGGAGTGTCCAAGTCTCTGGGGACGGAGTGCCATAATCCCCCGGAGAGTACTGTTAATGAAAAGGTCCAAAGCCTGTGAGTCGCCCGGGGAGGGAGTCCAGTCAGATTTGCGGGAGGAGAAGCGGGCAAATTCGTCAGTGGGAGGAGGAAGAGAGGAAGAGTTCGGATGAAGAAAGTGATAGAGTTTAAGTCGTAGTCGTCTGAAATACTCCTGTATGTCCCGTAAGAGGGAGAATGAGCCGCTGGAGGGGCGAACAGGGACAAACTTAAGACCCTTGCTGAGAAGAGAGCGCTCGTGTTCAGAAAGGGGCAAGTCAGGGGGAATACAGACGACTAGGGAGCTAGAGTCAGAGGCAGTCGGGAGAGGAGGAGGGCGGAGGGTAGAGAGTTTACGTTTGTGCTGAGAGGACAGAAAGTCATACAAAGAACGATTGTGGTGGTGGATGGTATGGCGAATGGAACGAAAAGTGCCAGGAAAGTTAGAAGTGAGGAGCTGGAGTTGGGATAGGAGGTGTTGTTGGCGGGTTTTAAGGTGGGCAATAAGACGAGAGTGGCTCGAAGTGACGAGACGAACACGTCTCAAGCCATGCTGGAATTCAAGGTGCTGCAGTTGGCGGCGAAGATAGTTAGAGATGTTGGGTTGGCCAACTTGAGGTGAGAAGTGAGATCGGAATCCACACGGGATAATTTTATGATGGAGGCAGTTGTTCAAGAAGTTCAGATGACAGGTAAATATAGTTTTCTTGAGAGTAGTAAAGGCAAAGTCCTTGGAGATGTTAGAGAGTTCTGGGGGTAGAGTGGAGAATGAGGCGATGATAGAGCGATGGATAGAATGAGATAGATGTTTAAGGGACACCATAGTGAGGAGAAGAGGGGGGATCGAGAAGAGAAATAGGAGATAAACCTGATAGATCAATAGAGGGAGGACAAGCGAAGGTATAGAGAAGCCGGGGAGCAAGAGAGGGAGGGTAAGAAATGGGTAGAATGTGGAGCTAAGTACGAGAGGAGAGGGTAAGGAAGCAAACCGCTATGGTAGCAAGGGGATACTGACGAGAGATAGTGTAGGAGGTGAAGGAACAGAGCGCAGATGAAATGGTTCTAACTAAAGTACATAAAGATGGATGACGTGAGACAAACATAAAGTAGCAGCGATATTAATAGTAGGGAATAGGCAAATAATTGCGATGCTGCGGTAAAGCTGGAAGCAAGGAACCAGTGGTGAGGCGTGTGAAACACTCCAAGGTATGACGACAGCTTTACAAGGGAGGAACACAACACAATACTGACGTTTCGGCCTGAGGCCTTCTTCAGAGTACAAGGACAACGAAAACAAACGATGAAACACAATTATCTATAACTACATGATCATGAGAAAGAAGAGGTGGACAGAAAAGAGGGAAGTAGGAAGTAGAAAAATAAAGAAAGAAGAAGAAAGCTACATGAGGGGACTATGGATGAGTAAATAGAAAGAATAGGAGAATATATATATATATATATATATATATATATATATATATATATATATATATATATATATATATATATATATATATATAAATAAATAATAAAATATATAAAATATATATATTTTAGTGACACTTATCTTGAATGACTTGTCTGTCAGCCGGGAACGAAAAACAGAATGACCACATAGACCGGATAGAACGGAAATCACGTGTTCCGGAAGGGGGGAAACAACAGATCGAAACAAAAGAGACAAAAGGGAAAGGGGGGAGGGGGGGGGGTGTTACGCGCCAGACCAGAGACCAAACAATGGTCGAAAAGAAAAGAGGCTCAAGCAAAAGCCGTGGAAAGGTGATAGTCGAGATTTGAAAGATATGATAATGAAATATAAGAATAGCGGTGCTTATAGTTTACTGGTTGATTTTTAAAATTGTATTTTAATGAGTTTTAATTTTTTTAGACGGCTGAATGGTATCAGAGTGGTGGTTTGGTTGTACGGGTAGGTTGGTGGGGGTGATAAAAGATGATAAACGAACCATGGCTGACCAATTGATTATTTTAAAGTTGTATTTTGGAAGCTTTTAATTGGGTTTATTGTGTAGTGGGACGGTATGTGTGATGGTAAAGGTTATCCAATAATAGATAAGAAAAATGAAACGACTCATAGTTGACAAATTAAGTGTATCAAGTGTATATTAATTACTTTTAATTGGCTTTTGAGAGATAATAGTGGAAAAGGTGGTAAGAGGGAGGTAATTGTAAAGAGTTCATGATGTAATAGTAAAATATAATTTAAAAAACGGCCGACCCATAGTTGATCGATTGATTGTATTTATTATATTTGCATGGCTTTCAATGGTTTCTTTTTAGCGGCGTAAGTGAATGGAATGGTATCAGAGGCATGGTTGGGGATGGCTTGGTGGTCAAAGGGGATAAATTTGTATTTTAATGTTGAATGGTTTTTATGGTAGCAGAGCGGTATCAGTGAGTGGTCGTTTTGCAGGGATGGTTCAGTGCGGGTAGTAAAATGCTTGAAAGCTGAACAATTGATTTCTTTTACCGTATTAATAGCTTTTAATGGGTTTTTATAGTGGCGGAAAGGTAAGTGAGGTTATAAAGATTGTTCGATAATTAAATAAGAAGAATGAAAATAATCATAGCTGACCAGTCGATTTTTTTTATAAAAATGTATTTTAATTACTTTTTAAATGGAATCTTAGTTATTTTAAGTGTAGTAAAGACAGAGGAGATATATTAATAGCAGTGATCCATAGTTGACAGACTGATTGCATTTGACTGGATTTTAATGGCTTTTAATGTTTTTTAGGCGCGGAATGGTATCAGAGGGGTGGTCGGTTTCTTGGGGAATAGCTTGGTTGTCAAAGGTGTTAGCCAACTCATAGATGAATCTATTAATTTTATTGGATTTTTGGTGATGTTAGTGGATGGAATGATATTGAGGAGGTGGTTAGGGTTGGTAAAGATAGAAAGTGGCTCAAAACTGGCTTATAGAAAAAAAGATGATGGCGTGTATTGTTGAATCGGAGTCCGTAAAATTGAAAAATACGATTTATCGTATAGAACATACATGGATACGATTTATCGTATAGAACATACATGGAAAAAAATGAAAAGTGGTTACAGATGATTATATAAAGAAAATATGAAACGTGAACCAAAAATGAATATGTTAAAAAAATATTAAAAGTGATCAAAAGGTTGTCGTCCCTGTCACAAATGTTTATATAGGGATATAAAGATGCTACTTATTGAGTTTCAGTTTCAGTATACGCGATTTAAAACTTGGAGTGCATTTTACTGTTACCGTTTCGCCAAATGAACAGCCAGTTCAACTTTTCAAACATTTACTACACAACAACAGAATCATGTGTATGTTAAAGTCGAAGAGACGTTTACCATATTGGCAAAATTGGTAAACGTACATGTCCCTAATGTATTTTAACAAATCCGGGACAAAAGCTACAAAATCGGCCAAAATCGGGACAAATTCGGGACAGTAACAAATCAGGGACAAAGGTTATAAAAAATCGGGACTGTCCCGGAAAAATCTGGACGTCTGGTTACCTTACCACCAACCCACCCCTACAACTCAACCACCACTCTGATACCATCTGATACCATTTAGCCAATTAAAAACCATTTTAAAAAAACACACCCAAAACTCATTAAAATCATCATCATCGTCATAAAGTACCGGGCCTGCTGGCGTAGGTGATCATATCTCTTCACAACTTTCGATCACGACAGTTATTTATCATTTCTGTTGTTCACCTTCTGCCAAGCCATTCTCTTGAGCTGTCTGGTATCTTTTCTCTTTGCTTCCCTATATCTCTTCGTCACTCAATTATCCCAGTTGTTACAATATATTCTCATTACATGACCAAAGAATGATGATTGTTTCTTCCTAATATTGGAAATTAGCTCATTAAAATACTAAAGTAAAAAATCAACCAGTAAACTATTAGCGCCGCTATTCTTTATTTCACTGTTATATCTCAACAATTACCTCCTCTTACCACGACCATGGGAGCCGCGATAGCTCAGTGGTTAGTGAACTGGACTACAAAGGACAAGGGGTAGGGTTCGATCCCAATCGACGGCCTCCGGGTTCACCCAGCCTTTAATGGGTACTGGATTTTTTTCTGGGAAAGTGAAGCGGCACGGGCGTAACACCGACCACATTACCCCAAAAATCATGTGCCGAAGGTCTGTAAAATTTATGGTCACTAACACCATATTCATTATACGCCACTTGGCGTGACGGGGGTACTTTACTTTTTTTTTTTTACCACGACCATCACATTTTCACGATTATTTCCCTATTACTAACTCTTTAATTGTCACGATTATATCCTCTTGGCACCATCACACGATTATCTCCCTTAGGCACCCGTAATAGCACTCTCAAAAATGATGTGCGGCACTAGAGTTGTGTAATATTTTAACCATCTATTATTTAAAGAAACTGAAAGTAAAGGACACATATCAGACATCAGATGGAATCATATCCGAAATAGACGTGAAGTCAAACTAGCTTTGTTGAATGTCAACATTGACTTTAGGCAAAATAATAGCCAAAGCAACATATAAAGACCTTGATTTTAGGGTAAAAAACTCCGCAAGACGTGATACATGAACTTATATTAGATAATCTGTCAGTTGAAACAGATTTAGTTTTCAAAACTGGAAATGGCAAGGTATTACATACAACACAACTAACATGCTTCTTTACATCAAATGGCAAAACTGTTATGGGTAAAGATGGCAAAAAGCCCGACGGGCTAAACATTTCAACGATATTCTTAACCTCCTGCATCACAGTCATCTGATGCAGTTTGAAACATATGCTCCAACTCCCCATCTAGACATCAATAATATAAAAGAAATCACTATAACAGAAATTGAAATAGCAGTTAAAAACATGTCTAATAATAAAGCATCTGGCATCGATATAATAACTGCATTAGACGAGATGCTGAAAGCATTTAATAATCAAAACGTATTTAACATAAGAAAGTTATTTAATAAAAAAATTAGGATGAAGAAAAAATTTATACAAACTGGAAGAAGGGGTTCATTATCAAAATACATAAAAAAAGACAATCTTTAAGATTCCGATAACTGGAGAGGAATTAAGGAATTTAAGGAAATTAAGGAGGAATTATCAGTTGCCTCCAAGGTTTTCTACAAACTCAAGCTGAACAATATAAAAGATGCTAAAGATAATCTATGCTAAGAACAAACAGTATTCGGAAAGGGGAGAAGCTGTCTTTACCAAATATTCACTCCAATGATAATACTAGAGCATACAGAAAAACAACAACCATTATTAATCTGTAATTTCCTTGATTTAAAAAAAAAAGCGTTTGACAGCATGCATAGATTTTCTTTGTGCAACATCTTGGAACATTATGGAATACCACCAACATTTACCAACATTATAAAAGACATATGACGCTGTACTGTACATGCGCAGTTCGCACAGGGGAGGGAATGGATGATTGATTTCAAATTGAAACCGGAGTCAAACAGGGATGTACACTATATGCAAAATATCACATACACGTTATCGTCCATGGCGGAAAAAAATTGGACTCGAAATCAACATGGATAAAACAAAAATAATGAAAAATAACAATACCTCTGAGGGCAATGTATATCTCAGTCTACAGGCATTGGAAAGTGTAGACCACTTATACATCTTGGTAGTAATGTACATCAAAAAGGTATACTGGTCAATATGGCGGATAGGCTGCAAGAATAATTTGAGGCTCAGCCTAAAAAGTGTTTCTTGTTGCAGTTTCCTCATATTCCAAGTCCAGTTTGTTGCCGGAGCTTCTGAGTTTAGTGCTCTGTGCACACCGTAAGCTGTGCATTTCATCCGTTTTGATTGTGTTTCGATATTCCGATTGCTTACGATGAATGATTATATCGTATGAAGGGGAAACTATGGTTGTGTTCACTTTATGTGCGGTTTCGCCTTATGTCTTTTGGCGTGTGCTGTGACTTTTATGATGGGGACTGCAGCTACTTTTCTTTGTTTGGGAGATGAGACATTAATTCTGATGTTTCCACTGGCACGGACATTTTAATTCATTTGCAGTGATACCGGGACATTCCATAACCATAATCAAAAAGGTGAAACAAAGAAAGAGATCAGAAGTAAGATAGCAAAAGCAGCAACGAATTTTAACTCTTTCTGTATGTTTCAACGCACTTAGCGCCATCCCGATTTCGGCCGCGTACTTTTCGACTTATTTTGCATCACTTTCAATTAGTGTGATTAGTGTGAACCGTCATCAAACCATATTCTTTTACATGTACATCTTGTATCCTCTTGGTATTAATGAAACCCAATACCTTGTTCAATTATCGAAAAATTCATATATAATATGTTATATATTAGTATTTAAAAAAGTAAAGTACCCCCGTCACGCCAAGTGGCGTATAAGGAATATGGTGTTAATGACCATAAATTTTACACATGATTTTTGGGGTAATGTAGTTGGTATTACGCCCGTGCCCCTTTACTTTCCCAGAAAAAAATCCGGTACCCATTAAAGGCTGGGTGAACCGGAAGCCGTCGGTTGGGATCGAACCCTACCTCTTGTCCTTTGTAGTCCAGTTCACCAACCACTGATGTTGATATTAGATAAATATAAATATGTAGATTATGGACTGAAAAAAAACTAAAAAAAAAACTAAACGCTTTTGAAGACAAATGTCTAAGAAAAATACTCTTCAGTGCACTTCTTCCCCTTCCTTCCACATTTGCCTTTCAGCGTCAGGGAGAGATATAATTTGCGGGTCTTTTGCTGTTTTGTTCGCCTCAACTGCTGTTATGTTTCCTAATGTTTATAAAATTCCGTCGATCCATCTTGTTCGTGGTCGACCCTTGGGTCTGGTGTTCCTGCTATGATTGTTGAGGATTCGTTGTGTTGTGTTTTGATCACTTTGCCTAACCATTTTCTCTGTTGTTTCTTTATATGGCGGGGGTTATGCCTAGCTTTTTTCTCAGTTTTCATTTTTTATATGATCTCTCAGGCTGTTTCCTATCATTCGTCTAACACATGTAATCTCAGTAGTGGTAATTGTATGTTGAACAGTATGTTGAAAGTTCCCTGGACAGCTAAAAAGACCAATGAGGAAGTTCTCAAAGAGGCCAACACAAAAAGGGAGCTCTTAAAAAACATCAGAAAGAAGCAATCAACATTTTTCGGGCACATCATGAGAAGAGGAAAGTTGGAATACTTGGTTACAACTGACAAAATAAAAGGAAAGCGACATCGCGGGCGACAAAGAGAGAAAATACTGGATGGCTTGGTGTCATGGCATGGAAAACAGTCAACAACAGAACTGATACGATGCACTGTAGATAGAAGATTGTGGAGGGACATGATCACCTACGCCAACCGGTATGGCACATTATGATGATGAGTGGTAATTTTTCTTATTGGACTTGCATCTAGGGTCCAGGACTAGCATTGGTAGCACAACATTGGGATGAAGATTGTATTGCAAATTACAAGTGCCCGTTTTGCCTCTAGAGTTATTTCCTTGTTTGACAATAATGGTGATAACTGGCCAATGATTTGACAAGCTTTGTTGCATATTGAGTCTCTTTCTGCTGTTTGTGATTTATCGTTTGTCACTAGACTTCCTAGGTTTTTGAATTACTCTTCTTATTTTAGTTGTCTGTCTTCCATAGTTATGTTGATGTTCTCTTCTGTGAACAATGGAATTAATTCAAGACTAATATTGAAATAAGAGAAATGGTCATGCAACCAACGATCTCAACTACAATTAAGGAAAGAATTTGGACATATGTCAGACATGTGCTGAGAAGAGACAACAAGAGAATCCCAAAACAGGCTCTTCTATGGGAAGTATCAAGATACAGAAAAAGAGAAAGACCTAAAGAGACACTGAAAAGAACACTTATAAGAGAAGTAAAGTTGGCAAATATAGACTCATTAGATAAGATCGAACACCTTTCCCAGAATAGAGATGGATGGCTAAAAACACTATAAGCCCTATCTATGCGACATCTAACGGTGCGGGAAGGATCAAGAATAAAAAATCAATGATTATGAATACTACTATGGATGCAAACATGATTCAGGGACACATTCTCGTGTATTGTTGCTCTCGACAGGAAATGCAGGGAGCAGAATCCAGTCGTGGTCAATGCGAAGGTCAACGCCCTCATCTGGAACAACACCGATGAGGGAGATGCAGTTATTTATACAGACGGGTCTGTAATACGACACCAACATAGTGTTGCATAAGCATTTACAGCACGCTCGGCAGGCAAAATAGTCAAAGAAGACAATGGAAAAAATGAAAGAGCGAACATGCTTACAGATGCTGTAGTGTCGTTGCAGACGGTCAACTAATGGTTCAGACGGACGTCATTAATGTCCTCCGAGATGCCGGAAGGGCACAGATATTCGACAACCAAGAGTCCACGTCTCTCCTTCGAATGAAAGAGATGGAAGTAATGATGGGTACATCTAGAAACGAGAGGTTTAGCCACATTCATGTATAAAAACGTAATGACAGTTAATAAATAAT
Organism: Megaustenia siamemsis; assembly: GCA_032433765.1. NCBI lineage: Eukaryota > Metazoa > Mollusca > Gastropoda > Stylommatophora > Ariophantidae > Megaustenia > Megaustenia siamemsis. Next base: position 34,768,093 of record JAVIAB010000041.1, on the reverse strand, counting down.
ATACAAATAATGACCACCTGCTTCGCTTTTGTATACACCTTCATTCATGTTGATGTATTTTTTATTCATTCATTTTTCACCCGGACCGAGAACAAAACATAAAACAGAAGTAATAGTTTCCATAATTGAGGATTTGCTGCTAGTTCTTGTAGGTCTTTATTATTTCTTAGTCCCATGGAGCCTTCGGTAATTGTTCAGCCTAGCGATTCACTTGATGTGCCTTGTTTTCTTGTAGAGATGGTTTCCACATAAATGCCTGATGGAATTATGCAGCAGGAACCATCGAGGCTCTGTCTGAAAAGTGTTTCTTGTAGCAGTTTCCTCATATTCCAAGCCCGACTTGCCGCAGGAGCTACTGAGTTTAGTGCTATGTGCACACCGTGAACTGTGTTTTTCATCCGGATCGTGTTTCAATATTCCGATTTCTTACAATGAATGATATTTTATGACGAAGGACAGTTCGGTTGCGTTCACTTCCGGTGCGGCCACGCTTTATGTCTTTTGGCGAGGGCTGTGGCTGCTATGATGGTGAATGCAGCTACCCTTCTTTATTTGGATCCTTCATTTAGATGAGATGTTGATTTGGATGATTCCACTGGCACGGGTAGTTGAGCAATTATGAATTTTCATTCGTTTGAAGTGATGCCAGGGCCTTCGACTAACTATAACTATAACGCATTCTTGCTTTGATTGTCTTTTATCTGCTCTTTGAAATGTATTCTTTTCAACTTATGTTTGAGATCGAACGAAGACATTTGTTTTCAAAGGCGCTTAATTTCTCATCTTAAGTCTTGGTGAATTTCTTACTTTCACATCTATGTGTTATCAATGGTACCACACAGGAGTTGAACAGTCTAAGTTTAGTTCGTTTACTGAGAATTTTGGATCTCCAGATGTTCGTCAGTTTGTAGAAAACATTTGATACTATAGTAGTATATCATGTTAACAACGATCGGACTTTTTTAGTTGAACAAAGAGTAAAATACCCTACAACGTCCTGTACCCTATAAGTACAAGAGTTATATAGAGATTGCGCCAAGCTGCGCCAAGCAAGAGTGATGCAATGTTATACATGTATATATGTATATATGTATATATGTATAGGACTTGCATAGGATATGAAGGGGGCAGTTGAGGGATAATTGGTTAATGAGTCATGTAATGGACATCAGTGTTTCCCGCCATTATCAACTACCAATAGGGCGAGTGTATATTGTCCGGCTATAGACCACGCCCACTCCGGAAGCGAAACTACCATATTAGGGACTAGTGATACGTTAGTTATTTCATAGTTATATTGTTCATATATTCATATAATAGTAATAAATTAATAGTTATTATATCTACGTGGACGTAAAAGGACCGTATTTAAGATAGATATGGACCATAATCAGGTGTATATACATATATATATATATATATATATATATATATATATATATAATGGCAAATCCTGCTGGCGACATGAATGAACAGTCATATTCTCCTACCGTGGCACATAATGAACTAATCAATTCTGCTCTCCTGTGAGACAATCGATTGCTTTTTCCCGCCCGCGGAATTGCTGCGACGTGGTCTAGAAAAACAATAACACTCCTGCGCAAACGGATAGCGTTGGTCAATCGCCACAAGGTAGCCAATAGCTTTAAGAAATACTAAGATGTGTCCACTGGTCCTTAAATATCGACAGTTCGCCCCAACGATCTTAAGAGGAAAGATATGTGTAGTGCATGTCAGCTGCCTCTCTGGTACGTTTGTTACTTACTATTCACAGAGCATGTATATTTAATAAAAGAGCCCAAAAAATATGTGTGCGTGTTCGTGTGTGTGTATGTGTATATTTCTCAGAGAGTAAACATAAGGAGCAGTCCACTGATAGCTTTGCTGACTGATACAAAATGTAATGTTTTTTTTTTGCTGTGAGGTGCCCGTGTTCTTGTGTGGGTCGTAGTGGATGGATATCTGGGTTTGATGGATGGAGAGGTGAATGTGTGTTTGTGTATTTATTGAAGTGATAAGTGACTGGTTAGAGTGGTGACTAAGTAGATCGATCAAATACTCACCCAATATGTCCATACACGTTCGTTACATCACTATAGAGTGGTTATCAATATCAGCAAACCGTAATCAAAACGCTAATAAAATAAGGTAGTTATGGGTGAGATCCACTCTGTCTGGCATATTACGTGACCACAGTATTCAGTTTTCGCGTCCATATACTGTCAATGAAGGGAAAAAGTACTAGGAATATGTTTGTATCGTTTCCCCTAACGTTCACCACCTCATTCATACGGATACAAGGCGTCTAACACATGTTATATTTGTAGTGGTAAGTTTTCTTACTGCGTTGCCACTATAAACATTTCAACGATAATAACAACTCAAAAATCGGAAGAAGAATACAACATAGACTGACCAATAGACGGATATAATATATGTTTGAGGCTGTGACACATTATGATGCATCATGAGTCTATGTCAAACACCGATGCGATCTCATGTCTTATTAAACAGCCTAGGTAATTAATGTTAATCGGAGGTGAGCTTTATGATTGAAAAAAATAAATAAAATAAAACTACATAACCAGTGACGTCATGACAGACGGTTTGTAGCAAACAATCATGATAAGTCAGTAGTTTGGTGAAACATTTGTGTCTCATACTGGTGCTGTGTCACTGAAACGCGTCGCACGTGGCTGAATTTGCCAATACTGGACAGACAGGGCCATCTACAGAATGAACAAGAGGCATTTCTGTGTGTATGGGCGTGTCTCTTTTCTGTTGCACCTATGCCATCTGAATTTGATAACAGCACTGTCTGAAATTGTGCTGTGCCACTTTTGTTTGTAGTTTTGCTCTCATGTGCTACGATATGCAACCACATTTTCTGTTTCTTTCACTGATAAAAAATTCCCTCAAGAAAACCCTGCAAACATCCCTATATCTCAACAATAATGTGTTCTTTTGTCAAGTTCCATTCACTAAAAACTTCCCACGTGGCTGAAATTGCCATTACTGACAGACGGATCCATCTACAGAATGAACAAGAGGCAGTTTGTGTGTCTGGCCTTGTCTCTTTTCTGTGCACTTTCTGGCTTCTGAATTTGATAACAGCACTGTCTTGAATCGCGCTGTGCCATTTTTTTTGCTCTCATGTGCAACGATATGCAATCACAGTTCTGGTTTTGTCACTTATAAAAAAAAATTCCCCTGCAAACATTCCTATATTTCAACAATAGTTTGCTCTTTTGTCATGTTCCATTCGCTGAAAAACTTCCCACGTGGCTGAAATTGCCATTACTGACAGACAGAGCCATCTACAGAATGAACAAGAGGCAATTTGTGTGTCTGGCCTTGTCTCTTTTCTGTGCACTTTCTGGCTTCTGAATTTGACAACAGCACTGTCTCGAATCGCGCTGTGCCATTTTATTATTATTTTTTGCTCTCATGTGCAACAATATGTAACCACAGTTTCTGTTTTTGTCACTGATAAAAAAAAATTCCCCTGCAAACATCCTTATATCTCAATACTAGTTTGGTATGTCGTCTCGTTCCATCTCTAAGTTTTCCATACAATATTTGTTTGGGAATACATTATTCATTCTTCACATGACCCACCCACGGTAGTCTCTGATTCCTAAATAATACCATGATGGACGGGAATGTGGCTCGCTACAAGACGTTAGTTTGTTACTTTGTCCCGCTATATTATGATCGTTAGCTTGCAAAGACAACACACATTTTAAAATAAATGTATACCTCGTCGTCGTGTGGTGGTTACATGCGACATCAACATGGTCAAATGAGAAATTTTTTCTTGGTTGAAGGACACTTGTTGTTCGGCAATGACGCTGGACTAGCGGTGTTGTAAATATCTGTTTGCGATTCGTCACCAGACATTCGGTTGTAACGGGAAAATGACAGATGCTAGTTTTATTGGAATGGTTGAATTGGTTGGTGGTCGTAATATGGCTCGTGCTTTTTTCGACTCACCCGTATTTCGTGGGTACTCGCGATAATTTCTAAATCAGTTTGTGCAAGTGTTGTGGGTGTGTTCACAATATCTTTGATCTGAGAGATACAAATTTGAAGTCGTCTTCGTCTGGCTAACCAGTGCTCGTTTCTCACTGCAACTTCTGAAAAAAAAATCAGGCACGTTCAGTCTGGTGTTCGCGCACATCGTGTATTCTATCTCTACCTTCGTCGTATGTAGACCAAGGTGTGATTAATCTTCGACAACCTGTTGTCGTAGTCGTACATTATCGTGAAAAAAAAGAACTCAAGCTCTAAGACAACTTGTCTGATATTTCTGTTTCACGCTTCTGTTTTTATGTGACTAAAGGTACCTTTGGTGTTATAACATTTTCAGTGCTTATGTTTATATTAAACACCGTAACTCGCGCTTTGAGAACGTCAAAATTCAAGAAAGACTTCTACAAATTTGCTACGGCAATTTCCTCAGAAATAGACTTACATATTTCCATCGCTCCGAAAAAAAATACACAAAAGATTCACCACCACACTGTAGGCTTTCTTAAATCAGACTTCAAAGTTTCCAATAGTGCAATAATCGGGAAGCAACTCGTGGTCTCACAACTCTGAAAGTGGCTACTCGCTAAGTACCTGGAAAAGAAAGTGGTAGTCCTTGTTCTCTGTGACTGGTCGGTTTGTGTCACATGTGGTCAGTCTGGTTGTGTGCTAGAAGATGGTCATGGAGAAATGTTGGAATGGAGAAAAGTGTTGTAAAGATCTGTTTCCTGTTCGTCCTTGGACATTCGAATGTGAAGGGAAAATGTATGAGCTGGTAGCACGGTTGGAAACGCTTCTGTTTATGCGACTAAGGGTACCTTTGGTGTTATAACATTCTCATTGGTTATGTTTATATTAAACACCGTGACACGAGATTTCTGAACTTCAAAATTAAGAAAGACTTCTACAAATTTGCTAACGGCAATTTCCTCAGAAATAGACTTACATATCCCATTGCTCCGAAAATAACCATACACAAAAGATTCAACACCGGATTGTGGGCTTTCTGAAATCGGACTTCAAGTTTTCTACTAGTGCAATTTTCGGGAAATATCTCGTGATCTCACAACTCTGAAAGCGACTACTCGTTCTCCAAGAATTACAGACCCATCTGCCTCCTCCCTTGTGTAGGAAAGTTGCTGTGGAAGATGATGAATAGAAGGTTGATCTGGTACACAAAAACCAACTTACTCGAACACAGCTAGGGTAGAAACAAAACATACGTTCAGTTGACATATCTCACACAAAACAGAGAGCGTGTCGACACCAGTCTCAGTGATGGTGATCTCGTTATTCTGATGCGCGCAAGACTACAACTACATCAACCTAAAAAAAAGTTTGAACAATTTTGATATATTTTGATATTAAATTTTGCTCGACACCGTCAAAACATCGAAATGTGTACGTCACCGACCACGCTTATCGTGAAAGGTGACTCGACTAGTTGTTAATTTGAGAGAATGTGGGTGTTGACATTACAAATTGTATTCTCCCGACACCAATAGCATCACATGTATCACCGACATTACAGCCTAGTGTGTCGACATCTATGACATCTTGAACGATCACACCACGACAGTGTCGACTACAAGAACACCGATATTACATGTAGAGCAGAGACATTACAATCGAGTGTGTGTTGAGGCACATGAACATGTCAACTGTGCTGATCCTACAATCTCTGATGCGTCGACAAATCTGGGTATGTTCTTATGTTGACACTACAAACTCTGTGAGTGTGTCAACCTCTGTCATAACGAGTCGTACACCAGAGCCACCGGCTACAAGTTTTTACCGTGTCGTCGGTTGATGCGGAGATACCATGTTTCAACTACCTCTGTCTGTCATGACAACATGATCCTTCACATGCTCCTTACCAAAAAAAAAACTGTGTTGTCAGCATCAATAACGACAACGGTATCTGTCATGTCAACAACATGTTCACTCAGCCATCATGGTGTTTCGACAACAACACCATCATCTTTTTCACATGTGTCACCAAAAATACATCCCAATGTTACGACTAGTTCGGTCATTATGAATTCAGCCTTGCTTCTGGACTCATCTGAATATCCAATATTGAAAAGAGCCCAGTTCAACGGCTCCTAAACTATGCATCGTGAAAATAACTCTCAGTGGTAGAAAATAACTCCCAACTAGTTCCAAGATAAGTTCCTATATAAGATAAGAAATGAGGATCTGTGGGGAAAAAGGTCTATGCTGATTTTCTGCTAGTGAAAACAGAAAACTATTGGTGATATTTCGTGTGCAAATGCACCTCAACAATCTAAAGAAAAAATATCTAGAAAACCAAAAATGCAGTATCACTACCTGTATCGCTACCACTCACCCATACGGCATCTTTACAGTGCCTTGTTTAATAGTAGCGACCATTTACATACGAACTACAGCAGATCCCCATACAGACTCCTTCTTTTTCTTCATCGGCGTCAAACAAATGAGCTATCACATCGAGTGGAAACTGGATGTTTTGCGAAAAGAGGAAAACTAACAGTTAACGATGACGCTTTAGATATTCTTCCATAGATGTCAGAAGTAGTAGTAGGGGTGGCGGTATACCCAATCCAAAAATGCACGTGCATGCACCGAAATTGCACCAAAGACAATGGATTTTGCACCGTGCAATAGTGCAAAAAAAAAATTCGCTATTTTTTCGAAATTGACTTTTTTTTGGGGGTAATTTGTTTGGGAGTTCGTCAGTTTGTCGAAACGGTCCACTGCGTCTGAGGGATTAACTCAGGTAAATTGAAAAGATCGTCGAACGGCTCGGTGACGGCTCAGTGGACGGCTCGGTGGTAATCGGCTTATTGTGACGGCGTGCGGGTCGTGATCGGCTCTCGCGGGATCTGTCGCTCGCTGGTTATGGACACCAGTGGTTCCAAAACTTGTGTGTCAGCGGTTCTAAAACTTGCGCGCTCACGCCGGTTATCTCGGGCGGGGCGTGCGGATGGGGAAAGGTGGTGCCTTTATTGGTCTAGTGTTATTTTGCTTTTACCTCTCTCAGAACATCTTCATTACTCTTCTTAGCTGTCCATGGTACTCTCAACATTCTTCTGTAAAATCACATTTCTACAGACTCCAGTGATTTTCTTGTCTGTTGTCCTATTGTCCATGATTCGCATCCATATGTTAAGACTGGCTCTACATAACATTTAAGAACTCTTTTTCGGGGCGTGCGGGTGGGGAAAGGGGTGCCTTTATTGGTCGAGTGTTATTAGTATCGTTAGCATCATGTGTGAGGTGGGTATTATGCAACAGGAGGCGACATGTAAAAAAATGCTGACAAGCAATGGCGTTGAAGGGGGGTATTGTTAGGAAAAGGTAAATACGACTATCTTGCGTGCGACGAGGGTGGGGGAACGGGGTTGGTCGGCACAGAGTGTTATTGTAGTATCGCCAACATCATGTACCAGGTGTGATTATAGCGATTTTTTTAGTGACACATCATCATCATGTGCCACCCTCAACAGCAACATGTACCCTTCATGTCCTATCATCATACCACACAAAGTATCAAACCGATTATTAGTGTCTACATTTTTAGTGACACATCATCAGCATGTGCCACCCTCAACAGCATCATCAACCCTTCATGTCATATCATCATCATACCACACAAAGTATCAAACCGATTATTAGTGACACATCATCATCATGTGCCACCCTCAACAGCATCATCAACCCTTCATGTCCTATCATCATCATCATCATCATCATCATCTAGCCACACAAAGTATCAACCAGCAAAATTCTCTCTCTCTCACGGGGTCTACGGCGTGACAGGCCAGGTACTTAGCACACGGTCCACTTCGTCACTTTGTCGGACGGTCCACCGCGTCTGACAGATTAACTCAGGTAAATTGAAAAGATCGTCCGTCAAACAGTCGGTTGCGTCTCAGGATATTTCAGTTAACCAACTAGCCCTCAGGTAAAACCCCGATTGAAAAGAAAACAAACTTATTTTAAAAATAATAAAATATAATGATAAAAAATCAATATTTTTAAAACTTAAAATGAAGGGAAATTTAACAATATAGGCGATCTCGTAACTGATTGGGTCGCGGATCTCGCACTACATTTTTTAGTGATCATGTGCCACCCTCAACAGCATCATCAACCTTCATGTCCTATCATCATCATGTGCCACCCTCAACACCATCATCAACCTTCATGTCCTATCATCATCATGTGCCACCCTCAACACCATCATCAACCTTCATGTCCTATCATCATCATGTGCCACCCTCAACACCATCATCAGCCCTTCATGTCCTACCATCATCATACCACACAAAGTATCAAACCGATTATTAGTGTTTACATTTTTAGTGACACATCATCATCATGTGCCACCCTCAACAGCATTATCAACCCTTCATGACCTATCATCATCATGCCACACAAAGTATCAAGCCGCGAAATTCTCTCTCTCTCTCTCTTTCGCACAGAGTAGGGTGTTATTGTATGACGGTCCTGAAAACAATGTAACTAAAGCGGTGGGGCTTATCGGATTAGCTCGTCGAACGTTCTCGCGTGGTCTTAAAAAAATATTTAAGAAATGAATATTATCCCTCCCCAGAAAAAATACCAGACCGCTTAAGAGAATGGCTTGGTAGAAGGTTAACAACAGAAAGGAAAAAAAAATAATTCTATCCAAATTTTAACAATTCAGAATTATCTCTCCCACATCGTTCCGCCCTCCCGTATATTTTTAGCGTCCCTCCTATTGTAACACTTGATTATTCTCACCCTTTATACCTAGCACCTCGCCTTCCTTCTTCTAGACTTCTCTGTATCTCTCTCTCTCTCGCTCTCTCTCTTCTAACCCCTACTAGACTTCTTTCCTACCACTCATACTTTATACACATCACCATTAATACAACCGAAATTCTTTTAATGATAACCTACCACATCGTTATGAGATAAGAGAAGATCATTAAAAAATTTCAACTTACACCGTAAAATATACCACTACAACACAGACCGCTAGACTGAACAGTACTATGAAAATTAACTTCGGTGAATCATTCGCGCTTATAACACGAAGTTTCACATGCAACTGGTAAATAAACGTTGGACGACACTATTTCACTCTCGACAAACATCTAGGCTAACCAATCAGAGAAGAGGATTTCTATCGGACACCCATCAACGAAATGACTAACCTTTAGATTAACCAATCAGAGAAGATGATTTCTATCGGACACCCATCAACAAAATGACTGACCTTTAGATTAACTAATCAAAGAAGAGGATTACTGTTATCGTGAAAACTGACCTCATTTTCCACATTAAGTGCTGTCGATTTTGACACATGGGTTATTTTAAATCGATTCGGTCCCTGATAAAAGCCACCGGTCGGGTCAATGGTGGGGGAAATAATACCGGTGGCGGGTTACTTGAAAGCGCTTTGACCCTGATGCAATACCAGAGGAGTTCCATGACAGTCATAATAGTTAGACACAACGAGCAGAAAGTTATATTCAAGGTCCAAAAAGTTTGACCAAATTGCAAACATTTTATCACCAGAACACAAAAATGTAGGCTCATACACAAAAAGTCGACCTTAAAACCATACAAATCTACTCCCATACTCATAAAAGTTAGACACATCGAACAGATAGTTACTTCCAAACTCCAAAAAGTTAGACCAAATCGTAAAAATATTACCACCAGATCACAAAAATTTAGGCTCATAAGCAAACAGTCGATCTCAAAACCCTACAAATCTACTCCCATACTCATACTAGTTAGACACATCGAACAGATAGTTACATCCGAAGTCCCAAATAGTTAGGCCAAATCGCAAGCATTTTACCCCAGAACACAAAAATTTAGGCTCATACTCAAAAGTCGACCTCAAAACCATAAAAATCTACTCACATAGTCATACAAGTTAGACACAACCAGTAGGAAGTTATATTCAAGGTCCAAAATGTTAGACCAAATCACTAAGATTTTACCACCAGAACACACAAATTTAGGCTCATATTAAAAAAGTTGACCTTAAAACTCTACAAATCTACTCCCATACTCATACAAGTTAGACACATCGAACAGATAGTTATATCCAAAGTCAAAAAAGTTAGACCAAATCGCAAACATTTTACTCCCAGAACACAAAAATGTAGGCTCATATTAAAAAGTCGACCTAAAAATTCAAAAAGCTACTCACATAGTCATAATTGTTAGACACATCGAACCGATCGTTATTTCTAAAGCCAAAAAAGTTTGGCCAAATCGCAAATATTTTACCTACAGAACACAAAAATGTAGGCTCATATTCAAAAAGTCGACCTAAAAATCCCAAAAAGCTACTCACATAGTTGTAATAGTTAGACTCAACGAGTAGGAAGTTATATTCTAGGTCCAAAAAGTTTGGCCAAATCACTAAAATTTTACCCACAGAACAAAAAAAAATATAGACTCATATTTAAAAAGTCGACCTCTAAACCATTAAAAAAATCTACTCCCATACTCATACTAGTTAGACACAACGAGCACATAGTTATATTCAAAGTCCAAAAAACTTTATTTTAGACATCCCCATAGCAAAAATGTACTTATAAATCACTTTTATGATTGTTACCCCCCGACTATATTTTAGGGATACGCCCATAAAATCGGTAAAAATCGTAAATTTTCACTCTAGGCATACCCCAAACTTTATTTTAGACATCCCCATTGCAAAAATTTACATTAAAAACCACTTTTAGGATTTTACCCCCTTATCATTTTTGAGGGTTACGCCCATTAAATCGATAAAAAATTGAAATTTAACCTCAAGGAATACCTGAAACTTTATTTTAGACATCCTCATACCAAACATTTACTTCAAAATCACTTTTGAAATTGTTACCCCCCCCCCCCCCCCCTTACCATTTTTGAGGGATACGTCCATGGAATCGATAAAAATCGTAAATTTAGCACGTAGGCTTACATAAAACGTTATTTTAGGCATCCCCACACCAACAATTAACTTAAAATTCAATTTTGAAATTATTATCCCCACCTTACCATTTTTGTGGGATACGCCCCAGAAATCGATAAAAAATTGAAATTTAACATCAAGGCGTACCTCAAACATAATATTTGACACCCCTACATATCAAATTCCAACAAAAAAACAAGAAAAAGATAGTAGTAGGAGTGGCAGTATACCCACTCCAAATGTATTTTTTTTTGCACCATTGCAGTGCAGTTTCGGTGCATGCACGTGCACTTTTGGGGTGGGTATACCGCCACTATTGGATAGAATAATTTTATTTTCATTTCTGTTGTTAACCTTCTACCAAGCCATTCTCTTAAGCGGTCTGGTATTTTTTCTGGGGAGGGATAATATTCATTTCTTAAATATTTTTTAAGACCACGCGAGAACGTTCGACGAGCTAATCCGATAAGCCCCACCGCTTTAGTTACATTGTTTTCAGGACCATCATACAATAACACTCTACTCTGTGCGAGAGAGAGAGAGAGAGAGAGAGAGAGAGAGAGAGAATTTCGCGGCTTGATACTTTGTGTGGCATGATGATGATAGGTCATGAAGGGTTGATAATGCTGTTGAGGGTGGCACATGATGATGATGTATATTTATACAGCTATTTGCATACTGAATCACACAAACACACACTCACCTCTCCATCAAACCCAGCTATCCATCCACTTGTTCTACGACCCACACACGAACACGGGCACCTCACAGCAAAAAAAACCATTACATTTTGTATCAGTCAGCAAAGCTATCAGAAGACTGCTCCTTACGTTTACTCGCTGAGTAATATGCACATTCACTCACACGAACACGCACACAGGCTTTTTGGGCTCTTTTATTAAATATACATGCTCTGTGAATAGTAGGTAATAAACGTACCAGAGAGGCAGCTGACATGCACTACACATATCTTTCCTCTTAAGATCGTTGGGGTGAACTCTCGATATCTAAGGACCAGTGGACACATCTTAGTATTTCTTAAACCTATTGGCTACCTTGTGGCGATTGACCAACGCTATCCGTTTGCGCAGGAGTGTTATTGTTTTTTTAGACCACGTCGCAGCAATTCCGCGGGCGGGAGAAAGCAATCGATTGTCTCACAGGAGAGCAGAATTGATTAGTTCATTATGTGCCACGGTAGGAGAATATGACTGTTCGTTCATGTCGCCAGCAGGATTTGCCATTATATATATATATATATATATATATATATATATATATATATATATATATGTATATATATATGTATATACACCTGATTATGGTCCATATCTATCTTAAATACGGTCCCTTTACGTCCATGTAGATATAATAACTATTAATTTATTACTATTATATGAATATATGAACAATATAACTATGAAATAATTAACGTATCACTAGTCCCTAATATGATAGTTTCGCTTCCAGAGTGGGCGTGGTCTATAGCCGGACAATATACACTCGCCCTATTGGTAGTTGATAATGGCGGGAAACACTGATGTCCATTTCATGACTCATTAACCAATTATCCCTCAACTACCCTCTTCATATCCTATACAAGTCCTATACATGTATACATATATAACATTGCATAACTCTGGCTTGGCGCAGCTTGGCGCAATCTCTATATAACTCTTGTACTTATAGGGTACAGGACGTTGTAGGGTATTTTACTATTTGTTGAACTAAGAAAGTCCGATCATCGACATGATATACTACTTACTATAGAACAATACGTGTCATGATTTTGATTCAGTCGGATATTAGGTCTCCATATCTGGACATATTCATTTCCTGTCTAGTTAGGTAAAATCCGCAACTTTTTGTAAAATGCCATTGTTAATTGTTATATCAGAGGCTTTGTTGGTAATATCCAGGGCTTTTGTTTTGGTCGTGTTGATGTGGAGGCCTATTTGGCCTGATATATTGTGGAATCGTACTATTTTTTCTTGAGCATAAGCCATTATGCTTATTTTTCTTGATTCTTGATCCTTCCCGCGCCATTAGACGTCACATAGGGCTTGTAGTGCTTTTTTCCACACATCTCTATTCTGGGCGAGATATTTGATCTCATCAAATGAATCAATGCCTGCCAACTTTATGTCTTGTATAAGTGTTCTTTTCAGTTTCTCTATGTGTTTTTCTTTATCTGTGTCCCGATGTTTCCAATAGAAGAACCTGTTTTAGAATTCGTGTACTATCTCTTCTCAGCACATGTGTCCACCTTCTCTTCCTAATTGTCGTTGAGATCTTTGGTTGCATGGCCATTTCTCTTATTTCAATATTAGTCTTGAATTCATTCCATTGTACACAGTATTTTTCTTAAGCATATGTCTTCAAAAAGTGTTTAGTTTTTCCTCAATTATCTTTTGTTGTTGTCCAGCTTTCACATGCCTAGGTAAGTGTTGATAATACGTTTGAGTCGAATATTTTAAAATCATCACCAGCATGCAGCATAAAAATAAACAGGACAAATCTAAAACAAGTGCAACGCTTCAAATACTTGGCCACAATAATAACATCAGATGGAAGATGCACCGCAGAAATAAAAAAAACAGAATAACTCATTTCAGTATATTTCACATCAATAGCATTTCAGAAAATGAAAAACGTTTTATGTAACAAATCTTAGTTCATGGGTGCTATATAGGGCCAATTCTGACCTATGAAAGCGAATCATGGACAGTAAACAAACAAATGAAAAGACGTAGAAGCCACAGAGATGGGATTTCTCAGAAGAATGTTGAAAGTTCCCTGGACAGCTAAAAAGACCAACGAAGAAATTATTAAAGAGGCGAACACAAAAAGGGAACGCATAATAAACATTAGAAAGAAACAATCAACATTTTTCGGGCACATCATGAGAAGAGGAATGTTGGAATACTTGGTTACAACTGGAAAAATACAGGGAAAGAGAGATCGCAGACGACAAAGCGAGAAAATGCTAGATAGCTTGGTGTCATGACATAGAAAACAGTCAACAAAAGAATTGATTCGATGCACGGTGGATATAAGATAGTGGTTGTTTGTTGCTCCAGCTGAAGGCCTACTTGGCCGAAACGTCGACTTTTGTTTTGTCCATTACATCGTAAAGCTGTCACCATACTACTTTTTTTTTTTTTTTTTTTTTTTTTTTTTTTAGAATTACTACAGAAAAAACTCTACGGGCCACTGCAAGAATTACAAAAAAAAAACTATAAAATGTATACAGGGAACAACATTATAAATGTAGACAATACTTGAGGCGAACGAAAGATAGTTATGTGTTACTTCAGTGGCGTATTCTCTACGCTACCGCTACTACCGCCGGTAAAAAAAAAAGTAAAGTACCCCCGTCACGCCAAGTGGCGTATAGCGAATATGGTGTTAGTGACCGTATATTGGTAATTTCCTAGTTTGATCAGATATAGTATTTCAGTTTGGAAGAGTGATGTCCCCTAAAATATGTCTGCCAAAATACAGTGGTTCTACGCACTCTTGGCGTTGGGTCATTACGCTGGCATGTAATCATTTCGGAGTATCTGTTGATTGGGCGTTGGGTCCAGGGGTTAGGTTTAGCTTTAGTGTTAAATATTTATAAATATATTATAACGCGTGACAAAAACGACGCCACTCGGCCTAATTATGATCTTCTGATCGAAGGGAATTGTGCGGTTGATTACCAATCGCCGTAATGACCCCAACGCCAAGAATGCGTAGAACCACTGTATTTTGGCAGACATATTTTAGGGGACATCACTCTTCCAAACTGAAATACTATATCTGATCAAACTAGGAAATTACCCGTATATTTTACAGACCTTCGGCACATGATTTTTGGGGTAATGTGGTCGGTATTACGCCCGTGCCGCTTCACTTTCCCTGAAAAAATTCAGGTACCCATTAAAGGCTGGGTGAACCCGGAAACCGTCGGTTGGGATCGAACCCTACCTCTTGTCCTTTGTAGTCCAGTTCACTAACCACTGAGCTATCGCGGCTCCCTACTACCGCCGGTGGCCTGAACATATTAACGTAAAGCAAAAAGAGAGCTAATTTCCAATACTGTATTAGGAAGAAACAATCATCATTTTTTGGTCATGTAATGAGAAGAGAACAGCTGAAATATATTGTAACAACTGGGAAAATTGAGGGACGAAGAGATAGAGGGAAGCAACGAGAAAAGATACCAGATAGCTTAAGAGAATGGCTTGGCAGAAGGTCAACAACAGAAATGATAAATAGCTGTCGTAATCGAAAGTTGTGGGGAGACATGTTCACCTACGCCAGCAGGCCCGGTACTTGATGATGATGCATGAGGTATTCAAACAGTGCTCTGTTGTATGCATCCTCCAGATCAATAGCAGCAGCACATGTCTCCTCTCGTCCGTGGAAGCCTACTAAGACGTCTTAGGCGAAGACTGCCTCATTGAGCTATGTCTCTTTGTTATATCTATAACCTCCGCGTGTGGGTGGAAACGCGTTTCTGTTCTGTTTTCTCAAGCATCGCATCTCACATGTATTGATTGACCTTTCTTAAATGTGATTTAGACAGGGTTCATGTTTGACTTTCATAGCACAAAGTTGATATGAAAATCGAGTTATTGAGTCTTATATTTGTGTGTGTATGTCTGGGTTAGTGATATCTCATATCTTTGTGTGCATGTTTATGTTAGTCATATCTCATATCTTTGTGTGTGCATGGCTATGTTAGTCACATCTCATATCTTTGTGTGCATGTCTATGTTAGGCATGTGTCATATGTGACATGCGTGAGCATGTCTATGTCAGTCATATCTCATATCTTTGTGTGCATGTCTATGTTAGTCATGTGTCATATCTTTGTGTGTGCATATCTATGTCAGTCATATCTCATATCTTTGTGTGCATGTCTATGTTAAGCATGTGTCATATCTTTGTGTGTGAATATCTATGTTAGTCATGTGTCATATCTTTGCATGTATGTCTGTGTTAGTCATTTCTTGATGTGTGTCAGTGTTAGTCTTGCCTCGTATCACTGTGTGCATGTCTGTGTTAGTCACATCTCATATCTTTGTGTGTGCATGTCTGTGTTAGTCACCTCTAGTGACTCGGACAGATGTTGCTCGTAAACCTGGGAGGGCCGATCTAAGGGCAGAATTCCCCGACAGAAAAGACAATCTGCTGCCTTGCATGAAGATTGGGGACAATCAAAGGCTAAGGAAAGCAAACCTGAATAAAATGCTGGCTGAAATCGGATGCACTGGGCCACTGGCGCAGAACACAGTGCAACGTTTTAACGGGTGTTCAAATCAGAGTGGATCTGGCGGGCTCTAATTGTGATGTTATGTCTGTGGGGGCGATCAACACTAACACTTAAGTTGACTTCATGTGAGAGTCTGGAATCCTACTCTGATTGAGTCCTGATCGCAGAGAGAGAGAGAGAGAGAGAGAGAGAGAGAGTTATTGAGTTATTAGCGGGTCATCATCATCATTGCACCCCGAACATGTTCATAGGTGCTCAGATCCGCTCCTCAGCAAGTCTCGAAGTGTCCAGCGAATGATGACTCCAGTTCTGTGTTGGTTGATAAGTCTTCTTATACGCCCACTAAGTAGCAGCTGAGGTTGGTATGAAAATGCTATTTATCATTTGTTGTTTAGCTGCCATTGAAATGTTTGGATGTCTTAACAATGGTGAAAGCTTGTATGTGACAGCATTTGCTTTTTGTATTCTCATGTCAATTACTCTGTCTAGTTTTCCATGGCACCAAAATGGACGCTTCCTGCGTCCAAGCCATGTAAACAATATTGACTTTCCTTGTCTTCAACGGTTTATCTCATTCTATTAGAGAATTTCATGCTATCTGTTACCACAGCGAGTTGGTGGATTTTTTTGAAAAATAATCACGTGTTTGATAATAAATGTGTGTACACAGTTCGTTAACCATCGCTGTAGATCAAGTCTTTATTCGCTGGCTTCCTTAGCAACGTTGGAAGCTAATGACCTAACTTGTGCAGCCGTTGGTTTCGGACGAATTGTACGTTACAATGTCACTGCTATAATGACTTAGTTTGTGACAAAACTACAGGGACAGCCCAAACAATGACAGTTGTCAGCACGAATATTTCGGACCCCAGTGTCAGTACTTGGATTTTATTTACAAATATGCCCAAAATTCTGAACCTACTTTCCTGTTTGATAACAACGACACCTCATGTAATCCGGACACAGATTCTACATCAGTTGAGACAACTCTCAATCAATCTTTGCCGTGCTCCTGGTTTAGGATTTATGTGAATGACTTTTACACATATCCGGACAGTTTCACGGTAAAACTAAATGGTTCTGCCTCATGTAACAATGTATCAAGGTTTGTAGTTAGTCCGCACGAGATTGATGCCTTCTGCCCTGGGGCTGGTCTGATCAACAAGTTACGGATTGAAGGGGCGATAGTTGCAAATATCTGCTCCAACTACATTGGTGGGGGTTGGAAACTGGCTCTCAAACAGAACACAAGCCAGACCGATTTAATGCACAAAACATTTAATGCTTGTTATACAGGAGACGGATGTGGACCAGAGGCCGCAGTTAATAGCAAAACAAAGACCAATCTCTATGACAATGACTGCACACACACACACAATGGAGAAGTGGAACCAATTCTGTTTTCTGGTATCTGAACTTTGCAACGCCCCAGAAAATTCACACCATTCGAATTTATCACTGAGCACTATGATTCGGGTAAAGAATGCCACTCTAAAGGCTTTCTCTGACAGTGCGGAGTAGTGTTCCAGTATAATGATATATCATACCCTAATTTATCTGTGAACGCTATTGTAGTCAAAACACAAACGCCAATGGCACACATTAAGATTGAGTTCTCACCGACCATTTCGCAGGCCGACAGTGCACTGACGGTATGTGTGGCGCAAACATTTACAGACACCTATTGTCTGGACGAGCATTCTTGGTCGTTTTGTGCAATGTGTAGTGGGTGTAGTAAAGGCTGCAATGTCATCATAGGTACTTGTCACGGCAACTGTTCACATGGGATCTATGGACACGACTGTTCCGGGTCTTGTCTCAGTGTCTGTCCTTTATTTGAGGAAAAATCCGGAAAATGCCTACAATGTAAACATCTTGGCTATACCTGTAATGACACTTGTCCCGATGGTAATTTTGGGCTACAATGCGAACAGATGTGTTATGATGGCTGTGACATCATATGTACTCTCAAATGTCCGGACAACTGTTTCAACGACACCTGTGAACAGTCAATCGGGAATCTGTACATGCAAGAGAACGTCCTATGGGCCAGACTGCACTCTCAAATCTGTGGACAACTGTTTGAACGAAACCTGTGATTCCCACGTTCAGAAGAGTCTGCCGACAACAACAAGCCCAAGCATATGGACACTTTAATGTGTTTCTGTGCTAGACATGGTTCATTTCTTGGCTTGTGTGTGCTGGTCATGGCTCATATCTTGGTGTGTGTCATGTTAGTCATATCTCATTTCTTGGTACGTCCGTGTTAATCATGTCTCATATCTTTATGGGTGTCTGTGTTTAGTCATATCTCATATCTTGGTGCGCACCAGTGTTAGTCATATGTCATATCTTTGCGTGTGCATGTCTGGGTTAGTGATATCTCATATCTTTGTGTGCATGTTTATGTTAGTCATATCTCATATCTTTGTGTGTGCATGTCTGTGTTTGTCACATCTCATATCCATGTGTGTGCATGGCTATGTTAGTCCCATCTCATATCTTTGTGTGTGCATATCTATGTTAGTCATATCTCTTATCTTTGTGTGCATGTCTATGTTAGGCATGTGTCATATCTTTGTGTGTGCATGTCTATGTCAGTTTTATCTCATATCTTTATGTGTCATATTAGTCATGTGCCATATATCTTGATGTGTGTCAGTGTTAGTCATGCCTCGTATCGCTGTGTGCATGTCTGTGTTAGTCATATCTCACATCTTTGAGTGTGCATGTCTGTGTTAGTCACCTCTAGTGACTCGGGCAGATGGTGCTCGTAAACCTGGGAGGGCCGACCATCTAAGGGCAGAATCCCCCTACAGAAAAGACAACCTGCTGCCTTGCAGGAAGATTGGGGACAATCAAAGGCTAGGGAAAGCAAACCCGAATAAAATGCTGGCTGAAATCGGATGCACTGGGCCACTGGCGCAGAACACAGTGCAACGTATTAACGGGTGTTCAATCAGAGTGGATCTGGCGAACTCTACTTGTGATGTTCTGTCTGTGGGGGCGATCAACACACTTAGCCTGACAGCTGACTTCATGTGGGAGTCTGGAATCCTACTCTGACTGAGTCCTGATCGCAGAGAGAGAGAGAGAGAGAGAGTTTTCCATCTTCTGTAAACATTGTGCCCAAATACTTGAATTCCTCTACTTGTTTTATTTCTTTGCAACTTTATGCCTTTACCACTGTTAAAAAGCTGGCATCTCTTCGCTGCTAAGGATATGTTTACAAATGGCGACCAATTCGCAAGCATAATAACGTAACGACGTAACTATTTCGTCGATTTAAAATATATAACTTATTAGTGGATTCTGTTTCTACTGAGAATGCCAGGTTTATGTTTTATAATTTATCTTATAAGTATAACTATGACTAAATAATTCTACCTTCTTATATTGCCATGCAAAATAATTGAAAATTATCACATTTAAATTTTAATGTCCAAAATACAGAAAGCAGAAAGTAGAAAGTGAGAAAGAGAAAGTAGTAAATAGTAAAGACAAGACGAGCTAATCTAAACTAAAGTAAACTGACTAAACAATTCAAACTGACACAGGGCCAGTAGTAAACAGTAATGCAGAGTCAGAGAGAAGTGGAGGAAGCAATTCAACACGTGAAAAGAGGTAAAGCCCCAGGGACTGACAAAATATAATAAAATATAACATTTGAAGACATAAATGAATTAATTAGGAGAGCTGGGAGTACAAGTCAATTTTAGTCATAACAAAAATACTCACTCAATGACATGTCATATAAAACACTGGGCACATACCTGAAGATCTACTAAAATCTAACTTTGTTATTTGTAGCCATACTAAAGAAGTCAGGCGCCACCGATTGTAAATACTGAAAACCATCGCACCATGTTAGTCTCATGAGCCATATGACGAAAATATTACTAAGAATCATCATGCGACGTGTAAGGAACAAAATAAAACCAGAAATAAGTAAGTAAGAATGTGGATTTGTGGAAGGAAATGGCTCCAATGATGCAATATACATTGTGAGAACATTGATAGAAAGAACCATAGATGTAAAGAAATATCTCTCTCTCGCTTTCTCTCGCTTTCTCTCTCTCTCTCTCTCTATATATATATATATATATATATAGGCTATATATATATATATATATATATGCTTTATAGACTACACAAAAGCATTTGACAAAGTAAAGCATGAAGATCGAGAAAGAGATGGATAAAGGGAATACTAGAGTCACTAGGAGGGATAACACCAGAAGAGGCCAACAGAAGAGCAAAGAATCGCAGATTGTATCTCCCCTCGATGCCAACAGCAGTGGAGGAAGGATAGAAGAAGAAGAAGAAGCATGCGGAAATAATCAATATGCTGGAGAAATTAAACATTGATGGCAAGGATTTATAAATCATAAAAAACATGTACTGGCAACAAACAGCAGCCTTAAGAATTAGCAACCCCACAGGACAGTTCCAATATATAAAACAAGGAGTCAGATAAGGCTGTGTTCTGTCGCAGGATTTCTTTCCACTTTACAGCGAAAATATTATGAGATCAATAGTAGATATAAAAAGAATTGAAGTTAACGGTCACAACTTAAACAACTTGCGATTTGTGGATGACACAGTCTTAATAACAGAGACTGAGAATGAATTACAAAAAATAGTAGACATAATAGAAAAAGAAAGCATTAAGAAAGGTCTCAGTCTAAATAGTAAGAAAGCCAAAGTAATGGTCATATCAAAGAAACAATCATCACCATCATGCAGCATAAAAATAAACAGGACAAATTTGAAACAAGTGCAGCACGTCAATTACTTGGGCACAATAATAACATCAGATGGAAGATGCACCAAAGAAATAAAAAGTAGAATAGCTCCGGTTAAAATAGCATTTCAGAAAATGAAAAACGTCTTATGTAACAAATCTATGTCAGTAGAAGTGAGAAAGGGAGTTCATCTGTGTTATATAGAGCCAATTCTGACCTATGGAAGCGAATGATGGACAGTAAACAAACAAATGAAAAATTATTAGAAGCCATAGAGATTGGAATTCTCAGAAGAATGTTGGAAGTTCCCTGGACAGCTGAAAAGACCAATGAGGAATTTCTTAATAAGACCAACATAAAAAGGAAACTTCTAATAAACATCAGAAAAAACAATCAACATTTTAGAGGAAAGTTGGAATACTTGGTTCATCATCATCATGTGCTGTACCTGTTGGTGTTGGTGATCATGTCTTTCCACAATCTTCTATCTACAGTGCATCGTATGAGTTCTGTTGTTGACTGTTGTCCATGCCATGACACCAAGCTATCCAGTATTTTCTCTCTTTGTCATCCGCGATCTCTCTTTCCTTTTATTTTGCCAATTGTAACCAAGTATTCCAACTTTCCTCTTCTCATGATGTGCCCGAAAAATGTTGATTGCTTCTTTCTGATGTTTTTTAAGAGCTCCCTTTTTGTGTTGGCCTCTTTGAGAACTTTCTCATTGGTCTTTTTAGCTGTCCAGGGAACTTTCAACATTCTTCTGAGAAATCCCATCTCTGTGTCTAATTTCACCCCATCTCTAATTGTCTTTTCATTTGTTTGTCTATTGTCCATGATTCGCTTCCATAGGTCAGAATTGGTTCTATATAGCATCTGTGAACACTCTTTCTAATTTTTATTGACATAGATTTGTTGCATAAGATATTTTTCATTTTCTGAAATGCTATTTTGGCCTGAGCTATTCTGCTTTTTATTTCTGTGTTGCATCTTCCATCTGATGTTATCACAGTGCCCAAGTATACTTGGTTACAACTGGAAAAATACAGGGAAGAGAGATTGCGTATGACAAAGAGAGAAAATACTAGATAGCTTTCTGTTATGGCATGGAAACATTCAACAACAGAACTGATACGGTGCAATGTGGATAGAAGATTGTGGGAAAAGGACATGATCGCCTGCGCCATCCTGTATGGCACATGATGATGATGACATTCATAAACACCATGTCAATGCATTTTGAATTATAATTTTAATTAGAGAAATATTGAACATTATATTATAATTATTTATATTATATTAATGTAATATAGGCTATGCTGCGGTATAGGTATGGCCATGGTATAACAATAACAATAACTGATTTAAGGTAAAGACCTAGTTTAGTGTCTTTCTGCTCAGAACAACTTTTTATTTGGCCGTTCTCTAATCTGTCACTGTCATTAGACCCCCCCCCCCCCCCCCCCCCCCGTGCCCCGTCAAAATCAGGAGCCAGGATTATGAGTACCCTAAACCAAAACCTAACCCTATTCCCTAGGGAAACCTAACCCTAGTAAATGATGTTGTGAAACATAAAATGAAATGCAGAAAAATTGATGCATTTGATGCATTCAAATATGTGTGGTCAGTCAGAGAAGATGAGATCACTTGTTTAGCAGAAAGACACTAAACTAGGACTTTACCTGATTAAAATATTTTAATTAACGTTTAATGAGTTTATATTATTTATAATAAGTAATTAATAATTATTATTGTCACACATCTACATGACAATCAAAATTCAAATGAAGGTTAAAGTCCTAGGTTAAGTACATAATTTATTTTGTGGAAAAGTAATATCTCCTTGAGTAACATTGCACTTTACTTGGTGGTTCTCTAATCCTGTCATTATTATAGAAAAAAAGAGAAGCAACATTAACCCTAAACACAAACCCTAATTGGAAACCCTAAATAAATCCTAACATAATTTTTAGCATTTGAAAACCATTGTAGTTTTGTAGCAATGCCAACTAAGTGATGCTCATTTATCTGAAGTAATTTATGTGCTTAAACTAGGAAAATACCCTAATGAGTTATAATTTTATGTATATATATATATATATATATATGTTCGGAGTGCAGTGATGATGACTCACAAATAACTCAATAACTCAAATATATATATACATATATATATATATATATATATATATATATACATGTATATATATATATGTATATATATGGATGGCCTTTACTGTCTTGACAGACAGTTGGTAGCAAGCAATCATAATACGTCTGTAGTTTGGTAAAATATTAGTGTCTTATGCTGGTTGCTGTTTTGCTGAACATAAGTAAAGGCATCAAGATGCCCCAAGATACGTAGAGATGCAAAGCTGCTGTAAAGCTGATGATAATAGCAATTCTAAAAAAAATTGGTATGGTGACAACTTTACATGGTAATTGACAAAACAAAAGTCGATGTTTCGACCAAGTAGGCCTTCAGCTGGAACAACAAACAACAACACACAAAAAAATATATATAAGGATATGTAAACAAATCTAACTACATGGCGATAATATGCTAGATACTCAAGAAAGGAAATAAAAAAAGGGTCACTTCCCTGTGTTCCAGAGTGTGGTCAGCCTCTGAATGGACTAAAATAAGAAAGCAGGATGACCAACTATATATCTCACTGACTAGGCAGTCAAGTGAGAAGACAGAATGGAAAGGTTCTAAAAATATGGGGAGGTGGGTACAAGATATGTATAAACTGTGCATATCTAACTGTGTGTGTGCACCCCGAACCGATGTGTAAAAATAAACATGTGTATATAACTATACATGCATACAAGCATAAATCAATATATATATATATATATATATATATTGCCACAAAGCACACAAAAGAAAACCCAAAGGTGCCTAAATGTACCAATACATATGCAGACAAATATATCAACATGTTCAGTAGCGCATGGGGGTAAGAAATGTGTAGTAGGTGTCCATGTGTATGAAACCTTTATGTTCATACCTTGGGGGGACAGCGAACCCAACTGGGCAATAAGGCGATTCTCAAGGGCGAACCGGCAGCGATTGCTCGAGTGACACGAGACAATGCCAGTGACTTGCACGTTAATTTTACCACTATGGCTAAGGGAGTTGAAATGGGCAGACACTGGGCTGCCAGTCTTTTGCTCAACATCATGAAGATGCTCACAAAATCTTTCACTCAAGCGTCATCCACTGTCGCCAACATACATCATCTGGCAATGCTTACATATTATGACGTAGATGATATTCCGTGACACACAAGTAAACCCCTCCTTGATGTTGAATCGCTTATTAGGGAACAAGACCGAATCGGTGCAAAGCACGTGGTCACAAGTTCTGCAAACTCGACGTCCACAACGAACAGTACAAAGGTGTTTGTGGTTTGAGTGGGGGAGGTGACTCGTGACAAGATTGTCTCTCAGACTCCTGTCATGTTTGAAGGCTGTCAAAGGAGGATCACTGAAAAGTAGGCGGGTAGTGGGATCTGAGTGGAGAATGGAGCGATACTGGTTAAGGATCCTCACCGCAGCCAAGTTGTGAGGGTGGTAGGTTAGGGCAAATATGATCCTATCCTGAACAGCTTCTTTTGTGGCTGAATCTGCCAATATTGAATAGACAGAATGAACAAGATGTATTTGTGGTGCTTGGCCTCGTCTTCTTTCTCCAGTGCCTTTTGTCTTCTCAATTTGATATCAGCGCTGCCTCAAAAGTTGTGTCATTTTTATTTTTGTTCTCCATGTGCTACAATCTGCAGCCAGATTTTTCCAGTTTCTTTCACTGATAGAGAATTAATTAGAAGTAGCCCTTCTAACATCCATATATCTCAGCACTGGTCAGTCTCTTTCCACCCCTAAGTTTGTCATGCAATATTTGTTTGGGAATAAGGTTACTTGCCATTCTAAATGCATGCTTTCCTTCTAAAACTCAGTTATTATGTTAAATAATATTAGATTTTCTTTGATTATTTATAATCATTAACTAGATTTGAATGTTTGCCTTTTGCAAATGTTACAACACACACAGTCATGAGTCACATATCACAGTCTGTGGCATTTGAAGATATCTGTCTCTAGCTGCTGGATCTACTATATCTTTTGTTGTGCAGTTCAAGGTTCACTTTTATGTCTTGAAAAACCATTTTTCTTTGTTAAATTAGTTTAGTTAGTCAATCTCTGTCTCATTTTCCTGAAGCCATGCTTTCCACTCCTGATTTATTTGAAATTTCATTATTATTCCTTTTTTAAACCACCATGTGATGGCAATGTCCTTTGTTTTTGATGTAGCCATAATATTTTAATTTCTGGTATATGATGAATGTTTATTATTTGTGAGCTATTTCTTTATATAGGGAGCCGCGATAGCTCAGCGGTTAGTGAACTGGACTACCACGGACAAGGGGTAGGGTTCGATCCCAACCGACGGCTTCCGGGTTCACCCAGCCTTAAATGGGTACCGGATTTTTCTGGAAAAGTAAAGCAGCACGGGCGTAATACTGACCACATTACCTCAAAAATCATGTGCTGAAGGTCTGTAAAATATAGGGTCACTAACACCATATTTCCCTATACGCCACTTGGCGTGACGGGGGTACTTTACTTTTACTTATTTCTTTATATATTGATTTCTCATTTTAATCATCCAAACTTTTCAAATAATTTTTCTGCTTCATTTCATCGAATGATCCAATTTTAAAAAATATTTTTGTTTGTGAGATGAGTCAGAGATATCCATGATTTCAACAATATGTTACTGTCAAGAAGATACAAGCCACCCAGGGAAGTTATCAGTAGCTTTACCTTCTCTGCATTGTTGATATTATGCCATATGTTCTTTCCTCATGTTATTTAATTTTTGTGTTGCTGTTGCTAGTCTTTTTTTTTTATTTCCTTCAGCCAGTTTCCATTGTTGGCTATATAAATTATGTAAAATATCCAGAACTCATTACAATTTCATGTTCTTCATTGTCAATGGTGATTTTAAGTTGGCTTTGTGTTTTGTTGGTGGACATTATCTTAGTTTTATGTATGTTTAAATAAAGGTTTTGGTCCTCACTATGGTTTTTTTGACTGACCCAAAGAGCTCTTCAATTCTCATAGTCTGAGAAGAAAACTTTGCCATCAATGTATCTGAGTTCCCCTATTTTGTTTCCATTTATTGTGAATGAGTAACACTTCACAAAATTGTCATCATTTTTTACATCTGTCCTGTTGTTCTCAGCACAAATGTTGAGAAGATATGTAGAGAGTATGCTCTCGTACCTCTCTCCCTTTTGAATTTCAAAACAATTAATGTTTTTCTTGCTATCCTGATAGCTGCTCATGACATAAGAATTCGAAAAGATATATTAAATGTGAAAATAAATTTTTCATGATGCTCTATAATTGAAATTTATATAATAAAAAATTGATAATTATTTAATAATATAAATAATGTTGGCTTACACAGTCAAAAGCCTATGAAGAATATATATAGTTCATCATTATACTCCCAACATTTCTCAAAAATGTTTCTCATGTTAAAGAAGTGATCCCATGTATCTCTATTTCATCTGATACTTGCCTGTTCTTCATGCAGTTCCTGTTATTATTTTTGTGCTATGTTCATCTTGATGATACACACCTTTGGTGTCCTTTATTATACTTATATTTTACTTCCTCTTCCAGTCATTCCTTCACATTCCTTCCTTGAGATAAATAAGTACTTGCCTTGTATATATTTTATTGTATTTATATTTGTTATATTATACCCAATGTGAGCCGCGATAGCTCAGCGGTTGGACTGGACTACAAAGGACAAGGGGTAGGGTTCGATCCCAACTGATGGCTTCTGGGTTCACCCAGCCTTAAATGGGTACCGGATTTTTTTCTGGGAAAGTAAAGCAATTTTGGGCGTAATACCGACCATATTACCCCAAAAATCATGTGCTGAAGGTCTGTAAAATATAGGGTCACTAACACCATGTTTCCCTATACACCACTTGGCGTGACGGGGTACTTTCCTTTTTTTTATACCCAATGAAGGCTTTTTTCCTTTCCTATCTAGATTAATTCAACTATATCATCATATCCTGGTGACTTTTCACTCCTCAGAGTTTTTATTGCAGAGCACACTTCATCAAGCATAGACTCTATTCTTTTCTTTACTTTCAATCTTATCTGAGTGCTTTGAAGTATCTTCATACTTTGCTCTGCAGTATCAATAGATACGCATTTTGGAACTATATTCAGTCTTATCTATCTTATATTCAGTTAGTATTTTGCCACTCTTTTAACTACTTGAACAGATGTGTTTTTCTGATTTCTTGGCATTTCTTCTTGTTTCCTTTGCTTATACAGGTCTTCTATTCTACAGCAGGTGTTCATAATGTATTGTTATTTTGTCTCTCCTAATCTCGCTTCTATCAACTTTTTGTATATTTTATGTAATCATTTGATATTTCATTTCATTCCATAGTAAGTGTTAAATTATCTAATCACATGTCTTTTGCAAAACATTGCTTTCCTTACAACACATTTAAAGAAATTTCTGTCTCTAACCAAATCTTCCACTTATTCTGTTGTTAAGCTGAAGGTTTCTTTGATGTTTTTGACTACTATCGTTTTCTTCTGTGAGGTTCAATGTTTTGTTTATGATCTGGTTCTGCTTCTCATGCACTTTTCTGTGGATATTTTGTGCTTATTGGTCACTTGCATGTGTGGCTAGTTCATCTGGTGACCTGTCTTCTTGTACTGTCATCAACAAGTCAAATTTGTTTTGTACTTTAATGTTATATTCTGGTGATATAGCATTTGTATTAAAGTATCAATTTTTAAAGCTTATTTTGAAGTAACTGCAGTTAGTAAGCAAAGCAAGCCCTCATGTGGGAAAATACAGGTAAGAGGAAAAGAGGAAGACCCAGAGAAGAACATTGATGAGAGAGGCAAGAGCAGCAGGAATCGGCTCCCTCAATGAGATAGAGCTGCTTGCACAGAACAGAGACAAATGGCGAGATTTGATAAAATATCTTTAAAAAGAATTGAAAACTGCTAGAATAAAAATTTAGATAAGAGAAGCAGTATCTTGGTCTATGCCCTATGGGCCGGCTACGGCTCAAAAGGTCAATAGATAAAATTAGCAACTCGTGATCTTGATCCTGCCCCGCGCTGTTACACGTTGCCTATGGCTTGTTGTGTTTTTCTCTCCTCATTTCTCTTCTGGGCAAGATGTTTCATTTTATTTAATGAGTCTATGCCTGCCAACTTTGCTTCTCTAATAAGTGTTCTTTTCAGTGTCTCTCTAGATTTTTCTCATTTTTCTGTATCCTGATGTTTCCCATAGAAGAGCCTGTTTTGGAATTCTCTTGTTGTCTCTTCTTAGCATATGTCCGACATGTGTCCATCTTCTTTCCTTAATTGTAGATGATATCTTTTGTTTCATAACCATTTCTTTTATTTCAATATTAGTCTTGAATTCATTCAAGTCATCATACTTCGCCTACGCACAGGCCACAATAGAATGAGAAATCACATGTTCACCAAATTCAAAATAGGTACAACCAGCTTATGCTACTGTACACCGGACAATATGACTACAAAACATGTTCTACAGGATTGCCCCCAGTACGCAGACCTGAGAAGAGCAATGTGGTCCATGCCCACCTCCCTGGAGGAGAAACTATATGGGGCAGTCGATTCGCTTAAACAGACAACTGACTTCATGAGAGAGTCTGGAATCCTACTCTGATTGAGTCTTGATCGCAGAGAGAGAGAGAGAGAGAATTCATTCCATTGTACATAGAGCATTTTTCTTAGGCATTTTTCTTCAAAAGCGTTTAGTTTTTTTCTCAATCTCTTATGATTTTTTCCAGCTTTCACATGCATAGATCTTCTTCTTCTTCTTTTCTCTTTCACTGATACCTAAAAGGTTTCGTGATTTATATTATTTGTCGTTCTTGTGCTGCTCGAATTGTCTGAATTAGTGATTTTCCTTTGTTGTTACATGTCTCTGTCACTGCATCTATCCATCTTCTTCTGGGTCTTCCTCTTGGTCTTTTTCCATGCATTCTCGAGAAGAACGCCCTTGATGGTGATTGGTGAGGATTCATTCTGATCAGGAAGGCAAACCATTTAAATTGTTGTTGTTCTATATATTCTTGGCAGGGTTTTGTTCCTACTATTTTTCTTATGGTTTCATTTGGTATTCTATCTCTTCTTGTGTTGTTTGTTACTTTTCTCAAGCATCGCATCTCACATGTATTGATCTTTCTTAAATGTGACTTAGAAAGGGTCCATGTTTGACTTTCATAGCACAAAGTTGGTATGAAGATGTTATTTATCATTTGTTGTTTCGCTGGTATAGAAATGTTTGGATGTCTTAGCAATGGTGAAAGCTGGTATGTGACAGCATTTGCTTTTTGTATTCTCATGTCAATTTCTCTGTCTAGTTTTCCATCTTCTTGTTTTATTTCTTTATCTTTGATCTTGATGTTTAATGGGTGTCTTAATTTGCTTATTCTTATAGCCTCTGTTTTTGCTGTGTTAATTTTCATACTGTAGTTTGTGCAGCTTTTATCTAGAGATGTTAAATGCTGTTGTAGCAGGTTTTCATCCTCATATATTATGCATTGGTCATCTGCGAAGAGTAGCTCATTGATGTTGGAGTTTTCTACCTCTATGTTGTTATTTGATTTGTCCTTATTGTTGGTTGTTTCCTGATTTATTTTGTCCATTGAGTTATTGAGTTATTTGCGGGTCATCATCATTGCACTCCGAACATGTCCATAGGTGCTCAGATCCCCTCCTCAGCAATTCCCTCAGTGTCCAGCGACTGACGACTCCAGTTCTATGTTGGTTGATAAGTCTTCTTACACGGCCACCAAGTTTCTCATTTCTGGCCGTGCCCATCTTAACTCCCATTTCCATCATCCGAAGAAGTGACATTGATCTGTGTTTGTCGAAGTCCTGTGCTCTTCCAACATCTCGAAGGGCATTGATGATGTCCGCCCGATCCATCGGTTGCCCGTCCTCAACGACAGCGCAGCTAGCCAACCTGTCCGCTCTCTCATTTCTCCGTACCCCCGCATGTCCAGGGACATAGACAAAGGTGACCTTACGTATATTGGATTTCTGCAACGACTCTACCCATTGCATGCGTACAAAGCCCGCCTCCACTTTTTTTATCATGCTCATCGAATCACTCAGTATACATGCGTGGATGTAGTCTTGTGACTCTAACCATTTGAATGCCTTGGTCACTGCCATCACCTCCATTGTCATGCTACTTGTGGTCATGGCGTATGCACCACTGTCTTCCTTGGCTATTCTGCCTGCTGAGCGTGCTGTAAATGCCTATGCACTTCTTTCGTGTCGTCTTACAGATCCGTCTGTATAGATGACTGCATCTTTCTCATCGGTATTATCGCAGATGAGACCGTTGACCTCAGCATTAACCACGACCGGGTTCTGTTCCCTACTTTTCCTGTCGAGTGTGACAATACATGAGAAAGTTCTCTTGAATGACGTAGGCACCGGTATCCACTCCTCACCAACGCTGATATTGGTAAGCCCACAGACCTGTTTGATGACATCTTCTGCCCGGCCCACCCATGATTTGCCTCTTTTTAGCCTGGTACCTTTCTCTGTGTTGAGCACGTGGTGCAATGGATGCTCTGTATCTGTACTAATCTTCAGGTAT
Organism: Megaustenia siamemsis; assembly: GCA_032433765.1. NCBI lineage: Eukaryota > Metazoa > Mollusca > Gastropoda > Stylommatophora > Ariophantidae > Megaustenia > Megaustenia siamemsis. The sequence continues at coordinate 34,737,401 of JAVIAB010000041.1, read as the reverse complement.
GCTCGTGCTCTCCAGATCTTGATTCTGTCATCCATGGTTGGAAAGTCAAGAAGATACCTCATTGCTACACAGGGAGTGTCCCTCGTACATCCCAGGATAATGCGCATGGCTTCATTTTGTATTTTCTCCAGCCTATCAATTTGAGTCATACTGACAGTAAGAATGGCCAGGGCATACTCGATTGGTGCGAGGACTAATCCCTGGAACAGAAGAATAAGTAGCCTCTGCTCGATGTTGGCAGCTGACATGACCTTCAAGGCGGCTAATCCTTTGCGAGATTTTGTTATCACATGATCGACGTGGTCCCGAAAACACAGGCTGCGATCAAACTTAACTCCGAGGTATGTCATCAACTTGTCCCTGGTCACCTCATCAGCTCCCATTCGTACTACCGGTGTGGTCGTATTAACGATATGATTGTTAAGGGAGAACCATGAAACTGATGCTTTATTAGGATTAACCAAGGCACCTGAAACCCCACACCAGGAAGAAATGCGATCGAGTTCGTCTTGCATTGTGGAGGCGATTCCCCGTCTGTCTCTTCCCTGTCGATATACCAGAATATCATCAGCAAAAGTCATAGTTCTTCCCCTCCCATCCAGCTGTTGGGCCGTGATCGTTATTGTGTACACGTTAAATAGAATTGGTGACAATGGTGAGCCTTGTGGCAGTCCAGGACAAATGGATGTTGGCTCGGAAGACCAACTTCCACATCTGAGTATCACCTTCCTCTGAAACAGTGCCGCGGCGATCCATCTAATGAGGAAGGGGTTCACCGCCAGTTTGAGAAGCATATGCATGAGATATTCAAATGGTACCCTGTTGTATGCATCCTCCAGATCTATAGCAGCAGCACATGTCTCCTCTCGTCTGTGGAAGCCTTCGAAGACATCATAGGCAAATACTGCCGCATTAAGCCATGTCTCTTTGTTATATCTATAACCTCAGAGTGTGGAAGGGAATACGAGTTTCTGTTCAAGGCGACAGGTGAGGACACGGCAACTATTTTCTCCAGCAGCTTGCCCGCAGTGTTCTGCATTGTGATGATTCTGTAGGCACTGATCTGAGAATGGTCCTTGTTTGGCTTCAGTAGTGGTAGTAAGTAGCTGTGTAGCCACTCCTCCTTAATCTGGCCACTCCGAATACTGGCATTAAACTCATTGGCCAGTGTTGTCAAGTCGTCATCAGCTAAATCGCCTATGTCATCATACCGAACACCATCTGGACCAGGAGCAGTGTTGTGTGACCTTTTAAGTGTCGTGCGAATGGTATCGGTTGTGATTGTGAGATCTTTTTCCAGCCCTACATCCTTACACAAATTTGACAAAGATCCCCGTATCCTCATTCTTACAGCCTCATTTCTTTGGTCCGTCTGCTCAATGTAGCGGGCAAGCAGGGCCTTCCCTTTGCTCTCATCAGATTTGTGCCATATCTGGCCTGTGCTCTGAAAGTCTGGTATACCTCTGTGTCGTGGTGTGCCATTCATGCACTGATGAAGGTGCCAGAATGTGGCGAGCGATTTTTCTGAGCACACTTTTTTACAGAAGTCATCCCATTTGGCATCCTTAGCCTGCTTAGCGCATAGTTTAAAGTGCATCATTTTTTGGTCGACCTCTACTTTCAGACGCTTCAAGAGCTCAGGTTGTGTTCTACCATACCTTCTGGCTTTCTGCCATGTCTTGACCGTTTGTCTCTTGCTCCGCCAAGCTTCCTCGACATCTACATTCCACCAGGGTGGCTGCGTCCATCTCTCCTGCCTCCTACGAGGGGCGCTCTGTTTCCTATGTCTGATTTTACTAATGACGTCCTGGTCTGTTTTCTCGTAGTTGAATGTGTGGAGCTTTCTTCTCTGGCTTTTATTTTCGCTTTTCTCAATTAGGAGGACACATGGATAGTGATCACTTCCGTGGAACCCCAGTGCATTCCACCTGCAAACCGATGCGAAGGTGGAAGACACCAGTGCCAGGTCTATATATATATATATATCCAGTGGGGTAACGTCATAACCAACAAGCAGGGAGAAGACCTAGAGAACGCACTGGTATCGGCCGATTTAGTGTGCTTGAATGATGGAAGGGCATCAAGAATTTTGTCCATATATATGATGAAGAGGAGTGGTGAGAGGACACATCCTTGTCTTACTCCTGTTGTAACCTGAAACCATTCTGACAGACCTTCCGATGTTCTGACGGCACTTTTAATGTTTTTATATAATGCCATTATATTTTCTAGTAGTTGTCCTGCTACCCCGTAGGTTTCTAAAGTTTGCCAAAGTTTATTCCTGTCCACACGATCAAACGCTTTTTCCTGATCTATAAACACTATATTTAGATTTCTGTCATACATGCATAGATAAGTGTTGATAATATGTTTGTTGAATATTGTAAGTTTGATTTTTTTGCTTAGTATTTTTGATTTCCATATTTTGTCCAGGTTTTCGTTACTGCTTTTGCTATCCTGTTTCTGATCTCTTTCTTTGTTTCACCTTCTTGATCTATATTCTGTCTATCTATTGACCTTTCGAGCCGTTGCCGGCCCATAGGGCATAGACCAAGATACACCTTCTCATATCTGAATTTTTGTTCTAGCAGTTTTCTTTTAAAGATATTTTATCAAATCTCGCCATTTGTCTCTGTTCTTTGCAAGCAGCTCTATCTCATTGAGGGAGCCGAATCCTGCTGCTCTTGCCTCTGTCATCAATGTTCTTCTCAGTGTCTCCCTGGGTCTTCCTCTTTTCCTCTTACCTGTTGTTTCCCATATGATGGCCTGCTTTGCTATTCGGTTATTATCTCTTCTCATCACATGTCCAACATATGACCATCGTCTTTTCTTTATTACTGAAGATATTAGTGGTTGATTGGCGATTTCTCTAATTTCCTCGTTTGTTTTGAATTTGTTCCACGCTATACCAAGTATTTTCCTTAGACATTTATTTTCAAATGCGTTCAACTTTGTTTCTATATCTCTTGTTGTTTTCCAGCTTTCACACGCATACGTAAGGGTTGATAGTACATTTGATTTGAATAGCCTAAGTTTTGTGTTTGTGCTGATTAGTTTTGATTTCCACAACTTTTCAAGGCTTCTGAAAGACATTGCTGCTTTAGCTATTCTGATTCTAATTTCTTTACTTGTATCCCCTTCTCGATCAATGTGACTTCCAAGATAGATAAAGTGATCGATCTCTTCTACTGGTTTGTTTTCCATGTATATTTTGTCATCTGTTGGAATTAAACTTTTCATGACTTTAGTCTTTTCATGATTGATCTCAAGCCCAATTTTGCTGGCTATTGCTAATAGTTCATTTGTGTTTTCCTGCATCATTTTTATCTGGCTGCTGATGAGGACTATGTCATCAGCAAAGTCGAGGTCCTCCAAATGGTCACCTTGTATCCATTCGATGCCTTTATTACCAGTGCAGCATTTCTTCATTATGAAGTCCACAACAATTCCAAATAACAAGGGCGATAAAATACATCCTTGTTTAACCCCAGTTTCTATTGGGAAACATCCACCCAGTCCTTCCTTTGTTCGAAGTGCACATGTGTAACCATCATACATGTCTTTGATAATATTTATGATTTTTTATGGTAAGCCATATTGCTTCAGAATTTTTCACAAAGAATCTCTATGAATACTATTAAATGCTTTTTTGAAGTCGATGAAGTTAAGTACAAAAGGTTTTTGCTTTTCAATGTGTTCCTCCAATACAAGTCGTAGAGTGAAAATGTGGTAAAGGCAGCTTCTCCCTTTTCTAAACCCAGCCTGTTCTTCACGCATTACTGTATCTATTGAATCCTTTATTCTATTTAGGATAATTTTGCAGAATAACTTTGAGGCAACTGACAAAAGTGTCAAGCCCCTCCAGTTGTTACAATCTCTAAGATTGCCCTTTTTTGGAATCTTAACAATCATTCCTTTTTTCCATTTATGAGGCGTCTTCTCTGTTTTCCAAATGATGTTGAACATTTTTTGGAGATGTATGTATTAGATTATGTCTATCAATTGCTTTGAGGATCTCAGCTGTTAACTTATCATCTCCAGCAGCCTTGTTATTGGCCATAAGCTTTAAGGTGGTTTCTATTTCGCTCAAGGTGAAGTCATCTAAATTTACAATATTGCCTCCAATATATATATATATATATATATATGTATATATAGTGGTCTACTCTCTCTTTCCAATGCCTGACGATTAAGATATATATTGCCCTAAGCGGTATTGTTATATTTAATTATTGTTGTTTAATCTCTGTTGATTTCAAGTCCTGTTTTTTTCACCATGGATGATAAAGTATCTGTAATATTTTGCATCTTGTTAATATTGTCAATTAGGAGCACTATATCATCTGCAAAATCCAGACCTCCAAGTAATTCTTGTCATATCATTTAATGCCATTATTGCCTTTGCAATATTTACTCATTATGTAATTAAATATATTTCTAAACAGCAATGGTGATAGTATACATCCCTATTTTACTCCTGCATCAATTCAAAGCTATTCAATCTTTCCCTCTTCTGTGCAAGTATAACGTCATAAATGTCTTTTTATAACATTGGTAATTTTTTGTGGTATTCTATAATCTTTCAAGATATTCCACAACCTGTGTATGCTGTCAAACACTTTTTTTAAATCAATGAAATTGAAGATTAATGGATGTTGTTTTTCTGTATGTTCTTCTAGTATTATCCTTAAAATGAATATTTGGTCAAGACAGATTTTTCCCTTTCTGTGAATACTGCTTGTTCTTAGCGCATAATATTAACTACAGCATCATTTTATTATGTTCAGCATGATCCTTACAGAAAACCTTGGAGGCAATTGATAAAAGCGTAATTCCACTCCAGTTATTGCAATCTTTAGGATTGCCTTTTTTAAGTAGTTTGATAATGATCTCTTTCTTCCAGTTTGTAGGAACTTTTTCTTCCTCCCAAATTTTATTAAATAACTTTCTCAGGCTTTTAGGTTCACCCAACATTAAAGGGATACCAGTTTTTAATAGGAAGTGATCATGACCTGCAAATGATTATAACACCTATAAAAGTATGCAATTGGTCATTGAAAAAAATAGGTAATAACCCTGTGCTTTGGGATGGAGGGATATAACAAGAGGAAAAATCTAATTTCAATAATGAATATTTTTGAAACCTTCTTTCTTTGACTTCACCATTAAAAAAAAAATTGTTCTTGGTAATGCTAGTATTGCTTTTAATTGTTTGGACATATTATCCATAGTTCTGCTCTAAGGGCAATGCACAAGTCCTTATCAGCTGCAAGTACATATATGTATTCTAATGGCTGGGGTTTTTCTTAAGATGATTTATGATGCAGTGAATGTTTTGTAGCCTATGAAGTTGTTTGAACTTGGTAGTTATGAAATCTTCAGAGTGCAGATTACTCAATATTTGCTTCTGCATTAAAATTTGTAATGGAAATTTTTTTTGATTGCTCCAATGATTGTTTGAAGTTTTAGATCTGGTAGTCCAATATAAGTTTAAAAGTTTAACATAGAGCTAAGTAATTGTTATTCAGCACTCGGTGAAATAGACTTAGATATCAATGAAATGTGGGACTCACAGAGCAAAATACTAATGACAGCAGCAGAAGCAAGTGCCGGACTGAAGAAAATGGAAAAACGAGCTTGGATCTCAGACACCACATGGAAATACATCAAAGAAAGAAGAGAAGCAAAGAGAGCCGTGACTAATGTAAAGACAGACCTTGGAAAGGTTCTGGCAAAAGCAACATACAAAGAATTAGACAACAAAGTGAAAAGTTCGGCAAGAAGAGATACAAGAGCTTATATAGACAACTTGGCAGAGAAAGCAGAGACAGCTGCAATTACAGGTGACAGCAGAACTCTCTATACAGTACAAAAGATGCTGACAAACACCTATACATCCAGTGGAACACCAATTCTAGACAAATCTGGATTAATGCTAACAACAAGCGCAGACATAAAAGCCCGTTGGGCAGAACACTTCAAAGAAATTCTTAACCGTCCACTACCTCACAGTTTAATAGATTTTGAAGCTGAAACACCAGCAGCAGAATTAGATGTAAATTTAGATGACTTCACCTTGAGTGAAATAGAAACCACCTTAAAGCTAATGACCAATAACAAGGCTGCTGGAGAGGATAAGTTAACAGCTGAGATCCTCAAGGCAATTGATAGCCATAATTTAATACATCTCCAAAAAATGTTCAACATCATTTGGAAAACAGAGAAGACGCCTCATAAATGGAAAAAAGGAATCATTGTTAAGATCCCAAAAAAGGGCAATCTTAGAGATTGTAACAACTGGAGAGGCGTGACACTTTTGTCAGTTGCCTCAAAGTTATTCTGTAAAATCATCCTAAATAGAATAAAGGATTCAATAGATACAGTAATGCGTGAAGAACAGGCTGGGTTTAGAAAAGGGAGAAGCTGTCTTGACCACATTTTCACTCTACGACTTATATTGGAGGAACATATTGAAAAGCAAAAACCTTTTGTACTTAACTTCATCGACTTCAAAAAAGCATTTGATAGTATTCATAGAGATTCTTTGTGGAAAATTCTGAAGCAATATGGTTTACCATCAAAAATCATAAATATTATCAAAGACATGTATGATGGTTACACATGTGCAGTTCGAACAGAGGAAGGACTGAGCGAATGTTTCCCAATAGAAACTGGGGTTAAACAAGGATGTATTTTATCGCCCTTGTTATTTGGAATTGTTATGGACTTCATAATGAAGAAATGCTGCACTGGTAATAAAGGCATCGAATGGATACAAGGAGACCATTTGGAGGACCTCGACTTTGCTGATGACATAGTTCTCATCAGCAGTCAGATAAAAACGATGCAGGAAAACACAAATGAACTATCATCAATAGCCAGCAAAATTGGGCTTGAGGTCAATCATGAAAAGACTAAAGTCATGAAAAGTTTAATTCCAACAAGTGACAAAATATACATGGAAAACAAACCAGTAGAAGAGATCGATCACTTTATCTATCTTGGAAGTCACATTGATCGAGAAGGGGATACGAGCAAAGAAATTAGAATCAGACTGGCTAAAGCAGCAATGTCTTTCAGAAGCCTTGAAAAGTTGTGGAAATCAAAACTCATTAGCACAAACACAAAACTTAGGCTATTCAAATCAAATGTACTATCAACCCTTACGTATGCGTGTGAAAGCTGGAAAACAACAAGAGATATAGAAACAAAGTTGAACGCATTCGAAAATAAATGTCTAAGGAAAATACTTGGTATAGAATGGAACGAATTCAAAACAAACGAGGAAATTAGAGAAATCGCCAATCAACCACTAATATCTTCAGTAATAAAGAAAAGACGATGGTCATACGTTGGACATGTGATGAGAAGAGATAATAATCGAATAGCAAAGCAAGCCCTCATATGGGAAACAACAGGTAAAAGAAAAAGAGGAAGACCCAGGGAGACACTGAGAAGAACATTGATGAGAGAGGCAAGAGCAGCAGGAATCGGCTCCCTCAATGAGATAGAACTGCTTGCACAGAACAGAGACAGATGGCGAGATTTAATAAAATATCTTTAAAAGAAAACTGCTAGAACAAAAATTCATATAGGAGAAGGTGTATCTTGGTCTACGCCCTATGGGCCGGTTACGGCTCGAAAGGTCAATAGATAGATAGATAGTCCAATATAAGATTTTATATGTGGATAGGCATTTAGTGGAAAGGATACAGCTTTAATAGCAAAAAGACAGAAGTAATGGTAACAACAAAGAAAAAGACATCGTCTCTGTGCAAAATAAAAACAAGTGGGACAATATTAAAACAGGTAAATGAATTTAACTATCTGGAAACAATGTTAACCTCAGATGGTAGGTGTACAACAGAGGTGAGATGCAGAATGGCTCAGGCAAAAGCAGCTTTCCAAAAAATTAGGAAGATACTATGCAATCCATTTTTGACAATAGAAACAAGAAAAAGAGTTCTTAAATGTTATGTAGAACCAGTTTTAACATATGGATGTAAATCACGGACAATGGGACAATGGACAAGAAAATCACTGGAGGCTGTAGAAATATGGTTTTACAGAAGAATGTTGAGACATGGACAGCTAAGAAGAATAATGTAAGAGGCCAAAGCAAAAAGAGAGCTAATTTCCAATATCAGGAAGAAACAATCATCATTTTTTGGCCATGTAATGAGAAGAGAACAGCTGGAATATATTGTAACAACTGGGAAAATTGAGGGACGAAGAGATAGAGGGAAGCAAAGAGAAAAGATACCAGACAGCTTAAGAGAATGGCTTGGCAGTAGGTCAACAACAGAAGTGATAAATAACTGTCGTGATCGAAAGTTGTGGAAAGACATGATCACCTACGCCAGCAGGCTTGGTACTTGATGATGATGATGAGGCATTTAGTGGCTATATTTTCCAGTTAACACATGTTGTTTGTTTATATTTGGAATTTGTTTACTTTGATCTGTGTTTTCAGGGTATTTTAGTTTCAAAGTTGTAATTTCAGGTGAAAAAAATGACAAGAAGAAAGACAAAGGGTCTGCTGAGGTAACATCAGTCATTTATATGTTCCCAAATGGAGATAAATATGGTGAGTATGACTTAATAGTATAGATGCAAGGAAGTCGACAAATTTATGTGTTTGTGATATACAGTTTGAAGCAACAAATCTTATGAATGCATAAATATAGCACGTTATAGATAGAAATATAAGTATGTGAGTTTTTTATACATAAGTTAAAATGATTCAATGTGACTCCTTTCTTGATTTCTTAGCAGCAATATAATACATATTGTTTGCAGATAATAAAATTTTAACTCATTCGCTCCTGCCGACGAATATTTTTGTCCACAGAGAAAGGTTGCTATCTATTGGTGACAAATATTTACATCCCTACTAAAAAAGTCATAGTTTATTTTGTAAGGGATGTAACCAATAATTATTCTATCTATCTATTGACCTTTCGAGCCGTAGCCGGCCCATAAGGCATAGACCCAGATACTCTTTCTCTTATCTAAATTTTTATTCTAGCAGTTTTCAATCCTTCGAAAGATATTTTATCAAATATCGTCATTTGTCTCTGTTCTGTGCAAGCAACTCTATCTCATTGAGGGAGCCGATTCCTGCTGCTTTTGCCTCTCTGATCAATGTTCTTCTCAGCGTCTCTCTGGGTTGGGTCTTTTCCTATTACCTGTTGAATTATAATTATTGCTTAACTTTACTCTCTTGCCTCCTTTCCATCAGTTTTCTTTTTTCAGTTTTTTTCGGCTGTTTTCAGGAAAATGTAGTAAATAGTCATTTTGAGATATGACCTGCATTTTCATATCAGTGGCGTCAGATGGAAAGTGGTACCCTGCTTTGAATTGTACTGTATGAAACTGAACTACTTGGAATAACAATGTAATAAATACGATAAATTTTAATGCCTTGAAAATTATACTAACATCAAAACAAATAACACCAGGGCTAAAACTAAGAAAATAGCAAAAATTTATACCTTCTCATAATTCCTGTATGGTGCAGAAACATAGACAGTAGTTAAGAAAATAGAACAGAAAATTGAAGCCTTTGAAATGTGGATTTACAGAAACCATGCAGCTGTGTAATAACTTCAGTGCTCAGTGGCATTCTATCTTTGTGTGTTCGCAAGCAGCTCATGCTCAAGTGGAAGTAGAAATTTATTTGTGATTGTAACATATTAGTTGAGTGTTTTAAATTTGTATTAATTAAAGATAAATAATTTTGTAGTTTTTGGGAGGTAAAATTATTAATACAGCATTATGTAAGTTAAGCTAGGCTTATGGAACCACATATAATCATATATGTCTTAAAGGTGAACTAATTATAATTTATGCAATGCCTGAATTTCAAAGGTTGCCTATTTTTAACTTATCAAGTTTATGAAAGATAATCATTTACATTTTGGACTGAAAGAAGTGTACAAAGTAAGTGAACCTACTTTGACCATGCTTCAAGATCAGTAAAGCACTCATTTTCTGCTTTGAAGCTAATACATAGATACTGGTATACTCAGAGTCAAGATGTTTGATTGGCTTGAGTCTTATTATTATAGAAAAAGAAATGTTTAAAAAAATAAGACTGAATGAAAGACTTATTTTTAAATTTACTAATTAAAATTTTACATTTCTGAGTAAAGAAAGGAGACTGGAATTAATGCACAAATGAAAAAATGCTTACAGTGTAAAGATTTTGAAATATACCAACATTAGATTTATTAGTTGTTTAAGAGTGATGTATATTTTTTTTTCTTAACTTTAAACCATTTTATTTACTTGCTTGCTTGCATTCACCCAATGACTAAAGGAATACACCTCTTTGTCATCCATTCTTACAAGGATGTGAAGTGGACATGTATGCATTGTGTTGTGGTTTGCAGTAAAACTGTGATATTTATGCCGTTTGGCATCCAACACATCCAAGTTCAGCATGTAAACCATATTATTTACAATATAACAAATATTAACAGAATATGTTTAATATATATCAGTATTGAACATTCATTGCAATAATATTACTATATTAAAATGAACATGAAAATCAATCGAGAAAAAGTGATTTTTTTCCCTGAATTTTATTCTCACACTGTAGCACACTTAGTATCAGGGATCAGGAGACACCACTGCCAGTGCTGTACACTTGGCCTGAGATAGAAAATTTCAGCCTTCAGTACTTCATTGTATGAATGGATAAGTTAGATAACTATAGTGAGCTTTTTAAAGATAAATATATATTGGATGCTATAAATAGAAGCCATGAGAATTGGCAACCAAATAAGTTTGTTCCAATATATAAAACAAGAAGTCAGGTAAGGTTGTGTTCTGTCATTGTATTTGTTCTCACTTTGATAAAGTCCTAGCTTAAGCACATAAATTATTTCAGTTTGGCAGAGTAATGTCCCCTTGTGTAACAGTACACTTTATTTGGTGTTTATCTAATCTGTCATTCTTGATCCTTCCGCACCATTAGATGTTGCATAGGACTTGTATTGTTTTTCGCTACCCATCTCTATTCTGGGCAAGATGTTCAATCTTAACTAATTAGATCCTCTCTGATTGAGTACTTTGTTAGGACTTTGCACTATGTTTTGTGCCAATGGTCCAGTGCATTCGATTTCTGCCAGCATTTTATTTGGGCTTGCTTTCCTTAGTCTTTGATTATCCCCAATCATCCTGCAAGGCAGCAGATTGTTTTTTCTGTAGGAGGATTCTACCTTTAGATGCTCCCAGGTTTACAAGCATCATCTACCCGAGTTTTGTATAGAGTTTTCTCTCTCATAGGTGGTCTGGTCTTCAGAGTTCTTGCGCCCAACCTGCCTGTTTCATCTATCTATTGTCCTTTCGAGCCGAAGACGGCACATAGGGCAGAGCCACAATCTCAAAATCAGAAACCTTGCGTGCCAAAGCGGCACATATTGCAGAGATCACTGCTCTAAAATATATGGCGCTGTTTCCATAACAATACTTTTTACAATGACAGCTTGTCAAGCCATCGATCAACCTCCTTAGTCGCCTCATACGACATGCCTGGACGGTCACAGTGTCACTATTCTTTACTTCCCTCATAATGAGGCCCCGGTAACACATGCCTGTTTCATAGAGGACAGAAAAAGGAGAAAAGACAGAGAAGCATTTAACTCATGAAGTAGGGATGGAAAGTTGAAACTAGAATGTGTACCACTCACCAGTGGGTTCTGTGTCTTCACTTAAAGGGTTTCATCTACCCCTGGCTCCTTTATTTGGCACCTCACCAAGGACCTGTCCAGTTGGGTGACCCTGCCAGGAGCTAAGCTCCCACTGGCATAACTCTTTGATCCCGATGGCGCACAACCCCTCCAACTACAGGGTAAGCCTAATGTGGAGGGGATCTGGAGCTTTCACATGCATAGGTAAGTGTTGATAGTACATTTGTATAATCTGACATTAGAAGACCCCTAATTGTAGACAAAATATGAAAATAAAAAATACAAGCAAGAAAACTAAACTTAGAGTATTCAACACAAACGTTTTATCAACCCTAACCTATGCGCGTGAAAGTCAGAAAACAACAAAAGAGATTGAGAGAAAACTAAATGCTGTTGAAACCAAGTGCCTAAGAAAAATACTTCTTGTTTAATGGAATGAATTCAAGACTAATATAGAGATTAGGGAAATAGCAATGCAGCCAATGTTCTCATCTACAATTAGGAAGAGAAGATGGACATATGTCAGACATGTGATGAAAAGAGACAATTAAAAAATTCCAAAACAGACTCTTCTGTGGCAAACATCAGGATACTGAAAAAATGAAGATCTAGAGAGACACTAAAAAGAACACTTATAAGAGAAGCAAAGTTGGCAGGCATAGACTCATTAGATAAGATCAAACTTCTCGCCAGGAAAAGAGATGGATGACAAAAAGCACTATGAGCCCTATGCAATGTCCAGTTGTGTTGGAAGAAGCAAGGTCAAGAATTGTACAGAAAAAAGAAACAATGCAAACAATCCAATATTTTTGACACAGCTTGTTCACAATCATGGTGCCTGTCTATCAATCTATTGGCCTTTCGAGCCGTAGCCGGCCCATAGGGCATAGACCAAGGTACTCCTTCATCTGAATTTTTGTTCTAGCAGTTTTCAATTCTTTTAAAGATATTTTATCAAATCTCGCCATTTGTATCTGATCTGTGCAAGCAGCTCTATCTCAATGAGGGAGCCAATTCCTGCTGCTCTTGCCCCTCTCATCAAAGTTCTTCTCAGCGTCTCTCTGGGTCTTCCTCTTTTTCTCTTACCTGTTGTTTCCCATATGAGGGCTTGCTTTCCTATTCGGTTATTATCTCTTCTCGTCACATGTCCAACATATGACCATCGTCTTTTCTTTATTATTGAAGATATTAGTAGTTGATTGGCGATTTCTCTAATTTCCTCATTTGTTTTGAATTCGTTCCACGCTATACCAAGTATTTTCCTTAGACATTTATTTTCAAATGCGTTCAACTTTGTTTCTATATCTCTTGTTGTTTTCCAGCTTTCACACGCATACATAAGGGTTGATAGTACATTTGATTTGAATAGTCTAAGTTTTGTGTTTGTGCTGATGAGTTTTGATTTCCACAACTTTTCAAGGCTTCTGAAAGACATTGCTGCTTTAGCTATTCTGATTCTAATTTCTTTACTTGTATCCCCTTCTCGATCAATGTGACTTCCAAGATAGATAAAGTGATCGATCTCTTCTACTGGTTTGTTTTCCATGTATATTTTGTCATCTGTTGGAATTAAACTTTTCATGACTTTAGTCTTTTCATGATTGATCTCAAGCCCAATTTTGCTGGCTATTGATGATAGTTCATTTGTGTTTTCCTGCATCGTTTTTATCTGACTGCTGATGAGAACTATGTCATCAGGAAAGTCGAGGTCCACCAAATGCTATCCTTGTATCCATTCGATGCCTTTATTACCAGTGCAGCATTTCTTCATTATCAAGCGCATAACAACTCCAGATAACAAGGGTGATAAAATACTTCCTTGTTTAACCCCAGTTTCTATTGGGAAACATTCGCTCAATCCTTCCTCTGTTCGAAGTGCACATATGTAACCATCATACATACCTTTAATAATATTTATGATTTTTGATGGTAAGCCATATTGCTTCAGAATTTTCCACAAAGAATCTCGACGAATACTGTCAAATGCTTTTTTGAAGTCGATGAAGTTAAGTACAAAAGGTTTTTGCTTTTCAATGTGTTCCTCCAATAAGTCATAGAGTAAAAATGTGGTCAAGGCAGCTTCTCCCTTTTCTAAACCCAGCCTGTTCTTCATGCATTACTGTATCTATTGAATCCTTTATTCTATTTAGGATAATTTTGCAGAATAACTTTGAGGCAACTGACAAAAGTGTCAAGCCCCTCCAGTTGTTACAATCTCTAAGATTGCCCTTTTTTGGAATCTTAACAATCATTCCTTTTTTCCATTTATGAGGCGTGTTCTCTGCTTTCCAAATGATGTTGAACATTTTCTGGAGATGTATTAAATTATGGCTATCGATTGCCTTGAGGATCTCAGCTGTTAACTTATCCTCTCCAGCAGCCTTGTTATTGGTCATACACTTTAAGGTGGTTTCTATTTCGCTCAAGGTGAAGTCATATAAATTTACATCTAATTCTGCTGCTGGTGTTTCAGCTTCAAAATCTATTAAACTGTGGGGTAGTGGACGGTTAAGAATTTCTTTGAAGTGTTCCGCCCTATGGGCTTTTATGTCAGTGCTTGTTGTTAGCATTAATCCAGATTTGTCTAGAATTGGTGTTCCCCTGGATGTATAGGTGTTTGTCAGCATCTTTTGTACAGTATAGAGAGTTCTGCTGTCTCTTGTAATTGCAGCTGTCTCTGCTTTCTCTGCCAAATTGTCTATATAAGCTCTTGTATCTCTTCTTGCTGAATTTTTCACTTTGTTGTCTAATTCTTTGTATGTTACTTTTGCCAGGACCTTTCCAAGATCTGTCTTTACATTAGTCATGGCTCTCTTCGCTTCTCTTCTTTCTTTAATGTATTTCCATATGGTGTCTGAAATCCAAGCTCGTTTTTCCATTTTCTTCAGTCCGGCACTTGCTTCTGCTGCTGTCATTAGTATTTTGCTCTGTGAGTCCCACATTTCATTGATATCTATGTCTATTTCACAGAGTGCTGTATAACAATTACTTAAAAAAAGTAAAGTAAAGTAGCCCCGTCACGCCAAGTGGCGTATATGGAATATGGTGTTAGTGACCATTAATTTTTCAGACCTTCGGCACACGATTTTTGGGGTAATGTGGTCGATAATATGCCCATGCCGCTTTACTTTCCTAGAAAAAAATCCGGTAGCCATTTAAGGCTGGGTGAACTGGAAGCCATCGGTTGGGATCGAACCCTACCTCTTGTCCTTTATAGTCCATTTCACTAACCACTGAGCTATCGCGGCTCCCGCAATTACTTAGCTCTATGTTCAACTTTTCCCTTATGGTTTCATCTTTCAGTTTATGACTATCAATTTTATGTGTAGTTGATCTCTTCTGTTGGCTTTTAAATTTTAATCTTATTTTCCCAATGCACAATGGCAATATTGCTGCAATATAGGCAATGGTGCCTATATTGCAGCAATATTACAATATATTATTCATCATTATCATCTAATGCCATCTCTGCATTAAAGATTGACACCTCTTGAAAATGAAAGGCAAATGAGGAAGAAAGAAGAAGATCCTGTCAAATTAATGCTAACAAAGTTTCTCCGTAAACTCATTACTGCTAGTACTTTTTAGTGACGTTTAGTAGGAACAAGAAAAAAAAACTGGTTGCACACAGAATAAGTAAAATTTCTAAGGCATATGTTATAGAGAGTAATACTGAGACAACAAAACTAAATCCAAATAACCCCAGGGGAATTGATGCAAAAATGAAATTAAATTGATAAGAACTAGAAGCAGTTAATAACAATTCTGGGGTGTTTTGTTAGTGATGAACAAAGAGATAATTTTTAGTATTTGGGAGTCACTGTAGTTTTTTTGTGATGTCAACAAAGGGGAGATCACTAATTTCTCTTAATTTATGTGCTTAAACTAGGAAATTACTCAATCATGCAACATAGATAAAAAGCGGGATAAATCTGAAACAAGTGTAGAACGCCAAATATTTGGGCACAATAATAATATCAAACAAAATGCAATAAAAAGCAGAATAGCACAGGCCAAAGTAGCATTTAAGAAAATTAAGAACATCTTGTGCAACAAGTCTATATCAATAGAACTAAGAAAGAGAAGCAAATGAAGAGTGATGTGTAGAGCCAATTCTGGACTATGGAAGCAAATAATGCAATAGACAAACAAATAAAAAAAGATTAGAGACCATAGTGATGGGATTTCTCAGAAGAATGTTGAAAGTTTTCTTGACAGTTAAAAAGATCAACAAAGAAATTCTCAAAGAGGCCAACACAAAAGGGAGATCCTAAAAAAACATCAGAAAGAAGCATTCAACATTTTCAGGCACATTATGAGAAGAGGAAAGTTGGAATACTTGGTTACAACAGGCAAAATACAGGGAAAATACAGGAGATCACAGATGACATTGAGTGAAGATACTAGATGGCTTGGTGTCGTGGCATGGAAAACAGTCAACAATAGAATTGATTTGATACCCAATGGACAGAAAAATGTGGAAATACATTGATCACCTATGCCAACTGGCATGGCAGATGATGATGTTAAATGGAGATAGCATTCTTCTTCTTTCCTTCCTCATTTGCCTTTCAGCATCAAGGGGAATTATAATTTGCGGTCTTTTGCTCTTCTGTTGGCCTCTGCTGCTGTTATGTTTCCTAGTGTTTGCAATATCAATATAACTTCTTATTCAGCATTCAAGTCTTGTGATCATGTGAAATTGACTCATTATCTTGTATCATAATTGAGGGATAAGAACATAAGAGCAACATCATTACACATAAGCTGGTTGCAGGGCCGGTACTCGCATATGCCAGTGAGTCATGATTTTTCCCCTAAACTTGCACATGGATGACACACTCTGTCCTTGGCAGGCTGGATAATATTCCATCAATCCATCTTTTTCATGGTTGACCATTGACTCTGGTGTTCTCCTAACTTTTATTAAAGGCTCGTTGTGTTGTATTTTGGTCTTTCAGTCTTATCATGTGGCCGAAACATTTATCCATTGTTTCTTTATGTTTTCCATGATGGGAATTATTCATAGGATTTTTCTCAGTTCTTCATTTCTGATCTTATCTCTCAGGCTGTTTCGTGTCATTTGTCTAACACACTTAATCTCAGTAATGGTTGTTTTTCTTGTTGAGTCCAAGTCTGGCATTGGTAACACAATGTTGGGGGTGACGATTGAGTTGTATAGTGCCCGTTTTGCCTTTAGTGTTGTTCCCTTGTTGAACAGCAGTGGTGATAGTTGTCCAGTGATTTGAATAGCTTTGTTGCATCATGAGCCTAATTCTGCTGCTTGTGAATTGTTGTTTATCACTAGACTTCCAAGATATTTAAATTCCTCCACTGCTTTTAATTGTCTGCAGTCTATCATTATGTTGTTGGTTTGTTTCTCTTTTGCTATTTTCATGACTTCTGTTTTGTTGATTTTCATGTTGTAGTGAGTGTCTGTGCTATTAAGTCTATTTATTCTTGTAGGTTGTCTATTTTTCCATGTATTAGTGCATGATTGTCTGCAAATAGAAGCTTGTTAATCTCCACTGCCTATGATTGGTTGGCTAACTGATATATGTAGTCCATGTAGGTAATAAACAATAGGGAACACAGTATACATCCCTGTCTTACTCCAGTTCTAATTTTGAAGTGGTTTGTGTTGCCAGTTGCTGTTTTAACTATGCAACTGCTGTTGATATAGAAACCTTTCCACAGGTATACTCCTTATGATGTTAGTATCTCCCATAATTGTTTTCTTTTTATTTTGTTCAGTGCTTTTTTCTTGGTGTATGTACAAATTTTATTGTGTACTGTCATATTTTCTGCTAGCTGTTTTAGGGTGAATGGTGCATCTGTACATCTTCTATTTTTTCAGACCCTATTTAGAAGTTGCTGATTTGTAGTTCTATAATTGGTGTTAGCCTTTTTTCCCATAATTTTGGCATATAATTTTCCCACATGGCTGAGAAGGGAAATATCACATTTTTTGCAGTTTCTCTTGCTATCTATCTTTCTCCATACTGGTATGATTTGATGTTTAAATGTTGCCAGTCTTCTGGAGCTTTCTGTTGTTGCTCTCCTGCATTGAATATTCTGTGCAGCCATGTAACTCCTGTTTCTTCTGCAGCCAATGCTATTACTTCTACTTGTATCTTGTCTATCACTGGTGGCCTATTTCTTGGTGCATATTTTATTGCTTCTTCAATTTCTTCTTTCATGATGTTGGATTGAGCTTGGTTATGGACCAAGCTCCCTGTATTTCTCTGTGCATTCTTGTGTAGTTTTTTTTGTAATATTGGTAGTTGGTGCCATGTTAAAAAGGGCCTTCGAAATATTCTTTCCATCTCTGTTGCATGTGTTGGTTATTTCATTTTGGTTGTCCTTTGTCATTTATGAGCTCAGTTGGGTTGTATTTTTGCTTTTGTCACTCTTGTTGCTTTTACCCCTTTGTAGAAGCTCTTGTGGCTGTCTTGAAGTTCCTGCTCATCTTTTGTCCAAATTCTGGCAAGGTGTTTTGCTTAGCTTCTTTGATCACCATTAACATTTTTTTCCCAGACTAAGTCATATTAAAAAAAATTCTTCATGGTTCTTTACTCTCCTGAACACTGTTTCCACTCTTCTTCTACTGTGCCTACTTCATAAATTAAAGAGTTTCTTGAATTCCTCTTTTATTTTTTCTTCAAAAGTTTTCCTTGATTTTTTTATCTTTTAATTGTTTTATTTTTATAGTCCTTTGTTTAGTTGTGTGTCTTCTCTTTGCTTCTGGCTGTCTGAGTGTGATCATTATAATTTTATGGTTTGTATCAACTATGATATTGGCAACAGCTCTGCTGTTGATTACTCTTTTCTTGTTCTGTTTTCTTGTTAGTATGAAATCTATCTGGCTTCTACAGATTATGTCATTTCATTTATACCATTTGTATATTTGTGACACTCTATAGGTTCATGAATGTGTTGGTGGTGAACAAATCATTTATGTTACATAATTCTGTTAGTCTGTTTCCATTTTAATTTCCTTCAGCTGTTTTATCACCTAAGAGCCCCAGGATATCTCTGTTCTTGCTGTTGCACTTCTCAAGCCTTCCATTAAACTCTCCCCTCACTAATTTGTTATCACTTTTGTTGGTAATTTCATTTAGTGTCTGGTAGAATTGGGAGCCGCAATAGCTCAGTGGTTAGTGAACTGGACTACAAAGGACAAGAGGTAGGGTTCGATCCCAATCAACGGCTTCCGGGTTCACCCAGCCTTTAATGGGTACCAGATTTTTTTCTGGGAAAGTAAAGTGGCATGGGCGTAATACCGAACACATTATCCCAAAAATCATGTGCCGAAGGTCTGTAAAATTAATGGTCACTAAACACCATATTCCCTATTGACAGGGGCACTTTCTCTCTTCTTTCTCTAGTAGAATTCTTCACTGTCTTTTTCGTTGGCATGGCACATAGACCTGCATGTAAGTTTTTCAATCTTTTACTATTAGTATGGATGTGATTATTCTTTCTGAGTAGTATTTTATTTCTAGAGTATTCTTTGTGTGTTTAGGGTCAGTGATAGAGCCCACTCAGTGTTTTGCTTTTTCTATGATGTCAACTTCTGAGAATATTATTGTGCAGTTCATATGTGTTTACTTGTTGCCCTTTTACTCTGGTGTCTGCTAATTCTAGTATTTAATTTTCCTCTTGGTTATTTTTTCTATAAGTTCTACTTTTTTGTTCTTTATTCCACATATGTTGACGGTGGCTACTATAAATTTGTTATCTATCTCACTGTTCTGTAGTTTCTCTAAGCATAAAGTGTTTATTCCCTACCGACCTGCATAGTTTGCCAGAGGTTTTGGGGTTTAATTTTTTAAATGCACATAGCGGGACAAGTTAATTGAAGTTTCTTCACGGGCATGATTGCTAGGTGTCAGATGCAATCAGTTTAAAGTCTAATTCTAGGTAGAGATTGCATTGATTTGAAAAATTGAGACATACAGTTTTATTAATGGTAAGTATTAAACATGCAGTGTGTATAAATGTATCATCATCATCATGTGCCATACCGGTTGGCGTAGGCGATCATGTCCCTCCACAATCTTCTATCTACAGTGCATCGTATCAATTCTGTTGTTGACTGTTGTCCATGCCATGACACCAAGCTATCCAGTATTTTCTCTCTTTGTCGTCCGCGATCTCTCTTTCCTTTTATTTTGCCAGTTGTAACCAAGTATTCCAACTTTCCTCTTCTCATGATGTGCCCGAAAAATGTTGATTGCTTCTTTCTGATATTTTTTAAGAGCTCCCTTTTTGCGTTGGCCTCTTTGAGAACTTCCTCATTGGTCTTTTTAGCTGTCCAGGGAACTTTCAACATTCTTCTGAGAAATTCCATCTTTGTGGCCTCTAATCGTCTTTTCATTTGTTTGTCTACTGTCCATGATTCGCTTCCATAGGTCAGAATTGGTTCTATATAGCACCGATGAACTCTCTTTCTCATTTTTATTGACATAGATTTGTTGCATAAGATATTTTTCATTTTCTGAAATGCTATTTTGGCCTGAGCTATTCTGCTTTTTATTTCTGTGGTGCATCTCCCATCTGATGTTATTATTGTGCCCAAGTATTTGAAACGTTGCACTTGTTTCAGATTTGTCTCGTTTATTTTTATGCTGCATGATGGTGATGATTGTTTCTTCGATATAACCATTACTTCTGTTTTCTTACTATTCAGACTGAGACCTTTCTTGTTGCTTTCTTTTACTATTATGTCCATCATTTCTTGTAGTTCGTTCTCTGTCTCTGCTGTTAAGACTGTGTCATCCACATATCGCAAATTATTTATGATGTGACCGTTGACTTCAATTCCTTTTTTGTCTACTATTGATCTCATAATATATTCGCTGTAAAGTGAAAACAAATCTGGTGACAGAACACAGCCTTGTATGAATCCTTGTTTTATAAATTGGAATTGTCCTGTTTGGTTGTTAATTCGTATAGCTGCTGTTTGTTGCCAGTACATGTTTTTTATGATTCGCAGATCCTTGCCATCAATGTTTAATTTCTCCAGCATATTGATTATTTCCACATGCTTTACTTTGTCAAATGCTTTTGTGTAGTCTATAAAGCACATATATAGATCTTTCTTTACCTCTATAGATCTTTCTATCAATGTTCTTAAGATGTATATTGCATTATTGGTGCCCTTTCCTTCCACAAATCCACATTGTTCCTCACTTATTTCTGGTTTTATTTTGTTCCTTACACGTCTCATGATTATTCTTAGTAATATTTTAGTTATATGGCTCATGAGACTAATAGTGCGATAGTCTTCGCAATCAGTGGCGCCTGACTTCTTCGGTATGGCTACAAAGATAGATTTTAGTAGATCTTCCGGTATGTGTCCAGTGTTATATATGTCATTGAGTAATTTTGTTATGACGTACTCCCAGCTCTCCTAATGCATTTATCTCTTTGATTGTTGTATTGTCAGGACCTGGAGCTTTGACTCTTTTCATGTGTTGAATTGCATCCTCCACTTCACACTGCATTATTGGTGGTCCTGTGTCTTCATTTGAATTGTTTAATTCTGGTCTTTCATCATCATAGAGTTGACTGATATATTCTGTCCATCTTTCCATTGTCTTCTCCTGTCCCATTATTATATTTCCTTCCTTTGATTTAACACATCCTGAAACTTTGAAAAGCTTTTCTTCCTGTTAAATAATTTAACTGATTGTGCATAAATTTTGAGTCTTTCTTTTGTTGTTTTTCCATTTCTTCACATTTCTGTTTTAACCATCCTTCCTTTGCTTCTCTGCACTTGTTTTGGATCTCTTTGTGCAATATTTTGTATGTCCGTTCTTCTTTCTTATGTTTTCTTCTTTCATACATTAGTTGTAATATTTCTTCTGTCATCCATTTCTTTTTGTTGATTCTTTTAATCACCTGTATTACTTCTTTTGATGTTTGTTGAATCGATTGTTTGAGCATTTCCCACTGCTCCTGGATGTCCTGTAATTTCTCAATAGCACTATATCTATTTTGTACTATCGTACTGTACTTATCACTCATCTGTTTATCTACTCTTAGCATATCTAGTTCTAATTTTATATTTCTTGGTGATTTCTGTGCCTTCCGCAGTTTTATTCTTATCTTTCCAACTACTGGTACATGGTCAATATTGCAATCTGCTCCTGGCCTTGTTTTAACAGTTGTTAGCCCATTCCTGAATCTTCTGCATAAATGTATAACTAACACTAAAAGCATCTGTGGATTTGCAGACAAAAGGGGAGTAAAGAATATTAGTACTGTACCTTACTAGACATATTGTAAAAAGTTGTTAATGAGGATTGGGCTGGCAGCCTTGCACTGTAAAAAAATTAGCTACAAAGACTTCACAAACATTAATTCATTCATGGTCTATGTCAAGAGGCATTGGATATCATGTCCCTCCATAAAACCCTTAATCTTGTGTGCAGTGCAAGATTTCTATTTTTGATCTTTTCCCATACTACATCATCAAGTCATCAAGGGTCTGTTTTTCAATCTACATCTATCCCTCTACTACTACCTTTTTAGCTCCCAGTGGAGCATAGGTCTTCAACAAACACTTTCCAAGTCATTCTGTTTTTTGCCATTCTTTTAAGATCATTCCATGTCTTCCCCATCATCTTCATCTCTGCTTCTATCTGTCTTCTCCAAGAATTCCTTGGTCTTCCTCTTTGTCTTTTCCCCTGGGGATTCCAAAAAAGGGGCTGTTGTGTAATACTCTCAGTTGACTTCCATAGTGTGTGTCCTATCCAGCACCATCGTCTTCACTGTATCTCTTTATCCACTGGTATTTGACTGGTACATTTCCATAATTCTATGATAGAGATTTTGTCCTGCCATTTCCAACCTTTTATTCTGCGTAAGCATCCATTAATGAAAATCTGTATCTTCGTGATTATCAATTTTGTTGTTCTCCATGTTTCACAGCCATATAATACACAGACTTAACATTTGAGTTGAACATTTTTATTTTTGTATTTAACCTAATTTCTTTGGATTTCCATATTTTCCAGTGCAATGAAAGCTCCTCTTGCTTTTGATATCCTTATTTTGGTATCATTTTCTGTTCCTCCCTCTTTATCTATATTACTGCCCAGATATATGTAAGATTGTACGTCTAGTAGAGGTATTTCTCGTAGTTTTATTTGGTTATTGCCAACTGTATTAATTCTCCTAATGTTGGTCTTATCTCTATTAATCTTCAGTCCTAGCTGTTGTGATCTCTCATCAAGTATGCTCATTTTATCCTGCATCTGTTGATGGCTGTGTGATAAGAGAGCTATGTCATCAGCAAAGTCTAAATCATCAAGTTGTTTGGTCAGTGACCACTGGATCCCATTTCTGTTGTTTTGAGTTATTTTCATAATCCAATCCATGGCCAGTAGGAAGAGAAATGGAGACAGAAGGCATCACTGCCTTACTCCTGTTCTTATTTCAAATGCTTCTGTAAGCTGTCCTTCATGCACCACACTACATTTCGTTCCTTCATACATTGTTTTTATCAGGTTAATAAACTTTATGGGGATTCCATAATGACTCAGCAACTTCCAAAGCATTCTTCTGTCTAAACTATCAAATGCCTTTTCGTAATCTATGAATCCAATATAAAGTGGGGATTTTAGTTCTAAATTTTGTTCAACTATTATACGTAGAGTAGTTGATCAGCACATGATCTGTTCTTCCGAAAACCTGCTTGTTCATCTCTCAAATGTTTCTCTATAGCCTCTTTTAGTCTCTCCAGAATGATTCTGCTTAATATTTTTCCTGGCACTGATAGTAGCATCATCATCATCATCAAGTACCGGGCCTAGTGGCGTAAGTGATCATGTCTCTCCACAACTTTTGATCTCGGCAGCTATTTATCATTTCTGTTGTTGACCTTCTGCCAAGCCATTCTCTTAAGCTGTCTGTTATTTTTTCTCTTTGCTTCCCTCTATCTCTTTGTCCCTTAATTTTTCCAGTAGCATAATTCCCCTATAATTTGTGCACTCCTGTAAATTTCCTCTCTTTGGTAGTTTGATCATATAACCTTCTTTCCAGTCTTTAGGTATTTCTTCCCACTACCAAATTTTATCTAATATATTATGTAACATCTTGGTAGAGGTGTTAATATCTGCTTTGATGGCTTCTGAAGGAATTTTATCTGGTTCTGTGGCTTTACCATTTATTAATAGTTTGATGGCTTTCATTATTTCTTCTTTGCTTGGTTTTCCACAGTTAACGTGTAACTCTTCTTCTGGTGGTAGTATATCTGGAGGATTATTTGAGCCGGGTCTGTTCAAAAGTTCTTCAAAGTGCTCTTTCCATCTCTCCATTTGTTCCCTTATATTACTAAGCAGATTTCCTCTCTTATCTTTAATAAAGGCATTGCTCTGTTTGTATTTTCCACTTAATTTCTTTGTGCTGTTGTACAGTTCTTTCATAGTCCCTTTATTTGATGCTTCTTCTGCCTCTTTAGCTAGTTCTATATATTTCGTCTTATCCCTTTTAATGCATCTCTCACTTCTTTGTTCACCTCTGTGTAAGCTTCCTGTGTCTTGGCTTTATTACTTCTTGTTTTGCTTTTATTTATGTCTGCTTTCTTGTTCTTTCTTTCTTTAATTTTATCCAGGGTCTCTGCTGTCATCCATGCCTTATTCTGGTGTTCTCTTTTTCCCAGTGTCTCTTCGCATGTCTCTTTCCATATATCTTTTACCTGTTTCCAATGATCTTCTATATTTATTGTATTTTCTCGTTGTTGGAGGACTTGGTATTTCTTTGATATTGTGACTGCGAATTTATCTTTAATTCCTTGTTCTTTAAGAAACCCTACATTGAAATACTTTCTAGCTTTATTTCGTTGTAGTATACCTTTTTAGTTTAATTTTAAGTTTGGCTATCAGAAGATGATGATCAGAAGCTACATCTGCCCCTCTATATACTTTTACATCCTGTAAGGATGACTTAAACTTACTGTTAATACATATGTGATCAATTTTATTTTCTGTTTTATGATCTGGTGACACCCATGTAGCTTTGTGTATTCTTTTATGTTGGAATATTGTTCCTCCTAGGCTCACATGATTAAGGGCGCACAAATTCACAAATATCTCTCCATTCTCGTTTATATCTCCAAGTCCATGTTTTCCCATAATCTCTTCGAAGCCTCTGTTGTCTGATCCTACTTTAGCATTTAGGTCTCCCATCAAGATTATAATAACCTTGGCTCGTCTTGCATCCATCTGACATTGTAGCTGTTTATAGAAATCATCTTTAACTAAATCATCCTTATCGTTGGTTTTTTGTATAGCATTGGATAATTTGTAATTTTATTTTGTTTTTGGTTGTTTTAAATGTTGCTCTCATTAGTCTTGGTCCTACTGCTTCCCATTCTATTAGTGTCTTCTGTGCATTCCGTGATAGCATTATAGCTACCCCTTCACTATGTTGTGCTCCAGGTTCCTGGTGTCCTGATGATAAAATCATCTCTCCTGTATTTAGTTTTATTCTTTCCATTCCTAGCCATCTTGTTTCACACATTCCCAGATTATCTATCTTGTAGTTTGTCATTTCTGCTGCTACCTGTGCAGCTTTTCCCTGTTCATTTAGGGTACGTACATTCCAGGTGCCAATTCTGGAGGATTTCCCGGTAGACAAAGGGTGAGTCAGCAACCCAGACTTCTTAAAGCTTTCTCCGGCTTGTGTCAGATAAATGTGACAGAGAGCCCTTATCTTTCCTGGATGGCGGAATTACTTTCTCTCTCTTGACTTGTCCATGTTTGTGAAGTTTTTTCGGCTTATTTTTTTACAGTATGGGATAGCCAGTCCCATGTCCAACCCTCCTTTCTCGCCTCTTACGAACATGCCTGGTAGGGTACAACACCGCTATTCTTTACTCCCCTTACGGGCTCCGGCAATGCACAGGCATTCTATCCCTCTGACCTTCTATTTTTCCTGCTGTTATGAAATATTCTAACTCACTTCTTCTCCACACATGCCCCACAAATTTAAACTATTTTTTCCTAGTTTGTTTTATAATCTTCAGGAGTTTGTTCCTTGCTCTTTGAGTCAGTTGCTAGATGTCAGCATTTCAGGAATGAGGAATTGTTGTTTGTAAGGGTTTTAAAAAATATAGGAAAAAAAACAATCATCTTGATGATAATAAGTGTACTCATGATTTTCATTTGCAGAGTAGCTCTTGTTAGTTGTCATCTGAGAAAAGCCATGTTCATATTCCTAATTAGAAATGGGGTTGTTGTTGATAGTGTTTATTAGCTGCAGTGGTGCAACAAGCATTATCTTTTGTGTCAGAAATTCACAAAAACTCATTACAGCCTGTATTTCTGTAATTCTAAGTCTCTTACATAAATTCTTCTCTTTGGTCCCACAAAGAGAATCAGTGTCCTTTCTTGCCTTTGTGTTAACTTTTTAGACACAGGCCATTTTTAATTTTAATTTGCTGTAAAACATTGTAAGATCAAGAGAAGGATTCACATTTACTTATCGATTGTTTAATATTTTCTCCAAAGTCACTCCTTTAAAGTTGAAATTTTCAACTGCTCATTCATCTTCAAAATAAACAGACTTCTTTTCTTATCTTCAAATAGCACCACTCGCATGGAGGTACATTTCTTCTTGAAAATCAGAATCAAAAGTGTAGGGTATTTTAACTTTTGTCTTTAGGGTTGGCATCTAGGATGTGTGTATTACTGCAGAAATAACTTATTTTTATTACAAATTTAGCACCCGTACCATTTGGTAATTATAATACAATCATTTCTGGGTCATAAAAATAAGTCCAAGAACCCTAGTTTCTTATTACTTCTAAAATCCATACCTCAGGACCGTAAAAATTGTAAAAGTTTACTGGAGTATGTTCTACTGTGTTCTGACTGGAAAAAAAAGCCTTATGTGTATATAAATCAACCATTTGCTTTAATTAGATGGAAATGTTTCATTTATTACTTTTTTTCTCTTTGCAGAGGGTGAATGTATTCGAACTGATGATGACTCAGTGGAGAGAATAGGCACAGGCACTCATGTCACAGCAACTGGCATCATCTACCAGGGATCTTGGGATAAGGACAAAATGAATGGCAAGGGGAAACTATTGCACCCATCCAATGCATCTTATGAAGGAGACTTTGTCAATAATCAGTTTCATGGTAATGGAAAATACATCTGGCCAAATGGCTCATATTATATTGGCCAGTTTGTAGATAACAGGTGTGTTGCACATTATGTTCACATAAATCTTTCATGAAGCTGCTTGAATTAACTTTCGTTGTAGACTATAATTATTGATGGTTCTGGGCTACATTCTAGGCAAAACTAAATGCTTAAATCAGTTGCCTAATCTATCCCTACTCTCACATAAGTTGTAAAAACCTGATTGACTTGTACTCATGAAACAAAGAAATAAAAAAGTAGTCATTGATTCAAGAGTGGTGCAAAATATAAGCACATTGATATAGAACAAAAAACAGCCACAATTGCAGCAATATTTGGAAGTTAAGATGTGAGATGTGAATTGGTGTTTGGCAGTTGTAAATAACATATGCAGCTTAACTGATAGTTGACCAGAAATTTCCAACTGATGTCATCTTCAGCATGAAACTCCTTAGCAATGACAACGTTCTAAGACATTCTTAGAGTCCAAATTTATCTGGTGACTAGGTTGGTCACGAGGTTTTTTGGAAACCTTGAATACTGCTTTTGTTTTTGAAGCCGGATTACCTGGTTGGTTGCAAGTACTTTTTGCAGCTACACTACTACAGCTCCTGGAAGTAACAACCAATGGAAACAAAAGAAGAGCAGAATCAAATCATCATCATCATGTGCCATACCGGTTGGCGTAGGTGATCATGTCCCTCCACTATCTTCTATCTACAGTGCATCGTATCAGTTCTGTTGTTGACTGTTTTCCATGCCATGACACCAAGCTATCCAGTATTTTCTCTCTTTGTCGCCCACGATATCTCTTTCCTTTTATTTTGCCAGTTGTAACCAAGTATTCCAACTTTCCTCTTCTCATGATGTGCCCGAAAAATGTTGATTGCTTCTTTCTGATGTTTCTTAAGAGCTCCCTTTTTGTGTTGGCCTCTTTGAGAACTTCCTCACTGGTCTTTTTAGCTGTCCGGGGAATTTTCAACATTCTTCTGAGAAATCCCATCTTTGTGGCCTCTAATCATCTTTTCATTTGTTTGTCTACTGTCATATGATTCGCTTCCATAGGTCAGAATTGGTTCTATATAGCACCGATGAACTCTCTTTCTCATTTTTATTGATATAGATTTGTTGCATAAGATATTTTTCATTTTCTGAAATGCCATTTTGGCCTGAGCTATTCTGCTTTTTATTTCTGTGGTGCATCTCCCATCTGATGTTATTATTGTGCCCAAGTATTTGAAACGTTGCACTTGTTTCAGATTTGTCTCGTTTATTTTTATACTGCATGATGGTGGTGATTGTTTCTTCGATATAACTATTACTTCTGTTTTCTTACTATTCAGACTGAGACCTTTCTTGTTGCTTTCTTTTACTATTATTTTATCATTTCTTGTAGTTCATTCTCTGTCTCTGCTATTAAGACTGTGTCATCCGCATATCGCAAATTATTTATGTTGTGACCGTTGACTTCAATTCCTTTTTTGTCTACTATTGATCTCATAATATATTCGCTGTAAAGTGAAAACAAATCCGTGATAGAATAGAATCAAATAGAATGAATAAATACATTTTTTTAAAAACTGAAGCACATTAAGCTAATAAAAAAAGAGTAGGTGAATTCTCCAATAGTTTACCAGATACAAAACAAAGACAGAGAAAGTAAAATGGAATTTATTCAAAACCATCATAATAAGTGTGGAGTTGTGAAAATGAAAAAGTTCTAGAAGTAAAATAATCCCATAGTGGAATGAACATTCTAAAGAAGCTTTGAAAAAAAAATAATCCAAAAGTTACAAAGCAGGGGTGGTAAATTACAATTATCAGTAAATCATATTATATAAGTAAATCACAGCAAAATTATATTGAGTACAGATCAGCAAGAAGACACGATACAAAAATAATCAAAGATACAAAAATAAAATCATCTTAGCAAAATAAAGTTTATAGAGACCAGACATTTCTATAAAAACAATAAAGTAATAAAAAGCAGAACTGAATATTATGACCTCACAAAAATCATAATTGATGAAATGTGGTAGAAAGATAGTGATCATAGACTAGTACTGTTAGTGCTTAACTTACATATTAACATGCCATCAGCAACCAAAGATGAAGATCACTTAAATACTGACACTATAGAGCTATCAATTCTTAAATCAGAAATATAGAGACCATAAGAGCAGCCTTAAAAACAAAGCACTCTGCCAGATGATATATTCATCTGAAGAAAATGATAATAAATAAATGAATATTTATTATTATAAATGGAAAACTTCAGATATGAGAGACAACTAATTACACAGACAAGGTAGGTTTTATAGCACTTGGAAAAATTCACAAATAACAACAGAAAAAAGAGAATAATGGGCAGCCTGAACTAGGATCAAACCCATACTCCTTTACATAGTGCCTTGCCTCAAGATACCTGCATTTTAGCACACTGCCAGCTTGATAGGACTTCATGACATATATTATTTTGTGTCTAGAGCATAAGGTTATGACAACAATTCAGGAATAAATTTGTAGACACAATTGTGCATCTGGATTTCTCTCGCCTTGGAAGTTTCCATTTATAATAAATATTTATTTATTTATTATTGTCTTCAGTCTAAACCACTGAAAACTACTACTCATTTTCTTTCACTCCTGCTATGTGCCAACAACACAAATATTTCAGCATGTATGTGTGTGAGGCTAATACTTGTTAAATAGGAACCCCAACATACAATTATTTCTGTAAATTGATTCTGAGTTGTCATAACCCAATGCTCTAGTCATGGTATAATATATGTGTGAAAGTTCTGTCTAGTAACTGCAAATTTTTTAATGTCCTTAACTGACAGTGTGCTGAAATACAGGCCTCTCATGGTGAGGTGCTGTGTCAAGAAGTATGGGTTCGATCCTAGATTGGGCTACCAGTTGCTCCCTTTGTTTTCTGTTGTTGCTTGTTTGTGGATATTTTTGAGTGCTGTAAGAATGCCATTGTCTTGTGTAATTTATCATATTATATACTGAATTAATCAAGGTTGCTTGAGAGGTTTAGATTAGCTACATAATGAAATTACAATAATGTGTAGACCAACACCCTGAATTGGAAGAATGGAGTTTTTATTCCATCTGGAAGAAAAAGGGCTACAGAAGGGATTATATACGTAGGGAGGTCAAAAAGTAATGCACACCAATTTTTTTCTCGGCTAATAATAAAGATAGGAATATGAAATTTTGCACACTTGGAATATGACATGTTCCAATTATGTGCACCAAATTGCACAGCATTCTGAAAAATATTACGCAATCTATGAACCGTTAAAATGGAACTTGTCAAAAATGTCCGTTACAAACAGCGAATTGTCATAGAATTTCTGGTTGCGGAAAAAGAAACTGTGGCAAACATTCATAAACGACTGTGTGCAGTGTACAAATGTTCTGCAGTTGATAGGAGCACAGTTAGTCGCTGGGTTCAGAGAATTAAAGCTGCAGAAAGTGTACGAGTGGAGCTGCATGATTTACCGCGTTCTGGACGTGTTGCCTCGGCTACCAGCACAGACATGTTAAACCGGGCTGATGCCATTATTCATAAGGATAGGCGTATCACTAGTCAGCAATTGGCATTGCAGCTTACAGTCAGCAAGGGAAGTGCAATCGCAATTTTTAAAACTCTCGGATATTCAAAGATTTGCGCTCGATGGGTTCCTCGGTGCCTAACAAATGATCACAGAGTTCAAAGGAAAACATTCTGTTCTGAATTGTTGGAGCGTTTCGGTGTTGAAGGAGAAATGTTTTTGTCAAAAATTGTTACCGGTGACGAAACGTGGGCACATTATTATGAGCCTGAAACAAAAATGCAGTCAATGGAATGGCATCATCCACAGTCACCAAAAAGAAAAAAATTCAAAACATCTCCATCAGCCGGAAAGGTGATGATCACTGTCTTCTGGTACATTGATGGTGTGATTCTTGTTGGTGTAATGACAAGAGGTGAGACAATCAACTCGACAGCTTACATCAATACACTGACAAAACTCAAAATTCGGTTCCACAGAGTTCGGCCTAATAAGCCATCTGCAGATTTGTTGCTTCAACATGACAATGCACGCCCTCACACAAGTCTGGTAACACGGGAAGCAATCAACAAATTTGTTTGGACTGTACTGCCCCATCCTCCTTACAGCCCTGATCTGGCTCCCTCAGATTTCCATCTGTTTGGACCACTCAAAAAATTCCTGCGTGGGAAACACTTTGACAATGATGAGGATGTGATCCGTGCAGTTAAAAAATGGCTACGCGAGCAGGACAAAACTTGGTACAAACGAGGCATTCATGACCTAGTTTCGCGTTGGCGTAAGGCAATACGCTTGGACGGAGATTATGTTGAAAAATAGGTAGTGTAAAGGGGATGTTCAGCTACAATCTGTGAAAATTTCACACATTTTGCCCGAATAGTTTCCGAGAAAAAAATTGGTGTGCATTACTTTTTGACCTCCCTTCAGTACAATATTGTGGAATACCAGTTTTAAGTCATAGTGGAAACATTTTTTTTTAAATCCTAGAGAAAAGGTTAGGACCATTAATTTAACCTCAACTATGTGAAAAACACAGATGGATGTCTGAAAAATCTGAGGTTGTACATATGCTATCTTTGTTTTAAAACACCTCACTAGGAAATATATTAAGTATAACCAAGAATTGCATTTAGCATTTGTATACCAGAAATGGCTTTCAAGAGAGTAGAAAAACAATGACTAAGGCAAAAATTAAAACACCATGGAGTAAATAACCATTTTACTAGCTTACATGAATATCTTTGCCCAAATTGCCAATGGAAAGTAAGTAAATATATATATATTGGCTACTTAGATGCTCTTACCATCATATCAGAAGCACAAGGACATGTATTCCTCACATACTTAGATAATTTATGCAAAATAGCTAAGACAGATGAAAATGAAAACCTTAGAGAGCTACTTTTTCAGAATGAGCAAAAAAGCTATCATAATGGAGATGAGATGTCTGAGAAGAATATTGAATGTGATATTGAGGAGATAGTCATAAATGAGGTAGTAATGAAGAGTCAGGGTAATAAATAATGAAAAATGAGAATATAAGGTAAAGATTTAGGGTAACACCAATGCTGGATCATGTTAAAAGGCAACATATAAAATGGTTTTTAGACATTATCTATTTGGAGAATGTTATATCTTCTCCTGTTGGTCATTCCTGTATGGTGCAGAAACTTGGACATTAGACAAGAAAACAGACTATAAAATTGAAGCCTTTAAAATGTGGATTTATAGAAGAATAGGAAAAATTTGATGGAGCGAATAGAAAACAAATGATGAAATCTTAAAATAACTAAAATGAAAAGAGAATTGCTAAACACAATTCAAACAAGATAAATGATATTTTTAAGGCATGTTAAAAAAACACAGCTGCCAGTAGTATATCAGGAAGGATCTGCTTAGTATTTAGGCGTAAATTAACAAAGCTATATAGCAGGCGCATTTTGCGCGAAATGTACACGAGAGACAAGGGGTGTTAATCGTGACCTATAGTCTCGGTAACCCCGGAAGTGACCTGTTTATGTTTGGTGTGTGCTGACTTTGGAGTTCTTGATGTACTTGCTCGATAGTGATAGGTTAGTAGATTATACAACAGCATTGAAAAACAATCAATATAAAACAAAAGACAAAAGATATATTTTATTCTTTTATTATCTCAATAGGTGTATAACATACAGTGGATATTATATAACATTACAAAAAATACTTAATACACTGAGTAAATATATAGTACAAGGATAACATTTTATTATAGCTATGTAGTTGGGTGTCTGCTTAGCTCTATGTCATAAATGAATCATTAGGGTGAAACTGTTAGAGGTTGCTGGGTAGTCTAAACTGGTAGTGTAAAGAGTTAAATATCTAGAGGTGTAGTCGAGACGTTATCATCAGCTACCTTTCTTTTTATATAGAAATAGGAAAGAGCATTTCTTGTTTGACTGTAGGAAAATATGGAATTATTTAAGACTTTGAAACCTACATTTTTCCCACCCTTAGCCTTTTGCGTGGCGAGAACCTCTAAAAACATATCTTTATCTAATTTGTTGTGTTGCTTGCTTAGCCCTTTACAACTGACTTTATCGTAAGCCCCACTGCAATGGTACGTCTTACTACATAAGCTAACAAGAGCTGTCCCTTCGTACTCTAGTTTGAAAAGCCTGGGTGTTCGTTTGGTGTATGCTTTAACACCCTTACAGTTTATACAGTCTGTCTTGCTAATATGCTCATCGCAAAACTCGGCAGGGAACCAGTCTTTATATACGCTATTAAACTCATCCCGCAGCCCTGACTTGACTATGTCCTCCAACTAAGGTGCACTTAAAACCAACTATAAACTATCAGTATCTGTTTCACATAACTGAAAGTTAGACCTATCCACAAACTTATCTAAGAACTCGAAATAAAAATCTAACATAGAAGTTTTGCATATTGATAGACGAAGAAACCGATTTGTAGGGGTAAGTCCCAAACAGTTTTCTTTTCTCCATCTCAATTTCAAAAAGGTCCACACCTAGGTTATTCTAAATATTGGAAAACCATGTTCACAAACATCACATTTGTATTCCGGACGCATATGTACACTAACAACATGTCGCTTGATGTCTCGGATGAAAGTTTTGGAGCACAGATGACAAGTGTTAGGCATCTATAGAAAATAAAATTGAAACATTGCAACTAAAGAATAACGAACAATAAACATTACAAGGAAATAAAACCAGTAAATGTGATCAACGAGATTCACAAATTAGGTTACTAAAGTATCACACTATAATATTAAAGAAGAACTAAAATAACACTTACTTTTTTATGTGTTTGAAGGCGCGAGACACATTACCCGTCAAGAGAGAGGTCTAGAAAAAAAAATTTTCCGAACCACCTTCTTTTAGTAACCACTCTCCAAATTCTCTTCCGATTACAACAGAACTGATACGATGGATTGTCAAAGGACATGGTCACCTATCGGAACTTTTGTCCCTCATATGCTATTTCAAAAGTTGTCTTTGTCAATTCAAAAGTTGTCTTCGTCAATTTAAAAGTCGGCATCTGTACGGCAGAAAACAAGGCGGGAAGGTCAGAAACCAAAGAGGGAAGGTCAGAAACCTAGGAGGGTGGGTCAGAAACCTAGGAGGCAAGGTCAGAAACCTAGGAGGCAAGGGCAGAAACCTAGGAGGCAAGGGCAGAAACCTAAGAGGCAGGGGCAGAAACCTAAGACGCAAAGACAGAAACCTAGGAGGCAAGGTCAGAAACCTAGGAGGCAAGGGCAGAAACCTAGGAGGCAAGGGCAGAAACCTAGGAGGCAAGTTTAAAAGTCGTCCACTGTACGGCAGAAAACAAGGCGGGAAGGTCAGAAACCAAGGAGGGAAGGTCAGAAACCAAAGAGGGAAGGTCAGAAACCTAGGAGGCAAGGTCAGAAACCAAAGAGGGAAGGTCAGAAACCTAGGAGGCAAGGTCAGAAACCTAGGAGGCAAGGGCAGAAACCTAAGAGGCAAGGGCAGAAACCTAAGAGGCAAAGACAGAAACCTAGGAGGCAAGGTCAGAAACCAAAGAGGGAAGGTCAGAAACCTAGGAGGCAAGGTCAGAAACCTAGGAGGCAAGGTCAGAAACCTAGGAGGCAAGG
This sequence comes from Megaustenia siamemsis, assembly GCA_032433765.1. Lineage (NCBI taxonomy): Eukaryota > Metazoa > Mollusca > Gastropoda > Stylommatophora > Ariophantidae > Megaustenia > Megaustenia siamemsis. The sequence continues at coordinate 34,702,866 of JAVIAB010000041.1, read as the reverse complement.
GCAGAAACCAAAGAGGCAAGGTCAGAAACCTAGGAGACAAGGACAGAAAACTAGGAAGCAAAGGCTGAAAACAAGGAGGGAAGGTCAGAAATCTAGGAAGCTGTGTTAGAAAACAAGGAGGGAAGGTCAGAAACCAAAGAGGGAAGGTCAGAAACCTAGGAGGCAAGATCAGAAACCTACAAGGCAAGGTCAGAAACCTAGGAGGCAAGGGCAGAAACCAAAGAGGCAAGGGCAGAAACCTAGGAGGCAAGGGCAGAAACCTAGGAGGTAAGGGCAGAAACCTAGGAGGCAAGGGCAGAAACCTAGGAGGCAAGGTCAGAAACCTAGGAGGCAAGGGCAGAAACCTAGAAGGCACCTCAATGGACAGCTAGACAACGGAAGAAGCAGAGATTATCATTGTAAACTTTAGAATGGGAATCGGTTTGAAGGATATTAATACCTTGATTTGATGCAATGTAGTGTGGGATATCTAGCAGACACCCGAATGTTGTGAGAACACCAGACCCAACGGTCGACCCCAAACTTTATTTTAGATATCCCCATTGCAAAAATTTACATTAAAAACCACTTTTAGGATTTTACCCCCGTTATCATTTTTTGAGGGTTACGCCCATGGAATTGATAAAAATCGTAAATTTACCACGTAGGCTTACCTAAAACTTTATTTTAGACATCCCCACACCAAAAATTTACTTAAAAATCACTTTTGAAATTGTTACCCCCCTGACCATTTTTGAGGGTTACGCCCCTGAAATCGATAAAAATCGTAAATTTAGCACGTAGGCTTACCTAAAACTTTATTTTAGACATCCCCATACCAAAAATTTACTTAAAAATCACTTTTGAAATTGTAACCCCCCTTACCATTTTTGAGGGTTACGCCCCTGAAATCGATAAAAATCGTAAATTTAGCACGTAGGCTTACCTAAAACTTTATTTTAGACATCCACATACCAAAAATTTACTTAAAAATCACTTTTGAAATTGTAACCCCCCTTACCATTTTTGAGGGTTACGCCCCTGAAATGGATAAAAAATTTAAATATAACCTCAAGGCATACCCCAAACATAATATTTGACACCCCTACATATCAAACTCCATCAAAAAATCAACAAAAAACTAGTAGTGAGGCGTTTTTGAGCCGTTCATACTACGCAGATGTATGGTGCAGCACGTACTGTATCGTGCTGGATCGGGCTGCACCGAATCGTAGCTCAAAACACCCTAGGTAAGGGGGTTACAATTTCAAAAGTGATTTTTAAGTAAATTTTTGGTATGGGGATGTCTAAAATAAAGTTTTAGGTAAGCCTACGTGCTAAATTTACGATTTTTATCGATTTCACGGGCGTAACCCTCAAAAATGGTCAGGGGGGTAACAATTTCAAAAGTGATTTTTAAGTAAATTTTTGGTGTGGGGATGTCTAAAATAAAGTTTTAGGTAAGCCTACGTGGTAAATTTACGATTTGTATCAATTCCATGGGCGTAACCCTAAAAAAATGATAAGGGGGGTAAAATCCTAAAAGTGGTTTTTAATGTAAATTTTTGCAATGGGGATATCTAAAATAAAGTTTGGGGTCGACCGTTGGGTCTGGTGTTCTCACAACATTCGGGTGTCTGCTAGATATCCCACACTACATTGCATCAAATCAAGGTATTAATATCCTTCAAACCGATTCCCATTCTAAAGTTTACAATGATAATCTCTGCTTCTTCCGTTGTCTAGCTGTCCATCGAGGTGCCTTCTAGGTTTCTGCCCTTGCCTCCTAGGTTTCTGACCTTGCCTCCTAGGTTTCTGCCCTTGCCTCCTAGGTTTCTGCCCTTACCTCCTAGGTTTCTGCCCTTGCCTCCTAGGTTTCTGCCCTTGCCTCTTTGGTTTCTGCCCTTGCCTCCTAGGTTTCTGACCTTGCCTCCTAGGTTTCTGACCTTCCCTCTTTGGTTTCTGACCTTCCCTCCTTGTTTTCTAACACAGCTTCCTAGATTTCTGACCTTCCCTCCTTGTTTTCAGCCTTTGCTTCCTAGTTTTCTGTCCTTGTCTCCTAGGTTTCTGACCTTGCCTCTTTGGTTTCTGCCCTTGCCTCCTAGGTTTCTGACCTTGCCTCCTAGGTTTCTGACCTTGCCTCCTAGGTTTCTGACCTTCCCTCTTTGGTTTCTGACCTTGCCTCCTTGGTTTCTGACCTTGCCTCCTAGGTTTCTGTCTTTGCCTCTTAGGTTTCTGACCTTGCCTCCTAGGTTTCTGACCTTGCCTCCTAGGTTTCTGACCTTCCCTCTTTGGTTTCTGACCTTCCTTCCTTGGTTTCTGCCCTTGCCTCCTAGGTTTCTGTCTTTGCCTCTTAGGTTTCTGCCCTTGCCTCTTAGGTTTCTGCCCTTGCCTCCTAGGTTTCTGCCCTTGCCTCCTAGGTTTCTGCCCTTGCCTCCTAGGTTTCTGACCTTGCCTCCTAGGTTTCTGACCTTGCCTCCTAGGTTTCTGACCTTGCCTCCTAGGTTTCTGACCTTCCCTCTTTGGTTTCTGACCTTCCCTCCTTGGTTTCTGACCTTCCCGCCTTGTTTTCTGCCGTACAGTGGACGACTTTTAAACTTGCCTCCTAGGTTTCTGCCCTTGCCTCCTAGGTTTCTGCCCTTGCCTCCTAAGTTTCTGACCTTGCCTCCTAGGTTTCTGTCTTTGCGTCTTAGGTTTCTGCCCTTGCCTCTTAGGTTTCTGCCCTTGCCTCCTAGGTTTCTGCCCTTGCCTCCTAGGTTTCTGCCCTTGCCTCTTTGGTTTCTGCCCTTGCCTCCTAGGTTTCTGACCTTGCCTCCTAGGTTTCTGACCTTGCCTCCTAGGTTTCTGACCTTCCCTCTTTGGTTTCTGACCTTCCCGTCTTGTTTTCTGCCGTACAGATGCCGACTTTTAAATTGACGAAGACAACTTTTGAATTGACAAAGACAACTTTTGAAATAGCATATGAGGGACAAAAGTTCCGATAGGTGACCATGTCCTTTGACAATCCATCGTATCAGTTCTGTTGTAATCGGAAGAGAATTTGGAGAGTGGTTACTAAAAGAAGGTGGTTCGGAAAATTTTTTTTTCTAGACCTCTCTCTTGACGGGTAATGTGTCTCGCGCCTTCAAACACATAAAAAAGTAAGTGTTATTTTAGTTCATCTTTAATATTATAGTGTGATACTTTAGTAACCTAATTTGTGAATCTCGTTGATCACATTTACTGGTTTTATTTCCTTGTAATGTTTATTGTTCGTTATTCTTTAGTTGCAATGTTTCAATTTTATTTTCTATAGATGCCTAACACTTGTCATCTGTGCTCCAAAACTTTCAACCGGAGCCGAGACATCAAGCGACATGTTGTTAGTGTACATATGCATCCGGAATACAAATGTGATGTTTGTGAACATGGTTTTCCAATATTTAGAATAACCTAGGTGTGGACCTTTTTGAAATTGAGATGGAGAAAAAGAAAACTGTTTGGGACTTACCCCTACAAATCGGTTTCTTCGTCTATCAATATGCAAAACTTCTATGTTAGATTTTTATTTCGAGTTCTTAGATAAGTTTGTGGATAGGTCTAACTTTCAGTTATGTGAAACAGATACTGATAGTTTATAGTTGGTTTTAAGTGCACCTTAGTTGGAGGACATAGTTAAGTCAGGGCTGCGGGATGAGTTTAATAGCGTATATAAAGACTGGTTCCCTGCTGAGTTTTGCGATGAGCATATTAGCAAGACAGACTGTATAAACTGTAAGGGTGTTAAAGCATACACCAAACGAACACTCAGGCTTTTCAAACTAGAGTACGAAGGGACAGCTCTTGTTAGCTTATGTAGTAAGACGTACCATTGCAGTGGGGCTTACGATAAAGTCAGTTGTAAAGGGCTAAGCAAGCAACACAACAAATTAGATAAAGATATGTTTTTAGAGGTTCTCGCCACGCAAAAGGCTAAGGGTGGGAAAATGTATTTTCAAAGTCTTAAATAATTCCATATTTTCCTACAGTCAAACAAGAAATGCTCTTTCCTATTTCTATATAAAAAGAAAGGTAGCTGATGATAACGTCTCGACTACACCTCTAGATATTTAACTCTTTACACTACCAGTTTAGACTACCCAGCAACCTCTAACAGTTTCACCCTAATGATTCATTTATGACATAGAGCTAAGCAGACACCCAACTACATAGCTATAATAAAATGTTATCCTTGTACTATATATTTACTCAGTGTATTAAGTATTTTTTGTAATGTTATATAATATCCACTGTATGTTATACACCTATTGAGATAATAAAAGAATAAAATATATCTTTTGTCTTTTGTTTTATATTGATTGTTTTTCAATGCTGTTGTATAATCTACTAACCTATCATTATCGAGCAAGTACATCAAGAACTCCAAAGTCAGCACACACCAAACATAAACAGGTCACTTCCGGGGTTACCGAGACTATAGGTCACGATTAACTCCCCTTGTCTCTCGTGTACATTTCGCGCAAAATGCGCCTGCTATATAGCTTTGTTAATTTACGCCTAAATACTAAGCAGATCCTTCCTGATATACTACTGCTGCCTACTAAAAGTAATCTTGGAAGGGAAAATACAAGGTAAAAGACACTGAACAAGACTAACATGGACGAGTTATATCAAAAGATGGCAAATCAGCCTATGACAATCTGCAATATCAAAGCAAGTGACTCATATTGTAAAAACTATGCTAATACTGTTCTGTCCAGACCTTTTGCTCTTTTGATGTGCCTGTAATATTTTAATTTCATCTATAAGATGCAACAAAGCTTGTCAAATCATTGGACAGTTATCATCACTATTGTCCAACAAGGAAATAACTCTGGAGGCAAAGCGAGCACTAAACAATACAATCTTCATCCCAATGTTGTACTACCAATGTCAGACCTGGACCCTAGATACAAGAGCAATAAGAAAATAACCTCTACTGAGATGAAATGTGTTAGACGATTGACAGGAAACAGTCTGAGCGATAAGATCAGAAATGAAGAACTGAGAAAAAATAGAAGAACTGAGGAATAGCCCCCGCCATAGAATATATAAGGAAACAACAGATAAAATGGTTTGGCCACGTGACAAGGCAGAAAGATCAAAACACAACACAACGAGCCTTCAACAAATGCTGTGAGAACACCAGACCCAAGGGTCGACCACGAAAAAGATGGATCAATGGAATATTAGAAGCACTAGGAAACATAACAGCAGCAGAGGCGAACAGAAGAGCAATAGACCGCAAATTATATCTCCCCTCGATGCTGAAAAGCAAATGAGGAAGGAAAGAAGAAGAAGATCTATAAGATATTGTTTACAAGCATGTTCTTTTCAATGTTCAGGCCGTATAATGTGTCTTTAATTAACTTTTCATTATTCAAGGTATTCTAATAATTTTTCTGTAGCATTTGGACTTAACACAATCGTCATTAGACCGCATCCATAGGAGAGCCTTAACACATAGAAGAAATAACTAAAACAATAAGTATTATTTGTTAACTTTATTCAATCTTATTTTGTTTTCTAGGCTGCAAGGTGAGGGAGTATTTACTGACACAGAGGGACAGGCCTGGACAGGAATGTTCCACTACAAGACAGCTCTAGGACTTAAATTTAAACTTGATATGAACTAAATTGCTTTAATAGTTCTAGCAGTCCATCTCATAAAAGTACATATATTTCTTAATTGTCTTTATTTCGCTTATTAGCATTATTATATTGCACTATGTTCTGGACCTTTAAATCAAGTGGACCTTTAAATCAAATTCATCTGTTTTAGTACATATACTTAATAGGTTAAATTATATCAAAACAATCTTTCTCTTTCTCAAGTTGTTTTCTGATAATAGATCATAATTGCTGTAAATAGTATACCATAGTTTATTCTATCCTCTGTTCAGCAGCTGAAGAACATATGTCAATCTACATATTAAATAACAGTAATATAGTAGCCTATCCATGCTATATATTTGTAATGTATTTGTATTATAATGGTCTGGCAACAGGGCTGGATTTTGACTTGTTGAGGCCCTGAGCTGGACAAACTAAATGATACTTTGATACCCCCTGTTAAAAAATTAAAACCAGAAGGTCTCTACCATAGATTACAACATAAACAAATTTGAGGCTCCCTTGGATTGAGAGAGGTTGTAGCTTATTTAGCCTGGGCCTTTCTGGCAAAGACAACAAAAATGTATACATTTTTACAGCTTTGATCAACAATAATTCAAATATATGTTTTTATTTTACTGTATAATCTAAAATTTGCACATTATATGGCTGTGAAAAATGACTTGTCTATAAGATTAGTTCCACAATAAAATGTGATCACAAAAGGGCATTACAAATTAACAGTTCAATAGCTATATTTTTGAAAATACAAAATAATAATATGTCAATATTTAAGACAAATGTGGGGGACTGGTTGGTCTCAAGGCAAGATGCTGGCCTTGAGACAGAGAGGTTATGAGTTCAAATACTGGCTGCTCCAATTGCGATTTTTATTTGTGATTTCTTTCTGCGGCAAAAACCACTGTCTCAGCAGCGAGGCCTGGCTTAAAACGTCTACTCATCAACGGAAATAATATGAGTACCTCAGAAGACGGAGTTATCTGCCTGTGCAGCGAGGGATCCCTGTGCACATTGCTGCCAGGGAAAAATGGATTAACACGCAAAATTCAGTTTCTAGTGTCTAGGGATTTCATCAGGGTTGAAAGCTGGCGAACGTAATGGAAAAAAAAAAAAAGAAAAAATACAAATGTAAGGATAGTTAAAAAGATTAAATGAATAATATTTCTTTATTCATAGAGGAAATAAATGAAAACAGAAAAATACCAGCTTCCCAAAGTCGCAATTAAAATTGAAAGGACAATGATTAAAAAAAACAGAATGCTATCAATAACACTGAAGCAATGAGTGCAGATATAGTGTAGCTCAGAAGTCAAAACGAGTGAGGTCAAAAGAAATGAGTGAAGTCAGAGCAATGAGCCAAGATGTTGAACGTAAGGAGTGAAGATGAATTAAAAAAACGTAAATGATAAGCAGAATCAGAGGCAAAATGACAGTTTTATGGATTATGGTTATGGAAAGCCCTGGTATCACTGAAAACGAATTAAAATCCATAATTGCTCAACCGCCTGTGCCAGTGGAATCATTCAAATTAATATCTCATCTCCCAAACAAAGAAAGGTAGCTGCAGTCCCCATCATAGCAGTCTCAGCACACACATATGGCGAAACCGCACAGAAAGTGAACAAAGCCATATGTTCCCTGTCATACGATATCATCATTCATCGTAAGCAATCGGAATATCGAAATACGATCAAAACGGATGAAACATACAGCTCACGGTGTGTACAGTGCACTGAACTCAGTAGCTCCGGCAGCAGGCCGAACTTTGAATATAAAGAAACTGCAACAAGGAACATTTTTCAGACACAGCCTTTAACGGTTCCTGTCACCTATCTGCCATATTGACAGGAAGTTCACGTCCTCCTGAAAATGTTGATCGTCATATTTTTTTAATGTATAGCGTTAGGACATCTTTTTTGTCTTCAAATCCGAACATATGAAACATAGTTATTTGTCGCATTATCCTCATCATACATCGAACAACAGTCCGTAAGCGCTCACATTTCCCATGCAATGTGAATTTGTGAAATGATGAAAAACCAGTCCACACCGGGGCTGCAAAGTCTTATGGGTATTGGAAGGGGGTAAAAGGGGGGGGGGGGGGGGGGGGGGTTAGACAATTTGAAACCTTAAGTATTTATTAGGAGGGTAGACAATTTGAAACCTTAAGTATGACCAGGGTCATAGTTGGCAAGTCAGTACTAGAGTAGTAATTAAGAGTGGTGTTGGAAAAAAAGTCAGGGAGGGGAATTAAGTATAATGGAGTTATCAACTATTAAAACTCACCAGACTTGCTTCCATTGTTCAAACGGCCTTTGAAGCAAACTGGTTTTTTTCTTTCATTGGATGTCTGAATTTAAGGTAGTTGAAATCAAGTACCTAGTTCTATCAGAGATGGTTGTTATAAAGAACGTCCTGTGTTCAAGTTTAACTCATAGAAGAAACAATCAAGATGAAATCGATAAGAGTAGGCCAAATATCACTGCCCAGACTAAATTTTTTAAGAATGAAATAAACTTCCAACTACCTTTCACAATAATTAATTAGCTTTTCTTAAATTTATCCAGGGAGTCATTGCTACAGCGTCAGTGAACTGTTCTGAATCACCCTGTAATATTAGAAAAGAGAAATGTTAATGTGCACTGTTCAAGTATTTTGATAATAGCTTTGACACAAAGACCAACATTTTCCTTCAGCCGCGCCGGAACATGGCTGTGGAGTTGTCACACAGTGAAATATTACCACTTCGTCATCATCATTGAGTGCCGTTTTCACATTGAAGTTTGGCTACCATGGAGCGCCATTCCACTCTCTCTTGCTTTGATAGTGCAGGTTGTCATAGGCTGACCTATCCATCATTTGATGTTACTTATCCTAAATTCTGTCTACTTTGTTTTCATGTTTTACCATTTATTTCATAATTTCTACTTTCTTTTCTTAGAGACCATTTAAGTTGATAGATGCTTATACGTTACACTACGTAAAATTTTGCAGGATATTTTAAAATAAAGAGATATTGATTTGTGTAGCCATCCAAATATCTATCTATCTATTGTCCTTTCGAGCCAAAGATGGCAATTAGGGCAGAACCACAATCTCGAAAACAGAAACCTTGCGTGCCAAAATGGCACATATTGCAGAGATCACTCTATGGCTCTGTTTCCATAACAATACATTTTACAATGACAGCTTGTCAAGCCATCGATCAACCTCCTTTGTCGCCTCTTACAACATGTTTGGAAGGTCATCCAAATATAGTCAACTTTTATTAAATTATTATTTATTAAATCTCTAACTAAACAAATTGTTAGTATAAATGTATAATCACAACATTTATAGCCACAGCATATGTAGTCACAACATTTTTCACCTTTAGATCTGTAGAAATACTGATATACACAACTTCAGAACGCACAATATTACATTGAGCATGATTCAAATGAGAGTTATAAAATAATAGAAAACTTTTTGTAAAGAGCTTCACAGCAGGAGGTAATCTATTCTTCAGAAGAGGACCCCGTCGAGCAAGTGTAAGTGTTTCGACCTTTAGCTTCTCGATATTATGGGAGGAGGAGGGGAAGAGAGCTCTTCTGGATCATGACTTCTAGGTGTCGACCTCCTGCTGCATTGAGCTTGCAGACTCACACTATATTCATTATATAATAACTAGTCAGCGCAACACTTCTGTCTGATCGAATATTCTGTCCATACCCAGACACACATAGCTGTCATCGCTTTAACCTAGCACTTTAGGGTCAATTTTTTTTCCCCACTCAGTAATTTGTTTATTTTCATGCACTCCTATGAATAGGTAGCTGGATGATTTTTAAAAGTGCCCGAGGAATTCACTAGAGCCATGTAAGATATCGAGTTTTGCTTTTTTCAATCAATTCATTATTGTGGATTACCTAGACGTTGACTTAATGTTACATTCACGAAAACTATTGTAGTTACTGCAATGGATTGGCGCATGCATGCACGCAAACACATAGACACACACAGATATATATATATATACATGTATGGTCTTGGCGTCTTGACAGATGTAGCAAGCAATCATAAGTCAGAAGTTTGGTAAAATATTGATGTCTTAAGCTTAAGGTGACCATATTTTTGAAACCCTAATCCGGGACAGATTAATTTGACTTAGATTTTCCACCAATAAAATGAAATTTCTTCCATCTTTTTCAAGTGAATAATACATATATTTTAAAACTAATTAAAACACCTAACAATATAAGCTTACAAAACGTTATCAGGAGATAAAAAAAACATTAGTGATACTCACTTAAATGGAAGGTGAAGCAGAGTTGCTGTACTTTTCTGATGAATTGATTTTTTTAGAAAGATCTTTCTTTGTTTGGAGGATTTTTTTTTTAAGATCCTCCAAACATATTTCATGTTTGGTCATGTAAATAAAGTAGTGGAAGACGCCTTATGCAATATGAAAGCAGGAAAAGTTCCTGGACCAGAAAATATAACTAAAGAAGAGATTGAAGCCATTGGTGATTTGGAATAGAAAGAATAATAAAAATATTGAATGATATCTACAGCAGCGGATATATACCAGACGACCTGCTCAAGTCAATATTCATAGCCCTACCAAAGAAATCTAGTGCGATTAAATACGATGATCATCGCACAATAAGCCTTATGAGTCACATGACAAAGATATTACTAAGAATCATCATGCGAAGAGTGCGAAACAAAATCAGTCCAGAAATTAGTGATGAGCAGTGTGGTTTGTCGGAGGTAAAGGAATGAGCAATGCCATATATATATATCATAACATCTTTAGTAGAAAGAGCCATAGAGGTGAAAACAGATCCATACCTATGTTTCATTGATTATACCAAAGCATTTGGCAAAGTAAAGCACCAAGAAATAATCAAAATTTTAGAAAGCATAAACGTAGACAGCAAAGATCTAAGAATAATAAAGAACATGGACTGGCAACAAACAGCGGCCATAAGAACTGGAAACCAATTGGGAATGTTTCAACAAATAAAACAGGGTGTTAGACAAGGTTGTGTGCTGTCACCAGATTTGTTTAATATTTATAGTGAGACTTTTTTAAGATCCATAAGGGGCATGCATGGAATAACAAATGGAGGTCATAATATAAATAATCTAAGTTATGCTGATGATACAGTCTTAATCGCTAAGAGTGAAAATGAGTTACAAGAAATGTTGGACATTATAGTGAAAGAAAGCAAAAATAAAGGACTCAGCCTTAATAGCAAAAAGGACAGAAGTAATGATAACAACAAAGAAAAAGACATCACCTCAGTGCAAAATAAAGACAAGTGGAACAATATTAAAACAGATAAATTAATTTAAATATTTGGGAACTTTGTTAATCTCAGGCAGAAGATGTACAACAGAGGTGAGATGCAGAATGGTTCAGGCAAAAGCAGCTTTCCAAAAAATGAGGAAGATACTATGCAACCCATTTTTGACAATAGAAACAAGAAAAGAGTTCTTAAATGTTATGTAGAGACAGTCTTAACATATGGATGTGAATCATGGACAATAGGACAACAGACAAGAAAATCACTGGAGTCTGTAGAAATGTGGTTTTACCAAATGTGGTTGTGGTTTTAATGTGGAATATTGAGAATACCATGGACATCTAAGAAAAGTAATGAAAATGTTCTGAAAGAGGCCAAAGCAAAAAGGGAGCTAATTTCCAATATTAGGAAGTAGGAAGAAACAATCATCATTTTTTGGCCATGTAATGAGAAGAGAACAACTGGAATATACTGTAACAACTGGAAAAAATTGAGGGACGAAGAGATAGAGGGAAGCAAAGTGAAAAAATACCAGACAGCTTAAGAGAATGGCTTGGCAGAAGGTCAACAACAGAAATCATAAATAGCTGCCGAGATTGAAAATTGTGGAGAGACATGATCACCTACGCCAGTAGGCCGGGTACTTGATGATGATTCTTTTGGTTATCTTTCCGTTTCTGGCTTCACGAGATTTTCTTTGGTTATTGTGGTAGGTTCATCTGTTGTCTGTTTTGGATGAAAGGAGGGGGGGGGGGGGGGGGTCTATTTTCATGTTCGTTCTTGCTGGGCAGGGTCACAAAAACCCTGGAGGTTCTAATTTCTTTACCTTGAAGTTTTATTGTGGCGCCTCTAGAAGTTCCGTATTTGAACCTCAACTTGTCTTTCAGTGTCTGTAGCAGTTGTAATAGTATTGGATGGGTACGACTGGATAGATACTTTTTAGGTGCTGAGAAGCAGGAGATTACTATATACTTTCGGACTTTACAAGCGAACAAATGCTTGACCGCTTAACAACTTCTAGTTTGGAGCCCAAAACTTGCAAGTGCAGAGGAAAAAAACAGATGTTTGACACTTATATACCTTCCTGTTAGAAGGCTCAAACGTATGTATTCATATGGTAGACTTTTCCTCGAGCAGGCGACTTGACACGTTAACAACTTACGGTCAGAGGACTAAAAGTGCATCTGGCCATGTGAACTTCGTATTAGATGAGCAGATCGTTTACACTTTAGCAACTTCCGGCCAGTAGTAGAGAAGACACATAAAGCAATCAGTAATATTGTACATAAAGTGAGATCCCACAACAGATGAGTGTGTCAGAATCAGTGAGAGATAAGGACTCAGAGATAATCAATTAGAAACAGGGAGTCAGAGATAGTCAGTTGGAAACAGAAGCCATCGTAATAGCAAAATAGTATAACCAACACGCAGTATTTCATCATCATCGTGTGCCCTCTCCCAACGAAGGTTGGCTACCTTGGATCGCCATTCTACTCTGTTTCTTGCTTTGATGGTGCAGGCTGACATAGATTGACTTGTCCATCTTTTGATGTTACTCGTCCATGTTAGTCTTGGTCTGCCTCTTTTGCCTTGTATTTTTCCTTCCAATATTACTTTTAGTAGGCTGTTGTGCCTTTTAACATGCCCCAAAATTTAATTTGTCTTGTCTTAATTGTGTTCAGCAGTTCTCTTTTTATTTTCAGTTGTTTTAAAACTTCATCGTTTGTTATCTTTTGTTTCCATCCAATTCTACCTATTCTTCTATAAATCCACATTTCAAAGGCTTCAATTTTCTGTTCTGTTTTCTTGTCTAATGTCCATGTTTCTGCACCATACAGGAATATTGAGAAGATGTAACATTTTGCCATTCTTAGTTTCAGCCCTGCTGATATTTGTTTTGTTGTTAGTATATTTTTCATGGCATTAAAATTACTTTTTGCCATACCTATTCTTTTGTTTATTTCAGTTTTGCATTTTCCATCATTGGTTATAGTATGTCCTAGGTAGTTGTAACTCTGGACTGTCTCCAGATGTGTTCCCTCAACTGTGATATTTAATTGTAGGTCTTGAGAATTTTCTTTGTTTATGATCATAGTTTTAGTCTTTTTGATATTCATTTCTAGTCCATATTTTTTGCTTGTTGTGTTTATCACATTAAGCAATTGTTGTAGGTCTTTAGGATTTTCTGCTAGTAGAACAGTATCATCAGCATATCTTAGGTTATTGATTATCTTTCCATTGATGTTTAGGCCTGGTATCTCTGAGATGTTTTTAATGATTTGCTTAGTGTATAGATTGAACATGCTTGGTGATAGGATGCATCCTTGTCTTACTCCTCTTTTTTATGTCCATGGGTGTAGAGTTCTCCTTGTTATATTTTATTATTGCTGTTTGCTCCCAGTACAAATTACATATTAGTCGTATGTCTGTGCGCAGTATTTAGCTATACTGAAATAGCAACTGTAGTGATAATTTGTAAGTTATTCTATTGTAATAGTGTAATGAGAATGTGTGATAGTGTATTGAGAGTTGAGAGATAATTATGGCTTGTTAAGAGTGAGGGAGAGTAAGACTCACCAGACAGTACATAAGTCCAGGGTCCCGCATGCAGATAGAATATTAAGGATGAGTTGAGTCGAGGAGAGCAGCCAAGCATGAAAAGAGAACAAAGAGATTAAAGTTAATGACGTAGTTAAAAGTGGTACGTGACATGTGAACTAAAGTTATAATCACAAGTAGAAAAGGGTAAATTTCGTGAATATTATGGAATGTTCTAGAAAAACGGAGAGTGGTTAAAGTTAAGGGAGAAGGGGGGAGTGGAGCCAAAATCGAGATCCGATTGATTGAGATAGCAAGTGTTTAAAGATCTGCACAGACAGAAACAAAAGGTTGTGAGAGAAAATTCTTTTGAAAGGAGCTTTTAGAGTAAACACATGTAGTCTAAGTTAGACCAGGAGACGGACTAACCGCGAAATGCTCAGAGTAATTACATTGTAAGTAGGGAACATAACGAAGAGTTAGTAAATTCCTTTAGGAGAAGTATTACTTAGTGATTCAGGATGTATCTAGTTATGTGGACGAATGATCGATGATCGAGACTATTAGTCGCAATTGTGATATGTCCGAGAAGAGGAACTGATATATGTTTGTGAAATAAACAAGTAGTGGTGTTTATTACTGTAACAACTGGCGCGGTGTCCACGCCACCATGAGATCATGTTTTTGAGAAGGATTGATTCAGCAGATGTGTGTAAATAAATCTAATTACGGTTATTGTTATAATGATAATAATGAGGCTTGTTTGCTGTTGAGTTGTCTGTAAACGTGATTATAGCTGTACCCAGAGGGCTAGTTGGCCGAGATACAATCATTAAGTCAACCACAACGAGAAGTTACTAAGCACAATCCAAACAAGACAAATGCAATTTTTGGGCCATGTTAAAAGACACAACAGCCTACTAAAAGTATTTCTGGAGGGGAAAAATACAAGGTAAAAGAGGCAGAGGCAGACCAAGACTAACATGGACGAGTAACATCAAAAGATGGACAAATCAGCCTATGACAGCCTGCACCATCAAAGCAAGAGGCAGAGCAGAATGCCGCTCCATGGTAGCCAACCTTCGTTGCAGAGAAGGCACTCGATGATGATGATGATGACAACGAGAAGTACCCACAAGATACGGCAAGTAAGCAAGGTAGAAGTTATAACAGAAGTCATTACAGTTTCATCTGTTCAACATCATTATAAAAATTAGATCAAGTTCAAGTTAATAATCATCATCAATAAAGATCTATCAATTGACGGCCAATGTTACCCGTTACACTATAATATATTTATGCTCTGTTGACGTTAGAATCAAATGACTTCCCTATGTGAACTTGTCATAACTTTTATTGACAATCGCCTTTAGTTGTAGCGAAAGCGGCCCTCACATAAGGATTATGAGGTTTGACAGTTTTATGAAAAATCAAGAAAACCAAAATCTTTTATTTGTTATGTTGTCTTAAGATCATCATCTTTTAACTCTTAATACTGTATCACAGGATAACAAACATTTGATACCGCTTCACACTGGATGATGGTTTGTTACTATAACCAACGATAAATATATTACAGTATTGTCTTGTTGCTAAAACTCTTGTAATGGATCAAATCTACCGCACGGCTTAAAGTGAAAAACCACTGTCTTGCGTTCGCAAAACAGTTTAATGTCGAGATTTTTTTCACATCTTCTGCCTCCAGGTCCTTTAATAACACCTCATTATGTTTGAATGCGTAATCTTGGGTGCATTCGATCCCGAGACTGTGGTCACAAGCGTACATATGATGTAGATGTCTCCTCCCTCTAATGCATCTTCGACCTCTATGTCAGAGGTTGAGATGACAGGTGGAACGCCTTGTATATCAGACTTTAAAAGGAGTTACGATTGTTGTTTGTGTAAAAGTTGTCTTCTTTGCAATTGCGACTCGACTCTCCGGACTCTCTGGTGTAAGTATTGATGTCCACTTCGTAGTGACGACAATCTTATATGGCGTGCTACTGTGTTCTACGTCCTTAAATGTTCTCATGGCTGCCCGTACCTAAAAACTAATTCTCTTATGAAGCAACTCAACATGGTAGGGCGTGTCGACAGCTGGTAGCTGGTGGTAACGATTTGTTTTAATTGCCGGTGTAATGTAAACGTGGGTTGTGAACCAATAGCGGTCGATTTTGAATTTCTTTTTCGCCCGAGACTCGGATTATTCTGGATTATTTATATTATTATTATTGGGGTTCTTTCTCTCATTCCCTCTTAATTCCTAGCCTCTTTAATAGGGCTAAGAGGGATGTAGCCGAAAGACCTTTCGCGCAGACCTCTACAGCTGCAATCACCACATGGATAGCTATCCAAATATAGTTGCTTTACATACTTATTAAATCTGGTGAATACTGCTCAAGCTGAACAACGCGTGTAATTGACTCATTGAAACGTGGATCAACCTAACGCCCGGAGTCAAACACAACGTGAAGTACAGATATTAGACAGTTGATACCAACAATTGAGTGCAGATCTTAAAGGAAGAGCAAGCGGTGACAGTGAAAGGAAATCACCCAAAACAATTAGCCTGTTTCCTATCGACAGGTAGACGCGGTAGAGCTCGACGTTCAGGCGTGGCCTGTGCTACGTTAAAGCAATAGGTTACAACGGCCTACCATCGTGAATACGTCCAGTTTACGGCTACCGTGTTATCGAGTTACCTTGTGATGCCTTTGAATCTGGGAGCGTTACATTTACCTGTGTGACGCGAGTGAATCATTTTTGAACGGACATCATAAGACAGCATTCACAGTGAGGCGTGACACTGTGTTAACGCATTATAAACACTGAATCTTGCGTCACCTAGTTTTCATCTTTTCCAGCCCAGACACACGAAACATCTTTATATTTACAGTTACAGCACACGCCAAAAGACATAAGGCGTAACCGCACCGAAAGTTAACGCAGCCAAACTGTCCTTCGTCATACGATATCATCATTCATCGTAAACAATTGGAATATCGAAACACGATCCAGATGAAATACACAGCTCATGGTGTGAACAGAACACTAAACTAAGCAGCCTCGTCAGCAAGCCGGACTTGGAATATGAGGAAACTGCAACAAGGAGCACTTTTCAAACAGACCCTTAATGGTTCCTGTGGCCTATCCGCCATATTGACCGGGAATCCTCCAGTACACATTTTCATTTATAGTCACACTATTTTGTACCTTTAGCTGTACCGATACTCAAAACAGTTTCAGAACAAACGACAGCACACTGAGCATGATTCAGGTGAGAGTTTAAAAAAAATAACACTTAATAAGTGTATTTGATCCATTTTAATGTAATCGTTCCCAATAAATTACTATATATATATATATATATATAGGCCTATATATATATATATATATATATATATATATATATATATATATATACTACACACACACAATGACATGATCATTTTAATTTAAAAAAAAAAAGAAAAACCTGCAATTCACGAATCATTTTAAATATATACATAGACAAACAAACAAATTCGTTCCATCAATATTACATATATGCGCTCTAGTGTAATGAGTATATTTATTAAATCGGTGAGATACACACCCATGTCTTACTCCTGCATTAACTTCGAAGTGGTCTGCATAGCTGACTGTTATCCTGACTGTGCGGCTGTTGTTGATGTGGAGACTTAATTAGGTTGGTTAGATGTTGGCTTAATCCGTATGTTGTTAGTATCCCTCACAATTGTTCTGTTTACTCGGTCGAATGCTATTGATATGTAAACGCTATCTACAACGTTTAAGTAAACAAGAAAAATCAGTTTTAGACACTCAAATACAACTAGAAAATTTACAAGCAGCACTGACATCCTTTCAAACGAGTAATTCGCCCTGGTCAGACGGCCTGACAAACTGTTGTACGTAAAATGTGTTCATTTCATCTGTTAAGTGAGTCATTTAGAAAGAGCAAACTACCAACGAATTTAAATAAATCAATATTATATAGTGCTATTGAACAAATAGAACACAGACAGGAAAAATTACAGACCCATTTCTTTATTAAACACAGACTACACAATACTTAATAAAAAGTCCTAAACCTTAAATTAAAACAATTTAAGGAATAATTAATTCATATAGATCAGCAGTGCAGTGTGCAAGATAAGAAGGAACATTAGTGAACACAGACTTTTTATAAGAGAGGTGATTCACTACGCAAAAAAATCACACATACAGACAACAATACTTTCAAATGATCAGGAAACAAGTTTTTGATAGTGTCTGTCACACTTTTCTACACAAAATACTCAAAGCAAACAATTTCGGACAATATTATACTGATTGGATCAAGATTCTCTACAGACAACCTCAAAGCAGACTAATAATAAACCATTCATTAACAGACCCTATAGATCTAGCGATGTCGTTGCGACAAGAATGCCCACTGTCACCATTACTCTATATTCTTGCTCTAGAACCGTTCTAAGAAATTTGGAGATGGCATGTATAAAAGGAATATCTATACCGGTACAGTACTTCTTAGTCAAGGAGACACCAAACCTGTATAAATCACTTTGAAAGATTGTGCACTTAAGTCAGTTCAGGAATTAACGTATCTTGGATACAGAATCGCGTCAACTATTTCTCTTCATGATGAAATAAACAGCCGAATTGGTAAGGCAGCGACGACTTTCGGGAAACTCACAGAAAGGAACTGAAACAATACGAAATTAACAATAAATACCAAACTCTTAATATATCAGACCTGTGAGCTTCTATCTATCAATCTACTATTGACCTTTCGAGCCGTGGTCGGTCCATAGGACATAAACCCAGATACTCTTTCTCTTATCTAAATTTTTATTCTAGCAGTTTTCAATTCTTCTAACGAGGGTGTCTGTGAGCTTAGCACGTTGTTATATGGATCTGAAACCTGGACAACAAACTCAAATCATGAAAAAAAGACTAAATTATAAATAAATCTTCCACATGCGATGTCTCCGCAGAATAAAGCACATCAAATGGCAGTACAAACTAACGAACTTAACAGTCCAGCAACGTGCTAAGACCCTAACAATCACGTAAATGCTCAGAAGCCGAAGTTTAAGATACTGGGGAACGTCTGGCGAATGGAAGAAAACCGCATTCCTAAGCAAATACTGTATGGTGAACCAACACACGGAAAAAGACAAATCGACAGACCTCCTAAACTATGATACAGAGATATTTGTAAATCATCTCTGAATGACTTCATCTGTGAAAATGACTGGGAACATCTGGCAAGAGACTGCACATCATAGAGAGCCTGTATAACAAAAATGGCATAACATGCTGTACTATGGCAAAACATGGAAAACATGGACTCATGAAAAAAGATGGAAAAATCAGTGGACCTGACTTGTTCATTGTTATTGAGTTATTAGCGGGTCATCATCATTGCACTCCGAACATGTCCATAGTTGCTCACATCACTTCCTCAGAAAGTATCGAAGCGTCCAGCGACTGACAACTCCAGTTCTGTGTTGGTTGATTAGTCTTCTTACACGCCCACTAAGTTTCTCGTTTCTGGCTGTGCCCATCTTAATTCCCATCTCTTTCATCCGAAGGGATGACGTGGACTCATGGTTATCGAAGTCCTGTGTCCTTCCAACTTCCCGGAGGGCATTAACTGACTTATTGGGAACATCTGGCAAGAAACTGCACATAATAGAGAGGTTTTTACCCTTGATGTTTGCTCCCTCTACACCTCTATTCCTCACTCTGACGGCCTCCTGGCTCTACGTTTCTTTCTTGACCAGAGACAACACCCCTCTGTTGATACTGCAACTCTTCTCCGCCTTACTGAGCTTGTACTCAACCTCAACACCTTTGAGTTTAATGGTAACTTCTATGACCAAGTCAGTGGGGTAGCCATGGGCACCAAGATGGGCCCTAGCTATGCTTGCCTATTCATGGGTTACCTGGAGTACCAAATTCTCAATTCTTATCAAGGTCCTATTCCCATCATATACCTTCGGTACATTGATGACTGCTTCGGACTCACCGATCTACCTGAGGATGACCTCTCCAGGTTTATCGACTATATTGGTAGCTATCACAAAGCTATCAAGATCACATCTTGTATATCCACTTCCTCTGTCACCTTCCTGGATCTTATTGTTTCTTTGGGTACTTCTGGTCTCCACACCTCGGTTTTCTATAAACCCACAGATGCCCACTGCTACCTTCTCTATACTTCATCCCATTCACCTTCTTGTCGCGACTCTATTCCATTCTCACAGTTATTGCGTCTCCGTCGCATCTGCCAGGATGACAAAGATTTCCTCCGACAGGCTCACCTCATGTTAGGTTTCTTCAACCGCCGGCTTTATCCAGACTCGATCCTCCAGTCTGCCCTCAAGCGGGTCCTCCTTATCTCCCGTCCCGAGGCACTCACTCCTTCCGACCACACCCCCCCCCTCTGAGAGAACTATACTCACCCTCATATATCATCCTCACAACTTAGCTGCTGTGAGGATACTCAACCGCTACCGTTCCATTCTCCTCTCTGATCCCACTACCCGTCTACTTTTTAGTGATCCCCCGATGATCGCTTTCAAGTGCGACAGGAATTTGGGTGACATTCTGGTTAGGAGCCGTCTCCCTCGCTCCTACCCTCAACACTTCGGTACGGCCCCTTGTGGTCGTAACTGTATCACCTGTGCCTATGTGCTCCCTACTGACTCGGTCTTATTCCCCAATGGACGGTTCGAGATCAAGCATGGCTTCACATGTGTGTCCCGCAACATCATTTATGCCATTATATGCCAACGATGCCACATGACCTATATTGGCGAGTCTGGTAGAAGATTAGCGGAAAGATTTTGTGAACATCTACGTGATGTCCAACAGAATACTGGCACTCCAGTGTCTTCCCATTTCAACTCCCCAGATCACAAGGGCAAAGACGACATCCGTGTCACTGGTATTGTCCTCTGTCACTCTGGCGACCGCAACCGATATACTTTGGAAAATCGCCTCATAGTCCAGTATGGTTCGCTGACCCCACGAGGCATGAATGTATCACACTCATACACATAGTTTCCTTTCCGCTGCTCCTTCCCTCTTGCATAGCCCTCTCTACCACCCATGTTGTGGCTCTTTAGTCTATCTACTATGCCACGCTATTCTTAGTTCTTCTCCACTAGTCCCCGTTGAGGCACTTCGGTGTTCTCCTATATACCTTTTTTCTGCACTACTTACCCCTCATATGTTTTTATGGCACCCCACTCTCATACATCCCACTCTTTCCGCCTTTTGAGTACCTGTCATTCCACTATTCTATTCTTTCTCCTTCGAGTTTGCACACTGACCCCGGTGTGAACCCTTCCACACATATGATTGTCCCCGTATGGATGTGCACATGCATGTATGTGTTCATAGGCACGGGTATTGGTATATATATGTATACGCATATACATGCATGTATATGTGCTCTTGCTTGTATGCATACACATGTATGTGTGTGTATATGTATGTGTATGTTGATATGTATTAGTATGTGCACGTCTTCTTGCACGTGTACATATGTATACACGCATCTGTGTGTGTGTATACATGTATTTATGGGCCCTTAGATACTTTCAGATATTGCCTGTGCCTTTGTAGTCGACGTACCTAGATAGCGTTCCCCCCACTCGTGTATTTTTAGAACCCTTCACCTCTGACCAGAGGGTATAAATTACAGCTACACCTGTGAGAAATTCCTTTTCCTAGCCTGACCACAGTCCACGATACACAGGGAAGTCAACATATTTCGATTATTTTGTTTTTGATGTTTCATTACTAGTTAGCTATGTAGGATTAGTTTTATTTATTCACATATCTGTGTGTGTATGTTGTTTGTTTGTTCCTGCTGAAGGCCTATTGAGCCGAAACGTCGTTCGAATCTGTGTCGTCTACTAATCACGTAAAGCTTCTAACATACCATTTTTTAAAAAATATTTTTCCTCGCATTCAGCTTTACTGCAGCTTCGCATTTTTATGCATTCACTTGCATTTCTTTGCCTTAACCCCTTACATAATAGAGAGCCTGTATGACAAAAATGGCATAACACCATCTATATTCTTGCTAATAACCAAAGTCTACAGACAATATAATAATTGTAGGCTAAAGTAAACTCTTGATGATATTAATATTAATTGACTTGTTCATTCTGTGGTCGAGTGTATTTGTCAAACATTGGTAGAATCAGTCACGAGAGAAGCTGTTCGACAAAAACAAAATGCACAATAGCCTCCACTAAACCGTCTGACAATATGAAAAGGGCCATATAATACTTGGAGGGGGAAGAAGAAATTAATAGCACTATGCAAATAACACAGATTTCCCCCTTGAAATTATACATCCATGAAAAACAACTTTGATATTTTCACCTCATAAGGTACACATAGTGGTTCTAAAATAAATATTCCAAAGTCACAAATATTGTGGACAGTGAAATGGGAACAGCCTGAGAGATAGGATCAGAAATAAAGAAATGTGAAAAAAAGCTAAAAATAATCCCCGCCACAGAATATATAAAGAAGTAACAGATACGACGGTTCGGCCACGTGACTTATCACGCAGAAAGATCAAAACAGAACACAACGAGCCTTCAATAAACGTTGTGAGAACACCAGACCCAAAGGCCGGCCCACACCCCACTACTAGCTCCTTTCTAGGTTTTACCGCAGCACTGCAATTATAGTTCGTTCACAAATTCTTGCCCATAGAGTTGATCAATTATCACAAGTACAAAGATAGTCTGAATTTTGTACAAATCGTCTTTTGTTATATACTTTTAGGAAAATATCTAACCGCGTGCTCTAAACATTTTATTTTACTGTAAATTATGTTAATTTTCTAACAATGAAAGCCAAAGGTGTATCCGTATTACATTGAATAGGGCAACATTTTTCATTTGATTTTATATCTTCGTCATAGATCGGCAAACTTTGACCAACGTATCAAAAACACATTTTCGCCAAATAGCAAGCGTGTCATGAACAAAATATATGGAACAACCAGAACACCAATCACAGAGTCAGTAAATAATAGTAAGAGTGTCATCAACAAAATTGTGCACATGTCATACATATGTCATTCCGAATCAGAAGTCTCTAAGAGGCTAACAACTGTTATCGGTTGGACAAAATGCAATCCATCTGGTTGCCAGTATTGTTCCTCTTCTCTGAGCACATGGTCGTCACATTTTCTCCAATATTCAATGTTTAACGTTGAGAGGGCATCACGCGTCAATTCTTTAACATCTCAAATTTTAAACGTCGTGTTCTGCGCAGCAACTTGCCCTTTTACTTTAGCTCACACAAGTTCTACTGGATTAAGGTGCGAAAGTACCTATTATTAGTATTAGGGGTTTACGCAAGCAAATGGTTACAAAACATGTTTTTAACATGTTAAGAAACATGATCAGGCTTATCTCGGCTCGACTCGGGTCGGTGCTCGGCTCGGCGCTATCTCGGGTCGGCTCGGCGCTATCTCGGTTCGGCTCGGCGCTATCTCGGGGATTATCTCTCGGCGGGTGGGTATCTCGTAAGGTGGTAAATGATGACATTATAAAATATGGAAAACAGGTGTAGCGGTTCTAAAACGTGGGAAAGTGCAGGGGTGATTTTTTTTTTTTCAAATCGAATAACGGTGTAGCGGTTCTAAATCTTGGGGAAAGTGTGGGAAAGTGTAGGGGGCCTAACTTTATTTTGAATCGTCGTCACGGGGTGTGTTATTAGAAGTAGTATCGCTAACATGCTCACTTAACACCGTTAGCAACATCATCATGTGTCGTGTTTTGTAGTAAGGTGGTAATTAACCTAACAGTCTAACATTAAATAGTGACTCTCTCTCTCGCTCTTTCACATTCAAGGTAAAGCAAATAAAACAAATTCGTTCTATATTTAATTTCACAGCTTTATTATTATTAATACAACACATATTTGAAAATATAAATTACTGTCCGGTTGTTGAATTTGGGCATCCATGGACCCCCCGAAGTCGAAATAACACGGGGCGAGCAAACGATAAATGATACGGTCGTTAATGTGTTGTCTAGATGAAAAAGGCATGAGAATTTTATTAAGCTTCGCACCATGACACTTAATAATTATATAATAAACACAATATAGACCACACGTGTTACTAAACAAATCTTGCAACACCCGTGGGTTGTAGACGAATGGCACGTGCGAGTTCCGCTCGATAACGTTTAAAATATCTACGTGTCTGGGCGGTAAACCGTAGGAATCAAAATACTCACATTCCCCGAGACCGTTGTAAAAGAGGGCCACCCAATGTTCACCAGGTTCGTGGGCAAAGTCGGTGTTTATGACAAAGGCTGCAGTCGCGGTTGGGTCGATGGTGGGCGGTAAGTGGTTTCGTGGAAGGACACTAACAAGCGAACAACGTCGAACGAACATATTCGACATCAAAAGGTTGTAAATCTCCCTCGTGTTCATCCTCTTTTTCTCAAACGGCGAAGTCTGTTAGAATCTGCCGTGTCTTGGACACCTCGAGTACTGAGTCCAACTCGGCGTAGACGATAACTTGTAGGGGAGTAGTTGTGGGAGTGGCAAACTTGAGTTCTATCAGCAAGGGTCCGCTTGTAACTAGCTCAAAATGGGAGCTGTCCAGTAGGCTGGAGGATAGGTCAAAACCAAATAGACAAAATCCGCCCTTGAATTCTCGATAATCAATGTTATTCCCAGCGTCTTTACTAATTAGACCCATGGCCAGATTTGCACCAAAGAAAGCTCTCACGTATTGATTTCGTTCAAAGTCCATATTTAGAGACTTTCCCGAGATACATTTCCTATCGATCGTCAGGTTCATATAAGTCAAACCATAGTGTTGAAAATTGACGGGTTAGTGGTATAAACACCATTAAAGGCACTGGCCGTAATCAGACATATCACTATACGGGTCGGTGTTTGAGACAAAAAAAATTGTCTTGACTGTGGGAGAATGTGACTGTGGGAAATTGTCCCGCTAGCAATGGAAAATATCTTGATGGTAACCCTCCTGATTTACCGTGCATTCCCGCTTAAAAGAGCCTTTTCGTGGGCCAGAGAAATCGCAGGGTTTAGCTTAGCTTTCCTGACCACGAGCGCGGCGTAGGTGATAATACTCTTATAACCCACAGACCTATCGGAAGCAACGAGGTTGAACACATCCTTAGAGGGCGTGAGTTTGATCTTTACATAGACTCTGTTTAACATGTAACGATCCTGTACAAAGACATCAGAGTGCAAACGACCCATCATTTCCACCTCTTTACTACCCGAAGTCAAATTGCGCCGTGTTTTAAATCCCTAATTTTCTTTCATATCATCATGATGATGACCCGCTGTATCTTTGTAGAACAGAGCGGCCGTCAAGTATCCCGTTTTCGCATCCTCCTCGTAAATTAGCGTCGCCTCAAACACCGCTCTGAAAGGATAGGTATTCCCCGATAGTGTAACCAACGTGTCGTTTAGAGATACATCGACTTGTGAAAATAGACTGTGAATATAATTGTTGACTGGTCCTACCTGAACATCCCATGGTACACTGTCCTATTCGGGAGGGTGATCATGACCCTGTGATGCAAAAACGTGTTGAAAAGGTCTAGATACTCCTCGCTGTTTCCGGACATGAAAAACTCTATTGGTGTGCCATGCGACAAGGCTGCAATCGGACGAATTTCAATAAATTGACCAGAGTCTAGAGCTGTCTGTGTGGGTGGAACGCTAAATAAATCCAAACCAGAGTGAAGACACTCACACGACTTGGGGTTAATGAGGGACATTATTAATCGAAAATATCCTTTGCCACCCTCGTCTTCGTCATGTGGGCCGAATGAAGGGGGAACTGTCTAGCTGTCGGTTTATCCTCTTCGTAACGGGTTCTCCGGGTGGAGGTATCTTCATAACTCGTTTTCTGCTTTGTCGTAAACCACTTACTGATTGGTTGTTACCACTCAGGTGTTCTACGGCCCGTGTATCAATCGCTGACCGGCCTCCTTAGCTCGTTCTTTGAAAGCTTCACCGACATTTTTCCCGGCTAATGCGCCCTGTTCGACCTGCAGACCGGTCCCCAATCCTTCTCTGAGCAAGGCCTTACCGCCTGTTTTTAACCATGGTATAATAGCCCTCCCGATTCTCCCAAAGAAACTACCGATTTTTCGACCGCTCTGACTTCGACCTCCTATAAACACGGGCATTCCATCACCCGCCTGACAACAGTAAAAGTCTTCATATAACTTAACATCTCGATGAAGCGGGGTGTGTCTCACCATTATACCAGCTCGAGATGTTTCTTCGCTCGAAAGTATACCGTTAGCACCGACGTTCCGTTGGTGAATGGAATTGTTTTTTCATGTTCGTTGGCTAAAAAGATTTCCACGGTATCGAAGGAAAATCGACTCATGGGTAGGTAATGAGGCTTATCGTAGATCTGAAACACCACGGTGTGATTTCTATTGAGAACAGGCACGCTCCTGAGGAGAGGCACCATCACATCCCCGACCGGTCTGGAGGAAACGAGATCGCAGTAGACGTAGACATTCTTCGCAACACTTTCCAAGTCCATTACGCCCACACTGTAGATTTCGGGAGCTGTGTCTGATATAGAGGTCGTGGGGAAGGTTAACATGTTTTTCAAAGTGTCGCTTATGGTAACACTGACCCCTTTTTCGTAGAGTTTCAAGATGGCTTTATTCACCTCCTTTGTGTAAATGAATCTCATTTTTTTCGCTGTCACATCCGCGTTCCAATCCTCCGTCTCCGCTTTTACGATCAACGCATTCAACGCGCCGATGAACGCATCGGGTTTCTTGTATAACCCCGGCTCCAGGGTCACGTTTAAATGAAATCTAGCATCGCAATTATCGTCGTTAGCGAGAGATTCGTAACGAATCCAGACATCACCCTCTATTACATTGAAATAATTAAGCGGAAACTGTATCTCCACCAGGGCGATCTCATACCGCATCGAAATGTCAATAGTCTGAGGGAGTTTAACGAAAAAGTGGCCGGGGTTATTATCCTTAAAAAGTTCCATAGATACATTGCTGGGTAGGGTGACATAAAAACTCATTTTACTTGTTTCACCGTCGCCTCTCCAAGTTTGGATTCGGTAGCATGTAACCCAAACAGCTGCTCAGTAGGGCTATCCACAGTTTTCCATTCATTGCATTTGGCTTTTCAGTGGTCAGATTGAACAGTGAGACCGCGACAACGGTATATATAACTACGACTTGACAAATAAAGACACGTTCTAAGTAGGGGGATAGTTTCCCAAACACCGACCCCAGCATGGTTCGCTCTCTCCTCGCTCCCGAGTTTACGGCTCGCAAAGCGGGCTCTCTAAAAGTTTCCACTTTTTCTTCTTCTCTCATCTCTAGTTTTTGTATCTGACAATGTTCTTGGTCGGTATCCAACTGTTGAATGAGGAAACGTATCCAAACCACTTGACTAAACTCTCTTTTCGGCCAAATGATGTGCGACGCTCGGTTATGATACTCTCGATTCTGTACTCGTGCTTGTCTCCAACATTTTGAATTTCTGGTGTGTAGAATGACCCCTCTATCTCATCGCCCTTATCGTCTTTCAATACATATGTAACGGGGTTTGTTTCATTTACTCGACTGATGGAAAACAGTTCCTCCGTCCAAGCCGGGGCATAACCCTTTTTAAAATTGGCTCTGCTCAGGACCAGTCTAACTCGATCACCGAACTTATACAGGGGTCTTTCAAATTTAAAGTTGTGTTTGTTACTATACAACGTGTTCCATACCTGTTCTTGATTGTCTGCGTTGACGTCGACCGGTGCCATGTTTATACTTCTGTGATACGAATAGTTATAACTTCGAAGTAGGGCGGGAAGGACTCGGACATAAGACAGTTTGGACAGGTGGTACCTCGATTGATGGTGGTGGTGTTTTTTTTCTGTTGACGTGTTGTGTTGAATGAGATCGACCGAGACCAATGAGCGTCGTTTATACTGCTCCAATCTAGTTAATTATTGATGCAGAGCACGTTGGTACACTCTGGCTTTATCAGCGGGTGCTAAATCATCGCGGACTAGGATACGTTGTGTTTCATCATCTAAATCTCTCAACTTGTCACCGATCGCCTCGGGCGGGGTATACGTGCTAGTAGTCTCTTTAACCCTCAAGGAATCGAGGATCCATCAAAACCATTTTTTGGCCATTGTTATGCCCCTAGTACTCCCCCGAGAATACTTAATATAGGTCGGAGCAAAGCACCTATGAACCCTCCGGTTTGTAGAATCTCTTTCCGCCGCTTAAGAGTCGGTTTCATTTTAGTGAGAAGTCTCAACTTGTTCTTGTGTCCACGTAGCTCGCACTTCTGTCGCTGAGTGAGTCTAACATTACCCTTTAAAATGTTATGACAGCACTCGCACAAAAAGTTAATGAGTTTGGGAGAGGCTGTTTATAATATGGCTCTTAAACCGCTCGGCGAGGCGGCGCGCATACATTTCAATATTTCACCGTGCCGTCTAAGTGATTCATCACACATGATTCTCTACTTTGGCACGTAGACGATTTGTCTCTCCCCTGGGAATACTTTTGTTCTCAACCTAAGATTATCAGGTGTATCCTGACGAAGATCAACCAACAAGTAATCGTGAAGAGACGCTGTCGCGTCCTTAAAACTATCTTGTAGGTACCCCACCTGTCGTGGGTACATTTGGACAAGCAAGAAAATCATATTATTATATATCTCAAATAAGCAAAACTCTTTCCTATATGCATGACAATAGGACAAAAAATCAGACTGAAGGTCGGTGAAAAAATAAGGTTCCAGGAAAAAGAATTACAGAAATTCATGAAACAGTTTCCGAGATAATTAATAAACTCTGTGGGCAAATTTCTGAACGAACTATAGTTGCCTGTTCCCTACTCAATTCCGCCACTGCTACTTTATGTTTGTTTAACGTCATCCATCTCTTTGTGCTTTAGTTAGATTCATCACCACAGCTTTTCGTTCCCTCATCCACTTAAGTTACATCCATCTCTTTCTTGTCTCACCATACCATCTCTCATCCCCCTGTCCACCTCTCCCTAACTTCATCATTCGACATGTAGCTACAGGTATCTGTGCCTCACCGTTTGTTGTAGCTGTCCCCGAGTTCTGAAAAAGGCCGCCAGCCGAAACATCAGTATTTTGTTGTGTTCCTATTTTGTAAAGCTGTCACGATACCTTGGAGTGTATACCACACCCAACTACTGGCTCCTTTCTACTAGTTTTTCCGCAGTACTGCAATTCCGCCTGTTCCCTACGAAAAAAAAATGGATTGACGGATTTTTAGAAACACTGGGAAATATAACAGCAGCAGAGGCAAAGAAAAGAGTAAACGACTGCAAATTATATCTTCACTCGACGCTGAAAAGTAAATGAGGAAAGAAAAAGTGAAATGTAAATGTGAAACACTTTTTCTTCTAAATTAATACAAGTACACTCAATAACAATTTACAGGATAACTCAATGCATCTACAATGAGTGTTGGGCACAAAGAAACGTGGAACACAATAAGAGAATAAATAACACGTGAGCTAGACCAATACATTTACAAAATAAATACATTTTTTGGTAGAAGCTCAGTAGTTTCTTTACATTTACAATTCTAAAATTGATTTATACCTGTAACATATTACAACCAACACTTTCAGTACTCAAATAAATCAACGTTCATATTAGGAAATTCATTTTTTCATATACTAGACACGCCATCCAAAAAAAAAGAAAAAAAAATACAAGTTGAATTAAGCAAGGCGTCATGTAAGACATTAAAACAAACAACAAGAAACATACTTTAATAATAAAATATATCGAAAATAATTTAAACTAGATTAATTAGTTCCAAACCACAAAAGTTATTTTCCCCAAATTGTAACTAATTAGTTAATTAAACTTGTACACGCGAGAAATCATGAACGGTCCATTTAGCAACATTAATAATGAATTATTGTACAAATACTAGTGAACTGGACTACAAAGGACAAGAGGTAGGGTTCGATCCCAACCGACGGCTTCCAGGTTCACCCAGCTTTAAATGGGTACCGGATTTTTTTCTGGGAATGTAAAGCGGCACGGACGTAATACCGACCACATTACCCCAAAAATCATGTGCTGAAGGTCTGTAAAAAATATGGCCACTAACACCATATTCCCTATGCGCCACTTGGCATGACGAGGATCTTTACTTTAATTTTTATTGTACAAATACAAATAACAATTTGCGATGAGCCTTACATCTATTGATTGTGAAAATGGTGTGCAGGAAGTGATGTGGAGAAGAGATATTACTATTTGGTATTGGAGTCACGCTCTATGAAGCCACTAGGTAAATTGCTTGCGCTAAAGGTTTGTCGAGTGTTGACAGTCTGTTTCTACTTTTAATATAAATAAAATATGAAATCACATTCTTATAATATAACCTTTGGGGTTGTATTGGTGGTTCTACGTTAATTTTAGGTGTCATGTACAATTTATCCACTCTGTATAATTAATCCCATCTTAAACCAAGTGAAAAATCATTCCTTAGTGTTCATGGTGGAAACTGCAGCTACCTTTCTTTTTTGGGAGATGAGATATTAATTCGGATGATTCCACTGGCACAAACGGTTGAGCAATTATGGATTTTAAATTCGTTCCATAACCATGGTGGAAATCATGTTATTAACATCTGAAGAAAGAAAAAAAAATAGTCTTCAATAGTTTTGCTCGCTGCTCCTTTTGCTAAAATTGCATAAATTTGTTCCGTGGTAATTCATTCCTATTAGCTAATGTTCATATAGGATATGTACTAGTAGGCGCCCATTCTCCGAACGGTTTAATACAATCCTAAGTAAGCTTCACTAAAAGGAAATCCAATAGTGAAATAAAAAAAAAATAACAAGTGATATAGTAACAACTTTACGTAGGTGAAAAAACACAACAAAAGTAGTACGACGTTTCGGCCAAAAGGCTTTCAGCAGGAAGAACAAACCACAACACAAAAATATATAAGGATATACATAGAAATCTAATTACATGGCGATAATATGCTAGAAAGAAAAAAAGGAAAATAAGTCACTTCCCTGAGCTCCAGATCTTGGTCAGCCACAGACCCTGGTCAGGCAACAGCTTGATTGAAATTGATATGACCGGCAAAAAGGGCAAGACCAAGGTGGGAAAAACAGTAAGAAGGGAAGGGTTTTAAAAATATGTGGAGGTGGATATAAGATCCCAGCCTTTACTATTATTGGAAACGTTTATATGAGTTGATTCCCAATAAGTAAATCCACATGGAAAAAAGTGAACCTATAAATCTCTGTATATCTGCAACTATGGGTGTGCACACCGAAGCAGATGTGTACGAAATACATGCGTACCTACTCGCATTTACACATGCAGACAAATATATACACATATATTTATATATTGTACGAGTGCGCAAGACTGTAAGAAATAATTAGCAGGCGTCCTATGTGTATGAGAGCGATATGTTTATGCCTTGTGGGGACAGCGAACCAAACTGAACTATCAGATAATTCTCAATGGCAAACCGGCTACAATTGCTGGAATGACACGAGGCAATGGCAGTGATTTGCATGTAGGGTTTACCACTGTGGCCTGGAGAATTGAAAGGGAACTACACCAAACTGCCAGTCGTCTGCTCAACATCACGGAGATGCTCACAAAATCTTACCTCTAGACGTCGACTAGGTTCACCTATAAATATCACCTGGCAAATCTGACATATTATGGCGTAAATGATATTCCGTGATACACATGCAAACCCCTCCTTAATCTCAAATCGCCCATTGGAGATTAGGGCGGAATCGGTGCAAAATACATAACGGACCTCACATTATTGGATAACGACAGCACAGTTCTCTGAAAAGGATTACAGTTTGCCCCATTACACTATTACACCCAACGAGTGACCGTTACAGTCTCCTATCATACAGGGTGTTCATGATCTTTCCATACGCACGCGTTTAGAATACTATTACTGCGGGAAAGCTGACGCCTCTAATAAGAATGAGTTTTCACGTTTCCACTCTCAGAAATCAGAGTTGACACCGTCTCCTGCTGCCTTAAGGGTTCTCGACTTATACATACAGGTCACTTTACGGGAGATCGAGCAACTCCCCCATCGCCGGGTATCTTGTTCCAATCTAACTCCCCACGGAATCTCGAGCCCTCTCCAACCTTAGTCGTCGGGCTGATATTTATATTAAACCAGCTGATAAGGGAGGTTCTGTGGTGGTTTAACATACAAAAAGGCATGAAACAGCTCTCTGACACTCATTTCAATAAACCTTGCCCCAGTGATTTCACTACCAGCAACACTGAGAGGGTTCGCTCAACCATCAAGCAGCTTATAGGTGACGAACTCCTCCCTCCAAGTGCGTCCCGCTTATCAACCCATACCGTGATCTAGGGAAACCGTCCTTCCACATGCTCCCTAAGATCCACAAACCCAATAGTCCCGGGCGCCCCATTGTTTAGGCATGTAGTTGTCCCACGGAACAGGTGTCCGACTATCTTGACAGCATTCTCCAAGCCATAATGACGTTTCTTCTCACCTATGTCAAAGGACAAGAAAAATGCATTTACTATCCTTTCTTCTCTTTCCCTTGCTCCAGACCGCTCGTACCAACTTTTCATCCTCGATATATGTTCTCTTTATGCATCGATACCTTACGTTGATGTCTTCCAACGAGTTCTTGGCATTTCTCGTACGGGGGAACTCACTCCATCCATCCACCGCTCATTCAATAGGACTATATTCACCCTCACTTACCACCCATACAACTTGGCTGCGGTGAAAATCCTTATCCGGTACCGCTCCAATCTCCACTCGGATCCTACCACCTGCCTACTTTTCAGTGATTCTCCTTCTGTCGCCTTCAAACGCGACAAAAGTCTGAGAGACATTCTTGTCAGGAGCCGCCTCCCCCGCTAAAAACCACAAACACCTAGGCACCTGTCGATGTGGACGTCGAGTCTGCAACACTTGCGACATTGTACTTTGCGCCGATTCCGTCCTGTTCCTCAATAGGCGAATTGAGATCAAGGAGGGGTTTACATGTGTATCACGGAAAATCATTTACACCATAATATGGCAACATTGCCAGATGACATATATAGGTGACTCTGGACGACGTTTAGAGAAAAGATTTTGTGAGCATCTTCAGGACGTTGAATAGACGACTGGTAGTCCGGTGTCGTCCCATTTCAATTCTCCAGGCCACAGTGGTTAACCCTACATGCAAGTCACTGGCATTGTTTCTTGTCACTCCAGCAATTGTAGCCAGTTTACCCTTGAGAATCGTCTGATAGTTCAGTTTGGTTCGCTGTCCCCACAAGGCATGAACATATCGCTCTCATACACATAGGGCACCTGCTACATATGTCTAACCTGATGCACACTCGTACAATATATAAATATATGTGTATTTATATGTAAATGCGAGTAGGTACGCATGTATTTCGTACACATCTGCTTCGGTGTGCACATCAATAGTTGCAGATATACAGAGATTTATATGTTCACTTTTTCCCATGTGGATTTACTTTTCCTTTTTGTGAGTCTAGCATATTATCACCATGTAGTTAGATTTATGTGCATATCCTTATATATTTTTGTGTTTTAGTGTATTGTTCCTACTGAAGGTCTTTTGGCCGAAACGTCGTTCTACTTTTGTTGTGTTTCTCACCTATGTAAAGATGTTACCATACCACTTTTTCCTTTTCCTTTAAATTTTAATTATTATCATCAGTTTTACAGCAGCTTCACATTTCCATGTATCGTGATGCATTTACCCAGAACTCCAATAGTTTCGACCGCTATATACACACACTCTAATGGTCCATATTATTTTAAACCCACATATGCATTTGCAATTTGAAGATATTTCGAACATGCATATCAATCTGCACTGAAGCAATTTCAATATGCAGAAGATATCAGTTTTTTTTTTATGCATGCTCTTGATAATTATAAACAAGTTAATTGTCGGCAAAATCATATATTAAATGTTTTCTAATCATTAAAATGTAGAAATAGTCATTTACTTTTGCTATAGTAAATTGTAAAATACTAATTTTCACAAAGGTAAAGTTATTTCCTTTAATTGAGTACAACTTGTCGCGTCCCTTAATTAGGCAAAATAAGTCAACAAAGAATCAAGAAGGAAAAAAATATATTTTCAACTTCCATTTAATTAGAGTCTGATTATATATCTGTGACATATCTAACATTTATATGGCATATATTTAGCGGATTGTGTGTTATTCACCACATAAATGTTTTTAGAAAGGTCGCTGCCGTATATGAAAAGGATATACTCGGATCAACTCGGGTTGATCCTATACAGATTTACGAGTAAAGCCAAGATGGAAAAGACCGTGTGTCTGTTTAATTTGTTCATTCAGCTTCTTATCTTTTTCTCATGCTGCGTTTTCACTAGTTTGGTAACTCATGTTTTGGTCGCAAACTTTCTAAATTCATATCACTTTTAAATTTCACATGCTTATAATGAAATGCACAATCAGTTCAAATATGTTTACTGTTATATTTGTTCATTGTAATTTAGCCATTTTATTTACACTATTATTTTATCACGTTCATAAAGGATACAATTCCATTTATGATTCATTCCTAACGTCAACAAGAGGTATTGTCTAAATTGTAATACAAAACAGTTGGGAGATCAAATCAATTTGAAATGTCGCATAGTTTTGGATAAATGCACAATGAATCCAAATACTCCAGTTGAGAGTAAGGCCACACTCTGTGCCAGGGCTGCCAGTGAGCTAATCGGCTATTTCAGGCCATGTACACCAGCATATCACTGGACGGTAAACTCAATTTAATGCGTTCACTTTGGAGTCCTACAAAAGCTACATCCACTCCTGCCGCAGACTGTCATTTTTCTGTAGCATACTTTACGAGTCAGTTACCAAGACTGCGTGATCTACATTCCGTGTAACCAACCATATTATCGTTGCCGTTGTTGCTTTTATCTCCTTTCTCATTCTGGACAACGTAATGCTACACTTGCCAGATTCCCTTGACACTTCTCTGTCATGTTGATATGCCACAAAACCCAAACCGCTGCGCTGTCCTCGGGATACAGAACCATTCGTGCAGATGATCGGATCATTTTCGATGGATTCCCTTATAACGACCTTAGTAGCTCCATAATTGCGACACTCCCTGCCGAGCTGAATGATTACTTTGGTTAGCCTAATTTTCTCCGCTGTTACTTCTATCCAATCCTTGCCAGCCCTACTGATGGAAAGAAGTCATATTCAACACTGTTTTAAAGATGTTGGGGAAGGAATCTAAATACTATGGAGTTGTCCGACGTGCACTGACTATGATTTGTTGATCAAACTAAACTTTAATTGTCTTATATTGCATACCGTAACAACTCTTTGTTTTGTTAGTTATTATTCTAGCCATTTTTACGTTTATTTTCAGTTGTTAATGTGTTTAAAATGTTTTTTTTTTGTATGCGCAAAATGTTTTAGGGATTACTTTCTAGAATTACATTTCAAATTATGATATTCAAATTATGTGTTCTTTTCATAGCATGAAAAGAAGATAAAATAGCGAGCTTGAGTAAAGCTAACATAAAACGGTTTGTATATTGCCATAAGTATTTCATTTTGATTAATTAAGATTAACATTTTTTTAAAAAACTATCTTTAAAACATTATCCAATTTGTTTGTGGTCTGCCGGACGGGGAGGGACTTATATGATAGAAGAATAAAGGTCGCTTGTCTAGTGCAGTCGCTACGAGGCGTTTTTGTAAGAGTTTTTATTTCATCCCAGATTGAGGGAAAAAGAAACTTTTGAAGTCACCAAGAATCGAAACCGCCTTTTTTTTTAGGATTGGAGCACAAGTTATCAATTCGGCCTTACCCACAATAAAAATTGTGCATATCAACACACAGAACAACCAATGCAAAGTATTTTAAATTCATCATAAGCTACCAGTACCAAAAGAGATTGTTCACAATCAGTCTGAGGCGATTCCTATTTTTGAATAGTGTTATTAAGTGACTGCTATTGTTTAATCTTTTTCTACACTGTTTCTGTTATTAATGATAAGTTGATTTTGTATTCGCAAATTGTGATAGTTTTAATTGACTTTGTAATATAGTTTCAAAATACGTTTTACCATAGGGATACTGTGTAATTACCTCTTGCTACTTCACACCATATATCTTAATAAAACTACACTTAAATTCCCTGTTTATGTAGTTGTACTGTTTTGTAATTATGATGTCTCCATAACTTAAATTCGTGTCGATAAACTGGTGACTCATGACATATAACAAGTAAAGAGCCCCGTTACGCCAAGTGTAGTATAGGAAATATGATGTTAGTGACCATAATTTTTAAAGACCTTCGGTACATGCTTTTTGGGGTAAAGTGGTCGGTATTAAGCCCTGCCGCTTTAATTTCCCATAAAAAATATCAGGTAAGGCTGGGTGAGCCCGGAGCAGCCGATCAAGATCGAACCCAACATCTCCTCATGACATATATTTATGAATATTTTTTTGTTAATCTGGGTTGCAAAGTGAGTAGATGAGTTAGAAGTTTGTCGAGTGGTAAATTAACGTGAACAGTACGATCTGCTAATTTTATTTACATGGTACATATTCCGTATGCCATCAGTGAAGATACACCAAACAGAGCAAATGCATAAAAAATATTCATGAGCAGTTTCTTGTGATCGTTTGGTATAAGAAAATTGCTACAATCATTAGTGATTGTGAAAAGTGTTTTGGACACAAATAGGTATGTCACCGTTGCCAGAGAAAAATTAAGTAATGGGTAACCTGGCAGAAACACCAACAGACTGCGGGCATTGGACAGTAAGTAGATATGCAGCTGAGACAAATATGTTTCAAGGGTGATCTTTCCTGAAAAAAAAAATGAAAATTGTATTAAACATTTTTTGGACTACAGCCACACTTAAACCTGGAAAATGACATTCACTTAAACAAACACGTAGGAAATTCACTGTTAAACATAAAATGAAATGAAATAGCAAATAAGTATTAATTCTAAATAACACATTTTCATAAGAAAACTAATCAGGAACCGATTTCAGTACACTGGACTAGAACTAGAAAACGCAGTATACACGGATATATATATATATATACATACATATATATATATATATGCACACACACACACAAGTATCCACTTGCTACCACACATGATTAGCAGAAAACAGAAATAATTCTCCTTGTGGTTTTGGTTTTCCAAAATATATTGTCATATTGCTTTCATTATTAATATTTATATATGTGTCACATGATAATCGATTAAATGGTTCCTTTATCTTCTCTTCTCCACTTCATTTTTATACAATTTCAGATGTTGAGGAAGATAACAATTATAGAGCTCGCTCTGCTTATAGCGTTAACCATTGTTGTGAAATGTAGAGTTACCTTACGGTTTCACCCAATTTATCTTTGCTGTGCTTCAAGTTCTGTGACTTTTTCTTTTTTTTCTTTGTATGGTTTGAAGTAACAAAGGCATTCTCTTCTGGTGGACTAGATGCAAATTTTGTTTTTATGCTTAGTCCAACATTGTATTTGCTATTTCTGTATGCAGCTCAATATTGATTCTATCTTGATTTTGATCCTTCCAGCGCCGCTAGACGTCGCATAGAGCTTGTAGTGTTTTTCGCCATCCATTTCTATTCTTGGCGAGATGCTTGATCTTATCTAATGAGTCCATGCCTGCCAACTTTGTTTCTTTTATAAGTGTTCTTTTTAGTGTCTCTCTAGGTCTTCATCTTTTCCTGTATCCTGATGTTTCCCATAGAAGAGCCTGTTTTGGAGACCTCTAGTTGTCTCTTCTCAGCACATGCCCGACTGTAGCCGTAGACAGATGTAGAGTACTACCTCAACGTATCTTTGACAAGAATATATTGTGTTACATGGACCAATTTGAACCTTGCGGCTGGATAAGATAATTTCAGTGAATCATTTTAGAGGATGAGGTATGTTTACAGCACTCGGAAAAAATCACAAATAATCAACAACAAAAAAAACAAAAAACAAAGAACAATATATGGTCCGAAGCAGGATCGAACCCGTATCTGAGCTGGCCGTGTGCTCTATAGCTCGTTTCAAAACATATGCCCAACTTCAAAACGCTATTACTGTCTAACCGTTTGTTAAATACTTTTGAAATTTTCCAAATGTTATTAGAATGCAAAAGACCCTTTAAATGTATATTTAACAAATATCTTGCAGCTGCAGTTTTCTTAAAGCGGCGATATTTCTTTGATGTTTGTCAAAATTGTAAATTGTGAAGCCCTAAAGAATAGAAATTACCGTAGTTGCTGGTCTACGATTAATTTTCACTAGGTAAAGCCGTGGCCATAATGGGGAAATAACTGGATAAGACAAAACACCAGGAGAATTATTGTCTGCTCAGTTCGAGGACGGACGATCATATCAAGGTATACCTGTATGTCCAATTTTCATAGTTGTGTGGTCCTGAAAAGGACCGTTTGTTGAACTAATTTAAGGTAATATAGGGACCAACATTGTGGGGGCTATATACATGTACTTTCATTCTGAATCAGACGAGTCTAAAAGATTAATAACTGTTTGGGGTTGAACATTCCACAAAACATCATTTTTCCAATATTCCTCTTCCTGTTTTAAGACGTGGTCTTCACATTTAGCCCAATAATCTGTGTCTATATTTAATAAAGCGAGATTAGCAAGAGTCTTTACATCGCATATTTTGAATGTTGTATTTTCATCTGCCACTTGTCCTTTTGGGAGCCGCGATAGCTCAGTGGTTAGTGAACTGGACTACCACGGACAAGGGGTAGGGTTCGATCCCAACCGACGGCTTCCGGGTTCACCCAGCCTTAAATGGGTACCGGATTTTTTTCTGGGAAAGTAAAGCAGCACGGGCGTAATACTGACCACATTACCCCAAAAATCATGTGCTGAAGGTCTGTAAAATATAGGGTCACTAACACCATATTTCCCTATACGCCACTTGGCGTGACGGGGGTACTTTACTTTTTTTTTTTTTTTACTTGTCCTTTTAATTTTGCCCAGATTAGTTCTATTGGATTTAAATGAGCATGGTAAGGTGGCAGCCTCAAACTTATATGACCGTGCTCTTGGATAATCTTATCTATTTGAAAAATCTTTGTCCTCTGTTTTTGCTTTACTAGAGATAGTAATTCAGGTTTTAAGTACATGTTATTAAATTGTATGTGCTCCTTTGTGAGCCATATCTTAATAGCATCTTTTGTACTGGATGACGTCGGGACTTTATCTTCAAGTGCAACAATGTTGTGGTACGCTGCATTGTCCATTATTAGGCAAGATGGTCGATCTAGTGCTGGGAGAACAGAATTTTCAATCCAATGTCTAAATATGTGACCATTCATCTCAGAGTGATAATCCCGATTGTCTATGGATTTTGAAAGAAAAATGAGCTCTGCATTCTGTATTAGTCCATGTTGTCGACTACCTGCATGAGCAATTATCAAGCGCTGTCCTTTGCTGCTAGGTATTAATCTCTTAATCTTTCCATCTGATGACTGCCATTCCCTTTGGTTAGTGTGGTGAGCATTGATCCATGTTTCATCCAAGTACACAATATCATAACCTTGCTTGCGCACCTCTTTTACTTCACGTAAGTACTTGCTTCTCATGACTACTATATGTGGCTTCTCACAGATGATGTTTCGTCCATTGGAATACTTTCTGAATGTAAAGCCTGCAGCTCTCACATTCCTCCATAATGTAGACTTTGATATTTCAATACTGTTGTTCTTTTTCAGCTATACTTTTAATTTTCTTATTGTAACAGTTTCATTCATACCCAACATTTTGCGAATTTCACTTCTAATAAGTTCACTGTCGAAATTATCCAACATTTTTGCTCTTCCTTGTGATTTTGTATATTTTGAACATTGACGGTCACGTGCTTGAATCCAGCGATTAAATGACCGTTTAGATAAATCCAAAATGTGTCTTGTCCTATTCTCAGGGTTTTCTAAAGAATGAAATAATCTTCCTCGTTTAGCCTCTTTGCAAAAATAGTCATACATTTTTATTGCGATGTTTTGTAAACTGCAGAATTTCATTTTAAGACTCATGATAAATGTTATTGTTCCACGTTACGCCGCTGAATTAACCGAAATGGAACACACAATGCCTCGTGTTTACTACAAGTGTCTAATTGTGTCAGATAACTCACGCGGAAAGCGTGCAAAATCGTAAATTTGAGCGTGTATAGATTTGTAATCGCTATTTTTAACTTAAATACTGTAAACACTAAGTTTTGACTACATCAATGGGTCGTTATAAATTTATATAAATCAAATAAGCAATAATAATAACCAAATGTTTGTTTTTAATGAAATTAATTCCCTGTTGGGTTCTAATCATTATAACTATACATGCAAATTTTGAAAAAATTACAAAAAGGCGGTTTAAAAGATATTGATTTTTAAAGTTGGGCACGACTTATGAAACAAGCTATAGCATTTGGTTTCTCGTGACAAGGCGCTGTGCCAAGAAGTACGCATTCGATCCCGATTCGGACTATATATTGTTTTTAGTTTTATTTGTGATTTTTTTCTGAGTGTTGTAAACATACCTCCTCCCCTGAAATAATTCGCTGATCTAACGCATCGGAATTTTCCCTCTATAATAATATTCATTTATTTCTATTTGTCTCCTGATGTAACTTCAGCCTAGTGGGCGGTTTACCTTTCTCGGCCAAGGCGATCAACCGCGTGTTCGAATCAACTCTGGATCAGCTCGCCGCGTTCTGCTCGACGGCGCTCTCTCATACGCCATGCCACCTTATCACATTATTGAACACACGTTTCGTATTGTTAAAACAAAATGGCGAGGACTATTTATTTTTCATCAGCCATCTCGAGTCTGTGTTTCACGAACATTCTTACAGAATATACATAACTGAGCGTTCAGGTTGTTAGGTCGATTTCTATGATTTGTTAAAAAATTCTAAGTCCTCTACAACTTTGTAAATATTCGGAGTCCTTTTTACAATTCCTATTCTTTTGTTTATTTCAGTTTTGCATTTTCCATTACCGATTTATAGTATGTCCAAGGTAGGTGTAGCGCTAAACTGTCTCCAGCTCTATTCCTTCAATTTTTATATCCACCTGTACGTTTCTGAGTATTATCTTTGTTTATGATCATAATTTTTGTCTTTTTGATATTCATATCCAATCCATATATTTTTGCTTTTATGTTTATTTCATGTTGTAGATATTCAGGATTTTCAGTACAGTATCATTTATATTGACCTTTCGAGCCGTAGCCGGCCCATAGGGCGTAGACCAAGATACTCCTACTCTTATCTGAATTTTTGTTCTAGCAGTTTTCAATTCTTTTAAAGATATTTTATCAAATCTCGCCATTTGTCTCTGTTATGTGCAAGCAGCTCTATCTCATTGAGGGAGCCGAATCCTGCTGCTCTTGCCTCTCTCATCAATGTTCTTCTCAGTGTCTCTCTGGGTCTTCCTCTTTCTCTCTTACCTGTTGTTTCCCATATGAGGGCTTGCTTTGCTATTCGGTTATTATCTCTTCTCATCAAATGTCCAACATATGACCATCGTCTTTTCTTTATTACTGAAGATATTAGTGGTTGATTGGCGATTTCTCTAATTTCCTCGTTTGTTTTGAATTCGTTCCACGCTATACCAAGTATTTTCCTTAGACATTTATTTTCGAATGCGTTCAACTTTGTTTCTATATCTCTTGTTGTTTTTCAGCTTTTACACGCATACGTAAGGGTTGATAGTACATCTGATTTGGATAGTCTAAGTTTTGTGTTTCAGCTTCATCAGCTCATTTGTAGTATCATATCAGTTACATATATAAGGTTATTGATTACCTTTCCATTATTGTTTAGGCCAGGCATCTCTATGATTTGCCATAATCATATCAGCGTATATGAGGTACGCGTGGCCGTGCGGCTAAAACCACTGTTCCGCTGGCTGAAAAGCTGATGTACGGTGTTCGAAGCCCGCGGTAGAAAGAAAGGATTTTTTCTATCGGGGGTGAAATAAAAATCCTGAGTTGCATACGTCGTGGCGACTGCTTGACCAAGCGGCCTTTATCCCTCTGGTTCTATCGTTGCCCCCCGACATACACCAGCAATGGTACTATGTGTCGTAAAGATAGTTTCTTTTTTATATCAGCGTATAGATTGAACAAATTTTTGTGATAGGATGCATCCCTGTCTTACTCTTCTTTTATATCAATAGGTGTAGTTCTCTTTGTTATATCTTATTATTGCTGTTCGCTCCTGGTATAAATTACACATTAGTTGTATGTCTGTGTCATCTAGATGTATACCTTTTAAATAGTCTGTAAGTTGTTTATGGTATATTCTATTAAAAGCTTTGGTGTAATCTATAAAGCAGGAATATATTGGTTTATTTACTTTGTGTACTTTTCGATTAACGATCATGCAGAACATGACTTCTTTTGTCCCACTGTTTTCCCTATATAAAAATTGGCAGCATGACAATTCGCATTATTTCTCTTCTACCGTCTCGCAAACAATCTACTCGCTCGTGACAATGTCGAGATATGAGTTTGACCACATTATGCAGTGTTTGTTCTGGTTAGCGGGTGAGCCGTTTCCCTGTTTTAAATTCTCAATCATTTTGTAATCTCCCTCTTGTCACTCTTTTAAGGTTCTTATGGTCTCCAGGACTCACTCTGTCACACGACATATGTCAATTTTTGTCTTCCTAATTGTAGATGACATTGGTGACTGCTTTACAGTTTATCTTATCTCTGTATTAGTCTTGAATTCATCCCATTGTGCGTAGAGTATTCTTCTTAGGCATTTTTCTTTAAAAGCGTTTAGTTTTCTCTCAATCTCTTTTGTTTTCCAGCTTTCACGTGTAGGTAAGGGTTGATAATAAGTTTTGAGACGATATTCTAAGTTTGGTTTTCTTGCTTAGTATTTTTTATTTACATATTTTGTCCAGGTTTTAAAAAATCGCTGCTGCTTTTGTTATCCGTCTTCTGATCTCTTTCTTTGTTTCACCTTCTTGATCTATATTACCACCAAGATATACAATGTGGTTTACACAATCCAATTTCTAACGATTTAGGTATATGTTGCCTACTGGTGTATTTTTAATTTTCCTAATTTTCCACTAATTCTATGCAGATTATTTTTTTCTTATGGTCTCTACCTCATCATCATCATCATCATCGAGTGCCTTCTCCGCAACGAAGGTTAGCTACCATGTATCGCCATTCTACTCTGTTTCTTGCTTTGATGGTGCAGGTTGTCATAGATTGACTTGTCCATCTTTTGATGTTACTCGTCCATGTTAGTCTTGGTCTGCCTCTACCTCTTTTACCTTGTATTTTTCCTTCCAATATTACTTTTAGTAGGCTGTTGTGTCTTTTAACATGCCCCAAAAATTGCATTTGTCTTGTCTTAATTGTATTTAGTAGTTCTCGTTTTATTTTCAGTTGTTTTAAAACTTCATCGTTTGTTATCTTTTGTTTCCATCCAATTCTACCTATTCTTCTATAAATCCACATTTCAAAGGCTTCAATTTTCTGTTCTGTTTTCTTGTCTAATGTCCACGTTTCTGCACCATACAGGAATATTGAGAAGATGTAACATTTTGCCATTCTTAGTTTCAGCCCTGCTGATATTTGTTTTGTTGTTAGTATATTTTTCATGGCATTAAAATTACTTTTTGCCATACCTATTCTTTTGTTTATTTCAATTTTGCATTTTCCATCATTGGTTATAGTATGTCCCAGGTAGTTGTAGCTCTGGACTGTCTCCAGATGTTTTCCCTCAATTGTGATATTTAATTGTAGGTCTTGAGAATTTTCTTTGTTTATGATCATAGTTTAAATCTTTTTGATATTCATTTCTAGTCCATATTTTTTGCTTGTTATGTTTATCACATTAAGCAATTGTTGTAGGTCTTTAGGATTTTCTGCTAGTAGAACAGTATCATCAGCATATCTTAGGTTATTGATTATCTTTCCATTGATGTTTAGGCCTGGTATCTCTGAGATGTTTTTAAAGATTTGCTCAGTGTATAGACTGAACAAGCTTGGTGACAGGATGCATCCTTGTCTTACTCCTCTTTTTATGTTCATGGGTGTAGAGTTCTCCTTGTTATATCTTATTATTGCTGTTTGTTCCCAGTACAAATTGCATATTAGTCGTATGTCTGTGTCATCTTGATTTATATCCTTTAGGCAGTCTATAAGTTGGTTATGGTGTATTCTATCGAAAGCTTTGGTGTAGTCTATAAAGCATGCATATATTGGTTTGTTTACTTCTGTGTACTTTTCAATCAATGTTCTCATGCTGAATATGGCTTCTTTTGTCCCACTGTTTTTCCTGAATCCAAATTGTTGCTCATCTAATTCAGTATTGATTTTATTCTGAATCCTCCCCTGTATAACTTTTAGCAAGATTTTTGTAACATGGCTCATTAGGCTTATTGTTCTGAAATCACTGCATTCAACTGCACCATTCTTTTTAGTCAATGCAATGAAAGTTGATGTTTTTAGATCGTTTGGTAAGTATCCTGTATGATATATGTCATTGCATATGTCTGTGATCACTTCGATGCCAAACTCTTCTAGAGCCTGTATCATCTCTATCTGTATATTGTCAGGTGCCTTTCCCTTTTTCATTGTTTTTATAGCTTTTTCTACTTCAGATTTCATGATTTTATAGTTGTATGTACATTTTATGTCTGCTTTTTGTCCCTTTTCGTCGTGAAATAATTATGTTATTATAATAATGTTCTGTTAATAATTCTTGCCATCTATCTATTATATCTTTGTTGTCTGTTAGCATTCTTCCCTCTTTGTTTGTAATACATCCGTTTCCTGCAGCTTTTTTGTCTTTATTCGTCATTCTCTTTATTTCTGTGTGCATCTCTCTTAATTTTTGTTTACTTTCCATAGTTTCGACTTCTACACGTCTTTGGTTGAGCCAGTCTTCTTTTGCCTTTTTGCACATTCTCCATATTTCATTATC
The DNA here is from genome assembly GCA_032433765.1 of Megaustenia siamemsis. Lineage (NCBI taxonomy): Eukaryota > Metazoa > Mollusca > Gastropoda > Stylommatophora > Ariophantidae > Megaustenia > Megaustenia siamemsis. The sequence continues at coordinate 34,658,303 of JAVIAB010000041.1, read as the reverse complement.
TATATCCTTGTATCTGTCAGTGTTTTTCGCTTGTCTTTTTTCTTCCATTTTTTCTAAGATTTTATCAGTTATCCATTTTTGTTTTTTGTTACTTTCCTTTTTGGGCAAGGTGTTGCAGGATTCTTGCATGCTGTTTTTTATGCATTGCCATTTTGTTGTGACTTTTTCCTCAGGATTTTCTCTTCTGTACTGCTCAACACCCTCTTCTAGTAGCTTCTGATATGTGTTCTTTACTTGTATAGTATAAGTTTCTTTTACATCTTTCTGGTTTAACGCTGTTATATCTATTGGTGTTGCTGAATTAGTTTTTTGTTTGTTTCTCTTTAATTTGATTTTCATTTTTATCATTACAGGATTGTGGTCTGAATTAATATCTGCTCATGGGTAGGTTTTGCTTTCTTGACGCTGTTCCTGAATCTGTCTTTTATCATTATGTAATCTATTTGATTTCTCTTCTTGTCTCCAGGGCTTTTCCATGTGTATAATTTTCGTTTCTCTTGCTCAAAGAAGGTGTTGCATATTATCAGTCTGTTTTCTTCACAAAATTGTATTAATCTTTCTCCTCTGTTATTCTTTTTTTCTAAACCATGATTTCCTATAATGGTCTTATATCTACCTTTTTCTACTTTAGCGTTGATATCACCCATTATAATCAAGATGTCTGATGATTTCACTTGCTTCATAACTGTGTTTAGATCTTCATAGTATGCCTCTATTTGTTCGTCTGTATAGTCTTGAGTAGGTGCGTATGTCTGTATTATTGCTATGTCGAATGGTTTTGCCTTCATTTTTAATAGTATAATCCTATCATTGTATGTCAAGTGAGTATTTATATATTTTTGTAGCTCTTGTTTTATTAGAATGCCTACTCCTCTTTGATGTTCTTTTGTGTTACCTGAATATATAAATGTATATTTATCGTCTTGTATGTATCCACTTTCCTTTCATCTTGTTTTTGATATGCCTAAGATATCTATGTTTAATCGCTCTGCTTCTACCATTAGATTTTCTAATTTTCCTTGTTGGTATAAGGTCCTAACATTCCATGTAGCTATTTTTAATTCGTTCTTAATACAGTAGTTAGAATTTTTCTCCATGGCTTTCTTTGAAGTGACCCTAATGAGGCTCCAATCTCTTTCACGGTGGTCTGCCATATTCGTCTTTCGTGTTCTGAATATGCCTCATGTGTACCACACACTTTGTTGTTTTCGCCTTCTGGGCCGTTGATCGGTCTCCGATTAGGCCTCTACCTAATTTCGTCTATTCGACCACTATAGCTATTTATTTCATACATCTTCTGATATTCCTCATATTCCGACTCCGGCTTGTTGCAGGAGCTACTGAGTTAAGTGCTCTGTGCACACCGTGAGCTGTATGTCTCATCCGTTTTGATCCTGTTTCGATATCCCGCTTGTTTACGATGAATGATGATATCGTATGACAGGGAACAGTTGGCTATGTTCACTTTCTGCGCGGTTTCGCCTTATGTCTTTTGGCGTGTGCTGAGACTGTTACGATGGGGACTACAGTTACATTTCTTTGTTTGGGAGATGTGTTAGTAATTCGGATGATTCCACTGGCACGGGTGGTTGAGCAATTATGGATTATAATTCGTTTGCAGTGAAACCGAGGCCTTCCATAACCAATAATAATAATAACCAATCTTCTGATATGCTTATGGAGTCTAGACCTTATGATTTGCATATTTTACCAACTGATATATGTGACAAACAAGAGCAGATATATTCCGCACCCCTCTCTTACTTTCGATTTGACTGAGAATGATCCTTTATTTGTTCATATTACATTTCTACAAACTTTGCATAAGCTTTTGCATAATCCAATGAAGTATTCGCTTACTCCACACGTAACCATTATTCGCAACAAATTTGTCAATCCCTAACTGACGTACCGTCAAACGCTTTCTCTTTGTCTTCGAAGTCAATAAATATGTTCTAATTATATCCTATGTTCTTTTCCGCTACTTGTCTGAGTAAGATTGTATCAGTGCAGCTTTCATTATTTTTCCTAAAGCCCATACATTTCTTTTGCCAGCTCTGGTTCTAAAATTTGTTTCAATTTAGTTTTTTTTAAAAACAGTTATTTTCGTATAAATATTGCCTATGCAGTTAAACAGCGAAATGCTTCGTTAGTGTGTGCATTTCTATTTACTTCCTTTGTTGTTGCCACAGTGGTACCACCACAGCTAGCTGTCCAATAGAAAAGTGCTCTTTCACTGGTCATGCTGAAAAGACGATTTTGTGAAGCTGTCCTACCCCACTTCAAATATTTATGTTGGTGGTCCCTCAGTTCCTAGCACTTTGTATTTGTGTGCTAGCTTAACAACATTTTCAACTTTATTATAGTGTAATAAAGCTGCTCAATATTCATTGCCCTACCAACAAATCTGATGCAATTGAATGCGATGATCATCGCACAATAATTCTTATGAGTCACATGACTAAGAATCATCATGCGAAGAGTGCGAAACAAAATCAATCCATAAATTAGTGATGAGCAGTGTGGTTTTGTTAGAGATAAAAGAACAAGCAATGCCATATACATCATACGATCTTTAGTAGAAAGAGTCATAGAGGTGAAAACAGATCTATACCTATGTTTCATAGATTATACCAAAGCATTTGACAAAGTAAAGCACCAGGAGATAATCATGTGAATGAATTAACAGATCAGGACAGTTTCACTGTAAAACTAAATGGTTCTGCCTCATGTAACATTGAACCAAGGTTTGTAGTTAGTTAGCACGAAATTGATGTCTTTTGCTCTGGGGCTGGTCTGATCAACAAGTTACGGATTGAAGGGGCGATAGTTGCAAATATCTGCCCCATCTACATTGGCGGGGGTCGGAATGTGGCTCTCAAACAGAACACAATCCAGACCGACACATTTAATGCTTGTTATACAGGAGACGGATGTGGACTAGAGGCCGCAGTTAATGGCAAAACAAGGACCAATCTCTATGACAAAGACTGCACACACACACAATTGAGAAGGGGAACCAATTCTGTTTACTGGTATCTGAACTTTGGCACGCCCCAGAAGAATCACACCATTCGAATCTATCATCGAGCTAGCGCTATGATTCGGATAAAGAATGCCACTCTAAAGGCTTTCTCTGACAGTGGCGGCGTAGTGTTCCAGTATAATGATATATGATACCCAAATATTTCTGTGAATACAATTGTAGACACCACACAAGCAACAATGGCACACATTAATATTGAGTTCTCACCGACCATTTCGCAGGCCGACAGTGCACTGACGGTGTGTGAGGTGCAAACATTTACAGACACCTATTGTCTGGACGGGCATACTTGGTCGTTTTGTGCAGTGTGCAGTGGGTGTTGCAAAGGCTGCAACGTCATCATCGGTACGTGTCACGGCAACTTATAAAAAGGGATCTATGGACACGACTGCTCCGGGTTTTGTCTCAGTGTCTGTCCTTTATGTGAGGAAAAATCTGGAAAATGCCTACAATGTAAACATCCTGGCTACACCTGCAATGACACTTGTCCGGATGGTAATTTTGGGCTACAGTGCAAACAGACGTGTTCTGATGGCTGTGACATCATATGTGACCCGGAAAGTGCAGACTGTACGTGCAAGGAAACATACTACGGGTCAGACTGCACTCTCAATTGTCCGGACAACTGTTTCAACGACATCTGTGTACAGTCAACCGGGACCTGTACATGCAATGAAACGTTCTACGGGTCAGACTGCACTCTCAAATCTCCTGACAACTGTTTGAACGAAACCTGTGAACAGTTAACCGGAGCCTGCGTCTCGTATGTCGATGATTCCCACGTTAATAAGAGTCTGCCGACTACAACAAACCCAAGCATATGGATACCTTAATGTGTTTCTGTGCTAGACATGGTTTATTTCTTGGTGTTTTTCCGTGAAGCCATGGCTCATATCTTGATGTGTTTCTGTGCTAGCCATGGCTCAGATCTTCTTGTGTGTGTGTGCTGCTCATGTCTTGGTGTGTGTCATGTTAGTCATATCTCATATCTTGGTGTGTCCGTGTTAATCATGTCTCATATCTTTATGTGTGTCTGTGTTAGTCATGTGTCATATCTTTGTATGTGCATGTCTGGGTTAGTGATATCTCATATATTTGTGTGCATGTTTATGTTAGTCATATCTCATATCCTTGTGTGTGCATGGCTATGTTAGTCACATCTCATATCTTTGTGTGTGAATGTCTATGTTAGTCATATCTCATATATTTTTGTGCATTTCTATGTTAGGCATGTGTCATATCTTTGTGTGTGCATGTCTATGTCAGTCACATCTCATATCTTTATGTGCATGTTTATGTTAGTCATGTGTCATATATCTTGATGTGTGTCAGTGTTAGTCATGCCTCGTATCGCTGTGTGTATGTCTGTGTTAGTCACATCTCATATCTTTGTGTGTGCATGTCTGTGTCACCTCTAGTGACTCGGGCAGATGGTACTCGTAAACCTGGGAGGGCCGACCATCTAAGGGCAGAATCCCCCTACAGAAAAGATCATCTGCTGCCTTGCAGCACCGATCAACACACTTAACCTGACAGATGACTTCATGGGAGAGTCTTGAATCCTACTCTGATTGAGCCCTGACCGCAGAGAGAGAGAGAGAGAGAGAGAGAGAGAGAGAGAGAGAGAGAGAGAGAGAGAGACTGGCTCTACATAGCATTTAAAAACTCTTTTTCTTGTTTCTATTATAAAAAAATGGATTGCATTATATCTTTCTCATTTTTTCGAAAGCTGCTTTTGACAGAGCCATTCTGCATCTCACTTCTGTTGTACATCTACCGCGTGAGGTTAACAAATATATAAATTCATTTACCCGTTTTAATATTGTGCCACTTGTCTTTATTTTGCACTGAGGTGATGTCTTTTTCTTTGTTGTTACCATTACTTCCGTCTTTCTGCTATTAAGGCTGAGTCCTTAATTTTTGCTTTCTTTCACTATAATGTTTAACATTTCTTGTAACTCATTTTCACTCTTAGCGATTAAGACTGTATCATCAGCATACCTTAAATTATTTATATTATGATCTCCGATTGTTATTCCATGCATGCCCCTTGTGGATCTTAAAATAATCTCACTATAAATATTTAAAAAATCTGGTGACAGCACACAACCTTGCCTAATACCCTGTTTTATATCTGTGTCTATAATATGTCTATAATAATATGTCTTTCTATGTCTGTAATAATATCATATATCCATTTTCTTTACAATATTCTGTAACATTTAAAATTAACAATTTCAATATCTTCCAAAAAATATGTTGATCTTTTCGAGTGAATTACAATGTTTAATCTTGTAATATTGTCACCCATACATTTCTCTATAGACTTTATGTCTATGTCTATCTGCATCCATTCATCCATATAAGTCAAGCCAAGTGGCATATAGGGAAATATGGTGTTAGTGACCCTATATTTTACAGACCTTCAGCACATGATTTTTGGGGTAATGTGGTCAGTATTACGCCCGTGCTGCTTTACTTTCCCAGAAAAAAATCCGGTACCCATTTAAGGCTGGGTGAACCCGGAAGCCGTCGGTTGGGATCGAACCCTACCCCTTGTCCGTGGTAGTCCAGTTCACTAACCACTGAGCTATCGCGGCTCCCATCATTCATCCATATATCCATATTTTATGTATGTATTTTGCCTGTTTTCGTATTTATTATCGATATCTGGCGTCATTGTCATTGTTACCAAAGCATAATGAAAATTTGTTATCAACATCAGGAAGAAAAAATAATGGACAAGTAATTACTTGCTAAAACATATGCATGTAGATGATTAAACAGTGAGCAAGCAAAACATTTTTCAGTGAAAAGTTTTCTGAATCATGAAATACTATGTGACTGAATCGTGAGATATTTGACATGCATTGACTTACCTAGTCTAGCGAACAGGTCCACATGATATGACCTCAGTACTGGGTGTATATTTCTCCAGACAATGAAGATGACGATAGGAATAATGGACGAATAAGGATGAGTCTTGTTGTAACTAAATTTATCTTTAGACATAAAGACTGTATACCACAATGTACCAAGAAGAATACAGCCAGCAGCCATGGCACCTCTAATTGCGGTCTTTTTGACATCCTCTCTCTGGTTCACTGATTTGGAATCAAGGTACAACATGAGCATTTCAAAATGAGGATAATTGTAAGCACACAGCATACCACAGAAGCAAGCCCAGTGATCCAATCCAGCACGGAAAGACCACTCATGTAGAAAATCCGGTGAACGGTCATGGAAACCGAGAATGAAGGAGAAAGGTCTGAAGAAAATATAACTCATCCCAGGAATGTCGAAAATGACAGCGTTGATCACAGCGTATGCGAGAAACTTGGCAGCCATTAATTTTGGGTCTCGATTCCAAGAGTTAAACATCTTCATGAACGTATACACAGTCAGAAACCAGTAAGTATGCATTGCACAAATGTAGTAGAGCATGTATTCGTTGTTTGTTGTGAGTGCTACAAATATCACAAGAAAGTTCAGCCGAAACATCATTTTCATTAGGCGTACCAGGGAAAAATCGTTTCTGATCCAAAAAAAGGAAAAATTTCCTGAAAAGAGAAAAATAATAAACCCATAAATCACATGTATGTCATTTTTAAAAGCATATTTTAACCATCGTACTCCGTGGTGAGAGGAAGAAAAAATATCAGGACTATATAGTCTATTATTTTAATGGCATACTAAAAAAAAAAAATCTTAGACGCATGCATTAAAAACATATTACCAAGAAAGATGTCATAAACTAGGATATGTGATGAAAGCTTGGTATAAATGAAGGTTACATATATGAGTCTGTGAATATGCCGAAACGTTGTGTGTTTATATATATTCTGATGATGAACAGTGTGTTCCTTATGAGGAGGCTTGGTGTTATTATTCTGAATGCGGATGATGTAAGGCCGGATCTAACCAGACAGACCACCTCTCCTTACTTCTAAAATAGATGTTATAGAAGTGAACAGCAGTTGTGTACATCAACAAACAAGGACAACAGCATTAAGAAATTTTTAGTCTGGAACAACTGGCCAGGACTCTAATAGTTTTAATAGCATAAAACATTGCAGGTTCACAATCAACAAAGATCTGCACTTTTCGCATTTACTCACACATTCCAGAGTGAAATACACTACAATAGATTTCTACAACTGCTACTCAGTTACATTTAACTGACCATCTCTAACATAACTTCTAAGTCCTGTAAAACTGTCCGAGATGGACCCAAACTCCTACATCATTCTATTTTATTCAAGGAATCAGTTTCACTACAGTCTAGGCATCCCCATGGAGATACGGAGTAAGCCAACATCTAAATTATGTAAAAGACAATACAACAATAATTGCTGTGCAAGTCAAACTGACAGCAAGTTACACAGATAACTTTAAGATCATAACAGGAGTTTAAAAAAGGAGGCGTACTACTCCTCCTCCCCCTCCCATTCTCTTATTTTTTAGTACATACCTCGACTAATGTTTAATTTAACCAGCTAATTCGAGACACAGCGCTTTAAGATACTGTCACAAGAATCAAAGTTCTCAGAATCAATCATGTGAGTCGCATCATTCAACGTCCCGAACGCAACCCTTTCGACCACTACTACATGGCTTCAGACTAGTTAAACAAACAAAACCCCGCAATATCAAACAGCACTACTTCGAGCCAACGGAAGCCTTTTACATAGCCTCAGTCCAGAAACAAGTCACTTGCAAAGCAGCTCGTAAAAAAACAGCAAACTCCACTAAAGCAGAATCAAATGAGACTACACTTACCGCCACAAGAACTACAAAAGCACCATCACAAATCTACATCATCTTTATGTTAGCCTAAGAGAAAAGGGGGTCGTCTACAGGTTCAAATTCAGCATATATATATAGCCTTTGGTATCTTGACAGTTGGTTGGTAGCAAACAATCATGAAGGTCAGTAGTTTGGTAAAAATATTAGTGTCTTATGCTGGATGCCGCTTTGCTGAACAGCTTCTCTCGTTGATGACTGCCATTATTGGACAGAGAGATCCATCTGCAGAACGAACAAGATGTATTCGTGGTGCCTGGCCTTGTCTCCTGTGCCCTTTGTCTTCTAAATTTGATATCAGCACTTCATTTTTGTTCTCCATGTGCTATGATGTGCAGCCAGATTTTCCCAGTTTTTTCACTGATAGAGAATTTTTTCAGGGAAGCCCTGCAAACATCCTTATATTCCAGCAGCACTGGTCTGCCTTTTGGCCTCATTCCTTCCTTAATAAGTTCACCATACAATATTTGTTTAGGAATACGAATGTTTGTCATTCTTCTTACATGACCCAGCAACCTTAGTCTACGACTCCTAAGTGTTGCCATGATGGATGGGAATTTGGCTCGTTGTAAGACATTAGAGTTGTTTACCTTGTCCTGTAATTCGATATTCATAATCTAATATACAACATAGCACCACCAATAATGCAATACCATTAGCCGATGGCAGATATGCAATAAAAGCATACCGTAAACCGAGAAAAATATATTACAGATGTTCCACAGTAACAACAACAATAAAAGCATTATATCGTTCCGAAACAAAATAGAAAATAGACATGTACGAAGCAATATTGATACAATACATGTACCAACAACGGAGATTCAAAACAAATTAATTGCTTTACTATCGTATTTTAGATATTTAATAGGCAAGAATCCTGCAACGCCTTACCCAAAAGGGAAAGTAACAAAAAACAAAAATGGATAACTAACAAAATCTTAGAAAAAGTGGAAGAAAGAAGACAAGCTAAAAACACTGCCAGATACAAGGATTTATTTGGTTACTTGGTTATGGAAGGCCCCGGTATCACTGCAAACAAATTAAAATCCATAATTGCTCAACCGTCCGTGCCAGCGTCCGAATCTCATATCCCGAACAAAGAAATGTAACTGTAGTCCCCAACATAGCAGTCTCAGCACACGCAAAAAGACATAAGGCGAAACTGCGCAGAAAGTGAACACAGCCAACTGTTCCCTGTTATACGATATCATCATTCATCGAAAGCAATTGGAATATCGAAACATGATAAAAACGGATGAGACACACAGCTCACGGTGTACACAGAGCAATTAATTCAGTAGCTCCTGCAACAAGCCGGACTTGGAATATGAGGAAACTGCAACAAGGAGCACTTTTCATGCCTTCAATTGTTTCCGCCGCCTATCCACCATATACCGGGAGTTCACGTCCTCTTGAAAATGATGATCGTCATATTAAAAAAAAAATGTAGAGCGATGTTAGGCCTTCGTTCTTGACTCCAATTCCGAACATATAGACACACAGTTAGTCGTCAGATTATCCCCGTCGTACATCGAACAACCGACCGTAAGATTAGCGGACGGCCGGTCTAGAGTCTAGAGATATACAATGAACCATTATGATGACTTTACACACACAAAAAGTCGTACACACAATTTCGCTCCCTTTCTGATTACTCTAGTAAAAGCAGCCTGAGACGAACAAAACACTGTGCAAATTCCGTAAAGAGATAAAACTGCGGCTGACGAAGTAGTTTACATTGATAAGTAACATGGAAATAACTTGCGTCAAGGAATTCCAACAACGGCCATGAACAGCACCAATGTGACGTAAAGCGCAGATCAAGTCTAGACGTTGGAAGGTCGCATTCACAATACTTGATTTGTGAAAAAGGGACTGTTGCGGTTTACGGTTTGTTCTGACTGAAAACATCAATCAGTCTTTTAGACTCTTCTAGTTATGAATGTAAATCATTAATCTGATTAAGTCCGCCGCTAAATAAATTTGTTTGTCATTATGTTGGCATCAATTGTAAAGCATGTCCGTTTCCGACGATTCCTTTAATAAAAGAAAAAGCAATTTCTCTATATGAAACAATGACTTACTATCCGTTTTATTGATAATATTGACTCACTCGGTCCCTTCCAACATTGACAGCTGTTTCATGTTCACGACAAACTAAAATAATAGCAAGTACTTTTTGTACATGTTTCTACAAACACAATTTTGATGATACACTTATGGCTTGTCAAAAGTCTCATACATTTTTCAACTACAGTAAAATCAACGTCTTTAGGGACATACATATTACTAAGCCGACAAATAAAAAATAAGTTGCCGCTTTACAGAAACAGTAATTTGTGACAATAGTTATCTGACAAGCTGAAATGAGGAATAAAAGAAAACATGTATACTAGAACAGAAAAAACTGTTATAATGAGAATGCTGCCAGAGAATGCTGGACAAAAAGGAAAGTTAATTGGATTTGAAAGTCAGGGTAAGAAGCGTAGAACAAGAAGAGGTTCCTGCGGACTGTAGCAACTATTAATAAACATTATCAACAGATTCCCATATATACTGTTGTGTATGAGCATTGTCTCTCCAAGATGAACGTAGACCACTCACCGATTAGATCTTCTCTACATATAACGATTGTGATTACACAAATTTTTTTTTCGTCGATTGGTAAAGAAGAAGAAACAAAAGAAAATAAACGAAATCGTGTATAAGAAGGGAAACGCATTAATTTTAAGATATACAAGTAGCCAAAGCTCGACTGAAAGGTAAGATACAAATTGTGGACATTTTACAATGCTCTAGTCACAATGACGAATATGATTGTGTGACTACATGGGGCTAACTGAAAAAAAAGTTGAATGGTTTGCTAAATGAAAACGAACATTGTAACGTATTTTGTTATCCCATTTGTAAAGAATTTAAATGCTGGGAGCTGATAGTAAAGCATTTGCAGGTGTTATGAAATACACGTTAGTATAGAAAAATTATTTTGAAAAAAGTACATTTATTTCTCTTTGAATTAGTTAAGCCAGCAAATATATTGACTGTAAAAACAAATATGTTCAACAAAATGAGTATAGGACAATCTTCGGCTTGTTATTTTGCATTTAAAGTTTGTTGAACATCACAGGATTAGTTAAATTCTTTTTCTATAGTGGGCCACCTTATTTGAGTCCTGCTTAACTTGTGGGATAGAAAATATATTGGCCATTCCTGTACCCTATTTCTTCCTGTTATTTTGTCCACCTCTACTTTCTCACATACCAGACACGCCCCTATTGCCACATCTGACGCATCCGTATATAGAATCATCCTTCCTTCCTTATTCGGGTGTGCCAACAATGGCACTTTTGCCAACCCTTCTTTCAGCGTCTCAAACGCTCTTTGACATCCTGTTGACCATTGAAATCTCACAAATTTCTTCGTCAATGTCGTTAGTGGTTCTGCCACTTCTGCAAACTTTGGTATGAATCTTCGATAATAACCGCACATACCTAGAAAAATCCGTACCTCCCTTACCTTAGTTGGTGGTTTCATTTCTTTAATCACTTGTACTTTATCTTTATCTGGTAATATTCCCTCTCTATTTACTACAAAGCCTAAATATTTCACTTCCTTTCTCAGAATTTGACATTTATTGAGTTTTAGCTTAATGTCATGTTGACGTAGTCGGTCAAATACCATTTTAACGTGTTTTAGGTGTTGTTCTTTTGTTCCTTTTGTAAAAATTATGATGTCATCTACGTAAGCTTGAGCAAATGTCCCTAATCCTTGTAACACCTGGTTCATCAAGTTCATGTATGTTGCTGGTGAGCCCTTTAATCCGAACGGCATTACATTCCAAGTAAAAGTTCCTAAATGTGTGTTAAACGCAAGTTTGTCCCTGGTACTCCGATTTACTTGGATTGCCCAATAGCCACTCTTGCAATCCAATGTTGTATAGAAGTCTGTGCCCTGAAATAGTGCCACTATGTCGTCTACCCTTGGCATTTGATAACTGATATCCTTCGTCACTTTATTCAGCGCTCTGTAATCACAACAGAATCTTTTTGTTCCATCCTTCTTCTGTACAATTACAACCGGTGATGACCATTGTGACGTTGTTCTGTCAATTATTCCCGCTTTTAACATTTCTTCTATGGTCGTCTCTACTACCTCTCTATCTTTTAAGGGCGTCCTATACGTTCTTACATTTGTTGGTTGTGCTGTTCCAGTATCTATTTCTAATTCTACTGTTTTGGTTTTCCCCAGTTCATAATCTGTCAACGCAAACATCTCATGGTTGTTGAATACTAATTTCTGTACTTGACTCCTATCACCTTCATTTGTATGTATTTGTTTTTCTAACTGCTCTCGTCTCTCTTTTGTTAGTGTGCTTTGTTTTGTTTTTGCGTTCCTATTTAGTCCCCTATTTCTTCCTACTTCTCTTGTTATCTCCCTTTGTTCTTGCCTAAATCTTTGTCTCACCCAACGTAGGTACTCTTGCCTTTCCTCTTCTCTCCTCTCTTTCTCCTTTCTTTCGTGTTGTACCTCTCCTCTTCGCTCTTTCTTCCCTGCATCCATCTTATTGCTATCTCCCCGTTTAATCTGAGCTATGACCTTTCCCTTCTTTATTTTAATTGTTTTTCCCGAATAATTGATTAACATCACTGGCAAATTGTTCCCCTTACTTACTGTTGCTATGCCATCAATCACTCTTATATTCGGTTCTTCCATTAATTCTTGCTTTGTTCTCGTCGTTTCTATCGTCATTCCCGGTCCAATATAATCATTTTGCTTTAGTTTCGCTAAAGTGATGTGTACGCGGTGCGGTTTTAATATTACATCCTCTTTTGCTAATGTTGCAATATGTATGTCATCCTCCATTTGTATTTCCACTCCTCCTATCCTTAACGTTTGTGTCTTGTAATTCACTATAACTTCATTTTTCCTCATCCAGTTCCTACCTAATACCATAACCCTATTCATTCCTCTAACTACCATGAATCTTTGTTGCATATGACATTTTCCTACCTTTATGTGTATCCATGTTTCTCCTATTACTTCCAACAATTGCCCACTTATTGATTCTAGTTTATTCCTTGTCATCTTCATTCTTCCTTTGTACCCTTTTATTGCTCTATACGCAGTCTCTTTTATCACACTCACGCTGGCACCGGTGTCTATAATAGCCCTATACTTGTGCCTGTCTATTTGTACTATGCAAGAACATGGATCCTCTCTTCTACCGTATCTACCAAATTGGTCAGGCTTCTCTTCTGTACTCAAAATCGCCTGCCTGTTTGAGTACTGTTTCTGTTTCCCGCTGCTCGGTACATTCCTCCTCTTTTCTGTCTACTAGTTGTTTCTCTACATTGTCTAATAATATGACCTATCCTCCCACACCTGTAACACCTTCTTGTCTCCTGAATGACATTGACTATCTGTGTTTCTCTTTGTTGTATCCTTCTCTGTCTCATGTGGTCTATTTCCATGGGGCTTTCTTGCCTACCCACTCTACCAGCTTCTCTATCTTGTTCTTGTTCTTCTTCAAAACTTTTTGTTATACCCTCCTCTTCTATCGCTGCATTGATTACTTGTGAGATTGTTGCCATTCTTCATTCGTGTTAGCATTATTTTCAGCCCCTTATCTCTTATCCCTGTTATGAATGTTGCTATTAACAACTTATTTACCTGTTCTGTTTCTTTTCCTGCTCCAAACCCTTGTTCTGCCATTTCCCTTATCCTTTCTCCATATTCTTCTATTGTCTCACTTCTCCCTTGCTGAGCCCATGACAATTTCATGATGGCATGCTGCTCATCTTTGAATTTTCCATACCTCTTTGCTAAGTACAGTTTAAACTCTTGCCATGGCTCTTCTTTTATTTCTTCTATTCTTCTTCTCACGCACTTCACTACTGCACTCTGACTCGTAGCTACCGCTAATTCCTTCCACTCTATTTGACTTAATTGTTTGCTCTTTGACCAGAATTCAATGGCGTGTACCCATTCTTCAAATTTGTCTGGCTCTCCTGTAAAAATCGGAATCCTTCTTGTTATTTCCTGAGTTCGTAAACTATTCCCTAACTTTTCCACTACTTCCCCCATCCTTTGCATGGCTTGCCACATATATCCCTCTTGTGTCATCCCCTCCATCTTTGTTTCTATTTCTCACTACCCTTCTCTTACTACCTTGTTCCTTCCCTTGTATTGATGTCTATTTTCTACTCTAATACTCAACCTGCTATTGCTCTTGTCTCAACGTCCCCCCACTTGTGATGATATCCTACACCAATATTCAATTATTTATCTCTTGGAACTCTATCTGATCTCTTTGTTCATCACCTGTTTATATTTCCATTCATGTTTGTTTATAATACAATTTCCTGGAACCAAAAATATATCACACACAACTCTGTTTACCACAATACCATCATTGCCCACAACAAAAATCACACAATGTATCACAATATCACTCTTTACAACAATTTGTTCATCACCTTCACCCAAAACACAAATCTCTCTCTAACCTTGTATCCCAGACATGTGTGTCATTTGTTGTAATACTATTTGTTCCTTATTTTACTCCCTCTTCCCTTAATTACTATGTCCCTATTCTATCTAAAAAATATGGTTGACACACACGACTGTGATAGCACTCTTTATAAATTTCTCTCCCTTTTTTTTTCTTTAAACGTGTGGCCACACACTTTCCACTCTTTACACTTCTCTTTAATATCTCTCACTCAATACTCCTTCCACTCTCCTTTCACTCGCTAATTAATATACTACTTAATTAACTAGTAACACACTTTTGAAGATCCTTTGAATTTTCTCCCCGCTTTGCTACCACTGTGTCTCACTTGCCTGTCTTTGACCTAACGTTGGCCATTGCCCAAAAATGTAGCAGTTGTTAACCTATATTGTAGCAGGTTTGTTAACACAATAATGAGTGATCACACGATTTGGAAAGACTTCTCCCGGAAGCCTGCCCTGTACTTTATGCACTAGTGTGACATGGTGTACACCACACCAATGCCCACTATTGTACCACTACACGTGGTGGACGTAGGCCTTTCCCTCGCCTGTGACGCTCCTTCACTGCCGATATGGACCGTAGAAAGTGTTGTAGGCAAGTTCCCCTTGCCCGCATTGACTTTACTGGTTCTCTGCTTCACTATTGGAAGACTTGCCAAGCCTTGCCTCATATACACCTTACACGGAAGATGCACACAGACAGCTCACTACATTTTGAGCCATCTCCCTGCTTGACCTTTAGAACACGTCACACCGCTAATGGCGGTCTGACTCTCCCTCGACTTTCCTCTGTGGATATCTCGACAGAAGCTCGTGGAGATCTGAGTCCCTTATGACTCCTACCAGCTCCTTGGACACCAGCCGGTTGCGCTGGCCAAGACAACTTGACTGCCTGTTGATCGTTAGAAGTACTTCGCGCTGTTCAATCTATGGGTCAGGACAACCCTAATCCGTTCGTCGTCAGGACAAGACAATAAGAACACAACTAGCATTGCCAAGCATGTTTCAACACCATGGAAGTCAACAATTCAACGTTTATTAAACACAACAATCCATCCCCAGAAATTTACAAAAATGTCCACTGTCACTCTCATGGTGGCCTCTCATTCCGGCTTGATTCTCGCACTGACAACACATTCAATGCACAATGCTATTCGCCTCCTCAACATGAGTGAGACCTTCACAATAATACAACAGTCTCTGCACTTGTTTAGTGCTAGCACTCACCATTAATTCAAACGTCTCTGTCTTGTGCTAATGAGACTACTCACAATTAATTCAACCGTCTCTGCTCTAAACTAGTGAAAACACTCACAGTTAATTCAACCGTCTCTGTTCTATGCTAGTGAGAACACTCACAATTAATTCAAAGTCTCTGTTCTATGCTAAGTAGAACACTCATAATAATTCAACATCTGTTCTATGTGAAAATGAATACTCACACTGAGTCTAAAGTCTCTGCGCTGTTAGAGGCTACCAGCTTCGTAGTCAATTCTCTGCATGACTATATCTATTCTAATTCGATGAGAATTCGGTGAGAACACTCACAATTAATATACATGTCTCTGCTCTATGCTACTTAGAACACTCACAATAATTCACACATCTGTCCTCTGTGACTAGAGTACTCACAATGATTCAAAAGTCTCTGCGCTGTTAGAAGCTACCAGCTTCGTAGTCAATTCTCTGCATGACTATATCTATTCTAATTCGATGAGAATTCGGTGAGAACACTCACAATTAATATACATGTCTCTGCTCTATGCTACTTAGAACACTCACAATAATTCACACATCTGTCCTCTGTGACTAGAGTACTCACAATGATTCAAAAGTCTCTGCGCTGTTAGAAGCTACCAGCTTCGTAGTCAATTCTCTGCATGACTATATCTATTCTACACGTCTCCAGGAATTCACAATTACATAGCTAACTACCACTTCCTAACACTGACCTGTTCTGGACAAACTCTCTGAATTCCCTCAACCCCCCGTTCACGGTAATCGGCTGTCTATACACAAGCCGCCCGCACTGAACCCACTTCTGAATCGAATGACCAACCTACTCTAACTACCCTGTCTTGCGCACACCTGATCCCTCAACACTAACTTCTCAACTTAATCCTTTGTTCATTCACCTCTGGCTTTTTTCCTGCCCCCCGTGATTCTTGTTTACTCACTACCTCCTCGAGCCCTTGAACACCTATCAGCCCTCCTTCCTAATTATCCCCCCCCTTTATTTACATTTTGCCCTTCACTCACTAATTTCCTATCGCTGCTATCTCCTGTTTCAAACTTACTATTGCTATAGCCTGTTTCCACCATACCCCCTCTATACTCTGTTTCAGTCGTTATCAATACAAAATAGCGGAGCAACTATAGAATATATAGAAAGAGCGAAGAATTATTGTGCAGACTGGTTGTCCAGGTTGCCGAAGAAAGCAGAAATAGAAAAGGAACAAACAGAATCATGTACGGACGTAGATGATAGAACGTTCCAAATTAATATAATAAATACGAACCGAATAAGGCAGAATAGGGTAACGGAGGACGAAGAAACAAAGGGAAATGATGGGGAAAGGGAGGAAGTTGGAATAGGAATAACGAAAGAAGAACAACAGAAAGACAATGAACTAAAGAACATCATGGAAGAAATACAAAAGGGGAATACGAACAAGTGGGAACAGTTCCATGTAGATCAAAGTGATGGGGTGTTAACATATATAGAACCAAAGGAAGGGAAATATCCGACGGTGTACGTACCAGAACAACTCAGACCCCAGGTACTTAAAGCGTATAACGAACAAAGTGGACACATGGGTAGGGATAAAATGATAGACGCAATCAGGATAAAATACTATTGGCCAAGAATATATAAGGAGGTAGAAGAACACACAGGACGATGTAGAATATGTAAGACAACAAATTTAACGGAGAAGGCGGGACCGATGTAAAGTATGGACAAACAATACTTTGCCATGCAAAAGATTAGTATGGACATAACAGGTCTATATCCCACCACAGTATCTGGAAATAAATACATATTAGACATAACATACTGCTACAGCAGATGGCCCGAAAGCAGTCCCATTCCAAATAAATCACCAGACACAGTGATTGACATCTTACTAAACGAATTCATTCCAAGATTAGCTATCCACAATGCATACTCACGGATAATGGATGGGAGTTCACTAGTGAAAAGTTTAACACAGAACATTGAATGACATAATCTCCAAACTAGCAAGGGGCCGAGATGAGAAATGGGACGTGAAGCTAAATCAGGCATTGGCCGCTATAAGGGTAAATAAAAATGAAAGTACAGACTTCTCCCCATTTTTTTTACTATACGGAAGGCAACCGATGTTACCCATAGATAACCTGTTACAACCAAGAAGATAGTATTTAGGGGAAGAGATACGATGAGATCATCATCCAGCAGATGCATGATATGCAGAGAATGGTTTGGAAGAATTTAAAGAGAGCAGAAAGGAAGAATATGCAAAACGATAGAGATAAAGAAAGCATTGAGTATAGGATAGGAGATAAAGTATTCTATAAGAACCATACAGCCACGTCGAAAATAAGCCCCAAATGGAAAGAAGGGAAGATAAACTACATTATTAAACACATATATGGAAAAAAGGAAATAAGAACCCACAGGAGAAATATAAGAAAAGACGATGTTTTATGGTCAGAGAAGGAAGAGTCAGAGAGGGAAGACACACAAACAAGTACGCCACAAAAAAATGTGCATGGAACAGGAGAGTCAACAGAAGAGACAGATAATGAAGAGGGTGACGGAATAGACAAAATTGCAGAAGAAAGAAATACAACAGCAGACGAAGAGAGGAAAGAACAAAGTGGAGAAGTCCAGGAGCAACAGGAATATGATAGTGACCCAGGTGAGACAATGGAAGAAGGGACACCATATAAAAAAAAACAAGAAGCCAAGCTAAACAGAGGCAAGACCGATGGGTACAAAGGGAAAGAGGAACATCAGAAGAAGAAGATGGCATGCCCTTACCAGAAAGAAGGGTAAGATTGAAACGCAGGAAACAAAGGATACTAAGACAAGAACAATTCGAACAAGAAACAGATACGGGTCTATCAGGACGAAGAGATGAGAAGTTGATAGGAGAGGATGGAACAGAAACAGAAGAAATGACAGGTGAGAGGATAAAGAAGAGTACAAGGAAGAGACGTGGTAAATGGTCTGGGGGTGAATCACCGGAAGAAAAAAGATACAGAGAGGAAGAGGAAGAAATGTATAGGGAAGAAGATACATTTGAAACAGCAGCAGAGGATGAAATAGATGAAGAAGAAATTGATGATCTATTTCTTCTTCATCTATTTCATCCTCTGCTGCTGTTTCAAATGTATCTTCTTCTGATGATCTTTTTCTGGAGGACGTGAACTTCCGGTATACGGTGGATAGGCGGCAGGAACAATTGAAGGCTATGTCTGAAAAGTGTTCCTTGTTGCAGTTTCCTCATATTCCAAACCCGGCTTGTTGCAGGAGCTACTGAGTTAAGTGCTCTGTGTACACTGTGAGCTGTGTGTCTCATCCGTTTTGATCATGTTTCGATATTCCAATTGTTTATGATGAATGATGATATCGTATGACAGGGAACAGTTGGCTGTGTTCACTTTCTGCGCGATTTCGTCTTATGTCTTTTTGCGTGTGCTGAGACTGCTACGATGGGGACTACAGTTACCTTTCTTTGTTTGGGAGATGAGTTAGTAATTCGGATGATTCCACTGCACGGGCGATTGAGCGATTATGGATTTTAATTCGTTTGCAGTGATTCCGAGGCCTTCCATAACCAACCAATAACCAATAGATGCAGGAGAGGGAAATTGAAGGTGGCACAATAAGAGAACAATAAAGTTAGTTTTCCCACGCAGAAAGTGGCTGACGTACTAAATTTTACATTCAACAAGTGGCAGTCGAACCCAAATTGTGTCCAACAGGTGGCATTTGAATCCACATTCCATAGCAAAAGGTGGAATTTTAACCCACATGTATAAACCTATTTTCACACATTAATGACATGACCCTACTATTGGTGCACTAAAAAGACCGCAGCCAGGTGTACACGCACCGTAGCGGCAGCACAGAATTTATAAAGTGGAAACTTTAGTTGACTTTGCATAGCGTTCCACACGAGAAAGCTGGAAGTATAAATCAGCCGCCGAATAAACATACGATACCGTATTTTAGAACTTCCAAGGTGATGATATAGAACGCACAATGAACTTGACTACAAGGAACGTCGTGTGCACACCACCGGATCAACTAAAAAGGCTGCAGACACAAACACCGTAGCACAGATCCGAATCCGTAGACTGGAACCTCCGACTGACTTTAACACAGCGATCTACATTATAAGTAAAAAGTAAAGTACTCCCGTCACGCCAAGTGGCGTATAGGGAAATATGGTGTTAGTGACCCTATATTTTACAGACCTTCAGCACATTATTTTTGGGGTAATGTGGTCAGTATTACGCCCGTGCTGCTTTACTTTCCCAGAAAAAAATCCGGTACCCATTTAAGGCTGGGTGAACCCGGAAGCCGTCGGTTGGGATCGAACCCTACCCCTTGTCCGTGGTAGTCCAGTTCACTAACCACTGAACTATCGCTGCTCCCTGATCTACATTATAGCTAAATTAATCAGTCTCCAAACGCAAATCCTGTAGCGGTCGATGGAACACGAACATTATTTTACCATCTTGGAGCCGGAAGCTCTACATAATAAAGAAAATAATGACCGGCTACATTATCTTAAAAAAGTATCCAGACTGATACTATTTTACTCCATGATCTCTTTAACAACAGCCAAACAAATGATAAACTCCAATAATAGAAAAGATTGGCTGAATGGTTGGGCCAAGGAAGAAAACAAGGAGAGAACTTTTTAAATACATGACACGGCCAAACCCGCACGTCAACATTAGCAACCTAATAAAAAGACCCAAACTACACCCTCAGCTCTGTGAACACCGCATAAAACAGTATACCATCAATTGTTTGACAGTCCAAAGCTCTCCGATAAAGGAGAGACTTTCTAATTACTCAAAGATTTTATAAATGGAACACCTTGTACAAAACTTCAAGATAAATCAAACATACTTGCAGACATCATTACATGGCGTTATGCTGAAGGAGGTCAGCATACATGACGCTGGACCTATAACAACGTTAACAATTACAACAAAATGCATTGTTTATGGTTAGTCTCATTGCTGTGAAATAGGTTTTACATTAACATTATATGGTCAGATTATCATGGCAACACTTATAAGTTGTAAACTAAGGTGGCTGGGTCATGTAAGAAGAATGGCAAACAATCGTATTCCCAAAACAAATATTGTACGGTGAACTTAAGAGCGGAAAGAGACCAAAGGGCAGACCAGCACTAAGATATAAGGATGTTTGCAGGGCTTCCTTGAGTGAATTCTCTATCATCGAAAGAAACTGGAGAAATCTGGCTGCAGATCGTAGCATATGAAGAACAAAAATAAAAAAAATAGCACATCAACTTTCGAGGCAGTGCTGATAGAAGAATAAAGACGCAAGAGAAAAGAGAGACGGGGCCGGGCATCACGAAAGAATCGTGTTAGTTGTGTGACTGAGAGCAAACAGCAATAATAAAATACGACATGGATGCATCCTATCACCAAACTTGTTCAATCTATACACTGAGCAAATTTTTAAAAACATCACAGAGATGCCAGGCCTAAACATTAATGGAAAGATAATCAATAACCTAAGATATGCTGATGATACTGTTCTACTAGCAGAAAATCCTAAAGATCTACAATTACTTAATGTAATAAACATGACAAGCAAAATATATGGACTAGATATGAATATCAAAAAGACTAAAACTATGATCATAAACAAAGAAAATTCTCAAGACCTACAATTAAATATCAAAGATGAAGGAATACATCTGGAGACAGTTCAGAGCTACAACTACCCGGGACACACTATAACCAGTGATGGAAAATGTACAACTGAAAAAAAAACAAAAGAATAGGTATGGCAAAAAGTAATTTTAATGCCATGAAAAATATACTAACATCAAAACAAATAACACCAGGGCTAAAACTAAGAAAAGCAAAATATTACTTACATCATCTCAATATTCCTGTATGGTGCAGAAACATGGACATTAGACAAGAAAACAAAACAGAAAATTGAAGCATTTGAAGTGTGGATTTATAGATGAATAAGTAGAATTGGCTGGAAAAAAAAGAAAACAAACGATGAAGTTTTAAAACAACTAAAAATGAAAAGAGAACTACTAAACACAATTAGAACAAGACATGGAAGGGAAAATACAAGATAAAAGAGGCAGAGGCATACCAACATGGACGAGTAACATTAAAAGATGGACAAGTCAGCCTATGACAATCTGCACCATCAAAGCAAGAGACAGAGTGGAATGGTGCTCCATGGTAGCCAATCTTCGATGCGGAGACGGCACACAATTGGTGATGATGATGCGACTGAATCTGTCTATCCAATATTGACAGATTCAGCAACGATGGGAGATGTTCAGCAAAGCAGTATCCAGTTATTGAGTTATTTAGTTATTTGCGGGTCATCATCATTGCACAACGAACATGTTCATAGGTACTCAGATCCCCTCCTCAGCAAGTCCCGCAATGTTCAGCGATTGACGACTCCAGTTCTGTGTTAATATCATCATCATCATCAAGTACCGGGCCTGCTGGCGTAGGTGATCATGTCCTCCACAACTTTCGATCTCGGCAGCCATTTATCATTTCTGTTGTTGACCTTCTGCCAAGCCATTCTCTTAAGCTGTCTGTTATTTTTTCTTTTTGCTTCCCTCTCTCTCTCTTGGTCCCTACATTATTCCAGTTGTTACAATATATTCCAGTTGTTCTCTTCTCATTATATGACCAAAAAATGATGATTATTTCTTCCTAATATTGGAAATTAGCTCTCTTTTTGCTTTGACCTCTCTCAGAACATCTTGATTACTCTTCTTAGCTGTTCATGGTACTCTCAATATTCTTCTGTAATACCACATTTCTACACTTCAGTGACTTTCTTGTCTGTTGTCATATTTGTCCATGATTCGCATCCATATGTTAAGACTGGCTCTACGTAACATTTAAGAACTCTGTTTCTTGTTTCTATTGTCAAAAATAGATTGCATTGTCTTTTTGCTATAAGGCTGAGTCCTTTATTTTTGCTTTCCTTCACTATAATGTCCAACATTTCTTGTAACTCATTTTCACTCTTAGCGATTAAGACTGTGTCATCAGCATACCTTAGAGATATTTATATTATGACCTCCAATTGTTATTCAAAGCATGCTCCTTATGGATCTTAAAATAATCTAACATGACATATTAAATGAATATGGTGACAGCACACTACCTTGCCTAACACCCTGTTTCAATTGTTGAAACATTCCATTTTGAATTTCAGTTCTTATGGCTGCTGTTTATTGCTAGTACATGTTCTTTATTCTTCTTAGATCTTTGCTGTCTGCGTTTATGCCTTCTAAAATTTTGATTATTTCTTGGTGCTTTACTTTGTCAAATGATTTGGTATAATCTATGAACGATAAGTATAGATCTGTTTTCACCTCTATGGCTCTTTCTACTAAAGATCGTATGATGTATATGGCATTGTTCGTATCTTTACCTCCAACAAAACCAAACTATTCATCAGGAATTTCTGGACTGATTTTGTTTCGCACTCTTCGCATGATGATTCTTATAATATCTTATTCATTTGGCTCAAAAAGGCTTATCGTGCGATGCTCATCGCGTTCAATCGTAACTTTATTTTCGTAATCGTATTTCTTTGCTAGGGTTATTAATATGATTTTACAGGTTGTCTGGTATATATCTGCTATTGTGGATATAATTCAACATTTTTGTTATTACCATTCCAAAATCACCTATGGCTTCAATCTCTTCTTTAGTTATATTAACTGGTTCTGGAGCTTTTCCTGCCTTCATATTGCGCAAGACATCTTCCATTTCTTCTTTGAGTATTTCTCGTCCTTTCCCATCATCCTTAATATTTACTTCTTTTCGTTCATCAGCATAAAGATATTTAATTTATTCTGTCTATTGTTTCCTTGTGCTTTCTTGTTCAATGAACAGTTCTCCTTCCTTTGATCTTAAACATCCAGTTTTTGAGTGCGATTTTCTTCCTGTTAATTCTTCAGTTTGTTTGTATATTGCTTTGGCATCTCCTTTTTGTTGCATTTCAATCTCTTCGCATCTCTGTTTTAGCCATGCTTCTTTTGCTTTATTGCATTTTATTACAATTTCTTTATTTAATCTCTTATACTCATCTTTTTTATCCTTATTTCATCATCTTGTATCTATTAGCTGTACAATGTCATCTGTCATCCATTTTCTTTTTTGAACTTGTCCTCACTAGTGGTATTAACTATGGAGTTATCAGTTTTCAGTGGTGCTAATAGTGGTATTGATGTTTGTTGCAATGATTCTTTAAGCATTTCCCACTGTTCATCAATGATTTGTATCTTCTCTATTGCATTGTAGCAGTTCTGAATTGTGATGAATTGTCTTGTAAGCTCTTGTCTGATTTGAGTAAATCTAAATTTAATTTGATATTAACTGAGGCTCGTGTTGCTGTTTTTTGCTTAAAATTTTTACTCTAAGCTTTCCCACACCTGGTACATGATCACTATTGCAATCTGCCTCTGGTCTAGTTTTAACTCATACCAGACTGTTTCTAAGTCTATTATTTATCATTATGTAGTCGATTTGATTATGCCCGTTTTTTCTGGTCTCTTCCATGTCCACAGACGTCTTAGATGTAATAACATCTATGGTTTTAAGATTATAAGAATTATAACAATGAACATGAAATTAATATTATAGGAGAATTTTAGTGACGAAAAATACAGAATTGAGATTTTCAAATCAGGGCTGGTATAACTTTTTGTAGGAATAAATTCTGGTGTTTGATTCCAATGCGACACTTAAATTCATCAGCAGCTAGATAAATGACAAGAAGAGAAGAGGATAACATATTTTGAATTTTTAGATTAATTTCAGTTTCAAATAGACATGACCAATCATTAGCACAATCACTGTACAAAAAATCCAGTCCGTAAGTTTCTCAGAATTTTACTGTGTTGTGATAGAATTCTGCAACATAATTTACTTTCAACTGCTCTTCGGATATATATATATATAAAATGTATACGGCCGGTCTAGGGATGTAAAATAAAAGTTTTAACAAATAGCTGATTTAGGTGTTTGCCAACACATGCAGAAGCTGTATGTACATTCTTTAGGCTGTGATTGTTGTTTAGTTTTATTAGAAAAAAAACGAACTAATAATTGAGAATTTAAATACCAAGCTTTCATAATGAGTGATAAGCGCGCACTCTTTTGTCATATTTTACAACTTATACGAACAAGTTTAAGCCTGATACCTGCACTGTTGACCGTGCCCTGGAACGTAATTTCTGTATAAAAACCGCTGAAGATGCTGGCAGTCCTCTTTTTCAGACAAGTACCATGGCCAAATTTTCTCATTATCCAGTATCCATACCAACTGTTAGTTCATCCGGACACACATTGAAAGATGCTAGCTATAAGCCTGTGTACAATTTTATAAGAAGGAACCTCACGACGACTGCGACGACTGCGTAGTTAGTATATTTGCTAATGACAATAAAGGTCATATTTAAAGTCCCATATGTGACGTTTCGACATCCGTTGTAAAGATGGTGGATCTATTTCACGTTCTCTTGATCGCTTGAGAAAATGCATTCGGGATCTGATTAATTTCGGTTCTCCATTGCACTTTTCTGCGTTAAAGTAAAAATGATGATCTAATTATTACATCTGCGCCGCTAAAGCGAAGTCGTACGCCGGCAACAGTCGCTTTTTGACAAATCAAGTATTGTGAATGAGACATTCCAACGTCTAGACTTGATCTGCGCTTTATGTCACATTGGTGCTGTTCATGACCGTTGTTGGAATTCCTTGACGCAAGTTAACCCATGTTACTCCATGTTACTCATTAATGTAAACTACTTCGTCAGGCGCAGTTTTATCTCTTTACGGAATTTGCATCGTGTTTTGTTCGTCGTAGGCTGCTTTCACTAGAGTAATTAGAAATCTAAAGGGAGCGAAATTGTATGTACGACATTGGTGTGTGCTACGTCATCGTTATGGCTCATCGTACATCCCTAGACTGGCCGTACGCTAATCTTACGGTCTGTTGTTTGAAGTGCGACAAGGATAATCTGACGATTAACTGTGTGTCTATATGTTGGGAATTGGAGTCAACAACGATGGCCTAACATCATCAAGCGCTATACATTTAAAAAAAATACGACGATCATCATTTTCAAGAGGACGTGAACTTCCGGTATATGGTGGATAGGCGGCGGGAACAATTGAAGGCTCTGCATAAAAAGTGTTCCTTGGTGCAGTTTCCTCATATTCCAAGTCCGGCTTGTTGCAGGAGCTACTGAGTTAAGTGCTCTGTGCACACCGTGAGCTGTGTGTCTCATCCGTTTTGATCATGTTTTGATATTCCAATTGTTCACGATGAATGATGATATCGTATGACAGGGAACAGTTGGCCGTGTTCACTTTTCTGTACGGTTTCGCCTTATGTCTTTTGGCGTGTGCTGAGACTGCTACGATGGGGAATACAGCTACCTTTCTTTGTTTGGAAGATGAGATTCGGATGGATACGCCGGCACGGGCGGTTGAGCAATTATGGATTTTAATTCGTTTGCAGTGATACCGGGGCCTTCCATAACCAAATAACCAAATGTGACGTTTTAAAAAAAAAATTACTTTGGATTCACCCAAAATTTTAAAATTAGAACCATAGACTTTTACAAGAAAGGAATTGCGGCCGCGAGTCATTTAAAAATATGGGCACTAGTGCACCTCAATGCGTGGAAAGTTCCTTAATTTACTTACAGAAACATTACAATGAACCAGAATCCATAACTATATCACAAAAGTATTTATTGTTATACGTGCAGAGACAATGGTTTTGAAGGAAAGAAATTATTAATTTCTAGGAATTGTATATACTCTGGTACTTACCAAAACCTGTCATCCAAACATAGCAAGCTATGTACACCCTGATCCAGTTATACCACTCTTTGGCCATGAAGTAATGGTACCAAACGAACATAACTTGCATCCATCCTTTCCATTCATCAGTCTGATCCCTGCAAATTGTGATACAATTATTTAAGACTTCTTGTGGTTAAAGATGGAGAACGTTGTTTCCTTCATACTTACTCCATCCGTTTGATCGGATACACCTTTCACACACAAAAATCCGTTGTTACTATAACGTAAATCTACGTAATCTACCATATTAACACATTAATGAAGTGATGAGAAACCATTTTCAAAATTGGATACCGGAATGTTCGAATTCTGCATTAAACTTTTAATAGCAGCGACAATATGTCAAGAAACAAAGGTCTACGCTTAGTATATTCTTTGTATTATCTAATCTAGATCGCCCGTGCGCTGCCGGGGCCCGAAAGGGGAGTAAAGAATAGCGGGCTGTACCCTACCAGGCATGTTCGTAAGAGGCGAGAAAGGAGGGTTGGGCATGGGACTGGCTATCCCGTACTGTAAAAAAATAAGCCGTAAAAACATCACAAACATGGACAGGTCAAAGAAAAGTATAAAAGTAAATCCGCCATCCAGGAAAGATAAAGGCTATCTGTCTAAGAGACGTATGACGCAAGCCGGAGAAAACCGTAAGAGGTCCGGGTTGCTGACTCACCTTTTGTCTACCAAAAAATCCTCCAGAATTGGCACCTGGAATGTACGTACCCTAAACGAATAACCTAAAGCTGCACAGGTAGCAGCAGAAATGAGAAATTACAAAATAGATATTCTAGGAATGTGCGAAACAAGATGGCTAGGAACGGAAAGAATAAAACTAAATACAAGAGAGATGATTTTATCATCAGGACACCATGAACCTGGAGCACAACATAGTAAAGAGGTAGCTATAATGTTATCAAGGAATGCACAGAAGACACTAAAAGGATGGGAAACACTAGGGCAAAGACTAATGAGAACAACATTTAAAATTAAAAAAAAAATAAAATAAAATTACACATTATCCAGTGCTATGCACCAACCAATTATAAGAATGATTTAGTTAAAGATGAATTCTATAAACAGTTATAATTTCAGATGGAGGGAAGCCGAGCCAAGGATATTATAATCTTGATGGGAGATCTAAATGCTAAAGTAGGATCAGACAACAGAGGCTTCGAAGAGATTATGGGAAAACATGGACTTGGAGATATAAACGAGAATGGAGAGATATTTGTGAATTTCTGTGCCCTTAATCAAGTGAGCCTAGGAGGAACAATATTCCAAGATAAAAGAATACATAAAGCTACATGGGTGTCACCAGATTATAGAACGGAAAATCAAATTGATCACATATGTATTAATAATAAGTTTACGTCATCCTTACAGGATGTAAAAGTATATAGAGGAGCAGTTGTAGCTTCAGATCCTCATCATCTTCTGATAGCCAAACTTAATCTAAAAAGATATACTACAACGAATAAGGGTATAAAGTATTTCAATGTAGGGTTTCTTAAAGAACAAGGAATTAAAGATAAATTCGCAGTCACAATATCAAACAAATACTTAATTCCTCCAACTAGAAAATATAATACATATAGAAGAAGATCATTGGAAACAGGTAAAGGATATATGGAAAGAGACATGCGAAGAAACGATGGGGAAAAGAGAACGCCAGAATAAGGCATGGATGACAGCAGAGACCCTGGATAAAATTAAAGAAAGAAAGAACAATAAAGCAGACATACATAAAAGCAAAACAAGAAGTAATAAAGCCAAAACGCAGGAAGTTTATACACAGAGGTGAACAAAGAAATGAGAAGATGCATTAGAAGGAATAAGAGGAAATATATAGATGAACTAGCTAAAGAGGCAGAGGAAGTAGCAAATAAAGGGAATATGAAAGAACTGTACAACAGCACAAAGAAATTAAGTGGAAAATACAAACAGAGCAATGCCTTTATTAAAAAGAAAGAGAACATTTCTGGATAGGCGGCCGAGCACATATGGGTGTAAACTCACGTGCTAAGACGCCGGTTCAAGTCTCGTACTTTACCTTACCTTTAACTTTACCTTTACTAAGCAGATTTCCTTTCCTTTCTTGATTGGCGTTAACTTTTTTAGATTCAAAAGCCCAAAGATAAAAAATGTAGTATCTGCACCCATGCGTGCTGTATTCACTTCTCTGGAACTTTGATTTTGTGATATAATCAACTCCTCTTAGCAATCTTGTGGAGGTGTTTGTACAATATTATAGATACTTTTTGCATTGTGATGAATTTTCACGTTCAATTCTTTATGATTGAGAAATTTGAGGTTTTATTTTAGCACTTCAGACAAATAAACTGTTTTCTGATACGCCTTTACTATGAGTATTAATAACGTCATTCACCGTGGTAACCATTGATGAATCGATGCTTATCAGGTCACTTGCTAGGCTCAACAGGACAATTCTGCGGGAACTGAAGTTATTAGTCTTTGGTTTTCTTTTCACTGAAAATTTAATAATGTGCACTCTATACCAAGAAGGAGGGAATTGACAGTACAATTATTGTAATGTGTGTCCTTAAAATCTCTTGTGCTTTTTGCATAATCTATAAAATAAAAATCCTACACTACAGCAGCTTTATAGTAGATACATATATTGTATTAAGGTCAGGAAGAATCTAAAACAGCATGCACAATTGTGAAGGGATGTTATCACTCTCGTGCCGTCAATAGATTGATGATCACCATGCTTAATGACAGACATGATTAACAGCACTGATTAACGGCCGTTTTGTAATGTTTGTAAATACTTGATGATTTGATCTCGTAGTAAATTATTAGATTCCTGAAGTTGAACTATATAAGAAGGAATCTGGTGCAATACAAAGGAATATAGGAATTAATCTTGTTTCTAGAGGTGGTGCGTGTCCAGGGTAGTGTTCTGGTTGTTAGCTGACTTCATAGTTGTAGTAAGGTAACGTAGTTTGTAAATTCGTTTATTAGTCCAGGTTGTTAGAAGACCACCTAATGTCCACTCATCGATAACAGATGTGAACTGGGTTTATCCCAACTATCTAGTGGTTAGTACAATAACGAAAACAACAATTAAACATCGATAAGAACAATTAATGAAAACATAAGAGAGAATGATCATTCACATGGGTTGTAATGACAAATATCAATTTCAACGAATAAAAAAAATAAAATGAATTTTTAAAAAATCAATACGGTAACAGTATTAAATATCTAGGGGAGATGTCGTGACACCGTCGTCGTGTACCCAACGCTTGATGTAGAAATAGGATAGAGAATTTCTGTGTTGTGTGTACGTGTAGATGGCTCCCTGTGTGCTTTAAAACCAAAATTTTTAACTCCGCTAGATTCTTTTTTTTTAAGAACGTCAAGAAAAGGTTGTTTGTCTAACACGTTGCGTTACTTGCTGAGCCCTTTTCGTACTAGTTTTTGAGTAGTCTCCAAAACAGTGGTAGGTTTTACTACATAGCAAAATCATACCAGCCCCTTCATACTCAAGCTTAAACAATCCCGATGTTCTCTTATCGAATAACCTTCTCTTTCCGCACCTTTGACAATCAGTAGAAAAAGTGCCTAGAGACCTAACGAAATCTTGGCGATGGATATCGCAGGATTCTGAGGGGAACCACTGGTTGTACTCATTTTAAAATGTCTGGCGCATGTCGGGTCTAATAAACACGAAATATCCTATATGTAGGGGAAGGTCCCAAACAGTCTTCTTTTTAAACATTTCTACCTCGGACAGCTAAAAAGACCAATGAGGAAGTTCTCAAAGAGGCCAACACAAAAAGGAAGCTCTTAAAAAACATCAGAAAGAAACAATCAACATTTTTTTCGGGCACATCATGAGATGAGGAAAGTTGGAATACTTGGTTACAACTGGCAAAATAAAAGGAAAGCAAGATCGCGGGCGACAAAGAGAGAAAATACTGGATAGCTTCGTGTCATGGCATAGAAAACAGTCAACAATAGAACTGATACGATGCACTGTAGATAGAAGATTATGGAGGGACATGATCACCTACGCCTACCGGTATGGCACATGATGATGATGATGACCTCGTACATGTCGTTTATTTGAGTCATATTTTTAAAAAGCGGACTATTGATAAAAGATATCGCGTCACTCCCTCGCATGTACGAGA
Organism: Megaustenia siamemsis; assembly: GCA_032433765.1. Taxonomy (NCBI): domain Eukaryota; kingdom Metazoa; phylum Mollusca; class Gastropoda; order Stylommatophora; family Ariophantidae; genus Megaustenia; species Megaustenia siamemsis. The sequence goes on along the minus strand of JAVIAB010000041.1, from coordinate 34,627,652 downwards.
TGTCCGCTTGATTTTTCTTATTGGTTAAAGTCTTTCCAACAGTTTCATCGTCTCACTTGTAATAGAGAAATTGTCATCTATATCAACCTGTCTTCAGGCGTCCGAAACACTGTCTCCAAAACGTTTAAAACAAGCCGCATGTTGATATTTTATAACCTAATAAATTCTCGTCAATTTCAAGTCGTGGTCTATTTACCATTTTAAGAGTGGGGTAGCCAAAAGAATTTTTTTCGCCGCTGTAACTACCTATAAAGGTTCGTCGTGAACTACTCAATAATTTATTCTGCTCGGCGGATGTTTTCACCAAGGGACTGCATCAACATCGGCTCTACCCACGTGTGCGCTTTTAAAGATGGGGATCAGTTCGCTAAAATAGTCCTTGAGAGAGTCGGGGACACTAATATCGCATTTTAATAACCCGAATAAGGACTTGTCTTTAACAGATTTAAGAATTTGACGGTCAGTCAGGGGATATCCAGAACAGGTAAACAAAGGTGTTTGGTGAAACGTCTCGGTCAGAAATCTTTTGATGGTTCGATCTGTACTCTTGAGGCGTTGCCACTGACATTCCCACATCTCAACGAGATTAAAGCGGCACTCGGATTTTAGGTACTCGCTGATTTCCAACGTTTTTGCGTATACATCTGTAAAGGGTTTGTTATTGATGGGGTTAACACCTTTGTGTCTTTAGTGAGAGGACAGACATGACCATAAAAAAAACGACCGTGGAATTGGTAGACGGTCCGATTCGCCTTATCCCAGTCATCCACGCATATTTTACGAGGACCTAAAGCAATTTCTCGGCCATTGATCTTGGTCTGTAACTGAACGTTCTTCCGATAAGCAACCGAAGTCAAACATTCCCTACTCTGGATGACGTATTTGTTGCTCTTATGGGGTGTGATTTCGGTCTAAAAATTAGTTTGCAGAAAAATAACATCCTCAGCCAGGACGTCGAAGTAACACCTGCAATCTTTATCAAGAACTATAAACATGATATCGTGCGGCAGTATAACTACCTGGGGTCCATCATCAGCGACAGACTATCTTTAGATACAGAAAGTGACACTCGTATTGGTAAAGCTGCTACCAACTTCGTCCGCCTTTCTAGGCGTGTCTGGCAAAACAGCAAACTGACAATTAAAACAAAAGCCGCAGTGCCTGCATAATTAGTATCTTCTTGTAACGCAGTGAATCTTGGACAACCTATGTAAAGCAGGAGAGAAGGCTAACTGCATTCCATATGCGATGTCTACGCCGTATTCTTTGTATCACCTGGAAGGATAAAGTTACAAACGTGGAGGTCATGACTTGCACAGGCGTCCCCTAATATATACACGCTGCTCAAACAACGTAGGGTACGCTGGCTTGGCCATGTCTTCTTCTTCTCACTTTTTAGCTCCCAGTGGAGCATAGGACTTCAACAAACACTTTCCAGGGCGTTCTGTTTTTTTGCCATTCTTTGAAGATCAGTTCATGTCTTCCCCATCATCTTCATCTCTGCTTCTATCTGTCTTCTCCAAGAATTCATTGGTCTTCCTCTTTGTCTTTTACCCTGGGGATTCCAAAAAGGACCTGTTGTGTAATACTATCAGTTGGCTTCCGTAGTGTGTGTCCTATCCAGCACCATCGTCTTTTCTGTATCTCTTTATCCACTGGTATTTGACTGCTACATTTCCATAATTCTACGTTAGTGATTTTGTCCTGGCATTTCCATCCTTTTATTCTGCGTAAGCATCCATTAATGAAAGTCTGTATCTTCGTGATTATCAATTTTGTTGTTCTCCATGTTTCACAGCCATATAATAGGACCGACTTAACATTTGAGTTGACAATTTTTATTTTTGTATTTAACCTAATTTCTTTGGATTTCTATATGTTTCCCTGTGCAATGAAAGCTCTTGCTTTTTATATCCTTATTTTTGTATCATTTTCTGTTCCTCCCTCTATATCTATATTACTGCCCGGATATATGTAAGATTATACGTCTAGTAGAGGTATTTCTCCTAGCTTTATTTGGTTATTGCCAACTGTTTATTCTCATAATGTTGGTCTTATCTCTATTATCTTCAGTCCTAGCTGTTGTGATCTCTCATCAAGTGTGCTAATTTTATCCTGCATCTGTTGATGGCTGTGTGAAAGGAGAGCTATGTCATCAGCAAAGTCTAAATCATCAAATTTCTTGGTCAGTGACCACTGGATTCCATTTCTGTTGTTTTGAGTTATTTTCATTATCCAATCTATTGCCAGTAGAAAGAGAAAAGGAGACAGAAGTCATCCCTGCCTTGTACACCGTATGAAAGATTGCCGCATACCGAAAGATAAACTTTACTGACAACTGGAAGATAGTAAAAGAACTAGGGGGCTCACCTCAAACAAGAAGCAGACAGTTTCTTAGAGAAAGAGAATGCACGACGAAAGAAAAGAAATGAAAAAATAACATTTCTAGGGGCGCCGAAAAATCCATAGTCACCTATGACTGACGGAGGCTGCTACTATGGGGTCTGAACCCATCTTCAAGTTGTTTGAATGTAGGAAAATTTGAAGGCATATCCTGAGTAAGAGCCCGAAAGTAGAAGGCGTTGGCGTCATAACCATTAATACTCTCAACAAATTTCCCGCCTCTGATTCGAGACATACCTTTCTCATTGTACGGATGGAAGATTATGCTAGGCGACCTACAATATTATCTCTCAAGGTATTGTGCAGGTGCTCCTCTCTCTTGGAACATAAGGAAAAGAATACATTGGAGGGGAGGGTTTTAAATAGATATTTTAAAGTTATTCCCAGAACAGAATTGGTGTCCTTACACGTGTCTACATCCGAACCTGCGTAAAAATCAATTTGTTTTTCCAATGCAAGTAAGAAGTGCCCGACATCATTACTATTCCAAATAAGAAAATCCCTGAGAGTGGTCATTTTTTTGTATACCCATATCTTTTCACAATACTCGTAATCGGCATCCGAAATATTGCAGTTTTTAAACGTTCAAAAGAAAGCATCATGTTGGAGGCAGTGCCTTATCGTGCAACCTTTTTAGGTCGGTAATATGTTCGTAACAAAAGACGCCCTTAGTTTCGCTAATATTGTAGGCTTTCAAATACTTTGAATAAGAGAATGCGGGAGCTAAAAAATGAACCATGTCCAAAAATTTCAATTAACTCGTACCAATACACATAAAATTGTTGCTTCGCGTTACCTTAAATATAAAGCGGGTCACTTCGTCTTCTTTTTTAGGTTCCGCGTGGTCCTGATCTACTGGTTCGTCATCCTCAGCGAATAATAAGTAGCTTGCAAGGTAAGGTTTTATGACATGTATGTTGTATTTACTCGAATTGAATCCGAAGACGGGCAATTCACTCAAATACGAATCTAGTCGGAGTAAAAGAGAGTCGTCGTCATTGGTACTTAGTTTTGTAAACACAACGTCGAACCGATCGCGCATGATAGATCCGATATGGTATTAAAATGTCGTATCATCCGACTAACCAAGTCCTGTATCACCAGTTGTGACAAAACAAACGGGTTGTTCAAACCTGGGTACGTTTGAGGCTACCGAGCATGACAAAGGGATGTGTTTGGCTGTAAAATTTGTTGCACTAATTGCAGCTGGTAAGTCAGTACTAACGAAGTAACTTTCAAAATCATAAGCTGCTTGAAAAGGGTATATGAAATTATTGGGAACCTCGATACCGTGAAAGGCCACAGTTTCCCAAACTGCTGGAGTGTAGACTCCGCCCTTGTAAACATTAACATTTTTTCTCTCATTACAGGTCTTTTCATTGTTTGTCAAACACCAAAAGTGTTTCCACAATTTCCTGCATTTAGGACAGCTAAAAGAGTGAGAGGCCGCGTCAATGTCAGATATATACATAAAATGGTCTTTATAATACAACTATAAAGTGTCCTTATAACAATTACTACTTCTGAGTTTTGGCGTGAGACCGTCTTTGTCATTAAACTCGAAGATGTCCATGTTTGTACTAAAACACTGTTCTAATGCTGGAATCTGCTGCAACGTCAATACCAACATTTATACCCCGATGATCTAATCACTGTTTCAGGAGAGCCTGTGTGGGTTTCCTAAGATCAGTAACGTTAGATCCTCTAAATACTGCTAGGCAGCGAAAAAAACACAGGTTATTAGTGTATGAATGATTTTTTGAGTTGTGTTGTAATATGTATATTGCTTAGTTATTACTTATGTGCAGTGGGATATCATTTAAATAACACACAATCGGATGTTCGTGAATATGAAAAAGATAGAAAGAAGTGCTTGTAATACTCTGCGTAATATTTCGTGTCTGGGCGCTGGTGTTGGGCGTAATTCAAGGGAGCGTCTAGGTTTAGCTGAGCTACAAATTTCTCTAAATCACTTCTATTGTTGAATAGTGCAGGAGTATCTAGAACACAAGCGTTGTTGCAGCTAGCGTGGGAAGAATTTTAATACTTGGTCTCTCTGTGTTGCAAGACAGAGTGATGGGAATAGTTGATTTTGAAACGAAATTTCTGTTTTTCAAATATGTCCTTGATGAGATCACCCCAGTTTGGCTTATGCGCTCTACATGATGGACAAATGTGTAAATGGGGACATGTTTGTTTATGTTAACATGTGTCTTGGTGGCTCTCCAATTATCAGTGTAGATTTGTCTGACATCATCTGGAAGAATATCTCAATGATCCTCTTCAGTGGAAAGGCTCGCTCTTTTTGCAAAACTGCTGCTCTTGTTGCTTGAAGTGGTAGGTCGTTTGCGTGATGAAGAAGAAGAAGAACAGTCTGTATACATGTCGTTGATGCTGGTAATGTCATCCATGAATGCGACTGTCGCTCGTGGGTCTTTAAGTGTCTCCTTGAAAATAAATTGTTTACCGCACATACTACAGATGTGTTGATTTAATGTTTATGCCAATTCCTTGTGTGACTCTAGTAAAACTCTTGTTGCAAAACTCACAGACTACATTAGATAAGGTGTCAATACATTCAACTGGTGTCTATATGTTTTTTTTCAGATTGCTGGCTCGTTAAATGTGCAGCCACATACGGAGCACCTACGACAGGGGTTTTTATGAACACTCTCAATGTGTCTAGTTAACGAGCTGAGCCTCAAGAATACACGCGCACAGGGAGGACACTCGTAGCGTTGATCAGCCATCATTTTCTTTTCTAATGTCTCTGCAAAAGAGATAACAGAAAAAAAAATTATATATATATAAATATATATATATATATATATATATATATATATATATATATATATATATATATAACTAACTAGAATAACTCAAAACAATACGCTAATGGGGAAGAGTGACTACGTGATAGCGCCATGGACAATTGTGAACCGAGTATTTTACAAAATAAACGACAGCAAGGTATGCGTGACTTTACTTCTTCTCTCCAGCGCTATTTTTTTAGGATATCGTAAGGATACTCTAACTTTTAAATTTCATATTACTTTAGGTGACGTTTGTCGAAGAGTTAGTGACAGTCCATCATTTAGACGATCCTACAGAGTATATATGCTCAATGTGGATGCAGATTGCCTGTGACAGGCACAGATTTGCGAGAAGAATAGGAACTTTGGCTCCACTTATAGAGCCTATTCTTTCACCGTTGCACCGCGCAAAAAGTTTTACACGCATCGCCGTGCTAACGTGAAAGTCAGGAAATGTTATAAATGGCGTATTTTCAAGAAATCGAGAAGGAAACGAGCGCCATACTTAGAGATGTAACATTTAAAAGGAACAGCACCGCAATTTATAAAACTATGAAACGTGCAATATACCTAATATCCACCCATCAGTTCCATGTTATAATTGACAAACTACCCGTCATACCCACCATCAATGATCATATACGTGTTATAATAGAGTAAATATTTGCAGATGGTGTTTACAACTGGGGTAGAATAATTGTTGTGCATGCCTTAGTTTTATGATTATCAAATAACCTACGAGACTCCCTTTACGATTCTGATGTGGACGTTAGACTCGTGATATAACAATTTGCAACTGAAGCTACCAACAGCATCGAAGAAAATATTACGCGCAGGCGGATATTGTTCTTTTAAAATGTTTGTAAAACATAAATATTGAAAATATAATAAAACACGCTGTTTTTAAAATGAAAAGTGTGTCTCTTTTTTCTTTATATATACATTTTAAATAGATCTTGTGACCTGTCAAACTAATAACAATATAAACACCAAACAACGGCGAGATGAATCACGACATAAAATAAAATATGACAATGCGTGAGTTTTTTGGGATGTTTTTTTATTTAACACACCGAAAATACGACATCCGTGACGACAATTAGCAACAATAATTCTTAGCGACCGTTACAGTTATAATTGGTACACTGTAAATAAGCGCACATGAAATTCTTATATTTGAGCAGTATTATATATGTCAGGGAATTTAATTTTTCACAAATGTCAAAACACGACGGTTGTAGAAGCAGCCTTCGGGAAATATGAATCGAAATAGCCGTCAGGAAGATTTCTATCTATCGATGGCCAATGTTTCAATTGGCTTGGTCCTCGAAATGTGTCTGCCTATGACGTTTTCAGATTTATGGCTTGCATCTGTCATATACCGTTAGCACCTCACCTGCCATAGTCTTCAAAGCCGCGTCGGTTCATGTGATACTGGTTTAGGTGGGAAATTTCTTGGTCGAATCCCAAAGAATCTACGAATGTGTATTAAAGGTGTTACGTTATACGAAGAAACAGAAATGGCTTTCTTTCCATCATCTAAAGGTTTAATAAACTCACCATGACAAATCGTGTACACGATGTTAATAGCAGAAGACATTCCGAATCTTGACCGGCGTAGAAAACACAAAAATCGATGAATAGAAAGAGAAATGGAAGCTGCGCTCGATTTATATACACCACCGACCAGAAACTATTTTTAGAAGCTGATGTCATTGCTATTTTTAAACACCGACGCCATTATTCTAGAAATTTTAAATTTTGCGCCAAAAGATTTGGACCGAGTAGACGATGAACAATACGATCATTTTGCCGCTGTATTGTGTCTGATGGGAAAATTCTCAGCAGCTCTCTCATCGAGGCACGCCAGGCTTTCATAATTGCTAACAACGTCTTGAAGGGTCCGCGAATTTATTACTTGACTGGCCTATCGGAATTTCTGGGTATAAAACGATAAATGTCCCTGTGTATATTGGGAGGAAATCCGAAATTGTCGAAATACTCAAACTGACCAAAACCATTGTAGTAAAGGGCTACCTAATGGGATCCGGGTCTCCAACTCGGATCGGTATTGACTATGAAAACAGCATGTTTAGTTTGATCGATATAGCGAGGCAACCGATCGCGAGTCATGACTCTGACCGTTGATAACCGTTTCACAAAAATGTCAAACATAAGTATATTGAGAAAATCCCTTGCATTCCTTGTCGACGTGTTTACGATGTATAATCTGTAAGAACCTGTCTTGTTTTAGAGACTTCCAGCACGGAATCCAGTTCAGCGTAAACTAGGACCTGAATTGGATTAGGCAAGACCGTTACAAATTTAAGTTCAATGGCGATGAGCCCTGATTTTATCAGTTCAAATTGTTGCGCCTTCAAAAAGACTAGGGCTGAGATTGAATGCAAAAAGAGTGTAGGTGTTCTTGAAGTCGTTAAAATCTATTCCGTTATTAGCATCTGCTACCACAAGACCCAACGCCAGCATGGACTTGAAGTAGGCGCGAGCGTACTGCCTGCGGTCAAATTCAATAGAAAGAGCTTTACCCAAAATGTTGTGACCGGCGAGCGTGTCACGTTCAAATAGGTAAGGCCAAAGTTTTTTTTTTAATTGAAGGATTTAGTATCGTAACTTCCGTTAAATGCAGCCGAGTTCAGTAAGCCGAGGACTAGAGGGGAATGTGTTTGGGTCCGAAAAAGGTTGTCTTGAGAATGAAATAACATACCTTTAGAAATGGCAAATGTTTAATTAATACCCTCTTCATGTGGTATCGCGCATTGCCTCGTACGAGAGCCTTTTTGTGAACCAGCGAGATGGCTGGATTAACTGTGGCTTTTCTCACCAACAAGGCGGCGTAAGTGATGACACTTATAACCGTTTGTTTTGTCGTATGCTTTGATGTTAAAAACGTCCTTTGAGGGGGTCAACTTAATTTTCACGTCAACCCTGTTTAGCATGTACCGCTCCTGAGCAAAAATATCAGAGTGAAGTCGACCTATCATATCCAGCTCATGGCTACATCGAGCCAGATTTCGTCGCGCTTTCAGTCCACATTCCTTGGGTGTCGTACGCGTGTTTGGGAGTATCGCTGTAGAAGAGCGCACTCGTAACATAACCTTTCTTATACTCCTTGCTATGGTTGAGAGTGGCTTCTAGGTACACTCGAAAAAGGTAGGGGTTTTTAGAAGCTGAAATCAAAGTATCGTTGAGAGATACGTCGAATTGCGAGATTAGACTGTGCAGGTAATAGTTCACTCCGGCCACGTCGGCATCAGTCGGTAAATTGTCATCCTTCGACAAACGTAATTTTTGCTCTCATATGCAGATACGTGTTGGAAAAATCGACGTATTCATCCGAATTTCCAATAATGGAAAATTCTTTAGGTGCTCAATATGCCAGAGCGGCTAATGGCGAAACTTCAATAAATTGACCAGAATCGACAGATGTCTGAGTCGGTGGAACGCTAAACAAATCTAGTCCAGAATGGAAATATTCGCAAGACTTGGGGTGCACTAGAGCCATATTACTTGACCGAATATGTCCGAATACTTAGTCCTCATAGTCATCTTGCGCGCGGAATTAGGGTGACCGTGTTGTTTCGTCGTTTTTATTCTTTTTGCCCCAACTGGCAACCCGGGTGGCGCTCCCCGTCTTTTCCTTCTTCTACCGCATCCGGTTTATTGGTCTATATCACCACTGGCCAGATGATGGATGGCTCCCTGATTTAAACGCTGACCGTATTCTTTGGCCCTTTCTTTAAATGGCTCTCCAATGTTTCTTCCCGCGTCGCGCCTTGTGCGACTTGAAGTCCCGTACCGAGACCTTCTCTGAATAAGACCTTACCACCGATCTTTAGCCATTGGTAAAATTGCTCTTTCGATGCCTCCGAAAAAATTACCGATACCGCTTTCTCGCTGAGTCCTACCTCCGAAAAATACCGGGGGGCCGTGGCCGGCTTGATTATAGCAACACTCTTCGTATAACTTAGCATTTCTGTGAAACGGAGTATGTCTCACCATTATTCCAGCTCGAAGTGCTTCCGCGCTCTGAAATGTAACGTTAGTACCAACGTTCCGGCTGGAAATGGGATCGCAACTCCCATGTCGTTAGTTAAAGGAATTTCTAATCTGTCGAAAGAGAACCTGCTCAGGAGGACATAGTGCGGTTTGTCGTAGAAGCGAAATAGGGAAGTGGTGGTTTTCTCAAAAATAGGAACTGTCCTCATTAAGGGTACCAGGACATCCCCGACAATCAGGGTGACACGAGATCGCAATAGACGTACACGTTTCTAGTTTGCGCTTCCAGATTTCTTTCTTTCTCGCTGTGCAGTGCGACTATAGCGGCTGTCACGTAATTCGATGGGAAGTTTAAGATACTTTTCAATGCTTCGCTTTTGGTAACCGAGTTTCCTTGTTCAACGACTTTAAAGTTGGCCTTATTTTAATTTCTTTTATTATTAAAAAATCACATATTGACTCCGAGTGTTTTTCCCCAAAAATCAGCTTATTTAAAGCATCGATAAAGTTATCAGCTGTTTTGTATAACCCCGGCGCCAATTTCATTGTTAATGCTGTGTTATCAGAGGTGTTGGTTTTGCCTTCATTGCTCGAGGATTCGTAACGGATCCAGATATCGCCGGGTAGGACGTTGAAATAAGTGTTTGGAAATTGTATCTCGACCAACACAACTTCGTAGTTTGCATTCAGTTTGATAGTTTGATGAAGTTTGACGAAGAAGTTCCCAGGACTATTTTCATGATAAATTCGAATTGAAGCATTGCTGGGGGTTGTGATGTAAAAACTCATCTTCTCTAACGACGTGTCTTGAGTTTGGTGTTAGGCAGGATGTATCCCAGTCAACTACACAAGAGCGCGATCCAAATTTTTTCGTCCTGATCCTCACCGTTTTCACCCGTCAGATTAAATAAAGCCACGCCGTTGACAGCATATATAATGATCATTTGGCAGAGAAAAACGATTTTCATTTGCGGGAGTAGTTTACAGAAAACAGGCCAGAGTGAGGCTCTGTTGTCGCGGCTGGTCCCTTCGTCATTCTTTTTTTCTTCATCATCTCTTTCTACTACCGTGCTCAGAAAAGTTTGCATGTGTTCCCCCGCCTCCATTTCGTCAGTCTCTGGATACTTTGCCGCTTAAAATCCAACTGTTGAATAATGAGTTGTAACCGTACCATTTGACTAAGTACTCTTTTTTCACCAATTCTCCAGTCTTCTAAGATGTTTTCTATTCAATACACCTTTTTATCGCTGATTTTCTGAAGCTGTTCTGTATAAAACGAACCTTTCAGCTCTTCATCGTCATCATCTTTAACAACGGACGTAGGTTACCGGGCTAGTGGTTTGGTTTACACGACTGATTGTAAACATATCTTCTGTCCACTATAGTGTATTCCCCTTTTTGAAATTAGGGTAGCTCCACCCAGAACTAATTTCAAAAAGGGGAATACACTATAGTGGACAGAAGAAATGTTTACAATCAGTCGTGTAAACCAAACCACTATCCCGGTAACTTACATTGTTAAAGATGATGACGATGAAGAGCTGAAAGGTTCGTTTTATACAGAAGAGCTTCAGAAAATCAGCGATAAAAAGGTGTATTGAATAGAAAACATCTTAGAAGACTGGAGAATTGGTGAAAAAAAGAGTACTTAGTCAAATGGTACGGTTACAACTCATTATTCAACAGTTGGATTTTAAGCGGCAAAGTATCCAGAGACTGACGAAATGGAGGCGGGGGAACACATGCAAACTTTTCTGAGCACGGTAGTAGAAAGAGATGATGAAGAAAAAAAGAATGACGAAGGGATCAGCCGCGACAACAGAGCCTCACTCTGGTCTGTTTTCTGTAAACTACTCCCGCAAATGAAAATCGTTTTTCTCTGCCAAATGATCATTATATATGCTGTCAACGGCGTGGCTTTATTTAATCTGATGGGTGAAAACGGTGAGGATCAGGACGAAAAAATTTGGATCGCGCTCTTGTGTAGTTGACTACATTATAAAGAAGGTGATCGAGTTAGGGTAGCTGCATCCAGAACTAACTCGATCACCTTCTTTATAATGTTTATTGATCGCCACTGAATGACTTTTGTCTCTTTCTGACAAAGACAGTTTATTATATAAAGTGTTCCAGACTTGTTCTTGATTGGCCAAGTTTACATAGGCGGTGTCACTTTAATACTCCTGTGATACCAATTTTAGTAGTTTCGGAATAGGGCGGATAACACTTCTACATATCTTAATTTATTAGCTTTCGTAAAAAGTCTCCAAATTTTCTCTTTTTGTAAACGTGGATTTCCTCGCTAATATAGGTAGAGACAGAATTAGTGCAGTGCAGTGCAGTGCAGTGCGAAGGGAGAGAAAAGTGACGTAAAAATAGGATGACGTTTGTTGTTAGGGAATTAGGCAGTGGCAGTTGGAGTTAGTAAGGGAATTTAGTTGACAGTTGGGGTTAGTTAGAGTCGGAGTTGAGCAGTGAAAGGGAGTGGTTGCTCAGTGATGCAGCCAAGAAGGATGCACATAAACCGATAGCTGATGGCACCTGACTGAAATCAAACATGGACGACTCTCACTGCCTTTATTACTGATGGTTTGCCTGAGCAAACAGTACTGCCCAGCAGTTGCCTTCACTGTTGGAATGATGTAACCGTGTCTCAACGACATCTTAACTATAGTCGTGGCAAGGAGTGCCCTCCGTCGTAATGGAAGTCAGACCAGTGTAGGCCTGTGTGGCCTGGTCTTGACTTCTGAGCATCGTCCACAAACCTCTCTTCGCGGCGTGCGCAAGGGGTTTTGGTCGGCTAGACGCCTCTAAAAAAGTAACAGTGTGTGAACATGGACAATTAGAGGATACTCAGAAGCAGGTTTTTATATGTAGAACCATTTTGGTTGTTAATTCATTATTGAACTTTGTTGAACTTTGCACTTTTGGATGTTGTATGTGGCCGTAGTTGCGGCAGGTACAGTTCTAAGACTCAGTTTATTCAGTTGAATTGATCACGATAGTGAGACCTGTTTTAGAAATCAGCTTATGTCGGTTGAAATGTTTGACAATTGATTGACGGTTTCTTCATTGAATTTATAATGATTGTTCAAATATTAAAGAATCAGTTGTTCGCTTCAGCGGATCTCGTTATTAAGACCCCAGCGGGTATAGTTGAGTTTCGTTTTTAATGACGATGTGGTTGCAGGGATAGCTGCAAGCTTAAGGGTTCAAATCAAAGGAATCATAGTTCATTGAAAAGCGTTTAAAAAAAGAGAAAACTGTACATTTTAACGTGCGATTAAACCGCTCCACGACGGCTGCCTTTATATCCTCGGTCTTCGTAGTGAAGAAATGAACTCCATTTTCTTTGAGAAGTTTTAGGAAAGTTTTGTTGACGAAGTCGGATCCTTTGTTCGTTTGAAAATTTATCGGTTTGCGCTTGGCAAATATTTTACTCACTGCATCCACTAGATTTTTTTGCAATTTTCGACCGTATCGGAACTGACCACGCAAACTTCGAAAAAACACCGATACACGTAACGAGATACGAGTGCCCATCGTTGTATCTTTTTAATTGTCTCGGATCGATCAGATCAGCCTGGAACTGATGATTGATACCACCCACGATGATGGTTGTCTCTTAATTTTTTTAACAACTGTTTTGTGTAGGGTATAAGTATCCTGTCGACTCAACCACTCTTTTTATCTTTGCAGAGTTTAGTTTTGTAATACGCTGTAAACTATCCACACCACCGCAGGCACCAGGTCGTTAACGGCTTCTTAACATCTTATCTACTCTTTTGGCCATGTCTCTCTGTTTGGTGTCAAATCTTACTTTTTCTTCTTTTCCTGAGTTTGTACGTGCCCGCAGATTCTTTGTTGACGACGACTTTCGTTTTCGGCCTTGGCGCGGTGGGGGCTGACTGACGAATTTTTTCGTCGACTACATCTTTAAGTACCGCGGTTGGTGGTGGTGGTGTTGCAATCGAGTCGGAGGGTTGAGAGAATGGTGTTGCCTGTTTAATGTTCACTATGCCTAGATGTTTGTGTCTGTCTTTCCAGGACTTTTTGCATTTGCGTATCCAGATCTTCTATGCTGTCTTTTAGTGACTCGGGTGGTGTATACGGAGCTTGCTGGTGATTTACAGACTCTAGCAGTCGAGGATCGATCAAAATCATTTTCTTGGCCATCGTTCACACCCCAAGATACCGCTCAGAATACCCAGAACTGGATTAATCAAAGCGCCGATAAATCCCCCCCCCCCACCCACCCTTTGCAGAATCTTTTCCCTTCTTTTCACAGTCGTCTTTTTTTCAAGTGAGAATCCGCAGGTCGTGTTTATGGCGCAGCAATTTGTCTCTTCTGAGCCGGTGTGAGTCGAACGTTACCATTTAACACGTTGTGGCAGCATTAACACAGAGTTATTATGAGATCAGGAGATGTTTTCAATATGGCCTTTACCGCCGGTGCTTTAGCTGAGCACAGAAAACGCAACATCTAGCCTTGTCTTTTCACCGACTCGTTCATTTTCCTTCCTTGGGTAAGTAGACTACCTGATGTTCTTTAGGAAAAATATTGGCTTAGGTGATCTGATGTTTCATGTCGATTGCCCAGTAACAAATACACGCATGGAGCCGACGTCGCGTCCTTAAAACTTTCCTGAATATACGACACGCGACCCGGGTACATTTGTTTGGCCAGGTTAGTGATCTGAGACCCGTTCTTTGGGTTTTTAATCAGTACTATGTAATGACTGTTGAGACTTATCGTCCGCTGTTCCTTGTTTTTACTAAAGAGATTTTGTACTATATACACGACGCTGAAGTTCCGATGGTGACTTCCCTTAGCAAACAGTTTCTTGACCTTATCGTCAGTTTCGTTCATCAGATCGTCTATGACCACCAGACGTCTCCTATCTCCTCGCCATTGCGCCATGTTATGTAGGCCTTCGTGAACACCCTTCTTCGTTTCGTACAACGGTTGCCACTCACCAATACAATAAACGATTTCCTCAGGCACGGGACTGACCATTTCTGACACGTTCTCGAGAAATTTTCTAACAAACATACTTTTACCGTATCCAGTTGGGCCGGCTATTAACGATGTAAACGGATGTTTCCAGCGTGAATCCATAACTATTAATGATTACGTTGTTTAGTTTGTCTCTCTATTTACTGTATATTTCCCAATAATATATATATATATATATATATGAAAAAACAAGAAACAAAATATATGTACTTGGTTGAACGTTTACACTGTAATGTTATTTATAAATAACTGATTTAGTGTAACAACCGTATTACATTTACGTTTATTTTGATATAAACTAACTTTAAATAAAAAACTTTAAATAGGACTAAAACTAACCGTTTCGGTTTCCTTTTGTCTTTCAGCATTGTCAATAATCATCCAAATCTAAAAGAGTCTGGCGACTTTTGTTATATAGCACTAACCATTGTTTTAGATAGACAGCGAACTAGAGTGAATAATCTATAAACATACAGCTATACATTCACTCTCTCTCACACACACACACATAGATATATATATATATATATATATATATATATATATATATATATACACTTTAGTTGCGGAGCCGACACATTGAAAAAGGAAACAAATTGTTATGTAACAGACTATATCTTGTTTGGCGTCTATTCGCGTGTCTCGAGATGAAGTATTTAAAAATAAATAACATACTTTAAAAAAAAATTAGTAGTCAATTAATTGTTTAATATGTTTACTCACTGCATCCACTAGATTTTTTTTGCAGTTTTCGACCGTATCGGAACTGACCACGCAAACTTCGAAAAAACACCGATACATGTAACGATATAAGTGTGTTTGTGTTTTTAAATTTCACATGTTTAAAATTCAGGTTTTAGTCCACACAAAGAATAAACACAGCGACAGAATCACGCCAACAAGCGAGCTATTATATTATCTCCGATTTGGGGATTATCAAACAAAAGCCTTTCGTTTACAGTGCGGTACAGGGGAGGCAGATTCAATCTTCTGTGACGGGCTCTTGCTTACCTTTGGTATCGTGTATTTAATTCAGATTAGACCCATTTAGCTTTAATTAATTACAAATGAGCTTTGTAGTAGCATTTTTTGTTTTTGAAGACACGAAAGATTAAACATATGAATACTCGTAAAATTATATTTACAAGAACTCCAAACTCGACTATATTTGAATAAGAATAATCTAACCATCACTATTATGTGTCATTCTATCTGAAAATATTTCCCGTTACTGTGGTTTCAAATTCATTATTTGGTGTAAGTAATTGTAATTGATTGTTTTCTATACACGCCGATTAACGCATAAACTGTTGAACTTTGATCTTTGATCCTTTACACCTGTTAACATTACATCACCATCATCAAGTACCGGGCCTACTGGCGTAGGTGATCATGTCTCTCCACAACTTTCGATCTCGGCAGCTATTTATCATTTCTGTTGTTGACCTTCAACCAAGCCATTCTTTTAAGCTGTCTGTTATTTTTTCTCTTTGCTTCCCTGTATCTCTTCGTCCCTTAATTTTTCCAGTTGTTACAATATATTCCAGTTGTTCTCTTCAAATTACATGGCCAAAAAATGATGATTGTTTCTTCCTAATATTGGAAATTAGCTCTCTTTTTGCCTTGATCTTTCTCAGAACATCTTCATTACTCTTCTTAGCTGTCCATGGTACTCTCAATATTCTTCTGTAAAACACATTTCTACAGACTCCGGTGATTTTCTTGTCTGTTGTCCTATTGTCCATGATTCGCATCCATATCATATGTTAAGACTGGCTCTACATAACATTTAAGAACTCTTTTTCTTGTTTCTATTGTCAAAAATGGATTGCATAGTATCTTCCTCATTTTTTAGAAAGCTACTTTTGCCTGAGCCATTCTGTATCTCACCTCTATTGTACATCTTCCGTCTGAGGTTAACAAAGTTCCTAAATATTTAAATTCATTTACCTGGTTTAATATTGTTCCACTGTAGGTGATGTCCTTTTCTTTGTTGTTACCATTACCTCTGCCTTTTTGCTATTAAGGCTGATTCCTTTATTTTTGCTTTCTTTCACAATAATGTCCAACATTTCTTGTAATCATTTTCACTCTTAGCGATTAAGACTGTATCATCAGCATACCTTAGATTATTTTTATATTATGACCTCCAATTGTTATTCCAGGCATGTCCCTTATGGATCTTAAAATAATATCACTATAAATATTAAACAAGTCTGGTGACAGCACACAACCTTGTCTAACACCCTGTTTTATTTGTTGAAACATTCCCAATTGGTTTCCAGTTCTTATGGCCGCTGTTTGTTGCCAGTACATGTTCTTTATTATTCTTAAATCTTTGCTGTCTACGTTTATGCTTTCTAAAATTTTGATTATTTCTTGGTGCTTTACTTTGCCTTGGTTTAATCTATGAAACATAGGTATAGATCTGTTTTCACCTCTATGGCTCTCTCTACTAAAGATCTTATGATATAAATGGCATTGCTTATTCCTTTATCTCTAACAAAACCACGCTGTTCATCGCTAATTTCAGGACTGATTTTGTTTCGCACTCTTCGCATGATGATTCTTAGTAATATCTTATTCATATGACTCATAAGGCTTATTGTGCGATGATCATTGCATTCAATCGCACCCGATTTCTTTGGTAGGTCTATGAATATTGATTTGAGCATGTCGTCTGGTATGTATCCGCTGTTGTAGATATCATTCAATATTTTTGTTATTATTTCTATTCAGAAATCACACATGGCTTCAATCTCCTCTTTAGTTGTATTATCTGGTCCAGGAACTTTGCCTGCTTTTATATTGCGCAAGGCGTCTTCCACTTCATCTCTGAGTATTTCTGGTCCTTCTCCATTATCCTTAATGTTTACTTCCGTTCGTTCAACATTATAAAGATCTTTAATGTATTCTGTCCATCGTTCCCGTATGTTTTCTTGATCAATCAACAGTTCTCCTTCCTTTGATCTTAGACATCCATTTTTTTATTGCGTTTTTCTTCCTGTTAATTCCTCAATTTGTTTGTATATAGCTTTAGCATCTCCTTTTTGTTGCATTTTCAATCTCTTTGCATCTATCTTTTAGCCATGCTTATTTTGCTTAGTTGCATTTTACTACAATTTCTTTATTTAATCTCTTATACTCATCTTTATTTTCTTTATTTCTTTCACTTGTATCCATTAGCTGCAAAATGTCATCCATTTCTTTCTTGAATATGTCCTCACTGGTGGTATGAACTTTTTGATGTTTGTTGCATTGATTCTTTTAGCATTTCCCACTATCCATCAATGCTTTTTATCTTCTCTGTTGCATTGTACCGGTTCTGAATTGTGATTTTATATTTGTCTTGCAGCTTCTTGTCTGATTTGAGTAAATCTAATTTTAACTTGATGTTAACTGAGGCTCGTTTTGTTGTTTTTAATTTTACTCTAAGCTTTCCCACAACTGGTACATGATCACTATTGCAATCTGCCGCTGGTCTAGTTTTCACACACACCAGACTGTTTCTAAATCTATTGCTTATCATTATATAATCAATTTGATTACGTGCATTGTCCCCTGGTCTTTTCCATGTCAACAGACGTCATGGATGTTGCTCAAACCAGGTGTTTCCTACCATCATGTTGTGTGTTCTTGCCCGGTCAATAAGTTTCTCACCTCTTTCATTCCTCTCGCCTAAGCCATAATGACCAACTACTTCCTCAACTCTTTCCTTTTCTACTTTTGCGTTAAAATCCCCTAGAACTATGGTGTTTCCATGTGGTTTGCATTTATGAAGTACCTCATTTATCTTGTAAAATTTATCACTTGTTTCCTTTAGACTGTCTGCTGTTGGTGCATAATCTTGTAAAAGATTTATGTCTATTGGCTTTCCATTCAATGTCACTAAAAGGACTCTGTCAGATATTGGGTAAAAGCCTTTCACTGTTCTTGCGGGGGTGGGTGATGTCCGCTTTTGACATCACCAAAAGGTATTTGAAGCGTTTACAGCCTCTCATTCGCCAGGCTCAGTGGATATCGGATGACAAAACCTTCTCTGTTTTGACAAAATCCTGTCTGGTTTTGATGGACTAAATTCAACTCCACTGGGCAACCGTGTCCAAGGCCACACCTACACGTGGACCCTCTGTTATCTCAAAGTTGGTCCTTGGCGCGACCGAGCTCCTAGTGGTATAGTGTTAAGGCATAAAAATGCGAAACTGCAGTAAAGCTGAATGTGAGGAAAAATTAAAAAAATAGAAAAAAATGGTATGTAAGAAGTTTTACGTGATAAGTGGACGACACAGACTAAACGACGTTTCGGCCCAATAGGCCTTCATCAGAAACAAAAAAAAAAAAAACACACACACACATTGTCCTTTGTCACTCTGGCGACCGCAGCCGCTATACTTTGGCAAATCGCCTCATAGTCCAGTATGGTTCGCTGACCCCACGAGGTATGAATGTATCACACTCATACACATAGTTTCTTTTTGGTTACTCCTTCCCTTTTGCATAGCCTTCTCTACTGCACATATTTGGGTTCTTTGGTCAACTTACTATGCCATGCTATTTATAGTTTTTCTCCTCTAGTCCCTAATGAGACACTTCGGTGTTCTCCTCTTTACCTTTTTTCTGTGCTCCTTACCCCTCATTTGTTTTTATTGTACCCCGCCCTCAGACATCTCACTCTTACCGCCTTTTGAGCGCCTGTTAGTCTACTGTTCTATTCTTTCTCCTTTGTGTTTGCACAATGACCCCTGTGTGAACTCCTCTGGTTCTGTGTGCATTTGCGCACATTTCTGCACGTTTCTGTACGTTCACGACAGCCGCACTTGGTTGCTATTTCTTTTTAGTTTTGACCTCTGTTTACACACAGGATAGATAATTTTGTTTTCTTTAACACATTTCGATTGTTTTTGTTTTGGTTGTTTCGTTATTAGTTTTGTATGTGTGTTTTTTTGGTTTGTTTTTGATGAAGGCCTATTGGGCCGAAACGTCGTTTAGTCTGTGTCGTCCACTTATCACGTAAAGCTTCTTACATACCATTTTTTTCTATTTTTTAATTTTTCCTCTCAGTGGTATAACTGGGTCGGGAGGAGGTGACCCCCTATAGATGCAGGGCTAGAGCCAACTAACATGTGGTATACGCCATGACCCTCATCTAATCACCCTCACTCTCCCTTGAGTGAGTGTCTTGTCTTCTATCTTATTACTATTTCTATAGGAACCCCCTGTGGACAGGGTGAGAGCTTCAGCGAAACCACCTCGAGACCATCTACTGACATACTTGAAGACAAATGACTCTAGTACTGACTAGGAGTCCATCATGTTCTCTTCAACAGTCCTGTAGTACATCGCACAGACACAAGTGACCCAGGACGTGACGATCCTCTGTCGATACATTTGGCCCCCATGAGATACGCCTGAATGAACGGAGTAAGTGCCAGTGACAGTATGTGGCGGGGAATGGGATGTTGTGAATCCTGCTTGAATACAGGGCCTAGAAAGTGAACAAACGGATGGATGATATGTCAGCAGAGGCAGAGACACAACATATGCCATGGATGGAATTGAGGCGAGGATTTGCAAAACCTTCACCCTGGGGTAGGAAGATAGCCCACAGGTCCCCCAGTTTTAACAATGCCATGTACATCAAGAATATAAATCAATACGAGACCTCGGTCAACAAGTCCGCGTCAGAAAGTGAGCGACCATCCTGGACTGTGCGATAAATTAGCTACTGGAAGAAATACAAACAACTCATACAAAAACCAGAAACCTCGGAACCAACAAAGTTCAATATATAAATATTTTAATGGAAGAAAGAGCATGAAGATTGGTCAGAGAGAAAAAACAAATAAATTAAACATACTACAACTTAATATTTCAGGCCTCAAAAATAAGAAAACAGGGCTAACCAAAATCATGTATAATTATCAGATCCATATTGTTCTACTGCAGGAAACACTACACAAGAACATAGACACACATATAACAGGTTACACCAGCTATCCATGTAAGTGTACCAACAACTGCAGGGGTATAATCACCTACATCAAAAACAATATACAGGGAGATGTAGTGCCACTAAATAATACCGAACTAACAGATGTTCAGAAAGCCACAATTTGGTTTGCATCCAGCAAATATAATATTTATAATGTTTACAATCCGCCAGGCACAAATTGTAACATAACAGAAATGATCAAGTCAACTACCATAGAACTATCTTGGCTGGATATTTTAATGGACATTCAACACAATGGGGATATTCTAACTCAAATCCCACAGGAAAATACATAGAAGATCTTTGCCAATCAACTAATCTTACAATCATGCAGGACGCAGAATCAACACCAACTCCCCTACATAGCGCTCGTCTCTCCCTTAGTAGACCAGATCTGACCATTTGCTCTGCTGATCTCAAAACTACTGCCACATTGAAGTAAATGATGACATAGGCAGTGATCACAGACCCATAGTCACCATAGTAGACACAAAAACAACAAAAATCCAAACAAAACAGAGAACGAAATGGAATTTCAAGAAAGCTGACTGGAAGCTATATCAAGAAAAATCCGACCAACTCCTGAACAATCTGACAGACAACAGCGTAGAAAAATTAAACGAGATGTTCACACAAATAATACTCAACACTGCAGAACAAACTATACCTAAAGGATGTAGAACACAATATCGACGATTTTGGAACACAGAACTGGAGACAGCAGTATCAGAAAGAAAGAAAGCCAGAACAATATTTGATCAGAACCCAACTTTGAATAATAAAATACGCTATAACAAGTGTAGTGCTAACGTCAAACTAGTTACTAAAAAAGCAAAGAAAGAGAAATGGCAAGAAACATGCAGTAAACTCGATTTGCGACATGAAGGAAATAAAGCATGGGGACTTATGCAACATTTGTCTGGTGATAAAAGAGAACCAAATCCTAAACCAATCAAATTTAATAATGAAATCATCAGCTCTAAAAAAATATAGTTAAAAAATTTAAGTTACTTTGCTTCAGTCAACAGAGCGAACAAACTTACAGATAGCGATACAATTCAGCTACATAATTTAAAATTAATTGAAAGAGCCCCAATAACAAATGCTGCAATATTTGAAGAAGATTTTAACATGAGGGAACTAGAAAAGGCATTAAGAAAATTAAAATGTAGAAAATCCCCAGGCCCTGACAAGGTACACAATGAGATGATAAAGCATCTCGGCAAGTCAGGGAAAGAAACACTCAGACTGATCAACAAGTCATGGAAAGAAAGCAAAATTCCCAAGACATGGAGAAATGCCTATATAGTGCCATTGCTCAAAAAGAACAAGCCTCCAGATGACCCCAGAAGCTATCGTCCTCTATCCTTAACATCATGCATAGGTAAAATAGCTGAGAGTATGGTCAATAGCAGACTATACTGGTATCTGGAAACCTCTAATACTCTGTGCTACGAACAAGCTGGTTTCAGGGCAAGCAATAATATAGAAGACCAAATCCTCAGGTTAATACAACAGGTCCAAGATGGATTTCAGAAGAAACAAAATACTCTAGCCATCCTAGTGGACCTGCAGCAGGCTTATGATAGAGTCTGGCGTAAGGGGCTTTTATTGAAGATGAGAGTTGCCGGAATACATGGGAAACTGTCCAAATGGGTCAAACATTTCCTAGTTGACAGAACAATACAAACTAAATTAAATAAATCCATTTCAGACAAAGAGGTGCTAGAAGAAGGATTACCACAGGGATCAGCACTCATTTGTACCCTTTTCTTGATATATATCAATGACCTGACCAAAACCCTGATAAATAAAAAAGCTCTCTATGCGGATGATCTGGTCATGTGGAGTACAAAGGAAAATATTAGAACAGCTGAAGCACAACTAAAGAAAGACCTGAGGCACCTAGAAGAGTACTGTAATACCTGGAAAAAAAAATAAATGTACAGAAAACAGTATATACAGTATTTACTAGAAGTAACAAAATATCTAAGGCAAGCATCAAACTCAATCTCCAACACAATAGTCTTCAAAAAGAGGAACACCCTACATACTTAGGAATACAACTAGACCGACAACTGAACCTGAAGAAACACGTAGAGAATCTCACTAAGAAAGCAACACAAAGACTTCAAATAATGAAAAGGCTTTCCAGTACCTTATGGGGAGCAGATAAAGAAACACTTAGAAATCTCTATCTGGGATATGTTCGCAATGTTTTGGACAATGGTAGCTCGCTCCTAGTGACATGCAGCAAAACAACTAACATGTCACTGGACAAGATACAAAATAATGCATTACGACTCATCAGCGGTGCAATGAGGCCTACTCCAGTTGCAGCCTGCGAAATCCACTGCAATGTGGAACCTTTAGAGTTGAGGAGAAACAAGGCCGCTATGGTTCTCTATGAAAGACAAAAAAGAATGGAGAAGGACCACCCTAACAGAAAATTAGTAGATACATGGACTCCAAAACAAAGAATTAAGCAGATGTCAGTATTACAACATGTTAGAAATATACAAAAGAAATTCCATCTACCTGAAAAACGACTACAAACATCAAGAGTCATCAAAGAAATGCCACCAAGTACGAATTATAAAAAACCTAAAATGTAGAGACATGTAATAGAACAGGTAAAAAAGCAGACCCCGTATCAGTAACACTAGCAGAAAGGAAACCAATAGATACTTATCCAGATGATTGGATACATATATACACAGATGGTGCAGCCACTAACGCTACTTCAAAAGCCGGATATGGAATATTAACACATTATCCAGATGGAACAGCAGAAGAAATATGTGGACCTTGTGGTGAAGTCTGTAATAATTATGAAGCAGAAATAACAGCTATTGAAACAGCAATTTATCATTTAAATACGATTTTTGTTATCACGCCATCAAAGAAAACAAACACAGTCACATTTATGGATTCCAAATCGGCTCTGCAAGCACTGGAAAACAACACGAACAAAACAGAACTCACACAGCTTATCATAGACACAGACAAACTCATTGAAACACATAACATAAGATTGGTAATGCAATGGACCCCGGGACACTCAAATATACCAGGAAATGATAAGGCAGATACATTAGCTAAGAGAGGATCCAAACAGACACAGATACATACATCCATTACACCAGACACAGCCAAACAAGTCATAAACTCCAACAGTAGGGAGGAGTGGCTGAATGGATGGGCCTTAGGGAAAACAGGGAGAGAGCTTTTTAAATATATGGCAAGACCAAATCCTCAAGACAACATCAACAACCTAACAAGACGAGACCAAACCACCATCTTCAGACTGAGAACAGGACATGTTATGCTGAATAACCACATTAATAGAATACAACAAAACCACACCCCAGTATGTCTACTCTGTAATCACCCACAAGAAACTGTAGAACATCACTTGTTTCAATGTCCTGAGCTCACTGACATCAGAACAACAGTATTTCCCCAAAGACCCTCCAAATGGAATACTCTGTACGGAACAACAGCAGAACTTAAAAATACCTGCAGATACTACTACATGGCATTGGGCCGAAGGGCATCAGCTCAAAGGTCACTGAATCCATAACAACAACAACAACAACTGTTCTTGCCCTTTCTGCATCCAAGATGATACCTACTCCTCTTTGGTGTTCAGTACCTCCAGAATAGATTATTTTATGTTTATCAGAATACATCTCCCCTGATCCGGTGTATCTCATTTCGCAAAATCCCAGTAATTGTAAACCCATTCTTTTCATTTCTTGTATGATGTTTTCTAGTTTACCCTTCAGCATGAGTGTTCTCACATTCCAAGTACCTATCTTTAGAGTTTGATTTATCTTTATTTTGCTTACAGTAGTTTGATGACGATAGGGTATCACCTGTAGCACATGATGTCCCCTACCGAACGAGGGTTTTCCATTGGAATCCCCCTTAACGTTGTTGTTGTTATTTCTATTGTTGTGGCGATTCGTGATTGTACAAAGAAATGACGACGGTGGTTTTCTGTTGCCTTCCGTCGGTTTGTTTACGGTTGGCTCCGCTAGCCTTTGACTAAAAAGTCTCACCCACAAGGCAGTGGGGTTGTTTTACTTCGGGGTACCCTCCCTTAGCCTTTTACTCTCCCGAGCTTACCTGCAAGGCAGCAGGGCAGCCACAGGTTGTACTGTTTACTGCATACAGTAGCAGGTAATATTACCTGACCTGACCTATAACACTAACATTACATAGAACACATTAAATGTAACGAGTTGCTATATTACTTACCGATTGTGCTGAGTTCCTCTCTATGCTTTGAAATTTGAAGACTGGACGTTCTCGCTGATTTGAAGTGTAGTCCTGAAGTTTTCAGTGCGATGTGATTTTACATAGAGAATTTATGAGGTTAGATACGCTTTGGACGCATTATATCCGTAAACTGCTGGCAGACGTGAGTATCTAATTGACCAATTTAGCGGTCCGAGAGCGGGTGTGTCGTTCAATCGTTGGCACTATTGGTCTGTTACGGGCAAGCGAGATTGTTACTGGTTGTAAGTGTGTTTAATGATTGTTCTACTGGTGGGATAATTTTTAAGACGAGCGCGCCGTTCCTCAAATAAAACATGCAGGTGATTATGGTGCATGTTTTTCATATTATCTATCCTAATTATCAAGGCCATAGTCTTTTTAAAAGCCTAAAATATATATTACATATTTAATAACTATCTGTTTACGATGGACATCCACTACAACTGGTAATTTTATCGACAAATCATTTCCGGTTCTGGGTGTGGTTATAGAGCTTCAGCGGGAAAAAAAATAAACCCACGCTTATTAGCCCAGTCAAATCTAGCGAGGAATACAGAGTTAATTACGAATTAACCAATCTACTCATTAATTAAAAGGGGAGGGGATGTTAGGTGGTCATCTAACAACCGGGACTAATAAACCAACTCACAAACCTACGTCACCTTACTACAACTATGAGGTCAGCTAACAACCAGAACACTACACTGGACATGCACCACCTCTAGAAACAAGATTAATTCATATATTCCTTTGTATTGCACCAGATAAATTCTTATATAGCTGAACATCAAGAATCTAATCGTTTTCTACGACTCTAACTACTGATTTGTAATACTTTTTTGACTTGCTGACTTGTGCCGACTGTGAAATGTCTTTGAAATGTCTTTGAGCAGACTGAATAACTATAGCTCTTTAATATTGATGATATGGAAACATCGCTCCCGTTACCGTCGTATCTCGTGGGTACTTCGCGTTGTGTTTTGCTTCGTGATTGTATTTGGGCCGGACTAGCCCTCTGGAGACAGCTTTATAATCACATCAATAGTCAACTCAGATAGGAAACAAGTCTCGTAAGCAATAACTTCAAAGCGTTTTTTTTTACACAAATCCACTGAAACATAACTGCTAAGGAGGTTCTGATTTCTTCCTACTATTTCCTAACTAAATTCATGACTCTCTCATTATACACTTCATAAATCATCTCTGTCCTCATTCAATGAAACATATCATTACATAAAGTTAGAAAACCATCTTAATGCCCACTTTACAAACGTCTATCATGTTCTCCTTCTCGAAAAATTCACAATGCTACTCAATAGTTTGCTTACTGACACTCTTCGGTATAATTCGATAACACCCATGGTTACTAAATAATCACTTCTTAACGTCTACGATGGACATCCACGTAGTAGCAGAAAATCCTAAAGGTCTACAATTACTTAATGTAATAAACATGACAAGCAAAATATATGGACTAGATATGAATATAAAAAAGACTAAAACTATGATCATAAACAAAGAAAATTCTCAAGACCTACAATTAAATATCACAGTTGAAGGAATACATCTGGAGACAGTTCAGAGCTACAACTACCTGAGAAACACTATAACTAGTGATGGAAAATGTACAACTGAAATAAACAAAAGAATAGGAATGGCAAAAAGTAATTTTAATGCCATGAAAAATATACTAACATCAAAATAAATAACACCAGGGCTAAAACTAAGAATAGCAAAATGTTACATCTTCTCAATATTCCTGTATGGCTCAGAAACATGGACATTAGACAAGAAAAACAGAACAGAAAATTGAAGCCTTTGAAATGTGGATTTATAGAAGAAAAGGTAGAATTGGATGGAAAGAAAAGAAAACAAACGATAAAGTTTTAAAACAACTGAAAATGAAAAGAGAACTACTAAGTACAATTAGAACAAGACAAATGAAATTTTTGTGGGAGCATGTTAAAAGACACAACAGCCTAATAAAAGTAATATTGGAAGGGAAAATACAACATAAAAGAGGCAGAGACAGACCAAGACTAGCATGGACAAGTAACATCAAAAGATGGACAAGTCAACCTGTGACAATTTGCAGCATCAAAGCAAGAAACAGAGTGGAATGGCGCTAAAGTGAACACTATTGTAGTCACCACACAAACGCCAATGGCACGCATTAAGATTGAGTTCTCACCGACCATTTCGCAGGCAGACAGTGCACTGACGGTGTGTGAGGTGCAAACATTTACAGACACCTATTGTCTTGACGGGCATTCTGGGTCGTTTTGTGAAGTGTGTAGTGGGTGTAGCAAAGGCTGCAATGTCATCATCGCTACGTGTCACGGTAACTGCTCACATGGGATCTATGGACACGACTGCTCCAGGTCTTGTCTTAGTGTCTATCCTTTATGTGAGAAAAAAATCCGGAAAATGCCTACAATGTAAACATCCTGGCTATACCTGTAATGACACTTGTCCCGATGGTAATTTTGGGCTACAGTGCGAACAGACGTGTTGTGATGGCTGTGACATCATATGTGACCCAGAAAGTGCAGACTGTACGTGCAAGGAAACGTACTACGGGTCAGACTGCACTCTCAAATGTCCGGACAACTGTTTCAACGACACCTGTGAACAGTCAACCGGGAACTGTACACGTAAGGGAACATTCTACGGGTCACACTGCACTCTCAAATCTCCGGACAACTGTTTGAACGGAACCTGTGAACAGTTAACCTGGGCCTGCGTCTCGTATGTCGATGATTCCCACGTTAAGAAGAGTCTGCCGACTACAACAAACCCAAGCACATGGATACATTTGGCGATCGCTGCTCTGCTACCTTATTTTCTGCTTCTCTTGAATTGAGCCATGGCTCAATTCTCAGTGTATATCCGAGATAGTCGTAGCTCATATCTTAGTGGGTGGCTGCGATCTTAGTGGGTGTATGTGCTGGCCATGGCTCATATCTTAGTGGGTGTCGGGGCTGGCCATGATTCATATCTTAGTGTGTGTCTGTGCTTGCCATGGTTCATATCTTGGTGTGTGTCATGTTAGTCATATCCCATATCTTGGTGTGTCCGTGTTAATCATGACTCATATCTTTATGTATGTCTGTGTTTAGTCATATCTCATATCTTAGTGTGTATCTGTGTTAGTCATGTGTCATATCATTGTGTGTGCATGTCTGGGTTAGTCATATCTCATATCTTTGTGTGTGCATGTCTGTGTTTGTCACATCTCATATCCTTGTGTGTGCATGGCTATGTTAGTCACATCCCATATCTTTGTGTGTGCATGTCTATGTTAGTCATATCTTATATCTTTGTGTGCATGTCTATGTTAGGCATGTATCATATCTTTATGTGTGCATGTCTATGTCAGTCATATCTCATATCTTTGAGTGCATGTCTATGTTAGGCATGTGTCATATCTTTGTGTGTGCATATCTATGTTAGTCATATCTCATATCTTTGTGTGCATGTGTATGTTAGTTATGTGTCATATCTTTGCGTGCATGTCTGTGTTAGTCACATCTCATATCTTTGTGTGTGCATGCCTGTGTTAGTCACCTCTAGTGACTCGGACAGATGGTGCTCGTAAACCTGGGAGGGCTGACCATCTAAGGGCAGAATTCCCCGACAGAAAAGACAATCTGCTGCCTTGCAGGAAGATTGGAGACAATCAAAGGCTAAGGAAAGTAAACCTGAATAAAATGCTGGCTGAAATCGGATACACTTGGCCACTGGCGCAGAACAAAGTGCAACGTTTTAACGGGTGTTCAATCAGAGTGGATCTGGCAGACTCTAATTGTGATGTTCTGTCTGTGGAGGCGATCAACACACTTAACCTAACAGCTGACTTCATGTGAGAGTCTGGAACCCTACTATGATTGAGTCCTGATCGCAGATAGAGAGAGAGAGAGAGAGAGAGAGAGAGAGAGAGAGAAATGCTATTTTGGCCTGAGCTATTCTGCTTTTTATTTCTGTGGTGCATCTTCCATCTGATGTTATTATTGTGTCCAAGTATTTGATGCTTTGCACTTGTTTAAAATTTGCCCGTTAATTTTTATATTCCATGGTGGTAAGGTGACCATTCGTCCCGGATTGTCCGGGACAGTCCCGGAATTTGACATTTTTTGAACCTTTGTCCCGGATTAGCTGCCGTACCGGTTTTGTCCCGATTTTGGCATATTTTTTAGCTTTTGTCCTGGATTTGATAAAAAATAATTTGGGACACAAATGTTTACCAATTTTGCCATTTTGGTATACGGCGTACATTTCTTCAATTAAAAAAAATATTATTCCGTTGCTGTGTAGACACTTTTGTTTAATATCAAAACAGTAGAATGCGCTCCTATAGCTCGTTTCAAATCACTTGCCCAACTTCGAAACGCTATTACTCAGAAACCGTTTGTTAAATCCTGTTGAAATTTTCCAAATGTTATTATAATGCAAAAGACCCTTTAAATGTATATTTAACAAATATCTTGCAGCTGCAGTTTTCTTAAAGCGGCGAATTTCTTTGATGTTTGTCAAAATTGTAAATTGTGAACCCCTAAAGAATAGAAATTACCGTAGTTGCTGGTCTGTGATTAATTTTCACTAGGTAAAGGCGTGGCCGTAATGGAGAAATAACTGATAACGTGCTCTTGGATAATCTTATCTATTTGAAAAATCTTTGTCCTTTGTTTTTGCTTTACTAGAGATAGTAATTCAGGTTTTAAGTACATGTTATTAAATTGTATGTGCTCCTTTGTGAGCCATATCTTGATAGCATCTTTTGTACTGGATGACGTCGGGACTTTATCTTCAAGTGCAACAATGTTGTGGTACGCTGCATTGTCCATTATTAGGCAAGATGGTCGATCTAGTGATGGGAGAACAGAATTTTCAATCCAATGTCTAAATATGTGACCATTCATCGCAAAGTGATAATCCCGATTGTCTATGGATTTTGAAAGAAAAAAATGAGCTCTGCATTCTGTATTAGTCCATGTTGTCGACTACCTGCATGAGCAATTATCAAGCGCTGTCCTTTGCTGCTAGGTATTAATCTCTTAATCTTTCCATCTGATGACTGCCATTCCCTTTGGTTAGTGTGGTGAGCATTGATCCATGTTTCATCCAAGTACACAATATCATAACCTTGCTTGCGCACCTCTTTTACTTCACGTAAGTACTTGCTTCTCATGACTACTATATGTGGATTCTCACAGATGATGTTTCGTCCATTGGAATACTTTCTGAATGTAAAGCCTGCAGCTCTCACATTCCTCCATAATGTAGACTTTGATATTTCAATACTGTTGTTCTTTTTCAGCTATACTTTTAATTTTCTTATTGTAACAGTTTCATTCATACCCAACATTTTGCGAATTTCACTTCTAATAAGTTCACTGTCGAAATTATCCAACATTTTTGCTCTTCCTTGTGATTTTGTATATTTTGAACATTGACGGTCACGTGCTTGAATCCAGCGATTAAATGACCGTTTAGATAAATCCAAAATGTGTCTTGTCCTATTCTCAGGGTTTTCTAAAGAATGAAATAATCTTCCTCGTTTAGCCTCTTTGCAAAAATAGTCATACATTTTTATTGCGATGTTTTTTAAACTGCAGAATTTCATTTTAAGACTCATGATAAATGTTATTGTTCCACGTCTACACCTATGAATGAACGGAAATGGAACACACAATTTCTCAAGTGTCTAATTGTGTCAAACAAACCACGCGGAAAGCGTGCAAATACGTCAATTCTACCGTGTATGGATTTGTACTCGCTATTTTTAGTTTAAAATACTGTAAACATTAAGTTTTGACTACATCAATGGGTCGTTATAGATTTATATAAATCAAATAAGCAACAATAATAACCAAATGTTTTTTTTAAATGAAATTAATTCCCTGTTGGGTTCTAATCATTATAACTTTACATGCAAATTTTGAATATAATACCACAAGCAGTTAAAAAGCTATCGATTTTAAAATTTGGGCACGAGTTATGAAACAAGCTATAGTTTTAAATCTTATCTTATCTTAAATCTTAAAGCGTATATATTCGTTGTGTTACTAACTTTCACTTTCACTTTCGCAAAAAATGGCACCGAAGCGTAATTGTAGTTTTAATCAAGATTTACAAAAATAATACCCTTTTATAAAAAAGTCTACATCGTCATCAGACTTCACTGTAAGATGTAATATATGTTCATCCGGGTTTACTATTAACCAGAGTGGACGTGGTGATATTAAGAGCCACATAAATAGTGATAAACATAAGAGAGCCGTCGCTACTGCTGCATCAAGCTCGTCGTTGACAAATTTTTTTCGAGCTGAACAGGTTGGTGACAAAGAAGAACAGTTAGCTGCTACAGAAGGTGCCTTTGCATATCATACAGTGATGCACAATCACACGTTTAGATCTATGGACTGCACATCAAAATTGCTTCAGGTAACTTTAGAACCAAAATTTGCTTGTGCACGTACGAAAACAGAAGCTATTATTCGGAATGTGTTCACACCCCATGCTCTAAACGAGTTGAGATATGACCTAGAAAACGTAACATTTATCTCCATACTGACAGATGCCTCCAACCACAAAGAAATCAAGATTTTTCCTTTGCTTGTCAGATACTTTGATCGCAATAAGGGACTGAAAGTTAAAATATTAGAGTTGAAGTCATTGCCGGGTGAAACATCTGATACAGTAAGTAGTTTTCTTATTGACTGTCTAACTGAAAATGGTTTAGAACTGAAAGTAGTTGGATTATGTGCAGACAACACAAATTCTAATTATGGGGGCGCTGAAAGAAAAGGACAGAACAATGTTTTCACAAAACTGAAAGAAAACTTTGGACATAGTTTGATAGGTGTTGGGTGTGCTTGCCATATTTTCCACGACACTGTTCGAGCAGCTGCAGACGTATTGCCTGTTGATGTTGAAATGACTATTGCAAAAATGTATCTGTACTTCAAATCATACACAGTTAGAGTTGAAAGTCTCAAGGAGTTTTGTCAGTTTGTCGACACAGACTTCCAGATGATTTTAGGTTATGCACAAACTAGGTGGCTTGCGCTCTTGCCTGCTGTTGAAAGGGTTCTTTACATGTTCCTGCCTCTAAAATCATATTTTCAATCTCAAGACAGATGCCCAGTTTTTATACAGGAATTCTTTGAAAATCCACAGTCTGAGGCATGGCTTATTTTGGTTCACAGTCAGGCATCCTCTTTCCACGAAGCAGTGGAGAAAGTAGAGGGACAGATGGTCACTGTATTTGAAGTCATTGACAACATCAATAGGTTGAAAGCTATCTTGGAGTCCAAGCTGGAAGACGGCTTCTTGCCATCAAGAGTTCAGATAATCCTTAAAAAGCTGGAAATGGAAGGATTTCCACGTGATGATGTGAAAAAGTTTAACGCCAGTGTTTCTTCATTTTATGAAACAGCTTTAAGTTATTTGAAGAAATGGGCTGCAAATAATTTTCAAAACCTAGAGTCTTACAGCTGGGTAATGCTGAACAGAACACCAAATTGGGAAGATATTGAGAAGTCTTCATCATTAGTGAGTCAAACAGTGCCTTCAGTCGACTTTCCAGAAAATGAAATGTATGACGAATATGTCTACATGAAACAGTTCGTTACTTCACAAAAAATTAGTGAGTGGAGTCTTAATAAAACATTACCAGGGCAGCGTTGGGTTGAACTAGCTTCCCACTTCAGAAACAATCATGTGCCCATTCACATATTCTGAAGTTGGCAGAGTTCTTTTTGTGTCTACCTGGAACAAATGCTGCAACAGAACGAGTGTTTTCTCTGATGAACAGTTTGTGGACAAATGATAAAACACAACTAGTTGTTGAAACTTTAAAAGCCATGTTGATCACCAAAGTGAACTATGAGGGAACATGTGTCGAATTTTATAAGATGCTGCATACAAAGAAGGACATTTTTCAGAAAATTCACTCATCTGAAAAGTACAGCATCTCTGTTTCACCTTCAATTTAAGTGAGTATCACTGTTTTTTTTAATCTCCTGATTATCCTGATAGCGTATTGTAGGTCTATATTATTAGATGTTTTAAAATGTATGTATTATTCAGTTGAAAATGACAGCAAGAAGAAATGTAATTTTATTGGTGGAAAATTGAAGTAAAATTATTCCGTCCCGGAATGGGATTTCAAAAATATGGTCACTTATTGGTCGTGATGATTGTTTCTTCGATATGACCATTACTTATGTTTTTTACTAATCAGACTGAGCTCTTTCTTGTTGTTTTCTTTCACTAGTATGTCTATCCTTTCTTGCAATTCATTCTCTGTCTCTGCTACTATTTCATACGCAAAGCGCAAATTGTTTACTTTGTGATTGTAGCTGTTGACCTCAATTCCTTTTTTGTCTACTATTGATATCATAATATTTTCTCTTTAAATTGAGAAACAATTCGGCGACAGAACACAGTCTAGTCTGACTCCTTGTTTTATATATTGGGACTGTCCTATTTGTTGCCATTTCTTATGGTGGCTGTTTGTTCCAAATAGTGATTTCTATGATAAAAGAAGCGAGAAAGAGAGTTCATCGGTGCTATATAGATCCAGTTCTGACCTATGGAAATGAATCTTGGACATTAAACAAACAAAAGAAAAGACGATTAGAGGCCACGGAGATGGGATTTCTCAGAAGAATGTTGAGAGTTTCCTGGATAGCTAAAAAGACCTATGATGAAATTCTCAGAGGCCAACACAAAAAGGGAGTTTCTTAAAAATATCAAAAAGAAACAATGGATATTAATCCGACACATCATGAGAATGTTCTGAAAGAGGTCAAAGCAAAAAGAGAGCTAATTTCCAATGTTAGGAAGAAACAATCATCATTTTTTGGCCATGTAATGAGAAGAGAATAACTGGAATATATTGTAACAACTGGAAAAATTGAGGGATGAAGAGACAGAGGGAAGCAAAGAGAAAAAATACCAGACAGCTTAAGAGAATAGCTTGGCAGAAGATCAACAACAGAAATTATAAATAACTGTCGAGATCGAAAGTTGTGGAGAGACATGATCACCTACGCGAGCAGGCCTGGTACTTGATGACATCACGAGAAGAGTAAATTTGGAATACTTAGTTACAACTGGCAAAATATACAGAAAGAGAGATCACAGAAGACAAATAGAGAAGATTTTAGATAGTTTTGTGTTGTGGCACAGAGAACAGTGAACAACATAATTAATACGACGCACTGTATATAGGCACCAAGAAATAAAGCATCGGGAAATAAAGTATTTGTATAACATACAAATAGAAATAATAGCAGCTGCAGGAGTGACATGGCTGCACAGAATATTTAATGCAGCATAGCACCAACACCAAGCCCCAGAAGACTGTCAACAGGCAATCAACGTACCAATATGGAAAAAGAAAGGTAGCAAAAGAGACTGCAATCAATATAGAGGTGTATCTATTCTCAGCCATGTAGAAAAGCTATACGCCAAAATCATGGAAAAAAGACTGAGATCAATAATAGAACTACAGTTAAGCGAGTCTCAAATGGGGTTCCGAAAAAAAACCAGAGGATGTACTGACGCTCTATTCACATTAAAACAGCTTGATTTCTAGACACAATACTGTCTAGGTAGGAAAGATTTACTGCAGCCATAAGAACTGGAAATCACTTGGGAATGTTTCAACAAATAAAACAGGATTTAGGCAAGGTTGTGTGCCGTCACCAGATTTATTTATTATGTATAGTAAGATTATTTTAAGAAAAGTGATGATTTTTCAAGAAACATTTCTTGGTGGTAAGACAGTTAGTGCCCCTGGATTTCATTGTTTTTACAATAGAAGACACCTGAACAGGCCATCCTTGTGCGAAACAACATGGTAGCAGCTGAGGTTGTCTGTGTGGGACAATGCAGAATTGCAGTTACTTGAAATTAGGGTGCAGACTCTAGTTCCTTTTGTGGCTGTAAATGTGTACGCCTGTAATGGGAAGGTGGACACATAACAATGGCAGAATCTCATTCGAGGAGGAGAACGTAATTTTCTGCGGAGATTTGACTTTAATACAAGAGGAAACCAGTGGGGTAACGTCATAACCAACAAGCAGGGAGAAGACCTAGAGAACGCACTGGTATCGGTCGATTTAGTGTGCTTGAATAGTGGAAGGGCAACCAGAATGGCCACTCGAACAGGGGAAACTGATAGTGTATTAGACCTGACACTGGTGTCTTCTGCCTTTGCACCGATTTGCAGGTGGAGTGTATTGGGATTTCACGGAAGATATCACTATCCATGTGTCGTCTTAATTGAGAAAGGCAGAAATAGAAGACAGAAAAGCAAGCTTTACACATTTCACTATGAGAACACAGACATCGACGTCATTAGCAAAATCAGACATAGGAAACAGGGCGCCCTCGCAGGAGACAGGTGGAACGCTGAAGTCGAAAAAGCGTAGCAGAACAAGAGACTAACGGTCAAGATATGGTAGAAAGCCAGAAGGAATGGAGGAACACAACTTGAGCTCTTGAATCGTCAGAAAGAAGAGGTCGACCAAAATTTGGTGCACTTTAAACTATATGCTAAGCAGGCTAAGGATGCCAAGTGGGATGATTTCTGTAAAAAAACAAGTGTGCTCAGAAAAATCGCTAGCCACATTCTGGTTCCTTCATCAGAGCATGAATGGCACAACACGACACTGAGGCACACCAGACTTCCAGAGCACAGGCCAGATATGGCATAAATCTGATGAGAACAAAGGGAAGGCCCTGTTTGTCCGCTACATTGAGCAGGCTGACCAAAGAAATGAGGTTGTAAGAAAGAAGATACGGGGTCCCTTTCAGATGTGTGTGAGCATTAGTGCTAGGAGAAGATCTCACAATCACAACTGATACCATTCGTACAACACTTAAAAGGTCACACTGCACCTGGTCCAGATGGTGTTCAGTACGACGACATAGGCGATTTAGATGACTTAGATGACGACGACTTGCAAAAACTGGTCAAAGATTTTAATGCCAGCATTCAGCGTGGCCAGATTAAGGCGGAGAGGCTACTTACTACACAGCTACTTTCGACCGCTACCGAAGCCAAACAAGGACCATTCTCAGATCAGTGCCTACAGAATCATCAAGATGAAGAACACTGCAGGCAAGCTACCGGAGAAAATAGGTGCCCGTGTCATCACCTGTCGCCTTGAACAGAAACGCGCATTCCCACCCACACTCGGAGGATATAGATATAACAAAGAGACATGGCTAAATGCGGTAGTCTTTGCCTATGACGTTTTCGAAGGCTTCCACAGACGAGAGGAGACATGTGCTGCTGCTATAGATCTGGATGATGCATACACCAGAGTACCGTTTGAATACTTCATGCATATGCTTCTCAAATTGGCGGTGCACCCCTTCCACATTAGATGGATATCGCTGCAGCACTGTTCAGAGGAAGGTAATACTCAAATGTGGAAGTTGGTCATCCGAGCAAACATCCATTTGCCCAGGGCTGCCACAAGGGTATGATAATCTGGTATATTGACAGGGAGGAGACAGAAGTGATATCGGCTCCGTCAAGCAAGACGAACTCGATCGCCTCTCTTCGTCGTGTGGAGTATCAGGTGCATTTGTTAATCATAATAAAGCATCAGTTGCATGGTTCTCCCGTAACAATCATATCGTTAACACGGAAACACCGGTGGTACGAATGGGAACTGATGAGTTAACCAGGGATAGGGTCATGACATTCCTCGGAGTTAAGTTTGATCGCAGCGTTTGTTTTCGGGACCACGTCAATCATGTGATAACAAAATTCCACAAAGGATTAGCCGCCTTGAAGGTCATGGCAGCTTCCAACATCGAGCAGAGGCTACTTACCATTCTGTTTCAAGGATTAGTCCTCACACCAATTGAGTATGCTTTGGTATTTCTTACATCAGTAAGACGCAAATTGACAAGCTGGAGAAGATACAGAATGAAGCTATGCGCATTATCTTGGGGTGTAAAAGGGACACTCCCTGTGCAGCAATGAGGTATCTTCTCGACTTTCCAAACATGGATCACAGGATCAAGATCTGGAGGGTACGAGCATACCTGAAGATAAGTGCAGATAAATTTCAGCTCAGCACAGGGAAGTGTGTCAGGCTAAAATGAAGCAAATCATGGGTGAACCGAGCAGAAGATGTCATCAAACAAGTCTGTGGGCTTAGCAGTATCAACGTTGGCGAGCAGTGGATACCGGCACCTACCGTCATTCAGCGGGACATTCGCGTGTATTGTCACACTCGATAGGAAATGTAGGGAACAGGACTCGCGGTCGTGGTCAATGCGGAGGTCAACGGTCTCATCTGGGATAACACCGATGAGAAAGATGCAGTCATCTATACAGATCTGTAATACGACACCAAAGGACTGCATGGGCATTTCAAGCACGCACGGCAGGCAGAATAGTCAAAAAAGACAGTGGTGCATACGTTATGACCACGAGTATCGTGACGATGGATGTGATGGCAGTGAAAAAGGCATTCATTTGGTTAGAGTCATAAGACTACACCCACGCCCGTATACTGAGTGAATCGATGAGCATGATAAGAAAAGTGGAGGCGGGATCTGTACGTATGCAATGGGTAGAGTCATTGCAGAAGTAAAAAATACGTAAGGTCACCTTTGTCTACGTCCCTGGACATTAGGGAGTACGGTGAAATGAAAGAGCGGACAGGTTGGCTAGCTGAGCTGTCGTTGAGGACGGTCAATCAATGGATCGGACGGACATCATCAATGCTCTGCGGGAAGTGTGAAAGAAGGACACAGGACTTCGACAAACATGAGTCCACGTCACTCCTTCGGATGAAAGAGATGGGATTTAAGATGGGCACAGACAGAAATGAGTGATCGTGTAAGAAGACTAATTAACCAACACAGAACTGGAGTCGTCAGTCGCTGAGCACTTCGAGACTTTCTGAGGAGGGAATCTGAGCACCTATCGACATGTTCGGAGTGCAATGATGATGACCCGCTAATAACTCAATAACAATAACAAAAATAATGGACTCAGCCTCAATAGCAAAAAGACAGAAGTAATGGTAGCAACAAAGAAAAAGACATCACCGCAATGCACAATAAAAAAAGTGGGACAATTTTAAAACAGGTAAATAAATTTAAATATCTGGGAACAATGTTAACCTCAGATGGTAGATGTACAACAGAGGTGAGATGCAGAATAGC